>CM060984.1:45373910-47873910 GCA_030765065.1 Deroplatys truncata | reverse complement strand
GAATAAGAGAAACATGTTTCTAAAGTAAGACTGACGCAGCCAAGGCAAATTCAAACATAAATAATATACAGAAGCAGTGTTAATAACAAAGTTAAATATTATAGTGTAAAACTTGGAGTGTAATAACAAAAATACATGTTGAAATCAGCTTCTCATACGTAACAGCTTATTGCGTAATAACAGTAACTATTACGTAATCAGCAAATTCAAACCGACGGCCAAAGCATGTGTTGCAAACTCCATAAAAGCAACTAAATAAATACAATTACGTAAGCATACGATCTTCAAGTTTTAAACATTACGTTAAGAAACTATTATCTTCAAGTTAAACATATTTACGTGAAACAACTACTTCAAGTTGGCTCCCATACGCGGTGCAGATATAAAATAATTTACGTAATTAATTATGTAACAACATCTTCAAGTTGGCGCCCATACGTTGGGTACTATAAAATAAAGAAACCATAAATACTTCAAGTTGGCGCCCAACGTGGGGCAGTTAAAATTACGTAAACATAAACAAAAAGCAGCACAACATAACAATCTTCAAGTTGATAAAAATACTTATGTAATTTATTACGAGATCAAAAATCTTCTCACATTTCGCCCGATCCAGCTGTTGTTTAAACAAGGCAAGATGTGAGCATTCGGTTTGCTCTGTTATCATGGCTCATGGTAACGAACCTTGTGCTTCTGTTTCTATGGAGACATGTATAAGTATAAACAGGCAAGTCTTTAACTAGCAGTGAGAAAACAACTGAAGGGGCATGTGGATGAAGCTGTTATATGACATTTTGCACAAAAATTGAGTTAGATGGATAAAGATGTTCTGTCCCATTCTATCTATTAAAGGCAGTTTTATTGCTGAGTGTCAATAAATGAGGGATATACCAATTGATGAAGGTGATAAAACTGCCTTTAATAGATATAATGGGACATAACACCTTTATCCAGCCGTGTAGCTCAATTTTTGTGAAAATGTCACATAACAGCTTCATCCACTTGCCTCTTCATTTGTTTTAAACGTGTTTTCAAAGTTCTGTGAGAAGTATCAGACACTGTTTTGGCTACAAGTATAAATAGCGCTCGAAAAGAAAAAGTAGTGCTGGAGAATGTGACAAAATCCAGAAAAAAATGGAAAACGTGTGAAGTACGTTATGGAAGAGTATGTTGAGTTTGTGAAATCAGCAATTCGTATAATAGTAAACGATTTCTTTTTAGAAAACGAACTGTCTACAATAGATAAAGTGCTGTAACAAGTAAAGCACGTTCTGAAAGAAGAGGATTTGGTTTGGAGTTTGGATAAACTGAGCGACTCTCTTGATGACAGACTTATTATCAACATTGATAAACAAAGCAGAAGCAGTGACAATAACACTGATGACTCAGATATGGAGGGGATAGAACCACTTGCAGAGTCGGAATGAAAACTGTGAGTTATGACATACCTATTCTTTTTCTAAGTTTTGTTATACAATCATTTCTTAAATATCTACTTCCTTTACTTATCTATGTTCAATAATGTGCATGTTAATTTATGCAAGCTATACATATGTTATTTACAGAAAAATCGTGATGCTGTATTGTCATTTCATTGCTTACACTTGTCACATGTTTCTGACAACTCTTAATGAGAATGGTGGAAGAATGCGTTATCTTTTGTTTACGTTAGGATCATTCTAAGAGTGAACAGATAATACATAGGCAAATACATGGGCAAGAGAAGAGTATGTGGACAACTCAAATAAGGAACAAAGAGAGAGTATAGCTTGGGTATGAGCAGGTGTATGGAGACTAAAAGGAATGAGAAATGGGTACCCAAAGAACCAGTGTCCAATATGTGGGGAAAGAGAAGATTTGGAACATATTGTGTTTGATTGTAAAGGTACACAGCATTGGAGAAAGGAAGGCATAAATGGGAAATGGTTAAAACTAGACAGAAAAGTAGTCTTAAGCAAGATCTTTAACAAGGATAACTAAAAGGTAGGAGAGTACTGTCTAAAGCAAAAAAGAAATGGTTATGGTCAATAAAAAGAGATGTGAATTATACTTCATCATGCGATGTTAAAATATATTATTATATTTATCATTATTATTATTTTATTATTACTACTATTATTATATAAGGGTCATTCAAATGAAACCCGGTCACTTGTGTAAAGTAATGGTAACGATTTTATTAACTCAAAAATAGTTGCCAAAACTGTTGGCGCATTTATCCCATTGCGACACTAGCCGGTCGATTCCATCTTGGAAGAAGCTAGTAGGCTGCTGTCGGATCCAGGCCTGGATCCATTCACACACTTTGTCATCCGTTGTGAATTGATGTCTGCGAATAGCTTGTTTTAGAGGTCCATAAATGTGAAAGTCACACGGTGAAAGGTCTGGACTGTACGGTGGATGTTCCAGCGTTTCCCATCGAAACTGCTGCAATGTCGTCTTCACCGCATTGGCAGTGTGTGGGCGGGCATTATCATGCAGGAGAATAACACCATTGGACAACATGGCTGGTCTTTTCGACTTTATGGCTCGTCTAAGGTTTTGTAAAGTGGCTTGATAACGCTGGGCATTGATGGTGGTTCCCCATTCCAGGAACTCGACAAGCAGTGGGCCCTTGTGGTAAAAAAAGGACATCATGACCTTACCAGAACTGGTGTGCACGGCCTTTGATTTCTTTGGAGGTGGTGAAGTCGCATGTTTCCACTGCTTGCTCTGACGCTTGCTTTCTGGTTCAAAATGGTGACCCATGTTTTGTCACCAGTGACAATATGCAACAGAAAGCCATATTCCTCCTCATGATAACGTTGCAGATGACTCAAAGACAGGGCCATTTGAGTATTGCGCTGTTCGGTGGTGAGTTGGTGGGGAACCCACTGTGCATAAACTTTTCGAAATTTCAATTGTTGATGCATTATCATGGGAATGGTGCCCATGCTAATACCCAGTAACTGATGGATCTCGTCCACAGTGATTCTGCGGTTGCCCAGGACTAAAGCATTCACTTCCGCAATTATTTCAGGTGTGATGACATGATGAGCTTGTCCAGGACGAGCATCGTCTTCCAGTAACTTGTGCCCCTCAAGGAATATTTTGTGCCATTCCACCAAACTTGAATGACACAGACTGTACTCACCGTACACAGCCTTCATCCGTCGATACATTTCACGGCCTCCAACTCCCTCTGCCGCTAAAAATCGAATTACTCCTCATTGTTCCTGCTTACGAGCCTTCATGTTCAGTAGTGGACGATAACTTATGTGACCACCTTCTCTTCAGCGTGAAACCACACTGTCGTTATGCAACGTCAAACGTTGCGCACGCTGCAGTCGCTCTACCAATAGATGGTGCCACCATACATGCAGTTACGTGGTGCCACCTTACGTGTAATGCAAAGTTAGATGCACTAACCAGGTTGCATTTGAATGCCTCTCATAGTATTATTATTACCATCACCATCATAATTTTTATGTTATATGGGTAGAATATGGCAAGATAACAGCCTGGGCTGAAGTGTAGCCATATTCTAAGGAAGATTGCTAGCGCAAATAAATAAATAAAATAAAAAAATAAATACATAGGCAAAACCAAGAGAAATTTGAGCATCAGATTGAAAGAACACCACAGAAATATAAAACAGAAAGAGACAGGCAAATCTGCTGTATCACACCAATTTTGGTCTGAGAATCACAACATTGGTCAAACCATAAAACTGTTAAAAGGAGTTTCTATTTGGGGAAAATATTTATTGTTTAGAATGAAGAAAATCTTGTAAATTTTGAAATCCTGCCAATGAGTAGGTCGTTAGAGCTTTGTCACTCCATCAGTAGACGGCAGCAGGATCCAACCCAGCCAGAAGAGGAGGAAGGAAGCAGGAACATGCTTCAGTCACCAAACTGCTGATGATGAGGACGAATGCCCTAAAAAATGTTCCAGTTTTATTACATAGATAGATAATTTATTCATCTCGTAGATCATAATTTGTACACGGTACAATGATATAAGAGAAGTCAAAAAGTTATTTTACAATTATTAATTTCAATGACTCACAATTTAAAAACATCCAGCATGGACATGTCAGATATGGTTATTTACAAACGTTACATAAACAATATTATGATACAATAGTTAATCCTTGTAATGTTTATATTATAAACAATGCTATAATATAATAATTTGATTATTGTAATTTTTAAAAGTATACAAATTATTGAAAACTTACCATAAATTCATTGACAGTATAAAAACAGTGGTGAAGCAAGTATGCCATGACTGCCTTTTTAAATACTATGAAACTACAAATGGTTTTATTAGGTATTGGCAGCTTATTAAAAAATGACATTCCTAAATTTATCACACTATTTTGATGAGTGCTTGTGTTACTTCTTTGAACATGAATGTCCATTCTCTGTCTAGTATTATAGTTGTGAACTGTATCATTAAAGGTGTAATAACCATTTGTATTCAATAAATTTAATTTTGTAAATTTTAAAATCTCTAAGTTGAATATATATGAGAGAGGTAATATCTTGAGTTTTTTAAACAATGATCTACATATAGATCTTGATTTCGCTCCATTCATTATTCTTAAAATCTGTTTTTGCATTTTGAATAGTGAATTAGAGTGAGTTGAGTTGCCCCATAATATAATGCCATATCTTAACGTTGTGTGGGCACATGCAAAATATATATTTCTAAGCGTCTCTGCACTTACTATGTGTACCAATTGCCTAAAATTATAACAAAGTGTACTCATTTTTTTATTCAGCTGACCAATGTGTGTATCCCATTTTAGGTTCCTTTGTATTCACAAGTCAAGAAATTTAGTTATATCCACATATTTAATTACTTTGTTATTACACATTAATTGTGTTTGCATACAATGTGTATTCTGGGAAAAATAAAAGTAGATTACATGTGTCTTAGATTTACAATTATGTTATTAGTATTCAACCAGTTAGTGATATCACTAAACATTTTACTCTCTAAGGTTTGTAACTCCTCATTACTATTACTCTCCATTAAAATATTTGTGTCATCAGCATACTGTACTATTGATTTGGCTGTGACATTTGATTGTAAATCATTGACAAATGATAAGATAAGAATAGGACCCAAGATTGAGCCTTGAGGCACACTATATTTAATATTTTTTTGTATTTGATAGGTATTCTTTAACATAAGAATTTTCAGTATGCGAAATTTCTACTATTTGCTTTTTGTTTTGTAAATATGATTTTATCCATTGTAATGCATGCCCTCTAATACGCATGGGTTCTAATATTTTTAAACAATTGATTGTGATAATACATCAAAAGCTTTGGTTAGAGCAAAAAAAAGCACCAAGTAATTTGCTTTTATTATTCAGTGTATTTATCAATAACAAAAAACTGATGTCATTAAAAAAATAGAAATTGAAGTACGCACCTTTGATTAAATTTGACATTGTTAAATTACACCGGGTAATGCTGTGCTATCACATCCAGTATTACACCAAACATGTCTGTCCCCGAAAACGATTCCGGAAGAGGAATTCGTGGAGATACGATGTGAAGAGGGTGTCACTGTACCACACTGGTGCTGAATTTTCCTCTTCATCCTCATCCACATGTTTTCCACATTCTGCATGTGGATGGAGTCGTCCTCGGGGTCAACAAACTTCTGCTCATGGACAATAACATCGTGACTATATACGCTGTCAAGTAGATTTCCAATGTTGGCGTAAGAAGCCCATCCATCTGAGATGATGCGGCTTCCAGGCAAAATATGCTGTATGATCAGGGCCCTCTCAATACTACCGAACACCCAGTGGCCCTCACGCCACATCCCTCAGTGGTATTTGCGGTGAAAGAATTTAGACTCATTGATCACCATGGTGATGGGCTCATTATTTTTGTCGAGGCCGCCAATGAAATCTGGGTTTTTGTCCAACCACCACTCGGTTTCTTCTCTGAAGAAGTTGCACCAGTCCACAGAGGTATGGCAAGTGGCCACCGAGGCTTCATTGCCACAGCCAGGACTTGCATCACAATTCTAAATCACCTTATATCATCCCATGATAAATCATTTTGAAGGTATGCCAGGGTACATGGATCAGTCCAAAGAGATTTTGTATTCCCATAGTTGAATTAATTGGAGTACAGTTTTATACCTTATCAAAACCATGCATGTGTAAAATTTTGTAACACATTTAACACAATCTGTTTTATCATCTTACAACTTTGAGTGAATAGGAAATATTTATGATGATTCAGTATGCAACAAGTAATTACCTGGTTCAAATCAATGTAGAAGAGGAAAAATGTTTTGTTTGGCACATTGCTGGATAATGACTTTCTTAGTTCTTGCATTTGAAGGAAGTTTTCTTCTGATAATTTGTATGTTAATAGCTTTGCTTCTTTTGCTGGTATCATTGCTACCTGCTGAATCTGCTCTTGCTCCACAAACTTCTTTGCCCTTACAAGCCTGTAAGAGAACACTACAACTAGTGAAAAGTTAATGATAATTTGCTTAACAGTTTGAGCTGTACTCCTGCCAAAACCATCCTTGATTATACACTAGCTTCAAATGTAAAGCAGTGGTTATAACAATTATTCTTAATTGTAAGGGGCTAACTTTACAATAATTTAATAAATGGAAGCCCACCATAAGGCCAAAATGTGACAGGTTCCCCCAAAACAAAGTGGCATGACTTTGCAGCATTACCTGTTGTACTTATCTATTTATAAACCTTGTTATGCATGTACACTTGGTCAATTTAAAATTGGTTGGTGGAGCTCGTATCAGGTACTTCAGTGACCTCTTGGGACAGTCAGGCTTTGTTCACAAGATTGTGTATATTCTTGTAGTAGTTATAACAGGGAACACAACTATAATCACAAAAGTCTTCTGAGAAAAAAATTCATATACAAGATTTCAGAAAGACAGATCTTTCAGTGTGTTTCAACACTGAATATCTGTAATCAACCAACACTTTATTGATTTAGGATTCTCAAAAAGGGGATGACTAAAGCTCGTTACAATGCCACAATTACTGCAGCACTTTTATCTAAGTGGTAGAGAGTTAGCTTACTGTTCCTGAGGTTGCAAGCTGAAATCTCTGTGGAGCCACTCAACTTTTTTTCCCTTTCATTTTAAACACACAAGTAAACTAAAACATATAACAGTTTTTTTTCTCATATTTTATGTATGTAGCATTTATTTAGTAGTCTGTATACCGGTAGATAGCAACCATTACATTACTTTATCAGTCGGGAGGAGCTTTCACACTCAATTTAATTTTATAATCACAAATTTTACCATTAATGTAATTATATTTGTAAGTAAAATGAAGTAAACAAACAATATTACAAGAAAGTAGCAAAGAAATAGATAAACTTAGAAATAGTTTTGAAACTTTAAGTGCCAGTGTACCAATGGTAAATGCAAATGTAACTAGTTCAGTAAATGCTAATCAAATGCATGATAATAATATAAGTGCTGAAAGAAGTGTATCACCTTTGTTAACTAATAATACAAGAGATGCTACTGCTTTTTCCATAACATCAGCCTTTCAAACACAAAACAATAATGATGACACACATGTGCATGTAACAAATCAGATGTCAAACTATTATTCTGTGCTCAATGAATTACCTTTACCTTATTTTAATGCTTCCTCAAGTCCAGTACAATTTATTCATGATCTAGTAAAATATTTTCAATTGAAGAATGTGCCTGAAGCTTTAAAAATGATCCTTGTTAGAAAATGTTTGGATAACAAAACCTTAGAATGGTTACATATGCTAGCAGATAGTGAAATGAATTTTGAAACATTTAGAGTTTTATTTATGAATAAGTTTTGGAATACCACTGTGCAACATAAGATTAGGGCAAGCCTAAGTTATTCACAATATAATAGAGATGACAACTTGTCAAGGAGATTATCTTATAAAGTATGCAGGATATGTTAGAGCAAGGTACTATTTAAAATATCTTTACTAAATGTAACCAATTGTCAATGTAACAAAAGAGAGTATAAATAAAATGATGTAATAGAAGAAATCCATTGTTAGTGAGAAAAACATAAGAAATCTGAATAGCAACTACATTTATAATGTATAAGATATAAATTGTTAGAAATATAAATATGTTTAAGAAATAAGTTGGAAATAAAGGGTAACAAGTATTAATATGTCTAATTAAGTATTAAATGTGTAGCAAATAGGATACTTAATAGTGGCTGTGTTAGTGAATAAACAAACTTTACCCAGGTCATTGAACACCAGATTGTTGACCTTAAAAGTGTCAAACATGTGGTAGACCAGAGATAAACTATTCTGCTACACGAGTGTAGTGAAAACCAGTGAGTGTTACATAAATAGTGCCAATGAGAAATATCAAGTGTTCCAATAAAAGAGTTATGTTTCTTTCTTTCAGGAGCCTTTCAGAAAATATTTAAAAATTTAAAAGATTAAACAAAAAGAACATAATTTTTAAATATTTCTAAAAGGGGGCAATTTGAGGCAGTATTTTTTTAACACTTAAATGATAACAGTCTAATTATATAATATTAAAAATATAATAACAGCCTGCCATAAAGCAATATGTACATAATATAATATATAAAAGTGTATGTTACAGTCATTGTATTATGTTTACATTATTATATACATGTATAGTATGTTATATGAATGTATTACGTAATTTAACAATGTAGGAGCTGTGATAATAGAAGCAAGCTGCTTTCCATAGCAAACAGAATTATAAAGTAGAAGCCGAAAGTTGCTAACAATGAGCTAACAATGAGGTAACCTTGAGACAACAATAAATTAGAAAGTTTAATAAAGGCTACTAATAATTCTTGGAACAATAATGTAATATTTATAACAGTTTATAACTAGCCAATCAACAACTAGAAAAGCTCTAAGTTAAATAAAAGTATTCTATTGGAGTAGGATTAGCCAATCAGAGACTTTAAATAGAGAAAAAGTACAAATTCAGACGGTAGACGCTACAAGATAGTGTACCCAAGCAGTCAAATAGATTTGGTACATGTTCAGTGTGAGACATGAAAATTCATAGCGGTGAGAATAATATAAAGTTTACGTGTTAAAAAGTACAATTAACAATAATCTCATAGCTCTATAGTAGGATATATCAATGAAGTGTTATTTAATTGTGTGAAGGATTAATAAACAAAGTACAATACAATTATAATTTGTGTAAGCCTTGTTCTTTAGCCGTACCAGTCCTGCGAAGAGATATGTGTTCTGAAAATTACTACTGACGCAGCCGAGGCATACATATATAATATTTAAATAAACATTAAAATTACAAAGTTGATTTTTAAATGTGGGGCGAAGACCACTGGAAAGTTTGTATCATACTTGGGGCGAGCAATCCAAGAAACGTATCTCCCACAATACGTGGTGCAATCACAACAAACAACTTCAAGTTTGGCTACCAACAGTGGGGCTACAACTACAGCAGTTTGACCCCCATACATGGGGCAAATAAACACCCTCAACTGTCAAGGTTAAAGTCAGAAAAACACATTCTGGAAACCATCAACAACCCCCACAACAACGAAATCAAAATAATGACATCTAACACAAAAGAGAACAACGCAATTCTGAAAGATTTCAAGAACATAAGCAAGCTACAAAAAGAGGATCCTGAATTAGGACCACTATTCAACACCGTCCCGAAATAAAGCCAAGAGTCAAAACCAAGATTGGAAAATTTAAGGAAATCCTATTTAAGCTACATACAACAGATGTAAAGAAATGAAAGATGATGATACCCAGAGCAATACAAGATGAAATTATATTAGCATTCCATCATTTTTTGGCACATTCTAGAAATGAAAAGACCTCTAGCAATTGGAGAAATGCTATATATCAAGCATCTAAGAAAGAAGGTGAGAAGATTAATATCACGTGTGAGTTATGCCAGAAAGCAAAACCCATAAATATAAAGTAACATGTCATCCTACACAGCATCATAAGAGAGAAAAAGAACACATTAGTATCGATTGATGAACATGGTGAGCTTCCCATAAGTAAAAGTGGGTGTAGCTACATTTTCATGATGCTTGATACATTTACTAAATTTACAAAAATCTACGCTGTCTCTAATATAGAGTACCACTTGCCTGAGCAAAGTGGTAAAAGACTACATACCCAAATACAGAAAAATGCAAGCTATCCTGTCCAATAATGCTACAATGCATAAAAGCAGAATATTTAAGAATACATTGGAAGAAATTGGAATAAAATTGGACTACTCATCAACTTATTACCCACAAGAAAACCTCACAGAGAGAATAATGAGGGACATTTCAATTTTTTTAAGGGTTTTATGCATAAAGGTCATACTTCCTGGTTTGAAAAATGTGAGTGCATTGAAGAGATTATAAATCATTCAATTAACACCACCACCAAATTTGCCCCAATTGAGCTCATGATGAATGTAAAACCAAAAAGTCTAACCATAGCAGCTCCAAGAGAAATGGCCAAGGCAGAAAAATGTCAACTTGCCTTTTGGAGAATACAAGAGGGAGCTGAAAAGAGAAAGTACTGTTAAAGATAATAAGATATTTATAATATCCTTATTTATAATTAGTTAATTGATTAGTTGAAACCAAATTAGAGGTATACCACTGTTAATGATAAAATTGAACTATATTCCAATTAAGAAGATGCGTTGATCGGATATAAGCTGCTAACTTATTATTCAAGACACAATATTTCGAAAGCATCTGAGAAAAGAAATTAAAAAAATTTGATGTGTTACACTCACATGACTTCCTCTACTTTGTACAAACTATTTTTACAAACTCTTATTCTCCATCTATTACATATTGAGATAAACATTTGCAGAAACGATCTTTTGACATGCAAAGAGAATTACGTTTTACACATAGCGACCAGTTCTAAAAATATTTGATTATTGCTTAAGGCCTACTATGTTCCACTTGTTTTGTATTTGCAAGGGCAATATAGAAATACAGTAGCCTTTAAGCATAGACATCTCTCTCAATATCTGGTTGCTATGTGCAGCACCATTCTCTTTACCACAGATTAATACTCTTTGCATATCCAAGCCAAAAAAAATGAATAACAAATTCCCATTTGAGAAAATAAGTATTGAAAAATTTAAGGGAATAACAAGCAATATCTCGAAAATGGTTCACTCAATAAAAAAAATGTATATGACATAAATTATGTGTTTTAATGTGATCTACATTTCTTGTGTAGTAAAATTTTGTCTATCTCTTATGGTTTACCAGTTATGCAAAAGTCGTTCACAATGAAGAATACTTTTGGAGACATTCCCAGAAAATTCAAGATATACATTTTATTTGTCATGAAAATATCTTAAACATATGATATTTTAATCAAAATCATTAGAGCCATTTTTGAGAAAATTACAATTTTCGAAAAATGTTCCATGTAAAGGGTAATCCAGGGTGGGGGGATTTTCTTGAAAACCTTCGTGTCGCATCTCTGGAAGATACTGAACCTAAATACCAAGTTTGGTGTTTATTCGACTGTTCGTTTCTGAGTTATGCTGTTCACAGACACACACACACACACACACACACACACACACACACACACACACACACACACACACACACACACACACACACACACAGACATGGACATGTTTCCAAAAATGCTTTTTTTTGGGTTCAGGGAGTCTCAAAACATATATTTCCGGTGAAATCTCAGTATCAAATTTTTGGGTGGAATACAATACTTCCCCTACTTACTATACGTAGTAGAGAAAGTAAAAATGGAACTCTTGTATGACAAAGCATTTGTAATTACAAAACAATTTGGCGAGAACGCCTTTCAGCTACAGAACCAAAACAATAAAGTCATAAGGAAATACCACAAGAACAAGTTAAAACATTTTAGAGAGATATAGGGCAAATGAGGGACATAAATTGGAAGAATGTTGCATGAATTTAAGAACTAAACAACACTGAGTACACAAATGAAATGTTTGAGAATGTTAATAGTGGCAACCATAGCAATAAAACATGAAGGAAGAAGAAATGCACTTTCAAACGTTAAAAGTTTTTCATTATTCTTACAACTAGCAAAAGGTATGTGCAAGGTAAGCCCTTTAACATGAGACAATGTAAATGATTAGGTTAGCAGATGTAAATGTTATCCCAAGTATGGATATGAATGAAATCGAGAATGCAATTGTGAATACCTTAGGGTTAATTTTGAAATATGTAAGAATTTTACTTCATGCATCATTAAACAAAAGTAGCTGTAACCACATAAAAGAATGTTAAGTATTAATATCATGCAAGAACACAGAGAAACATAAATGCATCTTTATAAAGAAAGGGGGGGGGGAAGTCACTTTAGGTTGCGTGAAAGAGCAAAAAGAAAACACAAGAAGTTACCACACTCATCCCTACTGAAAAAGAAAAGATGATCTTCAAAAAATTCACATACCACCCAACAGCTTTCTACAAATTCCAGAGAATCTTCAAGCAACACAACATCTCTTTGGCCCAAAAAAACAATTACACTATAAAAAAACCTACTAAACTCCAAACTAAAAGATGACATCCCACAGGAGAACAAACCAGGAATATACCAGATAAACTGAAATGACTGCGAAAAAATATACATTGGGCAAACCAAGAGAAATATTAAAACAAGAACAAAAGAACACTTCAGTAACATAAAACAAAAACAGGAAGATAAATCAGCAGTAGCTTTTGGAGAGACAAACATACCATAGACAGAAACCCAAAAATACTTAAAACATCTCAGGAAAAGCAGAACTTTCAACTTGGGAAAACATTTATATTTGGAAGAACAGAAACCGTACTTATAATTTTGAAATCCCGCCAGGAGAAGAAGTTCTTCCAACGCCACCAGAGATCAAGCTTACAACCAAGATGAAGGATGAGGGCAGTCGACAGGGAACTGAGGATGGGAGCAATTAGCTCCTGAAACATGTATTCGTGATAAAAACAAGTAAGTGATGTAGTGTTACAATCGACTCAATAATTACTAATGCATGAAAGTAGTTGGATGAACGAGATTAAAAGAAATATATGTTAAAATATTACTATGAAGAGATATATAATATTACTATGATAATAAGATGAGAAAAATGCTGCATTGATTTGTTTTAAAAAATACTGTGATGATATATGGGGAATTATCACTACAATGATACATATGGATGATTACTGCGATGATATAGATTAATTTATAGCTACAATGAAATGAATGCCAGTTAGAAAATACAATACTTCAAGGTGACATAAATATATAGTAAATAGCAAAAGATGGAAAATCGAATGTCTCGTGAAACAATTGGAACCTTAATATAGCAGCCACAACAAACAATAAATGATGTGAACTATAACATCAACAAAGTAAAATGTAGTATACCTATGGTAATAAGTGCACCAAGTTATTTGAGATAGAATAGGTATATATTCTTTATATTCTTATATAAGTATATAAGAATATAAAACAAAAACAAACAAACTTTTCAAAGAAATTAAATTGGAACAAAACATAAAGTAGTGAAGGAACTAAATGCCACAATTTTAAAAGCTGCAAAACAATGTATTCCAAGAGGGAAAATTCATAAATACAAACCCTTCTGGAATGAACAGTTAGCACAACTCAAATCAAAAGGAGATAAAACTAGAGAAAAAGCAGAAAGAACACAAGACAAAGCAGATGTTATAGAATGGCGAAAAGCAAACACACAGTTAAAACAGGCTATAAAAACGTCAAAAAAACAGAGCTTTGAAGAATTTATAAACAAACTAGACTATAGAACAAATAGTAGTAAAGTACATAATTACATTAAACAAATAAATAGAGAAAACCAACAAAATCAGCCATTAAATGTCAATAAAGAAATATATGAGGATAACCTTATAGCAGAAAATTTAGCAACATATTATAAAACTAGCACTACATTAAAAAATAACAACAAAAAACAGAATAAATACTTTCAAAATATCTTCAATGAAGCATTTACACTCCCAGAAATAAAGCAAGCAATACGGACACTAAAAAATAAAAAGAGTCCAGGTCCTGATAACATACATCCAGAGCTGCTCAAGAATTTAGGACAGGAAGCACTCCATACTTTATTAAAAATTTTTAATAAAAACTGGACAACCAGAAATAACATACCAACACTGTGGAAAAAAAGCAAAAATTATACCCATTAAGAAGAAAGGAAAACCAACTCAAATGATAGATAGTTATAGGCCGATATCCTTAACATCAAACATAGCAAAACTCTTAGAAAGAATGGTAGCTACAAGACTGACATACTATCTAGAAACACAAAATCTATTAGTCCCTGAACAAGCTGGATTTAGGAAGGACAGCTCAGCAATACACCAGGACATTAAAGAAAATTTCAATAATAATAAGACTACTCTAGCACTGTTTGTTGACTTCAAAGATGTGTTTAAACACAGTATGGCGATAAATGCTACTATACAAAATGAAGACATATGGGATATCAGGCCACATGCTAAACTGGTTTCAAAACTTCCTATCCCAAAGATGGTTTGCAGCACAATACAAAACAGTCACATCTAAATGGAAACAAACGAGTGTTGGACTACCTCATGGGTCTGTTACAAATGCTATTCTGTTTAAAAAATATATATAGATCAAAAACTTTCAATGAAAGAACATGTAAACAATGTAATGAATAAAATCAACAAAAAGAACAACATTTTAAAACATTTATAAGGAATAAAATGGGGTGGAAACACGGACCTCCTTAAAAATGCATATAAAACATAAAACCTAACCTAGCACAAAAACTGCAAGTCAATAGAAACAGATACAAATGGTACCTGGAAGCAGATACTATAAGTAATTTAAAAACTCAAATAAGCTTCAGAACATATATTAATAACTAGAGACCCGTAAATGTCACGATTCGCGAAATTTGCAAAAAACTAAAAATGCATGACTTTATATATAAGATGTATTGTCATTACGGTATGAAGAAGTATTGTTCTTGGAGTTTATTTATTTACGTAATTTATTGTTACATAAGTTATTAGCCTCACGCTTGGGAAGCCAATTTGAAATAAGTGTTATTGTTTATGTTTTTGAAGTTGTTTGCACCACGCTTTGGGCATTAATTTGAAGTAGATTGTTGTTTTGTTTGTTAGGTAATATGCTGCTACGTATGTGAAGCCAATTTTTAAAGATGTATTTTTGTTGTTACGCTGCAAGTTTTAAAAAAAATTTTACTATTTTAACTTTGTTATTAAACTGCTTCTATAGATAGTATTTATGTTTATGTTTGCCTCGGCTGCATCAGTCTTACTTTAGAGACATGTTTCTCTTAATCAGGGCGTGGTACGACAAAAATGTAGGCTTACACAGATTTTATGTTTAAATTCACTTCTTTTTATTAATCCTTGGCACAAATTAAATAGCACTACACTGATATTAAGAGGTGTGAGATTCTTTAATTTAAAACTTGCACTTTGTTATTACGTATACTTAATTTTCGTTACCACGAATACGTAATATTTCTTTAAAGAACACATCTTCCATCCGGTCACTACCAAGGTCTGCCAGCAACTGAACATATTTCAACCGTCCAAACCCGTAAACTTTTGTAATCCAAGTCTCTGATTGGCTAATCCTAGTCCAATAGAATATCTGCATTTTACTAAAGCTTTTTTAACTGTTGATTGGCTAATTTTAATTCATTCATTATCTGTTTACCCTCCTCTTATGTAGGACGTACACCCCCCAGGACTTACAAGCGGGTGCCTGGGGTCAGAGGCCCGTCGAGGAGCAGACACTCATGGATCAGACAGAGCATCCAGGATGGGTGATCAGCCCGATGCCTGGTATGGGATGAAGGAAGTAGATGAAACGAAATGTTGGTGAAATGGATGAAAGGAAAGGTGATGATGGAGCAGTTGGTGGAATGAATGGCGGGGGAAACCGGAGAACCCGGAGAAAACCCGCCCAGACGCCGCTTCGTGGCTAATTTTAAACTGTCACAAAATTTACATTTGTTGCTCTAATCATGACTAGTAACATTTAAACTCTCAAACTCATTATTGCCTCAAGGTTACTTCATTGTTACCTCATTGTTAGTAACTTTAAACTTATTATTCTCACAGCTCTTACATTATTAAATTACATAACACATTCACATAACATTATTAAACATGTTTACAATAATATAAGCATATGCAATGACTGTTACATACATATTACAAATTATTTCATACATATTGCTTCAAGGCGGGCTGTTATTGAATTTACAGATTATATAATTTAATTAAAAATATTCAAGTGTTAAAAATACTGCCTCAGGAAAAATGGGGCTTTTGGTGTCTCAACCTGCAAACTACTTATGAATTTCTTAAAATATTCAACTATATGCAAATTTTAACAACATTTATGTATATTACACTTTGACAATGCAGGCATAAATTCTGCTTTTTTTTAAGGTAAAAGAAGAAAAAAAATGTGGAAGATGATTGGGTAAAACTCGTCGGGTAAATCTTTATTCAACAGCACTAGGAGCGCGTAAAGCTGGTTGGCTGCTTGATGGATCGTGTAACTAAGTTCAAGCTACAGCATGGACCCAGGCAGCAGGCAGGTTACGCATAATTCCAGCTATCGGCCTAGGCATAGTTGACCACAGAACAGGAATCAGTCCACATATACCACAGGTGTTGTGTGGTTATTGTGTGCACTGTACCATTTTCTTAAAGTTAACAATGTCACCAAAAATAAAATTGGGCGAGCGAGCAAAACTGTTCGCTAGCGACGGCATGATAAAATCAGAGGAGGTAATGTTATGTCGATTCTGTAACAAGAGAGTTTCATGGAATACTAGTGATTCAGTTAGAAAACACATTGCATCCAGAGCCCACGTGGAAGCCACAAAAGCAGAAAAAGCCAACAACAAATTACTACATATGAAGCTGTTGATGGGGCTAAAGAAGCAAAGGTATGTATATTAATTCATTATTGAAGCCACTTTTACATACTGCATTTTTTGTTTTGAAAATTACTTTCTGATTACTTGCATAATAGAAGACTGGTTTAGATGGTGCAATGGAATAAATTTGAATCCGATCTGCATTTATGTATTGAAACTGATTTGCTATCTAACCTACGTGGATTGTATTCTTACCATACTCAATACATACTGAATCCCCATATAAACGTGGTAATAACTGCGTTGAAGTTTGAATGCTGGGGACCGCTTAATCCGTCAAGTGGTGAGAAGTCAGAACAATGGTATAGGTCTTGTAATGGATATTGGCGTATGTCCTTGAGGGCTATCCAGTCAGCTAAACCCTTGCGATGTGTTTCCTTCCCACAAGTACATGTTGCTGAATAAATGAAACCAACACATTACAATGTTTATACAGTACACTCTGAGCAGTCTGTCAGTACATTCTCTATAAAACTGCCGTACCCGCGAGTGTGTCCGGCTTTATTAGTGTATTCATTTACATTACTGCCTACCATTAGTTCCAAATTGAAAGGGGAAGCCTTGCACAGTTAGAGCCAGGAAAAGTATCGAACGTTTATGAGTTTATGAAACAACAAGAAGTAGTCTGTGGACTCCACAGGTTACAATGTTTTATATACTGCCAAATACACTATGTTGTATATACATCTGCCGAGCAACTTGCACCATTCTTACAACTGTCGAGGAGCAATGCTGGGACTACGATGAACTTATCTTAACGTGACTTAACTTGATGTGACGTAATGTGAAAGTCTAACACATTGTATTAAATGGAGCTATTGATTGACTTAACATGACAACTTAACGCGACGTAACTTAAGAGTTTGGCAATGTCGAACTTTTCCTTCACATTGCGTTAAGTTTGACTTCACTGGCAATTAGAACTAATCAGTGTGAAGCAGTACCACGAAGTAATAAAACCAACTACCAATCGAGAGTCATTCTCCTTGTGTTAAGTGCATCCTAAAAGACCTTTATTTCATTACTGTACGTTACATTCCGTTGCGTTAAGTCACATTAAGTAAAGTTCATCGTAATCCCAGCATTAGTGACTCGCACTGTAGCACTTGTTAAAATGTTCACATGCCAAAATCCCTGGCGCTACCTGTACTAGTCAAGTTACAATCTATTTTCATTATTTGGCGACCGCGGCATGCAAAATCAAATTAATGTTTTGACTACAGAGAAATGCATTGTTGTTGCTATCGGCGTCTGGTACCATTGTACTGGTTTCTTGCCAGCTTCCCTAATGCCAGAAACTGAGGGTGAGGGTATTTAGCGGTTGACGGATTTAGCACTTCCCTGCATTCAAGCATTACCATAACTGCATTGAAGAAATGTCATTTAAATATGTACAAACATATACATAAAATCTGAATATTAAGGAGTATTATATTTTAATTATATAATTTATTTATGGTTTTTAATAGCTTATTAAACCATTTTTTTTTTTAAAATTTTGGGCTACCAAATTGGATTTTATTACCAGCACAGTTGAAATGTTTGTGACTACAAACATTCATCTTGAAAAAGCAGACAATCCCGCATTTAGAAGTTGGTTGCATCGCCATGTTGTGGGAGGAGGTGAACTACCATGCAGTGATAACCTTAGGAGGCAGTATTTACTAGAGCTGGCAGATAAAAGAAAAGTTACCGCTGTTGCTGCTTTAAAGAACAAAAACACTGCTATTATGAGCGATGAAACAACGGACAAGAAGGGCAGAGCAGTGTTTGTTGTTATCTTATCTACTGTGTAACCAGCAGACCATCAGGAGCAGTATGTTGCAGCTGTAACATCCCTGGAGGTTGTTAATGGACGAAATTGTGCTAGAGCAATTTCTGCAGGATATGGAGGTTGGTACAATCAGATGGTGGCATTTGTCAGTGACTCGGCAAGGTACATGAATATATGCTTCCAGGGTGTCCAAAGTCTTCTGTCTGATCAGGTTGTTCAGGTACAATGTTGAGCACACAAAATTTATTTGTTGGCTGAAATTCTTCCATGCAATCTCACGGAACTAAATAGAGTGGTTGTGCCAGTCAAACAAATGTTTTTGAATGCAAGAAAAAGGCGCCATGCATTCAAACAATACCTTGATGAAAGAAGTTCACCAGCTGGCCTCTTCCCCATTCCTGTTCCAACACGTTGGAACTCTTGGTTAACAGCAGTTGAAAGGCTGACAGAGAACTGGGACATTCTATTTAATTTCCTACATTCAGGAAGGGCAGAGGAATGCAATTTCAATTCCGGCTGCAAATTTCTGAGCAGTCTCAAGGAGGAGGATCTAAACGTGTTACATGTTCATTGCTTGTTTGTGAAGTCATTTAGTAGACTACTGAAGCCATTGTTCATTCAATTGGAGACTAGTAAGCAGCCTCAGGTGGGGGAACTGTATCCACAACTTCATCATCTGAAGAAAGACTTCAAGTTACTGCTGGAGGTGTTTTTAGTGATCAAGTGAATGATGGCATGAAAAAAATTAACTGTGTTCAAAGAGGAAGGAATATAGAATCTCTGAAGAACATTGCCGTCCATATGTGTGTGAAACTGGATAGTTTAATTTCTTCTGATCCAGCCAGAACAATTTTGGAGCCTGTTTCAGAGTTATTCTGCAAGCAGAATGTTCTTATTCAGAACACAGATAAGCTGAAGTCTCTGATGTCCAAAGTGCCCTCTTTAAAAAGTGTTCCAGCAGACAAAGCTATGCATGGATATCTGGAACTCTTGCAGAAAACTGCTAACCTGAGTATCCTTGAAGCTCTGATATCCATGCAGAGTACACAACATTTGTGGATGGCGCATTAAAAGCACTTTGGATACCAGTTTCCAATGTCGACTGTGAGTGATTTTATTCTAGGTTTTCTTGTGTTCTTACAGATCGACGAATGGACTTGAGCATGATAAATCTGGAAATACTCTCCTCCTATACTTATGAAAGTAGCATTCAGAAGTGAGTGGATATGTATTTTATAAATGCATATCGAGGGATAAGAACTTTGTAACTGACATTTTAGAAAATTATAGATTTTAACACAAAATATGTTGGAGGAACATTGCAAATGTTTCTGGGGAGATCTTGCATCTCAACACCAATCATAGACTTTAAAATACATAACTAGCACTAACTTGTATGTGAAGAAAAAACTAGTTCCTCATTTGAAAAACTCGTGAGGAAAATAGGCATATTTAATAAATAAGCCAAAATGTAAACTTCAACTTATAATTAATATAATAAATGCACAGCTGCCAAAAAATTACTCTTATAATTTATATAGAAACTGTGAAGTAGGTATTTAGCTCCACGCTTGGGACGCCAAATTTGAAGAGGTAGGGTTGTTTAACTTTGAAGTATGTGGGTGGTTCCGGAGTTGGTTCATGTATTATTTTTAACTGCTTTTTGAGTGGATGCTGTTTTGAGTTAGCCCCATGTATGTGCGCTAATTTGATGATGATTTGCTGCTGTTACGTAATGTTGCGTAATATATGTTTACGCAAACTTGAAGAGTTGTTATGTATTAATAGTTGCTTTGAGCGTCGGTTTGAATTTAATGCTTATGTAATATTATGGTTTAAATCTGCCTCGGCTGCATCAGTCTTAATTTAGAGTAAGGATTCTTATGCAGGGTGTGGTAATGACAATTATTGTAGACGTCGCAGAATTAAACTTTTAGATTTTTTACTTTTTATTTTAACTTCTTGCACATATTTATATACCAATACACTTTTTTTTTTAAAAAAAAAAAAAACTATGAGAAACTTTTATACACTCTCTTAACGCGTATATCTGTTTTTACTAAATGCCCGTAGAGAACACATTTTTCCATCTACACCCTATCAAGTCTTGCCAGGGACTGACTAACCTCAACGGTTAAAAACCTTAAGCTTCGGTAATGTGAGTCTCTGATTGGCTAATTCTAGTCCAATAGAATTTCTGCATTTAATTTAAAACTTTTCTTTGCTGTTGATTGGCTAATTTTGAAACTGTCACTGAAACTACGTCATTGTCGTTCTAATCATGACCAGTACATTTTCAAATTCCAAACACATTATTGCCACAGTTAACTCATTATTATTCATTGTTAGCAATCTAAAATTTACTATTCTCACAGTTCTTGCATTATTAGAATATATAAAGTATTCACACAACATTAATAAAATATGTTTACAATAAAAATAAGCATGTGAAATGACTGTTACATACAATTTAAATAATTATTACATACATATTGTTTCAAGGCCGGCTGTTATTGAAATTATTCAGGTATTAAAATACTGCCTCAAATTGCCCCCTTTTAGAAATATTTAAAATTTACTCTTTTTGTTTTGTTCTTTTAAATTTTTAAATATTTTCTAAAAGTCTCCTGAAAGAAAGAAACATAACTTTTATTATTGCACTTCTCATCTTTCACTGTCACTTTCTCACTTTTTCTTCAACACTGGTTTTTCACAACACCCGTGTATAGCTGAACACTTCCTATTCACTTGTTTGACACTTTTCAAGGCTAATGACCTTGTATAAGATTAATGATCTGAGCTAAGTTTGCTCATTCATCATCACTTTCACTAGTAAACACTTTATATGCTACACATTTTACATAAATTTGACATATTTACACTTGTTACCCTTTGTTTACAATTTGTTTCCTAAAATTTTGAATATTTCTTACTATTTCTAACTTACACAATATAAATGTAGTTGCTATTAAGTTTTTCTTACTAACAATGGATTTTTATTACTTCTCTTTCTAAACTTTCTTTTGTTATAGATAATTCTCTACATTTAAACAAAATTATTATTTTAAATAGTACTTTACAATTTTAAATTACATTGCTTTTCCCTTTTATGTACCAGATGCATTATTTTGTTTTTCTCTTGTGCCATACATAACCTGTATACTTTACTTTCCCTTTCTTTTTGTTTCTCAGATTGTTTACATTTATTTTCTATTCCATTTTATTCCTATCCCACACATAATTTAAATACTTTATTTTCTTTTTCTTTTTGTTTCTCAGATTGTTTACATTTATTTTCTGTTTTTTTTGTTCAACAAATGCCCTACATACTTTACTTTCCCTTTCTTTTTGTTTCTCAGACTATTTACATTGTTCTTATGCCCAGATTGTTTACATTTATTTTCTGTTTCTTTTTCTTCCTATGCCACACACGTTTTAGCCTTGCCCTAATTTTATGTTCCACAGTTGTGTTTGACATCAAATTTGGCACATGTACATGTGTGTTATCTTTCATGTTGTATGTTTGAGATGTTGATGCTATGGAAAAAGCAATTACATCGCTTGTTTTGTTTGTTAACAAAGGTGATACACTTCTCTCTGTATTTGCATTACTGACATGCATTTGGTTAGCATTTACAGAACTAGTTACATCTGTATTTACCTTTGGTACTATTACATCTATTTGTACAATGTTTAAATTTGTGTTTTCTACTTCTTCAGTTTCCTTACTAGTTTCTTGTACTTTATTTAACTCTGTTTTCAGCTACGGTTACTTTATTACAAAACCCTACTCTTATTTCTTTTATCTTATTATTAGTTTCAGTGAATTTATTACCTAACTCTACTCTTAGCTCTGTATTAGTTTCAGTTAACTTATTATTAAATTCTTTTCTCTCTCTCTCATTTCAGTTATTATTTCATCCATCTTATTACATAATTGTGTACTAGATTCAGTTATTGCTTTTAAAAGGCACATAAATTGCTGTTGTGATAAGTTTTCTTGCTTTTGTTAGCTAGATGTGTGAGGGATAGCATCTCTTTGTTTTGTTGTTTCCTGCACTGCCATGTGTAAAGGTGATTGACCTTGCATACTACTGCTATCTGATTGACCTTGCATATTACTGCTATCTCTTTCTATCTCTACCTCTGAATTTTCAGATAACTGCTCATCTATATTTAACCTATCTGTTTTCTCTAGTTCTGATTGTAAATCAATATTACAATCTGTATTGGCTGACCTAACCTCAACTACCTCCATACTTTCATTGTTTTGAGTTTCCATTTTACTTTTTATATTTGCCTTTGAGTTGCTTAATTTTACTTTTCCACTTTGTAATAACATGAAATTTGCTCAAAAAAATAACAATATATTTCCTAAACTTTACAACTATTATACTTTACAATGGAATTTTCTGACCTTTTGTTCAGGCTGTTATTAAATTTTAATACTCGGTGTTCTCGCGCAGATTGTTGTGGAGATGTTAACCATGTGCCCCTTACTCCTGAAGAATTATTGCTATCCTTGGATTTGACGATCTTGAAATTCTTCTTGAAATTCTGAGATGTAGTCTCGTGGTTTCTCATCGCATTGTTTTACGTCGATGTTTTCTTCTCTGATGTCCAAATTCTTGTCGTCTTTGAAGCCCCTCAGTTGGTCGCCAATTTGAAGTAGGTATTTAGTTCCACACTTGGGATGCCAAATTTGAAGAAGTAGGGTTGTTTAACTTTGAAGTATGTGGGTGGTTCTGGAGTTGGCTCACGTATTATTTTTAACTGCTTTTTGAGTTAGCCCCATGTATGTGCGCTAATTTGATGATGATTTGCTGCTGTTACGTAATGTTGCATAATATATGTTTACGCAAACTTGAAGAGTTGTTATGTATTAATAGTTGCTTTGAGCGTCGGTTTGAATTTAATGCTTACGTAATATTATGGTTTAAATCTGCCTCGGCTGCATCAGTCTTAATTTAGAGTAAGGATTCTTATGCAGGGTGTGGTAATGACAATTATTGTAGACGTCACAGAATTAAACTTTTAAATTTTTTACTTTTTATTTTAACTTCTTGCACATATTTATAAACCAATACACTTTTTTTAAAAAAAAAAAAACTGTGAGAAACTTTTATACACTCTCTTAACGCGTATATCTGTTTTTACTAAATGCCCGTAGAGAACACATTTTTCCATCTACACCCAATCAAGTCTTGCCAGGAACTAACTAACCTCAACGGTTAAAAACCTTAAGCTTCGGTAATGTCAGTCTCTGATTGGCTAATTCTAGTCCAATAGAATTTCTGCATTTAATTTAAAACTTTTCTTTGTTGTTGATTGGCTAATTTTGAAACTGTCACTGAAACTACGTCATTGTCGTTCTAATCATGACCAGTACATTTTCAAATTCCAAACACATTATTGCCACAATTAACTCATTATTATTCATTGTTAGCAATCTAAAATTTACTATTCTCACAGTTCTTGCATTATTAGAATATATAAACTATTCACATAATATTAATATAATATGTTTACAATAAAGATAAGCATGTGAAATGACTGTTACATACAATTTAAATAATTATTACATACATATTGTTTCAAGGCGGGCTGTTATTGAATTTACCAATTATAAATAACAATTGAATTTATTCAGGTATTAAAATACTGCCTCAACTGTGATTATTTTTTCTCTGCTGTTACCTAAGAATTTTCACGTATTTACTTAAGAATTTTACGGGTCCCTATTAATAACTTAAAATACAAGAATATAATTACAACAAATATAATTGCAACAGAGGTAACGAGTCCAATAGAATATATTGATTTACAATATCAGAATGACCTGATATGTATGTATGTATGTATGTATGTATGTATGTATGTATGTATGTATGTATGTATGTATGTATGTATGTATGTATGTATGTATGTATGTATGTATTTATTTATTCTGCAATTGGGTACTTCCCGGTGGCAGAATTAAACCGTACAAAATTTACATCACCATGACTAGCTTACAATAATAATAATAATAAACAAGACTAACAATACAAAATGATTAATTTTAAATATTAACAAAGCTTTTAAAATCCCTAATTACTGAACCATTTATAATTTACTTAACTATTCACAATTACTTCACTATTCACAATTTACTTAACTATTCACAATTTACTTAACTATTCTCAATTTACTTAACTATCTACAAAGTACTTAACAATTTACAAAGTACGTAACTATTTTCGAGGTACTTAACTATTTACAATTGGTCCTTATATTTAGTTACCAGTATTTTCAACCTGGTAGTGTCAACTTTAATAGTATAGTTTGTGAAATGAGTACACTAGTTAATTAACCAACATTTATTCTGCTAATATTATTTCTGAACTGCTTTAAGGTCAGAGGACAGCCCTGAAAGGCTGCTACAGGCAATTCATTCCATTCCTCAATGGTTCTATTAACAAAAGAAAATTTTCCCACGTCGGTTCTGCACTTTCTACCCCTAATTTTAAACAGATGATCGTTTCGACCGTAGTGTGCTGGATTCTCTAACCTTTCTCTAACATCCGCCCAAGCATTTGAATCAGTATAAGCTTTAAATAACGCAACTAATCTATGTTTTTTACGCCTAACTTTTAGCGGTTCCCATTCATTCTCTTCACCTTTTGTAAACCCAAAATCTTTACCTCTCCTTATGAATTTTATAGCCCTTCTCTGCACTTTTTCTAAGGAATCAATCTGATTGACTCTGTATGGGTCCCAACATGCTACTTCATATTCCATAACCGGCCGCACTAAAGATTTGTAGGCTAGTTCCCTGGTCTTTGCGCTCCCCTTTTTCAGTATTCTCATTACGAAATGCAATGCTTTCCATGCTTTCCTAGATGTACTATTTATCTGTTCCCCCCATCCAGCATTACTTGACAAGCACACTCCCAAATATTTGCAGCTGTCCACCTGTGGAATTGGTTCCCCGCCCATTTGATAGTTATGTATAATCTTCCCCTTAGTTCTGCTAAAAACAATGGACTTACTTTTCCCAGCATTAATTGTCATTTTGTTTGCTTCGGCCCACCACCTGATTTCATTTAGGTCGTCCTGAAGAGCAGTCTCATGCATGGAATTCCTAATCTTATTGTAAATAATACAATCGCCTGCGAACAGTCTTATCTGGCATTTAATGTTTATATGGATATCATTAACAAAGATAAGAAACAGTAACGGGCCCAGTACCGAGCCTTGGGGCACGCCCGAACTTACGGTCCCCCCTTCTGACAGTTCTCTACCTACTCTTACTCTTTGCGTCCTCCCTTTCAAAAATTGTTCTACCCACAATACAACGCGATTATCAAGTCCCGCATTTGCTAGTTTCCGGATGAGTAAACTATGTGGCACTACGTCAAAAGCTTTAGAAAAATCTATCACCACTGCATCAGTCCTTCCCCCTGCATCCACCTCATCTGCCAAATCTTGAATTAATGAAGTTGTTTAACTTTCACATGAATACCCGGATCTAAACCCATGTTGCGTTTTGTTGAACCACTGTTTGTTTTCTAAATCCTCCCGTATGTATTCTGCAATTAGATGCTCCATTACTTTACACACTACCGACGTTAGGCTAACAGGCCGATAATTATTTATTTCTGTTTTATTACCCCCTTTGTATATTGGAACTACAATAGCGGATTTCCAGTCTTCCGGTAGTGCACGGTTGTTAATTGACATGTTAAACAATAGCATTAGGTAGGGAATCATGGCTTCTCCCCCTATTTTTAATATTTCAGTAGGTACGTTGTCCGGCCCTCTTGATTTTCGATTCTGTAGCATCTTGATCCTTTTACGTAATTTTGGCGCCATTATTTGAAAAAGCGATTCTCCACCACTCCTATTTTCCCATTCAGGACTATCATCCATTTGATGAAAGACCAATACAAAATGTGCATTTAATATGTTCGCCTTTTCCTTATCATTTATTACGGCAGTTCCGTTAACTTTGAAATCTGGTATGCCTTCTTTATTACCCCTGCGTCTCCTCACATAATTGTAAAATGCTTTCCATCCATCACTTTCCTTATTTAAAATTTGTTCTAAAAACCGCTCCTGCGCTTGCAACTTTTCGTTTTGTAAATTCTTGGTTAATTCTTTAAATTTAATAAAATGCCATTCTGATTTCCTCCTTTTATGATACGCGCGCCTTGTTTTCCTTTTAAGTGACCTAATACGTTTTGTATAAAATTCTGGATCAGCGTTATTTTTCATAACTTTAAAAGGTACATGTTTCATAATTGCTTCCGAAGTAAGTGTTTTGAAACTAGCTCAGGCTTCATTTACACTAGTGGCAGATTTTACGAAAGACCAATATTGCTCGCGTAGAAAATTCTGAATAGCAGCCCCGTCCGCTTTCTGGAAATTCCAGCTAATTGATGTTTGTTCTAATTCAAACCGTTTTAATCGTCCCCCCCAGTTTACTTCTAATTGCACACAATGGTGGTCACTGATACCTGGCAAGACCTCACATTCAGCAAACAAAGACTGAGGCCTGCATAAAAATACATCTAGTAAGGCTGATTGCCGAGTACTTGTGTTAACGACTTGCAACAAACCCTGTTCCCAAACCAGAAAATTAACAAGATTTTGGTCTTCGCCTCCTATTAACTGACCTTTCCAGTTTACATTTGGCAGATTTACATCCCCTGCTACAATAACGTTTCCCTTTACGGAAGAGATTTTTTCTATTAATTTATGCAAAGTTTTGTGATTAGTTTCGCTAGGTGGTCTGTAGCAAGCTATTATTGTTATATTATTACCTTCGTTTTTTTGATCAATAATTTCAATTGCCATAATCTCTACATCCTCTTCTACCCATAGCGCTTTGCTTTGTAACTCTGACTTAGCGCAAATAAAAATTCCCCCTCCCCTTCCGTCCCTGTCCCTCCTAAACACCCTGTAATCTGAGCTGAAAACTTCCGCATCATTTATATCAACATTTAGCCATGACTCCATACCTATAATTACATTTGGATTACATATCTCCATTAAATTCCAAAACTCTACAACTTTATTCATAATACTACGGCAATTTACCTGTAACAGGCTTAAAAAGCCAGCCCCTACCTGTGAATCTTCGTTCCTCTGAGGTTGTTGTCACTGTTGCTTCTGCCGCTTGCTGCCATCGCTCCACGTCGTCACCCTCCCGAACAAAGCTGCCAACTTCGAAGATCCACTTCGGTTTAAGTGCACACCGTCCCGTCCGTAGTCCCAGTCTTCAATCCACGAATTTGGGTCCAGAAACTTCGCGCCCAGTCGCTCCGCTACCCATGCATACGAGTCGTTTACCTGCATTATCTTCCTCCAGTTGACATCGCGTCGTCTCAAAACTCCACTAACGACGATCTTCGTTGAGGGAAATAGCTGCCTTGTCCGTTTAACTAAGTCGTACATGTCTCCCATCACGTAGTTTACACTTCTCCGCAGGTCATTGCTCCCAACGTGCAATACAATCGTCTTATAGCTGTCTTCCATCTCCTCTTGCTTTTTCTCGATTTCCCCCAGCAGTCCTTCAGTCCTTATGCCAGGATAGCAAGCTACCTCTGCATTCGGGTTCCCCGCATTTCTCACAATAGAGTCTCCGACTATCAAACATGGTTTCCCCTTTTCTTGTCCATTTCCTTTCCTGAGCTCCCTGAGTTGGCTATTCTCTTCTTCTAACTTCCGAATTTTCCCTTCCGCGCGTTGGAGCTTCTCGCGTAACACCCGTGCTTCTTCTTGCAGCTTCTCCAGTTTCTTCTGATTTGCGATGACCGTTTCAGTTCCCCTGCAGTCCTTACATTCCCAGTTTTCTTCGATGTTATGGTCCCTCTTAATTTTTTGGCAGCCAAAATGGTACCACTTCGCGCAGCTGCTGCATTGTAGTCCTGTCCTTAAAGCTTTGTTGCAGCTCCCACATCCTTCATCAGTCACAGGTCCTGGGTTTAATTCAACACCTCCTATCACGAGCAAAGTTACTAAAACAAACGCCATAAAATAACACTTGGACGTTACGTTCGTCCTACCTAATACCTGACTACCTGCTATCCACGATCCCCTACCCGTCCGCATTCCGATCCTTGCTCGGTAAACCATCAACTCCACCCCCATGGCCGCTACTTGTTTATACCTGCGTGTACTTGGAACGTCCTGACACGACCTCTCCCCTCAAGGTCTCGAACACGAATGATATATACAATACACAAACAAAACAATATACCAGATGAAATGAGAGCCATAGCAATAGCTACAGAAAATGAAAGATACCCAGAAAAAGAATGGGTCCGAATATATCCCTCATCAATAAAAAAAAAATGCTGGTGCAGGAGTATACTGTAAACATTTTGTACAGTATCTAACATTAGATGAAATATCAAACCACTGTGATGGAGAATTAACAGCTATAAAAGCAGCATTACAGAACATTTTATATAGACCATACATAAAACAAAAAATAGTCATCTTATCAGACTCAAAATCAGCCATAGATGGAATAGTAAATTATAATAATAAAACAACAAGAAATAGTAAAGAAATAAGAAGCCTAATTAAAGCAGTTGAAACTAGAAATCATGTCACTCTACAATGGATCCCAGCTCATGTTGGACTTTGGGCAATGAACATGCAGATCAATTAGCAAAGAAAGGTGCAATACAACAAGTAAAAACTGTAGGACAAATAGAAATAAATAAACAATTAAATAACATTAAATATAACTTCAAAAGACAGCAAAGACTTGAAGATAAATTAAAGGATAAAGATTATAAGAATATTAAAGATAGTGTTGATATACAAAAAATGCCAAGGAAGACTGCAGTGGCTTTATTTAGGATGACAACTGGCCACAATTACCTCGCAGAACATCTCTACAAGATAGGATGCCTACCTACACCCAAGTGCACTCTCTGTGAAGAAGATGTCATCCTGAACAAACAACATCTCGCCAAATGCAAAGGCCTTAAATCCAGCAATCCAGCAATCGAGAACAGGTCGCCCAGGTTTACCTGGGCGGAATATAATCGCCACAGTACCTAGCCGCGTATGCGGCTTTACCTGTGCGATAAAGGAGGTTTAAAAGAATATACACAAGCTTTTGATTTATGTCTGTCTTGGGCGGGGTTTAGCTTTCTGCACTACCATTTGGCTGGGTCTCGGCGTTTCCTCATGGGCGGACTAGCGACCATGCGGTGACCAAGCCCAATGCTGCTTAACTTGGGCGACCGCTTGTGTGGTCGTCAAGTTAAGCAGGCCGGCATGGCAGCAAAGCAAGATGGGAATACAGGTAATGGGATGGGGGTACTCAAGTTGGCGGCAGGGCGGGTCGCTGGTAGATGGTCACTCATCCAGCCAGCGACCGGGCCCAATGCTGCTTAACTTGGGGAAGTTTGTAAGATGAGGGATTGGTAGACTTCAGCCTTGGGGGCCCAAGCCGTCTTTCGGCAACCGGTAGCTCTTCCTCCGCCGTGGCGCCTTGTGGTCATAGCGGCCCAAAGAGTTAACCAGCTGGTTGGGGTGATAGGTAAGTTTCGCGTACATGGTGCGGGTTCTCTCCCGCACCACGTCCACGATGTATGGGAGACCGGAATGGGTATGTAGGATATGTGATGGGAATCTACGCCCGGTATCATAGATCATCCGAAGCGCCCTGTTCTGAACGGTTTGCAGTCTGCGGATGGTGGTCGCTGCCGCCGATCCCCAGACCTCGCAGCCGTAAAGAATCAGGGGCGGGATAATCGCCTGATATAGGCGTAGCTTGAGGCGTATGGGCATTGTGGAGCGGAATACAGCTGCCTGAGCGCGGAGTGGCCGAGGCCGACCTTTGCCCTGACATGTGGCGCGAAAGTGAGGCCGCGGTCGAGCGTGACTCCGAGGTATTTGGCTGAGGTAACCCAGGGGATTCTCCTCCGCCGCAACCTCAGAGGCCGCTCGGGCCGCCACCGACGGACCTTCGCCAGGAGAAGCGCAGAGCTCTTCCCCGGGCTGATGGCCATCCTCCACTTTTCGCTCCACCTGCCAATGGCTCGGAGCTGTCGCTGTAGTGGAGGGAAACAGAATCGGGCATTCTTGTTCTGTGCCATTATGAGGACGTCGTCGGCATACTGGCACGTAACAGTCCTGGGTTCCGTGGGGAAGTCCGACATGTAGGCCGCGAAGAGAAGCGGGGACAGTACACTGCCTTCCGGGACTCCAGCGGCTATGGGACGGACTGAGGAAACCCTCCCCTCCACTCTCACCCTGAATGTGCGATCCCGGAGGAAACTGCTTATCAGGGCAAGATAGGCGGGAGGGATGTCCGACTCCTTGAGTTTATACAAAAGGCCTTGGTGCCACATCGTGGCAAAGGCCTTCTCTACGTCCAGCAGCACTGCTATGGTCTTGAAGTTCTCCTGGAAGCCCAGGGAGGCCTTCTGGCCAGTCGCAGTAACTGCAGGGTTGTGGAGTGCCCATGGCGAAAACCAAACTGATGGTCCGGGAGGAGCTGCCTTTCCTCAGAGAGGTGTAAGGCGGGCAAGGAGCAACCGCTCAAAGACTTTTGAGATGGTTGGGAGCAAGCTGATGGAGCGGTAACTGCATGAAAAGACCAGATCCTTGCCGGGCTTTAAAATGCATACCACCCGCGCCTCCTTCCAACTAGTTGGAAAGTGACGGAGGTGAAGGCATGCATTGAAAATCCGCGTCAGATGGATGACGGCCTTCTTGGGAAGGTGCTGGAGCATGGGCGCCGTGACGCCGTCATGTCCAGGGGATTTATTCGGATTGAGTTTTCGGATTTCGGAAGCCACCTGTTTAGGGGTGACTATGGGAAGATGGACCTCCTCGTGGCGCGGTTGTGGTTCCTCATAGAGGTAGTCCACAGTCGCTTCCACGAGCTCAGTAAAGTCTTCGTCCTGGGAGTCCTCCCGCGGTTCGAATTGGAGTTCTAAATGGTCTGCAAACACTGTGGCTTTCTCGCGGGGCTCGAAGGCGAGTCTCCCGCGAGTGCCGTGCAGAGGATGCTGGTACTGCGTCTTATCCTTCCTCAAGGATTTGATTATCCGCCATGGTTTCTTTTCCTGTAGGTTTACGGTCTCCATTGTTCTTTCCCAGGCCACCTTCCTGTGCACACGGAGCAGTCGCCTTGCCAGGGTTTTGAACCGCTGGTATACTGCCCCTATCCTGGGATGGCGGAAACGCTGCCATAGCTTCCGTACAGTTGCCTTGGCTTTTAGCAGCTGCCGGAGTTCATTAGGGATGGTTCTCGGGTTGGGGATGTCAGACAGGATGCGGTGGGTATGTGCACGTACTGCATTCAGGATCTGTTGGGAGAAGTCTGCCGCCGCCGCTTCCAGCGCGTCGATGGAATCGATGCGTGGCCGCGGGTTGACAGACCGGTTCAGTTCATGGACGGCTGCATTCCAGTCGACCTCGTTTACCCAGTCTGGGCTGACCAGTGCTGGCATTGAAACGTTGGAATCCACCAGGACAGGGTCATGGTCGGAATCCAGCTCGTTTACCGCCGAGAGCTCTAGATGGAAAGGAATGTTTTTGGTGATCATGATGTCGAGAATATCCGGCCTGCCGCGGGCCGGATAAAACGTAGGCCCTCTCGGTCCGTGCGCAATTAGGCTTGGGTCTCCGCTGATGAGGCGGTAGAGTCCGCGGCCTTTCTGGTTAGCCGTGCGGCTGTGCCAGAGCCCGTGCTTCGCATTGAGGTCTCCTGCAATGCATACCACTGGGTGTAGGTTGAGTAGGGTTCGGTAATCTGCTTCATAGAAGCGATGGTCTGGGGGGTCATAAACCGCTATCAGCAAAGTGTCTAGCCCGCCAATGGCAAGCCGAATGGCACAGGCTTCCACATGCTGTAGTGGAGGGAGAGGGAAGGGTGTATGCGTGATATGATTTTTTATGAATATAGCTGTACCGCCTCCCGGTCGGCCGACCCGATCTTGCCGATGGGTGACGTAACTTGGCAGCGAAAAGTTAGTACCAAAAAAGGCCTTAAATGTGATAACTTACAGACTATATATTAGGAAACCAGAGGGAAAATGATGCAGATCAATTAATCCCCAGTGCCATTGGTGAACAACACAGAATAAGTATATTGAAGTATGTAAGTATCTACTACAATCCTTTATGATTATATATGCATCGGAAAATTAGAGGAGAACACTTAAACATTTGAAAGCTTAATTTCGCCATTGCTATGCAACATAAGGACTGGACTCCAGCAAGCAACGTTTGATCTGCAATATGAAAGTAAAGCTTCAACGTCTTCAATGAAACACAAACAATACAAGACACAGACAAAATTGACACTATTACACAGAGGGGTTGTAATTTTATTGAAATTGCCCACATAAAAAATGTAAATAAAATTGCAAGAGCCAAATGAGACAAAAAAATTAGGTCTACTTACCTGTTTATACGTATGAATGAGAACACATGTTGATTTACATTTTGAGGTTACGCGTGTATATTTGTTGTAATGTTCATTTATTTTCCATGTAACCGTAATAATTATTAATTTATGTTTATTATGAAATTAAGTATTAGATTAACATAACCTATATTTGTGTTGGGAGGGATTTAATTAATTCATGTGAAATGACTCGATGGTGTGCACGTGAAGATGCTTGTAAGAGTTTGAAAACAGATGGAAAGCAATCTTTTCTGCATTAAGAACAATTTCAGAAAATGAGAGTGGTAGAGTTAGATGTGAAGGTGAAGGTCTTCTTAAAAAGTTAAGTAGTATTGAGGTAGCTTTCATAACATCAGTGTGGAGTTGTATTCTGCAACAGTTTGGCAAAGCAATGAAGAAACTGCAAGTTGAAGATGTAGACATTTCTACTTCTGTTGAAATATATGGCTCTCTTACAATGTTTTTAACTGAGCTTCAGACATCTTTTTCAATTCATAAGGATTCAGCTGAAAAGAAACTTATGGAGCTCAGGAATTCCGAATCAGTTCCACCTCCTTCAGCTACTGAGAATCAAAAAACCATCAAATTAAATGGAAGAGATTTTTTGATGAATCATCTGACTCAGAAGAAGAACCCAAATGCCCTGAAGAAGAATCAGGATCAGATTGCGTTAAGATATGGAAAAGAACAAAAATATCATATTCTTTTTTTTTATTTATTTATGGATGCTCTTTAGCTACTATGGTCCTTAGCATCCCATTCTATATTGGGCGTGAAACACTGGTAATTTTGCTCAGAGGCCTCTTTATCAGGCTTGAGGTTCTTTTACGTGCCGTAAATCTACAACACGGGACCACCGGCTTTACTTCCCTTCCGAAGGAAGCCGTGCTCAAGATTTTTACGCCCGAAAAAATCCATTGCCCTCCGCGGGGTTTGAACCCGTGACCTTGGGAACTAGAGGCTAGCACGGTACCACTAGTCCACGGAGGACTAAGATTATATAAACTCTTCAAGATGAGTTACAGAAGAGAGTTAATGTCTACAAAGAAAGTAACTTAAGATTTTCCATTCTCTTGAATATCACCGAACTATAAGCTGTTCAAATTTATGATGCTACAGAGAAACTTAGAGCCATTAATAATTCTAACATAGAGAACAACTTTGGTGAAGAATGTACACATTTTAAAACCTATCTGTTGTCTATGAAGAAAGAAGATTATGACAAGTTGTCCTCTCTTCCATTTCTCTGTAGAATGCTGGTTTAAAAAAGAACTGGTGATATCTATCCAAATGTGCACACAGCACTCAAGATTTACAAATGCACTCTAGCAACAAACTGTTCTGCTGTAAGATCCTTTTCTGTTTTAAAATGGATTAAGAACTACCTACAGACAGCAGAGAATCAAGAATGACTGGTCAATCTTGGAGTACCAGCCACAGAATCAGATATGACAGTCAGTCTGGATATTGAGGAAGTGATAAATGAATTCACAAATACAAAAGGGAGGAGGAAGTCATTTCACCAAGTTTGCTAAGTTTCAGAAAAGGTCAATTAAATTATATTGTATCATGTATTTCGGACTGACTAAATTTCACATTTAAGCGAAGTAATTTTTGTATATGGTATTAACTGTGGTGATTTTCTTTGTATTTTTACCAAATATTGTGTCCAAGTTTGATGTTTCTGTGTCAATTTTTAATAAAAGGGGCTATTGAACTGTAGTAGTTATTTTATAATTTATGAATTTAATTTATACATGTGCTTTATGTCAAATGTTATTTAAATACTTCAATAAAGTTTAAAATTGAAATTAATGATTCTGCAGCTCTATTGTTGCTAGTCCGTAAACGAATAACAATGTTGAAGTTTAGGAAGGGGGGCATCACACACCCTAAATATGGCATTGACTTTGTGACACAAGAAAAAGTATACTTCCTTCCACAAAGGTTGAGGCAGTATTTTAATACCTGAATAATTTCAATTGTATTTTACAATAAGTAAATTCAATAACAGCCGGCCTTGAAACAATAAGTATGTAATAATTATTTTAATTGTATGTAACAGTCATTGCAAATGCTTATTTTTATTGTAAACATGTTTTATAATGTTATGTGAATACATTATATACCGTAATAATGCAAGAGCTGTGAGAATAATAAGTTTTAAGTTGCTAACAATGAAGTAATAATGAGGTAACCTTGTAGCAATAATGAGTTACAGTGTTTGAAAAGTTACCAGTCATGATTATATCAAAGATAAGGTAAATTCAGTAACAGTTTAAAATTAGCCAATCAATAGCAAGGAAAAAGTTTAAGTAAAATGCAGATATTCTATTGGACTAGAATTAGCCAATCAGAGACTTGAAATACCGAAGCTTAAGGGTTTTAACCGTTTAAAGTTGCTCAGTTGCTGGCAAGCCTTGGTAGTGAACAGATGGAAGATGTGTTCTCTATGAGTGAATCGTAAAATATGTATATGTGCTAAGTGAAAGTATTGAAGATTATCACAGTTCTTAAAAAGTGTAGTTCTTTATAAAAATGTGCAAGAATTAATAAAAGAAGTGAAATTAAAAAGTTAAATTCTGTGATGTCTACATTCTTGTTGCACCGCACCCTGAATAAGAGAAACATGTTTCTAAAGTAAGACTGACGCAGCTGAGGCAAATTCAAACATAAATAATATATAGAAACAGTTTTAATAAGAGTTAAATATTATAGTGTAAAACTTGGAGTGTAATAACAAAAACACATCTTGAAATCAGCTTCTCGTACGTAGCAGCATATTGCATAATTTGAGGCAGTATTTTAATACCTGAATAATTTAAATTGTTATTTATTATAGGTAAATTCAATAACAGCCCGCCTTGAAACAATATGTATGTAATAATTATTTAAATTGTATGTAACAGTCATTGCAAATGCTTATTTTTATTGTAAACATATTTTATTAATGTTGTGTGAATACTTTATATATTCTAATAATGCAAGAACTGTGAGAATAGTAAGTTTTAGATTGCTAACAATGAATAATAATGAGGTAATTGTGGCAAGAACTGTGAGAATAGTAAGTTTTAGATTGCTAACAATGAATAATAATGAGGTAATTGTGGCAATAATGTGTTTGGAATTTGAAAATGTACTGGTCACGATTAAAACGACGATGACGTAGTTTCAGTGACAGTTTTAAAATTAGTCAATCAACAGCAAAGAAAAATTTTAAATTAAATGCAGATATTCTATTAGTCTAGAATTAGCCAATCAGAGACTTGCAATACCGAAGCTATGGGTTTTGACCGTTGAGGTTATTCAGTTCCTGACAAGACATGGTAGTGTAAAGATGGAAAAATGTGTTTTCTACGGGTGATTAGTAAAAACAGATATACACGCTAAGTGAATATGTATTAGTTTCTCACAGTTCTTTTAAAAGTGTAGTGGTTTATAAATATGTGCAAAAAGTTAAAATAAAAGTGAAAATTTAAAAGTTTAATTCTGTGACGTCTACAATAATTGTCATTACCACACCCTACCCAAGATAAATGACTCTAAATTAAGACTGACGCAGCCGAGGCAGATTCAAACAATAATATTACGTAAGCGGTAAATTCAAACCGATGCTCAAAACAACTATTAATACATAACAACTCTTCAAGTTTGCGTAAACATTTATTACGCAACAACAGCAGAAAAATCATCTTCAAGTTTACGTATTTTTTTTATTACATAATCTAATATGCAACAACATCATAACTAATACAAATTGACTCACATACGTGGGGCAGTTAAACATAAAGCAACCAGCTAAATATCTTCTTCAAATAACAGTAACTATTGCATAATCAACAAATTCAAACCGACGCCCAAAGCGTGTTTTAGGAACTCCTTAAATGCAACCAAGTTAAACATTACGTAAACATAATTACTTGAAGCAAAACAACTTCAAGTTTAAACAATATGCAACAACACATCTTCAAGTTGGCGCGCATATGTAGGGCAGTTAAAATTACGGAACCAAACAAAACAAAAGTAGCACAACAATATCATCAAGTTTACGTAAACATATATACGTAAGCACTAAACTTCTTCAAGTTTAAGCAAAGTTCATATATATCTATAATGGACCTCAATTATGTTTGAGGCATAAATTTAAACTATCCAGTGACACTAATGTTGGAATGCTCCATCTGGGCAAACACCAACTGACACCAATCACATGACATACATTAAAAGCCTTAGTTATTATGACATTCAAAGGTCTATTACATGCAATATAAAAAAAATTTACTTTTAAATTAAAATAAACCATACCTGAAAATTCTAGCTGCTTTGGAACCAAATCTTTCAACTACTATGTTTTCAATAGTTGCCCATGTCAGCTGTGTAAAAGCCTCCTTTATGTTTATGCAGTACTGGCCACCAGAGCTGTCTCCAACTTTGCTAATAAATCCGCTAGAATCCTCCTCTGCAATGAAAATGCACAAAAAAATAATTTTGTTCACAGAATGCTTAATTATTATTTAAAACCTTTATGTTTCAATTAACATGTATTATCTCAACATGTAATATATATGTTTACATATGTAAACAGCTTCAAGTTTAAAAGAAAATATGTGGATAAGCTACTTAGTGCCAATTGCTGCACCTTGAAGAAGCATTGGAGAAAAACGTATCCTCATACATCTGTTAATAAAATACCTACCAACAAAGATCCAGTGGTAAAACATTATTCTATTTGACAATTCACTTCTAATCAGATCAGCTATTTTAATTTTCAAAACAAGTGCTTTTATTTACAATTCATGTAAATTTTTAGATTAACTTTACATTGTTTTGTAAAGTTTGTTGATTTTTCTGCTTTTCTAAACACTTTTAAGAAGGAAGCACATTAAAGCTCATTCTAATGAAGACAATAAATTATATTAGCTAAAAAAATTTCCATTTCCATTCAGAAATCAAATCTGGAACCTCAGTACTTAGAGGTTAAAGTGTTGAGAATTAGGACTGCAAACAGCTAACCGCTGAGTTATCTAACAATGCTGGCAATCAGTAAGGTCATACAAATAGGACTGCCCACATAAATTCTGCCTCCCTGACAAGCCTTTTACATTATGAAGTCCTTATTTGGGGCCCCTGTCATTACAAAGTCCCACATAATTTGCTCATTAATGGGAAAGTAAGTTACTTACAGATTAGGGGAGAACAGCATAAAATGCTCTCATGGTAAATTAATAAACCCATCTTTATTGTTTAGGCCCTTCAAGCCTCCCTATACTTCTGGGCCCATTAGAACATATTAAAGTCTCTGTACCTTCATTTTAGGGCAGCACTGCATGTAAACATCACCGATTCCTTTACTTGTCTGCAAATCTACTCAATCCGGCTGTCACGTTTAGCATGCTTAAAACTATCAGCCCATTTAACATACTTAAATACCATCAACCCAGCATCTTTGACTGGGATTGAATCTGCATTGTTGGACACAAAGCCAGTGCTCAAACATTATTATCCAGGCCAACTAAACCATACAGAAGGTCTCAGAAAGTTTTGTGATCATTAAGACAACAATTTTCATAATGTCCCACTTATTAGGGTCTGAACGAATGCACACAGAAAAAAAATCTGTGTTGCATTCACATTACTTTCTCTACTTGCTCTTCTATGGGCTATTCTTACAAAAGCTTACTGTTCAATATACTTTTTGTTAGATGAGAACTTTCATTACACATTTCATTGTAGGCATAAGAAAGATACAGTAGGCCAGAGGTGGTGAAAACATGACTCTCGAGTCATTTTGACTCGTAGGCGCCGTTCCCTCTCTGCAACCATCCCTTTGTTTTTCACATGCTGCTGAGTGATACAGTGTGTGTTGCATATTTGGTCACTCGTGGAAGGAAGTCGTTTTCGCCACCCTTGCAGTAGGCTAAACCAATAGTCAAATCTTTAAAAAATGGATCACTATGTGATAGCTTTGAAATTCCATATTCTTTGCATGACCATGGGAAAAGAGGAATAGCTACTTGCCCTTGAAAAAAGCATAAGTGCAGGATGAGTCAAAATTATGTTATCAATCAAATGCTATGATTACAAAGAATACACTAAACATGTATTATATCAATCTTTAGCCCTCAATTAGCTTCTATTGTTTACCTATTCAACTTGATTCATCATATTTGTACTGATTTTATAGGTTACACAATGGTTGACTGATTGAAACTAGAGCAGTAAAGAGTTACAGAAAGCTTGATGGAAGTGTTCATACACTGTATTCTGTCAAAAGTTTCGGCAGTGACTTGCTAATCCACAAATAGCTTAATAATTTGCTGCATTTACCAAAAGTTTGTGGAAGCTGGATTGTTAGCAAACAACTATTGAAGAAATGCAGGATAACAAAGGCCAGAAAGATGTGAAACCAAAATTGTTGTTGTGCAACAAGCCATATAGCAGTGTCCTTTGAAGTCAACCAGATGGTGCAGTTTTGAAACAGTGATTTTGCAAAAAAATACTGGCTTATCTTAAAAAATGACCTTGCAATGCAACCACACCACATCCAAACTGCCCAAGTAGAGCTCTTTCTTACTGCATATGACACCACGGGCAGTGGACATTGATGATACATAATATGAAATGGTAATTGAGAACGAAAATTTGGGAAGGAAATGTTCCAGGCCTAAGATTTAAAGTAACTCCCCCACATTTGCCAGTAAGAGGATTGAGGAAAACTGGAAAATACCTCAATCATGGAAGATGGTCCTGGCGGGATTTGAACCGCAGACCCTCATTCACAAATCCATGCCTTAACGAGCTCAGTCATTTGCGTCAGTTCAAATCACCTGAGCTTTAACAATGGTGCAAAAACATGTCTAAGTAGAATACTATCAGATTTTATCTGAAATAACATGTATCCAGGAAGACATTATAAGTGACATGGCATTCAGGAATGAAGTCACTCTTCACACAAGTGGACTTGTCAACTGATGTAACACAATTTACTGGAAGCACTGAAAATCCTTGAGCATGAATATGACTCTAAAAAGATGAATGTTTGGTGTATTGTAACTGCCGCTGGGGTAAAGGCACCTACTTTTTTTATACTCCAACAGTGACTTCAGATGTGTGTCTAACAATATTGCAATAGTATGCAATTGATGAACTACAACTACAAATCTGACTTGCAAGGTATTTCCAACAAGATGGTGCACCATCACATTATCCCATACTGTTCGTGCCTACATCAGCCACACATTTTCTGGTTGATGGATTGGTCAGGTGGACCACTGCACTAACCTCCACAATTCCCAGATTTGAACACTCCTGGTTTCTATGTGTTGAGCACAATAGTGAACAGGTTGAGACCTGCATGTAAATTATTTATCACATTTGATGAATGCTAAAACCTCCATTTGAGTGATAGCAAAATTTTGACTTGCCCTGTATTTAAAAATGCACACCAATAACAAAGAATATCTCGGAAATAGTTAACGCCACAAACATGTTATTTCACATAAACTGTGTGCTTTAAAGTAGTGTAATAAGATTTTGTCTATCACTTATGGTTTACCAAATATAAAAAAGCCATTCAAAATGAATACTTTACAGGCTATTTGCAGAAAATTCAAGATATACAGTTTATTTGTCATGCAAAGATGTTAAACATATGGTATTCTAATCAAAATCGCTAGTCATTTATGAGAAAATCAAACATAATGACACATTTTCAATGTAAAGGGTAGTTTGGGGTAAGAGAATCATCCTTGGAAGATGAATTTAAAAACAAGTAAGGTATATGAGCTAAAGCTTTTCTGGCATTGAACATACTCTAGATTTTCTTGGGCTTCCAGCCATGTGTAAAGTTGGTCAGAAACCAGTGTTTTGGGAACGTACATCCCTCCCATCTTCAGGGTAGCTGAATGATGCAAAGTTAGGAGTCCTCCATACTTATATGAATTCGTTTGTATATTTATATATTCATATAAATATGGAGGACTTCTAACTTTGCATCATTCAGCTACCCTGAAGATGGGAGGGATGTACATTCCTGAAACATCGATTTCTAACCAACTCTACACCTGGCTGGAAGCTTGAGAAAATCTACAGTACCAAGTATGGTATTCATCCAAATTTTCATTTTTGAGATATGTTGTTCACAGACATCCACAGACCTCTTTTACTAATAGTCTCAAAACATGCTTTCTTGGTGAAATCTTGGTATCGAATTTTGGATAGAATGCAGTACTTCCTGTAGGTAAATAGTAGAGGAAGTAAAAATTAAAACAAATTCTCTAGTTTTAAAAGTCGATGACCTATGAGAACAATTACTGATACATTTCTGACAGCATCAATATTAACACTGAGGATGGATGATGTAATTTTCAGTGGTGCAATTTGAACCTTTTTGGGGGCTACAAAGTTACTCTCGTCCATAGTTTTACTACGTGTGTCACCAGGGTAATACTACACGAGTGACAAAACCGGCATGCATCCCAACCAACGAAACCTATACAAGCCAAGAAACAAGCAGTAACTATCTCTTAGAATGGAAATGGGACATGACTGCCTGGCAAAACCCTTACTAGTTAGCCATGATATGCATTTGGTGGGAAATTATGGAATATGTGAACAGGGCATCAGAAGAGCAATCAGGAATAGAAAACATTCACAGTTCCAAGTTGCATTTACTAGTGAGGCTGAGGCATACAAATGTACTGTTTTTACTGTGCAACTGTGCTTCCCACTACGTGTTGCCCTCACTCCTCTTGAACTGCCACTAAAAATTTAAAATTCTGATTCAAATTCAATTATGGACTTGGAGTATTTGTTACAATACCCTATTCTGAAGAAAGGAATTAAGTACCTGAAGGCACCTCATTGGGATGCTAAAAGAAGAATGGCACACTAACCAAGATTTCCCATATCATTGAAGATGAACATGATAATATGCAACTTCCAAGTGGTTACCATGCTAGCCTCTAGTTCCCAAGATCGTGAGCTCAAATCCGGCAGAGGGCGATGGATTTTTTTCGGGTGTAAAAATCCTTAGCATGGCTTCCTTTGGAAGGGAAGTAAAATCGGTGGTCCCCAGTTGTAGATTTACGTCATGTAAAAGAACCTTAAGCCTGATAAAGAGGCCTCTGAGCAAAATTACCAGTCTTTCACGTCCAATATAGAATGGGACACTAAAGACCACAGCAGTTAAAGAGTGTCCATAAATAAAGTCCAATTTAATTTAATTTTGCAACTTTCAATTTTATGAATGATGCGAAGGTGCATTTTAAGCCAGATTTCACTTTCAAGTACTGTTATATGATTTCACTGCAACAAACTTATCTAGCAGATTTGCTTAAATGTTACAGGTGACCAGACTTTTTTCAGATATTGGTTATAAGTAATGACTTTATAAGTGAAAAATATTAAATGGACATGAATATATTGAAGCATAAATATAATAAAGTAATATGAATTGAAAAAATAAGCTATGCTTCACTTGTTCTAGATAAGAACCAAGAAATAGTGGAGTATAGAGTGTTTATTCAACTATATCAAATTATGCAATTATTTTAATGGTTTTATTTTTCCTTAGACTGTACATATAATATTCAGCACATTCACTATAATACAGGCATATAGTGATTATGCTAAAAAGAAATATGTTCTCTGGAGAATAGCATTATCTTTCTTCCAACAGTTTATCATTTTTTTCCATATGTTTGCAGCGATAGTGCAAAGTAAAATTGAGACAGTGATAATTATAAACTGCATGTGTTTGCTGTGAAAGTTCTGAAGAAAATTGTGGTAAAGGTTTTGCAAATCCTGGAGCAACCACAGTATTAGAAACCAATACTTTTTTTTTCTTCAATAGTTTGTTTGAAGTCTACCTGTCAGAATTTATTTCAAATACAGATTAGTGCACATAAATGATATGTGAAATCAAGTTCTTGACAAAAGTATGAGAAGAAAACAGGATAAAGGAAGTGCGAGATTAATGAATTCTGCTACTAAAAGAATGTTCTGAACTATCCATACCCTCAAGCCTTACAGGAAGTTTTGATAAGTACTCTTGCAAAACTTTACCAGAAATAACTGCAGCATTATTTGTATGCCGCACTTGAGAGAGAGCAGTAACGGCCAATAAAGAAACTAAGTTTGGTGGTTGCATCTCTAGGCAGCAGGTTATGCTGGCTGGCACAGAGCATGATAGCACCTTCAGTGAGGGAGCAAAAAGGAAGGCTATTTAGTAAGTGTGTCTCTCCTATTCCTCCCCTTCACTTCGTTGTCTGACTGGGTATATAAGTGGGCACAAAATATGGAACAATTGTCAGTGAAAGAGGCTACGACCCAGTTGACAGTGAACGGGGACAAGGCCCAGACTTTGGGGCATGTCAGTTGGAATAAACTCTTCGAACATCTACAGAGAAGTATGGGACCATTGTTACTTGCCATTGTTGTTCGCTAGGCCTACCCTATATCATATACAGTGGTTACAGTATCAGGCCAGCACCATTAGCACAACAGGGGATTTCCAGTATGTGTTTCATGAAGGAAAGAGAAAAACTTTCATATAAAGGGGTAATATCCATTTCATTCTTTATTTCAGAATTAAAAGCAAACCACTTAGTTAATTTTGTGTAAGCTTAATTCTGCCTGATGTAAAAACTTTAAAATCCAGGAAGAGCAGTGAAAGCAGTTGCATAGTTTTATATGGTTCTTTACATAACAGACTGCGGTTGGATTACTTGTGAAAGAGCCAAAAGGTATTTTGGCAACATTTTGGAGAGCAGTCACTTTGTTCATAATGTTCCATATTACAAGAAAGCTTTTAATGTATTTTTGTGATTATTTAAAGAGTGCTTGATGCAAGGATATATAAATCTGCTTCTCTTTGCTTTACATAATTCATTACTATAATGTGATACGGTAATTTGTATCACAAATTACTCAGATGTAATTAATGATAGTAATATGAATATGTATTTTTATGTGACATTGATTTCAGAGGTTTATTAATTGTAATTATTATTGGTAAATAATAATATACGGCTTTACTGAAACTGTCAACAATAACGCAATAATGCAGCGATGGGGTGAGTTGTTTATCATTACCGGGAACCAGGAAGTTACGTAATGTTTCGCGCCTTTTCGTTAGAAGCTTCTAGAACATTTCCTAAAGCATATGTATTCGTGGTTTTCATTGGATATTAAATTAGACGCTAATGTTGGCGCGTTTTATTAGCCAATAGCAGTTCATTTATAATCTTTAGGCGTATCTTGATGCAGGCCTATAAATAGTGTAGGTTCGAGGTAGCTTGTCCCCCAGTTCAACAGAATTTTCAATACTCTACACGTCGGTCTCTCAGTTCATTTAGTTCGCCAAGTTACACGCAGCAAAATTACGAGAATTATTATAAAGTATTATACATTTAAAAAAAATTACATAAAGTTGAAGTATGCGAGTTAAAAGTGATAAATAAGAAGTTATTACAAACAGTTTCAGTTTGGCGAGTATCCAGATTAATATGTAAATGTGTTTGTGAACGTGTTCGACAATAAAAGTTATAAAACCAATTTCTTCGTCAGTATAATTTCTGGATAAAAGATTCCTTTCCGATTCACACCCTGCAAGAGTTAAATGTCGACCTAAATAGCTAGCCGGAGAACATTTAAAGTGAATTATTTCAAAACTGATGCAAATTGCTACGCCAGAGGGAGCTACGAACCAACCAACGAATGACGTCACAAGATGGCAACGCGTGAAGTAAACACACATGCATAAACATCACAAGCATCAACATTATTTGTAATACCGTTGCAAATTGGCATCCAAACGTGGTGCTATAATAATGGCAAAACATTATAACATTTCCGTCGCATAATTGGCTCCACAACGTGGGGCTCGACAACAAAAAGACATTACGTAAAGCAAGTTCTCTCGCAAATTTGCGTGAAGTAAAAACAAGAAACTTGCTCTCGCAAATTGGCACCCAGAACGTGGGGCGCGATAACCAGGAAAGGAAGGCGAAGTGACCAGGAAAGGAAAACAATGACCAGGAAACGATCAGAATTAACCAAGAAGAATTGAGATGACCAAAGGGGCGAATGCAGCAGTGAAATGATCTACAAGACGCAGATTCCAGAAACAACAGGGACGACAGACTTCGATCGTAATTCCGAGATTACGATGCAACAAGGAATTCAACTACAAAACAACAAGACGACGTAGATTCATCATAACACAACGCAGAAGCGACATACAAATCTAGGAGAATGGGGCAGAACGCTGGACATCAAAGCTACAGCAACAGAAAGCATCACAAAGGTATCGTAATTTTTTTTTAGAAAACAAAAACAATGGCTACTAGTAATACAGAAGAAATAATGATGGAAGGAGATAGTGTAACAGTTAGCTGTAATTCAATACAGGTTACAAAAAAAAGCTCAAACAATGTAGTATTGGAGAGAGGAAATGTTAGTGCAGGAAGTAAGAATAGAATAGCAGGAAATATTAATTCTGATACTAGAATGATTATGGATATGATAAAAAAGATTAATGAAGATATGCAAAAGAGTTATGAGAAATTAGGACAAAAATTAACTCAGAGTATAAGGGAAGAAATTTGTAAGAATAATGAGAAATTAGAAAAGAAAATAGATCAAAACAGGGAAGATATGCAAAAGAGTCATAGGGAATTAAGGGAAGATATTGGTAAAAGCTTTGAACAAAACAGGAAATCAATTGAAAATATTGGTAGGAGTAATGATATATTAGAGCAAAAAGTAGATCAAAGCAGTGAAGAAAGTGAAAAGAAAGTTACGAAGCTAGATAGTTGTATGCCAAAAATGAGAGATGAAAATGAGGAAGTAATAGCAAGTGAGATAGGAGAAATTTCAAAGAAAATGCTAGACATGAGTAGGGAAAGAGATAACAAAGAAAGTGAGGTTAATACTAAAAGTGAGGTTAATGTAGAATGTACAGAGTTAGGAAGTCAAATGAGTAGTATTACAAGTGAGCTAAGAGAGATAAAAGAGGTTAGGAATGTAGATGTAAATGAGGCGCAAGTTAATTTCAGAGCGGAGATATCAGAAATACAAAAAGAATCAGAAATGCAAAGAAATAAATTGTACCAAGATGTTCAAATTGAAAACTCCAGTCCAGTACAGTTTAGTACAGATTTGTCAGAGTATTCTCAGATTAAAAAGATAGCAAAAGAATTGAAAATGAAAGTTGTTAAAAGATGTGTAGTTCAGAAAACTTTAGATTGTTTTCAAATGGTATCAGGGGACGAAATTTCATATGAATACAAGAGGTTATTCATGAACAAAAATTTGAAGGTTAGGTTACGGCTACGAGTAATATTTAGCCACACACAATTTGATCCAGGAGGGTAAATAGCAATGAGATGTAAAGTAAATGCTGGATAGTTAAAGACGGCTTGCAGAGAAATGTATTGGAACGTAAGAGGGTTAACTATTTATATATGTCATTTGAAAAGAGAAATAAATTATAAAAAAAAAAAAAAAAAAAAAAAAAAAGAGAAATGTTTAAATTTTTAGTAACTGTAACAGTATTTGAAAAAAAGAAGGTAATAATTGAAACTTAATATGATATTAAAGTAAAAGTACGTAAATACAATTCCAAGAACATTGTTAAGATAAAGCACAAAATAACAAAAATTGGTAAAACTAATTAAAAACAAATATTTATGTAGCAAACAGAACATGTGAAACATTGTCTAGATTTAAGAGATGTAAATATATGTAGAGGGTGAATATTTTGGTAAATATGTATAATAATTACAAAAATCTTAAATGTATAAATTTTTGTCAACAACTTAAAGTAAACAATTTGGTAGCAGTGATTAAATAATTTAGGGTAAAGTATTTGCTATAAAAAAATTGTGATGTCAGATGAATATCTAAATTAATTAAACCAGAGCCAGTAAGTAGTGGCGAGATAGGGGAAAAACATGTCGTGTGTTAAATGCGTGTGAAGTGTTAAGTGAAAGTGATAACGTGTGTTCCAAGATTTAGGAGACTAAAAACACAATTTTAAAATTTCTAAACAAGTTATAAATATTTATAATTATGTTTCTAGTGGGGCATATGATACGGTAATTTGTATCACAAATTACTCAGATGTAATTAATGATAGTAATATGAATATGTATTTTTATGTGACATTGATTTCAGAGGTTTATTAATTGTAATTATTATTGGTAAATAATAATATATGGCTTTACTGAAACTGTCAACAATAACGCAATAATGCAGCGATGGGGTGAGTTGTTTATCATTACCGGGAACCAGGAAGTTACGTAATGTTTCGCGCCTTTTCGTTAGAAGCTTCTAGAACATTTCCTAAAGCATATGTATTCGTGGTTTTCATTGGATATTAAATTAGACGCTAATGTTGGCGCGTTTTATTAGCCAATAGCAGTTCATTTATAATCTTTAGGCGTATCTTGATGCAGGCCTATAAATAGTGTAGGTTCGAGGTAGCTTGTCCCCCAGTTCAACAGAATTTTCAATACTCTACACGTCGGTCTCTCAGTTCATTTAGTTCGCCAAGTTACACGCAGCAAAATTACGAGAATTATTATAAAGTATTATACATTTAAAAAAAATTACATAAAGTTGAAGTATGCGAGTTAAAAGTGATAAATAAGAAGTTATTACAAACAGTTTCAGTTTGGCGAGTATCCAGATTAATATGTAAATGTGTTTGTGTACGTGTTCGACAATAAAAGTTATAAAACCAATTTCTTCGTCAGTATAATTTCTGGATAAAAGATTCCTTTCCGATTCACACCCTGCAAGAGTTAAATGTCGACCTAAATAGCTAGCCGGAGAACATTTAAAGTGAATTATTTCAAAACTGATGCAAATTGCTACGCCAGAGGGAGCTACGAACCAACCAACGAATGACGTCACAAGATGGCAACGCGTGAAGTAAACACACATGCATAAACATCACAAGCATCAACATTATTTGTAATACCGTTGCAAATTGGCATCCAAACGTGGTGCTATAATAATGGCAAAACATTATAACATTTCCGTCGCATAATTGGCTCCACAACGTGGGGCTCGACAACAAAAAGACATTACGTAAAGCAAGTTCTCTCGCAAATACGCGTGAAGTAAACACACAACATTTGTAACATTAATACTATCACAAATGGAAGAGTGGTTCATGGATTTAAAACTTAACATTTTCTATATTCAACATTTTTTCGTGATTTCAATAAACTCAGTATTGTAAAGTATTTACGCTTGTACACTGAGAGTATACCTTAGGTCATTAGGGTAGGGTTCTCACCCATTCCAAATAAAGACATAGTTATCATAAACTGCAGAGTAAAATGTGGCAATAACAGAGCAAGGGCTAAATAGAGACTTAAAGGTCCACAAATAATGCCTCATAACTCATAAATTTTATGGGATGAATTTTTTTAACTTAACAGTGCAAAAGTCTGCCTAAAGGCATCTAATCTCTAGGAGCAGGGACTCAAGGGGCTTACCCCATTCTCAAGCTGTTAATAATTTACTGAACTTTTTTCAAAAGGCCTGCATTCATCCTAAGTAGATACAAGAGATGAGCAATTAAAACGGATATCATAATTAATGGCACATACCCATTAACCTGAGGTATTGATCACAGTATTGGCCAAGCAAAGGATGTGTGTTGAGCTTTCTAACAGCTTCTCGCAGTTCTGTGAAAGGTACAGGATTTGAGATTGCTGCCCATGGTTCTGTTCGCAGGTACATCTGACTCAGAAGAAGTTTCATCAGTTCCCCAGCATTTTCATCAAGGCGCCGTGTCATTGCAGACACCATTATTTCATCTCTGTGTGGTAAAACAAAAATAACCTATATACTGAATGCTACAGAAATCAAAACATTTTTAAAAAAAAGTATGTGAATTACTTCTGCTAATTTTCTATGTTACAAAAATAGCTGATGTTACATTCATTCATTATCTGTTTACCCTCCTCTTATGTAGGACTTACACTCCCCAGGACTTACAAGCGGGTGCCTGGGGTCAGAGGCCCGTCGAGGAGCAGACACTCATGGATCAGACAGAGCATCCAGGATGGGTGATCAGCCCGATGCCTGGTATGGAATGAAGGCAGTAGATGAAACGAAATGTTGGTGAAATGGATGAAAGGAAAGGTGATGATGGAGCAGTTGGTGGAATGAATGGCGGGGGAAACTGGAGAACCCGGAGAAAACCCGCCCAGACGCTGCTTCGTCCACCACAAATCCCACATGCAGGTACCTGGGATTCAGCCCGGGCCGCCTCGGGAGGGGGAGAGGGAGAGAGGGGGGGAGAGAGAGAGAGAGAATGTGTGCACGTATGTGTGTGTGAGGACAACTTTCGTTAAATAACTTCTCTGCATGCTTAAAAAATTACATTATATGGCATTTATATACAACTCTCACAGTGGCACAGTACACTAACACAATTAAACTCCATTAAGAAAGAAAGAAACACCTGATGTAATGCACTCACTTAAATTTGTCTACCAATGATAGTTTTACATATAGGCTATTCCATTTCAAATTGGATAAAAAATGAAAAATTGACCTCATATTTTTTAAAATCATTAATTTCTACGTATTTCATTTCCTGTAAAAGAAAACAATTTTCATGAAATTATCTCATAAACGTTTATAGCTTTAATTAAAATTTGCTAAAACTTGCATTACTTTCCAAACGAGACAACTTCTATGCCATTTAACTGAAGAACCCTATATCGAATTTTAGTGAACTCGGATTCATTTTGAAGCCAAATGTCTGTTGATGGTGGCATATACCAATAACATAACAATAATTATATAATTTTTTTAACCTTTTTTTTTCATATATTAAATATGAATGCATTTTTCATTTGAATGAATGAATAAACTTTATTTGTACTTTTTTTTTATACACAATCCTTTTTACAATACTCCACTTATAAACTAACTTAACCTTTTTATTTAAAGGTGAGTCGGAATTGTTACACTAACTGTGTTTTAGAATGGTGATCTTCTAAAACACAACACAAATCTAATGAATTTTGATTTGCCGCCACCAAATCCTCTCTGGAAGTACATTTCTCCACCTCAAGATGCCACCACAGGATCCAGTCCAAAAAACGGAAACACCAACAACACGGGCCAGTCGAATTAACCTTCTGAGGATGGGAACAACTGTTTCCCGAAACATGTTAAGTGAGTAGACTTAAGTGATGTTAGTGTAACAATTCCGACTCACCTTTAAATAAATTCAATACACATCACTGTTTCTAGCTTCTTTTCATTACAATATATACGTAACTTAACCTATGAACAAATTTTCTTGCCAACTATGCTGCTCCTTTTGCCTGCCACCCTGGCCTTATGGCTCAGGTGAGCAGCCCTTGCTAACCTTAATCCCTATTGTCCATCCTCTCTCTCCTCCGTTTGCCCTTCTACCTTTCTTATCTCTTTTACTTTTCTAATCCATTTCTCCATTACTTTCTTTAAGAACACCCCATATTCTTATTTTCCTTTTTTTCTTAACATTTTAATTGCTACTATTTTTCCATCAATTTTTTCTCCCATACTTTTTGTCTCCATTCTGCTAATTCTTTGCATTCTGTCATATAATGCTCTGTGTTTTCACTACCTCTGCATAGTTCACAAATTCCGCTTTTTCTGCCTCTTAGACCTCTTAGGTACATAGATCCTGTTCTCATCCATGCAAACTCTTCTTTTTCCGCTCTATTACAATAATCCACATACCCTTCCCTTCTCCATTTCCTTTTTATTCTCTAAGCTCCCCCAAATCTCTTGTCTTTCTATGTCCTCCACTCTGTTTCTTACTGTTATCCAGAAGGCATTGCTATTTCTTTCTCCTGCTCTCCAAATATCTCCCATTCCTATCTTCTTCATAATTTTTTCTACCCCTGTCCACCAGCTATTTTTATTTTCCATACTCTTTTGTTATTCCATACATAACTTTAAAATTCTCAGGCATCTAAACCAAAATTTCAATATCCTTTCCAGTATCACTCCCTTTCTTCTTGTTCTTCGTAATTCCACTAATGCTACTTCCCCTGGTGCTGATCTTGGTAACCCCAATAGCTCTGGTCTATTTTTCTGCTTAATTCAGATCCCCCCAAATTTCAACTGCATATAGCATTTTTTCTTCTACCAATGCCTCATACATTCTTTCTATCCATTTAGTTGGCATTTCTAATTTGTATTTGCACATCCTTACTCCTGTCATTGCCATCTTTCTTTTAGCCATAACCTTCCTGCTATGCGCCACCCATTCACTATTACTGCTCATCCTCACCCCCAAATAATCCAACTCCTTGACAACTTTAACTTTAAACCCTGCATCTGCCATTTCTCTTCTTTTTTTAGTTTACTTCCTCTTTTAAATACCATAACTTTGGATTTATTCATATTTACTTTAATTCCACATTCTTCACAGAATTCATATATTCTGTTGATTGCTTTCTGTAGCCCAATTACCGTTATAGCCCCGACCATAGCATTTTTCATAAAGATTAAACTTATATAGGCTTGAAGCTTTTTTATTACATATTGATTTCAGTTTTATGGAGGCCTTGTATGAAACATAGAAAAAAAATTAAAGAATAAATATTTAAGCTCACACTGTGCAATTACGTCATGGTGTCCGCTGCCATCTGCCACAACATGGAATGAACTTGGAGCGAATCAAGATCACCAGCAAGCTTCAAGGTTGATTGGTTATGTCTTCTTATATATCATTATTTCTGTACTCTGTTGCATGTGAACATGTGTTTGTCACAAACTTTGACTCAAAAGTGGAATGAATGCATGTGTTGTTAGGGTGCCTGAAACTATGCGTACGTGTTTGAGCCTATGGTGAAGCACTTGTACTTCAACTTTGTACTCCTCTTTTGGAACATAGTAGAATGTTATAGTTGTCAAACTTGATGCTGCCCATTAATACAATTCATAAGGTGTGGTTATTTGGTGCTGTCTTGGACATTGGAGACTTGCTCGAGCTGCCAGTTTCTTGATAGTTCCCCCAATGCCATCGCATGGCCCGTTTCCATGAGATGTTGCAAGAAATTGCTGTTCTGCCTTTATTGCAAAATCTTCTAGATGACTGCATAAATTTGAAAAGTTTTTCCAATTTTTATATTGGGATGAAGCACCATCAGTAAAGTAAATTATTTTAGCCAAATGAAATTTATCTTTGATGAAGTTTACTAAATATCTCTGAACCAAGTGAGCTGTAACTGCATTGTGTTTTATACAATCAGAAATTGCAATGGACAACATACAACTGATGGAACCACCATCAATATAGTAGATAACAAAAGGATGTAGCGAGGCCTGGTTGTTGTTCTAGTGAAACCCAGAAACCTCATCTTGGACAACAAATGAGTAATTTTCTGAAGAATCCATTAAAATGGCAACTTTTGTTGGTTTTGTTTTTTTGTTTCTTGGTAGTACAAATTTTGCTGTGATGCTATAAATGAGTGTTTTTTCAATTTGTCAATTTCTCCAATAAGATGTCAATAAGGTTTCTCCGAGTTCTCTAATGTTGATTATTACATTGTTCTTTCAGGCGTAATCCACTGCTTGTACATTATTGCATCCACCGAAGCAGATTGGAAAACAGATTCAACATGTTCTTTCAGCCCTGAAGAGCCTGGGCACATTTTACATTTATTAAAAAAGCAGGATGGTTGAGGTGGATTACAAATGATTCTTGGCTGTAGTTGTGCATATTTTGAGAAATCTATCTTAGTGGTAGGATACCTGTCCTTAAATTAACGATAGAGTTCCTCTAATTTGCACAGAATTGGTTTCTTCTGCACTTCTTTTACCCATGCTTCCCAACTGTCATGTAATCTTTTTTCCAGGCATTTGTCTCCTAACTTCTTCCGACTTGTAAAATTCAGTGTCTAAATTTATAGTTTCTTGAGAAAGGGGATGACCATCTTTCTTTCGGGGTACACATTATTAATCCTTTTGATGCCAAGTCTTTTGCATTGAAATCATGTGTTTTGTTGCATTAAAATGATTTTGAGTTTTTGCAACAGACCAATTTAGTGGAAGTAGTGTGACGATCTGAATTTTAGTATTTCTATCCTGAGCAGAAATAAAGGCTTTTTCCAGATTTTCTAAAATTTCTAGGTTTGCTTCAAGTGCTTATGATTCAGTGTCTGACTGCTGAAAAACTTGAGCTTTTAACGAAGCTGTTATTTTTCTTACTTTGTCTTTTCCATGTTGCTTCTGTGAAAGTTTCTTCTTTTTAATCAGTACTCACCGAGTAACACAACAGTTTTACTTAATTTCACTACTACTCTCTGCAGGTACATTAATGCTAAAACTAGAACTAGGTTGAATATTTACTTGATAACTTATGTCGAGCAAATAGCAGTACTGACACTTTCAATTCTTCTTAATTTAATTCTACAGGCAGAACAAATTTTTACAGTTCTTTTGCATTGGTTTGGGATATCATACTTTTCCATCAATTGAGGTGTAAACTTTCCAAGAGATTTAACATCTGTTTTATGATAGGGCAATTCAAAGTGTTTGAAGCAGTGGTGATTTACATAAAATTTGTCTCCTTCCATTTTAAGCAACCTGTGAAGTAAATATGAAATTATGTAAAGCAGTCAGGGAGGAGAGGTTGTTTATTATAGTTAGCACTTCAACTCATCTAATAACTTATTTTATAATTAAATGGAGCTTTTTCTTACCTTAATGCAGTACATTTTCATATGAAATTAACTAAAAACTATTATACATTCAAAAATATCTTCATAACAATAACACAATTCACATAGATGTACCACAACCACACCTTGTAAGAAAATGGCTTGCTTAGGTCAGGGGAACAAAAGAGGGTTTTTTGTTTTATTCACGTTCTTATTGTCTCACTTAGCATCCTCTCACAGCAAAACATGTAACAGCAGACGATCAACAACGTCCTCATTATGACTCATGGGTGTTGCGTGATACAGTGCAGCGCAGCTAGTGGGTTCCATGCTGTATTTATTTACTTTTTATTTTTTCTACAACTTTCCATTGAAGTTACATAAAAATTTTAAGCAATATTATTTTGAAATTAAATGCTGAACAATACAGATAATTTGTATTCCATTTAAAATTGCGGTTTTCAGATAAAAATATGAAATATAATGAAAATTATATTATATTAAATTTAAGTTCCAAAAATATTGAATAATGCCACCAAAAGCTATACAATGTTACCTTTATTTTTAATTTTATTTGAGGACTCTACTTTGAATAGCTTCTGAGCTAGGAGTCTCAGAATCATGTAATATTATTAAGTTATGGTAACTTTGACCCTGGAAAATACCCGGAACCACTTGTTTATTATAGCTGCAATTTTGCAAAAGATATTAACTTCAAAAAATTGAACCCAACCAAAAAATGCAAGGTGTCCTCCTGTCCAAACAGAAATGGAACAGCCCATATATACATTATGTATTATACTATCCTATTCATATAAAAAGTTATTCTTTTATCCTCACTATGTTACAATATATATTTTTACTTAGGAATTACTTCAAATTAAGCAAGAATATTTCAATATGTGGAAGCAATGCTCTTCTAGAAAAGATGGGGGGGGGGGAGAATCACAAACTTTCAAGCATGTCCATTAGGTGGCTCTTAGGAACGATCTAAGATTACAACTTGGAATACTTTAAAAATGGCTAATGCTATGAAAATATTTTACACAAATTCTTGACTTCTACATCTCTCCTCTAAGTTTTTGTCTATCTGATAAGACTTCCTTGTTATATAAAATTTGATCAAATAAAGGGAAATTCAACAGATATTCACAGAAAACACAAGATATACAGTTTATTTGACATGTTAATATTGTAACAGCGCACATCAAGTTCCTACAGACTGGCAGTGCGAGCACCACCTGGCCCATCTACCTGCCATGGGTTAGGCTAATGGCCAATCCCTCTCTATAACAATAGCCACTGTGTGCCACTTCCTGGCTCCAAAGCCTCTTTAGGCCCTTTCTGGTAGGCTCTTGTTCTCAAAAGTTTCCCTTTGCACGTGAGGGACCGCTGGCAGCAGCACTAGTCAGTGTTGAGCTCAGTTCAGGAGTGCTGTTAGAAGCGACGAAGTGAACAGTGCCAAGTGGACAGTGTAGTTTAATTGTGAGTAGTAATTCAGCAGTCAGTTGTGAGTCGTGTGGTTCAGCTTGGATTTTATTCAACGGATTAGGTGTTGTATTCTGAGTGCGTGTTAAAGTGACTCATGTGTAATGTTTGTGTTATGTTGGGTGCCTAGTGATAAATAAAGTTTGTTTCATGCTTGCCAAAGTGACTCAAGTGCAATGTTTGTGTTACGTTGAGTGCCTAGTGATAATTAAAGTGTTTTTCCACAGTAACTGGTCTTCCCAGTGGCATTTGAAGTGGGATCCAAATGCCGCAATGAAGCAACTACTTCAAAAATTAAGTGAAGTGCAGACCATAAAATCTGGAATGGAGAAGATGGAGATGAAAATGAAATCAGGAATGGACAAGATGGGAAGTGAAAAAGACAGTAAATTTCACAACAGAGAAGATGAAATTTACAATGAGGAAATGGAGGAGAAAGTAAATTCTGGAATGGAGAACATGCAGACATAAATGTCCAAGATGAAGACAGAGCTATTGATGAAAATTGGTAAACAACTTGCTGGCGTGAAGAAAGACGTGGAAGAACTCAGGAAAGATGAAAGATCTTGGCCAACATGTTAATGCCCTGGAGGATGTCAGGGAATGACTTAGCGTCCTGGAAAGAAGAGTCAATGGCAGCACCAAGGAGCTGAACGCCGTGGTGGAAAAAATGCTTAGCGGAAGATTAAAGGGCTTGGAAATCGAGAACGCCAGGATGCAACACGACATCCACACATATTAAAAACACCCAAATACAAGGGAACGTCAACTTTCGAATCTTCTGCCGACAATTTGCCGCCATTGCCGCCCACAACCAATGGTCAGCAGAAGAGGAAGCCACACACCTAGTAGCCAGCCTCCACAGGCAGCAGAAATTCTGAATGCGATTCCAACATCAGCAAAATCTGGAAACATCTGGGAGGCCCTTAAAAACAAGTTGGCCTCAACATATCATAGTCAACTTAAGTCAAAGCTACAACGACAAGATGCTGGAGATCACCCTGGCAGTTGAACAGCTAGTGAATAACTTTTTGGTAGATTCCCGCCCTGTTACGTATCCCAGGAAGCTGCCTACCGCTTTGTCGATGGGGTGTGTAATGCCGAGATACGAAAGTGTTTGATGCTCGGCGATTACAAGACCATCCACGAGCTGCTAACAGCTGCATTGAGGATGGAAGCGGTGAAGGTAACAGTGGCACCTATCTTGAAGAGCAAGAGCATCCGATACGGCGGGGACAGAGAATCAACCCAAAGACATCAACGAAGATTTTCAAATGCTGTGTGTTGGGAGTGTGACACCTAGTAAAAGACTGTCCACACCAAGCCAACGATCGGCGGGAAACGAATAAGCCAGGCATGGTGAAGAGCACGTCGGGGCCGTCTTCACCATCCCTCGAGTAACTGTGTGTCTTGGGCAAAAGAATGGATGACAAGAGAAGCTGTACCAGGTACTAATCGACACAGGTGACCGTAATCAGATCTGACGTCCAGGGGAAAAAGCTTGCCGTCCAGGAAATTGAATCAACCCTACCAACTATAGTACTGCCATTTTATCTTCAGCTCTGACATTTTGCACAACTGAGAAAGGCAGTGTTGCCAATTCTTGCCCCTATTGTGAACACGTGTGTACATGTACCATCTCGTCGCAAAATGCAAACAATGAAATAGTTGCCTATATTAGAGTATTTAAAGTATGGGGATAGCATTTACAGGAAGCTTAAACAAAGAGATTTAAATTACTCACATTTAACATGTCAAAATTCCAGCGGAAAGACTCAGCACTCCTCATAGATATCCATTCTTCATCATTACGTCACTAGAGTTACTACTGTCGGCATTTAATGAAATAACTCATTCTTCTAAAACACCTTCAGCTTTTTTTGCTTGAAGTAGAAGTTCACATGTATGTTTCACAACACTCTGCCACTTTCCTACCGACACCTGTTTGATTCTTTGTTGCACCAAGTGTTCAACTTTGGTGATGCGGAGTCTTGTTGTGTTCTGAAACGTACCTCTTGACTTGTGCCCAGATAAGCTCAATGATATTGAAATGGCAGTGATATGGTGGAAGCCTGATGACAGTGTGCCCATGTGTAATGGCGATGGTGTCTATCTTGTATGTACAGAAGGTTGGTTTGTACAACTTAACAATTTGTAAGAGCTCTTCTTTGTTCATTACTGCTGACACTCCGGGGGACATTATTTTCCAACAGCCACTGAAGTATGACTTACTTCCTGTCTTTGGCTGTTGGTGGTTTATTTAATTGTACTGAATGATAAGGGGCATTGTTCATTATAATGGCCTTTGGACTCAGTTGTGGAAGTAAGGCTTCCTTAAACCAGGTGGTGAAAAGTTTTCCCATTCATTTCTTCGTGATAATCAACATACTTTTTGATTTAAATAGAAGCATTGTTCCAGGAACAAACCCATTTACTCCGCCAGCTGAGGCAGTATTTTAATACCTGAATAATTTCAATTACATTATATAATAGGTAAATTCAATAACAGCCCGCCTTGAAACAAAATGTATGTAGTAATTATTGTTTATATGTATGTAACAGTCATTGCATATGCTTATTATTATTGTAAACATGTTTATTAATGTTATGCGAATACATTACATATAATTCAAGAGCTCTGAGAATAATAAGTTTTAAGTTGCTAACAATGAGGTAACCTTGTGGCAATAATGAGTTTTAGAGTTTGAAAATTACTAGTCATGATTAAAGCAACGATAATGTAATTTCTGAAAGTTTAAAATTAGCCAATCACTAGCAAAGAAAAGCTTTAAGTAAAACGCAGATATTCTATTGGACTAGAATTAGCCAATCAGAGACTTGAAATACCGAAGCTTACGGGTTTTGACCGTTGAAAGTTGCTCAGTTGCTGGCAAACCTTGGTAGTGAACAGATGGAAGATGTGTTCTCTACAGAGATATTACGTGTGAATCAAAGTATTAAAGATTCTCACAGTTCTTAAAAAGTGTAGTGCTTTATAAAAATGTACAAGGATTAATAAAAGAAGTGAATTTAAAAACTTAAATTCTGTGATGTCTACAATCATTGTCATACCACACTCTGCCTAAGACACATGACTCTACAAACATTACTGACGCAGCCGAGGCAAATTCAAACATAAATAATATATAGAAGCAGTTTTAATAACAAAGTTAAATACTATAGTGTAAATCTTGGAGTGTAACAACAAAATTACATCTTAAAATCAGCTTCTCGTATGTAGCAGCATATTACGTAATATCAGTAACTATTACGTAATCAACAAATTCAAACCGACGCCCAAAGCATGTTGCAAACTCCATAAAGCAAACTAATATTTACGTAAATAACAGTTAAAATTACATAACCAAACAAAACAAAAGCAGCACAACATAACCTTCTTAAAGTTGATAAAAACAATAAATAAAAACATATTTATGTGAAACAAACATTCTACTTCAAGTTGGCTCCCATACGTGGGGCAGATAAAATAATTTATGTAATTTATTACGTAAGCACATAACTTCTTCAAGTTGGCGCCCAACGTCGGGCAAGAATTGACAGCAAGAATCGACAAGAATTTGTGACATCAGAGAAGAAAAGATTGACGAAACAACCAGAATCAACGAAACCACGAGACTACATCTCAGAATTTCAAGATTGTCAACAAAATCCAAGGACAGCAACAATTCTTCAGGAGTAAGGGGCACATGGTTAACATCTCAACAACAAACTATGCGGGAACACTGAGTATAAAAGTTTAATAACAGTTAGAACAAAAGGTCAGGAAATTCCATTGTATATTAATATAATTGTCAAGTTTAGAAAATATATTGTTGTTTTTGAGCAAAATTCATGTTATTAAGAAGTGGAAAACTAAAATCAAGCAATCAAAGGCAAATATACAAAGTAAGATGGAAACTGAAAACAATTAAAGTATGGGAGTAGTTGAGGTTAGGTCAGTCAATACAGATTGCAATGTAGATTTACAATCAGGGCTAGAAAAAACAGATAGGTTAGATGTAGAAGAGCAGTATCTGAAAATTCAGAGGTAGACGTAGAAAGAGATAGCAGTAGTATGCAAGGTCAATCACCTTTACACATGTTAGTGCAAGGAACAAAACAAAGAGATACTAGCTCTCAAACATCTAGCCAACAAGAGCAAGAAAACTTATTTCAACAAGTAATGTGCATTCTAAAAGCATTATCTGAAACTAGTAATTTGATACATGAAATGAAAGTAGGGTTAAGTAATAAGATGAATGAAATAATAACTGAAATGAGAGAGAGAAAAGAATTTAATAAGTTAACTGAAGCTAATAAGGAGTTAAGAGTAGGGTTAAGTAATAAGATAACAAAAACTAGTACAGACACACGTAATAAATTAACTGAAACTAGTACAGAGCTGAGAAAGGAAACTAATAATAAATCAAATGAAACTAGTACAGAGCCGAGAAAGGAAACTAATAATAAGTTAAATGAAACTAGTACAGAGCTGAAAACAGAGTTAAATAAAGTACAAGAAACTAGTCAGGAAACTGAAGAAGTAGAAAACACAAATGCAAACATTGTGCAAATACTAATAGATGTAACAGTACCAAAGGTAAATAACAGATGTAACTAGTTCTGTAAATGCTAACCAAATGCATGTCAATAATGCAAGTACAGAAAGAAGTGTATCACCATTGTTAACAAACAAAACAAGAGACGCTATTGCTTTTTTCATAGCATCAGCCTCTCAAACACACAACAATAATGATAATACACATATGCATGTACCAAACCAGATGTCAGACTATTATTCTGTGTAACATAAAACTAGGGCAAAGCTAAAAAGTCTGTGGCATAAGAACAAAAAGAAAAGGAAAGTAAAGTATGTAGGTTATATGTTGAACAAAAAGAAAGAGAAAATAAATGTAAACAGTCTGAGAAACAAAAAGAAAATAAAGTATTTAGGTTATGTGTGGCGTAAGAACAAAAAGAAAGAAAATAAATGTAAACAATCTATGGAACAAAAAGAAAAGGAAAGTAAAGTATGCAGGTTATGTGTGGCACAAGAGAAAAACAAAATAATGTATCTGGAACATAAAAGGGGAAAGCAATGTAATTTAAAATTGTAAAGTACTATTTGAAATAATATTTTTACTAAATATAGCAATTGGTTAATAACAAAGGAGAGTTTAGATAAAGAGAAGTAATAAAAAAGAAATCCATTGTTAGTAAAAAACAACTGAATGGCACTTCATTTATATTGTAAGTTAGAAATTGTAAGAAATATTAAAAATGTTTAGGAAACAAATTGTAAAGAAAGGGTAACAAGTGAAAGAAAATATGTCTAATTTTATATAAAATGTATAGTATATAAACGGCTTAATAGTGAATGTGATGGTGAATGAGCATACTTCGCTCAGATCATTAATCTTATACCAGGTCATTGACCTTGGAAAGTGTCAAACAAGTGTATATGAAGTGTTCTGCTATACACGAGTGTAGTGAAAAACCAGTGAGTGTTAAAGAAAAAGAAAAAAAGTGAGAAAGTGACAGTGACAGATAGGAAGTGCAACAATAATAAAAAAAGTTATATTTCTTTCTTTCAGGAGACTTTTAGAAAATATTTAAAAATTTAAAGAACAAAAGAAAAAGAATAAATTTTAAATATTTCTAAAAGGGGGAAATTTGAGGCAGTATTTTAATACCTGAATAATTTCAATTACATTATATAATAGGTAAATTCAATAACAGCCCGCCTTGAAACAATATGTATGTAGTAATTATTGTTTATATGTATGTAACAGTCATTGCATTAGCTTATTATTATTGTAAACATGTTTATTAATGTTATGTGAATACATTACATACTTTAATAATGCAAGAGCTGTGAGAATAATAAGTTTTAAGTTGCTAACAATGAGGTAATAATGAGGTAACCTTGTGGCAATAATGAGTTTTAGAGTTTGAAAATTACTAGTCATGATTAAAGCAACGATAATGTAATTTCTGACAGTTTAAAATTAGCCAATCACTAGCAAAGAAAAAGCTTTAAGTAAAACGCAGATATTCTATTGGACTAGAATTAGCCAATCAGAGACTTGAAATACCAAAGCTTACGGGTTTTGACCGTTGAAAGTTGCTCAGTTGCTGGCAAACCTTGGTAGAGAACAGATGGAAGATGTGTTCTCTACAGAGATATTACGTGTGAATCGTAAAATATGTATACGCGCTAAGTGAAAGTATTAAAGATTCTCACAGTTCTTAAAAAGTATAGTGCTTTATAAAAGTGTGCAAGGATTAATAACAGAAGTGAATTTAAAAACTTAAATTCTGTGATGTCTACAATCATTCATACCACACTCTGCCTAAGACACATGACTCTACAAACATTACTAACGTAGCTGAGGCAAATTCAAACATAAATAATATATAGAAGCAGTTTTAATAACAAAGTTTAAATATTATAGTGTAAAACTTGGAGTGTAACAACAAAATTACATCTTAAAATCAGCTTCTCATACGTAGCAGCATATTACGTAATAACAGTAACTATTACGTAATCAACAAATTCAAACCGACGCCCAAAGCGTGTTGCAAACTCCATAAAGCAAACTAATATTTACGTAAATAACAGTTAAAATTACGTAACCAAACAAAACAAAAGCAGCACAACATAACCTTCTTCAAGTTGATAAAAACAATAAATAAAAGCACATTTACGTGAAACAAACATTCTACTTCGAGTTGGCTCCCATACGTGGGGCAGATAAAATAATTTACGTAATTTATTACGTAAGCACATAACTTCTTCACAGCATGAAGCAGAATAAGTCTGCTTCCCTTTCCAATGGGCACCTTCATTGTTCCTGCTACTGTGTCGTCTGTCCAGGCCTTTGATTTTGTATGTTCACCCAAGTTTCGTCCAACCATACCATTTTTTCGGGACTAACATTTAGAATTTCCCTCAGAAATCTGCCACGCCACGCCACATCACATCTTTCCATTACAGCTTTCCTGCCTGAAAAGTTCTTGAATTTAAAACCAAGTTCTTTTAGCACCTTGGTTAAACTTGTGTTACCTCCATCAAATAATCCGGCTTGTTTCAAAGAACCCAGAAGTTTCTCTCGAGTAGGAAATTCTTTCCTCATATAAAATTGGTAAATATGCTGCCTTATTGCATCCTTCTGAAAGGCATCCAGTGTTATCTTAGGTCTGACTTTAGATCTCGATTTTCCTGGTGATTGCAATTCTTCTGATGGCATATTCAAATCGGCTGGGCTTTTTTCCTTCGTCACACTTTTCACAGTTGTTTTACCCACCTTCAGTGCATCACAAACTCTATCCACTACTCTTGCCAAAGGAAGAAGAGGTGCCCCATTGTCTCGCTCCTTTTCAAAATATTCACATAGCCTGAATATAAATTCACGGCTTTGGCTTCGGTAAGACCCGACTTTTTTCTTCGATTCTGAAGAACCACTAGCATAACGATAACGATAAAACAACTATAATGATAACTATAACAATTGATAACTAAACTATAATGATGACTATAAGAATAACTATAACAAGAATAATGCAGTAAATTACACACGCACAAAAAACCAACTTCACCCGAACTAAAGCATACAGCTACTGACCACATGTGCTTCAGTTACAAGAGAATTGGCAACGCAGTCCAAAACGCAGTGGATGCACATGAGGAAGAAGGTTGTAATTGGTCCTAGCAGACAACTTCCACCCTTTGCTGTGGGAGTCAACCCAGTATGCAAACCTTGCCAGATTTTCGATTCTTTTCTTTTGTGTTGTGTTTTGCATGTAGCAAAGCTCTAAGCAACAACAGTAAACTATATTTATTAAAAATGTTAGAAGAAATCAAATTAGAATCCTGAATTATCTGCTGAAAGGAGACAGAATAGCTTTCTTTACTGTGGAAATTCACAGCGCTAGTATTGTTAGAGGAGGCCATTCTGATATATACCTATCTCTTTTTTTACCCTCACAAAATGTCAGGGCTGGAGATACAGCGGCGTGATTATAGTAACGGCATCGGGCAATACCTTGCTTGTGGAGAAGACCTTGCTGAAGTTGATCCTGGGCGCGGAACATTGTAAGATTGTGGGTGTTCGTCGCAGGCTTGGCTGAAGATGTGATACTGGGACTGGTGCCCTCAGGAGCCACGAGGCGACGATTGGCATCCACAGGAGGGTCTTGAGACTCGAGCGAAACAATGTGGCACTCCGGAGCCACAATGAACATCCAGGGATCTGTGAAGTGATCCTGACAGAGGATGTGGTTGTGCCTGCAAGAAATGAGGTGGTGGTGGTGGTGGTGGTGGTGGTGGTGAAGGCGCATTTGGAAAGCCAACACTCAAGGAATCTGGTTTTGGACCAGAAGACACCATTGGAGGATTGTGTGTCACCAGGATATTATTGCATTGCCAAGAGGAAGTGCCTGTGAGACGGCTAAATCCATCGAACACCGATCGCAACATACAGGCCGGAATGGAGTTAGGGGAATGTGAGCCATCTGCAAATGTCTCGCTGTGCGACGGACCTGAGTGGCCCCAGCTGGAAAACTTGTTGAAGAGGTGGCCGACCATCTGACCGTGGCACAACTGAAGAAGTCCGGCAACTCCTTAGGCAATACCAATCCGCCTTCAGTCAAGGGGAGGGCAATTATGGTTGCACCGACAGAGTACTCCTCCACGTCGACAGCGGAGACTAATACGTGTTCCTCTGGCGAAGCAAGCGGAGGTGTGAGAAATGCTGGAGGATGCGAGATCAAGGGGCATCATCAATGAGTCCAACAACCCTTGGTGTTCCCCTGTGGTCTTGGTGAAGAGGATCAATGATGTAGTCTACCGCATTCAGAGGCTGCCCTGAGGGAAGATGCTGGTGGTACACCTAGGCCAGCCAGTCCGCTACGACAGTGTTGGTCGGGACGACTCTGAGGAAGGAGCAGTGTGACAATGCATGCTAAGTTCCTACGGATGGTGGTGCAAGCGCCACCCGGCCCATCTGCCTGCTGCAGGTTAGATTATAGTCAGTCCCTCTCTAGTACAATGAGCACTTGGAACAATGGCCATTGTGTAACACTTCCATGCTCCAAAGGATTCCTTTTGGCCCTTTCTGGTAGGTTCTCACTCTCAAAAGTTCCCGCTTTCTATGCGAAGCCTATGCAAGTATAAGGGACTGCTGAGAGCAGGACTAGTCAAGTGTTGAGTTCAGTTGAATCGAGTGCTGTAAGAAGTGACGAAGTGAACAGTGCAATTTAATTGTGAGTTGTAATTGAGCAGTCAGCTGTGAGTTAAGCAGTTCAGTTGTGATTTGATTTGATAGATCAGTTGTGTTGTATTCTGAGTTCGTGCCATAGTGACTCAAATGTAACATTTGTGTTATGTTGAATGCCTATGAAGTGTATTTCCACAGTAATTGGTGTTATCATTTGTTACAATATATTAACCACGTGTCATTTTAATAAAGACCCATTACAGCCATTTTTGAGAACATAAAAAATAATGCAGGATTTAATTAACTTACTTGGTATTTTACCAACTTTTTATTTTTGTTTCTCTAACTTCTCCTCCCCTCACATTCATACATGTATTCCTGGTGTAATATAAATATCAAATTTTTAGGCAGAATACAATAGTTCCTCTTACCTATTATAGATAGGTGATAGAGAAAGTAATACATAAAATTCTGAAGAGAAAAGTATAATATAAGAGTCCCTCTTTAGTGACCACTGGCTGAAAAATTTTACTTTAACCTTCACTATGGGAAGGAAACAAGCAAGTCATTAAAATACATTGACAAGGAACAAGCAATAGCCTGCTATACAATAGGCAGATCTATCCTATTTTCCCTGAAGCAATAGAGGATCTCTGGGGTGGAAAGCAGCCTAGATTAATGTCAATGTACAGCCTAGGTAATCAAGCACATTAAACTTCCTTGATATTCAACTAAAACAAATATTTCTAAACTATCCCATTAAACAAAACAGAATATGACTAATTAATTTTGAAAATTAAGAAGCTAGTAACAGTGATGTGTCATAATTTAAAATAGAGAGAGTTGAGTTGTAACACTACATCACTAAAATGTTCTTACTTGAATGCGTTTCGTCAGCATGTTTTCAACTGATTTTGCCAGTTATTGTCTGGGAATGTGTGTGATTAGTGGTGTTCTCTGGCGCTGCGCTGATGAACCTCCAAAGGCTGCTGGGTGGCGGTATTTCAAAATTCATTAGGTGATTCCTGTGTTTGACGATATGTATTTTTTCCCAGATGTCCAATTCATTGCTGCTGTTGATCGGTTTTAAGAGTTTTATGTTTGGAGTGATTTCATGGTTTGAAGACTGGAAATGATGTGCTACTGCTGATTTATCTGTCTGTTTTTGGTAAATACATCTCATACGCTCCTTAAGTCTTATTTCAAGATTTCTTTTGGTTCTTCCTATGTATACCACGTTACAGTCATTACAAACTATTTGATATATACCAGCTGATTTATCGTTGGGGATAGGGTCTTTTGTTCTGTGGAGACAGGGTGACGTTGTATTTCTTGAAAATCCTTTGAAATTTAGGATGTGTCCAAGGATGGTAAGTGAACTTTCTATATGCTTGTGCTTTTTGTTGTCTGAGTAAAGTAGCCATTTGTTGGATGTATTGCTGTCTTTTAAACTTTTTTATCTTCTTATCTATTGTTTTTTTCTGGTATCCATTCGTGGTGGCTATGTGGATAATGTGTTGGTATTCTTTCTGGTATTCCTCTTTCTCCATTGGTATACGTACTAACCTGTTTGTAATACTATTTAAAATTGCATGTTTGTGGCTTGTAGGATTGTAGCTATTATCACCCTTGGACACATCATAAATTTCAAAGGATTTTCAAGAAATACATTACCACCCTGTCTCCACAGAATAACCACAATATGCCGAAACTACTATGCTACAGAACAAAAGACCCTATCTCCAACAATAAATAAAATAGTTTGTAATGACTGTAACATGGTATACATAGGAAGAACCAAAAGAAATCTTGAAATAAGACTTAAAGAGCATATGAGATGCATTTACCAAAATCAGACGGATTAATCAGCAGTAGCACATCATTTCTGGTCTTCAAACCATGAAATCACTCCAAACATAAAACTCTTAAAACCGATCAACAGCAGCAATGAATTGGACATCTGGGAAAAAATATGAGGGCAGTCCAGAAAGTCCCAGACGTTTTGGCCTATCGTGGCGATGAGTAGGGCTAGAGCCGCCATCTTGGTGTCAGAACGTTCCTACATTCAGTACGCATCCAACTGTGGTAGCGTGAGGACTGTGCCTTCCTTACTGTGCTCTCTGTGAGTTGTTGAAATGTGTGCTGCAACAGAAAATTCCGCCACTTGTGAAGTGCGGTTGGCTAAAAAGAACAAACCAATTGAATTTATCGTCAACTTTGTGATGTTTATGGGCAGGGAATAATGAGTGAAAGCCGAGTCAGGCAATGGTGTATTGATTTTAAAAATGGCGTACCAATGTTCATGACGAGGATCGCAGTGGTAGGCCTAGCCTTATGACTGATGAACTGTCAATACAAATCAATGACAAAATTTGTGAAAATCATCATTTCACGATTACAGAACGTTCACAACATTTTCCCCAAATTTCACGGAGTTTGGTGCATCAAATTGATGCTTTGATACTGACGCTGAACTGCATGCCGGTGTAAACCAGTGGTTGAAGTCACAGGCAGCAGATTTCTACAGAGAGGTTATTGAAAAACTTGTGCCATGGTATGATAAATGCCTCAATTTGAATGGCGATTAAGTAGAAAAATAGCTTAAGAGTGTACCTTTCAAATGTAGATAATAAACAATATTTGCATTTTGTTAATTGTTTATTTCAAAACATCTGGGACTTTCTGGATTACCCTCGTACATATTGTCAAACACAGGAATAGCCTAATGAATTTCGAACTGTCACCCAGCAGCCTTTGGAGGTTCATCAGCCCAGCGCCAGCGAACACCACTAATCACACACATTCCCCAGACAATAATTGGCAAAATCAGTTGAAAACATGCTGACGATGGGAGCAAACCGTTCTCCCAAAACGCGTTCAAGTAAGAACATTTTAGTGATGTAGTGTAACAACCTTCAACTCTCTCTATTTGAAAAAAATTAAAAAAGAACATGATTAGTTATAATCCACTATTATCAATACAATTTTAATACATACTTTTGTGTATACAAATGAGGGAGAAACTTGTTTATCAATTGTCTCTAATTACAATACCACTCACAGGTTTTTGAACAAGTTGTGCTTATATAACAAGTTAATGTCCAATTACTTAAGTTATTAAACAAACAAAAAAAAGTTCCTATAACACATCATACAACCTTTCTTTTATGAAAGATGTGCATTTAGTAAGTTGAAGCATTGATGACCCTTATATGAACCACTTGCCCTGAAGTCATTTTGTAACACAGTATGTCTATAATTCACCAGGTCATATTCATTAAATGACTACATTTAAACAGACTGTTAGAATCACATTAGTGCTGCTTTATGTATGTATGAAAATCCAAAAGATCAGTTTTCTTTTGATTCTTTTAACTGTTTTTACCATATACTCAGAACAGGGCCGGCTCCAGATTTGCTGCACTGTGCAATAGTTACAAGTACCGTCCCCCCTCATGTTTTGGAACATAACCTAATTTTTATCTGCAATGTCAGTCAGTCCTTCACTATTTATTCTCACATAATGTAAACATATATATTTGCATGGGTGATCAATAAATAAAGCTCAAGAAGAAATATATGTGGTGAAAGAACAAGATTCTGAGTGAAAGATAAAACACAGAAAGTCACACAGTATAAATGTTCATTATTTCGGGTTTACCCCTTCATCAGGAAATTAAGAGACTAAAACACGTGCAGAATTAAAACACACTTGATAGTTGACTGCACTGTTTAATTATCATCTTTATTAGTAACTCTCCAATTTTGTGGTGTCATTGCTTCCCTTGGGAGATGTTCCACTTCCACCAAAGTAAATGTTTTGTTGTGTCTTGCGACGTAGTTCATTATTTCTGCCCAGATTGGTTCTATAGGCTTGAAGTAGCAATGATATAGGGGCAATCTGATGGTGTGATGATCACATTCTTTAGCTAAATCATCCGCAGCATATTTGGTTCTGGAGTTGTTTTTATTTATGAGTAACAGAAGTTAAAAAGTTCCCAATTTTTCATTGTAATGTTACATGCCACATTATGGTGAGTGAAACACTCTACCATTTGTACTTTAGTGTTACTGTTAAAATAAATCCTATGGTGCTACAGTCCGCAAAAGGGCTAGGCCTGCCAGCCGCATACCCACTTATGCATGGCAGAAGTGGACAATCATCCAAGCAATACAGAGAGGTGATGTGCTGATATCACACATATTCCAGCCAGAAAGTTGGCTCAGGAGACCAGGATCGCTGCCTATTGCAGCTCCTCACTTTCTTCACAATGCTGAGTGGGCACTGGTCCTACACCCAGGACATAAAATCCACACCCCATGGATGTGATTGAACCTAAGGCGCATTCTCCAGCTGAGAACCAGAGCTCCACATTCCAGCCCACAATACCACAGAGCAGGACTTAGTGTTAGTGTTCACTTATGTATTTGGACCAGGTGATATAGGGTATTGTCCATAACAATAACACAGGATTAAGAAGTAGCTGGTTCTTAAACCATCTATAGCAATGGTTGTGGTTAACGTCTTTATGATAATTTCCAGATCTTGAATTGAAGAGCAGTAGGTGGCCATAAAAAAATGAGGTGTTCCAGCAAGGGCAATAATAAAGTCCTGCTGGTGACTTCATGGAGCTTTCACCTCTGTCATTAAATCAGCCCTTTTATATGGTATGGGTGGTATTTAACCATGTTTCAGCCAATCATACTGTTTTCCTCAAATTCTTAGGGCTACAATATTGGAACTTTCGAGTATTATTTTTCTCTTTAACCCAAATGCAAGTTCATGGAGGACCTTGTTTAAAGAGTTAAGCCTTCCCTGATATAGCTTGAGTTTAAAAGCAATAGTTACTAGTAAAGTAATCTAACACAAGAAGTGACTGAGCGTACAAACAAGCAGGACTTCCAGGATACCACTAATAGGACAATTACTGACCTGAGAGGTTCATGAGTCATCAATGTAAGCAAATAAGTTAAAGCTAGTGGCTTGAAACACTCCTGATTATAAATGTAATGTTTATTGTTGAACACTGCCATGCACAAGATATTTTGATGATCATCAATGAGGGTCACATTCAAACTGGCCAACTATGGCACTTCATTTGCCACCAGTTTTATTACCAAAAATCTCCAGAAAACAGCTAAACTTTTAAGTATGATTTGTAATTCATCCTATTTTCACATATCCTTTTCATTTTTTAAGATTTTGCTGCCCTTAAAACCTGCCGCCCTGGGTAGTGGCATGGTTTGACCTTGAGTTGGCCTGACTCAGAACATAAAACATATAGTGTACACAAAATTTTAACGAGCTATGTCAACATGTTAAGATACTAATTCATAATTAACCACCTTATGAAATGCTCCTCTGACCCTAGAGTTTATCATATACCTCTCAAATTTTTAATGTGAGCTTAGTATATAAATATAAAGAAATGGCTGAACAGATTTCTTAATTGTAATTAGTGTAAGAGAGAATTTTTTTTTTTTGCATACATGTTATTGAATATTTCCAGTTTTTCAATGTGAGTTATGGAAAATAATTTGAGCTAAATATTCAATATTTTTAAGTAGTGCAAAACAATTTTTATATCTGCAATTCCTGAAGCTCTCCTGAAAATTTCAAACTAATAAAGTTAAAAACTGTGGTCCAAGGAGCATTTTGATTAGTGAAAAAGAGAAATTGAGAAAAATAAAGTTCGATGTGATGCTTTAACCAAATGGTACAGAACCAATTAAATAGCCATTCAGGCTTTAAAATTGTTGATATTGAAAAACCAATTGTGCAGCATAAAGTACAAGTTATCACTATAATAAAAATGCAAAAATTTTAAATTTTTACTTTTGCCAAATTTCAGATATTTACATTGCCTTAAACAAGAGTAAGGTTAACTCCATATTGTATAAATTGAAATGCTAACATGGGTAAGAGAAAGCAACTTTCAACAAAGATGCATGATGCAGCAGTTAGCTTACATACAGAAGATGAGAGTATGCTTGAAATAGCAAAGCAAGAACACACGTCCATTGGAAGTGCCATTATACTGTGCAGAGATATGCAGCTGCTTAAAGTAACAGATCATTATCACAAGGTGATTTCATAAAGTGAAGAGGCATATTCAGTATTTACTAGCAGAAATTAACCAAATGATGGCTGAACCTATTAGTATGTCGGAAGTATATAGACAACTTCAGCGTGCAAATCTTAGAGGACCTACTGTGGCAAAGAAACCCCTACCGAGGACTACAATGGACTAACAGCATGAAAGTTGGACTACTAGCCAGTAGAAAAATGTATTATTTACTGTTGAAACTAATTCAAACTATTTGGCACCAAATGCTATCAGTTTGACTAAAGGAGAACATATGGTACCTCAGTGAGCATACTCCTAGAGTGAAGCATGGAGGTCTCATTGATGGTATGGAGTTGGATATTTATCAGAATCGAAAATTTTAATTGTGGAAACTGCAGGTCGTTCTGAATTTGTGATATAACTTTTCCTATTAACATGCAGGAAAAGGTAAGTTTCAAATTTGAGTTGCTTGCCACTTACGGAGGGAGACAGATCTGTCAGCATACGCGCTAGTGGTGGAAAAGATGGGTATTGATGCGCAAACATATTGAATCAGAATCAGTGCTTTTAATGCAAATAGGATCAACAAACAAAGAACATGGATAGATAAGCTTCTGGTATATTTTTGTGATATGGACTTTACTAGTAATTGGTGGAGTGGAAATGAATCCTGGACCAACAATGGAACAGATAGCCGAGATGCTAGAAACTATCACTAAAGATATAAAGGAAATAAAGAATATGGAAAATAGAATTGACAAGAGAATGGGCGACAAGTTTGAAGTGATTAAAACAACATTAGGAGAATTTGTAGGCAAGGTAAAGGAAGATATAAAGGCGTGCAAAAGAAGATTAATTTGACTGGAAAACTTGGAGGAAGGAAATAGGAAGCTAGATATGATAATTTTTGGAACAGATGAGAAGGGATAGATGAGCCTGGAAGGATTTAGAGGACTTCTTTTAAGAGAAACTTAAACTAAATATTGTTGGATGGGACATTGCTGATTGTTTTAGATTAGAAAAGAACCAAGGCCGAGACCAATAATTATCAAAACAGCTACAATGAAGTTCAAATCAGAAATATTGAGGTTTAACAAACAGCTGAAATGCACAAAAATATTTATTGAGCAGGACTTGGGAAAGAAGCAACGGGAATTTAAATTGGTAGCAATAATGGAAATGAAGAAAGTGAGAGACAACAGGACAAAAAGGTTTTGTTAAAGGAGTTGATCTAAGGATCGAGGGAGAGAAACAGGAACTCCGTCAGCATTACATTGCTTTGGAGGGAAATCATATTCCATGTGTGATGGACAGTAGGAGAAATGGCCAGCCAGGAGATTACCAGAGAGAATCAGCACATACATCATCAGTGATAAAACCAGTGTCGCTGCCAGCCCAGCTGAGGAGGGATGGGGAAAATATGTCATTAGTGACGTCATCGAGAAGATCAGTGCAGCCCGAATGACAGCTGATTGAAGAGACATGGAGGGAGGTCATGGAAGCAACAACTGGCTTGGATGTATGGAATTAAGGTTTAAGTGTTGTGTCAATGCTGTCGGGTAGTATTTTGGAAGTGAAAGCTTGTGTGCATACAAGAAGGCAGTGAACCTAGAGAAGTTAGCATTTGAGAGGAAAGGTTCAGTATAGGGATTGGAGTTATTGATAGTGAGTTGGAGTGTGGAGGGCCTATTAGAGAAAGTGTATAGCGGTGAAATTCAGCAAGTGTTAAAAAGTGGCGATATGATAATGGCAGTGGAATCAGCATTAGAAAGTAAAACAAATATAGAATTACCAGGGTTTGACTTTTATAATGTAAATGGTGTGAAGAATCAGAATAAAGGTAGAATATCAGGTGGTTTAGGTTGTTTTGTGAGGTAAGATAAGGGGTTTAAGGTGAAAGAAGAAAAGGAGTTGTGATATAAATCAATGTTATGGCTTAGCTTGTGTGAGATTTTCCTAAAAAGTGATATTGTATGTATTAATTACTATTGACTATAACCCCCCTACTACATCAGAGTTATTTGCTTCAAATATGTTCAGGAAAGTGAGTTGAGGCATTGAAGTGCTGAGAAACAAGTACAGTAAAGGGGAAATAATAATTGTTGGTGACTTTAATCCTTTATCTGGTAAAGTTGCTCACAAGCAAGATCAGTTTATCATGCGCTTTATGCAAGAACTACGTTTTGTTCCTAAGAGGAATTATTTTAGGTCCTTTCACACAAAGTATTAAGTAATAGTGAAGCATTCTGGCTAGCCTTTGTATGGGCAATGTTGCTCAAGCAACATACTGTGCTTTTTATAAACAATATTTGAAATGTTTGAAAACCATATAAAATGTTCAAGAGACCTTATTTATTTCATTCCCTATACCAAAAAATGTTTTGCTTCATTTTTACTTTCTCTACTACGTATAGTAAGTATGGGAAGTATTGTATTCCACCCAAAAATTCGATACCGAGATTTTACCGGAAATACATGTTTTGAGACCCTCTGAATCCAAAAAAAGCATTTTTGGAAACATGTCCGTGTGTGTGTCTGTGAACAGCATAACTCAGAAACGAACAGTCGGATAAACACCAAACTTGGTATTTACGTTCAGTATCTTCCAAGGATGCGACACGAAGGTTTTCAAGAAAATCCCCCCACCCCAGAGTACCCTTTACATGGAAGATTTTTAGAAAATTTTAATTTTCTCAAAAATGGCTCTAACGATTTTGATTAAAATATCATATGTTTAAGATATTTTTATGACAAATAAAATGTATATCTTGAATTTCCTGGGAATGTCTCCAAAAGTATTCTTTATTGTGAACGACTTTTGCATAACTGGTAAACCATAAGTGATAGACAAAATTTTACTACACAAAAAATGTAGATCGCGTTAAAATACGCAATTTATGTCATATACTTTTTTTGTTGAGTGTACCATTTTCGAGATATTACTTGTTATTCCCTTAAATTTTTCAATAGTTATTTTCTCAAATAGGAATTCATTATTCATTTTTTTGTCTTGGATATGCAAAGAGTATTAATCTGTGGGAAAGGGAATGGTGCTGCACCTAGCAACCAGCTATTAAGAGATATGTATGTGCTTAAAGGCTAGTGTATTTCCAAATTGCCCTTGTAAATATACATTCCCCTTACATCTACAAGAAAATTAGCAATAAGATAGAGTCTGCAAATGTTTATTTCGATTAACATGAAGTAGATGGAGAGTAATCGTTGTAAAAATAGTTTGTATGTGAGTGTAACACATCAGATTTTTTTCATGAGTGCGAGATAAAGGATTAATACAAGGACAGGGGAACAACAGGTTAAGTTGATCAACCCAACTGAAGAGTATGACAAGGAGATTGAAACAGAGGATAGGCACCGCAAAGACAAGGTTATCAATAATGAAGGGAGAAAATGTACACAGTAGACCCTCGTTTAACCAAATTCCAAGGGACTGAAAAATGGCCAATTCGGTTTAATGAAGTTTGAATTAACGAGGTTTTGTAAAAATAGTCCTGTAGTATCTGAAATAGTAAAATACGACTGTTGAGTTTACTTTCTCTCTTGTTATGCATACCAACGAATGAGGGTGTTCCACTTTCACCTCTAAGAAAAAGTAAAAATAACTGCTGTATACGGTATATATTTGTTTAATTGAGAAAGTATACTGTCAAATGCTTGTCGTAATTTCTTTTAAACAGTACCATTTGGAACAATATTGTACTCATTGAATTAGTGAGTCGTATAGTACAACAAACAATAACCTTAACGTTCTTTTAACACTAAGTTTTAATCGGAACACATGTTTTAGTTACAACTCTTATCCATTACACATTTTAGTTCTATAATTTGAAAAAATCATTAATTGTTGTTTGGCGGACATTGTGGCACTCTCTGAAGATGCCACATCCAGGGCAGCCTGAAATGCCATGGAGATCTCAGAAGTGGCAGCAAATCTCTCGAGAACAGAAATTGCTGCGGCAACTTCAGCGCGGTGTTGTATCTTCATGTTGCACCTCGGAAGATGACAGTAAAGAATTATCATTCTCTTCTGCATCATCAGCACAGATGTTGTTGTCTACCTATGTCCATTCTTCCATAATGATGGTACAAGAGGGCACCAACCACGTATAAGCATGTAGAAGAGCATTATCAGAATCCCAATTGTATCCACATTATAAGTTCAGATGTGGATCATCGGTTTCCTGTTCAGTTTCAGCGGCATTATCAGTAGTTGTCCAGGCCTTCTTAAAACAGTTAGTTATGGTGTCTGTTGTTAACTTCATCCCAAGCAGCAGATATGTTGCAGGGATTGTTTCTTGTAGTTCTACTGCACTGATGTCAACCATAACCAGTCGGCATCTGTAATTACGCTTCATTGTGGTGATTATTTCTTGATCCAATGGTTGCAGACGGCTCATGGTGTTAGCTAGTAAGAAGACAACTTCTATATTCAGAAGTTCCAGGTCATCGAACTGATGTGCTGAGCACTGGTCCAAAGTTAGCAAAATGTTCCTCTTTCTCGCAGTCATTTGTTGTTGAATCTTCAAGAGATTTGGTCATTCAAGCTTTATTGTTATTCTTGTACTGGCTTGACAGATAGAATAGGTTGACAATTTTTATAACGATGTGGATTTGTGTATTTTGAAGAAGTATTGTTTCTTCAACTTGCAGTTAGTAGGTTGCATAATTATTTGAAGGAGTTTGCCCCACAGTTGTATGCCAATTTGAAGAAGTCAATTTAGCGATGTTTTTGATGTGAGATGTGAGAATTCCTGTGTATGTGCGTAACTTATGAAGAAGTTATTTAGGTTACGTAATGAAGATACACTTTGATGTTGTTTGATATTTAGGACGCCTAACTTTATAGTGAAGATGATGCTTGTTTTTATGTAATATTATTAAAGTTATTTGCCTCGGCTGCTTTCAGTCGCACTATAGAAACACGAGTTCTTGTAGGGTTGTGATAAGACTCAAATTATAAGATGCCACACAATTTACTTTTTAATTTTTTTTTACTTCTTTTTATTTCACTTTATATTTGCACATTTTTATAAACACAACACTTTATAAAATAAAACTGTGAGCACTTAATACATTTTTGGTGGAGAACACAAATTTTATCATTTATACTTTACAACATTTTTACCCACGACTTTCACGTCCACTCTCTACAGCTTCATATCCGTGACTGACTAGGTTCAATGGTAAAAACCTTTAGCTTCAGTAATGCCATTCTCTTATTGGCTAATTCTAGTCCAATAGAATTTAAGTATTCAAACTAAAATCTTTCTTTATTTTTAATTGGCTAATTCCAAACTGTAAGCGAAATTACGTTATTACCGATCTTTTTCATAATCAGTATTTTTAAAACTCCAAACACATTATTGTCACCAAAATTACATTATTGCCTCATTATTAACATCCTAAAACATAGTATTCTCACAGTTTTTGCACTATTAGAGTATATAAACATTTACATATCACTAATAAATACGTTTACAATAAAAATAAGTATTTACAATGACTTTACATACAATTTATATAATAACTGTATACATATTGTTTTCTAGGTGGGCTGTTATTGAATTTAATTAATAAAAAATACAATTAATATCATTTAGGCATTAAAATACTGCCTCAATTTTCTAATCACTAATGGTTTGAGCTACTTACCAAGAAAACTAAATTGTGTATTGCCTGACGTAGATTCTGGTAATACAGTACCTTCTGCTCTTAGTGGCAAAAGTAAAATATCTACACACTTTGATTGTTATCGTTTAAGCACAAACACAGGGAATTGTGAAAATAAATATGATTCACCGTACATACAAGCTATAATAGCAGGAAAAGAAGTAAATGTTGCAGTAGATTCAGGATCATCAAGCTCTATCTCTGCTCGAAGAAATTTTTTGAACAATTGCTAAATGAAGGAATACAACTCATGATTGCACCAATCAGAAACTTAATATCTAGCTATAGGTACAATAACACAAACCATCAAATCACAAGCATTGATATCTGTACAGATAGCAGATATTACATTGGAGGTTATGTTTTTAATTGTTCAAAATTTGATATGCAAAGTTATAATTGGGTGTGATGTTTTAATAGAGTTCTCTGCGATAGTTGATTTTAAGAAGGACAGACTAATATTAAATAAAGAAGAAAAGAAGAAATATGTGCCTTTTATAAAAGATAAAGTATGTAAAGTACAAAGAATGGAACAAGAAAATGCAGTATATGAAGAAGAATGCTTCATACAAATAGTTAATGTCCAAGCAAGCAGGGAAAACAATGAAAGGTTATTGACCCTTAACTTCCAAGAACAGAACACTGACCTTACCAAATGGAACCCTTACACAAAGAAATCTATGGCAGAAGAAAATATACTAGAGCAGGTAGAAGATAGTTATGCAATAGAGATAGAAGACAGGAAGATACACACGGACACACTGATGACAAATACAATACTGACTGACAATGAAAAATTAATAATGGAAAAGGTATTAGAAGACAATAAACATGTTTTCAGTGAAATTCCAGGACGGTGTACATCATATATTCACACATTCACAGTAGAAAATGTACCAGCATTTCGGAGAAAGTATAATAATCTACCAATGAAACTAAGAAACGAAGCTAAAAAATTAATAGCTAGTATGTTAGAAAACAACATCATTGAGCTTAGCAATTCACAATATATAAATAGTGTTTGTTGGACAGTAAAGAAAGACAATAGTTTAAGAAACACTATAGATGGAAGGTATTTAAATAAATTCATGCTACCAGACCACTTTCAAAATGAAAGTATAGAACAAACAATTGCACAGTTATCACGTGGCAAATATATCTCTTCTATAGATCTTACAGCTTCATTTTGGCAAGTCGAGCTAGATCCTAAAGTACGTGATTACACAACCTTTCATGTTTTTGGATTACAATATAGGTATTGTGTAAATCCATATGGATTGAAGAATAGTACTAGTGGATTCCTGAGAGCAATACATAGTATCTTTGGTAACACAGCAGATGATTTCTTAATCAGATACACTGATGATTTTCTAATAATAAGTCAAACCTTTAAGGAACATTTACAAAATGTAATTTATGTATTAAATAACATGGCATGACAGTAAATATCAAAAAGTCAAAATTCTGTGTACCTGAAATTAAATTCTTGGGATATGTAGTAAATGAAGTAGGTATTCGACCAGATGAAGAAAGAATAGAAGCCATATTAAGAATACCACCACCTAAGAATATTCGACAGCTACGGCATTTATTTGGAATTATGAAAGTAAATTCTTACCAAGATATGCTATAGAAATAGAACCTTTAAGACAACTTCTGAAGAAAACAAATAAATGGAAGGGGACAGCAGAGCTACAAAAATGTTTTGAAAATGTCAGAAAGCTGTTTGCAAACGCAATATTGTTGGAACGTCCAAAAGTGATGCAGTAATTTGTATCACAAATTACTTAAATGTAAATAATGATTGTAATATGAATATGCATTTTTATGTGACATTGATTTCAGATGTTTATTAATTGTAAATATTATTGGGAAATAAGTTTATACGGCCTTACTGAAACTGTCAATAATAGCGCAATAATGCAGAGAGGGGGGGTGAGCTGTTTATCATTATTGGAAACAAGGAAGTTACGTAATGTTCGCGCGTTTTTTCCGTTGAGAACCTTCTGGAATGTTTTCTCCTAAAGCATATGTATTCATAATTTTAATTGGATATTAAAATAGACGCTAATGTTGGCGCGTTTTATTAGCCAATAGCAGTTCAGTTATAATCTTTAGGCGTATCTGGATGAAGGCGTATAAATAAGCCAAGTTAGAGGTAAAGTCAGTCAGTCCTTCAGTTCGCCGAAAGCATTCATACACTTCACGTCGTCTTCAGTCAGTCAGTTCGTCGAAAGTATTAGTTCGTCATACATCGGATATAGATTCACAAGTTACGCGCAGCAGAATTACGAAAGATCTAAAATATGGTAAAGTTAATTATATAAAAGATTGAAGTACGTGGATTAAAAGAATTATCAGTAAGAAGTTATTATAACAGTTTCAGTTTGGCGAGTGTTAAGATCAATGTATAAATGTGATAGTTAACGTGTTCGACAATAAATGTGTAAAACAAATTTCTTCATCAGTGTAATTTTTGGATAAAAGATTCCTTTCCGTTTCACAACCTGTATAGAGATACGTGCCCAAGCCAACAGGATAATAGCTAGCCGGAGGACATTTGAAATGAAATCAAACAAAAACTAACACTGATGCAAATTACTAACACAAGATGGAGCTACAAACCGAACAAATGAATGACGTCACAAGATGGCTTCAACACTGATGTAAACAAACATTATAAGCAATACCGCATCAACGTGGAGCTACAATAATATTAAATAAATATAACATTTGTAAGTAATACCGTTACAAATTGGCACCCAGAACGTGGGGCTCCAGTAACCAGGAAAGGAACACGATGACCAGGAAAGGATCAGAATTAACCAGGAAGAAGTGAGATGACCAAAGGGGCGAATGGAGAAGTGAACTGAACTACAAGACGCAGATTCCAGAAACAACAAAAGGAACGACAGACTACACGGATGATTGGACATCGTAATTCTGAGATTACAAGGCAACAGGGTAATTCAACTACAAAAACATCGAGACAACGTAGATTCATCATAACACAACGCAGAAGCGACATATAACCTAGGAGAGAGGGGCAGGAAGCTGGACATCAAAGTAACAGCAACAGACAGCATCACAAAGGTCAGAGTATCGTAATTTTTTTTTTAGAAAACAAAATTGTAACCTTCAAATGTACTTAAGGAGTGGTAGGATAAAGAAAACAATGGCTACTAATAATACAGAAGAAATAATTATGGAGGGAGATAATGTAACAGTTAGCTGTAATTCAATACAGGTTACAGAAAATAGCCCAAACTTTTTAGGATTTGAGGGTGGAAATGTTAGTGCAGAAAGTCAGAATAGAATAGCAGGAAATGTTAATCTTGATACTAGTATGATGATGGAAATGCTGAAAGATATTGTTAAGAGTAATGAGAAATTAAGGGAAGATATTGGTAAGAATAATGAGAAATTAGAAAAGAAAATAGATCAAAACAGGGAAGATATGCAAAAGAATAATGAGAAATTAGAAAAATTAACTCAGAGTAATGAGAAATTAAGGGAAGATATGCAAAAGAATAATAGGGAATTAAGAGAAGACATTCATAGGAGTTTAGAACAAAAACTAGATCAGAATAAGAGAGAATTAAGGGAAGATATTGGTAAAAGCTTAGAACAAAACAGGGAAGAAATTGAAAAGAAATTCATGGAGCTAGATAGTAGTATGATTAGAATGAAAAATGAAAATCAAGAAATGATAGCAAATGAAATAGGTGAAGTTTCAAAGAAAATGTTAGACATGAGCAGGGAAATATCTAACCAAAAAAGTGAGGTTAATAATAAAATAGAGCATGTTAATGTAAAATGTACAGAGCTAGGTAGCCGAATGAGTAGCATTTCAAGTGAGTTAAAAGAGATGATGGAGGCTACAAATGCAGATTTAATACAGGTGCAAGTTAATATCAGAGGGGAAATATCTGAAATTCAGAAGGAGTCAGAAACACAGAGAAATAAATTGTCTGATGAAGTTAAAGATTTGTCTAAAGATTTGAATCAAAAGCTAACTTCTGAAATTAACAAACACCAAACTGTTCAAAATGAGAATAATAAAAAATTGGAACAGACAATAGAAAATCTGCAAGGTACTGTAAATAGGTTAGAATTGAATTCAAGGGCAAATATATGTGAAGTGAATGTATCAGATGTACAACATAATGATAGAGGTAGTTCCTCAGGTATGACAAATAATGTGAGTGATGCGGCAGCTTCATCTATAGCTAATGCTGAAACTCAGAGTGCACAAGTAACACTAGAGAATTTAAATATGGGAGTAGGGAATTTGCAAAATTACAATCATATCTTAAGTGATTTTCCACTTCCAAAATTTAATGAACACTCCAGTCCAGTACAGTTCATTGCAGAATTATCAGAGTATTTTCAAATTAAAAAGATACCTGAAGCATTGAAAATGATAGTTGTCAAAAGATGTTTGGACCAGAAAACTTTAGATTGGTTACAAATGGTATCCGGGGGTGAAATTTCATATGAATCCTTTAAGAGATTATTCATGAACAGATTTTGGAATGTTACGGTACAGCATAGAATTCGAGCAATGCTTAGTCATGGTCAATTTAATCCACGAGAGGGAATATCAATGACTGATTACTTACTGAAACATGCAAGTCAGGTTAGAAACTTGTCACCTCCAATCAATAAGGAAGATTTTGTATGTTTGCTCGCAAGGCATTATCCTTTAAGGATACGAAATTACTTATTAATTGCAAAACCACGTAGCATCTATGAGATGACAGAATTAATAACAGCTTTGGAACAACAGGAAGAAGATATGTCTCGGGAGTGGGAGCATAGATTTTTAGATGTGCGAGATAGAAGAAATTACCAAGGTAGTTATCAGCAAAGTAGAGGACAAGACAGGCGTCATGAAAATAATACCAGACAACGGTATCAATCATACGTTCCACAATTTGAAAGATCGAGGATAGATAGGAGACCAGGTCGACAGGAACAAATAAATTATGTCAGGACAGAAAGATTGCCTGAAAGAGGGCAAAATTATGGAAGGCGGTACATTAGACAAAGGGGAAATTTCACTCACTGGAGGGAAAACAATAACCGGGAAAGATCTGAGGAACGGCAAGAAAATTACGTGCCAAGGGGACATAATGTCAGAAATCGAGGATTTCGAACTCGAGGAAGGGGAACTCAAAACAATGGTAGCGACAATGAGATAGATTTAGCGCCTGTTAGGAATGGCAGTCCCGTACGTGAACATGGAAATAACCAGGAAAACTGTTAACAGACTCCTGTGTAGTAGGTTCTCAGGACGTCTTTAATAATTCAGTATCCATTACCAATACAAATAATATGCCTACACATACACCCTGTAATAAGATTACAGCAACAAAAGATAAGGGAGAAAATTTTGAGTCACCTCATGTTAGGATGGAAACTGCGAAGAAAGAGATCATTGCAACTATAGATTCTGGTTCGTCAGCTTCAATTTGCTCACAGAAATTTTACATAAATTTGATTAATGAAGGTAACAAAATTATGGCTCTTCCCACTAGTAATTTAGTTTGTCGTGTTGCAATCGGAAGAACGACACAGGTCATAAGAACACAAGCTCTACTTAACATACTTATTGGCGGAGAGAATTTTGAGGTTATGTTTCTAATTGTAAACCATCTGATTTGTGACATAATTATAGGATGTGACTTCTTACATGAATATGAAGCATGTATAGATTTTAAACATGAAGAGTTAAAAATAACAAAAGAAGATAGAGAAATAAGGGTACCATTTATAAAAGAGAAAGTTTCTGTAATCGAGATGACAAAGGATGAGAAAAATCTTTGTGACCAAGAGTTTTTTGTGCAAATAACAGAAACTGATAGAAATAGTCAGATAAAGCAGGTAGTCACAGAATATGAAGGGAATACCATGCCATATTTTCAACAGCTTGTAGAAATGCCAGAGAAATTAGAGGAATTTACAATCCAAACAAAAGACGACCATGTGAGCGAGACAGACAACAGCTGGAAAGAGAAGAGAAATGAGGAAATAATACACAAGTGTGAAGAAGCTTATAATATTACGATAATGCAAAAACAAATCCTTCATGATGTTTTGATGAACAATAGTTCAGTATTTAGTAATATCCCAGGCAGATGTAATGTATATCAGCATACATTTCAAGTAAAAGACGTACCACCATATAGGCACAAGTATGACAATTTACCTATAAGTCTTCGGGACAAAGCTAGACAACTAATAAATAGCATGTTAGAAAATGGGATTATTGAGCAAAGTAATTCTCAGTATATAAATTCAATCTGCTGGAGTATTAAACGAGATGGTAGTTTGAGATTAACATTAGACGGTAGATATGTCAACAAGTATATGAAACCAGATCATTTTCAAAGTGAGGGAATTGAACAACTAATTACGAAACTTTCAAGAGGGAGATTTTTGACATCCATTGACCTCACTGCTTCATATTGGCAAGTGGAATTAGATCCACAAGTGCGTGATTACACTTCATTTCAGTACTCAGGGATCCAATATCGTTTTTGTGTAAATCCTTTTGGTTTAAAGAACTCAGGAAGTGGATTTTTGAGAGCCATTCACAGTATCTTTGGAAATTCTGCAGATGACTTTTTAATAAAGTATATTGACGACTTCCTAATCATTAGTCAAACATTTGAAGAACACATGAATAATGTCCATTATGTGTTAAATAAACTACAACAACATGGTATGACTGTGAACATACTAAAATCAAAATTTTGTGTCAAGGAAATAAATTTTCTGGGTTATGTAGTGGATGAACGAGGTATAAGACCTGATCAGAAAAGAATAGAAGCAATAATGAAAATTCCATCACCAAGGAACGTAAAACAAATTAGACGTCTCTTAGGGGTATTGAACTTTCAGAGTAAGTTCGTACCAAGATATTCGGCTGAAATAGAACCACTGCGGCAGCTTCTCTGAAAGAACAATAAGTGGAAATGGACAGAGGATCATCAAAAATGTTTTGAGAGAGTAAAGGAACTCTTTGCTAAGTCCATATTACTCGAGAGGCCCAGAGAAGATTTGGAATATGAGATTTATGTCGATGCATCAATGCAAGGATACGCCGGAATTTTAGGACAGCGAGACTTCAGCAATGACTTTCACGTCATTAGTACAGCTTCTAGAGGACTTACAAATATTGAGCGGAATTCTTCAGTGACTCAGTTAGAAATTGGAGCACTATATTTCTCATTAATTCGTTTTAAAACCTATATTTATCAGCAAAAGGTGAAAGTATATTCAGACCACATCAGCTTAACTTTCATACAACGGTGTAGATTATGTAGTGGAAAACTTGCTAGATACATTCATGCAATATCTGCATTCGATATTGAGATTATCCACATTCCTGGCAAAAATAATACCTTCAGTGATTTGCTATCAAGATTGAACTACAACCCACAAATTCCCGAAAATATTGAAAGGCCTAGAAATGAAGTCAAAATATTGACAATTGAAATTCCTTTAAGCAAAGAAATGATTAGAAAATTGAAAAATATGGGGGAAACTCAAAAAGAGGACGCAAAATTGTTAGAACTTAAAGAAAAGGCACCACTAATTGAAGAGGCAAAGAAAGAAATTGTAGCAATTCGAGATGGGACATTATACAAGAAGCATGGAAAAGAAATGCCTAGTTGGAAGGTAATGGTTCCGAAAAGCATGGAAAAGGAACTAATTAAGAATTTTCACAAAGGGTTAGCACACTCAGGGACGGACCGGACAACTTCTATGATTTTAGAGAATTTATACATATCCAAATTGCGTCAGAAAGTTCGAAAATTTATATCGTGCTGCAACCTGTGTCAGAAGGCAAAGCAAATAAATGCAGCATATGCATTTGAAACTAATTCGGTTATAAGGGATAAGCCGAGATGTGTAATTAGTATTGATATTCATGGTCCGATGCCTCCAAGTCAATTTGGAAACAAATATATATTTGTCTGTTATGATATATTCAGCAAATATGTAAGAATTTACCCTTTGAGAAAACCTACAGGTTTAGCATGTTTGAATAGACTACTCAAGTCATATGTGATAGAAGAAGGACCTATTCAATCTGTATTGAGCGATAATGCTTCGTACTTCACAGGAAAAAAATTTATGGATGGACTGAAAGAAAATGGCATTAAACAATATTTTTCGTCAAGATACAGACCGAACTCCAACCCAGTGGAGAGGGAAATTAAGGAAATTTCAAATTATTTAAGGGTGTTGTGTTATCGAAAACACACCCAATGGTATGGATACGTGAACTTTGTTCAGAATCTACTAAATGAAACCGTAAACAATGTGACAGGATACAAACCATGTGAACTTAAGTTAGGAAAGAAGATCAATACAGTGTGTAAAAAAATTCCAGAAGCCATTCCAGATGCGCATTCGATACCACAAACAGAAGAAGAGATGCTCCGAAAAGCATTCGAGAGGATGAAGAAAAAGGCCATAAAAAGAAAAATTAAACATGAAGAAAAGAAGAGAAAGGAATGGAGGATCAAAATAGGAGATTTAGTTTTGGTCAAAACCAAGAAATTGTCGGATAAAGCAAATAAACTTTATTGGCGAATGTTTCTCAAATACCATGGACCATATGAAGTTGTTGAAGTATATGGAACTAATACATATGAGTTATGTAATCCAACAACTCGAAAAAGCATAGGAAAGTTCCATATTGAGATGCTGAAACCATACAACCATGAAGATCAAGGTGAAACAAAAGACAAAGATGATAAATAGTAAATGCTGGATAGTTAAAGACGAAATGCAGAGCAATGTATTGGAACGTAAGAGGGTTAAATAAATATGTACATCATGTGAAAGGAGAAATAAATTTTGGACATGACTAAATGTTTAAGAGGAAAATAACATTTTATTAGTAACTGAACATGCGAAATAAAGCATGATGTTATATTAAAGTAAAGTACATAAATACTATTCCAAGAGTATTGTTAAGATAAAGTACAAAATAACAAAAATTGGTAAATATAATTAAAAAACAAATATTTATGTAGCAAATAGAACATGTGAAACAGTGCCTAGATTTAAGAGATGTAAATATTTGTGTAGAGGGTGAACATTTTGGTAAAAATGTTAAACAATTACAAAAATCTTAAATGTATAAATTTTTTGTCAACAACTTAAGAAAGTAAACAATTTGGTAACAGTAATTAAATAATTCAGGGTACAGTATTTGCTATAAAATTTTTTTTTTTTTTTTTGTAATGTCAGATTAATGTTTAATTAAACCAGAGCCAGTAAGTAGTGGCGAGATAAAAAAAAAAAAAAAAAAAAAAAAAAAAAAAAAAAAAAAAAAAAAAAAAAAAAAACATATGTCGTGTGTTAAATGCGTGTGAAGTGTTAAGTGAAAGTGATAGCGTGTGTTCCAAGATTTAGGAGACTAAAAACCCAATTATAAAATTTCCAAACAAGTTGTAAATATTTATAATTATGTTTCTAGTGGGGCATATGATGCAGTAATTTGTATCACAAATTACTTAAATGTAAATAATGATTGTAATATGAATATGCATTTTTATGTGACATTGATTTCAGATGTTTATTAATTGTAAATATTATTGGGAAATAAGTTTATACGGCCTTACTGAAACTGTCAATAATAGCGCAATAATGCAGAGAGGGGGGGTGAGCTGTTTATCATTATTGGAAACAAGGAAGTTACGTAATGTTCGCGCGTTTTTTCCGTTGAGAACCTTCTGGAATGTTTTCTCCTAAAGCATATGTATTCATAATTTTAATTGGATATTAAAATAGACGCTAATGTTGGCGCGTTTTATTAGCCAATAGCAGTTCAGTTATAATCTTTAGGCGTATCTGGATGAAGGCGTATAAATAAGCCAAGTTAGAGGTAAAGTCAGTCAGTCCTTCAGTTCGCCGAAAGCATTCATACACTTCACGTCGTCTTCAGTCAGTCAGTTCGTCGAAAGTATTAGTTCGTCATACATCGGATATAGATTCACAAGTTACGCGCAGCAGAATTACGAAAGATCTAAAATATGGTAAAGTTAATTATATAAAAGATTGAAGTACGTGGATTAAAAGAATTATCAGTAAGAAGTTATTATAACAGTTTCAGTTTGGCGAGTGTTAAGATCAATGTATAAATGTGATAGTTAACGTGTTCGACAATAAATGTGTAAAACAAATTTCTTCATCAGTGTAATTTTTGGATAAAAGATTCCTTTCCGTTTCACAACCTGTATAGAGATACGTGCCCAAGCCAACAGGATAATAGCTAGCCGGAGGACATTTGAAATGAAATCAAACAAAAACTAACACTGATGCAAATTACTAACACAAGATGGAGCTACAAACCGAACAAATGAATGACGTCACAAGATGGCTTCAACACTGATGTAAACAAACATTATAAGCAATACCGCATCAACGTGGAGCTACAATAATGTTAAATAAATATAACATTTGTAAGTAATACCGTTACAAAAGATGAGTTAGATTATGAGTTGTACGTGGATGCATCTTGTCAGGGATATGCAGGAATACTAGGGCAAAGAGAACATGACAACACATTTAATGTAATAAGTCCTGCATCTTGTGGTTTAACCAATATAGAAAGAAATGAATCAGTAACAATGTTAGAAATTGGAGCACTATATTTTTCACTACTCAAATTTAAGACATATATATTTCAGAAGAAAGTGAAAATATATACAGATAATATTAGCTTGACTTTCATTCAGAAATGTAAGTTATATAGTGGCAAGTTAGCTAGAATGATTCTCGCTATAATGGAATTTGATGTAGAAATTATACATATTCCAGGCAAACAAAATACATTCAGTGATTTAATATCAAGAATAAGTCACAACAAACAATTTCCTGAAAGTTGTTCTAGACAACAATATGAAATTAAAGTGCTTACAATAGACATTCCAATGAAGAAGGAATTGAAGAATCAATTTGAAAATATTAAAGAAGAGCAAGACAAAGATATTAAACTAGAAAGTTTAAAAGGAAAAGCTCCAAAGATAGAAGAGGCAAAGAACAGTACAATCGCTGTTAAAGATGGTGTATTATATAAGAAACATGGAAAGGAAATAAAGAGATGGAAAACATATATTCCAACAAGCATGGAGTTGGAAATAATAGAACAATTTCATTTAGGATTAATACATGCAGGTATAGAGAAGACAAATAAATTAACAAAATCATATTTCCCAGAGGAAGGAATAGTTCAGGCCATACTTCGTGATAATGCACCAGTGTTTACCAGTTCTAAATTTATGAATGGAATTAAAGATTTGGGAGTCAAACAGTATTTCTCATCAAGATATAGACCTAATGCCAATCCAGTAGAGAGAGAGATAAAAGAAATTTCAAATTATCTACGTGTGTATCATAACAAGCAGAGCAGTTGGTACTCATACATCAGTGTTATTCATAATCTACTAAATCAATCCATAAATGCAGTTACAGGATTTAAACTTCATAATGGAAAATTGTACAATACTTTGAGCCATAATATACCAGAAGTTATTAAAGACCAAGTAGTTAAATTACCAGAAAAAGAGGAAATCTTCAAATTAGCATTTTCGAAAATACAAGCAAAAGCCCTCAAGAGAAAACAAAAACATGAAGAAAGAAAAAGAAGAGTTTGGAAAATAAAGATAGGAGATCAAGTGTTAGTGAAGAACAAGAGATTGTCAAATAAGCTTCGTAAAGAATATTGGAGATTATTTCTGAGCTACCATGGTCCTTATGAAGTAATAAATATATTTGGAACAGATAAATATGAACTTAAGAACAACAAAACATATAAAATAATTGGAAGATTTCACAAACAAATGTTAAAGACATATAAAAGTAAACAATCTGAGGCACAAGAAGAGAAAGAAAATAATGTATCTGGAACATAAAAGGAGAAAGCAATGTAATTTAAAATTGTAAAGTACTATTTAAAATAATATTTTACTAAATGTAGAAAATTGTCAATAACGAAGGAAAGTTTAGATAAAAAGAAGTACTAAAAAAAATCCATTGTTAGTAAGAAAAACTGAGTAGCAACTACATTTATATTATAAGTTAGAAATTGTAAGAAATATTAAAAATGTTTAGGAAACAAATTGTAAAGAAAGGGTAACAAGTGTAAATATGTGTAATTATATGTAAAATGTATAGCATATAAAATGCTTACTAATGGATGTGATAGTGAATAAACAAACTTCACTAAGATTATTGATCTTATACCAGGTCATTGACCTTGGGAAGTGTCAAACAAGTGTATATGAAGTGCTCTGCTATACATGAGTGTAGTGAAAAGCCAGTGTTAAAGAAAAAGTAAGAAAGTGACAGTGAAAGATAAGAAGCGCAATAATAATAAAAATTATGTTTCTTTCTTTCAGGAGACTTTTACAAAATATTTAAAAATTTAAAGAAAGAAAAAAAAAAAAAAGAATAAATTTTAAATATTTCTAAAACGGGGCAATTTGAGGCAGTATTTTAATACCTGAATAATTTCAATTGTATTTTTATAATAAGTAAATTCAATAACAGCCCACCTTGAAACAATATGTATGTAATAATTATTGTTAAATGTATGTAACAGTCATTGCATATGCTTATTATTATTGTAAACTTGTTTAGTAGTGTTATGTGAATACATTATATACTTTAATAATGCAAGAGCTGTGAGAATAATAAGTTTTAAGTTGCTAATAATGAGATGATAATGAGGTAACCTTGTAGCAATAATGAGTTTGAGAGTTTGAAAGTTATTAATCATGATTAGAGCAACGATAATGTAATTTCTGTGACAGTTTAAAATTAGCCAATCAACAGCAAAGAAAAGCTTTAAGTAAAATGCAGATATTCTATTGGACTAGAATTAGCCAATCAGAAATTTGAAATACCGAAGCTTACAGGTTTAACGGTTGAAACATGTTCAGTTGCTGGCAAACCTTGGTATTGACCAGATAGAAGATGTGTTCTCTACAGAAATATTACATGTGAATCGTAAAATATGCATATGCGCTAAGTGAAAATATTAAAGAATCTCACAGTTCTTAAAAAGTGTAGTGCTTTATTAAATTGTGCAAAGTATAAATAAAAGAAGTGAGTTTTAAAAACTTAAAAATCTGTGTAAGTCTACATTCTTGTTGCACCACGACCTGCCTAAGAAATACATAACTCTACAAACATTACTGACGCAGCCAAGGAAAATTCAAACATAAATAATATATAGAAGCAGTTTTAATAATACGTTAAATATTATAGTGTAAAACTTGGAGTGTAACAACAAAAACACATCTTTAAATCAGCTTCTCATATGTAGCAGCATATTGTGTAACAACAGTAACTATTACGTAATCAACAACTTCAAACCGACGCCCAAAACGTGTTGCAAACTTCTTAAACAAAGTAAACTCCAAGAACAATACATCTTTAAGTTGGCTCCCATAAGTGGGGCAGTTAAAATAATATACGTAAAAATATTACATAAGCACATAACAACTTCAAACACTATGCAAAACCATCTGGGAAGCATATTAGGCAGGCAAGATAATGATGCTAAAAATACATATTTACTAACGATTGGAAATGGGAAATGAAATTAAATGAACATGATGGCTCACAGTCCTGACTGACTACACTGAACTTCCTTGGGTCATTTCCATGGAGGGTTAAAAACATGCTTTTTATTAATATAAACATGTTGTGCAGCCATTTACAAAAGGAATGAAAATACTTCCTGAAGAAATCCTGACATACTGGATAGAAAGCTTTCCAGAAAGTGCAAAGTGATCAGAGCAAGGGAAGATTACTCTGAAGAAAGTAAAAGTAGAATATAACATTTATTTTCATTAAATATATGCGTATGAATACTTACTGAGCAATATATTGTGACAGTTATAGTTTTAAAAAGATGTGATAAACATAATTTTATAAAGTTTAAGATATTAAGGATAACATTTGTTTACGTAAATCCATGAAATTGGCTTTAGATTCCTTGCGAGTCATTTCTCGAATACTTATGTAAGCAATGGTTTGGTGGTACGGCTTTTAGCAGAATGATCATCTCATGTTCGACATGTAGGTGGATTGCGCAATTCATGCTGACACCTGCATAGGCCTAGTCAACACGCTCCTTGCGTATTAAAAGTTAAAGAGTTTTTTGATGCCTCGGGTCTGTTCAATCACTTGCCTAGCAGGACTCTGTGCCGGACAGCTCTTTAAATTTATTTTGTGCTAACTTACAATTTCAATATAGGCCCTAGGCATGACGAAGATGGAGCGCCAGACTTTCTCCATCTACCAGTAAAACCCCAAGCCGTCTCTCTTCCTCTTCCTGATAACAAGGCTCTTGGTGGGACATTGTAGATTATGGAGAAACCTACGCACAATGGGAATCTTTAGAGAGAAACCAGTGTGCAGGCTATATAACAAAGAGGGTGAAACTGCCTCTCATATAATCTTCAAATGTGAGGCACTGGGTAGGAAAAGATATGAACTTTTGGGTCTGATAAACCCAAATGATGATTTTCCTAGAGAAAACTTAGTTAATAAACTCCTGTCCCTAATCAAAGGGGCAGGACTATTTAACAAATACAATAGTGATAGGAGATAATACAACAAACCCTTACATTTCAGTGTAAAGGGCAATTACAACCCAACTCCATCATTATGATAGTTAAGTCAAGTCTCTCCCTCTTGCAATATAGTTTAGATTAGTTATTAGAAAGAGTAAAGTCTCTCTTGGAAGCAGAATTACACATCTAATAATGGCACCCTTCCAGCTGCCAGCTACCCGCAAACTATAACCCTCTTGATGTCACCGTCCTCATTACCTCTGGCAAAGGCGCAGGTTTGGGCTGACTATTATGCCAAAATATTACTATTTTTGCATTATATCCTATAAATGAGCGACATTCAGTTGAAAACATGCTGACGATGGGAGCATACCGTTCTCCCGAAACGCGTTCAAGTAAGAACATTTTAGTGATGTATTTCTCTATTTTAAATTATGACACATCACTGTTACTAGCTTCTCAATCTTCAAAATTAATTAATTCAAAACTGTTTGAGCAGCAATGTACATTTGGCAGTTTTGCTATTTTCATGCAGAATTCTTCATACACAATGGCCTTTCTCTGAATTTGTTTACACAAAGCTATGAGTGAAGCTACTCACCTGAAATCTTGATGGAATCTGTCCAAATTTACTCTCCAATATATACTGCTGTCACCTGCATCTCCTGGTTTGCCTTGTTCAATGTTACTAAGCTCTTTTAAATTAATTTCTGGAGGGAGATAAAGCATATTTTCTTCTATTTTGAGCACTGGCACACCAGATTCTTCCTCACTGGGCATCGGACAACGCATGAGGAACTGCTTGGAGACTAGGGTTGTGAATTTGTCACGCAATGTTACAAGAGAGACATTCCCATCTGCAAACACATGAAAAACCAACGTCAGTTTCAAGCCAAATCTTACATCATATAGGTTTTATGTAATATACTATTTAGAATTTAAAAGAGGATTTCCAGAAAATCCCATCAAAGTCTCTGAGCTTTACTCCCTCCAAGAGATTTTCATTTATGAATAATTTTAGAGCAACATCACAGTCTATTACATCATTAAACTATTGTAACACTAGCTCCTGAGTTCAAATGTAAATTTTTTAATAATATATTTAAGGTCTGACAAATGGTTCCATTAATAAATTAACAAAAGGGACGAAGAAGAACATTTATTGTGAATTAATACTAAACTTAATTATGTATCACAGGTTTAAACTCCCTGCACATCTTGTTCAACTACTTTTGGTTCTCAAATTGGTTGCTGTTAGTAGCCAGAGAAAGCAAAATGGTAAATATTTGCTTGACCAACATAGGTCATGGGAATTTCTGCACATGCTGCTGTAATTTACAGATACCTAGCACCAATAAACATAACTTTGAAGGAGAAGGATCTTATTAACCCTTTGCGACGCATAGCGTAGTAAAGCATAGTGAAATGATAAACGTCCTGCTGCGCATAGCGCAGTAGAACGTAGTAAATGTGTTTATCGTTTCATATAGGTTCTGCTTATGCTGACCTCAGCTTTTAGGAGCTGTGTTGATGTAAACGTACTCCTGCTGCATTGTTCCAGTGATTTTGCAAGCCAGAATGTAATAGCAAACCATAAATAGCACTGTTTACAGCCGGATGCAGTTGTGTAAGTAAGCAGTTTCCTGTCGCATTTATAGCCATATCAGTACCATGGAGGCTGTTCCAAGTACATCACAGTCTAGAAAACGTTGCAGACGAGGAAATACTTGCAGCAGTTTACGAGGAATTAGATCGCGAAAGTAGCTGCGACGAATCTTGGCTTGGTGAGTTAGTGGAAGACAGTGATAAGGAACAAAGTGACAGTGAGAGTGCTGAGATACAGGTAGCAGAACAGGGGGCTAAAGCTAGTGAAAGACAAATTAAAACTAAAGCAGTACCGGCACAGTGGACCTCCAATTTGACTTTCAATAAGTTAGAAACATTTTCATCCCCTACAGTGCAAATCATTCTATTTCTACAGAAATTCCAGAAATAGATTATCTTGAACTTTTTATACATTCCAATTTTTGCGGAAAATTTTTGGAGGAAACCAACCGATATGCAGCTCAGATTCAAGCTAAAAAGGCGGATCCAAAATGGGAAGTTACAAATTCAAGGGAGATACAGGCCTATTTAGGTATTTTGACATATATGGGGATGGTGGATTTACCTGAAACCAGAGATTACTTTTTGGGGGATTTTTGCATTTGTCCAATTGTAAGACAAGCAATGACGTTGCTCCGCTTTCAAAAGATATCACAGTACCTTCACCTGAATGACGAATCTGCAAGGCCACGATTAGGGGTAGATTCTTACGAATATCTGTATAAAGTACGACCTGCTTTAGACATATTCAAAAAGTTTGCGAGTGTCTACAAACCAAATCGTGAACTTTCTTGACGAAGTGATGATAGGCTTCAAAGGACGCTTCTTTTTAAAACAATATATGCCTGCTAAACCAACAAAATGGGGGATAAAGGCAAGGGGTATTGCAGATAGTAAAAGTGGCTATTTATTGGAATGTAAAATCTATCTGGGAAAAAACAGGCAAGAAACAGCGATCTTCTACTTGGGGAACAGGTTGTTTTAGACATGTGTGAAAAATATACGGGGTTTTGGCATCACGTATATTTTGATATTTTTTTTACTTCCACGCGGCTAATGAAATTACTTTTGGACAGGAAAATGTATGCATGTGGTACAATTCGTGCTGGAAGGAAAGACTGGCCAAAACAATTTTCAAAGCCAAAACAACTGAAATTGAAAAGGGGCGAATCTCGCAAACTGCAACATGAAGGTGTAAATGCGGTTGTTTGGCATGATAACAGGGACATTCTTTTATTATCTACAAACTCGTAACATGACAGGGATTGATCTGGCAGACCAAAGGAGGGAATATTATGGTGTCGGCCGACCCTAAAAAAAATGGTAGAAATGCCTGTTCCATTTCATATTGAATGTTGCTATCGTTAATAGTTTTATTATATATGACATTTCGAACAGACCTACTTTTACAGCTCATGACAATAGGCTTCTTTACTATGGGCAAAATTTAGTGCAACAGTTAATCGCAGACTTCACGTCACGTAAGCGAGCGGGATTTCAGCGTAGCCTACCTTCTGCTACTCCTGCACCAAGCTCTGTTCACACCCTCGTAAAAATTCAAGGCCGGGTGAAATCGTGTGCTCAGTGCATAATGAAGAAAAGGAAAACACCATCAGGTCGTGGCATACAGTCACAATACAGGTGCAAACAGTGTGACAATGCGTTGTGTAGAATTGGGTGCTTCCTCAATTATCATGAGGCAAAGGGGGTGGAAATTCAAAACTAATACAAGGGTGTACATACGAAACCATTAATAATCTTAAGTGTATATATAACATTTGTATGGTGCAAGAGAATAGTCTAGCTAACATATTATGGACATGCTGCAATATCTTCCCTGCAATAATGGCAGGGATGGAAACATTTTAAGGGTGAGTACCATAATAATTTTGCCGAAATTACTGTATTTATTTTACTTGAGTTTAGCAGATTTTATTCTGGTTTTTATTATCCTAAAGTAACAAATTCCATTGCTATTAATATTGCAGAGTTATAAAGATGCATTGCAAAGGGGTGCATGTATATAAGTGTTGTTTGCCTACAAAGGGGTTGATGTTTGCAGTTATAAATTATTGAAATAATATTTAATCTTATTTACTTCAAACCAATTTTAAATGAGTTATTAATTAATCAATTTAATTTAGCTACTAAAAGATATAATTATGCGTGTATATAGGTCACTTTTAGTTTAACATCTGTAGTAGCAGCTCAGGATTTAACTAGCTAATACTCTATGCGCAGCTAAGGGTTAAATACCCAGATGACAGTCCATGCCAAATATTCACCCTTGGTAGATTGACTGCCTTTATGACATGAACATGTGGGGTTTACTGATGCACAGTAAACACAATGGTTCTGTATTGTGTACTGTGGAGCTTGAATTGGGCCTCATTGGACAACACAATCTTTCTCACAAACTCTTCATCTTCATTTACCATATGCTGAAACCATTCACAAAACTTCATTCAATGATCAGGATCATCCTCATTTAATGTATGCAATGATTTTGATACATACACTTTCCACTTAGCAGCTTTCAGAATAGTCCTATATCATACTGTTAACCCCTGTTTCATGGGCACATTGTGTAGCAGACATTTTGAGGTAATGTTGCAAACTTAGCCAGAAAAGCAGGATTTGTAGCTGTATGAGGTCTTCTGGATCTTCCCTTGTGCACATCGTGTCATACCATGTGTCTTGGACTTATTACAAAGCTGTGTTAAGCTTTGATGTGCTTTCTTTATTGCTGGAAAATGCATCTATATGAAGCAAAATCAGAAATGTGAAAAAGTACTAATGTCTAAAGGGAGCAAATGCTTGGTTAGCACTGCCATTATCTGGGCTGGTGTATGAGATTAATCTTTGGCCACAAACAGTGGCAGAAGTTGTTTTATCACCAAATCTCTGCAATATTGCTCATTTCAAATGGTAATAAAGATGTTTATATAAATTATGGTCCACACAAAGAAAGGTTATAGTTCTACTTCACTGTTTTATTCCAGTATTTTTGACAACTTCCTGAATAATGAGGAACCTGATAAAATTTTGAGAGGCTTCTGATTTTAATGCAGAGTGATTGATGCTCCTTAAGACCAAGATCACCTGTGAGGGTGTGTCAAGGAGGGATCAGATTGTAAATGTAATGAATCACCATTGCTAAGATCTCAGTTTATTTGATTGAGTTTCACCACCTTGTTGCACAAGGCAACTGAGTTGCATAATGAGACTGAGTGGATCACATTCTAAAGCTGTGCATTCATAAAAACTCCTTGGGAAGACAAGACATGTTTTATTTCACTAGTAACTAGTCTTCATTTCTTCAATTATTTATTTTGCAATTGCACCTTTATGTACTAGCATTTCAGAGGTTAGGTTCTCTAATATGCTACTGCTTTCACTTCTTATGGAACTAATTTCTTTTTCTACATTGCTGTTCAATTCAGCTACTGTTTTATTTATACTACCTATTTTACTATTTGCCTAATCTTTGAGTTCCATAGTACTAGCTGTGTTATTTACATTTGTCTCAGTGTACTCTAACCTCAATTTACTCATTTCTGCAGATTGCAGTTCTACATCAGCCGTTAGCTTTTGGTGTTCAGATTTTAGAATTTCTATCATTTCTGTGCTAACCTACCTTATTCTTGTTTTAGTTCTGTGACTGTTTCTTTGAATTCTTGTGTTTGAAAATGTATCTTAGCATTGAGTATTGATACATTCTGAATTCCTAGTTCTAGCTTTGTATTTGCTAACTCTGTGCTTACAACATTGACTTCATCACTTAATTCTGTGGTAATTGCACTAACTTTATCACTTTAACTCTGTGTTTACTGCATTGATTTGAATACTAATTTCACCATTTGTTTTTGTTAGTTCTGTGCTAACCGCACTAACTTTATTATTTACTGCATTGATCTGAAGTTTTAATTCAGATGGCATGTTTACTATAGCTTCCTGAAATTGTTGGTTCAAGTCTATCCTTGGTTCTGCATTTAATGCAGCTTCCCTATCCTCTGGTCCATTTCCCTCATCTTTTCTTTGCTTCTCCATGTTGTGAAGACTTTTTACAATTTTCCCATTACGTAAAACATACACTTGTAAGTATAGATGTACCAGTTACTTTTTGAGTCTTGTAGTCCTGGAGGTTTTGAGGATGCTGTGGTTCTCTTCTCTCTATCTCTCTCTCTCTCTCTCTCTTTCTCTCTCTCTCCACCTTACCTTGGTGTCAAACTCAGGTCCATCACTGTTGTCCCTTCCTGGATCGTGCCGTCTCGTGTTGATGTGCCATGATAAAACAGTCTTAATATGGAGTTGGTTGGGGGGGGGGATGATGATGTCAAGGTTGGTGTGAGATGATGAAGGATCGTTGCTGACTCTGACTGATGTTCTAAGCTCTTGATGATCTTGTAGATGTGGATGCTGTAAACTTTATATTGCACAATTTGAATTTACCGTACTGCTCACGCAGTTGGTAATACAAATTTATGTCTGGTGTGACAGAAGTGAATTTCTTGGCAGATATTTTCTTACTCAAGGATTGTTGAGATGTAGTGTATGTTACACATAATAACTTTGTTAATGTTTCTTCTCGTCCGATGTATTTTAAGATTTTTAAATACTACTAGCTCAATTTGTAGCAGTGATAACTCTTTTCTCAGAATCTTTTGTGTTTGGAAGGGTAAAATAGTTATTTAAATAACAAATTCAATAAATTAGCTTTTACTAGAATATGTGTTTTATTTCACTTCTGAATGTGCTTGTTAACGATGAACAATATATACATTTTAATCACAAATTTTACTTATATATTTAATAGGAATACTAGTTAATTAGTTGACCTTCTTGTAATGTAATTTTTTTAACATTACTCAGTTTTCCCTTTTCCTTACGTTGTAGCCATAAATCAATTTTTAATTAATTACTTAACATATAAATGCTTTAGGCATATTTTATGATATAAACAGTATTCTCAAAAAATAACAATTAATAATTATATTTACAATGCATAAATAAATATAACTTTTCTTATCCACTCCATTGGATTTCAATTCAATTTTACTGTTACTCGACTTTACACAGGACATTGCAGGTAACAAACCCCAACCCCATTCCTAGTACAGTATGTTAATGTTTGCAGATAGCACTGTAACAGATTGGGTTGAAGTGCATCAAATTATGTGGCACTTTATTTAATTTTCTTTTTGTGGCAAATAGCAAAAGCATTGGTTCTCCGCTGCCACATGGTAATGTTGGTGCGCAATATGTTGAAACGTTGGCAGTTTTCTCTCTCTCTTTTATGTTTTCTTGCAGATGCCAGGCTAATCTTGCAAGCAATTAGTTTGTGAGAGTTTAAGCAATCGGTAGAACAGAAAGCTTAAAATTTGGGCCGTCAAGGTTTTGAGGAGACAAATACTTTAAAATTAAATAAAGAATGAGGTCCAAAGGCAAGTGTTACATTTTTAATTATATTTCAGCAACCAAGTAGTTTACAAAACTTAACAATAACTTCATTCTTTTAAGATATCAACTTTTATCCTTTACATACATTATTGTAAACAAATACTATTAATCTTTACAATGGATGAACAAGTCTTCACTCTCCGATGACTTATCGAACAGTAAGTAACTTGTTTGTAAAAGTTTATCTTTTATGTGTGTTCCTTTAGTGACCTTAAGTCACAAAGTAAAAATAAATAACCTGTATATTTGCTGTTATTTAATTGTATTATTGAAAAAGGTTGCTATTTGCAAGTTACTGAAAATTGATGAACTTATTTACATGAAAACTACGAATTTTAAATTATGCTGCTGTAATGGCTTTGAAGTTATGCTTATGTCTACGGTGACCAGGATTTCAGACTAAAAAGTAGGATCCAACTGTAAATGCGGTCTAGCATAAAATCAGAACTTTTTTGCCCTAACATAATAATTAATGTCATATTACATAGTATAGCAATAAGACTTTCAATATTACAAGAAAATAAAAGACCTACAGGCTGGTTATTTCATATAACTTAACAAAAGAAGTTGCATAAAAACAACAAAAACAATTGGATTAAAGTTATATTACTGTTACCCATTTGTTCTTCTTTCAACACAAAGCACAAGTAAAATAGAGACAATAATTTATAATTGGATGAAATATTTTAAAACCTTTCTGAACCAATTTTCTTGCACTAACTACTTGCACCATTTTCATATTTTTCACTTGAGTGAATGGCTTTCAATAGCTTTGGATTTTTAAGAAGCATATCGTAGAATTTGTCTGACAGTTTCTGGTTTTACTCTGGACTTTTCATTTGTCCAATTGTTCATTATTGAAAGTACCCTTTTAGTTGGTGCATTTGTATCAGGAAAACATAAGGCAAACTCTACAATACTACCTACACTTGTAAATTCAATATTTAACTTTTAAAATTTTGAGAATATTTCCACCCATCTCAAATGCAGTGGTATGTAATGTGAATTCCAATCTTTAAGTTTAGAAATAGTGACACCCTCTGATATTTGAAATTTCATCAAAAAGGGTTGTATCACATATTTATATCCTTGTATATATAAGTAAAAAAATCTAAGGACCTCTAGACATTATTCCATTCAAATTTGGAAGTAAGACTTGCCCAACTCAATACATTAAATTAAAAAAAATGGAAGGTACATTGATATAAATACTGCAAGTATGCAGAGTAAAATTTTTCTACATTTCTTTTGAAATGCAAAACATTAATCACGGAATCATTTTCAAGTACATATAGTTTTGTTTGAACAACTGAGGGTACTCACACACAGTCTAGCCTATCTGAGATTCTCTTTCTCAGACCTTCAAGCAGTTTGCATGCATGTTGCCCCTTAAGTAATGTGGCCATTCCTTACAACATCTTCTAAACGTACTCCATAGCTAGCAATCTAAGGGATTTGGGTCCGACACTTTTGGGGAGCAAGGTACAGGTATTCCATGGGCAATACATAGACATGAATGTCTCTATTTAACTTCTGGTGGGATCCATAAGAGCAATTAGGTGGTGTATCACCACTTTGAAAACATAATCTGTTGCTTTGGCATAAAGGATCTCTCTTCTAGGACAGATGCGCAAAGAGAGCCTCTCTCGAACAATCTGTTCCTTCTCTAATCAATATTTGGTTTCTCTAGCAAGTAGCGGTTAAACTTACAGGTGTGCAACTTACCCCAAAGTGTCAAACTCAGGACTGTCCTCCTCTCCTCGCATAGACAACTGCTACTTGCTCATAATGCTGCAAGAATTAGCTGAGAAATGGCAAAACAGAACTAAATTAAACCAAGAGTTTATGGTTAGTCCACTTATGCCCCCAAGCAGCATCTTCTTGAAGGTTCACATGTGGCCACAAGAGAAGAGTTATGATAAGAGTTCAGGATAGACTGATAAGATGAGAGCATCTGCTCCTCCCTCTCTCCAATCAACCACATGTTCGTGATGAAACCACACCCTGCAAAAGTGCATTAAGCAGCCACACTATTCTGTATTGTTGATTTTTACAGTGTCAAGCTTGGACCATAATACCCAGTGTTACTGTGTCACATGTTCCATGTTAACATCATGTATGTTAACCTTATCTAATACTACTTCAGTTACTTACCCCATTTAACTCTAGATGAAAATTCTAAGTCATAGGATTGGTTCCTGTATTCATTTTAAGTGTCCAAATTCCCTGTGACCACTGGATGGCATTTTTCCTAGGCCCTTTTTCCACTATTCCTTACAAGATACATACTTTAAGAACTGAAATGAGGAACTCTCAAAAATAAATTAGAGTACATCACTTACTTACCTTTCAGTGACTCTTTGAGTCTAGAAGCAGCTCTGATAATTGCACGAGAAGCAATGTCTTGCCCCTGTCGCAAAAGTTCTTCAACAAGCATTTCTGCTTCATCTCCCAACTGAGTTTTTATAAGCAATAAATACCTGTATAAGTGATAAAACATGTAATGTATATAATCAATAAAGATTTCACTTTATATTGTATGAAACTAAAATTCTCATCACATATGTTTATCATAATGTTTATCATAATAGCTCTCTCTTTTCTTTAATACCAGGATATTTTGCACAGTTATTGACTAAAGCTACTTTCTCCATGTCATTGATGTTTCATGTCATCTTCTCAGCCAGCAGACAGAATTAACAGTTATTTATCTTTAATCCCATTCTGGATGACAGCTAGAGAAAAACTGCCTCTTCATGTGTCTACTGACTAATGGACAACCAACGATAAAACTACTGCACAAAGCAGCACAATGTACACCAAGATCACTAAATAAAGTTCAAAGGTTTTCTGATTTCACAGTTTAAGTCAAGCTTCTCTTTAAAAATTCTAATACTCTCAAAAATTCTTTCAGAAAGACCACTGTCAGATACAGAACAAGTTTCAATCACACTGAAATCGACAGAATAGCCTGTTAATAGCATGTTCTACCAAAGCAGGCTACCGTCAGTGGATAGTAAGTGCTAAAGTAACTTGCACATGCAGTATCAGGCATTCGTTTATTTCAGGGTTGCATTTGAATTAAAGAGTGCTGCTAACACTCCCACCATAGTTTTAAGTTGTAAACATGCACAAATGTACAACTTTCTAACTGAAAATTGCACAATGTTATTAGATTCTGTGCTTCAAACCTTACATGCTTGATATGGTCAGAGGAATGAGAAAAAGATTGCAGTAAGGAGAAATCTTTATTACTGCCTTGGTTAAACTTGTTTCTTGTTTAAAATAAATAAATAAAATAAACCGTCTCCCGAAACGCGTTCAAGTAAGAATATTATAGTGATGTAGTGTAACAACCCTCAACTCTCTTTATTTTAAATTATGACACATCACTGTTACTAGCTTCTAAATCTTCAAAATTAGTCAATTGTTTCTTGTTATTACGAACATATTTTCAGACACCTCTGATCAATCTCTTTCTTTTTCCTTTACTTTCTCCACTACTTACCTATAGTAAGTAGAGGAAGTATTAAAATTTTGACACTGATTTTACTGGAAATACATGTTATGAGGCTCCTTGAATGAATGAATGAATAAATAAATAAATAAATACAGCAAAACCTGCCTTCAACGGATCCCTTGTTAAACAGAAATATTTCATGATCCCATGAATTTTGGGGTGAAAAACATGCTAAATTCCTTTTATTAAACGGAAACTGTCTTATGCGGACAACGGAAATAAAAGCACAGCTTTTAACCGAAACTTTCCAGTTCCGGAATGCAGAGTTTATAAAATTTTTTGGCACCCTGTGAAAGTCTGCTCTAAGTACGTAATGTTTAAGTTGAAATCTGGCCATTTGCTGCTACCTGACCAGTCTAGGAGGGGGGTGCGCTAATGATGGTCCGAATATTGAGAAACCTGTCACACTCATCCTTCACTGCATAGTTAATTTAACAATAAGCACAGCTGATTATCTTTTATTGTTGTCTCTTCCCTTTCCATTTCCTGCTCTAATACTTGTCAGACAGCATAGAATACAGCTCTTAACAGGAATGATTTAGTTCAACAGTAGTCACTGGCTTCTAAAACAAGAGTTGTGCTAGATCTTAACACGAGAGTGAAAGTGATTTATGCTAGTGAACGTGATGAAGATCATGAAGGTGTTCAATGTAGGCAAAACTCAAGTGTACAAGATTCTAAAGAAGAAAACAGAAATTCTGAAGTGGTGGGAAAACTGTGCTAATGAAAAAATAGAAGAGAACTTAAGAAAACTGAAAACCAGACATTAATGAAATAGTGTGGGAGTGGTTTGTTAGTGTTAGGACAAAAAATCACCGCATATCGGGGCCTATGTTGCAGAAATATGCTAAAAACAGGATAAGACAGAATTCAAAGCATCAAATGGATGGTTGGAGAGTTTCCGCAAAATACATCAGATAGTTTTAACGAACTTTGTGGTGAATCGAATGACGTTAATATTGAAACCATCACTGATTGGATTGCTAAACTACGAGTACCTTCAATAATTGAAGGATACGAGCATGAAACATAGCAAACGGCGATGAGGCGGACTATTCTTCCGTGCGTTACCGAATAACTCATTGTGTTTAAAAGGTAATAATAGGTGTATGTTTAGGTTTAATTTTGTTAATAGCTAGGCCTACCTTCGTTAAACAGAAACCTATCTTTAATGGAAATGTTCGAGAGCCCCGTTCAATTCTGCTGAAGACAAGTTTAACTGTAATTACAAAAAGCACTTTTAAATAAGGGGGGGGGGATGTGCAAAAACGAAAAACCTGTTGAATATCAAACTTGGTATTTAAGTTCAGCTCTTCCAAGGAAGCAATACAAAGATTTTTCAAGAAAATCCCCCACCTCAAACTACTTTTAAATAGAAAAATCTTTGTTATTTTTATTTTCTAAAAATGACCAATGATTTTGATTAAAATACCATATGTTTAAGATATCTGCACGGCAAAAAAAATGTACATCCTGAATTGTTAAAGATTAGTCTGTGAGGTTCTCTTCATTCTGAATGATTTTTGTATAACTGGTAAACCATAAGAGATAAACAAAAAATATAGGTCTTGTTAAAGCACACTATTTATGACAAAGTTTTTTGTGGCATCAACAATTTCTGAGATATTCTTTGTTATTGATTTGAATTTTCAAATATGTATATTTTTTTAAGGCGATAAGATGCTATTTGGTTTTTCTCATGGTCATGCAAAGTGCATGGAACTTCAAAGACATCACATACTAATCTGGTTTTTAAAAATTTGACTACCACTTTAGTCTACTGAGTCCATATATCTACAATAAATGTGAAAATGTGTAATCACAGTTCATCTTGAATAATCAGAGGTAAACAGAAGAATAAGCTCTTTTAAGTAGTTTGTAGAAGAATGAGTAGAGAGTCATGTGAATGCAACACCACCCCCCCTTTTTGGGGGGGGCTTTTGACATCTGAGATCAAATCAATGGCTATGCCTTTTGAATAATTGCCAACTGCAATGAAGTTCACTCAATTGTTGGTTAATTGGGTTTGTATAATTTTTGGTGCTTTTTTACTTTCTCTACTACGTACAGTAAGTAGGGGAAGTATTGTATTCCACCCAAAATTTCGATACCGAGATTTCACCGGAAATATATGTTTTGAGACTCACTGAATCCAAAAAAAGCATTTTTGGAAACATGTCCGTGTGTGTGTCTGTCTGTGTGTCTGTGAACAGCATAACTCAAAAACGAAGAGTCGGATAAACACCAAACTTGGTATTTAGGTTCAGTATCTTTCAGAGATGCGACACGAAGGTTTTCAAGAAAATTCCCCCACCCCAGACTACCCTTTACATGGAACATTTTTCGAAAATTTTAATTTTCTCAAAAACGGCTCTAACGATTTTGATTAAAATATCATATGTTTAAGATATTGTCATGACAAATAAAATGTATATCTCGAATTTTCTGGGAATGTCTCCAAAAGATTCTTCATTATGAACGACTTTTTCATAACTGGTAAACCATAAGAGATAGACAAAATTTTACTACACAAAAAATGTAGATCGCATTAAAATACACAATTTATGTCATATACATTTCTTTTGTTGAGTGAACCGTTTGCGAGATATTGCTTGTTATTCCCTTAAATTTTCCAATAGTTATACTTTTTCTCAAATTTGTTATTCATTTTTTTTATGTCCTGGACATGCAAAGAGAATGGAATGCGCCACATAGCAACCAGCGTTAAAATATTTGACATCGCTTAAAACCTACCATATTCCCCTTGCATCTACAAGAAAATTATCAATAAGATTGACATCTCGATATCTCCATTAACATGAAGCATATGGAGAATAAGCGTTTGTAAAAATAGTTTGTACAAGAGTAGAGAAAGTCATATGAGTGTAACACATCAGATTTTTTTTTATAAACATTCAATCACCAACATCCGTATTCCAGGACAGGGAGTAATCCGGCTAATAAAAATTCTCATCCTCCCGTCAGGAATCAAACCTGGGACCTCTGGATCATGCCAACTACCAGACCACAGAGGCAGTCCTTTGATGAGAAAATAACTAAAATTAACCACACATAAAATGAACCAAATTATCATCATTTAAAAGATTTCACAAGAAAGACTGCAAGAACGTAAATCAGAACCATTGGAAGCAAAGTTTGACATAAAACACCTACATACCGAGTAGCCCATAAATAAGTATACAGTGCAGGTTGAATGATATTTGCTTTATAGACATTGGAAGTGATGGACTTTGTAATTATAATAAATAAAAGCTAACATAATTAATTGTTTTATGATTGCTGTGAAAATTGGAATCAATAAAATATATACAATTACTTATATCTACTTCTGTTAACTAAAACTTAACAGCAAACATGTTATGGAACTTGAATCAACACAAAAAAATATGTGTTACACTCACATGACTTTCTTTGCTCTTGTACAAACTATTTTTACAAACGCTTATTCTCCATCTACTTCATGTTAATCGAGATAAACATTTACAGACTCTATCTTATTGCTAATTTTCTTCTAGATGTAAGGGGAATATATATTTACAAGGGCAATATAGAAATACAGTAGCCTTTAAGCACATACATATCTCTTTATAGCTGGTTGCTAGGTGCAGCACTATTCCCTTTGCCACAGATTAATACTCTTTGCATATCCAAGTCAAAAAAATGAATAACGAATTCCCATTTGAGAAAATAAGTATTGAAAAATTTAAGGGAATAACAAGCAATATCTCGAAAATGGTTCACTCAACAACAAAAATGTATATGACATAAATTGTGTATTTTAACGCGATCTACATTTTTTGTGTAGTAAAATTTTGTCTATCTCTTATGGTCTACCAGTTATTCAAAAGTCGTTCACAATGAAGAATACTTTTGGAGACATTCCCAGAAAATTCAAGATATACATTTTATTGGTCATGAAAATATCTTAAACATATGATATTTTAATCAAAATCGTTAGAGCCATTTTTGAGAAAATTAAAATGTTCCATGTAAAGGGTAGTCTGGGGTGGGGGGATTTTCTGAAAACCTTCGTGTTGCATCTCTGGAAGATACTGAACCTAAATACCAAGTTTGGTGTTTATCCGACTGTTCGTTTCTGAGTTATGCTGTTCACAGACAGACAGACACACAGACCACACACATGGACATGTTTCCAAAAATGCTTTTTTTGGATTCAGGGGATCTCAAAACATGTATTTCCGGTCAAATCTCGATATCAAATTTTTGGGTGGAATACAATACTTCCCCTACTTACTATACGTAGTAGAGAAAGTAAAAATCTGATGTGTTACACTCACATGACTTTCTCTACTCTTGTACAAACTATTTTTACAAATCTTATTCTCCATATGCTTCATGTTAATCAAGATGTTAATCTTATAGCTAATTTTCTTGTAGATGCAAGGGGAATATGGTAGTATTTAAGCGATAGTCAAATCTTTTAAGAGTTGGTTGCTATGTGGCGCATTCCATTCTCTTTGTATGTACAGGACATAAAAAAAATGAATAACGAATTTGAGAAAAAGTATAAGTATTGGAAAATTTAAGGAAATAACAAGCAATATCTCAAAAAGGTTCACTCAACAAAAAAAATGTATATGACATAAATTGTGTATTTTAATGCGATCTACATTTTTTGTGTAGTAAAATTTTGTCTATCTCTTATGGTTTACCAGTTATGCAAAAGTCGTTCACAATGAAGAATACTTTTGGAGACATTCCCAAAAAATTCGAGATATACATTTCATTTGTCATGAAAAGATCTTAAATATATAATATTTTTATCAAAATCGTTAAGAGCCGTTTTTGAGAAAATTAAAATTTTCAAAAAATGTTCCATGTACAGGGTAATCTGGGGTGGGGGGATTTTCTTGAAAACCTTTGTGTCGCATCTCTGGAAGATACTGAACCTAAATACCAAGTTTGGTGTTTATCCGACTGTTCGTTTCTGAGTTATGCTGTTCTCGCACGCACACACATGGACATGTTTCCAAAAATGCTTTTTTTGGATTCAGGGGGCCTCAAAACATGTATTTCCGGTGAAATCTTGGTATCGAATATTTGGGTGGAATACAATACTTCCCCTACTTACTATACGTAGTAGAGAAAGTAAAAATTGTATCCTAAAACAGCACTGAAAGACTGAAAATAAACAAGTATTTAATTACGTATATATTGTAATGAAAAGAAGCTAGAAACAGGGATGTGTATTGAATTTATTTAAAGGTGAGTCGGAATTGTTACACTAACATCACTTAAGTTTACTCACTTAACATGTTTCGGGAAACAGTTGTTCCCATCCTCAGAAGGTTAATTCGACTGGCCCGTGTTGTTGGTGTTTCCGTTTTTTGGGCTGGATCCTGTGGTGGCATCTTGTGGTGGAGAAATGTACTTCCAGAGAGGATTTGGTGGTGGCAAATCAAAATTCATTAGATTTGTGTTGTGTTTTAGAATGGTGATCTTCTCCCATGCATCTAATTCGGCTGCAAATTTGGCTGGTTTGACTAATGTAATATTGGGTTTGATGTTGTGATTAGTGATCCAAAAATGGTGTGAAACTGCAGATTTGTCCATTTGTTTGTATTTAATACATCTCATGTGCTCCTTTAGCCTAGTTTCTAAGTTTCTTTTTGTCTTACCTATGTATACTTTATTGCAATCTGAACAATTGATTTTATAGATTCCAGCTTTTTTGTCTTGTGGAATGGGGTCTTTTAACTTGTTACAAAGTAATTTCTCTATGTTAAATTTGTTCTGTGGAGCTAGGCTGATGTTATGTTTCATGAAAATCTTCTTAAATTTGTGAAATGTTCCTGGGTGGTATGTGAATTTCTTGAACTTTAGCTCTTTATCTTGCTGGCTGAGATTTGTTGTGTTTCTGATGTGCATCTGTCGTTTGAATTTTGCAATTTTTTTGTCAATAGTTGCTTTGTTGTACCCATTATGTATTGCTGTGTCTACTATATGCTGGTATTCTAACTGGTATTCTTTTTTATTTAAGGGGGTATATACCAGTCTATGTGTTAGGCTGTTTAGTACTGCATGTTTGTGTGTGGTTGGATTGAAACTCTTATTTTTTATGTAATTAGTAGAGTGTGTTGGCTTCCTGTATATGCCAAAGGTTAAGTTCTTTTGTTCTCTGATGATTTTTAGGTCTAAAAATGGTAGCATGCCTTCTTTTTCTATTTCTATGGTGAATTTTATTGATTGGTTCTGTAGGTTTAGTAAGGCTAAGGAGTCTTGTATGAACCTATTAGGGACAACAGCGAAGATGTCGTCAACATATCTGTGCCAAACATGTATGGAAAGGAAGTTGTTATGTGTATTTCTAAGTAGCTCATAAATAAATCTGCCAAGAAGGGTGAAAGTGGGTTGCCCATGGTTAGACCAGTTGGTTGTTGATAGAACTTCTTATTGAAACTAAAACAATTTTGTGCAATGCATAAATTGGTAAGTTGTATGAGGTCTTCTATTTCTTCTTCAAGTAGGTTGTAGGTTAGTCTGCTGTAGCCATTTCTTTAATTGACGCAGGAGTTGATCTGTAGGGATACTTGGAAATAGTGCAGTGACATCAAAGGAAACTAATCTGTCTTCTGGTTCGAGTTCCAGGGATTTTATCTTCTGTATTAAATCTTCTGAATTCATTATGTTTTTGCTATTGAACTTTGGTAGTGAAGAGAATCTCTGTACTAACCATTTTGCCAGTTTGTAGGTAGGAGAATCAATATTGCTGACGATTGGTCTCATCTTATTACCCGGTTTGTGTATTTTAGGTAGAGCATACATTCTTGGTAAAGTGGGGTGGTCTGGTTTTAATCTAGATTTATCAGTGTCTGTTATAGTTTTGCTTTCCTGGATGGTTTGATTGAAGGCTTTTAAATGTAATTTTAATGGGTCTTCTTGAATTTGTATGTAATTTTCTTGTTGCAGCATATTTTCTACTCTAGCAATATAATCATCTTTTTGCAGTACAACTAGTTTATTTCCCTTGTCAGCTTTTGTGTATACTACTGGTTTTGATTTTAATGTTTTGATCACATGTTTGGTTGGGAAATTGTTATGTTTATCTGCTTGTATTTCTTGGAGAACCATTTCACATTCTTTTTTTATAGTGGTTTTACTATTTTCATTTAGGTTGTAAGTAGCAATCTCAATGTCTGCGACTATTTCATCGGTTGTTTTTGTGTAGCCAACACATGTTTTTAGGCCAAGGTTTAATACCGATAATTCCACTTTGGTGAAAGTTACATTTGAAAGATTAATTACGTCAGAGTATGGCGTCGTTTTTTCATTTTTTAGGTTAGGTTTATATGAATGTTGCTTCCGGCGTAGTATGTCTAGTTTTTTCTTTAATTTCAGCGTTTTTGTTTTCATCCTGTAGCTAAGAATATTGAGGAATTTTCATTGCATGTTTTGCCAAAGTGGGTAGCCGAGTGTGTCCGTTAATTTAAGGTGAAGAGCATATAATTCCAATTCTAATTTTTGTAATTTTGCGTAGTGGTTGTTTCTCTCAATTATTATTACTTTTTTATCGGCTGAGGTTTGGTGTTTGCTGTTTTTGTCGTATTTTACAATTCTCCTTACAAACTTTGGTGTGACTTTGCTTTGTATGCATAGGTTTAAAAAACGGATGTCCGCAAATGTGTTTTTTCTCTTTTCTTCAATTTTGTGGTATCTTTTGATGTCACTTTTTATTCCACTGAAATCTGTATTGAAATTTAGGGTTTCTAATCTTACCTTGTTTTCTGCCATGACTTGTACTTTTCCACGTGGTGGCCAATTATCCACCCCACTTTACCAAGAATGTATGCTCTACCTAAAATACACAAACCGGGTAATAAGATGAGACCAATCGTCAGCAATATTGATTCTCCTACCTACAAACTGGCAAAATGGTTAGTACAGAGATTCTCTTCACTACCAAAATTCAATAGCAAAAACATAATGAATTCAGAAGATTTAATACAGAAGATAAAATCCCTGGAACTCGAACCAGAAGACAGATTAGTTTCCTTTGATGTCACTGCACTATTTCCAAGTGTCCCTACAGATCAACTCCTGCGTCAATTAAAGAAATGGCTACAGCAGACTAACCTACAACCTACTTGAAGAAGAAATAGAAGACCTCATACAACTTACCAATTTATGCATTGCACAAAATTGTTTTAGTTTCAATAAGAAGTTCTATCAACAACCAACTGGTCTAACCATGGGCAACCCACTTTCACCCTTCTTGGCAGATTTATTTATGAGCTACTTAGAAATACACATAACAACTTCCTTTCCATACATGTTTGGCACAGATATGTTGACGACATCTTCGCTGTTGTCCCTAATAGGTTCATACAAGACTCCTTAGCCTTACTAAACCTACAGAACCAATCAATAAAATTCACCATAGAAATAGAAAAAGAAGGCATGCTACCATTTTTAGACCTAAAAATCATCAGAGAACAAAAGAACTTAACCTTTGGCATATACAGGAAGCCAACACACTCTACTAATTACATAAAAAATAAGAGTTTCAATCCAACCACACACAAACATGCAGTACTAAACAGCCTAACACATAGACTGGTATATACCCCCTTAAATAAAAAAGAATACCAGTTAGAATACCAGCATATAGTAGACACAGCAATACATAATGGGTACAACAAAGCAACTATTGACAAAAAAATTGCAAAATTCAAACGACAGATGCACATCAGAAACACAACAAATCTCAGCCAGCAAGATAAAGAGCTAAAGTTCAAGAAATTCACATACCACCCAGGAACATTTCACAAATTTAAGAAGATTTTCATGAAACATAACATCAGCCTAGCTCCACAGAACAAATTTAACATAGAGAAATTACTTTGTAACAAGTTAAAAGACCCCATTCCACAAGACAAAAAAGCTGGAATCTATAAAATCAATTGTTCAGATTGCAATAAAGTATACATAGGTAAGACAAAAAGAAACTTAGAAACTAGGCTAAAGGAGCACATGAGATGTATTAAATACAAACAAATGGACAAATCTGCAGTTTCACACCATTTTTGGATCACTAATCACAACATCAAACCCAATATTACATTAGTCAAACCAGCCAAATTTGCAGCCGAATTAGATGCATGGGAGAAGATCACCATTCTAAAACACAACACAAATCTAATGAATTTTGATTTGCCGCCACCAAATCCTCTCTGGAAGTACATTTCTCCACCATAAGATGCCACCACAGGATCCAGCCCAAAAAACGGAAACACCAACAACACGGGCCAGTCGAATTAACCTTCTGAGGATGGGAACAACTGTTTCCCGAAACATGTTAAGTAAGTAAACTTAAGTGATGTTAGTGTAACAATTCCGACTCACCTTTAAATAAAGTATTTAATTATTTACCATAGCAGAGATAAATTTAGCAAGTTCAGAGGTTGGTGCATCTAAAACTGAACTCCTAAGTGATGTTTGACACGGAAGAATGAAATGAGAGTCACTTTAAGATTGGTGAATAGTCTGAAAATACCTGTGCATCTTAGGAGTATCTATACCAAGAACACACTTACACTTACATAAATTGAATATGAAGCTTTATTATCCAAAACTGCTACATGGTCTTCTGGAGAACACAGACCAATGATTTTAACTGTCTGAAATTATGCACAACCAAATTTATCATCAATTAGGGAGAGAAGTAAAATGTTGAGACCTAACCAATACCATATACTTACTTTTGGGCCACTTAGTAAACCTCCCATTTCCATTTATTTCCAAGCATTTTGTTATTTTTTAATTTATAAGACTAAGTGATAAGCTTATCACCAGCAGAACTGTAATGATTTTATACTGAGTTTCAAGGTTCGGACCGTAACATAGTTACAGCACTTAGTTACTAGTTTGCCATAACATTAGAAAAATTGATCCTATAACAGTTTTCCAGCATGAAAAATATTCATCTATTTAAGTTTAACTGCTGTGATAGTTAAATTTTGTTTTATAAGAGGTACATATTTTTTTGTTGTGTACAAGCAGAAGTAGCTCCAACAGTGTTATGTAGAAAGCTTCTTTAGATTCACTCCTCTTTTCCTTCCAATGTTGTTGTTCACCAATGGCACTGGGGATTAATTGATCTGCATAATTTTCCCTCTGGCTTCCCAATATAAAGTCTGTAAGTTATCACATTTAAGGTTTTTGCATTTGGCGAGATGTTTGTTCAAGATGACATCTTCTTCACAGAGAGTGCACTTGGGTGTAGGTAGGCATCCTATCTTGTAGGTGTTCTGCGAGGCAATTGTGGCCAGTTGTCATCCTAAATAAAGCCACTGCAGTTTTCCTTGGCATTTTTTGTATATCAACTCTATCTTTAATATTCTTATAATCTTTATCCATTAATTTATCTTCTTCAAGTCTCTGCTGTCTTTTGAAATTATATTTAATGTTATTTAATTGTTTATTTATTTCTATTTGTCCTACAGGTTTTATTTGTTGTATTGCACCTTTCTTTGCTAATTGATCCGCATGTTCATTGCCCAAAAGTTCAACATGAGCTGGGATCCATTGTAGAGTGACATGATTTCTAGTTTCAACTGCTTTAATTAGGCTTCTTATTTCTTTAATATTTCTTGTTGTTTTATTATTGTAATTTAATATTCCATCTACGGCTGATTTTGAGTCTGATAAGATGACTATTTTTTGTTTTACGTATGGTCTATATAAAATGTTCTGTAATGCTGCTTTTATAGCTGATAATTCTCCATCATAGTGGTTTGACGTTTCATCTAATGTTAGATACTGTGCAAAATGTTTACAGTATACTCCTGCACCAGCATTTTTTTATTGATGAGGGATCCATCTGTATATATTCGGAGCCATTCTTTTTCTGGGCATCTTTCATTTTCCGTAGCTATTGCTATGGCTCTCATTTCATCTGGTATATTGTTTTGTTTGTGTATTGTATATATCAGGTCATTCTGATATTTTAAATCAATATATTCTATTGGACTCGTTACCTTTGCAATTATATTTGTTGTAATTATATTCTTGTATTTTAAATTATTAATATAAGTTCTGAAGCTTATTTGAGTTTTTAAATTACTTATAGTATCTGCTGTGTGGTACCATTTGTATCTGTTTCTATTGACTTGCAGTATCTGTGTTAGAGTAATTGCTTTCAACTCATGTTCCAATTCCATAGCCCTGTTTTTTGTGAAGCTTTGTAGTACTGTAATTGGTGTTGCTTTTACAGCTCCTGTTATTATTCTTAGTGAATTATTTTGTGAAATTTCTAGTTTACTTTTAAGTTTCTTGTTTACTGTTGCTAGTAGTTCTCCTCCACACAATAGGTTAGGTTTTATGTATGTTTTATATGTATTATTAAGAAGGTCCATGTTTGCACCCCATTTTATTCCTGGTAAATGTTTTAAAATGTTGTTCTTTTTGTTGATTTTATTCGCTACGTTGTTTACATGTTCTTTCATTGATAGTTTTTGATCTAACTGTATCCCTAAATACGTTGTTGTAGTTGTTTCTTGTAGTTTTGTTGTTGTTGATTTGCAGGTATATATTTTCTGTTTTATGCTGCATTGTGAATATTTGATATTCCTTCCAATGTTTGCCAACTAGTTATCAAATTATTACATTCAAAGCAATGGTTGCAGAAGAAGTTCTAAAATAAATGAAGACTATATTGGGATCCAACATGGCATGAGTGAAAATAAACGAGCAGTTTATTACAAAATGGCTTTCTCATTTCAGGGAAGGTGCTTTTCTTTTTCTCTGCTGTCTTACTTTCTTCCTTTGTGCAATATATTGCTAATATGAAACACACTTTTTCATTGTTAAAGGAGCAATAAACATTACTAAGTGGTTTTCAATTTCACACTCGGTAAAAATACAGAAATAAGCTAGAGGCAAAGATAATGTTTCTGGGTTTGATTAGTAAAATATAAAAAAATTAAATCCTCTCAAATTAAACCATGTTTAACTTAAAAATAAATAATTGAGGCAAAAAATTGATCTTGTTTTCTGCACATCTGCACATTGCTTACTACAATGATTGGAAATTATGAGGATTTAACTTGCTACACAACATGCTTAGAGATTAACATATTTTATCCTAGCAACATCGTTAATGTGCACTGCTTCTTTGGGGGGGGGGTAATATGAAAGCTATCTATATAATCATATTCAATATAATGGACTTGGAAACTTGGCAGTGTAAGAGCAAATATTCTACACATGTACTAAGAAAATGTATGAGAATATCTTAAGGAATAAAGGGTTATGTAAAATGTTCTAAACCTCTCTGCCCTGCAAATTGAAATTGTACCATCTGCCATATTTTTACTGTAATAGCCTAATCTTGAACCAAATTGCATAAAGAATGCTATAAATATTAATAGTAGCAAACTTTGCTTTTGCAAGCTAAGAAAAATCAGAAATGCAAAGCTTAAACCTGCTGCTTCTCAGATTTAAACAAGCTGCTTAGATAATTTTTGCACTGAACCATCAATTGTATGGGAAGGGGGAGTTTTAGATGCAATTACTTTGTATTATAAACATATCAACAAAAATTAATGTCTGTTTACAATTCTGGCTTTCAAAACACTTACCTTGGATAGCGGAGAAGAAGAACAATCTTTTCTGGCAGTAGTTTATATTCTGCCCTCTTAGGAACTACACTGGGTTGAAATGTCACGAAACCATAATGAATCAAGACTTGTAATGCCTGTTTAACCTGAAAGGAGAAAGAGACAAGATATGTTAGTTCAACTCAAACTTATTTAAAAACCTGATATGTAACATAGACAATTTATTTCCTTAGTTCCACACATATTGTACAACATATAAAAGATTTTATCTACTTTCTGGTTTCAGTTAGGTAATACTAATCATAAAATGCATTTTCAGCTCAGACAACACTTCATTGTCTATGCTAGTCAATACACACTCCCCATATGAGCTCATCAGAAACAAAAGAACCATTTAATACATCCAGTTGTAGTGCTTAAAATGTAGAAAAATTCAAATTAACAATTTTACTATCAATATTCTGGTAAAAGTTAACACCACAATAATTTGACATAAACTGTACAACTTACTGACAACTAAGTATATATTTTATTAAGTAGGTTTTTGCATTTCTCTTAAAGTTTTGCAGATTATAAAATTTAATTAGAATGAGGAGGCTTTATATGTTATTTACAGAAATTCCATTTACACATTTTATCATTCCAATATTTCAAACATATTATGTTTACTCACATTATTACACCATTTTGAGAAAATAACAATAAATTTTCCATGTAAAGGGTTTGGGCTTAATAGCCACTGAAGTATGAAATTTGGTCTCTTTCTATCTTTCAATGTATTTCTGGTTAAATTTCTGTGTTTAATTTTTTGGGTCGAATTTTAATTGTATTTATTATTTATTCAAATATCTTAGGATAAGAGTATAACATTGAAGCTGCTATTGAGATAATTATCTTTAAATATTATTTATAAAAACTAATTTTATTTTTACAATGAAAATGTAAATACTTCCTCTGCATCAGATATTTAGGCAGTAGAGAATGTAAAAGGGAAAACCAGACATCTGCAGGATAAAAGGGAACAAGTCACATTTATACAAAATGTAAAGAAAAGTAAAACAAATATAACACAACAGGTAAGTATATAAATTTTAGGTTTCAAATTTGATTAGCTTTTTCTTTACAAAATTTTTTGAAGTTACAAAAGAGTACATTTTATTTTTAACAAAAGGTACTAAGATCTTAAGCCAGTGGTTTTCAAATGGTGCACCTGGTTTAACTTGAATGACCTCTAGGGTTGCTGCGGAGTTTTCTGCATTAGCGATGAAGAAGACAGGCATATCAACCACAAAGAAAATAGAATGGTTACACACTGATAAAAGCTTCAAGGTGAAATTTACTTTATTCATATTTTGTTTTTTATAATTTTCTTTTCATTTGTGTTTTAGGTTAAGAACATTATCTGTTGTGTTTTTTTTTTTAACTTAATAACTGTGTACAAGTTTTTTTTGGTATGTTGGTTAGTATATTTCTTTCATAAATTCTTAACGTAAGCGTAAAAATATCAATAGTTTTTACTAAGTATTTCACGGGTAAGCTGCAGAAAGAATGTTGGTCACGGGAGCCATGGTTTCAAAAAAGTTGAAAGCCACTGTCTTATGCTATTAGTTCCTTTGTGACACAATCAGTTTGTGGCCTGGCCACAATTGCATGTATGAGTGATTCACTTGTCTTTCAGTGACCTTGGTATTGTTCTGCTTACTCACTAGCGGTGAATGATCTGCTCAAGGCTATGGTATCGTCTGTGAAACTGTCAGTTGCTGCCTTCTGTTTGTACTGTAAAGACTAGAGTTTGTTCATTGTGCACTCCAAAAGGAAAGCTTATGTAAATATCCTTGTTCTGTGTAAATTACTTTAGAGTATTCTTTGTTATTGTTGCTGTTCTTGTCTTGTTATTAGTCCACTGAAATACCTATGGAAAAATTCAAGTTTGAAAAAAACAATTTTTATGTATGTAAAAACTGAATCATGTAGACAGAGCATAGACGATTTCAGGAGTTATTTCCTGGTACTCCAGTTCCATACACAGATTCTGTCAGAAGTCTGGGTAATAAATTTGGGACAATGTGATCTCTAAACACTAAACCTAAGAAGCGAAAAATACATGTTCTAACAGAGGAAAAAAATTCATAAAATTGGTGCCTCATTCGAATGTTCTCTAAAGAAGTTTCTAGGATGTTTACACAGTAGTGGGTGTTTCAAAAATCTCTGTTCATACAGCTGCTAAACTTTTAAAATTGAAAACCTATAGAGTGACTATCATTTTTGAATTGCAACGTTGTGACAAGGAATGCCAGGAATGTCGCAATACAGATGGACATCACTTTCAACAAGATTAGTACTCATTATAGTGCCCCTGAGTATGTAATGTGAAATTTTTAGAATGGAACCCCCCCCCCCCAGTATTAGATAGTGTGCAACACATGCATACACACAATCTAGGCCAGACCGTTAAAACGACAGCTCTGTATTTAAGGATTTCTTTATTCCTTTTTATGCTGAACAGTGTAATTGTATTTCATGCTATGAAAAGTTAATCACACCATTTTACCATTATTGATGCCTTTGAAGGAAACTGATTTCTTGCATTATAATCTTTAAAATAACCTTTTTCCTTTACTGTTTAGTTATTACTCCATTTTATTTCAGATTCTTCACTTTTGCATAAGGCATTTATCTTAACCCATTAACGCCTAGCGTTGCCGTATGCTAACACATGTAAAACATTCTTAAAGTTGTTATTGTGGCTTCAAAAGTTATGCTGGAGATTTGGTACTACTGCTAATCACTCCATAAAGGAACAGCATTTACGACAATATAGTGTTTATTGTCGTGTTTGCTACAATAATAATGTACAGATTGTTTGAAAACTGTTCTTGCTGAATGTGGAGCATAAATCGACATCCATTTCGAGTAAGTGTATTTTTATATGCTTAGAGTTATTATGTGGATTATTTCTTGGTAGTATGTTTCGTTGTATAGTGCAATATATATACTCTGGGGGTTACAAGGTGATTCAGAAAAAAACAAGTGAAATTATGGTTTCCTAATTCCTATGTTACAATATGGCAACGCTAGGCGGATATACTCAGTAAGATGACATATATTTCATTATGTTGTTTCAGGAAAGAGCTTTCACTTGCTGAAGCACTGTAGATAATTTAGTGATGATATTGATAGTGATGTGTTTATTGAGCCACCAGTATCAAACATAGAAACAGATGAGGATTCTGGAAACGAGGATGAAGGCGGATTATCTGACAACCTGACATCTCGCAATTACTGGCTAATGCTCAAATAAGATTACCAAACAACAAAAGAATAGGTGTTGACCAATTGGTACAGCCACCCACACTAGAGGCAGCTACACCTGGAATTGTATCTACCCAGATATCTGAAAACATTATCAAATGGGCGGCTGAGAGGGAAACAACTGAAAAACATCGGGAGAAAAGAGCTGATTTTGACATAGACAAACCTACTGAATTCCGCACTCCAGATTATTCAAAATATGAACACATGTCACTAATTGAAATTTTCAAATTGTTTCTTGACCAAGAGTTCATTGAATATTTGGTAGAGGAAACCAGGCGCTATGCATTATTTTTAAATTTTCAGGACCAAAGATAACAGCAGAAGAAATATGCTGCTTCATTGCCATTCTATATGTTAGTGACTACAGTAACTTGTCTTCTAAAGGCACTTCTGGAATTCAAATGATGCCATGAAGAACCTGGCTGTTTCTCAGTCAATGAGAAGAGACAGATTTCTTCAAATCTGTAGGTTTCTGCACTTTGCAGACAACACTAGAATTGACAATAACCATAAGGCATGGAAAATATGGCCTATAATGGAAAAGTTAAATCGAGATGCGTTGATAATTTCATACCCATGGAACAACTATCTTTTGATGAATGTATGGTTAAATATTTCGGCCGACATGGGTGCAAGCAGTTCATTGTGGCTAGCGCATTAGAGTGGGCTATAAGATATGGAGCCTGAAGACCAAGAATGGATATTTGGGGATTTTTATTTGTACCAGGGTAAAGGACCAACTGTAATACTGACTATGAGAAGTTATTTGGTAAAGCAGCAAGTCCCTTACTCTAACTGCTCACCGAAGTTCCAGATGAGAAGAGAAAACTAAACTACAGCTTCTTCATGGAGAATTTATTTTCTGGTGCACCACTTTTCTCATTTCTCAGTTATTGTGGCTATTCTGCTTTTGGTACCATTAGAGAAAATAGAATCCTTAAAGGATGCCCGCTGGAAAACAAGCAGGTATTCTCTAAAAACGATCATCTGCATTTTGAGACAGCATTAGAGAAGAATGATGGAGTGCTTTATGTCCGAAGGATGGATAACTCGGTAGTCACAATGATCTCTTTTTCATGTGGTGCACAAGAAGTTGGTCATGTGAAGAAATTTTCACAGCAGCAGAAGTGAAATGTATGATTCCAAGGCCAAGGTAGTCGCCAAATACAACATCATATGTTGTGATTATATATATACTGGAGATACTGACCAGATGGACCAAAATATTGCCTGCTATTGCAATGGGATATGAATCAAAAAATTGTACTGGTCTTTATTTACGTGGATGCTAGATGTGGCCATTTAGAGCGACTGGATTTTGTACAATAAAGTCAGAAGACAAAGAACACCTCAGCTGGATTTCAAAAGCAAAATGGCTATCATTTATCCCAAGATATACCAGACTGTACCAAAAAGAGTTGGAACACCAGCAGCTTCAAGGATATCTCTTAATGGCGCATATCAGATTCAATAAGATTTGACAGAACTGACCACCTTGTCCAGCCAACAGGAGGAGGAAAAAGTAAAGGTGTGCTAATGACAACTATAAATCAAGTGTGAGTAGAAGTGCATGAAGTGTAGTGTTGGGTTGTGCATTAACTGCTTTATTCCCTTTCATACTCATTAGACTTTGTTGATTTTACAAATGCAGAAAATACTGATGTGTGTATACCATAAGTGCATTTTTGTGGAATTACACAATATGTTTCCATATTTAGTTAAAATTGTTAAATTTTTGGGGTAGACAGTATTCATTCATTCATTATCTGTTTACCCTCCTCTTATGTAGGATTTACACCCCCCAGGACTTACAGGCGGGTGCCTGGGGTCTGAGGCCTGTTGAGGAGCAGACACTCATGGATCAGACAGAACATCCAGGATGGGTGATCAGCCCGATGCCTGGTATGGGATGAAGGAAGTGGATGAAGCAAAATGTTGGTGAAATGGATGAAAGGAAAGGTGATGATGGAGCAGTTGGTGGAATGAATGGCGGGGGAAACCAGAGAACCCGGAGAAAACCCGCCCAGACGCCGCTTCGGGGTAGACAGTATTGCCTTTAATAATGATGTAGAATAGTAGCCTGCTGAAGATTCAGAAGATTCTTAACGAAAATTATACTATAAAACTAGCTAGTGGAAGCACTTAGCGTTACCATATGATAACAGCAAATATTTTCAAAACTGAGTAATAAATACTTATTTTTGTATTTTATTCAATACATTTGTGTTACTTAGAGACATAATAAGCTAGAAATCCAATAAAAATTAACAAAAAAAAAAAATTCTGATGTGTTACACTCACATGACTTTCTCTACTCTTGTACAAACTATTTTTACAAATGCTTATTCTCCATCTACTTCATGTTAATCGAGATAAACATTTGCAGACTCTATCTTATTGCTAAGTTTCTTGTAGATGTAAGGGGAATATATATTTACAAGGGCAATATAGAAATACAGTAGCCTTTAAGCATATACATATCTCTTAATAGCTGGTTGCTAGGTGCAGCACCATTCTCTTTGCCACAGATTAATACTCTTTGCATATACAAGACAAAAAAATCTGATGTGTTACACTCACATGACTTTCTCTACTCTTGTACCAACTATTTTTACAAACGCTTATTCTCCATATGCTTCATGTTAATGGAGATATCGAGATGTCAATCTTATTGATAATTTTCTTGTAGATGCAAGGGGAATATGGTAGGTTTTAAGCGATAGTCAAATATTTTAACGCTGGTTGCTATGTGGCGCATTCCATTCTCTTTGCATGTCCAGGACATAAAAAAAATGAATAACGAATTTGAGAAAAAGTATAAGTATTGGAAAATTTAAGGGAATAACAAGCAATATCTCGCAAACGGTTCACTCAACGAAAGAAATGTATATGACATAAATTGTGTATTTTAACGCGATCTACATTTTTCGTGTAGTAAAATTTTGTCTATCTCTTATGGTTTACCAGTTATGAAAAAGTCGTTCATAATGAAGAATACTTTTGGAGACATTCCCAGAAAATTCGAGATATACATTTTATTTGTCATGACAATATCTTAAACATATGATATTTTAATCAAAATCGTTAGAGCCGTTTTTGAGAAAATTAAAATTTTCGAAAAATGTTCCATGTAAAGGGTAGTCTGGGGTGGGGGATTTTCTTGAAAACCTTCGTGTCGCATCTCTGAAAGATACTGAACCTAAATACCAAGTTTGGTGTTTATCCGACTCTTCATTTTTGAGTTATGCTGTTCACAGACACACAGACAGACACACACACACACACACGGACATGTTTCCAAAAATGCTTTTTTTGGATTCAGTGAGTCTCAAAACATGTATTTCCGGTGAAATCTCGGTATCGAAATTTTGGGTGGAATACAATACTTCCCCTACTTACTATACGTAGTAGAGAAAGTAATAATTCAGGCATTAATGGGTTAAATTAGCAAGAAGAAGGAAAATTGACCTTGCACTTTTTAAATGTGATGAATTCTCTCTTCCTCAGACAAGCATAAGTTTATCTGTAATGCACAGCCTGAAATACAAGAACCTGAGAATATGTAATTTGTTCAAATATCACATTTTCCTAAAATTTTCAAACTTTTTAAATCTCAAAACTCTTGGTATGAATCATTCAAACCATTCTTTATGTTGATTAATTTTTAATTCCATACCTCAAAGTAAACATTTTTATTTTATGTTGATTTAATTGGAGCAATCTATATTTTTTGAAGACTTTTGGCAAAAAAAGTTACTATAAGATTCCTTGTTTTAACTATAAATGAATGCTTATTCTATTGTGCTGGTAACTCATATGGAATTAGCAAAGTGTGTGTGATTTGCACCTTGCTCCTCACGCTCATGGGTAAAAGCAAGGTCGTACGATCAATAAAGAATACTACCTGGAAGTTATGCGCCATTTGCGTGAAGCAATCTGAAGAAAACAACCAGAATTGTGGCAAAACCACTCATGGAAATTGCATCACGATAATGCGCCCACTCACACCTCAATGCTTGTTCATGACTTTTTGGCAAAAAACAAAACCATTATGCTGCCTCAGCCCCATATTCGCCGGACATGGCCCCCTGAGACTTTTTTCTATTCCTGAGGCTGAAGAAAACCATGAAAGGAAGACATTTTGCCACCACTGATGAGATAAAAACAGAATTGCTTAAGGAGCTGAATACCACGAAAAGTGAGTTCCAGAAGTGCTTCCAAGATTGGAAAAAGTGCTGGCACAAGTGTATTATATCTGAGGGGGATTACTTTGAAGGGGACAAAGTTGATGTTGATGATTAAATAAAAATTCTTTAAGAAAAACAAAAATTCCCATTACTTTTTGATCACACCTTGTATAATACTTACAGAAGCATTAAATAACACTGATACAACAATAATTAAACTGGGTGTTTTACTACTATAAATTTTGCTCATTTTATAATGAATCTTGCACACGTTCACCACATCTCTCTCTCTCCCCAGCAGCAGAATATTTCTAAACAAATTTAATCTCAAGAGCAGGAATGCAGATATGTAACAATACGTAATGCCCAAGTCCCTTTTGCTTTGTGTGCATTTTGCAAACATTTACACCAACTCCTTATTCTCACTTGCATAATCATTAAATATGCCATGCATTTCATTTAAAGCCAGGCCATACTTCACATATATGCATAATTCACTTGCACTGCAGTGGCTTCAGGTCACTGTCTTAGGAACTAGCTAACGCAAATGATTCACTCAACATGGCTGGGTGATCATCCTTGAATGTTAACTGTCAATTGCTGCCTTCTTTTTGTACTGTAAAGATGAAGATGTTCACTGAGTGTCTTTTCATGCTGTAAAGACTAGCTTGTTCATTGTGCATCTCAAAAGTGGAAGTTTATTCAAGACATCTGTGTTGTATGTGAATTACATTAGATTATTCCTATTATTCCACTGAAATGCCTACTGAAAAATCCATGCTTGAACAAAGAGTTTTTATGTATGTTACACACGTAAAAACTGTGAACACAAAGATTACAGGAACAATCCCCACATCATAGTCAAATTTAAGGACAATATAAGAACAGAAATTATGAAAATTATGCAAGAATTTCAGTGTATGAATGGAAATTTTATCCTAAGATGCAAGGAATGTCTCAAATAGATGGCAGATGGACACAATTTTCAACACCACTTATAACAACGTCATTATAGTTCATATTACTATCACTCATAAGTATGTAAGTGAATGAGTGAGTGAGTGAGTAAGTAAGTAAACAAGCAAGTAAGTAAGTAAGTGAGGTTTTAGAACAGAAAACCCCACTGTAGTAGAGTGCAAAGCATGCATATGCTTAATCTGTTACCCAACAGTATAAAGAATACACTGTATAAAGCCATATTAGTCAAATTTGAAGCTGCCTACTGATATAATTTGGGGGGCATTAACCTGGATTTTGGAGGCTATTCCTGGTGCAAGTTTTTATTATATTTTAATTCCATCACATACTCCCTTACTATGAGAAAGAGCACAGAAATATTGTTGTCCCTTTGTATAGAATTCTTCTACATGATGGAATAAGCTTAAGAAGTTATATTTGGTGATTTCCACTTCACTGCTTCCTTGTTTCCACATTGTGAGTGCCAGAGCAGAAAGTTCACCAAGTGACCATACTTAAATCAGCAAACACCTTATATACACAACACTAATTCACTGCATTTATTCTACAACTACACTGTCAAAGTAATATCACCTCCACCATTACTGCTTCCCTTAATGATATGAGGAAAATTCAAAGTAAATTCTTTCACTTTTATAAAATGTCAAAGATTCCTAAAATATGTCAAACCAAAATATAGTTTCTCTGCATATTATAAAAATAACTGATAGGTGTTAAAACAAAATAAGAACCTCAATCTTCACAATGAACAATGGTTCAAAATTAAAAAAAACGTTTCAGAATTATGGATGCATTTAAAATTTATCAAAGTGCATTAGTATACTGTTCAATATTTTGACATTGAAATTTCAATGCTGACATTAGGAATCTGCAACAGTAATTACACACCTCCCAATAGCTAGTTAAAATGCACTTTAAAAATGTGTCTCCTCTTTCTCACTACATCCTCAAGGTCCAAACTTGACAGTATTACTCTATTTCCAAGATGTATTAATAATTGCTTTCCACTGAGATTAATAACTGCAGAAATGGAAATACAGTGTATACTTTAACATTATTTTAATGTTAATTATTAGATAACTAAACTAGCTTTCCTCCGCATCCACTACAAATATGAAAAATATGGTTTATATGTATTTATAATCATTTCCTTAATCCTCTGAACATGCTTACATGATATGGGATACATCACTTGGCAAATATTTGTGTACTGAATTAAACCAATTTCCCATAATATGATAAGCTTTAAATAGTTTTTAAATCTTTACAATGTTCCAATACTTTTTAACTGAATAGGTAAACAATTTAAGTAATGGGTATAATAGCACCTAGTCTCCTACTAGGAATGATGAGAGAGTTACCTGAGTGGCTTTATAATTGCCAACCCAAGAAACATTAACACACTGAACATGACATTATAGCACGAAATTAGTGATACACCAATGCATGAAGAAAATATAAGAATATTATAACGCAATTAGTGAAACACCAATGCATGAAGAAATGCAATTTTTCCACGTGAGTAGTAGTTTAGTTGTGGGAAAATACAGAGTAAGCCAAAAGACTCCAAACCGCCTGCACAGTGTTTTTCCTGTCCATGTCCTTGGCACTCGCCGTCTGCCGCTATCATAGAAAGGCGTGGATGAAACCATACAACATTTTTAAAACTACTTTTAAAGGCTTTACTTACCAACTTTACGAAAGAAGATACTGAAACTGGCAACCGTCATTGTCTATACTTTTTGGCACCTGTTTAGGAAACTATCCATCACTCACCGTAGTTCATGTTGAGAAATTTCCTGGTGGATATTTTGTTTTAATTCTTCCAGGGTATGTGGGTTTGTCTTGTACACTTTATGTTTTAAGTTACCCCGGAGGGGTATTTTATGAACAGTATTACTGGCTGCGCGGTGTTTTTCCACTGGGCGTGTGGAAATATGATAAAAACATGATAAGGCACTGCTGCTATAAACTAAGTCATGCTGTTGTGGTTTTGCTTTGCAGTGTGAAGTGCAGTTTTGAGTTGACGGTGATGTGATGTTCAGTTATTACGAGTTATTTATTATTTTGTCCTGTACTTAATCACAAAGTATATTATGGCTCAGTATATGTTTTCTACTGCACAGAGTGTATTTATGATTCGTATGTGTTAACTCAGCCAACTCGCCAAGTAAAAGCACGATTTGCAGGAAGATTTCCAGGTGTAAAAGTTCCAGGCTGTACAACAATCCATGAACTTTACAGTAAATTTCAGGCCACAGGAAGTGTTCAGGCTAAGAAATCTAAAAGACGGTGTTCGGTTCTTACTGAAGAAACATTAGGAGACATCGGTCATCATTTGGAAAATTCTCCCCAAAAATTCCATGATGGATAGTTTCCTAAAGATGTGCCAAAAATGTATGGACAACGGCGGTGACCAGTTTCAGCATTTCCTTTCATAAAGTTGGTAAGTAAAGCCTTTAAAAGTAGTTTTAAAATTGTTGTATGGTTTCATCCGCACCTTTCTATGATAGCAGCAGACGGCAACGAGCGCAGAGGACACGGACAGGAAAAACGCTGTGCAAGCGGTTCAAAGTCTTTTGGCTCACTCTGTACACGTAGCTTACATTTTCTTGGGAGATCTGCACTTTTCATTAATGTATTCTACAACATTCAGTATATATCTACTTTTCATTTTTGAGATCTGCGCTTTTAATAAAAAACATACATTTCTTCTTCTTCTTTTTTTAAAAATTGCCTTTTTATTCATGGAAACTAAGAATGTGCATATACAGTAACATTTTGAAACCAAACTTTGGTTATTTGATACTGTTAAAAGCATAAGGAAATTAAAGACAAAGGTCATTAAGACAAAATTTTGTTCTTATCCACTTGAGCCATCCAGTTACAAAACAGGCTATATTCTCAAAATTTCAAAATTGAAACCATCTTATTGTGGCATTAAACTGTACATTTTAACAATTTGGCACTGTTACAAAAGCCAATATTTACCATTGAAAAAGAGGTTTAATGTTCGTGACCACCATGAAACAAAACTCATTTTGTTCACACTATAACAAAATATGTAATATCCAATACGTATCCTGTACCTTTAAACACATACTGTTCCAAACTCCGTCAAGTCCAGAGATCTCTGAATAGCATGCTAGAAGACCTGAAATTCTACATAGAATTCTACCAGTAGCAGGAACAACAAGGATGTTGAACATCTAGACATGAGACAAAAGGGGAAGAGTATTCTGGCTTTGGGGATGTTCCTGTGATGAGGAAGATCTAATTGTTTAAGACTAAAGTGCAGCTGAAGAGCTTTGTCAAAATGAGAGTTTAGTGTTCTAGCTATTGTATTTTAGTTTTATAATGAACCAGCATGTATTCTAAAAAGGTTATACATTTTCCTACAGTTCAGAACTGAGTTCAGTTTGTCTAATATTATGTTGTTAAATGTGCTCCATTGTAAACAGTATAACAAAATACTGCAAAACCATTAATTATATACAATGCAAATTCATAGTTTATAGTTTTATCTTTATGAAAACATTCACAACTGCCAATATTACTGTTCCAAAATCCTTTATGTTCATGATCATGAAACAAAACAAGTTATGTCCAACACTTTTTTTAGAATACATCTTGTCCTAGGATTTCACACAACTCCTTTGAAACATATTGATTTAATATGGAATTCATATAAAATTTAAAGTAAACTAATATGTGTTATAGGAGAGTGACAGTTTTTCCTCATTTCTGAAAAAATATCCTTTGGATTTGGCATGGTTTGTAATGGGATGGCACTTTTAGTTTCATTTTTGGGTTTTTCTGCTTCTCACAAAACTGCTTTTTACTTTTTCTACTACGTATAGTAAGTAGGGGAAGTATTGTATTCCACCCAAAAATTCGATACCAAATTTCACCGGAAATACATGTTTTGAGACCGCCTGAATCCAAAAAAAGCATTTTTGGAAACATGTCCGTGTGTGTGTCTGTGAACAGCATAACTCAGAAACGAACAGTTGGATAAACACCAAACTTGGTATTCAGGTTCAGTATCTTCCAGAGATGCGACATGAAGGTTTTGAAGAAAATCCCCCCACCCCAGACTCCTTTTACATGGAACATTTTTCGAAAATTTTAATTTTCTCAAAAATGGCTCTAACGATTTTGATTAAAATAGCATATGTTTAAGATATTGTCATGAGAAATGAAATGTATATCTCGAATTTTCTGGGAATGTCTCCAAAAGTATTCTTCTTTGTGAACGACTTTTGCATAACTGGTAAACCATAAGAGATAGACAAAATTTTACTACACAAAAAATGCAGATCGCGTTAAAATACACAATTTATGTCATATACATTTCTTTTGTTGAGTGAACCGTTTTCGAGATATTGCTTGTTATTCCCTTAAATTTTCCAATATACTTTTTCTCAAATTCGTTATTCATTTTTTTATGTCCTGGACATGCAAAGAGAATGGAATGCGCCACATAGCAACCAGCGTTAAAATATTTGACTATCGCTTAAAAGCTACCATATTCCCCTTGCATCTACAAGAAAATTAGCAATAAGATTGACATCTCGATACCTCGATTAACATGAAGCATATGGAGAATAAGCGTTTGTAAAAATAGTTTGTACAACAGTAGAGAAAGTCATGTGAATGTAACACATCAGATTTTTATGTTTTACTTTTTCCAAGAAATTAATCCATTTATTCAGAGAAACTGAAAATGTCTGGTAAAACTTTGAAATCATATTTTTGAGTACAATAGGACAATTTTAAAAACCCAAAAGGGGAGGAAACACAAAGGTCGTTAAGGCAAAACAGGAAAGATTCAGTATTAAGGAATTCTTTCATTGTTAGTTATCTTGTTATCAAAGGCTAGTTATTCTAAAAAATGCAATGATTTATAGTCAATGAATATGCTTTAATCTAACAATAAACACATTATCACATATTATGAACACAAACTGGAATAGCTTTTTACTATACAAAATGCTTCCATGCAGACAAACTTTACTGGAATGAGGTGGTAATGGAAAGAAATTGATGAAAACATGCAAATTAGGTGACATAAAAGTAGCACACATTACACACAAACCTTGGCAGCATTGTTGTCCTTGTCTTTAAGCCACAAATAGACATTGTTGTATTACTTTACTGCAATGAGAGTAGTGGAAAAAAAAACAAAAACTGATAAACACATGTAAATTACATGATAGTGTGAGACTATGAGTTGGAGAATGTGTCAAATAGTGAGCGAGTGTTTGTGGATTGTAAAATGTGAGTGTGCATGTGTGTGTGAGTGTATGTGAGTTAATGAGAGAGAATGCATGTGTGAGTGGTGTTTGTGGGTATGTGAGTATGAATGTGAGTGAGAGAGAGAGTGAATATGAGAGTGACTGTGTGTATGAGAGAGAGAGAGATTGAGAGTATGAGAATGAGTGTTAGAGAGTGTGTGTGAATGTGTATGTGACTGCAAGTGAGTGTAGCTAAGCAATGTGTGTGTGTGTGTGTGTGTGTGTGTGTGTGTGTGTGTGTGTGTGCCAGTGTGTGTGTGTGTGTGTGTGTGTGTGTGTGTGTGTGTGCGTGCGCATGCTCATGTGTGAACAGCATAGCTAAAAACTGAATGGTCAGACAAATACCAAGTCTTGCTATTTAAGTCTGGCTTCTTCCAAAGATGCTACACTAAGAATCTCACGAAAATCTCTCCATTCCAAAATGCCACCACAAACTTCCCTTTTCTTGAACAAATTTGTATCATATCATATTTTGTTTTCTAAAAAAATGTTCTAATGATTTTGATTATATCTTTGAGATACATGACAAATCTGTATCCTGATTTTTTTGGAAATAGCTTGTAAAGTCCCCTTCACTCTGAATGAATACTTTTGAGTAACCAGGACAGGACAAAGTTCTGTATATGTCAATAAGACTATAATATGCATAATACTTATGGAATTGATAAAATTAGGCATATGTAGAGGAATCTAGAAGTAATAAGGAGTTGATTTAGTAAGAGATGTCTTAATGAAGGAATTTGAATTCCACCTCACCTGCCGTTACTAAATGCCTCATTTATAGAGCAAAATCTGGCAATATTTTAAGTTAGGTTCTGCCAACATTAAGGAACACATGCTCATGTGTTTTGGTGTAACCAGTGGTTGCTAATTAACCTAAGTTTATACACATAAAAAAAACTAAACCTAACCTAACCTCCCATGAATCCGAAATCTAAGCATATATCATAAACAACATTAAGGAATGCACACTCATTTGCTTTGGTCGGTCTCTGTGTTTCAATTTACAATGTTGGCAATAGAAGGAAAGCTCCTTGAGTAAGGAAAGTGCCTTGGGTAAGATGCGTGTGCATGTGACGACAATGGCAGACATTTGTTACGTTAACAAACATATGTGTTAATTTTGTTGTGTTCCAATGCGTTAAACTGTGCAAATAAGGAATACATATGTTTATCCACTCATCCAAAGTAATTCAGATGTGTGTTATTAGTAGAGCTTGAACTTTTGCATGTAAGGAATAAATTTATTCCATGTTGTAAGGAGTTTATTATGGAAGTTTTATAGTGCATATAAATGCATATATAAGGGGTTAGTGCATATTTAACTAATTTGTACATATTTACGCATATATCTTACTTTTTCAGCAATGATTCTTGAAATATAAATGATGTGGCGTATTAATAATTTGGGGGTTTCATTGTCATTACCAGACATCTTTTGTCTGGGATGACATCACTCCTGGCTGGGAGTTTTTGCTAGTCACCAATGGTGGGGATATAGCGTCTGTCTTGCTGAGTATTTTGAGAGAAATGGATCGCGCGTGCAAGCCGGCTTTGGGATCGTTGGATATCTACCCCTCACCTTTCATATTTAATAATGTAGGAACCCCAAATGGTTGGAAAATAAATCTACGAATGTGTGAGTAGATTTGTGTTATGGATTTTGTACAGTGAAAACCCATGCCTTCCTCTTAACTTCCACACCATGTTTCGGTCCTCTGCAGCCAAATGAGCATACGTCCCCTAAATGTACATGCTGGGTACTAAAAATTAATTTAGTTTTTCATGTGAATTAGGCCTCTACCCAGCATGTAACATTTTTGGTGAAGGTCGCCGTGGTTTTAGTGTGTGAGTGGTGTACGTGAAGTAATATTTGTCGATTATGTGTCCATGTGGCGTGTGAAACAAAGTGTTGCATTTTGAGGTAAGTTTGTGAAATGTGAATAAAAGTGGTGTTGTTGTGAGTTTCTTTTAAGATTTTAGTGATTTAAAATTTTGAGGGATTGTATGGTACGCTTCTGCAGAGTGTTTGGCTTTGTAACATAACCATTACGTAGAAATTCAAAATTGTTCCCCAGAGGTCGGTGTGTTGGTTTTCTCTCTTTGGCATAGCGAAAAAAAGTTTTGTTTATTTTATTCACCATTTTGGCCCTGAAAATTCTAACTTTTTTTAGTATGTTGCCCATTTTTTATGTGATGGCCACGTAAACCTTTGACATTTCTGCATTATTTCCCTCCCTGCTCCTCTCCTCTCTTCCATTCTCCCCTCCCACCCTCTCTTTCTCTTCTCCATTCCTTTCTGCCACTTTGTTTTCTGTGTTTCTTTCATGTGCTAACATGTGTATCTTTATTGGATATTTTTGCTAATAATTCAATTACTGCTTTCATTTAGGTCTCGAGGACAATGCTCGCAGACTGATGTGAGTTTAATATTTAATACTATGTGTCTCATTACAACCATAGTTTTTCAGTCTTACCTGCTTTATTTTTCCTTTTTTTAACTATTCCATTTGGTAATACAGCATTAAGCTTTCACGACATCTAATATGACGGTTATAATGATGATAATATGTCTGTGTAGTGTCTCAGTATTTTCTGTGAAGTTTCTAGATTCTGTATGCCTGATACGACTACAGTAATCTTTCAAGTTTGTTCTCTGCCTTATAATAATGATATTATTATGCTTTATGTGTAATTCAGTTTGATGATATAATTATTCTGCTCTTATTCCATTGTGATACGATAATATAATTATTTGTCACTGCCATATATGTTTCTTGAATACTACTGACACACATTTTTGCCTATACTGCTTTATATTGGGTGATTAATTTGAATTATATACATGCTTTACTGCTGATTTTTGCATTGTTTATGGATATTCATTTTTGAACTGTGATATTCTTATAAATGTAAACTGAACTTCTTTTGCAGCATTGATGCTTATGTATTTTGCTTAATACCATATAATATTAAGGCTCATCTTTGTCTCTGATGTGATAATATTCCTACATTGTCTATGTCTATTAGCTGATCTTATTGCAGGATTGTTAGGTTCTCTTTTGCACTATCAATTACTTGTATTGCAGATTTCATGTGCATTAGTTAGCATCATGAATGTGCTTCATCTTAACCAGCAGTGAATTATTTTTCAGCATCTCAATCTGTAGCTTTCTGCTGGTTTTTTTTTTTTTTCTGCTTGCATTTCTGTGCTAGTATTTTGATATATATAAATAGCTTCACTATGCCAAAAAAAAGGTACCAGACAATCTTCAGACATGTCTGTCATCGAGACTCCCCTCTCTCCTTCTTCTAGTGCTGTCAACAGCACTGAGTTGGTAACAGTTGTACAGTCAGCTGTTCAGAGCACTCTGGCCTCCATGCAACCACCTACTGCTCTATGCAACTACCTACTGCTCAACCGTCTATTGAACCTTCTTTTATTAATGCTGCAGTAGACAACCCTTCTGATTTTATGAATAATTTTGAAATGGTAGCCTTTGTTAATAACTGGTGAGATTTACAAAAGTTGAAGTATTTACCTTGCTACCTTAAGGATACTGCTATACAATGGTTTCAGACATTCTGTCATAGAAATCCTTCTCATGATTGGCCACTCTTAAAAACTTCTTTTCTTACAGCTTTACAGGTTGCTCACCAGGACGAGTTATTACAAATTAAACTCCGACAAAGGATTCAGTTGGACTCTGAATCTGTTTTGCACTACGTCTATGATGTTCTCTCCTTGTGTGATCAAGTTAATCCACATATGTCTCAAACTGAGCAGATAAGAAATTTATTGAAAGGTCTCAGACCTGAATATGTTAATATAATACTCCCAATGAATCCTATTGCTGTTGACGATCTCTTACAGGCTCTTGAGCGGGTGGACAAGGATCACTTTTACATGACCCAAAGAGAACACTTAGCTTCTGCACAGTCATAGTCCACTGTTCCTGTTTCGGCTTCTCCGTCTTTATCTTTGCCAGATGTGACTACTAATTCTTTTCTTTCAGGGCATTCACCTTTGGCTTCTCTTCCAGTTCCTCCTCGCAGGATGTCAATAAACTAGCTGCTAAAGTGGACCATTTGACCAGCCAGTTATACTTGTTGAAGGCACCCTCTAGCCATGATGGGAACAGATCACCATATTCTAACCAGGGAGGACAACGATGACCATGTTTACCATCTCAACACTGGAGCCAACCTAGCCTTTCAGGTGTGGCAAACCAGGACACACGAGGTCTTGTTGGCAACAAGTTCCACAGCCAAAAAAATGAGCAATGCCCAGCCTCACCGCCCCACAGGTAGTCACACCTCATCGCAGTAATAGGCACCAGCCTAGTGTTGCCACCACTTCTCTTCCTCTGGGCCATGTGCTACAAGTTCCTGGAATTATTGATGGCCAAACAATTAACATTCTTTTAGATACAAGTAGTGCTGTTAATATCATGCATGCCCGCCATGTCTCTGATGTCACCAAGCTGGAGCCTGTAGTTGTTCTACTTCACACTGCTGGAAACAAGTTATTGGATGCTCCTCACCACACTGTTTTGTCTTTCTACATTAATGGTTTTTCCTTCCAGGAGGATGTTTTGGTAGTTAAAGATTTAACACATGATTTTATTCTGGGTAATACTTTCTCAAGTGAACATAAAGTTGAGATTGATTATGCACATAACACAGTTGCTATTGCACTAAGAGATGATATTTGTAATGTTGACCTTTTGGAAAAGGATGTTTTACCTTTCTCTAATGTAGCTTTAATTTCACTATTGGATTAACCCTGTGAAAAGCTTACGCAAAGGTCTGTGTCAAAGATGATGTGAGAATACTTCCTTTTTCAGTTTGTAATGTCTCGGTAGAATTTTCTGAGTCTCCCTCTCATGCTGTTATGTTGGAGCCTTCACAAAGCATTATGCACAAAAAGCATATTGCTATTCCGTTCATTGTTTGTGAACCTAATGGTGACCTTTTTCTTCCTGTGCACAATACTTCAGCACAACCTCAAACATTGTTTACTAATACTGTCCTAGCTATAGTACAGGATGTTGCGTTTGTACAGAGTAATTCCATCTCTCCTAGGGATGTCCCTATGTTGCAAGCTCCTAATTTCAGCTTTAGTTAACAGTAAGTTGTCTAGTAGCCAGTCTAATCAGCTTCACCAGCTTTTTCTCAAGTATTTTCATGTCTTTGCTACCTTGTTGCAAGAATTAGGGATGACTGATGTTGCTGAATTTTCCAAAGAGGTCACTGACCCCACCCCTATCAAGCAACAATCCTATAGGGTTCCTCACAAGCAAAAAGAAATCATCGCTCAGCAAGTCCAAGAAATGAAGGATTATCACTGAGTCTCAGTCCCCTTGGTCTTCTTCTGTGGTGCTTGTTAAGAAAAACGATGGATTGATGAGGTTTTGTGTTGGTTATATAAAGCTGAATAGTGTAACAGTAACATCCTCTTTCCTTTTACCACTTATTGATGACTTGTTTAGTTACCTTAATGAAGCATCTTGGTTTTGCTCTCTTGATCTGTTGTCGGCTTATTTTCAGGTACCCTTAGAGGAAAGTTCTAAACAGCTTTGTTACTCATCAGGGGCAGTATAATTTTGAGACTTAATTTTGGTTTATCTAATGCTCCACGCTTTTTCAGTTACATTGCTGATAAATTATTAGGTGATTTAAACTCCAAGAAAGACCTAGCGTATCTTGATGACATTTTGGTTTTGGCCAAATCATTCCAGGAGCTGCTCAACAATCTTGAGGCTGTTTTTCAGAGACTGGAGCAAAATAATTTTAAGCTCAAGCCTGAAAAATGTTTTTTTGCAATGAATAAGGTCAAATTGTTAGCTTTTAAAGTGTCTAAAGATGGTGTTTCCCCAGATCCGGACAAGGTTACTGTTATACAAAATTTACCCAAACCTAAGAATCTTCGGGATGTTCATAAGATGTTGGGCTTGTTTAACTTTTATAGGAAGTTTGTTAAAGATTATGCTAATTGCTCATCCTTTGACCCAGCTCACTAGAAAAGATCAAGACTTTCTTGGGGGCCTAAACAGCAACAGACTTTTCAGCAATTGAAAGATGCATTGTCTTCAGCACCAGTGTTAGATCATTATACCCTTGGTGCTTACACTGAACTCCATACTGATGCCAGTGGTCTTGAGATTGCTAGCATTCTCCTCCATCAGGATGACCATCTTCGACCCGTGGTGTATGCGTCTCGGATACTCTCCAAGTGTGAGAAAAATTACAGTGTTCCAGAATTGGAATTGTTTGACACACTTCAGATGTTCTGTTCATGGGTATAAAGTTCATATTGTTTCTGATCATCATTCCTTATGTTACTCAATAACCTTAAAGACTTAACAGGAGGGCTAGCTCGCTGGAGTCTCAAGTTGCAGGAGTTTGATTACATCATCTGTTATAAATCTGATAAACTTCATAATGATGCTGACACTCTATCTCGTTTTCCTGTTTGGCAGCCTGAGGAGCATAAAGTCAACGAGCTCGACGACCTCATTACATGTTTGCTGTCTCCCCTTGAGGTTGCTGATAAGCAGAAAGCTGATCCTTCTCTTTGACCTCTCATTGATACTTTGAGGTCTGGTTCGGCCACTTCTCCAAAATTGCAGCATCAAGCATCTACATACACTCTGAAATCAAATGTCCTTTATAGGAAGAATTCTGAGTCGACAGGGCCTCTTCACTTATTAGTGATCCCTGAAGTCTCTCAAGCATGAGATTTTGTCTTCATGTCATGACGATCCTCTGTCTGGTCATCTGGGTTTCTCTAAGATCTTCTCTACTACTATTGGGTAGGCATGAAGAAAGATATTGAATACTACGTCTGTACTTGTCCTAGTTGTCAATCTAGAAAGGCTCCCAAGAATCAACGTCCAGCTGGTCTTCTACAATCACTCCCCGTGACCACCATTGTGAACATTGGGGCATTGACCTTTTAGGTCCTTTACCTTGGTCGAATTCTGGCAATCACTACGTTATTGTTTGTACGGAGTATGCTTCTCATTGGCTGTAAACAGGAGCTTTACCTGCTGCCCTTATTCCACATGTGGCTAACTTTATTTTACACAGTATCATCTGTCGCCGTGGTGCCCCAATGATGTTACTCTCTGACCCTGGGTCCGTCTTTATCAGTGAGGTTAACAGGAACTGCTCAAATCCCTGTCAGTTTCGCCACACTTAACTAGTTCCTATCATGCAGCTACCAATGGCCTAACTGAATGCTTTAATCAAACTCTTGCTAACATGTTGAGCCATTTTGTCGACTCCAATCAAAGGAACTGGGACACAATTTTACCTTATGTCCATTTTTTCTTATAATTCTGCTGCCCAGGAAACCACAAAGTTTTCATCTTTGTTTTTGATTTATGATAGAGAACCCACTTTACCTCACCAGGTACAACTCCAGTTCTCTTCCAACAATTTGTTTGTCCATAATACTCTGCAGGATATACAGAAGGGCAGGAAAGCCGCCATCACCAACATTAATTAATCGCAGCAGAAGCAGAAGACGAGATATGTGAAACATCGGGATGTAAAATTTCAAATTGGACAAACAGTTAAGATTTTTACTCCCTTTAGGAAAAAAAGGCAAACGTACTAAACTTCTCCATTGATACCTTGGTCCTTTTGAAATTTTTAAGTGAATCATACCTGACACCTACACAATCCATCGCCCTAATACTCCCAGGACAAAAACCCAGCCAGTGCATGTGTCTCGCATCTTTCCCTACTACGATCCTGTAGGACCATAGAGAGCTTAAAACTTTTGATTCCTCTCACTTGCAGATAGTAACTTTCTTTTTACACTATTTCCTCCATGTACTTTGTTGCAACACTACATTTTGTTTTGGGTAATAAGTATGACATGTACTTACCATGGTACTTTAATGTGATTTTTCAGGTTTGTGAGGGTATTTTACTGTTATGATATAAAAGAGATGGTTTTTTTTGCTCACTTGATAAATTGCTGCTGTGTGATTAGTAAGTTAATTCATGAAGTTTTGGTGTACTCGCTGTGCTTGCTATATGTCCACAGTGATATAGGATTGATGTTTATAGAATGAGCTTGGCTACAGTATCAACGTGGTTCATGTCCACTGTGCTGGCTGTATTGTACCCTCTGTTCACAGCAAGTTTGTTAGCTACCGAAATGATGGAAATGGTTGAAGTGTCATCCTTGTGTCCGGCAGCAGAAGGGATACAATTTATTATTCAGGTGGGTACATGTCTCGAAATTTTATGATGGTCTTTCAATTTGTTGTGTCACAATGATTATTTCTGATAATTTCTTTCTTTGGTCAGTTCCAAATGTTTTCATTATACTTTTTGTTTTTATGAATATATTTTACAGAATCATTTTGAATGGGGCGTGGTCGACATTTCCGGCATGATAGAAACAGGATATAAAAAGAGTTCTAGCTAGCCGCTTGCACGTAGGGCGTTGTTTGGGAGTAGGTCCCTGGTATAGTTGTTTGGTGATGGTTCCTCTACCTATAGAAGGCCCTGTAGTTATTTTGTATTCCTGTAGCTATGTTGTTGTTTGCTGGTAGATTGACATGACAATCTTTTTATGGTGACATTTCTAATACAAATTTATAAGTGTGCTTTGGTTCTTGCTTGTGTTGATCGTTACAGGATAATACAATTACTAGTTCTTTCTTTATGTACAGCTTCAATTGTAAAGTTTCAAGAAGCTTAATTTCATTCTTTCAAATAAACATGTTCAAAATTCTTAGCATTAATTCTGTTTTGGTTAGTTCCAGTTTTTTTTTAAATATACTGATCAGTATTTACTTAACTGAATCAAATAACAGCGTGCTCAATGTATCTTTTTTTTTTTTTTTTTTGCAAGGCCTTGCTTGCTCTAGGTTTAAGTTTAATTTGTTTTTGTGAGTCCCCTGCCTTTTTCTGTTACTTATGTATTTCTCTTTCTCTATATATTTTGTAAGTTCTGATGCTTCCCTGAATATTGTTCCAGTTATAATCCGTTAGACACTAGTGTACTCCTCCACAGAAGAGGTGGCCTATAATTCATAACAAGAATGGAAGTACCAGATCAACCATCCCCGCATAGCAGTTCATAGCACACCATCAGTGCCTGATAGTTGTTTTGCACCCCACCGACTCCATGAGACACTTCTTCCTTCATCTGCGTCAACAGGGCCCATTGATACAGAACAGGCACCATAGGACCTCGCAGCAAGTTTCCTTGTGCTTCGTTGTGCCTTATTAATCTCAGTGCTACAAACAGTTGTATATTACATTACTTATTCAGTTCTGCATGGACTGTAACACTACTTCAGCGGGTGTGATATACATATTTCGATCTGCTACAAACAATGAGAAATCTTCATCATTCTTTGTGCACCGGACTTCCAGTTTAGAAGAAATTTTGTGCGCTGGAGAGGTCTTTGGTGGTCTACAAATAATTCATTGTACAGTTTCAATTCTTTTAATGGAGAGGTAGTGAAAACGTGACTCGCGAGTTATTTTGACTCGCAGGCGCCGTTCCCTCTCTGCAACCGTCCGTTTGTTTTTCACATGCTGCTGAGTGATGCAGTGCATGTTGCATATTTGGTGACTCGCAGAAGGAATTTGTTTTCGCCACCCTTGTTTTAATGTATAAATTTAGTTAATCAGGGAATTAATCAGGATACATATGTCAATTTCATTTGTATTATTGTATTTTTTCCTTTTTTCTTCAGCAAGGACGCCTCATGTTTGTAAGTGGGGGGGGATGTGGAATATTAATAATTTGGGGGTTTCATTGGCATTACCAGACATATTGTTGTTTTCGTCTGGGATGACGTCACTCCTGGCTGGGAGTTTTTGCTAGTCACGAGTGGTGGGGATATAGTATCTGTATTGCTGAGTATTCCGACAGAAACAGATCATGTGTGCAAGCTGGCTTTTAGATCGGTGGAGACGTCTTCCCCTCACCTTTCATATTTAATAATGTAGAAGCCCCAAAACGGTTGGGAAATAAATCTAGGAATGTATGAGCAGATTTGTGTTATGGATTTTGTACAGTGAAAACCCATGCCTTCCTCTTAACCTCCACACCATGTTTCGGTCCTCTGCAGCCAAGTGAGTATGCATCCTCTAAATGTACGTGCTGAGTACTAAAAAGTTAATTTAAGTTTTCATGTGAACCTTTAGGCCGCTACCCAGCATGTAACAATATTTCACCACGATATTTTAAGAAGAGAAAGATCTGAGAAAATTTCTCTTTTATTGCTCTGTTTGTATAATACTATCATGTTTCCAAATCCATAAAAGGGTGCTGAAAAGTGAGAACATAGCTATCAATAATGAGCGGTTCCGATATAGTATAAAAATACATGCTGCTAAACAGCTTAACATAAATTAAATAGAGTTCAACAATCATGCGGCAAATCTTTAAAATTTGGTGTGGCCATTGCAATAATCGATACGGTTTGTATTAATTTACATACAAAGCCGTCTGCCGCAATGATAACATTTCCAAGTATTAAAAGTACCATTTTCAGTTAACTTTAAAATTTGTAACTATAGTGCTGTTACTCGTAATTTCTGAAGTATGAGCAGGAGGAGACAGAATATTACAATGCCGAAGGAGAAGAGCAATAAAGCTTATTTGCTTCAACAGTGGATTGATGGAATACCTACTCTAACTACAGATGGAAATATAGTGCTGTGCCAAGTGTGTGAAAAACACGTAAGTTTTGTTTTTGTATTTTCAGAATATTTTAAAAATCAATACAATTTTTGAGATAGTGATTGTTGTTTTTATTTAACTCAAATAAACTCTCATTTTTATACCATTGCTATAGGTGCCCTGCGAGAAAAACTTAAGAGATGCAACATGTACACACAGCTGTTCATAGAAATGCTGTTAATAAAAATGTCTCCAAGATCCAAACAACCTTACCAGCAGCATTTTCTGCAAGCAGAAGTGGAAATGATAATTCTTTGAAAGATATCTGCAAAACATTAGTTTCGCCAACATCCCTTTGAATAAGTTAAATTATGTAGAATTTCAAATTTTCCTGGAAAAATATTCCCAACAAAAGTTCCTGATGAATCAACAATAAGGAAAAACTACCTTGGCAAAGTTTATGAAGAGGTAAGTGTAAAAATGTATTTAATTAAATTAGTTTGTGTATCAACTAGCCCAACCCCCTCCTCAACATTTTGAGCTTTATAAAAACCTGTCAATTATTTAAAACTTTTAAACGTTTGATTTAGTTTAGTTTATGACCAAAAACATACTTTTATACATTTTTTAAACTTGTTCCCCCAAATTACATCCCTTAATTTTACTAATTTTCAATAAAATAATTCTTTTCAGCTAATACAAGAAATAAGAGACAATATCGGCGACTCAAACTTGTGGTTATCTGTAAATGAAACAACCGACTTATGACATCCCATCTCATTGTCTCCAGGGTACTGGAAGTAACAAACCACTCGATGATTGCTAGGGTTGTTCGTGATGCATTATGTGTTTTGTGGCCTGCTAAAGAAAATGAAGGAAAAACTTTTGGTGATAGCTGCAAATGCAGCAGCAAACATGCTTAAGGCTGATAAAGCTTTGCAGGTATTTTATCCTAAGGCAGTTCATATAACTTGTTTAGCTTATGCTCTTCACCAGTTGGCAGAGGAAATTTGAGCAAATTTTCCAGAAGTATATGCCTCAATTTCCACTGTGATAAAAGTGTTTGTGAAGGCGCCATCAAAAGTCAAATATGATGCAAGACACTCGTTTACCCCCAGCAGAGCAAATCCTCACGAGATGGGGAACATGGATTGAAGCACCTCTATATACAGTGATCATTTGGATGATATAAAAAAGATGCTTGACATGATGGACGAACCTTGAAGCAGCAAGTATCCAGACTGCAGTTTGTGCTTGCAATGAGAAAAGTCTCCATGCTAAATTAGCATTTATTACGACCTACTTTAGTAAACTTCCAGCTGCAATCACACATTTGGAAGAAAAAGGGATGCCTCTATCTTCTGCCCTGCAGGTATACAAAACAGCTGTCGCTAAATGGAATTCAGTTTTATTTATGGACACTCTTTAACTGCTGTGGTCCTTAGCATCTCATTCTACATTGGATGTGAAAGACCGATAATTTTGCTCAGAGGCCTCCTTATCAGGTTCGAGGTTTTTTTATATGTTGTAAATCTACGACACAGGACCACCGGCTTTACTTCCCTTCCGAAGAAAGCCATGCTAAGGATTTTTACTCCTGAAAAAATCCATTGCCCTCTGCTGGGTTTGAACCCGCAACCTTGGGAACTAAAGGCTAACATGGTAACCACTATAACATGGAGGACGACATAGCTGTCATTGGAGTCATACCAGGAGAAATAGGAAAGTGTCTTCATGACAAAATTGAGAAAATTGAAGCAAGGAATCCCGGTTTAATGTTTCTTCAGGATGTGAATAAGGTGCTACAAAGAGAATCTGAAAAAGAACTTAATACTTATTCTGTAAGTGACACGGCCTCTTTTCGGTACTGCTCTGTCACTTTGTGTGAAGTACAGAGATCTTTCTTTCTCTTCACATAAAAACGATTTAAGCGATAGAAGGAAATCATTTCTTCCAGAAAACTGTAAAAAATATATAATTGTTTATTGCAATAAAAAACAACTATTGCTAAAATAGATTGAGAGAGAGAGACTAATAAATATTAATTTTGTTAATGCCTGAGTTTAAGAATAAATTTATAATTTGATTACTTCATCAAGATTAATAAATGTGAAAAAGTTTAAATAATGTATTTTATTTTGTATGCTAAAACAGATTGAAAAAGAGGAACAGTAATAAATATTAATGTTGTTAATGACTGTGTTTAAGAATAAATTTACAATTTAATTACTTCATCAAGATCAATAAATGTGAGAAAACTGAAATAATGTACTTTATTTTTTATGCATATTTTAAAGTTTTTAAAGCATATTTAGCAGATTTTTAGTGCACAGATGCATGCATATATTCATACTTTATAGTGCATATAAATCCAAGCCCTAGAGCGATTGTGGGCCTATTGACAGATACGGAACAATATTGCCAGGAAACCATAAGAGGTGCTCTAAAACGCGGGAAAAGATGTACAATTTGAAGCAAACAATAAGTTTTGAATGCCTCTGTGGGAAGTGGTCAGTTAGTTGACTAATCACCAGGAAGTCCCGAGTTTAATTTCAGCCAGAGAATTGGGATTTTTTCTTTAATTAGGATTATTCCCTACCCCTCCATTGAGTCTGGAAGTGTGGATGTGAAAGTGAATGTGCATGTGAAAAAGTTAAAAACGATGACAAAACCTACAGTAACTAACATAACTTAACGGTTCAAAGAATAAACACATCATCAAAGATTTTAGTCAAAGCCTCCAGTATGACTATAGCGTGAAAGGGAGCTATAAAAATGGGGGAGGGGGGAACGGTTATGTTAACCGTTTTTTAAATATTCTACATTGTCTGAATGCCCTTTTACACTTTAAAATATTATAGGTGCTTGAAAGTTTGCACAGGTTATTTTATTGCTTTAAATAGTTATAGTTATATGCAAAAAGTTCAGAAAGAGTCCCTCTTTTTCTTTTTATGCATGTGGCGATAAAATTGTATCATTTTATAACGTGCCTTACGACTTCTAAAATCTTGCCCAGTGCAAAACGAAGTTTCCTGTATGACTTGCAAACTAATTTTTTCTGCTACCAAGAATTTCAAAATTATCAAAAACATCAAGGTATTGGCTGCATTACTCTGACATGTTAGTACACAAAAATTTGTTTCATTGCCATTAATTTCTTCAGGGCAATGTATTAATCAAAATGTTATGAAAGTGATGAAGAAAATTCATTTGCCATACCAAATACCAAAAGGGAATTGGAAAATCATTTTGTATTATAGGTGTTTTTCCAGAGAATTGCCACATTTAATGCTTCTTGCTTTGAACAGGGTAAAAAAAAAAAGGAAAAAAAAGGGCAAATGTAGTAACTCAAAACGTTTAATAATGTCACTAATAAAGCTTAATAGTGAAAAAAGTTACTCTGCTTACATAAAAAACAACAACAATAACAATTGAGGAGTGGAAATGCCAAATGTGTAAAGTGCAAACACCATGGTTCTGAGGTAAACAAAATAAACTGTATTGTATTCATTATGTGTACAGTACATAATCATAAATACATCACTAGATGCACATTGTAACACAAACTTAAACAAGCAATTGCATTATTAACCAATGCCTCAGACAAATAAATGAAAAATAATAGACAACAGTGGTTTTTAAATGTGGTAAGCACCAGTGCATTTAAAAAGCACAATAGTGGTACATGCTGACATAAATAAGACCAAAAGAAATACACTAATGTCTCCTAGTGATGTAGTTGTACAAACAAAAATAAATTGCTTTGTACTTATGTAATGCAAAACAAGCATAAGTTACAACACTCATCAGTAGTTTTTGCCTTCACAGAGCTCCAAATAAAGGGATTTATAGTGTTCATCTATATCCAGCATATTCATAAGATCATGTTTTTTTCTCACGTGAAAGTTTCTTTGCCTTTCATGCACCCTGAAACTGAACATTAATGATGTCATCAGCAGATATTCCTTTTCTTAAAATACTGTGCCTTTCTCATCATGCGCACTCATTGAAACTGTTCTTAATGAACACTACAGAAGGATTCTGATGTATTACTTTTATGATACAAGCAAATGTAATGCAAAGTTTTGCTGTATTAATCAGCTGGGTTGCAACTGCAGCAAAATCCAGAACCTGGTCCTCTAGCATCCTGATAACAGGAAAGGGTTGCTGGTAGCGAGTTTCTGCAATCATTTTCTCAACATCCTCAGGTACTTGGTAACTTTTTTTTGCGTTTTTCTATAAGTCCAAAATTTCTGTCACAAGCTGATTAGCTTTGCTCACTTGTTAAAAACTGTGTTCAATGGACTTAAATATACTCCTTCTGACTATGTACATGTACAGAGCAAAATCATACGGTTTTTATTTTGTCCCATGCAGTTATCATTCCACACAATCAGATTTTCCTTCTGTGCAAGCGCTTCGCGATTAAGAACGTGAAGCAAGCATGAGGAAATCTCATTTGCACCTTGTCCTATTCACCAATGTGCCACACGTGTCCTTCATTACTGTCAGCAATGTGTACCCCAAAATTATAGCAGGCAAGTTTTGGAGAATAAAACATCTAGGCATGAGTAAGGGTGGAGATGAATATAACTTGCTGAATAATAATAATAATAATAATAATAATAATAATAATAATAATAGTAATAATAATAATAATAATAATAATAATAATAATAATAATAATAATAATAATAATAATAATAATAAGTGTGCTGGTATTGCTGAGGATTTCAGCTGAGCAATGCTAACCTGTTTCATGACAGCTTATGCTTCCTTCGCCCTTCTCTGATGAACCTCCATGAATGTATACTATGCCATGCAGTGGCAGCGATTGAACTTCTGGATAATATGGTTAAAGAGTCACAGCATTTGCATGTATCAGTTGCTGGCGGCTTTAATGAAACATTAGAAAACTCTCCTTCAAAACTTTTATGAAATACTTCTATGTGACTGGACTGTCTGAATTACATTTCTTAAATGCTTGAAACAGCCTGCTTATTTTTAAATCTAGACTAAAATACAGTTTAGATGATTTGTTTCTTGTGTAATGGCTCTCGTGTTTAGGAATAGCATCTATGTATTGTATAATATTCCTGTCTGTCTGTGAATTTTGATGATCTTGCTCCTTTTTTATCCTTGTACGTACAGCTCCTCCTTTCTTCTTTTTAATGTGTCTAATTTCCTCCATGATATTCCAAATATGTTAATGAATGTTTTCTGATATGCCTTGATATGGTCACCATCTCCATTAGGCACAATATATCGTACTGTTACTTGATGTCTGCTCTCTGCAACATTCATTTGCTTTCCATTACGACGTCTTCTAATAGAACCCATATAAAAGCTCATTAAGAGCTTGCATTTGTTCACTCTTTTTATAGAAGCTGGAATGCAGTTTATATTTCCTCATATCCTCACAGGGGAGAGCATCTTGCATTGGAAATAGCAAGAACATGTGTTCTGAAGGGAAAAAAGTATATGATAAATTTCTTTCTGTTTATATCATACGTTTATCAGAGTGCTAATATGCTTAATATTGAAATCAACTTTTAAAACCAATAAACAAAACTGATATAATAGACTGCCATAGGTGCTGGCTTCTCTTTAGCTGGTATCATTCTGTTGTGTTCTCTTGTTGTATATGACTGTCCACTAACATGTTTTGTATTATGTTCCTTTCTCTTGTTATGTTTCTTGCATTCCATCATATCTGGTAACAAATTCCCCAAATCAACTTTCAGTTAGACAAACATGCTTCATGCACCAATATGAATTAGCTACTCACTGGCTGTATACAACCACTCGCAAAACACCAACATAACCAAATTGGTTCCGTGCTGGGAGTGAACACATGATATTTGCCACATTCTGCTGTGCACAGGCCATGTTATTTATGGCCTGTGTCACCTGGTGTGCTTCTTACAAACTACTTCTCCCAGCTGCTTTCGTATGTGCTTGGTGGATGAATTGGCATTGGTTTCTTTAATATTTTGATGTATATAACTCCAAATCACCAATTTTGGTACTTGTCACATTTGGCAATTCCAATCCTCAATTAACAGATATAAATGAAACTTTGAATATTTATGTTTCAGCACTATGCAAAAATAGGATTTTATAAAAATTGGAGGAAATACACCAACAAAGGGGCCGTTATGTGTCGGAGCCCTAAATTTCTGTTTTGTTTGCAACATTTACTAACTCATTTCTGTGAAGAAACACTTTTCCAGTAAAGGACTTTTTTTCCCCTCACAAAAGTACTTAAAAATTATTGAGTTCAAAAATATCACATGAGGTATTTGTTCCAAGTTTTATTTTCATTTCACTCATTACACACAACTGCTAAAGAAAAAAAACAGAGAGGGTTTAAGCAGTACAGTTGCAGTTTGAAGTGTGTCTTAATACTGCTTCCAAAGATTCCATTGCATTAAGATACTGCTCTGTTGTTCAGAAAAAAGGTTATTATTATTATTATTGGTTGGCAACATCTCTTACTGTGGACATGCTCTCTTAGTATTTCTACAACAATTTGCTCTGCATTTTGTACATGGGTTAGCAACATCTTTTGCTTACTGCGGCTGGCTGCACAAATGGTAACAGCCACCAAGGCCATGCCCTTGCTATTATACACCATCACTACCAATTTATGGTAAATTCAAGTCTCTTGTGTAAGAACTGTTCCCAGCTAATTTCCTTTTATAGTGCAGCACATGTGTAGTAGTTTCTCATGTTATAATTAAAATGAATTGCATTAGGGTATTTTCTTATACAAATGATGGGCCCAATTGTTTCATATAAAATATTAACAATTTTAAAGTATGGCTTATAATCAGTGGTTTATTTATTTTATCTTCTAGGCCATTATCCAGTATATGGGTTGTGAGCACGGTTATCCTGATTAATAGCAGCCTGTCTTCTGCTAGCAGCAGTGTGAGCATGGCCTAGGTGATTGTTGCCAACAGTGCGAATAGAAAACACACTGTAGGCATAACATGTAGCCAACCCATGCACACAATGTAGAGTGAGCCATTGTAGTTGTATACATAGACGGCAAACTTGTTGTTATATATAGTTGTTGTTGTTATTATTATTATTATTATTATTATTATCGGAATCCAAATAAAGCATTTGTGGAAACGTCCGTGTGTGTCATAACTCAAAAATGAAAAGTCGGATAAATACCTAACTTGGTATTTAGGTTCAATACCTTCCAAAGGTGCAACACAAATTCTTTCAACACAATCCCCCCACCCCAAACTCCCTTTACATGGAATATTTTTCGAAATTTTTGATGTTCCAAAAATGGCTGTAATGATTTTGATTAAAATACCATACATTAAAAATATTTACATGGCAAATAAAATGTATATCTTGAATTTTTGGGGAAGAGCCTATGAAGTTTCTTTTCATTCGGAAGGAATTTTTTATAATCTTGTATAAGTGGTAATCGTTAAGCGATAGAGGAAAACGTACTACACCAAAAATGTAGATCTCTTTAAAACATACAATATATTTATAATAAGCTTTATTGTGGTATGAGCCGTTTCTGAGATATCCATTATTAAATGTTCGAGTTGTTCATTTTTTGAAAGTTTCAATTGTTCATTTTTTGGTAATTCTCTTTAAAGTCCTTTCAACATTCAGTTGTTTCTCATAATGTCATAGAAACAGAATGGAATTTTAAGGCAACATATAGCGTCCAGTTCTTAAACATTTGACTATTGCTGTTCTCTTTGTATTTATAATGAAATGTGTAATGTAGCTATTTCTGCAAAGTCTCTTTTTTTTATTAAAATGTAGTAGACAGAAAAAAAAAATAAAAGCTTGATTAAGAATAATTATGTACCTACTAATAAACAATAGAGGCTAGAGAAAGTCATGTGAATGAAACAATTATATTTTTATTATTGTTTTTTATAAAAGGAGTTGAAAGCAAATTAATTTTCTGCGCTACCAGACTGCAAAGAATGACATTATTAAGGTGTTTTGAGCTAATAACTTTGACCTTTTCAGCAAGTCCTTTTTTTAATCTGTACAAAGCGAGAAACATTAAATGAATGAATTTTCGGGTAAATATAGAATGATTTTTGGAACTTAGAACACTTTCAAGCTAGAAGTTTCAAGCATTTATAATACGCCTTTAAGTGGAAAGGGGCAATGACATATCCTGGAATATTATCACAAGTGTTAACACACGGAAAATATTGGTTTGCCTCAAATTGTACATCTTTCCTGCATTTTAGAGCATTTCATAGTTTCATACAACTCACCAGCCTAAACACACTAACTCCAAAGCTAGCTAGCTAGCGCTCTCTCTCTCTCTCTCTCTCTCTCTCTCTCTCTCTCTCTCTCAGACACACACTACAACTCACTAGCACACACACACACACACACACACTACAACTCACTAGCACAAACACACTCGCAGTCACAATCTACAACTCGCACAAACAGACACTCGCAGTCACAATTTACAAATAGCACAAATACACTCACACTCGCAGTCACACTCTACAACTCACTGGCACAAACACACTCACACTTCAAAGCACACACACTCGCAGTCACACTCTACGACTCACTAGTACAAACACACACACTTGTACAAAGCTCGCCAACCCGCAGTCACACACTTCAACTCACTAGTACAAACACACACACACACACACACTCCAAAGCTCACACACCCACACTACGACTCACACTCCAAAGCTCACACAACCACAGTCATACATTACAACTCATTAGCACAAACAGACTCACACTCCAAAGTTCGCACACCCGCAGTCACACACTACAATGCACAGCACAAACACACTCACACTCCAAGGCTCGCACACCCGCAGTCACACACTACAACTCACTAACACAAACACACTCACACTCCAAAGCTCACACACCCGCAGTCACACTACAACTCACTAGCACAAATGCACTCACACTCCAAAGCCCACACAGTCACAATCAAACACTACAACTCACCAGTACACACACACTCATACTTCAAACCCCCCCTCAGGGTCACACTTTATGTGAGTACGGGTTTGGCGTACCCGGAGTGCCTGATCCAGTCCTCACCATTATCATCCCCTCACCCTCATCTGGACTAGCCATGTTATCTTCATTTATTTTACTCTTCCTCTTCTACAATTACTTCTTAAACTAGGTTCAGGCTCTATAGGTTTATTAACACCTGTCTCACCAACAGGGATCTTTTCTATCTCCGTGGTTGCTGTCCAACGGTTTCAACACAGCTTCCAACTTGTGTGCTCTCTGAAGGTCTCAAGCGTGAAGGTCGGGTGCACCCTCCTCACTACCTGTTTCATGCGACACTGGGTGCGGAGCCGTTCCACTGTCATGTACACCCACATTGCCCCATAGGGTCAGGGTCCCCTCGGACAGTTTGGTGGCCGCGCGTGGGGACTCGATGTGTTACCACTGTCTGGGGCCCAATGTAATCAACCACAATTCCCCTGAATCCATGTGGACTCTGTTGAGGCGGCATGGCCTAAAGTGGGGAGCCACTGGCGGTTATTCCAGTGGTAGGAGCATAAAGTCGGGCCTGCCTGTGGTGAAACTGTTATATACCGGTAGGTAGTGAAAGTTGGAGGGTAACAGGTGCTCCAGGCCAGCACAAACTGGAAGATTTCAGTGTCTTTCCTTTTACATCCCCTGGATGGCAGGCTGACGCCAACAGTGCCAGAAAGGGGGCCTTTCCATAATGGCTCCTTTGCATTCAAATCTTTCCACTCCACGGTTTTTTTCTAATGCAGTTGAAAAGTGACAGCCAAAATATGAAACACCTGAGCCCCTTTTATATTCAACGTGAGCTTGATTGCATCTGTGGCTTAGTGAAGAATACCACACGGTGTAGAGGTGGCAGTTTGCTTATTGAGATAGCCCAAGACGCTCAGACCACCAAACTGTAAAAAGCCAATCACTTAGGTTCTTACCCGGTGTCTGTGGAGAAACACAAGACTCTTAATAGCTGCCGTGATGTAGTTACTACTTCGTGTTTGGATGGACTCTCTAATGACGACACCGTTAACTGTCTTTCAGACCAGGGCATTACAGCGGCATATAGGTTAATCGGGAGGAGGGACAACCAACCGTTTCCACTGCGCACAGTCTTTCTTACCTTCGAATAAACTGTATTACTGCAGTTCATCTTTTGCAGATATGAGCGCGCAGCTGTTCGTCCCTATGTTCCTAACCCCATGTGCTGTTATCGCTGTCAGGAATTCGGTCACATGCAACAACATTGCACTGGCTCGGCAGTTTGTCCTTGCTGCAGAAGTGACAGTCCTGACGTGGTGATGCACACCCATCGAGCTCCAGAGAACGCCCACGCTTTCTGGAGGAAAAGGCAAAACAGGAGCTTCGAGTGAAGGAACACCTGACCTTTCCAGAAGCGAAGAAGTGCTATCAAGAACTACACCCTACATCCACCTTGAGGTATTCTGCTGCGGTCCGCCTTGCTGTCTGGAAACAAGATACCGCTGTGCAGACCTGTTCCGGCTCGCTCCCTCAGGTTTCTGTTGGGTCCAATGATATCTCTTCGGACCCAGTATCTCCCTCATCGGTTACTGTTCTGGCAAAAGATGCTTCCACGCCATCAGCTTCGACCTCAGGTTCCACCACTGGCCTGGCTCTTGACCACACCAGTCTCAAATCTCCTGTTCGACATCCGAGTCGCTCTCATTCTTGCACCACCTGCTCCGATTCTGTTAGCAGCGATGGTGGCCCAGAGGGCTTCGAGAGGGCTGGGCATTCTCAACTGGGGCGCAGTTCTACTCGGAAAAAAAATGTGACACTCAACAGACCCACACCGGCTATTAAATAACAGCTTTTTTCCCTACCAGCCTGTGCTTCTTTCCTGTTTTCATATTTCTGGCTCTCAATATGATCCTTCAGTGGAATAACCGTGGTCTCCGTGCACACCGAGCAGAGTTGGACATGCTACTCCTCACTCACTCACCCCTAGTCGCCTGTCTGCAGGAGACAAAACTTCGACCTCAGGATACCTTTGCCGTTTGTAGGTATACTCCAGAGCGCTTCGAACTTGCTCTGGAGGAGGGTTCTCCTGCACACGGTGGTGTTACAGTTCTTGTTCAAGATGATCTGTGTTATAATCGGGTTCCGCTTGCCACACCTCTGCAAGTTGCTGGGATACTCCTTTCTCTTCCTGGGTTTAAGTTCTGTATCTGTAGCCTCTATGTTCCTCCTCTTGCACAGGATGACTTAGCCCATCTGATTCTACAGCTCCCTGGCCCTTATTTACTCGTAGGAGATTTCAATACGCACTGCCCTCTTTGGGGTTCTCCTAGGGCATGCACGAGGCAAGAGATTTTGGCTGCACTTCTGGATCAACATCACCTTTGTGTTCTGAATACTGGCGAACCCACTTTTCTCTCCAATTCAACTGGTACTTTTAAATCTGAATTTGTGTCTTTGCTCTGCGCAGCTTGCTCATCGTATGGAATGGCATGTCATAGCTGATACACACTCTAGCGATCACTTTCCATGCGTGATTACTCTCCTGTCTTCTTCTGTAGATTCCCATCCTTCCTAAATGGCAGTTCAACAAAGCTGACTGGTCGCTTTTTTCCCGTCTAGCCCGTTTTTCTCACTGCGCGTTTTCCATTGTGGACCTCATGGTAGAACACCTACATACTGTCATTTTAGCCGCTGCCGAACGTTCCATTCCCCGCATATCTTACCATCCCAGGTGTTTACCGGTCCCCTGGTAGACCGCAGAATGTTGGGACACCATTCTGCATGCGGTGCTCTTAGGGTATTTCAGCATCACCCTACCCTTGATAATTGGTCCATTATAAAGAATTACGCGCTAAGGCTCGCAGAATTATTCGCAACAGCAAGAAAGCCTCCTGGGAGTGGTATGTAGCCGGTTTCAATAGCTCTACACCTACACCGGTCATCTGGGACAAACTTAAGGGCGTGGCCGGCAAGACCTGTTCTTCTTCTACTCCCGGTCTGCGGGTAGGCTCTAGTACTATTTCCGAACCACCTGCTATTGCCGATACCCTCGGTAGGATCTTTGAAAGCATTTCCAGCTCTGCCCGTTATGACCCGGATTTTCTTACACACAAGGCGGTGGTGGAAGCCCATGCACTATCTTTTCGCTCCAGCACCAGGAGGACTATAATTGCCCCTTTACCCTCTGCGAACTAGAGCATGCCCTAGCATCTTCTAAGCCTTCTGCTCCTGGGTCTGATTCTGTACATGTGGTGTTCCTTCAACATCTCTCCTCTGCTGGACAGCGCTTTCTCCTTTAGATTTACTACTGCATCTGGGAAACTGGAACTCTTCCTACAGATTGGCGAGCAGCCACCATAGTCCCAATTTTGAAACCCAGAAAAGATCACCAACTACCATCCAGCTGTCGCCCGATTTCCCTACCCACTTGCGTTTGCAAGGTTATGGAACGCATGATCAATGGGCATTTGATCTGGTGGCTTGAGTCTTGGAACCTTCTGGCGAACGTGCAATGTGGTTTTTGCCGGCACCGTTCTCCTGTGTATTATCTTGTCCATCTTTGGACCCACGTTCTAAACGGATTCGTGAGAGGGTGCCAGACTGTGCCTGTATTTTTTGACTTGGAGAAAGCTTATGACACTTGTTGAAGGACTGGAATTCTTCATACACTCCATTAGTGGAGTTTCCGTGGCCGTCTCCCAGTCTTCATTTGTGAGTTTATGAAGGACTGGGTATTTCGTGTGCGTGTGGGATGGTTTTATCTTCAACTTTTATCCAAGAGAACGTAGTCCTCAAGGCTCAGTACTCAGCATCACACTGTTTGCTATTGTGATTAACCCTACTGCTGCCTGTGTTCCACCCAGAATTTCGTCACTTTTTGTTGATGATTTCGCCGTATTCGCAACTTCTCGTCGCACCTGTATTTTGGAACGCCGACTGCAGCAGTGTCTTAACTGCCTTCACTTCTGGAGCATTGCCAATGGGTTCCAATTTTCTGCCGAGAAGACAGTCTGCATTAATTTCTGGCACAGAAAAGTGTTCCATCCACCTTGTCTCTGACTCGATGTTGCAGTAGCTCGACTGGCCTCGTCCAAAATCTAATAAAAGTGAGGAGGCCACCGAAGCCAAGCAGCTGCTTATGCAGACTTGTCTGCAGCAGGGAACCCCAGCCAGATGAAAAGGGAAGCCCTTACGAATGCCATAGGGGACAGGAATGCTAAGATTCAAAGCAAAATTCAGAAACGAAGAGAAGAATGGAACAGCCCAGAAAATATGTCCCAATATAAACAGTGATATAATTCAAAAGATAACTTTCACTGGCTTTATTCCTTGAAATCCATAACTATTAACCATCAGTTTTCACCAAATAACGAACATAATAAAAAAAAAACACTAAAGTATTTTCTTATTACACAATTCTTATCAACTAATAACACCAAAATACCTCGAAACGTTTCAAAGTGGAAAAGGAAAAATTAATCAAACATTAAATTAAAGAAAATTTAACTTTCAAATCATAAATACTAAACCCAAATCCTCATAAATATACTACAAAATTTGCAAAAGATACTTTCATAATCATTAAAGCAAAAATTAATATTAAAAACTCGAAAACAAAGATGGCTTATTTAACATTTCCTCTTAAGGATATTTTTAAATTTTGTTTTGAATTTGTTCTTTATCAATTTCTCTCAGTTGGACTTTGGGATCTCGGTTGCTGTTTTGTTATGTTGCATTAAACCGGTGAATCTGTCTTTACCTTGGACGATTCATTCTTACTGTTACGTTTAACTGCAATGATCACTTGAAAAGTGACATTTTTATAAAAACTAGCATCACACAATAAATGAACTAGCAAGCTCAGAACAATAGTAATAGAAAAGGAAATATTTTATTTCCCAACATTAAATACCAATTAATAATTTTTTTTGGACTATAAAAGCAACCATCGGTGCTATCATTTGAAATATAATTCTACATTTTCCTATACCTTTTTCCATTCCATACAGTTACAAAACTGGTATTCCAGCAAAGCATTATTTTGCATATTAAAATATCTTCCGTAGAAGCAACAAGTTTATAACAATTTACAAGTGTTATAATAATATGATGCCCAATTCTTCCATGTACAATGGATGCATCTATATCAACTATGACTCAAAAATAAACATAGCAAATGTGATATGTTTGCAAGTTATCATCTTACTTTTTTGATACAGAAAAATTTTGGGAGGAGTGTTGAGGCATCAACTGCCATGTATAAAATTTAAGAAAAACAAAATGCACAAGCACACACTTAAAACTTTGTATAATGATAGCCAGTCACTTGTGAGTTACCTGAAAAACGATATTTTTCGGTTTCTGTCCTAAACTCCACCTACCCCAACCAAAATACAAAACACTGAGGACAAAGCCTACCTTAGCTTATGGAGCAATCCCTGACATCCATTAAACAATGCTCAGCAATAATAACACCGCCAACAAAATTTGGAAAAAGAACTCTTCCTTTTAATTAATAAAATCTTGTCGATAAAACAAATCAAAACTGCTAAACATTAGCAAAACTGGTGCACACCAAAATCCAAGAAATGCTTCCACTCCGGGACGAACGTCTGTCCAGTCATGACACCATACCTGCAATGCGATAAAAACACCTTCCACCACTTGCATAAGGCAAAGCGCTGACCACGCCCTCAATAGATAGAGAGAGAGAGAGAAGAAAGAAAGAAAGAAAAAAAAAAAACCGAACGACAAAGAGTTAACTAAGCAGATAAACAAAACAGGCTACACAAGTGGCTGGCTGTATGGATATAACAACAATAACAAGTAATAAATCCAACATATCAGCACAGTGCGGCACTCCTCCCCTTTTTGGGCGAAACGAAACTCCTCGGGTTAATCTTTGGTAGGAAGTTGTGTTGGTCGTCGCATATCATCTATTTGATATGTGAAAGTATCACATTAGATTTTGTTTCTATCTAACCTTTGCAGAAATAGCTACATTACACATTTTGTTATAGATACAAAGAGAACAGTGATAGCCAAATGTTTAACAACAGCGCGGTATATGTTACCCTTAAAATTCTATACTGTTTTCATGTAACCGTGAGAAACAAGTGAATGGGATAGCACTTCAAAAAATGAGATAATATTGAATAATTACAAGAATAATACTGGATATCTCCGAAATGGGTGATGCAACAAAAACGTTATTTGGAATAAATTATAAGTTTTAAAGACATCTACATTTGTTGTATTATAAGTTTTTTCTATCTCTTATGGTTTACCAGTTATGCTAAAATTATACAAAATTCATTCCGAATGAAGAGGACTTCGCAAGTCATTCACAGCAAATTCAGGATACAGATTTAATTTGTCATATAGGTATCTGAAATACATCCTATTTTAACACAATGTTAGAGCAATTTTTCAGAAAATAAAAAAGTTACCAAATATGTTCCATTGAATGGAGGGGCATGGCGGGAGACATTCCTGAAATCCTTGGTGTCATATCTTTGGAAGATACCGAGCTTAAATACAAAGCCTGTAGTTTATCCTAGATTTTGTTTTTCATTTATGCTGTAGATACACATGCATTGACGTACGCATTTTGTCTTTTTGTATTTATTCAGGGGGCTTCAAAACATACATATCCAGATATATTTATATCCATTATCGTTTATTCTTATTCATCTTCTCATCTCGATATCAAAATTTTGGATGATATGCAACACTTTGCTTACAGGTAAGGTTAGCAATAGATAACAAAATTCAATAGATAAAGTCAAAGGACAAATAAACAAGTAAATGAATTAGCATGTGTTGATGTTCTAATTTGTCATTGACAGGGTGTTCTAGAGGGGGGAGGGATTTACTACCCCTCTTCGCTCTTTTTCCAATGCTTTTGTTTAATAAGTCCACCTCGGATTGGCAACCTTAAAAACTCTTATTTCTCCCACTTTCCTTCCCTATGAACCCCTCCCAACTTTCCTTTTCTAATCAGCTCCTCTGAACTCCCACCCTTTGCTTCTAAAGTGACATTGATCCCTGGTAGCCAATTAGAAATTTAAGGGTCGAAGCGCTTTACCCTTACTTTTATTTCTAACATTACTTCTCCAGATGTTACTCGCATACTGGAAAGTTATTCTGAAAAGTACAGACAACTAGTTGCATTGCTCTCTTAACTGGCCCAACGTACTTCAGCAATTGTGCCTAAGAGGAAATTTTTAACCAGCAAGCAGTGATTGGCAAAGTCTGGTCATTGACAATTCTATTCCGCAGGATAGACAGGATACTGGCAGTTCTACAGTGGGTAGCCCAGAGGAGACTGATTTCGAATAGCAAGATCTGCAATGACTGCCAGCAGCCGTGTGTGCTGCACAAACTACAATGGCAGCGTCGATGGGAAGTGGTGGTCCTGTGGATCTTGCGGAAGGAGGAAATCCATCCGGGATGGATCGTTCTTCTCCAGGAGCAAGCTACACTTGGAGCAGATGATATTCCTGGTGTGCATCTCGGCTTTCGAGCTGCTGCAATACTTGATGAGGCGGGAAGCCTCGGTGGCCACTTGCCATACCTCTGTGGACTGGTACAACTTCTTCAGAGAAGAAACCGAGCGATGGTTGGAGGAAAACCCAGATTTCATTGGCGGCCTCGACGAAAATAATGAGCCCAGCACTGTTGAGATTGATGAGTCTAAATTCTTTCACTGCAAATACCACCAAGGGATGTGGCATGAGGGCCATTGGGTGTTTGGTGGTATTGAGAGGGGCTCTGGGAAATGCTTCCTGGTGGAAGTGCCCGACAGGAGAGCATAGACCCTGAAAGCCCTGATCATATAGCATATTTTGCCTGGAAGCCACATCATCTCAGACAGATGGGCTTTTTACACCAACATTGGAAATCTACTTGACGGCGTATATATTCACGATGTTATTGTCCATGAGCAGAACTTTTTTGATCCCAAGGACGACTCCATCCACATGCAGAATGTCGAAAACATGTGGATGAGGATGAAGAGGAAAATTCGGCGCCATTGTATTTCCAATAATTCCTCTGCCGGAATTGTTTTCGGGGCCAAGACACGTTTGGTGAAATACTGGATGTGATAGCACAGCATTACCCGGTGTAATTTAACAATGTCAAATTTAATCAAAGGTGCACACTTCAATTTCTATTTTTTTAATGACATCAGTTTTTACTTTCTCTACTACGTATAGTAAGTAGGGGAAGTATTGCATTCCACCCAAAAATTCGATACCGAGATTTCACCGGAAATACATGTTTTGAGACCTCCTGAATCCAAAAAAAGCATTTTTGGAAACATTCCGTGTGTGTGTCTGTGTGTGTGTGTGTGTGTGTCTGTGAACAGCATAACTCAAAAACGAAGTCGGATAAACACCAAACTTGGTATTTAGGTTCAGTATCTTCCAGAGATGCGACACGAAGGTTTTCAAGAAAATCCCCCCACCCCAGACTACCCTTTACATGGAACATTTTTCGAAAATTTTAATTTTCTCAAAAATGGCTCTAACGATTTTGATGAAAATATCATGTGTTTAAGATAATGTCATGAGAAATGAAATGTATATCTCGAATTTTCTGGGAATGTCTCCAAAAGTATTCTTCATTGTGAACGACTTTTGTATAACTGGTAAACCGTAAGAGATAGACAAAATTTTGCTGCACAAAAAATGTAGATCGCGTTAAAATACACAACTTATGTCATATACATTTCTTTTGTTGAGTGAACCGTTTTCGAGATATTGCTTGTTATTTCCTTAAATTTTCCAATACTTATACTTTTTCTCAAATTCGTTATTAATTTTTTTTTATGTCCTGGACATGCAAAGAGAATGAAATGCGCCACATAGCAACCAGCGTTAAAATATTTGACTATCGCTTATAACCTACCATATTCCCCTTGCATCTACAAGAAAATTACCAATAAGATTGACATCTCAATATCTCGATTAACATGAAGCATATGGAGAATAGGTGTTTGTAAAAATAGATTGTACAAGAGTAGAGAAAGTCATGTGAGTGTAACACATCAGATTTTTTGTTATTGTGATGTTCATTGCAGTACATTAATATAACAATGTGTGTTTTGTGGCTCAATGACAACAATGCTGCCACTCCTTCTGTGTAATAACATATGCTAAACTGGTCGCAGGCAACGTTTCCCCAGTCGGCTACAAAGCGAACGGAAAGCTTTGAAGCCTGACCATAAACTCATCAGTAAACGATTAGTAGGGTCTTCCCATCCCTCAAGTACAATACGTGGTCCTTCCTTTAGCTCCACCAGGGCAAAGCTTGTTGCAATGTCATTTCTGTTGTTTCTTCGGTTTTAGCACTGTGACTGTTCGCACGTGCTTTTCTTCCGTCTTTTAGTTAAACTTATATCTTACTTCTTCAAGAAGTTATATAGTGTTTTACTTAGAGCAGTTTTGTAAGTTTAGCAGTGTTTAATAGTTATTAGCATTTAGTAGCTTAATTAAGATGTGGAGACCTTGGGAAATAACCAAGCTGCTGCCCCTCCGGCCGCACCAGCAAATGACCCTCTGCCAAGTAACAGTAGTGCCAACACCACGAAGAAAAGGGCTACAAAAACTTTGAATAAGCAAAGCCAGATTTTGGTGTGTAACATTCACGAACATGTAGAAAAGAACCCTTTATGTGGAAAAATGTTTGTTATTGTTTTGAATTTCTCAAAAACAGCTACAACGATTTTTAGTAAAATACCGCATGTTTAAAATATTTGCATGAAAAATAAAATGTTTATCTTGAATTTTATATTCTGGAATAACTTGTAAATTCCTTCTTGTTCTCAAATTTGTATAACTGGTAAACCGTAAGAGATAGAAAAATCTTACTGCGCGTAAAATGCAATCTCAGTAAAAAGACACATTTTAGGTCAAATTGTGCTAATCATTCCCGAGAAATTCTTTGTTATTGGTTTGAGTTTTGAAATAGAAGTTGGGAAGTCCCTGTCTGTATTTTTCGCGTGGTCATGCTAAGAGCATGGAATTTCAAAGTCATCATATAGTCATCTGTATTTTAAAAATCTGACTATCGCTTTAGCCTATGTATCCTTATATTTACAACGAAATGTGCAATGAAATTCTATCTCGTTTAAGAAGAAGCAGAGAGAAGAATAAGCTTTTGCAAAAGTAGTTTCTAGAAGAGTGAGTAGAGATAATCATGTGAATCTAACACATAAGATTTCATTTTTATTCCCTTTCTTTTGCCTTCCGTATTTTTACTTATCCTGCATTTTATAATAAAGCTATTCATTTAAATAAACAGAACCTGTCATGCTTAAAAATCTTACATCTTAAACAATACACAACTTCTTGTATTAGCTTTATATTAATAAAATCATTGTTATGAAGAAAACTTGGTTTATCTTTTCAAAACTACAAATAAAGCAACTATCTCCCAAGGGTGTTACAAAGACTTGCATTCGCTTTACTTTTTTCACCAGCTTCTTCTTCTTCTTGTTTTTTTTAATTTTACATATTTAGTGTTTTTGTTTACATCTTCTGGAACTTGGTTTTTCTACATTTTGTAGTTGCAGGACAAATAAAATAAAGAATACTTTCACCATAGGAGCTATGTAATAGCACCGTAATAACTGCAGTAAGCAAAACTGCAAATATGCAACCCTTATTTATAATTTAATGATAGTACAACAATGTGTAGTTTATTCGGGACATGTTTCTAAGTTTCTCTCGGATATATTAACATGCATTTCCATTCTTGTAGCGTAGTATATTAGTTCATATCATTCTCAGTTATATTTTAAAGAGTTTGTAACATAATGTAATTATTATGCGATGCATAGTTGTTTGCTGCATTTGTGTGTAAAGCAAGCAGACAAACTGCATGATTGTATTCTGTGCATGTGGAAATCAGATGCAATGTTTTGCTTTTAAATCCTAATTTTAACCGTGGCAACAACGCGCACATGCGCATGGATGTCACTAAGATGTTTATGGTGGTTGTGGTTAGGGAACAAGTGTTTGGCTACCGTACAAAGGCCGCCGGTTGGGGATCCTTAGACTGCGATGACCATACCGATATTTCATCTAATTTACACGTCTTTATCAGATTTCCCATTGCCACCTTATTGCAATACATTAATACAACAATGTGTGTTCGTGGCTCAAGGACAATGGCAACAATGCTACCACTGCTTCTGTGTAATAACGTATATGTGCAATAATGTGTTTGCCCTGAAAGAAAAGCATTTTCACTGGGTATGATTCAACATGCACGTTTGGTTAACTTGTACAATAAGTGGGCTTCAATGTAATATAACAACGAAAAATGTTGCCTCAGAGGTTGACGTGTCATGGCAGGTGCCACGCAAGGTCAGGCAGGCTACCCTGTAGAAAAAAAACATAGCTAAAATTCTGCGAATGTATGGCATTTGGCATTTTAAATGCCCCAAAGTTGTTTAAGCACTTTCGATTATGTATTCTGGCACGATTTGTTAAATTCATTATGTATTCTGGCATGATTTTGTCAGCAGTCAACAATCAACATGGACAACTTAGGCATCGTTGCGGAGAATGAGATCATAAATAATGACGCTGTCCTAATGGAAAATTGGGACATATAACAACTTGCAGAAGAGCTAGCAAGCCTAGGAGACAGTTCGGCACTTCTCAGGAGCTCTTCAACTCAGGAGTTGAGGTACAGGAGTGTGTTTTAGAATTTTCTTGTGCCATTCTCCGAGAATTATCCTGCTGCATAACATCTTCGCACCTCTCTTTTGGTTCGTCTTCTTCCTCAAAACTTCCTTCTCATCTTTCTTCTGTTCCAAAATTTCATATCTCTTCACATTCTATCCTCCAGAACTACATCTTTCTTATACATCTGTCTTCCTTATATGCATTGATGCAAAACAACCTTTATTAAGGCTAATAATTGCATCCTGAAAGAGCAGATATGTTCTTGGACATAATTATAGTATCATTATTATTTAGTGGTGTTACATTTGCTTACTATGTCACAGTAATTATTTAGTTCTCTTACATTTGCTTACTGCGTCACGGTAATTATTTAGTTCTATTACATTTGTTTACTGCTCTGCGGTAATTTCTTTCTTTCTTTCCACATCCATCGATCTATTTTTTTACTGTTTCGCGGTTAATATTAAGTTTTATTGCATTTATTCACTATTTCGCGCTTTTCTATTACGACAGCGTGTAACTGTCCGCAACAATACGAAACTGTTCATGTTTTTACTAACGCGCCAGCGTTTTCTCCGTTTAACAGTTGGTACCTGACATTGTGCATTTACATCGTCCGTCATGACACGTCGACCTCTGGAGCAACATTACCAAAATTCCTTCATCCGGACCTCCATCTGTATTGCCTTTATAATCTTTGTGCTTGCTTTCCTTGAATGTGTTTGAAATAAACGCGCAGCACCGCGAATTTCGTGTTACAATGTTATCTTCCGCGTGTTCATTTCCTACTATTGGCAACGCTCGAGCCCTTAAAGCCACGCCCAGGCCGCTGCTAGCAGAAGCATTGAGGGTCCTAAGCCGCAACGCGTAGCCGTAGAATATGCGCGTCCAAGCTGGAATGATCCACTTTACACTTTCCTTGCTTCGCAACGTTTCGTTAGCCATACTTTTTTAATCACGTCGGCAATAACTTAACAAGATGTTCGCCAACGCTAAGCGGTCAACAAGATGTGCCCAATATTTTCGATAAAGCAACAACTCAGAATACTACACAATCAACTCTATATACACTTAAAAAAAAAAAAAAAAAAGATTCCGTGAGTTTCTTAAAATTTCATACTTCCGCATTCGGAATAATGTAATACCCAGTAAGGAATGATTCACACTGACGGTGCGGTAAACAAAACATAACTTTACTACTTCTTAAACTTATAGGACCAACACAGTGTTGAAAAAAATAAGAGAAAATCCTTTTCATGTTCGAGATGTGTTACCTTTTCAAGCGGCAGTTTGGTGCTGACCATAATAAGCGGTAATGTCTTGCTCTGACACTTAAACAAGTCGCTTCCAACTCTTTCCACAATTTCACCGAAATGCTCCTGCAAAATCAGCGAACACAATTTTCCAAACTGCAAAGACATCTTGACAGGCCCCAGAGTTCCTATATTTTAATAATATATATAAGCGTGGTAAATTATAACAGTCCAAGGGAAATATATAACCTCTAACCCAAGTAGAATTCCAAGAAACTTTGTACCGCTCATACTTGTTTTGGTATTGCTCTCTCCTTTATAACGTTGCTAAATGGCACATTAACATAGTTATTGCCTAAATCATACACATCTATTACGTTTATAACACACTTCTCATGGTGTTGACACATTTAACAAACACGTTTTGCTTTAACATTGTTTACTATGATCCACAGAACACAAAACCAAATTACTGTGCATACTTAGTTATTTCAGTATCGATTCTAAAACCTTGTAAAAAACCTACCAAAGAATATAAGAAAAGTGATTACTCTCTGTAATCAGTAGAAATTCAGTCATATTACCTGGAGGAATAAATTTGAATATGCAAATTATGTAATTGATACTGTGGAATGACGAAGCCCGGGACAGAACGGTTTAAGTAGTGTTTCAACCACACAAAATATAGTCTCGCTTGCAGGGAGGCCTCTTCCCTCTTCCCGCACCATTCCCTGCTTGGCGATTTTTCTGCTGGTGACGTTATGTGGAAGATGTAACATGTGGAACTCAGGTTTTACGATATAATTCAAATTCCGTCATGCTATCTGACATGATATGGTCACCTCGGGTAAATTTATTTGAAACAAAACTCTCATTCCGCAACATATGAAATAGAAAAAGAAAAATAATACAAAGGAAGAAACAAAACTATGCCATATATTCTTATCTTACTAAACATTTGCAACAGTTGTTTTTGGCTTTAATGTTTTCAAAATTTAAGCTATAATTGCAATGCATTTCTTACAAAAGATAGCAAGTATTATTGCCTTTTAAACACGTAATAAACGAATAGAGGGAGGGGAAGAGAGACAAGGGGAGAAACAACGATATTATATTAAAATAGTGTATTATTTCTGCAATGTTACTTTCTCTCCTATTTACTTATAGTAAGTAGAGGAAGTACTGTATTCCACCCAAAATTTTGATGCCAAGATTTCACCGGAAATAGCTGTTTTGAGACTCTTGAATCTAAAAACCACATTTTTAGAAAAAGGTCTGTGCGTGCGTGTGAACAACATAACTCAAAACAAAAAGTCAGTTAAATACCAAACTTGAAATTTAACTCCAGCACATTCCAAGGATGCGACATGATTTTTTTTAAAGAATATTCCCTATCACGAATTATACTTTACATGGGAAATTAACCATTACATTCGTTCTCATAAATCACTAATACCATTTTGATTAAAAAGCGCATTTGCATGACAAATAAAATGTATATTTTGAATTTTCTGTAAGTAGCCTGCGAAAACTTCATTTGAATGGCCTGTATAATTTGGTAAAGGTTAAAAGATAAAAAAAATTTACTTTAAAAATATGTAGATCTTGTTAAAGCACACAATGTATGCCAAATAAATATTGTTGTGGGCTTAACCATGTCCAAGATATTCTGTGTTATTTGTCTGAATGTACAAATACATAAACTTTTTAAGTGGTAAGTCGCTATTCCACTTTTTTCCCTCGTGGTCATGCAAAGAGCATGGAATTTCAAAGTCATCACATAGCGACACGCTTTATAATTTGACTATCGGTTTAGATTTCTGAATCCTTCTTATACATACAACTTAATGTGTAATTAAAGTTCATCTCAATTAACAAGTAAATAGAAGAGTAAACTTCTGTATGAATTGTTTGTGGAAGAGTGAGCAAAGAAAGCCATGTGAATGTGTCAATTCCAAGTTTTATAATTACAGTATATATTATGCACATTTTCACACTTTCAACGGCTATAAATAATTTTAATTATATATGTTACTCGTTTTCATAAATGACCACAGTGATCAAAGCAAGCTATAGAAAATACTTATTTGAGGTTGTAAAATAATGTAATTTTATTGCGGATTACACTTTCCAGATGAATACCATCACAATGTTACATCATTACAATGACATTCCTTAGCATGGACCGAGTGTTTGTTTCCCTTGAAATGGCAAAGAAAACTTATTTCCAGATTTTAAAAATGAGCACTTGCATAGGCATGCAAAAAGGGTCATCAGCCTTTTGTCCATGTTATACCTGAATTTCCACACGATTCGGATTTAAGGCGGTATATTTTCCTAAGGCAAAGCGTAAGTTATTGTATTTCGCGTTCTTTTATCTTTCTGTTGAACTTCTTAAAAGTTTTGGAGACGTTGCGTCTGTGTCTCTGTGCATTTGAAACAGCACGAACAGGTGTCATAAAGCGTGCCGAATTGCTCTATTAGGTGCATTTGATTGCACGTGTTCACACACTAATTTCTAAAACAGAATAAGCACTATTTTCTGAAGAAAAAATTCTTAAATAACGCCGATATAATTATTTCAAGGAATCGCAGAACAACTCTTGAAATAGTATTTTTCTGTAATGCGTTGTACTGACCAATCACGAGCAAAAGTTTTGTACCCCACCAAAAGATGCAAATGTTGCTTGGTGAGCATTGTTGCTCACTAAATAATAATTATCTTTATGATTATGTAGAAGTTACTTCCAGTTGTGGATGCGACTTGGAAATATAAGTGTGGTGTGCATTCGTTTTAAAAATGAACGTTTCAAAAAACAAAGTTAAGTATGCTGTTGCGCATGGTTCCAATATAGGAACAGAAACCACTTGAATTATATATCATAGATTTCCTAAAAATGATAAACTAAGGCGCATGTGTCTCGCTGTAAACGGAGTGATAAATTCAACTGATAATGCTCGAGTCTGCTCAGTACATTTTCGGCCTGAGGACTATGAACAGGGCTTAAAAATGAATTACTTGGCTTAGCTCTACGGAAAATTTTACGTGGCGATGCAGTGCCGTGTTTGTTGATTCCGAACTGGCATGGCGTCTGTCCCTCGGGCTTGAGCACAAATAACAGCAACACTACCAGCGAAATTAATAAAAAGATATGTCATCTCAAAACTTTGTTTTATTTGGGCATGTTTACTGAAAGTGATAACAATGTTGACTTTATATTATTCAGCATATTGGATTAAGCATAATTTCATTATCAGCGACAGCAAAAATATGAGACTATGGATGCATGACTTTGTCATTGCTAAAGGACTTTTGCACCCATCGAATATGAAGAAGCAATATTGTTAGAAGATATGACCATAAAGGAAAATTTTGAAAATGAAATTTTCAACATGGGCTGTAAAACATCTTGCGGGTTATATTGCATACAAATGTCGATCCTTTGATAGCACATTGGGAAGCGACGACAGTAGTTGAAATTTACCAACACAAGTGCCTCAAGACTGGATTACAGTTATTTCCACGGGGGACTTATTCGACCTACTAAACAGTGGTGCCAAAAAGTGAAGGAGTTCGAAGTTATATTTGCGGGATTCCATGGATTTCATATTTCAAAATGTGTCAGAGCGATGAAAACACATAGTGACAAAAGTTGCTCTAAATTTCCTGAATTAGACGAAAGAATTGTTTCCGTATACTTCAGGACCCGCACATTTATTAGGATACGGCATTTGAATAAAAAATTAAAAGCTGCAATCATGGAAAAGAGAAATATGAGGAAATGTCAGCAGTGGGTGACATCTACTACTTCTACAACAGCAGCATGACCTACCACTTCTAAATGTAAATCTACTTTTAAGATTAAGCAAAGAATATTTTGTTACTTTTTATTTTGGTGATAGTTTTGGTGGTGTTGATAAAATTGGTTTGTAACTAGTAGAATGTGTTGACGAAAGTTTCCTACCATTTTCAGTTAAAGTATTTTTATAACATGTAATTGCATTATGTAACGCTTCCTTAATTACTGCTTAATAGTTTACATAATGGGTATACCAATCCGTGCCTTAAATTGTACACGTTAAGACGGGTTTAAAATGTTCACTTTCAATTACTATCCAAAGAGCGCGCGTGCTCTACCATCCACATGACGTCACAGGCACGCAGCCAATGAGAGCGAAGTGGCCGGAGTGGCTTACCTTCCCTATACTCGACTTACCTTGTCTCGCTTGGGCGAGTGGAGAGGTAGGTTCGCTCTGTGTTATTAGCTCCGTGACCTGCTTTATTTCTGTTAGCGCTCTTGCTACGTGTGCTTTTACACAGGCTTTGTTTGTGTTTACTTACTAAAGTTCGAGATTTTCTAAATTAGATTCAAGTTTCTTGTTATCAAAACATGTTTGTAGAAAGAAAGAATACTTTAGTAGTTACATTTGTGGATCGCGATGCTCCGAAGCCTTCACCGTATGAACTACACGAATGGATTTACGACGTTTTTCGTTTTGAAGATGATGATTTAGAGATGATTCAGCTGAATAATTATACCAGGTAACTATATATCCAATGTAAGGAAGAGATGAAATTCAAAAAGGCCATCACGGACACCAACGTTGAGTCAATTTTTACTCATAGTAATGGGCAGAGAAGTAAGGTTACGAATACAACGGCAGGACTAGTTTTTCGTATTGTGAAACTGTATCATTTGCCAAAGGATCTCAACCCAGAATTTATTAGGGAGCAACTGGGAACTTATGGTATGGTGATATCGTTGACTATGGATACTTGGGGTTCCCTTCTTAGATACTAAATTAGTAATGGAGTACGAACAGCAAAGATGGATTTGCAAAGGCATATTCCATCATATATGGATATTGCTGGAGTTAAAAGCTTTATAAGCTATGAAGGTCAACCAATCACGTGTGCATTGTGTAACGGCACGGGACATTTTCGTACCACATGGCCCAGAAGAAGGGTAATTACACAGACACCACGCACCACAGATGCTCCCACGTGGTCGCAGTTAGTACAGGGCGAGTTCCCCATTAAACAGGCACCGCTAGATATTGAGAAAGTACCAGTTTGGCACTCGACAAGATGTCAAGTAATACGCAGGAGCAAGTCACTATGTCCGATTCGTCCGGAAGAGATAGTGCTGTCGAACGCAAATCGCCATGTAACTTGATTGCAAAAGGGGACGCGACTTTGTCTCGTTCTACAGCCATTGATGATGCTGGCATGGAAACGGATATGGTTATGTCGATCTTATGCACTGTGATGATGGAAGACGAACACTCCGAGGAGGAACCTGACGCTTTAAATGTTGCGCCGACTGTCGGCATAGCAGGCCTGCAAAACAGTGATATGAAAATACTGAGCACCACGACTGATAGTGTTTCTTGTAGTAGCCGTGACCTCTCTATAAAAAGAGACGCACGGAAAGTAATACTGGTGGACTCACCTCTGGCAGCGGAAAGAAAGAGAAAACGCGTGCATCCTTTAAGAGTGAGTCAGCTGAAAACACTTTGCTGTCATGATTCGCTATCCTTTCTTTCTCCCTTGCTTGTTATACATTTTCTTCATTTTCATGTCTTAAGCACGAATTTATGCTACCTTAAATATTAATGGTATTCGCAATGCCACCAAGCAACAGCTCTTGAAAGGTTTTATTTACAATTATGATATTGATATATTGCTATTGCAGGAGGTAAACATTGACAATTTCAATTTCCTTGGTCCTCAATATAACTATATTTGTAATGTGGGTGACGACAATAGGGGTACAGCGATAATATACAGAGCTGCTTTGAACATAACTCATGCATTTTAACTATTATTATCGACAACTATACCTTGGTAGTTAACGTTTATTTGCCTTCTGTCTCTAAAAAACGGCGTGTACGTGAAGCCTTTATTGATAATCATAAGCCATTCTTTTTACACAAAAGATACAGCTATTTGTTGCTGGGTGGCGACTTTAACTGCGTATTACACACCAAGGATCAACGAGGGCTGTATCATCTATCTCCTGCGCTACAACGGCTTTGTACTGAATTGCAATTGACTGATACATGGGAATTGTTACATGGTAATACAGTTTGCTACACGTATTAGCGTCATAATTCAGCATCAAGCATTGATAGGCTGTATGTCAATGCACTTCATAGAACGAACATTCGGAGAGCTGCTGTTGTTGCTGCTGCAGTAAGTGACCATCATGATTTAATTGTTAAAGTAGCAGCAAGCCCCCTTTACCCATTTTTGGCAGAAGTTACTGGAAATTAAACAATGCTCTCTTATATAATGATGAAGTGCAACAACAGTTTCGTATGATTTGGGATAAGTGTTACCCTCAGAGCGGACAGATCTCGCTACAATGGTCTTCTGCAGTGGCTTTTGATTTATAAACCTGCCATAAAGTAATTTTTCAAATTTGTTGGTAAAGCTAAGGCGAATGAACAAGCTACCCTGCTACATTATTACTATGCGGTATTGCATGATTTGACAGGACAACAGCATGCCGGCAATGAAGTTATTGCCAGACTGTCAGCGATTCGACGAAGAATTAACAAAATTCAGGAATCAATTATGGATGGTATACAGGTGCGATCCCGCGCATTCGCTATTACAGACGATGAGCGCGCTGTCTTCGGAGAAGGACCGACATCAATGTAAATTCATGTCTGATATTCTCACTCATCATGATACTCCACTGCACACCACATCTGAGATTCTCAGAGGGACCGAGGAGCATTTTCGAAGGCAATATGGAAAACGTCTTACTCTTGATTCCTCTAAAGGAATCCTCTATAAAGCTACTGACCGAACTTTAGTTGATGATGAGCCAGATGCATTGGAAGCACCCATTACTATGGATGAACTTCGAGGCAATTTTTAAGGCGAGAACAATTCTCCACCAGGAGCAGATGGAATTAGCTATACCTTCTACAAAGTATTTTGGCCCATTATTAAAGACCGTATGTTACAGTTGATGAATGCCGTTTTTGAAATGCGAAAACTTGTCGGGATTCAACGAAGGTATTGTGATCTTAATTCCAAAACGTATTCGGCCCCGATACTTTACCAGCTATAGGCCTATTACGCGGCTGAATACTGATTTTTAAGATTTTTACGAAAATTATGGCGAACAGATTGCGCCAAGTACTGCCAACATTGATTGGTCCGGAACAAAACTGTGGAATTCCGGGCAGAAAATTAACCCATAACTTTGTACAACTACGTGATACAGTTGTACATCCTGAGGAAAAGGCAGCTCTTTTGTCACTGAACCTTGAGACGGCATTTGATAATGTAGATTATGACTACTTATTTGGTGTCTTACAGCGCATGAATATTCCTGATCGCCTCCTCACTGCCGTTAAATTAACATACACCTCTGCCTACTCCAGGTTACACATAAACGGATATTTCACTAAGCCTATTCCTATTTTGAGTGGTATACGTCAAGCATGCCCCTTGTCTACGTTGTTATTTACCATTTGTACTGAACCATTGGTTCGGTTGATAATGAAACATGTATTTTCAACTGCTGTATCGACAGGTTTGTTCACTATAAAGACTTATGCCGATGATATGACCTTGTTCCTCCGTCATAGCCAACAGTTGTATTTGCTCCCCCACATATTACAGTTTTATGAACACGCATCTTCTGCGAAGATTATTTATCAGAAATCCTCATTACTACCTTTTGGGAGATGGCCTACGATATTAACTTTGGCGGAAATACCCATCAAGGACCACGTCACTGTTCTAGGCCTCCAAATTGTATCGAATGTCACTGAAATGATAAGTTTAAACTGGCCATCTTTACTCCATCAAATCCGCTACACTTTACACCATCACCAAAGTAGAAACCTGAATATTCTTCAGAGAACTTGATTTGTTAACCTGTTTGCTTTGTCCAAGCTATGGCACTAGCACAAGTATTACCCCTTCCACCAGAGATATCCCAACGTATCGAGTTAGCAGTGTCCTATTATTTGTGGAGTAGCCATATGTACAAGGTGGTGAAGTCTCAACTCTGACGTTCCATCACTAGTGGGGATCTCGGACTAATGACAGTATCTGAAAAGTGTTCAGCGTTGTTGATTAAAACTTTGTTCGATCTGGGACTACTAAAGCACAATAGACAACTTCAGTCCAGTAATGGGAGCCTAATACGTCATGCCGTTTTTCGCCGAACGGTAATATGCATTACCACTTTACCCCACAATTATTTCTCTGTGGGTCCATTTCCTACTATAAAGCAGCTGTATCGTCATCTTCTGTTGAGACGCTCCTCTACTCCGACTATAGAGGGCAAATATCCTAACATACAGTGGAAGAATATCTAGAGGGTTTTTCGATACACCGAGATTTCGACGGACTGGAAGGCCTCTGCTACAAGATCATAAATGCCATAATACTCACAGTAGAAAAACAATATCGACATAACATTTGTAAATCACCATATTGTACCCGTTGCCACAATATTGATACCCTTCATCACGTACACAACCTGTATTCCTGAAACTTGGCAATGGATCAAACATAAAATTAGCTGCATTACTATGTCGTAGAACCCCAATACTATTCATAGGGCTATCTTACAGCTCGATATCCAGATTCCACGTTATGTGTTTGCCCAAATATGGCTTGTCATGGGGTATCTCCATTACATGCTGCAGGATCCCGCTCCAAGCGTACGAGGTTTCGAGACCTTTCTGACAGACCGCTGGACACGACTAAAAAGGAAAAAACGCGAGACACTGTTGTTAATCGGCCCCAACTTGGATGTTCTCTCTGTTTAAGAAGGGCTTTTGTAAAAAAGAATTTTAATTTTGAAATGTATTTTCTTTGCGTTTAAGTGTTCCTAATAAAATCGAGAAAAATAATTGCAGGAAACGGTGAAAGTGTAGTGCAGGGAAATTCAGAAACTTTGAATCTGCCCTTTGACCCACATACTAATCAAACACAAGCTATCAGCCAATAAAACAGACTTTTAGAAATTTATATATATATTCAGAAGAGAAAATCAATAATGCAAAGAAACATGGAATTTTCAAAACAATATAAGAATTATTGTAATCACTTTGTGAGATAAGTGTTACCCAATTCTTTTTAAAATATTTGTATGCGCCAATGAGTTGTAGAGGAGATGGAATTTGTACAGTATTGTATGAAAATTGAAAGAGTAAAATAAACAGAAAGAAAGATCCGAATTAGTTCTTAGAGTATACTCGATGGCGCATGTGCATAAGAATCTGTTGGTAGTAGTTAGAAATGTGTTCAGAACCAAATGTTGGAACAAATTTATTGATGTGCATTACTGTATTGTAATTACGTCGTAAACTTAAAAAGAAACCGAGAGAAAATATTTTTTCTAGGATTACTTATTTTGTTAACACAGAATACCTTTCCTTCGTAAGTTCTCTGTGCGGTGAGGTATAATGGACCCAACATTAAGTGACATATTTGGAGGTTAAGGTAGCTCTTAAACCACATATTAATATCGTAAGTTCGTAAACATTGCTAAACCTTGATCAACGAGAATTAAGTTGCAATGTAGGTGGTGAAAAAATGGCGTAATATGAAGTTATAACAATTTGGAAGAATACAGTTTAGAATAAATTTGTTGGTTTTCGAAATTTGCAAAATTAAATATAATTCAAGAAAGGAGAATGATTCAAAGGTCGGTGAATAAATATTATGGATGGAATGATAAAACTAGGAAAAACAAGTTTTCTTAAATTAAAAACTACAAGATGGTGTAATTCAAGGAGAGAGTTAAAGCTAATAGGATTCAAAAAATAAATATTGAAGTTCTCATCAGTACGAACATTAATTATAATGCATTAATTTATAATAGCATTATTATTGTTATTATTATTATTATTATTATTATTATTATTATTATTATTATTATTATTATTATTATTATTATTATTATCTTTATTATTGAAGGTGAAAGTGAGATCTTAAAGTGGAAATATATGATTTTAAAGTAAGAAATATGAATTCGTTTTAAGCAAAACAAAAGGCGACTTTAATAAAAAAAATAAAATATGCGTCCATAACCATAAATCAAGGGTTACTAGCAAATGAAAAAGTCTTAAATGAGGAAAAAGAAGAAGAAAAATATAGTATTATTAAAATAAAACATAATAAAATAATTCATGGTAATATCAATGGATTGATGCTGAAAAAGAAATAAAATATAATAGGAATTTAATGTAATGAATCATTTAAAATTGTTGGTTTAAGACGTTAAGGAGATCAAGGTTATCACAGGACGTTAAATAAGGAGAAAAAGAAGACGTTGTATTGTAAACAAATGCACGTGTTCTTGTCGGTAGCACCGGTGTCGCATTCTTCCTCTTACAACTAGTTCCCAAAACATTGGCCCAGTTTAAGCTTTTTGAGGGAGAGGGGTTATTTAATGTTATTTATATACCTAGAAAATGGTTACATATAGCTGGATTAGTTAGAGCTATTCCATAAAGGTTTTATTTAGAGGTGCAAATATGTATTTCTGAGAAATACCACAGCCGATGCGGGAGAGGGAAGATATCCTTTCCAGTGTATTATGCACGTGCCTTGCGTGTCTCTCTCAAGCGGCACAGACATTACTTGGGTAATTTTCAGGTAAGAACGGGCCCGTTTTCGCATACCAATAAATTATTGCCATTCAGTCACGGTATGGTTCAAGTTGTGCCAAAGGAACTTCGTTTTATTCAATAATGAAGCAGATCGGCTTTAATTTTGTGAACAGGAAAATGGCAAAAGTGATTATAACAGAGAATATACTGTGTGGCGTCGTAAATATTTACTAAACAAAGTTGGCGGATCTGGACGGTTTAACATACAGCGTAGTGGACCGTCCGAGTGCCGGGGACTGGTTGCTTAGCAACAAGTGTGCTTGAAGTCATTTTCCAAATATCCGAATTGAAGCTAAGTAATCCTAATTATTTAGGCAGTTAAAATAGTAATTAATTAGATAGTTCTATCGTTTATCATTCAGTGTATAATATTTTTCATTAAGTTTGTTTGGCCGTCTCGGATTTATTTATTTAATAATTGAAATTTCTATCTCCCCCCTTGGGGATTTGAATGGAGATTCAATATTGACCAGACGAATTGAATTTAAAAAATCAAACAAATAATTCAGTATGTGATGTAAATGAGGTGGTAACTAATGTGAATATGACAGATGACACGAAATTATTGTATAATTATAAAGATTCTGGCCCTTTTGCTGTGAATTTAGTAGGAGTTGATAAAAATGTTCATATGATGCATCCAATGAAATATGGAAAAATGCTATATGTAAATGAAATGAAATTTAAATATGTTGTCACAGTTCGGAAGAATAAAATTGAAATTCATGTTAATACGTTCCAAGAGGCTAATAATTTTCTGTTATCAGAATTTGATTTGAAATACTCTATTAAAACATTTATCCCTAAATACAATATACTAACCAAAGGCATTGTTAGAGGTATTGATACAGATTTGTCAATGGATGAAATAAAACAAGTGACTAAAACAAATAGTGATATGGAAATTGTCCATGCATACAGATTCCAAAGGAAAAGCATAAATTCCAATGGAGACATACAGTGGTTCCCTATTCAATCAGTTCTCATGACTGTTAGATATCAGTTGTTGCCCCAAAGGGTATATATGTATTTATGGAGTGAGCAGTAAAGTAGATGAATTTAAATAATCTCCAAATAAATGTAAAAATGACAACAATTTGGTCATGTGATTAAACTTTGCAGAAATCCTACAAAATGTGTAGCCTGTGGAGAAGAGGATACGCTTTCTGATTGTTTAGCTTCTGATTTTTACTGTATACCATGTAAGGGAAAACATAAGGCCAATAGTCGAGATTGTCCAGTGTATGAATTTGAGCCGGAAGTCATAAAAGTAGTATATGAGCACAGGGTGTCTAGATATGAAGCTATCAATACAATAAAAAATCTGATGTGTTACACTCACATGACTTTCTCTACTCTTGTACAAACTATTTTTACAAACGCTTATTCTCCATCTACTTCATGTTAATCGAGATAAACATTTGCAGACTCTATCTTATTGCTAATTTTCTTGTAGATGTAAGGGGAATATATATTTACAAGGGCAATATAGAAATACACTAGCCTTTAAGCATATACATATCTCTTAATAGCTGGTTGCTAGGTGCAGCAACATTCCCTTTGCCACAGATTAATACTCTTTGCATATCAATGACAAAAAATCTGATGTGTTACACTCACATGACTTTCTCTACTCTTGTACAAACTATTTTTACAAACGCTTATTCTCCATATGCTTCATGTTAATCGAGATATCGAGATGTCAATCTTATTGGTAATTTTCATGTAGATGCAAGGGGAATATGCTAGGTTTAAAGCGATAGTCAAATATTTTAACGCTGGTTGCTATGTGGCGCATTCCATTCTCTTTACATGTCCAGGACATAAAAAAACGAATAAAGAATTTGAGAAAAAGTATAAGTATTGGAAAATTTAAGGGAATAACAAGCAATATCTCGAAAACGGTTCACTCAACAAAAGAAATGTGTATGACATAAATTGTGTATTTTAACGGGATCTACATTTTTTGTGTAGTAAAATTTTGTCTATCTCTTATGGTTTACCAGTTATGCAAAAGTCGTTCACAATGAAGAATACTTTTGGAGACATTCCTAGAAAATTCGAGATATACATTTCATTTCTCATGACAAAATCTTAAACATATGATATTTTAATCAAAATCGTTAGAGCCATTTTTGAGAAAATTAAAATTTTCGAAAAATGTTCCATGTAAAGGGTAGTCTGGGGTGGGGGGATTTTATTGAAAACCTTCGTGTCGCATCTCTGGAAGATACTGAACCTAAATACCAAGTTTGGTTTTTATACGACTGTTCGTTTCTGAGTTATGCTGTTCACAGACACACACACAGACACACACACACACACACACACACACAGACAGACACATGGACATGTTTCCAAAATTATACATTTCTCTCCAAATTATACAATTGATCTGAATGTAAAACGTTTCCTTCTGTTGTCTCAAATTAGCACTCTATTCATGTGGAGAAATTAAAAAATCACGAATTTGGATCAAAATTGGATGTCTGGATAGAATATAATTCATATCAAACCTGGCAATTACTCCTCGCCATCCTCATACTGTGTTGAATGAAAGATTCGCTTCAATAATTGGATATTGATACCAGTACTTTTTCCAATATAGAGTCGTATCTCAATCAATATATATTTTTACAATTTATTTAGAAATTTCCTAAGAAGACATGGAATTTATTCTTCACAGGTGGTTTTCCAAAAAGTATCAGAAGGAGTGGGAGCAGCTGTATATCATTATAATTTAAGTGAATCAAATTAAATGATAAATGGTCTATTTATTCTGCGGAAATGTTGACCATTAAGAAAGCTATTCAAACCATCAGAACACATAGATGTAAAGTTAATATTATATTCACAGATAGCAAATCATCTCTGCTGGAACTCCAAAATTTTTTATTAAGGAAAATATTAGTCTCTAAGAAGTGGAAATTAAATTTTGGATTTATCAAGCTCAACTTGATAAAATAATAATCAAATTAATATGGATCCCAGGCCATTAAAATATTGTTGGTAATGAAAATGCAGACTCTCTGGCAAAAACAGCAAGATATGGAGATTTTTCATTAGAACCACTTCCTTTAAAGAATGCAAAAATCTATATCCTTAATGAATATTGTGATAATTATTCTCATAACTTGGATACTTCTATGAAATTTTATATTAATAAACCTTGGTTCTGTAATGTCAGCATAAAGAAAGACGACCTTAAGGTTATTTCCAAAATAAGATTACAAGTAGCGTATACACCAGATTTTCTATATAAATTAGGTAAAACTGTTAATAATAAATGTTCATGTGGCAATCTTGGTAATATAGAACACATTTTGTTTGGATGTTCTTTTAATGAACAACAAAATAATAAATTGTTATTAGAATTGTACAAATTAGGTTTTTCTGGGCGCATTAAAATTACTAATATAATACAATATAATCCAATTAAGGTATTTAAAAAATCATAACTCATATCCGTAAATGCAAGATTAATTTATAAGTTAGGATTACTTAGCCATTTTATGTTTTGGGAATAGTCAACTATTATTACAGAGAGGGTAATTAGACGTCAAAGAAGATATAGTGTCTTCAGGAGTCTTTAAATAAGAAGGAAGAAGAAGAGGACGGTGCGAGCGCAGCCGAGAGTGATTCAGAAGATGGTTCCGATTCTGATCTGAAGGAATAGAACCGCTGCTGAAATCGGAATAAAAGCGAAAAGTTATTATTATTATTATTATTATTATTATTATTATTATTATTATTATTTGGCTCCAGTAATATATTATAATGTATAAAGTAGCGTAATGCAAAGAGAACAAATGTTCATTAAGCATATAATTTCCAAGTCCTGCACATAAAGCAACGTCAATGATGCAATCTCAAATGTGCACCAGTAGTGTAAACCGAACAAAATGCCTCCTTTCCACTCCTCCCCATTCCACCATCTTCTTTCCGCTTACACGCGGAAGGATATGTACATAATTCTCGCTAAACCAGGAATAATGGTTTGCATTATAATGGTATGCAGAACATAACTACGAAGAATTCGGTTTATATCGGTATTGTTTTAAACGCGTTCTGAAGTTATGGAGATAGGTATTTATAATGAACCCATATATGTGACATTTAGATGTTAAAGCTTGTAAACTTTGCCTACAATTCCTACTTTTAACACCATATACAGAAATGACACCATACACAACATCTAATAAAATATCCACACATTCAAAATCGTATTTTGCACACACTGAAGAATTGACATGCATATTAATCTACCCCTTGATTGGAAGAAAAATTAAGACCCGCTGCGTTAGTTCACAAAATATTTTATAACTGCTCTATTCAGCGCTTTTATTATTATGCTAAGCTGTTTGGTTCCTTTCTTTTGCTTTTCAGCTTTGAACAGCTTATGTTATAAAGAGTGTATTGCGTTTTTAAATCTAGAGACGGCCCGTTTTAGTTTTATGAAATTTCTAACCAGCTTTTTATGCTGTATTTTAAAGGATGGGGACATTTTTTTTGGAATAGAGCATTGTGTACCTGTAGTTTTCTGCACTGTTCAGCACTTGATGTCACATTAGATGTACCTGGTGATTGAAGTATCATTGAATGTCACATTGGATGTACCTGGTGCAATTGAAATGTCATTGAATGTCACACTAGATTCATCTGGAGCAATGGAAGTGTCATTCAATGTCGCAGTAGATGCAATTGCTAAAAAATCAGCAGCGGCTCGTGAGTATGCATTTTGGGTCTTCACAAAACGTTAGATTCAGACAGCCCTGAAAACGCATCTAATGCATAATGGTTATGATCATGAACAAATTGATACAACTGCAGCCGCTCTCAACAACAATAACCTGCCTGACAAAAAAAAACTGTTGTTTTTTGCGAGTTTTATTCTTTTGTACATAATTAAGTCAGTTTAGAGCAACAATGAAGCAATCTGGAAACTTTAGAGGTATCGCTTTCATCATTCTCCATTTGCAGTCTTTCGTCAGCCAGATATTAATATTACTCATTTATTAGTACTCACCAAGTTTCATTTTCTGAAGCAGAAAAATGGCATAATTTCTCATTATAAAATATCCTTGCCCTCCACATACACGTTTCACTGCACAGTAGATACACGTTTCACTGCACAGTAGATACACGTTAAATAGGGAAAAGCTAACTTCACCGTGGCTGGCTACTATCTACTTATAAAGAAAACCATGTGTCTGTTTTTAAATCACGCAAACGTTTCTATCACTGTAGGATTGGTCGTCCTCCATGGTGTAGTGGTTACCATGCTAGCTTCTGGTTCCTGAGGTCGTGGTTACAAACCCGGCGAAGGGCGATGGATTTTTTCGGGCGTAAAAATCCTTAACATGGCTTCCTTCGGAAGGGAAATAAGGTCGGTTGTCCCGTATCGTAGATTTGCGGCACGTAAAAGAACCTCAAGCCTGATAAAGAGGCCTTTGAGCAAAAATACCGGTGTTTCACGTCCAATATAGAATGGGACGTCAAGGACCACAGTAGTTAAAGAGCGCCCAGGATTTTTACGCCCGAAAAAAATCATCGCCCTCCGCCGGGTTTGAACCCGGGACCTTGGGAACTAGAGACTAGCATGGTAGCCACTACACCACAGAGGACGACAGAGAGGACCTGGATATGCTGTTAGTAAACTGGGAAGCGCAGCAGAATGCAACGGAGACATCGTGTATACCAACAGAGGTTTTCGCAGACATTTCCTACAGATCACGCTTTTTAGAGTTGCGAAACGCCTTCTGGAATCAGTATCAGCGCATAAGATACTCCATCCACGAAGAGATCACCCTGTCTGTGACCAAACAACGACGGATCGTGTGACTGACTATGTTATTCACCGTCCGCATTGTAGTACAAGGGGCATTCAAAACATTTCAGTATTAGCCACTAATGAAAGTTTCATCCTTATCAACTTCAACTACGCCAGTAGCTACTGCAGCCGGACCATGGACGGAGAGTGGCATTCGCTAGGTGGATTATACGACCAACTGAACAAGATCCAGTTTTTTGCAACCGTGTTATTTACAGACGAAGCAGGTTCCACAACACAGGCCTTGTAAATCGCCACAATATGCATTACTGGAGCACTGTAAACACACATTTGTTGCAAGAGGCGGCCTTACAAGTCCGATGGAGTTTCAATGTTTGGACTGGTGTATTCGGTGTTCATCTAATAGGCACGAACTTTTATGATGGCCAACTCACTGAGAATCATCTATATCCACTTCCTAGAATACTAGCTGCCTACTCTACTGGATGAAGTGCTGTTGCAGAACCGAGTATGTGGTGCCAACATGATGGGGCGCCAGCTCATTCGGCCCGCAGTGTAAAGGCTTATCTCGATACCACCTACCCTGAACGATGGATCGGACGGCATGGAGCCAATAGGGTGACCAGCACGCTCACCAGATCTAACCCCATTAGATTTCCTCTTATGGGGTTATCTTAAAAATATCGTGTACCAGGAGATGCCAGTGAACCCTCAAAAGCTCATCAGGGAACGCATCATCTTAACTTGTCGTGACATCACACCGGCCATGTTGCGCCACGTTAGGCTGGTGATGATGGTTAGACTGAGATCTTGCATCCACCGGCGTGTTGGCCAGTTCGAACACCTATTACAAGCACATGGGGGAAACGGGTAAATTATAACGGTTTATCTGTGCAATGGTCCGGCATGATGTCACAGTCACTGTTAGGTGCACTACTTTGGGAACCAGAGAGGTTCACAACGATCATAACATGGGCTTGCAAACGCTATCTGGTTTGTTTGAACGTACTTCATTTTATAAACTCTCAGAAAAATTTATTGGCTTTCTTTTGTATGAAAGAATAGATTTAAATAGTAAAATATTATTTAATGATCCCACATGTTTGTGAGCTATAATGCCAATGTTATATGCATTTATTTATGATGTTCATTAAAGCATATTCTAACAAGTAACTTTTGTTTAATTAAATTCATATAATTAAACTAATTAAGTGAAAACGTCATTTCCATACCAAACTATCAGATCTCGTTAAGTTTACTAAACATAAAAAGTACCTTCAAATGGCAGTATTTGAACCTGGGACCTTCATTACCGAAGGCCAACGCGCACACGTTCTAAGAAATACAAATCACTACACGCACAGCGATGCAAACCAGTCATTGATACGACGTCAGTCAGTGGACAGTGTTTACGGCATAGTCTATACAACGACGGGACTGCAAAACTTCTCAATCCGCAGGCTGAAAAGACTCACCCGGTATATACAGAAAATAAACATCTATATCCGTATAACTGTGCCGTATACTCACATCAGATCTAAATTTCGCTGTACAGCAGGTGAATTGGCGTAACAGTTCAGTATGCTAACATCTAGCGGGATTTATGCCAAACTGAAATGCGAGCGGGGGTTCCCAAATTCTCGCCCTTGTACTCTCGCATTAATGAAATTTCTCCAGTAGTGTGCTACTACATAGTCGCATGGATGTAAACTTTTTGCATTGAGATAAATAATAAGGGCCAGTGCACGACGCGTATGTATTTCACCACAAGGTAATTACATCATACCAGTGTTGTATGCGCAAAAGCTTCTAAAAATGTGCACAGGTCCAATTGTGCTCGTGACTCTGTTGCCATCTCTCGTCAAATTTAAAGGAGATCCGCGGTAGATTTAAAAGCCGTAGATTTTAAATTACCGCATCCATGCTACGTTTAATAGCATTCAAAGAAAAAATAATAAATCCGCAAGGTGTCAAAAATTAGGGTGTTCCGTACTCTTGTGCTCTTATACAGCATCCGCCACTATACTTATTTCATTTTCTTTATGAGACAGCTTTCACTTCCCATTTCAGGATTTTGTTTCTGCATCTTGAAATTTGAACACTTTTTTATGTGGTGGGAATCTTCAAATGTTTATTGCACAACTTCAGAAAAGCAGCACTTTTTAGATAGGTGAGGCTGTAATCAGTTTGTTTGAAATGTAAAAAACGGACTTTGGCATTAGTGTACAAAGAGAAAGCCATTTTCATTCAATTATCTACTAAATGCAAATGTTACACATTTCAGTTTAGAGAGCATATAAACATGCACACTGCAAAACTATTACTTAACTGTAATGTTCTGCATGTCATGAAATGTATATGCATGGGAAAACTCAAAACAATGCTTTTATTTCTCGCCAGTTCAGTGATTTGCAATATACTTCGATGGGTACAGCAGGGTGAAAGAGAAAGTTACTTAGTGAGGTGGGTCTTCGTATGTGTATTTACGTTTTATTTTATAACAACGGAAGTTTCAACTGTTCATTATTGTATAATTCAAATCTGAAATCAATAATGGTCCATACTAATCTACAATCAATAAGGGTCCGTACCAAGTGCTATATACCATCATGAACATTAAGCATATAAACAACGTTTGAAACAAGTCGCCAATACTTTATTGTCATTATAGTTGACTGGTTGCATTACATAATTTAAACTATTTTTGTAATTGTTTAACAATGTAGCAGCTAGTCATACATGAGTAACCACAAAAGCAAAAACATTTAAAATCATAGGATAGGAAGTAACAAATATTCTACTCTCCAAAAACATGTTTTGAACTTCTCCGTGCAGAAGGTCGAAATAACCTAAGCTTAAAGGTAAAGCCCCAACATCGTCATTTGGCAAATATGAGATTATAACAAAAAAGGATAAATGCCTTTTAAACATGCTGTTTTAGCTGCATGCGATATTTCACTTCCTCTGAAATACAAGAAACTTCCTTCTTTTAACTGAGGTATGCATGCGATTCATTGTATCATTTACTCGTAAATATTTTCTGTAATTATTCTGTAATGGGAATTTACCATTTAAGTCATATACTGTGTTAAATGAATTACATGCTAAATGACGAGTTTTCTGCAAACCATAACCTTTGTACTGAAAACTTGAGTTTATATAACCCTCGTCTTATTGAAGATATACTACCCTTTCCCTTTCAGATAACCTGCTAGACACAGTTTTTAGAAAATGCGGTTATTTGAATCACTACTTGGTGTGACACCAAAAGAAATAAGCTTCTGAGATTGTTTTGAAGTGGTAAACACAGAACCCTATTTATTCTTATAGCACCATGTGCTGCATGGGACTGTTCAAAAGATATAAAGGCGCAGAGCATCATATTTACGGAGTATTTATTTTTTTATGGCACACAAGAGTAGATGTTTGCTTAGGAAATCTAACTGAAAATTGTTTTCTCTTTAATTTAATTCTAAATTTTCAACAAATATAATGCTTTCTCAAAGTTTTTCCAAAGTTTCAGTATTACTAACCTCTACATAATTTTTACCGTCATTTATTACATACTTTATTATGATATATTCTAACTGTGAACAACTTGTAACTTTGAGTTTTCCAGGCAAAATCCAATTCAAATCTCTGGCACAACTGAGCCTTTACATACCTGAATTTCTATATCAAAATTCGCTTTTACATTTGGTGCACTTTTAGGGATACCCTCCACGGATAACCGATAAAAACATACCACCACACTAAAAACCGGATAATTCTACTTATTCACCTCTGAAAGCTTCTGAAAAAAGTTATTATGTAAATCGGAAAAACCTGTAATAACATCTTTGGTCAACCATGCTCCATTCTTCTTCATAATGTTTCCTCTCCTTTTTTTTCTCCTTTCACTAGGATCCCTTCGTGTTACTTCATTTCTTGGGCTGCTTAAATAAGTGGAGAGTTTAGGAAAAATTCGCGGTATTGCTCCAGGTCGTAGTTTTGGTCCAGCATGTGGAAATTCTTTCTCGTTACCATCTGAATCATCATAAACATCGTAGATAACTACATCTTCGGTTTCAAAATGCTTTATACATACTACAGATCTCCATTGGATTCCAGTCTCTTCTCGGAATCCTTTGACCCACCTACTGTGAATTTCAGGATCAGCTTCAACTTGAACGTTACGTAGCTTTTTTTCTCGGAATCGTAATTACTGTTACATCCTAGCACACAGCATTTACGCATCTAAAAAATAAAATAAAAGACATGAATTTTAAGACAAAACCTGCATTACGTTGGTCTTCAAAAGCGATGAAAGTGACGTCTTACATCTCCTACAGATGTCACTCTATGTCATCCTGTAGCTCGAACACAAAGGCAACATGTGGACAACAAATACCGCCAAAGCCAGTAAGATACCGCCAACGCTCTCAGTAGGCGTTCCTATTTACTTTTTATTTTAGGTTTATTCATTTTTTACGTTTCTGATTCACGGGAGGTTAGGTTAGGGTTAGTTTTTTTATATAAACTTAGGTTTCTGATTCATTGGAGGTTAGGCTAGGGTTAGTTTTTTTACTTTCTCTACTTTTACTTTCTACTACGTATAGTAAGTAGGGGAAGTATTGCATGCCACTCAAAAAAATTCGATACCGAGATTTCACCAGAAATACATGTTTTGAGGCCTCCTGAATCCAAAAAACGCAGTCATGTCCGTGTGTTTGAACAGCATTACTCAGAAACGAACAGTCGGATAAACACCAAACTTGGTATTTAGGTTCAGTATCTTCCAGAGATGCGACACGAAGGTTTTGAAGAAAATTCCACACCCCAGATTACGCTTTACATGGAACATTTTTCGAAAATTTTGATTTTCTCTAAAATGGCTTCTAACGATTTTGAATAAAATACCATAAGGCATTTTTTATTGCAAATGAATTTATATCTCGAATTTTCTGGGAATGTCTCCAAAAGTATTCTTCATTGTGAACGACTTTTGCATAACTGGTAAACCATAAGCGATAGACAAAATTTTACTACACAAAAAGGTAGATCGCTTTAAAATACACAATTTATGTCATATACTTTTTGTTGAGTGAACCATTTCAGATATTGCTTGTTATTCCCTTAAATTTTCCAATACTTATACTTTTTCTCAAATGGGAATTCGTTATTCATTTTTTTTGCCCTGGTAATGCAAAGAGAATGGAATGCTCCACATAGCAACCAGCTCTTCAAATATTTGACTATGGCTTAAAGCCTACCAATTCCCCTTGCATCCACAAGAAAATTAGCAATAAGATTAACATATCTATATCTCGATTAACATGAAGCATATGGAGAATAAGCGTTTGTGAAAATAGTTCGTACAAGAGTAGAGAAAGTCATGTTAGTGTAACACATCAGATTTTTTAAATATAAGTTTAGGTTTCTGATTCACGGGAGGTTAGGTTAGGTTTAGTTTCTATTTTTATATAAGCATATGAAATACAGCTGTCTTCCTTTTATCCATTTAACTGGAAGAACGTTGTCGCATAATATACACTTCGTTGATAATTCCATGCTGTATCAGTTACTCCTGCAGCAACTGTAACTTTTTAACACCTAATTGTTCTCTCACTATCGTGTATATTGTATTTTCGCATCCTCCGTAGGCAATTTTGTTTCCTATTATGCAATGTTAATAACAATGCGTTGCGTTTTTCAGCGCCAAAACAAAATGAAGAAGAAGAAGAACACATCGCTTGTTCCTCGGATTTCACTTCTCATTTAGGTTGGCAGTTCCCATGACGCATGTGCGATAGCGGGAAGATGGCCACGTTTGTTGTCTTCACATCGTCATTTTGCTATAGAAGTAAAACACCTTAAACAGGTGAACACCAGCTATAGAATAGATAACTACTCCTAAAATCACTCACTCCTAAGGCAATTTATTCACTTTCCTTTAGCTTTTATTAAGGTTTTCAACGAAGACCAAAGTAAAGCAGAATATTGCAGCAGAAATAAAACCGAAATGGTAAAATCGAAATGATCTAACCACTCATCGTCGTAATTAACCTGAAAATATTAACATCACATGGACAACTTTTCGCCTTTATAAATGATTACCTATATTATAGGTGTGTACTATACTTACCATGAAAATTTTGTACCACTGGCTGTATTGTTTATCCACGCTATCCATGAAAACCATTTTTATTCAATCAATCATTGCATCGAATCTCATTAGGGAGTACGAAAGAAGCCAGCCAAGCGAGCCGACTTCACACTGTTGCCAAGTTCACTGACTGTGGGTTCCTTAAAGCTGGCTGTGTTTGTACCATGGGTTACTACATACTAGATATCACCCTTAGAACATCGAAGTATCACTATAGTGGTAATTTATTGGAGAGAGTGCTAAACGGACCTCGTACTAATAAAATCGAGACGTCGTTATGATTTGTATCATTGCTTACTGGATATCACTCATAGAACATCGAAGTATCACCACAGCTGTAATTTACTGAAGAGAATGGTAATCGGACTTCTTACGAATAAAATCGAGCCGTCGTCTGCATTTAAGTTTCCAAGAATTGAACTGAGTTTTATTCATGGACGCTCTATAACTGCTGTGGTCCTTAGCGTCACATTCTACATTGGGTGTGAAAGACCGGTAATTGCGTTCAGGGGTCTCTTTATCAGACTTGAGGTTCTTTTATGTGCCGTAAATATACGACACGGAACCACCGGCTTTACTTCCCTTCCGAAGGAAGCCATGCTAAGGATTTTACGCCCCAAAAAATCCATCGCCCTCTGCCGGGTTTGAACCCGTGATCTCGGGAACTAGAGGCTAACATGGTAACCACTACACCACAAAGAACGACAAAGATTCATGTAGGACATCTAGATTCCCTTGTAGAGTATAGGATTGTAACATATTTTAATATAATTTGAGGTCGAATTATGGGAACATACTCTGTTGTGATTCTGCATCTTTTAAATTATTGCCATACACTTTACATATCTCATTGCCACTTATAAATAAGTAGTTCAACATGAAACAACGCAATGCATAGTTAGCAGTTTCTATGCCATTTTAATATTTAAAAGGTTTCCGCATTCAAGGCCCGATGTCATAAGTGGATTGAAGTTGTTCGAAGAGAAAACTGGAATCCTCAAGATACAACAGACTTTGTAGTACTCATTATACAGACGACTGTAACAGTTGAGGCCAGCGGAAGAAAACATAAATTTCTTAAACGAAAGTGAAGTCCCTTTTATATTCAACTTTCCTCCTCACCTGTGAGAAACATAGTTAAATATAGAATACTGAATAGCCATTAGCTGTAATGTGCAACAGTTAGGATGGTATTGTATTTGTGTGGAGGGAAATAAATGCTCTGAAAATGGTTGAATAAGCGCCACATTAATAGCACATTATAATAGTGTCGCATCTCAAGTCGCATTTAGCCACATTTCTATTTATGCCTATAATGTAGGGTTGATTTAACTTTCAAACTTTAGGTGCAAAGGATTTTTCTAAATCTGGAACACCAACCATGAAACGTAATTGTTTTATTTTTAAACACAATTGTCAGGATACAAATTTTATGGGACATTTAGATTTATAAAACTATGCACAATCAAAACTAAAACTATTTACTTTTACCATTGTGTAGCGGGAACTACGATATCATTGTAAATGTCAATGCGATGTGAAATAAGGCAACTTAATATTGTAACACACACATGTAAAATGTGAAGGAAGGCCAGCTAGCCGTGAGAACGGTAAAAATGCGGGTAAAAACAGAGAGGATGACAGAATTGCAACCCTGCTACAGTGGTCACAGGCACTTGCATGATATCAGTGACAGAGATAGCGATAGGATAGAAAGAGTGGGAGAGTGATTTTGACACTTTGGGGAATTTCGAACTTGTCAGGACTTCAAATATGAAGGCAAATATTTTCATACCATGCGCAGCGGAGAGCCAATAAAAGTAAAGCTTTTAAAATAGTTAGGTAAATGCAGCGTCCCCCTGTGATGGTATAAAAGGGAGCACGTGTAAAACTTTGGCGTCTTATCGCTTTGCTGATTCTGGAGAAGAGGTAAAATTCACGCATGTTTGTGGCGATGCGTGTGAAGGCAGCAATAGGTAATAGATTTAGCTTGGCGAGGTAAATCTCTGCAGATAGGCCCCTTAGAATTGTGTATTAAACAAAGCACACGGTAGCGGCATTGTAAAATACTTCTATATTTATTACTAATAAAATTAAAGTCAATCATCGAGGAGTTTCATTTCGTCTACTGTTACCACACCCTGGGGAAGAGTTTAGCAATAGGGCAACACACAAGTGTGCTAGGCTTGCAATTCCAGCTTAGACCAACCACCCACAACTCCACCACAGAAGGAAGGATGGAAGACGACGCCACGGGAGAGGTCCGTCGCATATGGCGCCCAACGTGTTCAAGCCCGAATAAGGAGACGAACCCAGGACTTCCACGCCGCAAGAGCACATCAGGAACAGCAGGAGCAACGCAGCAGGCAGAGAGTCAACAAAAAGTAGGACAAAACCTTTTCATCCTTATGTGTTTTTATGTTACTCAGGAGTAACAGGATTACCATGGCAGACAGCAATATGGAACTTTCTAGCGATAACACCATAGACACTGCCACGTGTATGTAGCAGGAGACGTCTCAGGATGATGCACCCGCTATTAGCTGAACAGAGCAGAAAACTAGAAAATAGCTTAGTAGAAAATAACAAAAAGCTAGAAAATAGCTTAAATAACAAAATAGAAAACAGCTTAGTAGAAAATAATCACAGATTTAAAATAGTTTAGCTGAAAATAACCAAAGACTTGAAACTAGCTTAAACAACAAAATAGAAAACAGTTTAGCTGACATTAATCAAAGACTTGAAAATAATTTAGCAGAAACTAGCGCTAGAATAGAGACCACTAGCAAGAAAATAGAAGGAAGCCTAGCAGCTAGCAGCAGGCAAATAGATCAGATTAGGAAGGGGCAAGAAAGTATTCAAACATAATTAATTAATGTAAGAGAGGAGATAAATGTAAATAAGGGTGAAATTGCTTATCTCACAGAATTTGTAAACTCAGCTGTAGATCATTAAGACAGGACAGTTTTAGAACGCACAGAATGTAGCAGAGGTACACTTTAATGTAGACAAAGAGTTACAGGCCGTTAAACCTTAGGCCAGGTAGCAACAAACCATGAGATAGAGGCATTAAAGACAACCATCCAGGCTGTTAAACAGGTTATTTCAGTAGAAACCAGTCAGGAGATTGAAGTACTGAAAACATCAATCCAGGCCATTAGTACTGTGTATAATAGGGAAATTGTTGATTTAAAACGCAATGTGAATGCTTTAGAATTAAATCAGCAAACCACTAAGAGCACCCACAGCATAGCTCAAGGAAGTTCAGCTAACTTCCACAAGCTACAGCCACAATTCACTCCCCGGTGAGGCCATACCCCTTGAAACCAACTCTTGTGACGATAATATGCATGCTTGTAATTTAGCGCAGTTGCCTCCTTGCTCTCATAGTGGGGATCATAGTTTTAATTCACATCTTTTGCATGAACTAACAACTACAGTGTTCGAGGAATTAAAAGATCAGGCGAAAGAGTTTATAAAATAATTGGTACAATATTTTGTTTTAAGTTAACTCCTGAGGTCATCAAGCCTATTATTGTTAGCAAATGCCTCAAAGGTCGTGCTCTATCTTGGCTTAAATTAACACAGAGTAACTCACTGACATACGAGGAATTTAAACAGGCATTTTTATTAAGATGTTGGGGACCACAGGAAATTAACAAAATCCGACGAGCCAAACCAAGGCAGATACAACCCGAACATACATGGCACTTTGATTATGTACTAAATTTTGCACAGAGAAGCAAGAAAATTGAACCACCCTTATCAGACAAGGAGGTGATAGCATTGCTCACCAACCATTTTGAACCTCATATCAGAAACGGACTGATAGTGGCTGAGCCACCCAGCATCACAAAAATGATAAAATTGATTACAGCATTTGATCAGAGACCAACACAAAGTAATAGCTTCAGAGATAGGAGTGAAACATTTCAGCCGAAAAATAGGTCACATTCTTTTGGATAGGGGAATACAGGCAGAGAAACCCACAACACAGGCAATTCGCAGAAAACCCTAGAGACAGGTACACACAGCCAACACCACGGTACGACAGATTAAAAAACTACCCCAGGGAACATCAGCATAGAGGCCTACAAAGAAATTTCAATGTTAATCACATCCAGGCATCGAATACAAGGCAAAACCGATTTGAATATGTCAGCGAATTCAGTAGGAAGTATGCTAGAGTGCAGGAAAATGCACACCGACAGGAGAACAACAGACAAGAAACATTTTCGGGTAGAAGTAGCCCAGTAAATACGCACACCATCCTTAATAGTAACAATGGAAGATGGGATACGAACCCGGGACCTCAAGATTTGCAACAATCGGGAAACCAGGCATAGATGTCTACTGCGGCCGAGTATCCATTTCAAAGGGAAATAGTGAACCACAAGTTTCTCAACCAGAGTCCATTGCTTTAATAAATACGCACATGCAGGGAGATAACACACCAAGCAGCATGCAACAGCAAAATAAGGGCACAAATATAGATATGCGTGACTCGCCGAAGATAAATGCTGAAATTATGGGAGTAAATACTGAAATTTTAATAGATACTGAGGCAAATATATCAGCGTGCTCTGAATTTTTTTTAGGATGTTGCAGGAAAAGAAAATTAAAATTATGTCTCTGCCGATTTCCAATGTTTATGGCACGGTAACAATATCCAAACGCAAAGAAAAGGTAAGGCAAAAAGCAATGCTAACTATCAGAATGAATAATAAAACATTCAATGTTATTTTTCTTGTGATCCCGAGATTGCAACAGCAAGTGATTATTGGTTCGGATTGCTTGATAAATGGGAACCAATTGTTAATTTTGAAAATAAATGTTTAAAGTTAGTAAAAGATGGTGTATCCATGCCTTTGGTGGAGAATAATACAGTAGAAAATGAACCGACAGCGGAAGAACAACAAATCTTAGAAGAGTGATTTTGGGTAGAATTAACTAAGCACAAGAAGGGGCAGAAATTGTAGCTATAAATACTGTAGGGAGATACATAAGTGATCAAATGGAGGAACTGTCGGATGATGAGGATGACATAAGGTACATAAACACTTATGATTTTATAGACTCAGGTCGCGTACGTCTCCACGCGCTCGAAACCATTAACGAAGACCGGGCGGCACCACAAAGGCAGAGGCAGGTAACCCAACCGGTCAGTGCGAAAAACACAGAGATTGCCGCTCTGATACAAATGAAGGTAGACGCCGCGTGCAGTTTAGCAGAAAAAGACAAGATCCGACTGCGGAATATCATACGGAAGAATAGGGCAGTTTTATTTTTCACAACCGGGCAAATGTAACGAGTATGTACACAGGTTTAAAGTGAAACACATGGCACCATACTCCCACAAATGCAAGAATTTTCCGTTCGCCATGAGAGAGTAAGCAGAGCAAGTCATTAAACAAATGTTAGCTGATGATATTATAGAAGTGTCAAACTAGTCTTGTTAACCCTTTAGTGTGGATTAAAAATAAATCAGGAGACTTGAGGATGACGTTATATACACGAAATTAAACTCATTCACAGTACCCGATCACTTCAGGACGGAAGGCCTTGATCAACTTTTGGCTAGGGTAAACCGGGGCAAGTGCTTCTCTAGCTTGGACCTTGTTCAGTCTTTTGGCAGATACCCTTAGCAGAAGAATTGAGACAGTACACTGGGTTCTTGCATGAAGGACTTACTATGGTCTTTAAGAGGGTTCCTTTTGGTTTATGCACAAGCGCGAGTGCACTACTTAGAGCAATTCATGCCATATTTGGGGACACAACAGCAGAAGTTGTCCTTCAATACGTGGACGACTTCATGATAGTAGGAGACGACAATGACTCGCACCTAAAGCACATAGATTATGTGTTAAGCATGTTTAGCCAGCATGGCATGACACTTAAGCTAAAAATGCAATTTCTTTCTAAAAGGGGCCCAGTTTCTTGGTTATGTGATCTCAAAAGACGGCATCCGACCTAATCCGGATAGAATAGAAAGCATTAGAAATATTCCGGAGCCCAGAAATCTAAAACAACTAAGAAAATGTTTCGGCATATGCAGATATGGAGGTAAATTCCTAGTTAATTTTGCCAAGGAAACCGCACCACTTAGGAAATTGCTAAAGAAGGGTGTTAAGTGGGTGTGGCGCGATGAAGAGCGGGCGGCATTCTACAAAGTTCGCGAAGTTTTTGCACAGGCTGTACTAATAGAAAGGTCCAGAGACGATTTAACTTTTCAGATCTATTGTGATGCCAGCGTGGGAGGCTATGCAGGAATTTTATGCCGAACAGACGAACAGGATTGCATGCATGTTTTAGCCACGGCATCCAGGGGTTTGGCACAGGCAGAAAGCAATGTCGCCACTACACAGCTTGAAATTGCGGCCATGCAATTTTCGTTGGTCAAATTCAGACAATTTATATACAATAGGAAAATAGTCATTCACACTGACGACGTGAGCCTGGAATTCATAAAACAATGTAAACTAACGAGCAGTAAACTCTCCCGCTATATTTACGAAGTTTTGAATTTCGATGTCGGAATCAAACACATTCCAGGGGCTGCAAAAACGTTCAGTGATGTTTTATCAAGACTACCGAGAGCAAAGTCAATGTCAGAAATCGAAAACAGACCTGTTCACCAAGTGACAGTAATGCACATCGAGGCTGCAGACCGGACACAGCGGGTTAAAGCCTTAAGAAACTTGGCAAAATTACAGGAAAAAGATGAGGAAATCCGAGAAATGTTAAGCAAAGCACCTGAGATATATGACAATATCTCAGGTTCAATAGGAAGAAGGAACGGCATTCTTTACAAACTTAATGTTAAAGAAAGAGATGGGAAACATGTGCCCAGACATATGTATTGGAGAATACATTAATTGCAACCCTCCACAACTCATTGGTACACTCTGGATGAGAGAGAACGGCTATCAACATTGTAGAACACTTTTATGTTAAGAATCCCCATCAAAAGGTAAGAAAACGTATAGCAAAATGTAAGTTGTGCCAATTAGACAAACCGCTAAATGTAGCATACAATATTGACATGCTAAGTGTTATTAGAGATGCCCCCAACGCTCTAATATGCATGGACACGCACGGCCCATTGCCTCAGAGCACTTTTGGGAATAAGTTTATAATTGTGTCACTCGATGTATTCGCAAAATTTACAAAGGTCTACCCAGTGAAGGACATAACAGCTAGATCATGCCTGAGTAAAATATTCAAAGGTTATGTGCCTAAATATGGCGAGATATTTCCTTGCTGTGCGATAATGCCTCTATGCACCGGAGTGGAATTTTTCAAAAGACACTCGCAGACAATGGAGTAAAATTATACCACAGCTCTAATTACTACGCGCAGGGAAATATGACCGAGAGAGTGCTCCGAGATATTTCGGGCTATTTTCGAATTTTAGCCCACAAAAACCATACAAGGTGGTACTAACATTGTGCCAAGATTGAGTTTGTAATAAACAATTCAGTAAATACATCCACGGGTTATACACCGATATCAATGCACTTGGATAAGCAGCCGGAACTGATATTGCAAAACATACCCACCACGATAGATCAATGTACTCAAAAAACTACGGCGGAACAATGCAAGAAAGCGCTACTGCGTATAAGACAGAAAGCGGAAGCAAGGAAAAAGAAGACGAAAAGACAAAGGGCAAAATGGACGCCGAAAATCGGTGACTTGGTTCTCGTGAAGAACAACAACAAATCAGACAGGTGGAGCAACACCTATCACAGAATGTGCTTACTATACAAAGGCCCGGCGGTAATTGTAGCTCAATTTGGGGCACACACTTTTGAGGTAGGGAGGTAACCACCAACAAAATTTGGGGCAGATATCATAAAAAATTGATGAAACGTTTCAGAGAATAGGTTAATATTTGCAGTTTGCATGACTTTGTGATTGCTTGTTACACGGGGATGATTAATGTAATTGTGTTGTGAAAGTGTTTTATCTTTTATATCGTAATGTATATAGATACAGGGTTAAAATTATTGCAGTTAAGGGCTTCTGGTCAGAGAGCTAATTAACACTCAGAGCAGGCAGCCAACATGCCTTAATTATACGCAACACCCGGCTGTTGTAAAACTAGTTTTAAGCAGTGCAAAGGAAAAATGGGCGGAAATACGGCAACTTAGGTGTTCTTGGAAATGGCAGTAAAAAGGTTCCCTGAAGTGTTTATAAACAAACTACAGCGACGTGTTAAGGGAAAAACAAGTGAAAGTCATTGATTTAAATACATGTTGCCTAACCCATAAGCGTGTGTTTACTCGGTGTTAAAACCAACGAAATATTCGTGTGCAAAATTGAGGTTAAGGTGAAAACTATCACCGAAATAGCTAAGAATTATTCACAATAAACTATTCATTAATGACAGTCAATGTCAACGTTAGGTATAAGCACTGTTACGTAAATATTTGTAAATAGCATTCTGTATATAGATTATTTGAGGGTTACATTATTGTGTGGGATAGACGCCATGTACATACTTGTTTTGTAGAGTGCTATAGTGTTTATGTTCAGAATGATTATTGTGTTATGCATTGCAGTGTGTGTATTTTGGAGTTTATTTCATTTGCTTGGTATGTTTCCTTGGGTCATGTCATTGCCATTCCAAAAACGTTCTCCGCCAGCAAAATCAATTTTTTTAGAATGACAACGAGGGGAATTTGTAGCGGGAACTACGGTATCATTGTAAATGTCAATGTGGTATGAAATAAGGTAACTTAATATTGTAACACACACATGTAAGATGTGAAGGAAGGCCAGCTATCCGTGAGAAGGGTAAGAATGCAGGTAACAAAAGGACAGAGAGGATGACAGAATTACAACCCTGCTACAGTGGTCACAGGCACTTGAAAGAGATGAGTGAAAGAGATAGCGGTAGGATAGAAAGAGAGGGAGATAGATCTCGACACTTTGGGGAATTCCGAATTTGTGAGGACTTCAAATATGAAGGCAAATATTTTCGTACCACGCCCAGGGGAGAGCCAATAAGAGTAGAACTTTTAAAATAGCTACGTAAATGAAGCGTCCGCCTGTGATGGTATAAAGGGAGCACGTGTAAAGCTTTGTCGTCTTAGTGCTTTGCTGATTCTGGAGAGGAGGTAAAATTCACGCCATGTTTGTGGGATGCGTGTGAAGACAGCAATAGGAAAAAATTTAGCTCTGCAGATAGGCCCCTTAGAATTGTGTATTAAACAAAGCACACGGGTAGCGGCGTTGTAAAATGCTACTATTATTATTACTAATAAAATTAAAGTCAAATCACCGAGGAGTTTCATTTCGTCTATTGTTACCACACCCTGGGGAGGAGTTTAGCAATAGGGCAACTCGCAAATGTGCTAGGCTTGCAATTCCAGCTTAGACCAACCACCCACAACTCCACCACAGAAGGAAGGAAGGAAGGAAGGAAGACGACGCCACGGGAGAGGTCCGTCGCAGTTGATGTAATTTTGATGAGAAAGGAACGAATAATTGTTTACTAAAGCTATATCAAACAACGCTCGAAGGCATGTGGTAATTTTTCGCATCTGAAGACAGGTTTATGAAAGTAGCATTAATTCCTTACATGTAACTTGTGGTTTAGCAAATTGTGTGTAAACAGGATCGTTTTACCAGTAAAATTATAAGGACATAATTAAGTTTTTTGCCTATAAAATTTTAAGGATATAGTTCAGGTCTGTTGTAATACAATATCAGCTTTTGCTACGCACTTTCACTGGTATTTCAGCGAAAAAAGTCATCCTCCATGGAGTAGTGGCTACCATGCTAGCGTCGTCCTTCGTGGACTAGTGGTACCGTGCTAGCCTCTAGTTCCCAAGGTCGCGGGTTCAAACCCGGCGGAGGACGATGGATTTTTTCGGGCGTAAAAATCGTTAGCACCGCTTCCTTCGGAAGGGAAGTAAAGCCGGTGGTCCCGTGTCGTAGATTTACGGCACGTAAAAGAACCTCAAGCCTGATAAAGAGGCCTCTGAGCAAAATTACCGGTGTTTCACGCCCAATATAGAATGGGACGCTAAGAACCATAGTAGTTAAAGAGCGTCCATAAATAAAACTCAATTTTTTTTTACCATTCTAGCCTTTAGTTCTCTAGGTTGCGGGTTCAAAACTCGGCAGAGGGCTATGAATTTTTTTAGGCGTAAAAATCCTTAGCATGGCCTCCTTCGGAAGCGAAGTAAATCCGGTGGTCCCATGTCGTAGATTTACGGCACGTAAAAGCACCTCAAGCCTGATAAAGAGCCTCTGCGCAAAATTACCGGTCTTTCACGCCCAATATAGAAGGACCACAGCAGTTAAAGAGCGTCCATAAATGAAATTCAATTCAGTTAAAAAAAATCGGAGCAACACCTGCAAATTGTAAAAGATACACCCGTGATTTCGCAATATTAAGGAAAGTTTGTTTAAATACAAGAAAAAAGGCGGACTAGGTTTAACATTTCCTCAGTCATAATTCTTCTGATGTTAACTGTGTATATTTCTTCATAAAAGCCTTACCAGAAACGTTATTTTGGGAAGTTTTAAAGCATATGTAGCTGTTTGATTTATTATTGCATTCTCTTATAGTTCCGTCCAGTATGGCGGCGGAGCTTGCATACAACGGCTCGCATTCTCAGATATAGGGCTAGCGCATACACGCTAGTGTTGCCAACTATTTCCATTCCAAGGATTAGTATATGGCATTTAAAATTATCGTATTTTTGCCTTAGGATCGTACACTATGACACTTTATTTTTCGATAAACTATCTAGTTATTTATACCGAAAATGAATAATGATAATAACTCACGTGTTTCACAGGCATATTTTCAAACTGTAAACTATACAAAAAGTGTGTAAAGATCCGTTACTATAGCTTTTGCTCATTGTGACTTGATAATTATATGCTAAAATAAACCAAGTGCTAAACCAAGACTATGTAACAATAATAATACACGTGTGTTAGATGTTATTAAGAAATCGTTGTGCTATTTTATATTTGCATTTTTAATCTATACAAGCACCAGCTGAATTTCAGATCTTCTTGTGATTCATCGCGAAAAATGCGAGTCAGTTGGTGAATTTAGTGTCATGCCGGATTTTGCCATGTTAGTGCAGTTGGTTAGAGCAACCAAAGGGAAACCGGCTATGGCATTGAATTTTTCAGTGTAACTCTGTCTTTCCAACCTTGTGCTACCCATGGCTTGCGTGGAAAAAACAAGTACTTATCACTAAAAATAATCTTATGCATAAAAATAAATCGAAAGAAAATGTACCGTGGATTGTTATCAATGTATAGCATTACTAGTGTTCATTGTCGTATATCGTTTTGAAATTAAATTGAGTTTTATTTATGGACGCTGTTTAACTACTATGGTCCTTAGCGTCCCATTCTATATTGGGCGTGAAAGACCGGCAATTTTGCTCAGAGAGCTCTTTATCAGACTTGAGGTTCTTTTACGTGCCATAAATCTACGACACGGACCACAGCTTTACTTCCCTTCCGAAGGAAGCAGTGCCAAGGATTTTTACGCCCGAAAAAATCCATCGCCATTCGCCGGGTTTGAACCCGCGACCTTGGACATCGTTTTGAGGCCTAAATTATCGTGGGTTTCCATTCGAATCGTACTGGTTGGCAACACCGATACACGCTGAACTGGCGTAATACTCTCGTATCTGATTGGGTCTCCTCACTTACCGCCGCTAGGATCGCTCGATCACGCCATAAAGTAAGGAAAGCTGCTGTATATTATTGGATTGTTCGAGTGATTAATTAGGAATTGTAGCTATATTGTGAAACTTAAGAATAAATTAAGAGTATATTTCTGTTTGTGTAGGATTACTAATCGTGTTAAGACAAATACCTTCCTAAGTTCTCTGTGATGTGATGAATAAAGGACCCAACTTTAGGTGACATATTTGGAGGTTAAAGTAGTGTGTAAGCATGGCTAATAAATTGTATGCAGAACATGAAGGTTATGAAGAAATCAGCTTATATCGGTGTTATTTTAACATTATTAACCGGTTCAAAAATTCTGGAGTTAGTGATGTACAATATTTAGCTGTTATATCTTGTAAACTTATCTTACAGCTCCTAATTTTAACAACCCATACAACAATAAAAACGCACACATTGAAAATCCTGTTGTGCACTCACTGAAGAATTAACATATCTATTTATCCGTCCCTGAAAATTAAGACCTGCTAGAGTTAGTTCACAAAATAACGAAAACCTCGGCTGCTGTTTTATTTTGCTAAGTTGGTTGGTTTCTTTCTTTTGCTTATGAGTTCTTGATTGATATCCTCATTAGCAGGTAGTTTCCTCATTTAATCTTAATGTTGTATACTTTTCATCTTTTTCTTTGCTGCGTGTACCATCTGTCCCATTTTCCTTTATCTGTTTACACAGTTACTTTCTAACTTTCCATGTGGGAAGTTTTGGGTTATAGTACCAAAATTCAGAGTCCTACAATTTGGAAATAGCAATGCAGTTTTCAGAGTTTTCTTTTTCCTTTCTACAGGTTCCTTCGAAATCCCTTCTCTTACTGCTTTCTACTTGCTACTGGTTAAGTTGTATTTGGTTTTAATGTCGCAAATTTTCATAGTTTAACAGTGGCGGTTGGCGATGGAGGACCATATGGCAGCGCCCTCCACATAAACAAACGATCCGTAAATAACAAATAAACACAGAAATGAAAGAATAATTGCAGATAGCATTGCAGTATTAATTTCTGCACTCCTTTTTCACTTGGAGTCATTCAATTTCATTGTCGACACCATATCAGAAAACGTATTCAGTGTTGTTTAAAATATAATTGTGTTATATAAACTGATTTAAAGTTTAATCAAATTTCTTAAGCTATACTGCAACTTAAAATATGGTATTGTAGAGTTAAAACGATTTGGTGCAGAAAATAAATATATTGATAAAATTGGACCCGCGGGATATACTTATAAGTTGGGATCGGATAGTTATGCATTAAAACCGTAAAATGTCTATGTAATTATGCGGTTTAAAACAGCGATATCTGAATTAACAACCTTGAAAATATGTGCTATCCAAAATCTCACAAAAATGGTGAAATACTAATTTCTAAAAATCGACGTTGTGAGGTCATTTAATATTCGTTATATTGGAAAATACAAGTTAACATTATAATCCACCAAAATAATAAATCAATGTAAAACTTACCGAATTTGTGGATTAGAACAGCTGCTGCTGAAGTGAACTTAATTCTTCCCATTGCATTGTATAACAGTAACTATTTTAAGGTTTGAAAACAGAAACGATTCTCTGTTGCTTCTGAGAATTGGTTTGTACTGAGACAAACAACGTTCGGCAACAACAGACGTTATAGGTGCATATTTAAGCTTTACAATTTCTTCCAGCGACAATGTTTCTTCAATGTCCAACAATTTGCTCTCCGTTTTACCAGAAATGATATTTTCAATATGTTGTAATGTGGTACCCTGGATTTTTTGTAGTACATATTCAAAATTTTCAACTACTTTTTTTGCAACTTGACCTGGCGCAGATTTTAGCTTTAGTGAGAGACTTTCTGTTAAAGTTAAGTTCATGACAAGTGGTACGTCGTTTCGTTCGAGCGCTGTGATGACTGTAGAAAGGCAGTTGAAATGTGACTTAATATAAATTAATTCCTCGTTTATCCCATCCCTACATACAGCACCCTTCGCTCCAACAATGTTTTCTGCTTCATTTAGTTCTTGAAGTATCTTCTCGATAATGTCAAAATTGTTACAATAATATATGTAACCAGGTCCCCCATCTCGTAATGATCAGTTCAGGAGGAAGTGGAAGTCCTGGAGCCAACTGTTTAAACAAACTGATTCTATTCGGAGATATAAGGAGAACCTATTTTACGCTTGATATTAAACCATTAACAGTAGGGAAATTTAAGCGCACAGTTTCACTCAGGCAATGCATTGCATGCGCCAAGAATGTTACCTGAATTAGTCTACTATAAAGCCGTTTTAACCCCCTTCCTGCCTTAACCTATATGGGGCTGCGTCAGATAAAAACAAAGCTACATTTTCATACCTAGTTCCCTCTGGCTATAACAGCAACATTGCATTATTGAATATTTTCGCAATTGTTGAATGATTTGTCGTTGCTATTTCTTTCACTGTTAGAAGATAAACCTTTGACAGTCCATTTTCACCGAGCGTATCGACATTACATTACATATAGATCGTTTACACGCATCAGGAGTTTCATCCATGTAAACCCAGATTCGATTATCCTTAATAGAATCACGAATTTCTTGTATTGCTTTTTCATAAAGTAATGGAACATAATGTTTGCGAAGAGTAGACTCATGAGGTATAACCTGTTTTATATACGTTTCTAAGAATGCACGTAATTTAGAATGTTCTAATTTATAGAGCGGAATGTCAGCACAAGCGAAAGCTTCACATAGGTCCTTATTAAAGTTTGACAACTGAGGGCCTGAAGTTGAACAAGTTGCTTCAATTGGGATAGCCGTATTGACATGTAGCATTGACTGTTTAGCACTTTTTTTAGTGAATTTTTTTAAAAGGTTTTGCTGTTTTTAAATGTTGCGTCACTTGGAAACGAGTGTCTGCACTTATACGCCTTTCACACGCAACACAAATTAACACTAGTCCATTTATAGTAAGCACACCTTCGTTTTCACGTACAAATTTATGTAGTTGAGTAGATAAACTCAATTTTACTGGTGGCATTTTATCTTTATAACTAGACAACACTGGAGGTTCACGCAATCACTCTACACGCACAAAGAAAACCAAACTGCATCTATATTATCGACCCACTGAATAAGTTTACATCGGCAGTTCTTTGATATAATATTCCCGCGTTAACAATCGGAAACTCTTTGAAAATGCGATACCTACCGCTCGCCGTTTATTGTCTCAGCCTTTCTTTTATTTATTAATTTGTTTTTAAATACGTATTCAATTACATTTTTTAAACATTTTCCTATGAAAAATCGAAAATACGTACAATTGTAACGACATTCTCTAAATATTATGTAATTACGAAGAAATCGAAAATATGCACAAACATGTACAATAAAATTTACATTTTCGGACCCAGGAAACATTGTTTCTTGCACATTTAACATTATTCATGTGTTTTAAACAAATAAAAAAGTTGTTATTACATAACTATCCTAGCACTACTTATAAGTTTTGACGTGACCTCGCTTTATACAAAAGTCCGATAGAAGACATGCAGTTTTACATCACGAAGGGCTTCGCGGAAGATATTACAGGGCTGTTTCGCCATTGCCCAACAACTGGTTATTTCCTTTGCAACATTAAAAAATTGAGTTTTTATTTATGGATGGTCTTTACCTGCTATAGTTCTTAGCGTCCCATTCTATATTGGGCGTGAACGACCGAAAATTTTACTTAGATGCCTCTATCAGGTTTGAGGTTATTTTACGTGCCATAAATCTACGACACTAGTCCACGGTTTTATTTACCTTCCAAAGGGATCCATGCTAAGGATTTTTACTCCCAAGAAATCCTCTTCCTCATCGGGTTTGAACCCGTGACCTCGGGAACTAGAGGCTTGGATGGTACCCCTAGACCACGGACTACCATGAACAGATAGATGGTGTTGCCATTGGTAGTCCTCTTAAGTCCAGTGGTTGCCAAGTTTCGCATGAAAAAGTTTGAAGAAATAGCCTTTGAATCCGCCATTCACAAACCTTAAGTATGGTGGAGATTTGTGAATGGCACTTATGTAATCTGGCAACATAGAGATAAAGAACTAAGAAAATTTCTCCACCACAGCAACAACACCAATGAAAACATACATTTTACAACAGAAAAGAAAAAGATCAAAGCATCCACTTGTTAGATGCTCTAATTACCAAGAAACGGACATGGCACTAGGATATACAGTCTACGGGAAACCAAACCACACAGACCGCTAACTGCAAACACATTCCAACCAGTATCCCTATAGATGACAGGAATAATAAAAACCCCAACAGCACGTGCAAAGTCTATCTGTGAGCCGGCCGCTTTGGAACAGAAATTAAAGCACCTGTACCAGGCTCTTCAAGCCAACGGATGTGGAAAGAAGGACTTCATATCCAAGAAGGACAAAAAAAACCTTACCAAGGCGACAAGAGTGTATGATAAAGCTGTCTTGCCCTATATTAATGGTGTTACGGATCGCATTGTCAAATTGCTGGAGAGAGCCAATATAAAACGCAGCTTCAAACCCACCAGTAAACTAAAACACCAAATGAGATCGGCAAAGGATAGGCAGGACCGCTCTCGATGTAAGGAATTTATCGCATACCGGGTAGCTGCGGCCAAGCCTACGTTTGCACCACCATGCGCAGCATAAAGACCCGTATCAAGGAACATAAAAGCAACTGCCAACTAGGGAATACCGAAAAATCAGCAGTAGCCGAGCATGCGTTGTTAATGGGCCACGACATCAAATTGATGAGACCGAAGTCCTGGGCAGCACACCTTACTATCATGCACGGCTGTGTCGAGAGGCCATTGGGATTTCTCAGCACAAAACGGATTTTAATGGAAAAGAGGTAGTATTACGCACATACGAAACCTGGATGCCGTTGCTAGATAGTACAAACCCAAACAAACACTCCGGGAAAATCATGTGGCAGTTTCCTCAGCCACACAGGGTTCGGCAGGCGAATGGCCAATAGGAGACGAAGGGGCGATCTCTGCCGCCTGTATATAGTTCGGGCGCTCCACCAAGAGCAACTCTGGTTGTAAAGCAGCCAGACGTCAGTCGTACTCCGTGGACTAGTAGTACCGTGCTAGCCTCTAGTTTCCAAGGTCGCGGGTTCAAACCCGGCGGAGGGCGATGTATTTTTTCGGACTTCCTTTGGGGGGAAGTAAAGCCGGTGGTCCGGTGTTGTAGATTTATGACACGTAATAGAACCTCAAACCTGATAGAGACCAAAATTACCGGTCTTTCACGTCCAATATAGAATGGGACGCAAAGGATCATAGTAGTTAAATAGCATCCATAAATAAAACTCAATTTAATTTAAGCCAGAAGTCACACTGAAGATGCCCGACGGAGTCATAGGAGAGCGCTGATAACCTTAGATGTTTAGTGCCCTTAAACCCCATCTCATCATCATTATCATCATCATCACGGAGTCATAGACGAAACGTCAGGTGATATCTCATCGACTGGACCACGGCCTACAAGCCTGAAAATTACATTCTTTTGGATTGATGCGGCCCGTGATAGCCTAAACATATACATTAGACGCCTCTACGGGAATGAAATTGCTCAGAAAGTAAAACGCATAGAAAAGTTAGGAAGAAGAACAAACTACTCGCATCAGTGGATTTCTCTGACGCTGTCGAGGCACAGGCACGGTGCTCGCTTTCGTGAGAACGAACAGGTGTTTTAAGTCCGTTAACGCTCACTGTATATACAATCGCACTGAAGAAGCCCTTCTATGTGAACATATTGGCACTAACATCAAGGAGCTGATCTTCACTGATGACACGCTGCTTAAGTTACATTTATATATCAAACAGAAACTTGCATATGACGTCTGCAACCGGACAATTCTATTTACCACTCGGTAGTGGGGACTTTGACCACTGCTTCAACAGACAAAAAAGAAAATACGAAAAATGTCAACGCAACCAATCGAGACACCAACTGCACACGCATTGTGATTAATGTGAATGAAAAGACATTGTCCACAAACGAAGTATTGCTATTAGTCAAAGGTGGAAATTGCCCAATAATACCATCGGACATACCAAAAGACAAAACCATAGCGAACATCGAAGCCGCAATTTATACTCTACGGTCGGCCGAAGCAGGAGAAATACGCTCCGAAGCCTCACGAATTTTACGCTATGTCAAACACCGAAATCGAACTTGAGTCGGCAAGAAGCACAAGCAATCAAGACTTTGAACAATGAAAAGCCAATCATTATACTCAATGTCGATAAAGGGAACGCCACTGTAGCGATTAATACAGAAAAGTACAACAAGAAGATAGAGGAATCATTGGAACCAGGAACCTATAAGAAATTACAGAAAGGTCCCACAAACAAGATTCTAAATGTGACCAACGAACTAGTCAAAAAGTCAACGCTATTACAAGAACTACATAAAGCTATCATCAAGAGCGAAGCAATTGCGCCGCGCCTTTACGTCTTGCCCAAAATACACAAGGAAACCACACCATTTTGCCCCATAGTCATTGCCATAGGGTCACCTACCTACATGCTAGCATGGCAACTTTTAAAGTTCCTACAACCGCATATCGGCAACGCCGATACTTATATAAGAAACTCTACATACTTCATCGAAAAACCGGCCGCGATAAAACTGGACCCAAAGATATACCTATAAGCTTTGAAGTGACCTCCTTTTCACAAAGGTTCTGATAGAAGACTCCTTATAATAGATCTCCAAGATCTTCCGAAGACATTACACCCGTGTTTCGCCATTGCCTCACAACTAGCTAATTCCTGCGGAACGGAAACCACTATGAACGGAAAGATGGCGCTGCCATGGGTAGTCTTCTAAGTCCAGTTGCCAACTGCTACATGAAAAAGTTTAAAGAAATGACCTTTGAATCGCCATTCACAAAATTAAAGTATGATGGAGATATGTGGATGACACTTTTGTAATCTGGCCACATGGAGATGAACTAAGAAAACTCCTCTACCACATCAACAACATAAATGAATATATACAGTTTATAATGGAGAAGGAGAAAGATCAAAGCATGCCCGTTTTAGATGTTCTGATAACCCGGAAACCTGACGTGATGCCAGGGCATACAGCCTACAGGAAACCAAGCCACACAGACTGCTATCTACAAAAACATTCCAACCACCATCCCCGACAGAAGAGAAGAATAATAAAGACACTAACAGAACGTGCCAAGCCGTAACGTTTCTTGGACCTACCGCTACTGAAATTCGTATAGTAGCGCGGTGTAACCACCCCGGTGACTAGGTATACGTCCAGTATGGTTGCATCACCGTTTCACTGCTACAAAGGGCTACTCCCCAAATATGGCGGTGCGTGATCTCCCAGCGTAGTTATTGCAAAAAGTGGGTCTCTTGGCTGTTGGCCAACTTTCCTTTGCCCTCACTTCACCCTGCCGAGGGAGTATATAACCGCCCTGCCAAACCTGGTCTCACATTGAACTTCGTATATATCAAAATACAAAATGCAGTTTTAACATAGATGTATATATTTATGTATTTATACGTTATATTTATATATATATAATATGCCTAGATTAGTTTGTTCCAGGGACGAAGTCACCGGCTCCAGCTGACTGACTCGCGTACAGTTACCTACCTGTGACGCACAACGTGCACTCTACTAGAAGACGCAGCGCCCAGGCGTGATCAAGATTTTAAAGCAACTCCCCGAATGTCCCAAGCAAACACCACCAATCCGCCAGGGCGTTATCAGGGTCTCGGCCATGGTTACGTCCTGACTCCTCGCCGTCACCTGGTCTAGGCCCTAATGGCCGGCCAATACACCCGCTTCTTGAATCCGCAGGTGCAATAGCCGTTATGCTGCACTATACATGAATACCCTCCGTTGGAGGAGTTTTTAGTGGGTATGCCATTACTGAAGATTCTCACACTCTCAGCCTCGACTCCCATTGGGGCTGGGGTAGTGACTAAATCATTTTCTCCTCCACTCGAAAAAGTGGTAAGACGGGACACGGAGGGAAAGGAACGCAGACCATCTCATCGCGTATAAGGAAGTCTACTCCGAGTCAGCAAGCCCCGAATGGAGCGAATTATTGTTAGATTATGGAAACTTGGCCATTGATACACATAGGGAAGCATCACAACAAGGGACACGGTGTAATGTGCGACTATTATATTATTTTCGGCAGGGCGACACATTCTAAAATTAATTGCTGCCAGCTTAGTAATTATGCAACTTTTATATTGTGTATGGCAGGTGCACATATTCTAAAATTAATTACTGCCAGTAGTTTGGGGAAAATGGTAATTGTTCGCGGGGAAATAAAGTAACGTGAACTTTGAAAATATTACTTTTGAGCTTAAAAGAGTTCATTTATAGAAAAGGTAAGTTTGTTTAATGCCGTGAAATAATGTTTCCTTACAGAGCATAAGTAATGGTTGACCAAATTGCGAAAGTAAAAGTATTTAACTTGTTACTCAGCACATTGGAAAAATTCCATGTTTAGCGAATTTTGAGAATACTTGTGCAAAACTTCATGGTCATAAGCTTTGCAAGAGTTGCTTTTATTTTATTTTTATTGTACTCTTTGTTGGGATGTTGGGCACTTTTATGGTTTACTGAATAATATACACAAAATACAGTGATGGCCACTGATATTGTTATGGAGCTTCGTTTTCAGCCAGAATTTCTGACTCGAGTAGAAGTTGAATGGGAGCCTACTCTTCGAGGCTTGAAATTCCAGAAAGAAGTCACCAACCTAGAACTTTAGAAACTACTTCGAGCTGCACTTAAAACATCCAAGGTGCCAGTTCCCTGGACGAGTTTGGTGATAAATATAAGGGATAAAGTTTAAACTTCTTTAACTGTTTATAATAACTTAGAAGTAGCTTTGCACTAATTCAGTCAAATATATTTTATATACTCTCAGGTACGAAGGTTTAAATATTGGATGTATAGGACATCTTATTTAGCACAAGGAGAAATTTTTGAACTTTAATTTAAGATTCCTGAATGGTTAGATTAATTTAGTTTGCTTCTAGATAAAGTAATAAAATCAGAACAAAGCATTTCAGTTGAAGATTTATCTAATGCAAATTCGGTTAGTCATGAAAAGGGAGACATGTCTAATATAGTAATAAAAATCGTCAAGCTAAATTATTTGATATATCCTTTGCCAGAGTAAGAATTCCAAATAGGTGGCAGGCTTACCTTGATGAACTAAAAGAGGCAAATTTTAACACTCCTGAAATATTATTGAAATTTTTAATTAAATTGGTAAAAGCTGAAAGGCAAGCCTCTAAGGTAACAGCTAAATGGATACCACAAATTCTCCATCCATACCTTACTGGTAAATTGGCGGAAATCACGCTAAAAGATATTAAAAAAGGTAAATCTATCAAGTTGTGTGTGACTGAATTAATGAAATTGTGTATTAATGGATTGTTAAACAGGAAATGTTTTAGGAAACAACGAAAAGATGAAGCCTTTTTGGAATTTGTTCAAGGCATTAGAAATTTAGCGGCACCATTGCAAGTAACTCATTCAGAAGCGGAAGTAATATGTGCATTCCGCACATCCTGAAGTACTATCGTTATATTTTTCGTAGAATAAGCCAATTACATTTGAGCAAATGGGGAAATGAGGGGGATTACGGCATATGTCACTAAAATTAGATAAGGAGTTGGTGGTATGTGAAAAGAATACCTTGCAAGGGAATGTGGGCAAGCAAGCAAGCAAGGTTGGTATTGTAACAAGATAGAATATGTTCGTAGAGTTTATCATAAACGAATGATAGATTTGAGTTCATCTAAAAATGTATTTGCGACTAAAGAAAGATAACGCCAAAAGGAAATTTGTTGTATATCTGGCGTCAATTCTTTAGCAAAACCCTGGCTGAGATTGAACTGGAACAGATGTCCACAATTGCATTGATTAATTGCGGTAGTAGTATTACTCCTTTGATTCAAAAGCATGTAGTAAAACATTTGAATTATTAACCGTTTCAAAATGCGGGTAAGATATATTTGTTCATATTGGGCAAAATTAAGCTAGTAATCAGAATTGGTCTTTTTCGTTGGGTTGTAGAATTTTCTGTCGTTCCCAGACTTCCTACGCAAGTTATATTAGGGGCTGATTTTACATCCAAACACAAAATGATTACACTACTCTGCATTTTCAAACTTTTTGTCAGATGATTTCTTAAGTAGGTGTTTTTGGATCACGTTTTTATGCTGATTCCAGAAATAACTTCCGTTTTTTTTCTATCACGTCAGGTTTTTACACAAAATAAGTAATATTTTAACAATTGTACTAATGAGTGTAGAAAAGTATTCAAATACCATTTCACACAAGGTAGGTGTTTATTCAAGAAACATTTTAAGAATACTCTCAAGAGCTCCCCTAATTTATTTCATGACTACATTTTAACAAATCAAGAAGCCAAAGTGTTTCATTTAATTTTTTTCAAACTTTCTCTTCTTTGACTTCCTTGCAGATCCTTGAAGATGACTGTCCCTCCTCAACATCCAACGTAGTCGGCCATCATAGTTCCATTCCATCTCCCCTGGTACCTCCTCTCCATTTCCTTAATATCTTGGTGAAAACGTTCACCCTGCTCTTCACCATAATGTCCCAGATTTTCTGGAAATTAGTCGATATGTGAATGCAAAAAATGCACGTTTATACTCATGTTACAACCCATCTTCTGGAAATTTTCCAACATTGTTTCGACAATGGCCTTGTGATTAGGATCTTTATTATTGCCTAAAACGTTTTCAGTAACTGATCGGAAGGCGGTCCATGCTTCTATTTCTCTCATTCATTGTCTTCTAAAATTTTCATCCTTCATAAATTTCTTTATTTGAGGACCAAAAAATTCCAGCCTTTAATTTGTCTTGTGTAATGAAGGCAAATTTCTTGGAAAGTTACTTGAAGCAAGGTCCATCCTGTGGTAGAGCGCTTACAAATTGCTTCATCAAGCCCAATTTTATGTGTAATGGTGGAAGCAATATCTTTATATCTCTATATTTTTGAAGTGAAATTGTGAAAAACCTCTACGCGATAGAAATAAAAACTAAAAGCAGTTCTGAAATCAGCATAAAAAGTGAGTCAGCATCACTTATTAGTTTTCAGTCATCCGATATCATGCAGACTAGTGTTATAGATGTTTCAGAACCGAGGATTTGGTTAATAATTAATCCAGCTACAGGCATTAAGTCACCGTTAGTAAATCACCGCCCATAATATAGCATGCAAGGATTAAAACAAGAGGGCGATACTACCGTTGAATTTGTGGAAGGAAACTTTGATGTAAATCAGAAAGAAACCTTATAGGTATTATTAATGAATTTTCTGATCTAGTTATACCTAAACCAGGACGACTAATTTAATAGAATAGAATATTTGTTTGGAGGATAATACTTCTGTATGGTTACAGCTTTATGGGTTACCTGTGCAGTTATTATGACAAAATAATAATAATAATAATAATAATAATAATAATAATAATAATAATAATAATAATAATAATAATAATAATAATAATACCATTACAGTTATTTATTGCAGGTATAACTGATCTTTCTACTCCTAATTACGGAAGTCCTGTGTTCTTAGTCCCAAAACCTGAAGTTGAAGTTGAGCAAGCATAGCGAACGGACGTGTCAGCGAATAGCTCCATATACGTGACACGAAGGAAGTATGGGAATATCGACAGAAATTTACCGAGCGAGAATTGGAGCGTTTAACCTAGAAGTGTAAACTACCGAAAGAAGAAAATGGAAGAAGGTCATCAGTGGTATTGCTATAAATAGTAATAACCATACTATTAATGATTGGAGGAATAGAAATGAACCCGGACCTGGATTTTCGGAACAGAATGTAATGGGCTTACTAAAAAATGAACTAGAAACTGATAGGCACCAGAAAAATGAAACAATACTGGAATCAAAACTGACGGGGAAAATAGTCGAACTAAAAGGAAAAATGGGGGATTAGAAGAAGAATACAAGAAGGAGTTGGGAATACTAGAACAGAGAGTAACAAATTTGGAGAGAGAAAAGGAAACACATAGGAAGTTGGAAGTTAAATATCATAATTTTGGAGTAGTGGAATAACGAAGAAAAAGAACATTGAGGTAGAAGGAATTATAGAAAGGAAACTAGAGTTGCAGACACATGGTTTAGAAATAATCGATTCATTTGAATTGGGGAGAAGGAATTGGAAGAACAGACCTATACTGGTAAAACTTAGCACCATGAAGTTTAAAATGTTAGTCCTGTCAAATGCAAGAAAACTTAAGGGTACCAAAATATTAATAGAGCAGGACTTTGGGAAAAATAAAGAGAACAGAGAGAAATTTTGTTATAGGAAATGAGGAAGGCCAAAGAAGAAGGTAGAAAAGCATATGTTAGAGGGTCGACGGAAGAAAATATGCCACGACTCAGCAAGCAGAGGACATTAACGGGCGAAGCATTTTACCTCAGCATTCGGCAGAACGAGAATCGAGCAGGGAGGCAAAAGAGGAGAAATGTCAAAAAGAGAAAGAGAGACATGTGACGTCACCAAAGAAGAACGTCATTCCTAGCAATGAGCTAAAGGATGATGCAAGGAAGTTGGCCGTAGCAGCAAATGCAGATCCAAGAATTCATGACGAGGCAACTGAATTAACCATCACCAAGTGGAAGTATATTACAGCTAGAAGATCAACTGAGAGATCACAGGGACTCAGAAGGACAAGGCGGAGAGGAAGAAAATACAAACTAAGATATGACAGAATAGGGGCTGTATAGGGACCAGTGTTCTCAGTGGGTGTATGGAACGTGTAGGGGATGTGGAACAAAATTGGGAACGGTGAAATATTCCAAGTGTTAAATGTGGTTGAGCTGTTGGCAGTAGTGGAAAATTGGTTAAATAAAGAGGCAAATGTGGTTATTAGTGATTATAATTTCTATGACAAAGAAGGAGAAAGAGAAAGGACGAATGTCGGGGGAATAGGTATACTTGTGAAGAAGAATAAGAACATAAAAGTGAAAGCACTAACTGGAACAGGAAGGGGGTTGGTATTGTGGCGCATAATGGAAGTAGGAGAGGTGAGCAAAAGAAAGTTGTGTTTAGGAGTTGAGTACAACCCACCTAGTGTTTCAAAATTCTATGATCAAAGTAAGTTCAAGAATGTGCAGCAGGATATAGAAGAAATACAGGGTAAATATATAGAAATAGATATAACAATTCTAGGAGGCTTTAATGCAAGGATAGGGGAAGAGTAATTCAGAATATGCAAAGTACAAAACAATATAAAGAATACAGTAGATATAGAAACTAGGAATAGTAGAGACAGAATATGCAATTGTGAGGGAGTGAAGCTGATCGACTTTTGTGAAATGAATAATATCCTTGTATATAATGGATCAAAAGGGAGGGATAAAGAAATTTACAAATAAGAATGGACAAAGTGTGATAGATTATATACTATACTCAACAGAGTTAAATGCATAGTGTGCGGACTTTGAAGCCATGAACAATGTGTTTACTAGTTGTCACTTTCCATAAAAAGTATGTTTTAACATTAAAAGCGAGATGAACAGAATAGAATCAGATAAAAGCACTTAGGAATTTAGAGCATATAGATGGAGGTATAAAGATAGGGACATATTTTGCAAAGAGCTAGAGAAGGGGGTCGAAATAATAGGGTTATAATATCTGGAAAGGTTGATACAAAAGGATGAAATAGAGGGAGCTATGTTAAGAATGGAGCAGGTAATAAAAAAGGCAGGATTGGATAATGAAAGAGAATAATACTTATTCACCAAATGGAGAAGGATGGTATGAACACGAATGTTACGAGGCAAAGAAAAAGGTGGAAAGAGAACTATAGAAATGGGGACAGACAGGAAAATGAAAAGATAAAGAAAAATGTTTAATACAACGATGGGGCTATAAATGTCTAATGGAGGCGAAAAAGAAAGAATGGGGAGGATTAAGTCGTAAAACGAATGAAGCAGCAAAAAACTCAGGGTTCGAAGGGGATATGGAAAATGGTGAAACAGATATATCAAGAACAAAAGTGGGGGTGGGAACATACAGGCGGAAACATGGTGCAATTACTTTAGAGGTTTATACCGGGTGCAAGCATTGGTCAAAATTCAAGAGACCTTAAGAAAACGAATACAGCGTATTGAGGATTTAGACTAGGAAATTCAGATAAATGAAGTAAAACACAAATATTACCAGACGAATTCTGGAAAGCATGGTGTGAAAATGATGATATGCTGGGGTTAATAGTGAAATTGTTTAACTCAATACGTGAAAGGAGTAGTCCCAGAGAATTGCAGTACCAATATATAAAGGCAAAGCAGATATAGAGGAACCTATAAATTACAGGGGTATTACCTTCCTAGCAATGACAGGTAAAGTATACACAGGGATACTAGCTAACAGAATGCAGAGATGGGCGGAGAAAGAGGGGAAGCTATCAGAATTCCAAGCAGGATTTAGAAAAGGAAGGTGAACAACAGATAACGTATTAGTTATAAAGACAATACATGATTTTTGTTGATTTAGAAAAAGCATTTGACACTATCAACAGGGATGCACCATGGATAAAACTAATTAAGAATGGAATGAGCGAATCATTTATAAAGAATATAAAGCAATCATATGCAAATAATGAGTGGCGTGAAGATAGCCAAGGGAAGAATTGCTGAAGAGAACGCGAATAATTCAGCGTTTAGACAATGGTGCAAACTTAGTCCAGTGCTATTTAACCTATTTATAGATGATATTATAGAAGAGATAAAAATTGAATAAGCATTTACCTGTTATTAATAATAAGGAAATAGCAGGAATGCTGTTTGCAGTTGATTTAGTGACAAGTTATTCCATCTCATTTGCGGGGCTAAGTAAAACTATTGAAGCAATTGGCAAATACTGTAAAGATTGGGGGTTGATAATAAACAAAACAAAATCGAAAATCATGATTTTAAGGAAGGATATGAACTAAGAAAAACAAAAAAGTGGTATTGGGAAGGAACGGAGCTGGAAGTGTGAGGACAATTGACTATCTAGGAGTAAGGCTCGATAGTACAGGGGATTGGGAAGAACAGAAGAAAAACGTACCAGCAAAGGGGAAATCAGCAATACAGGTAATCAGAGCATGTGTGAACAAAATACAAGAAATGCAAATTGCGTGGCTACAAAGAATATACAGCACAGTGGTGGAAGCAAGGATTTTATACGCAGCAGAGATATGGGGGCTGGTAAAAGGATGGGAAGATATATATGCTATACATAGCAATTTTTGCAAAATAAGCCTGGAATTACCAACGAGTTCATCGAATGGAGTAGCACAAGCAGAACTAGGGTGGGTGGGAGCTAAAGGCAAAATGGTAGAAAGGGCAATCAAATACTGGTTCAGAATAAAGCTACTAGCGGAAATTGAGATACTAAAGCAATGCTTGGTTCTACAGGAGAAAATGGGGGAAAAAGAAATTTGGATGCACAAGTTATAGACAACATCGGAAGAAATAGAAATGGGGGAAACATGGGCAGAAAGAAACAACAAAAGTAAGGGTTTCTGGAAAGAAATTAGAGCAAGAGTCGAAGATATTGAAAAGCAATAAATTATATGTATTTTTAAGAAAACAAGATAATTAATAGGTTATAAATATTTTAAAACAAATGGGGAAAAGAAATATACATCGAAGAATACCACAAATAGGCCAGAATGGGGTATGAATGGGCGAGGGCAGGTGTAATGAATTCAAGTGGTCTAACAGGGAGAAGAAGGGGGGAGAGATGTGCTAAATGTAATGGATTACATGGCAATTGGCATTATATTCTGGAATGCGAGGGCACGGATAAAGGAAGTAGTGCCCATCATCAAATTCCTTTAAGTGAGAGATATAAGAAATTAAGTGCATTTACTACAGATTTTAATCTGTTGCAACTTACAAGTGTTCCGTTTGGGACTTCTGTTGGGGCACAACTATTAAGTGGCCTTATAGAACGTATTTTTGTAATATAGAATTTAAATATTTACATAATTATTTAGACGATTTCCGTATTTTTTTCGTACCATCTGAATATAATGTACGACATATTAAAGAGGTACTTAAGAGATTACGTTGCGCCGGATCAACGGTGAATCCCGACAAAGTTGAATTTGCCACTCCAGAATTGAACTTTTGGGGAAATATAATTTCTACTAGAGGAGTACAAGTAGATGCTGAGGTATTCAAAAAGTACTTGACTACACTGTACCTAGGACAGAAAAATCAAATAGCACGTTTTATTAGAATGGTGAACCATTCTTCAAAATTTATTTCTGATTACGCAAAACAAGTTGCGCTACTAAACATATTGCAGTATCAAACGTAATACGTATGAAAGCTGTTAAATTCAAATGGGGAAACAAGCTTTTGAGGAGTTGTAACAAGCATTAGTCTTAGCGGTGCCCGAATTTTCTTTACCGTTTATCCTTCAAGCTGATGCCTGTAGGACTGCGGTTTCCACTATTATATGCAACAACATCCCGAAGACTATAAGGCATCTCTTTCATGCATATTTTTCAAGCGCTAGGGGAACGTCTGTAGCGGTTCTTGGATATACCGCTACTGAACGTCATCGAAGCGCGGTGTATCAATTCATCTTGACTGGTGGCCAATTGTCCTCTGCCCTCGCTTCATCCCTGAGAGGAGGCTATATAACCGCTCAGCCAAAGCCTGATAAGGATGAGTACTCGACGGGACATGCTGGAGAAAAAACGTAGAGCAGTTCTTCCCATATAAAGAAGTCTACTCCAAGTCAACAAGCGCCCAAATGGGGCGAATTATTGTTAGATTATAGATACCGACATCGCCGTACACAAAGGGAAGCATCACAAAAGGGTCACGGTATAGAATGCGACTGTTATAGTATGTTTGGTAGGTGTACACATTCTAAAATTAATTGCCGCCAGTTTAATAACTATGCGACTGTTATATTGGAAGGTGAACCTATTCTAAAATTAAGTGCTACAAATAGTTTGGGGAAAACGGTAATTGTTCGCGGGGAAGTAAAGTAACGTGACTTTGAAGGGATTGCTTTTGAATTAAGAGTTAATTTATAGAAAATGCAAGTTTGTTTAATGCCGTTAAACGATGTTTGCTTACAGAGCATAAGTAACAGTTGACCAAATTGCGAAAGGAAATATATTTAACTTGATACTCAGTATATTGAAAACATTTCTTATTTAAAGAGCTTTGAGAACATTTTTGCAAAGCTTGATGGCCATGAGTTTTGCAAGAATTACTTTTATTTTATTTTTATTGTACTGTTTGTTGGGATGATGGGTACCTTTATGGTTTAATGGATAAGAATTATTTTGCTAACCTGAACTTTTGATTTATGCTTTATATAGGTCTTGGTTTCCCCTTCGATCCAATACCTTTCATGTTTCCTTGTTCATTGTTACGAGGATGTTAGTGGGAAGGGGCCACTACTAAGGGAAAAAAGAAAACTAGCACCAACCAATCGTATCTGTGAACAGGTCGCTTTGGAACAGGAGCTGAAGCACCTGCACCAGACACTAAGGCCAACGGAATTGGAAAGAAGGAAATAAATTGGGCTTAACACCCAAGAAGGACAACAAAAGCCGTACTGAGTCGACGAGAGAGCAGAATACAGCTTTCTTGTCCTATATTAATGTCTTTACTGATCGCATTGGCAAACTCCTGGGGAGAGTCAATATAAAAGCCATTTTCAAACCCAACAGAAAACTAAAACACCAACTGAGATCGGCAAAGGACAGGCAGGACCCGCTCTGATATCGTGTAGCTGCGGCCAAGTCTACATTGGCCCCACCAAGCGCGGTATAAAAAACCCGCATCAAGGAACACTGAAAAAACAGCAGAGCCGAGCATGCGTTGCTAATGGGCCACGATATTGAATTTGACGAAAGCAAAGTCCTGATCAACACAACTTACTATCACACAGTACTGTACTGAGAGGCCATTGAGATTTATATGAAAAAGACACAATTATAATAGAAAAGAGGAAGAAGCACGCATAAACAAAGGCTGGATGGCGTTGGTAGATAGTACAAAAGCAAAACCGCAAAAAACCTCCCGGACAAATCATGTGGCATTTTTCTCAGCCACACAGGGATTGGCAGGCAAGCGACCAATGTGAGATGAGCCCGCCTATATATAGATCGGACACTTCACCAAGCGGCACTCTAGTTGTAAACCAGTCAGGAGTCACTTAATTTACAGATTACTGACGGATTTATGAGCCAGACGTCAGGTGATATCTCATCGACTAGACCACGGCCTACAAGCCGGGAAATCCCATTCTTCTGAACTGAAGCCGGCCGTGAAAGCCTAAGCATGCATAGAAAATAAATAATCCCCGTTGTACTAGAATCTATGTTGGTCATTTTCATTTGCGAGTCACATTATCACAGTGCACGCGCTCACACGCAATGCTGTGATTCACACACACACACACACACACACACACACGTGTTAATTGCGTACAGGGTTCGGAAGCACGTGTTGTGTAAAATACCTAGCTTAACCTGTAAATTCAGTGTATTAGTGTGTTCCAGTGCAAATGCTATGCTGTTGTGGAAACTATTAAAGCTCTGTTAAATTAGTTAATTAATTGTTTAAGGAATTGTAATGAACAGTAAATGAACGCATCATTCTTACGGTTCCCCTAATCACATCAGAGAGTGAAAGGAATTTTCCAATTTTGAAGAGGATAAAAGGGTTTGCTGATGCTTTGACCATATGTTACATTGAGAAGGCCCTGAATTCAACCGTTTTACGGAACAACATGAGAGGAAAATGGACTTAACTTACAGAATATGAATTAGGTTAGTTTAGTTACAGTCAAGAGTTCTTTTGGGGGAAGGCATATACATACATAATAATTTCCTACTGTTTATTTCCTGCTCTTGGACATTTTCAAATCCGTGTTGTTAAATTAAAGTGAGTTTTATTTATGAACTCTTTGAAAGGGGATACATTATACATATATAGGAATTGTACATATGAAAGGGGAACCATACGTATAAGAATTGTACATTAATACTTTAATTCACTAACATGTTAAAATATTCAACATCTAGCATTTGTACAGAGCTGATTGTAAGAAATGGGCGAGCTAGCAAAAAGTTCCGGGAAAGCATAAAGAGCGTACCTTTCACCAAGCCAGCAGGCAGGGAACCGGTAACGGTACGGAGAAATAGAAAGAGACAGATAGAGAAAAGAAAGAGACGGAGATCTGGAGCTGACGCTTAAGCGCACGGATCTGAAGCCACACATTCTCATACATGTTAAGGTAACGCGGTCTGAGGACCAATAGGGAACGTCGTTACATTTTTAAACGCAGAGGCGAGCGTCACTAGGTTCCCGTATATAAGGGCAGACAAGGGCTCGGAGCCCACCCCCCTCTCTCTCTCTCTCGCTAACTGATTTTAGATAATTCACGTCGACACGAGGTGCTACAGATGCACGTGGGTTCATAAGGGTGGGAGTGCGTGTGCAGATAGCTAGGCTCCTGACTTATTTAAAGTGGTGGGATTTAATAATGGGAAATGTTAGCCGCCCATAATTATTTCAACTGTGAATAAACTTCATTGATTAAGGGAAAATTGCAGTGTATTCTTCAACTTGCCTCACCCAATATAACCTGAGAATTAATACTTAGATATAGTTAGTAATGGAATACACAACAACCAACGAGCAGCAATAGCCGAGGAAGAACACTGCAGAAGACCACAACAACCCAGGAACGACGATTTCCCGCTACAAATGGCGCCAACGTGGTTTCATTAAAGGAGGCATCACCACGTGGTCAAGGAGTCAACGCAAACCAGCTTCGAGGGAGTCACCACCCTCGCAACTAGAACTTCCAGAACTTCAATTCTACACAGAGTAAAGTACCAAAATATAATTTATAAGTTATATCAGTCTCAGTTGTTAAATTTTAAAATTGCATGTTGCTCAGAAACAACAAAATTATAATCATGGCTGAAACATCCAATGCGGACACCCAAGTAGAGGGAGAAGCCAATGCTCCACCTCTGGGTCAGCATAATAATCATATACTACCTGAGTCACATACTAGTGCAACGCAAAACATACCAGAAGAGGCTACAATTAATGTAGTTGAATCAGGACACAGCTCTGCCAATTTAATGCAGATGCTGCAGTCTATGCTCACATCAACATTGAGAAATGCGAATAGACAATTACAAGAAAGAATCACTACAAATAGCCAACAAGTACAGGAACAATTACAAGAAAAAATCACAGCAAATAGCCAACAAGTACAGGAAATGTTCGTAGCTAGCAATCAACAACTAAATAATGTACAGAAAATGTTATAACAAATCAGTTTAGGGCATGAAAACATTAAATCAGAGCTTTTTAACATTACAACAAGAGTTGCTAGTAAATAAAGGAGAAATAGCCACTTTGTCCGAATTTGTCACTGCACAGGTAGACACATTAACAGCCAAGAACGAGATAATGCAAAACCAGTTAGGGCAGGTAAAAGAAACCGTAGCACATAGCCAACAAGCATTAGCAGACAGGGTAGATTCGCAACTCACAGCAGTCAAGAAAGTGGTGACTGCGTCTCAGGTAGCCAATTCACATGAAATTAAGGAACTTAGAAATGTGGTCCAAACAATGAATGCAGTGCATGACAAAGACATTAATGAGTTAAGGAATTCTGTAGAAAGACTAGAATTGAAACCTACTGCAAGTCCAAGTTCACCTAGTGAATGCCAAAGATTGGCGGACCCCGGCAGCACTCCATTATTACCGGGCGAGGCCACCAACAATGTACACAATTATGATGTGCATGCTAGAAGTGTAACACCACCGGTCACCTGCTCTCATAACAACAGTAATCTAAATTCACACTTGCTAAATGAGTTGTCACATCCAATATTTGATGAGGTAAAAGGGGATCACCCAAAAGAATTTATTAGCGAATTGGAACAATATTTTAGACTTAAAGTCACTCCAGATGAGATAAAATTAATTGTTGTGCGAAAATGCTTAAAAGGGCGTGCACTGAACTGGCTGCGTCTCACGTGTGGGATTCTTTGTGATACAGTGAGTTTAAACAAGCTTTTCTATTACGTTACTGGGGACCAACAGAAGTTAACAAAGTAAGACTACAGCTCAACAATGGCCGCTATAACCATAATATTCACGGCAGCTTGATTGATTACGTCCTCAAATTGGCACAAAGGAGCAAACAAATAGAGTCGCCACTGTCAGACACAGAAGTGAATGCTCTACTCATCAACCACTTTGACCCTCAAATAAGAAATGGTATAATTGTTGCACAACCGCAAACAATTTCCAAACTGCTGGAGCTCATCACAGCTTTCGACCAGAAGCCCAGCACAAGCACCACGTGACACACACACAGGAGCATCTATACACAAGATGGCCGCCAGTCACAACCATTTTCGAGGACCGGGGCAAGATCCCCTCAATATAACAATGAACGGCACCCGATGTCACCAAGGACAAGAAATAAATTCCAGCCACCACGATATGAGAGAAGACAGCAACCATATCGACCCCATAGACAACAGAGGCCACAGGGAAGAGCAGCAAACATTAACCATTTTCGTTATACAGGACAGAGCCATTATCACCCAGATAACCGCAACAATGGAGGCAGAAACTCGCCTGATAGAAACGTGCACCAAGGAAACCGTGACAGACGCCGGAGATATTCCAATGGATCAGGGAGACACAGTCCGGTACCCTTACGGATCATTGAAAACACGAGTATTGGGAGAAGATGGGGATCAAACCCGGAATTAAACAATGGGCATCCAAACACAAGCAACAATCAGAATCCAGGAAACCAAGGCCAGGTGTTTGCAGGGTCCAGGTAAACACCTTAAACACTTCTGACAGAAAAAGTCGTCACACTCAGGGCCCATTGCTTCAATACAAAAGTGCAACAATGGCGTGGAACACAACAATACTCACAAGAGATAAGAAAATAAGGAAAACAATTAATCGCCGAGAATTACAGTGGACATAATGGATATCACTACAACAGTACTATTAGACACTGGAGCAAATATTTCTGTATGTTCCGAAGATTATTTTCAACAATTGTTTGACAGAAAAATTAAAATAATGTCGCTACCCATCAAAAATGTTTATTGTACAGTGGCAATACCGAAAAGGGCAGAACGGATAAAGCACCAAGTCATGCTGGCCATTAAATTAGGAAACAAAACATTTAATGTAATTTTCTTAATCGTACCACGGCTGCAACAAAGAGTAATTATTGGCGCAGATTGCTTTTGTTTGGGGAGCCATTATAAATTTTGAGGGCAAATGATAATATTCTTGGAGCAGGGAACTATTCAAGTGCCGTTGGACGAAGAAAATTTAAATAAAAACAGCGGTCCCACCGAGGAGGAAAACCGGCTTCGCGAAGAGGATTTCTTTGTGGAAACAATCACGGTGCAAAATGAATTTATGATCGACATTATCAATAAGAATAAGGAATCACAGAACATTACTACAAAAGGCGAGGATTGCGAAGAAGCACTTTATGTCCACACGCAAGCAATTAACGAAAGGTCGGAACACTTTGACCTGTATACGCTGCATGCCGACCGGCTGCCAAGGGAGAAAAAGCCGGTCCAGGCCCCGCGTCAAGAGGTGTTGAAAGCCGACAAAGAGCTCGCGGCTCAGATACGACGACAACGACCGCGCGGCTAAAATAGAGAGAAATCAGCAAAAACAAAAAAAAAAAAAAAAAAAAAAACACAGGAAGCAATGAACACAAACTTTGAAGGTTTCGTTCTAATAAGCAATGAGAATCAGAAAAAAATCGTCAGTATGGAGCAAAGAAATATCATGTAATGTATCTACTGTACAGAGGGTCAGCGGAGATAACAGCCCAGTTTGGTACACAACTTAGCAATTAAAGGGTTTAGATGACAACAAAATTTGGGGTACCTATTATCGGCAACTGTTAAAGCCGTTTAAAACTTAAACAAGCTGTTCCAACGCGCCGAACGTTTATAAAAAGTCTTATATTTTGTGTATATGGTAGGAATATTTAGGGTATATTTTATGTGTTATGTCATGGATCACTTTTGACCGGTCACCGTTTATGTAAAAGTAGTAAATTCGCCACGGGCGAGTGAAAAGAATTTGTGAACATGAGAAACAAGACATTTAAGTGCATATTTACGCTCATTTATGTATGAAAACAACTTTGACTCTTGCAAACAATAATGTCACATGTGAATTCAATATTTACAATTTGCACATTAGTTTTGATATTCCAAGTATAAGGGCTCATTCAAATAATTTGTATGTCTTAATAGCTCAAGAAAGACAACAGTGAATTTAATGCATTGTAATAAAGTTTGTGAAATCCAACAAAAATAATTAATTCAAATTCCAGGATTAATGGAGAACGATTAAAACATCTTTTTCGTATGTTACCCTATAATGTATTGTTAATGTCACATCAGAGAGCAAGCTCCGCGACCGACACTGTAGCATCTTAATTAGCTACACACATTTGTAATTACTTATAAGCAGTGCACACAACATGCGTGTGAAGTGGCCTAGAAATACAGCCAACCAAAAGGCTAGTGCAAGAGAATCAGTGAAATAGTGAAACAGAGCCCAAAAATACCAGTTTTCCGTAAAGTGGGAACAGAAACTATAGTGAAATTACTTCCGAAAACAAAGAGCAAAAAGTGTAATTTTTTCTCCTTTCCTTGTGCTACTTACATAGTACATAAACACCAGTCGTGCTGGTCACTTAAAAACAATACGAAGATACGGCACAATTAAATTACCTATGACTACAATATTGTACATACTTGTCATTGCTTTTTTATTGTTAGTTTTAAGCAGATTATTTGGGTATTATGCATTTATTGTGTTCTGTTCGGGGACATTCATCTTTGTTCCAAAAATGTCCATGTTGGAATTTTATCAACATAGTTGCGGGGCATTTGAAAGGGGATACATTATACATATATAGCAATTTTACATATGAAAGGGGAACCATACATATAAGAATTGTACAGTAATACTTTAATTCACTAACGTGTTACAATATTCAAACATCCAACATTTGTACAGAGCTGATTGTAAGAAACGGGTGAGCTAGCAAAAATTCCAGGAAAGCATAAAGAGCGTACCAATCACCAAGCCAACAGGCAGGGAACCGGCAACGGTACGGAGAAATAGAAAGAGACAGATAGAGAAAAGAAACAGACGGAGATATGGAACTGACGCTTAAGCGCACGGATTTGAAGTCACACATTCTCATACATGTTAAGGTAACGCGGTCTGAGGACCAATAGGGAACGTCGTTACATTTTTAAATGCAGAGGTGAGAGTCATTAGGCTCCCGTATATAAGGGCAGACAAGGCCTCGGAGCCCACTCTCCCTCTCTCGCTAACTGATCATCGAGAATTCACGTCGACACGAGGTGCCACAGATGCACGTGGGTGCACAAGGGTGGGAGTGCGTATGCAGATAGCTAGGCTCCTGACTTATTTAAACTGGTGGGATTATAATAAAGGGAAAAGCTAGCCGCCCATAATTATTTCAATTGTGAATAAACTTAATTAAGGGAAAATTACAGTGTATTCTTTAACTTGCCTCACTCACTATTACCTGAGAATTAATAATTAGATATAGTTAGGAATGGAGTACGCAACAACCGACGAGCACCAATAGCCGAGGAGCAGCACTGCAGAACACCACAACAACCCAGGAACGACGATTTAGAGCTACATCTCTTTAAATGCTATGGTTCTTAGCTTTCCATTCTATATTAGCAGTGAAAGACCGAAATTGTGCTCAGAGGCCTGTTTATCAGGTTTGAGGTTGTTTTATGTGCTGTAAATCTACGACACGAACCACCGGCTTTACTTCAACTCCCAAGGAAGCCATGCTAAGGGCATTTACACTCGAAAAAATCCATCTCCCTCCGCCGGGTTTGAACCCGCAACCTCGGGAACTAGAGAATGGGTGTTGTTGATTGCTTGATGTCATCACATACACATTTAGACACGAGAAAATGTTGGATAGTGAGCAAAAATAAACTACGCGCTATCGCTTAAGAAATTATGTTCTTACTCTGACGTCTGATTTAATACTATCGTAGAAGGTAAGAACTAAAGCTTAGAAAAAATGTGTTCAGGAAACGCGTGTTTAACCGTGCAAGCATGTGTGATTAAAATTTGTAAATAATTTATTTTGTGAAAACAACACAGTCCATTTGTTATTTATTTGTTATTCCCCACTGAAATGTTACCAGATATTCATTAATGCGCGGGTGCATCGTGCAACATAAATGTTTCCTGCTGCCAAAAGGAATGCTAAAATAGTTTAATTTACGCTCGCTTTTGTAGATTTGCCTTATTTACGTTTTATTTCTGAATTGCTCTGATACAGAGGCTTTTGTACGTGCTCAAGAAAATACAGAATATTTTGGTTTATATGATTGTTTTTGTTTACGTATGTTTTCCAGTAAACTGTAGAATAAAACCTGTCGTGTAAAGCATGCTTAATACGAGAACAGCCCCTGCCGACCTCCCAAACTTGCAAATCACGAGCCGCCGTTCAGCTTTAGTTTCTTTTGCATTCATTTTCAGGAAACCGCTTGAAGTCACAGAGCACAGGACACCTAATTTAAAAGTTACCGGGGGCCTGGTTTTATTTGTTTACTTTTATTAGCATGTGACCTCATCCCTTAATACCTTAGTGACTTGCTGTTTTGGTATTCAGAAAACCTTGACATATGTAAAACTTTCTTCCTTTTTCATTATTAGTTTGCCCTGTGTTCTAATCCACAATGGTAAAATTACTCCTGTAATAGATATATGATGACTGTCTCCGCATTTATGCGATAGAGCGTGTTTTTACGGAATTTTGATAAGAGAGTAGACCCGAGACATCTCTAATATACTGTTGGACTTTCCATATATTTTTCAACATCACAGTTTATTCCATATAAGCGTAATTCTTGTGAAAAGAAATGTGATCAACGGTGTATGGGCACGTCTGATTAGGGAGACAAAATACTTTGTCATTCTCACCAATTTCTCTACCGGTTTCTTCCCATGCTCGCTATATCTCACTGTGGCAATACATTGGCTTGTTCTATTATGTTACTTTCTTCACTGTCTAGGTCTACACCTCTAATAATTCCCTTTGTTATAGCATTATAATTTGGAATGAAGGAGATGGCCTCATATGTCTCTTCAAAAGCAGACATGAATAGCTAGGCTCTTAGTGACTCTTACAATGTATTTCAAATATATCATACCCCGCATTAAGTATTTGATCCACCTGCAACCGGTAAGTGGTAAAGATTTCTAAACTTAATTGGACGTATATGATTGATTTGCGTATTCCTTCCCATTATATTTACTACATGTAGAACTGCATCTTTGTAATTATGGAGGATCTTTTTGTATGCTTATTTGCTGTATGCTCCAAACTTTGAGTGTCTCTTGTCTTCTTATAATCATCATTATTAGTAAAAGTAAACTTTTGAACCCAAGCATTCCAAGTATTTAAACAGAAGCCCTAGTAATATAATTAGAGTTATTTCTATGCAAATTGTATAAATATGTAATTAATGCACGTATATAACAGTCAATCACTAAGCACTAAGAAACTAAATACAATAGACCACTTAGAGTAAGCAGAATCCTTCTTTTTATTATTATTATTTATTGGCGCCTATGGACACCATTGGTATGCTTGTAGCGTCCTGCATTAATGCATTAGTTTAATTTTTGGTTAGAACGAATGCCTAGATAAGTACTTTCTTTCTTGCTAAATTTTCATTTTATATTTTTAAAATGTAAAATATTCTAAATAGGTTTTGCGGGAAATAATTAAAAGATAACTAAATTTAATGGGCCCGGATAAGCCGTATTTAGTCAAATAATATTTTCTTATTCATTAACATTACATCGAAATATCAGATGTTCAGTGGATCCTAAGCTTTCACAACTACAATATTTATCATTAACTTGTTTAATTTTCTTTAAAAACGCAGGAGATTTTGCTAAACGTTTATACACCGGGGTGAGGCCAAAAGGTTTGCAGGTAAAATATTAATTTAGGTACCCCTTCATAAACATTGGGGGACGTAGACTCAGAGGCAAACAAGGGATACCGGAAACAAATCTAAAGCGGGCGTGGGATATTTATAAATAATACATTAAAATTCACATTTAACTCTGGTTTATTATAAAGTTACCTTGGTGCGGTTACACGGTTCCCAAAAGGTTACAGACAAACACTGGGGGGATGCCCCACGCACACACATTCCACACACGCTCTCCTGCATACAACCACACACACTCAAGATATACACTCGGCTGACTCTATTGGCAATGCCACGCTCTCAGACAAAGATGATCTTCCCTCAACTAGCCTTCACCCCCCTTGACTAGGAATTGGAGTGAAGTATGCCGCGTCGGACAAGGATTCAAAGTTACAAACGAAAAGTTTTTAATAAATGCTGTATAGCTATCTTTATTAGCAAGAAAGGTATTTCAAATTGGTCCCTGGGGTCTTGCCCATTTTGCTAATTTACCGGTTATTTCATTTCCTTTTATACCGTTATGACCTGAAAACGATATTAATTTAATCTTATTTTCGTGAGCTTCATATGAAAGCTTTTTAATTTCATTATCAAGTAGCCTATTTGTTTTACCTATTCCTTGCTTATAAATTATCATAAGAGATATTTCTGAATTCATAAGTATGATTGTTTCGTTGAATTTGTTATTATTAATGAAGTTTGTGGCCGTCATTGTAGCTGTAAGCTCTGGTGAATAAATTGAGAAATCTTTATTTATTCTAAGTACATATCCTTTACTTGAATTTACACAATAAATTGCAGCTCCCACTCCGTTTTGTTGGTTCTTAGAGCCACCAGTAAAAACTTACCAATTTTTAAAATTGGAGATAAACTACGCAAACTTTATTTTATTTGCATAACAGTTTTTTCAAGTATTTTAAAACTTATATCTAATCCAAAACGTGCATTTCCCAAACCACACAGTGGTTGGGGTGTCTGGGTGAATGTGCAATCCCTGAACTTCTTTATATTTCCAGCAATTCAGTAAAGGGAAAAACAATCCATTGTTGTCCCTAAATATTTGAATCTGATTCTCAAAGGGTTGTTTAATTGGATAGCTAAATCATCCTCTGTGATTCCTCATATTATTAATGAATATTGTGAATAATATATTTCCTTTAAAGTCCAAAGGGCTCCATTCGATTTCTTTAAGTATGGATGAGGAGCTGAGATATCCATTCACTCCTAAAATTAATTTTCCTATTTTGTATACATTACTTTTGATCACTTTCAGTGATTTATTTATTACATTGGTTTAGTAATGCAACTATATTCAACTTGCACTTTCACTAAATTATTGATGATTAGTAGAGCTAAGGGGTGAGCTCCCCACTCTTTTCCAACAGATGGTTAAAAATGTGGCCTGTGCGTTTAATTTTAGAATCAACGACTTTTAAATGTTTTTTATACTCGACAGTAGGGGATAAATGGGCATTAAACACTTAATATGCAGGAAAGTCTATTCATATGCAAATGAGCTCCCTCCCCCACTTCCCCCTCCCCTCCCAGCACTTTGGTACTTTTAGTTCCAGCTGTGGGTCATACATCTTGTTGAGTACAATGGAAGCTTCACAGTTAAGCAATTAAGGGTATCCTTCACCTGTCAAAACAAACAAAGGGGTCATAAATTTAAGGTTCTGTAACAAAGGCGAGATGTTTTTCCTACCCATTTCACATCCGACCACTTCTGCACCTGTGGCAGTTACCCACCCCCACTTCCATTGTTTCTCGAACACGTGCGGGAACAAAGAGCTTGCTGAACAAAGGAAGAGATTCTATTGTGTGCCTTTCTATTGTCCGGGGCAAAGCTACTTTAGAAAGACCATCTGGCATACTCATTCCACTAGCTTTTAACAAAAGAGCAATGCTTGCCCTTCAACTGTCAAAATGAACAAAGGCAATGATAAATTAGGGTCGTGACAAAAGAGAACCTTGAGCCTGTTAACAGAGAAAAAAGTTCTATTGTCCGGGGCAAGCCTTCTTTAGAAAGAGCATCTGGCATTTCTCATTCCACTGCACCATCCTACAAATATATCCGAGCATAGTTAAACAAGCGCTCTGTTTATGTAGTTGGCTTTTCAATCGCGATATAAGAATGTATTTAACCTATGTCATTACATGCATTAAACCTCTGCGTGGATATCAATAGATCGGTGCACGATTCTTACTGTAATCAAAAGTTTATTGCTAATGAGAAATTGATGATTGATATTATTATATCATTACCCTAATTAATAAAAAGGCGTTCAGAGGATTGTAGCTCGAATCTTACCATGTGAAACTCTAATGCGTAATAACTATTAAACTATGCACCGCCAGATTAAAAATGTATTTAACAAATATAATTTAATTTTTTATATATCATTACCCTAATTAATGAAAGGGTGTTCAGAGGGTTCTAGCTCGAATCTTACTCAGCGAAACTCTAATGTATAATATCTATTAAATTATGCAAGGTCAGATTAAAATGTATTTAACAAATATAATTTAATTTTTTTATATATCATTACCCTAATTAATAAAAAGGCGTTCAGAGGATTGTAGCTCGAATCTTACCCAGCGAAACTCTAATGCGTAATAGCTATTAAACTATGCTCGGCAAGATTAAAATTTATTTAACAAATATAATTCAATTTTTTATATATTATTACCCTAATTAATAAAAGAGTGTTCAGGGGGTCCTAGATCGAATATTACCCAGCGAAACTCTAGTGCTTAATAAATATTAAACTATGTGAGTATGTGCGGTCAGATTAAAATTCATTTAACAATTATGATTATTTATATTAAACACCGATGTATACTTAGGTATCCAAATTGATACTTTGCTAAGGTAAAACATTATTATATCATTACACGGCTTAACGAAAGGGTGTTCAAAGGATCCTAGCTCGAATCTTGCCCAGAGAAACTCTAATGCTTAATAAATATGTGAGTATGGGGCGGTCGGATTAAAACGTGTTTAACAAATATAATTTAATTTATACGACATTACAATGTTTAACGAGCTGTATTCTTAGGAACCCAGAGGCCCCCTAGTTCGAATCTTACCCAGCGAAACGCTATAATAACTATTAAGATATTGAAGCAGGGACGGTCGGATTAAAATTGCATTTAACAAATATAATTATTTATATTAAAACCTGATGCATACTTAGATATCCCGATGCCTAGACAACATTCTTTCTTCTTCTCCTCTCTTTTTCTTTCTATCTATCTCTTTCTTTCTCCACGACTTGTACACATTCAGGCGTTCACATATACACGAGCGCTTGTACACACATCAGCAAACATACACCAGTACACGCACACACGTACATGCAAGTACACACACACACGCAGTCACACGTGAACGTATACCTGTTCACTTACACATGCCAACACAAGCTCATCCACATACACACACATGCCCAACCACACACATACACACATACACAAACACACACACATATACCAGCTCACTTACACACACCAACCCACACATGTACACACACGCGCGCAAGCACATATACATACGCACACGACCGCGCACACACACACGCAAGCACATACACATGGACACACACTTACACAACCACACGCATACACATATGCCTATTCACTTAAGCCCAAGGGCACCAACCACACACGTACACGCATACACACGCACACACCAACTCACGCGCATGTCCTGAATGAAAAGAGACAAAACGATGCAATAAAAACTAATTATAGCTCGGGATGCAAGGCGCCATTTACGGATTGCTCGAAACTGGCCTGGATGCATGGGTTCGAATCCTAGGACTGATTACAAATTCATCTTCTAATAACTCCAAAACTAATTAAAATAAAGACGCCAAATAAACCTTATTACATTTATGTTATTAGCTCGTTTCTTGTGCATGCATACTAGTGTACCAGGTGTCATGGGTTCGATCCTTAATTTTTAAATCTCCATTATCTCAGAAACTAGCAGGGATAGAGGAGCGGACCAAAGCATAGTGGTTAGCTCTTATGATGGACAATTAATGTCTGCATATAATTTCCAATCGGTTGTCCCTAGCTCGAATCCTGATTTTTCAGCGACTTCCTTAATTTTCCACTGTACACTAGAATATATCACATAGATCAATGTTGCAACTGCATACAGGTCTTTAAACACGTCAAACTAATATTACAAATAATTTTGTTTCTGATGTTCTGAGTTCGAATACCGATTCAATGAAATTTACTTATAAATTTAATAACATAGTAACTAATTAAGATAAAGGCACCTAATAAACCTTATTACGTTTATGTCATCAGCTAGTATCTTGTGGGTGTATATTCGGGTATCTAACGTCCAGGGTTCGATCCTTAAGTTTAAATCTCAATTATCGCAGAAACTAGCAGAGATAGAGCCGTGGACGAAAGCATGTTTGATAGCTCCTACAATGAACAATTAATGCTGTATATAATCTCCAATCAGTTGCCCATAGTTCGAATCCCGATCTTTCAATGACTTCCTTAATTTTCCTCTGTACTCCAGAATATATCACTTAGATTGATACTGTAACTATATACAGTTTTGTGTAAAGACATTACGGGTGTACTCTGAGAGAGAGAGAGAGAGAGAGAGAGAGACAGAGCGCTAGAGAGGGGGGAATTGAAACAAGTATGGATAGAGTACTGAGAGCCTCTGCGCATGCGCAGCAGGCGATGGTGTCATTGACTGTAATAATCACGTGATGTGTAAGCATCACGGCCATGATGACGTGCTGGCATCGCCTGGAGGGAGTTTAGATCCCTATATAAACAGATATCTGCGCATGTTAGAACTGTTGTGTACTTATTAACTTTACATTTAAGTTTTAAAGAACTTTAAAAGCAACGCGAGGTGCAGGCCATCTACACGTACAGCGCATATCAACACATAACAATGCAAGGTGAGTTTTTTTACATAACTATACAAAATCACTGTTGGCTTTTACAATACATTTAATTTTGTTTAAACGTTACAGTACATGAAAGACGATTCGTTGCAAAGAGCATAATATTTTCTAATCTGTGCTTTACATTCACATGGATTTCACTGCGTACTCTTCTCCAGTTCACATGATTTTCGCCGCACATTCTTCTTACATAAACATTCATACGATTTTCCCCCTCATTCTTTGTTTCACTATACACTCACATGATTTCCTCTACTCATTCTTTGTTTCCCTGCAGGTTCATGCTCTATTAACATTCACACAACTTTCTCTGCACATTCTTTGCTTCCATTAACATTCACACGATCTTCGCTACACATTCTTCTTACATAAACATTCATACGATTTTCTACACTCATTCTTTGTTTCGCTATACATTCACACGATTTCCTCTACTCATTCTTTGTTTCTCTACACGTTCATATTCACATGATTTTCTGTACTTATTCTTTGTTTCTCTACACATTCATAAGCATACTTACAAAACATACACACACCCTAGTTCTAATATAAAGAAGTGTATAACTTGTTCTTCAACTTGAATAATGTAGTGAAAATAATTCATTTCAATGTCTGTTACAGATTGTTTAACTGATAGACTTAACAAGATGGTTGAAGAGCGTAGTTTCCTGCCGACTCGTCGAGTTCAAGATCTAGAAATAGGTCTTAACTATGAGATAAAGTCCTTAAAGTGAGTTGAAACAAGATATGGTACCAGGATCATATCTTCACTGGAGGATTGTCAAGTGTTCTTGCCAGAGCGCTATAATTCGTTAACCGATCAAGAGATTGCAGAAATACCTGGGAACGTATACCTCCAGTATAACGGTACGGCAGAGATGGGGAAATTTAAGACATGTAAATTTTCTTTTTTACATGCAAAGAAGTTGTGTAGAAGTGTCAAAATTCAGTATTGAATGTTCTACTATTTCACAATGAAAAATTCATAAATAAAACAAATGACTCATTGATATTACATATAAAGATACAAAAGATGCATATTATAGAATTTTATAAAAAAATTACGAAATCACAATATCACATGCTTTGAGTTTAATTATATCTAGCGCATTGAAATAACTCTAAATATCCGAATGTTTATACAAATCTTTGTGCTTCTTTTTACATGTATCATATGCTTCATTTTACATGTATCATAACAAAACATGTAATTCTTTTCAGGTTGCCTTTACTTGACCAAGATAGTTTTCTAAGACTTTCATTGTGCAATGTTTCAGGCTGTGCAATAAGAGGAAGAAGAAGACGAATAGCCTGCAGCCATGACGCTATTGTAGGATAGAATAAGCACCATCGGCACCTACAAGAAACATTCCGGCAAGAAGAGGGTGCTGAGACATCTACATCACCGAAACACGATAAGACAGGATTCTTATATAACATTACAGGATATACGATGAAAAAACACGAACAATTTTGTATACAGTTCAATGCATAGCTGAGAGTTAGCTCAAGCGAGTCTCCCTATATTAGATGAAAATAAGAATTGTGAATAGTCATTTAATGATTGTGAAATACTTTTAAATAGAGATGAAATATGTATCCTAAAACCCCTGCATACATTAACAGCATTAAGACTGTTTGCCACGCTGGAATACAAATTATGAAAATAAAAAGACTTTCATATAAATAATAAAGAAATTTGCATAACCTGCTGTTACAAGTGTAATGACATATACGAAACAATGAGTCGGATGAGGAAGTGATGGAAATGTAAGATAAATGATAACAATAAAAAAGAATTAAGGTGTGCTTTTGCATAGTGTTTTTATTCATTAAAAACTCCCTGCACTCCTAATGAAAAATAAATCATTACAATGATTAGTTTAAGTTATGTTACAATGATCAAAAAGAGAACCGTCTTTAGATGCATTACTCGGTCTTAAAGTCAGATCACCAAAAATAACAAATCCGGGCTTCTCCATTTTAGATGTGCTGTCACTATTCAGGTAAATTCCTGTAACACAGCAGGTTGAGTATGCAGATCCATGGTCCTAAATGGGTGAAACAGAGTCTTATCCAGCTTAACAGTCTTGAGGATCTCAGCATCAGAAAGTCCAATCACAGGCCATCTCCACTCGATGAGTACAGGTTTAATAACAGCATTCTCTTCACCCTGAGACGGGGTAAAGTATATAAATGTTCAACTTGACAAGGGATTCTAAACTCGTTGTTAGAGTCCAGAGCTGATGTATTATATGGTGAAAACACATGTTCCTCTTCTTAGGGATCTTGTCGTCGAATCTCGGTGTCATTGCGATGCCGGTAACATTGAAGATGTCCAGATTATAGGATTCTGAAGCCCAATAACTGTAGGAACTGTCGATTGCGTGATGTTAACCCGATGGGCGTCAAGGGCAGAGCATGATGTGTGCGTCGAATCATTCCATTATTATATCCTCGAAGTCGTTGACTTCTTCTAAAATCTATAGGCATTATGCATATCTCCTTGTTTCTAAAGGCAATGATATTGCTGTTATGCTCCCCTATACTAAGGCTGTTTGCTCTATGAAGCGGATGTTTATGAACAACAGGTAAAATTTGATTTGATGGTCCTTGTGAAATACGGTGTCCAGGCGTAACAGATGGGAAAACTGATAGATTGAGTGTCCACTTTTACTATCGAGGAAGGAGACTGATGCAATACTGCACTAGATTCGTATGATACTCAACCTAAATATATTCACTAGGAAATCAGATTCGGGCAGCTGATTAGGTGGAATAACTTTGTCACTGAAGGGCCCCAGAACGTTCCTATAGAACAATCACTGGAAAAAATCTGGAGTGAAAGGACATTTTAATTGCATTGCATTATTATTAATTGATCTAATAAAGAAGACATTCGCATCCTAATATGAGGAATCTTCCTAATATGAGGAATCTTTCTAACTCTTTCCTGGTTTCAAGGTTCTGGAGATGCTAATCACGCTATAAAACCACCAAGCTTTAAATTCTGAATAATTTCGCTAATCGCATCAGAAAGTCATTTTTATCAGGTGTATGAAGCATCATTAGTACCCTTAGCATGTTTACCAAATCATTAGGATCGGTGTAGCGGTATAGCATCTCCTCTGTATTCGCTTTGGATATATCTTCTAATCTAGGTGAGTTGACACTAGTATGCTTGCTTTCATTGGTGTGTTTATTCAGAGCTTGCTCATTCAAAGAAACTGCTCTTATTGTTTCATCAGTGCTAGCTCGTGATGTTATTACAGGATCACTTAAATTGGTTCCAAGTACGGTACATTTTGAATCCCACTCTTCGGAACTTGAGAAGATTTCAGGATCTCGTTTGGGTATTGTAGTCAATGCACAGCTGGTCATCTCTTTACAGCATCTTCTCCTATGTTGCTTGAGCCTTGAAATTGTCCTGTTTTTTAAAGTTCTATTACATATGCAGCACTTAACTAAGCGATTCCTCACCCCTTGAGAAACATACGAAAAATCAAGATTCTCGTAAATTGACTGTAATTGACGATCTTTGTGAGTGTTCATGCTCAAACAGTATATATAAACTAGTCAATGTATACTGTAGATGTTGAATTCGTATACGATAACACGAGACTGAACTACTTTTTCAACATTTACGTATTTATATATATATATATATATATATATATGTTCCCAGGCTTTGATGTATATAAACAGTCATATCCGAATTAGATTAAGCAAAATATTATAGCATTCACACATAAACGCTGGAATTCCGTTAACTATAACAATTTCATTAAGCACAAGCAGATTCAAGTAGTATGAAATGGATTCATAGGGGTAAGAGTACAAGTTTTCTTGATAGTTAGCACAGAGAATGCGAGAGTTTAGTGAGATACTGGTCTAGCTAGCACGAGTCTGAAGCTCATGTATCATCCTTTAGCGAAAATGGCACACATATCTGAGAGCCTTTAGCGAGAGCGGGTCACCTTTTCCCTGCCCTTTTCCCTGAGCGGGTCACCTTTTCCCTGCCCTTTCCCTGAGCGGGTCACCTTTTTCCCTTTGTGGGTCACATTTTTCCCTTTGCTGGGTCACCTTTTTCTCTGTATGGGTCACCATTTTCCCTTAGCAGTCACCTTTTTCCCTTTGCAGGTCACATTTTTCCCTTTGCGGGTCACCTTTTTCCCTTTGCTGGTTCACCTTTTTCCCTTTGTTGGTCACCTTTTCCCCGTTGCAGGTCACCTTTTCCCTGAATGGGTTACGTGATGGCCATGTCTAGAATTAGCGCTCTAACATTGCCTGGAAACAGCTTCCCGTGACGATCGCGTCTAAAGTCACTTTCAAAGTCTAGCACCTGGATAGGCAGCGAGCATTCTTGCTTCACCGCTCTAGTTTGACAGCTAAAATAAAATAAATCGCTCTTAATGTATATATGCTAATGAGAAAGTATAAAAGAACTATGCCGCAATAAAATCAATTAGTATAACATGAGAGCTAAGGTGTTTAAGGTCGCAAGAGGTTTCGGTTTAATTAACTCTCTCATTACCCTGCTACCGTTTGAAGTACATTTGCCTGGTTACAGATACTGAGAAACTGGGGGCAAAGCTAAAGAAAAATTAAAGAGAGGAGACCCTGGAATCAGCCCGTTAGACGAATCGTGTAATCTTAGCAACATTGCCTAAGCTCAGCATAAGGTCTCTGCTTCGAGAAACATTGCTGACAAGATCTTGGCTGAAACGGCTTGGAAAAGAGTGCAAACATCTGATGTTACATTAGGTGAAAAAGTTGGCAGCGCGACTAGTAACAGCAATTATGAAGGGAAAGGTAGCTACAGGTGTAGGAACCATGAAGAAGAAACGAGGAGGATTTCTACCTCTCATACCAATTATTGCAGCTCTAGGCGCTGCTGCTGGAGGTGCAGCCCAAATTGCCTCAGCAGTAAATAAGAAAAGTCAGCAGATAAACAAATCGCCGAAATGATGAGGCATAAAGAGAAATTGAGAGAAAGGTATCTGTTGGCGGCGGGTCCAAAAAGAAACAACGAGGAGGATTTCTACCGCTCATACCAACTATTGCAGCCCTAGGAGCCGCCGCTGGAGGTGCATCACAAATTGCTACAGCCGTAAATAAGAAAAAAGCTGTGGATAAACAACTTGCTGAAATGATAATACATAACAAAGAAATTGAATCAAGAGGGAAAGGTCTACGAGTGAAGAAGAATATGGGGAGGAACATCGAATCGAAGAGGGGACAGATCAAGAAAGGGAATTCAAAAACTCTGGCAGAGGGCTATACTTGTCCCAGAAAAAACATTCAGTAACGTAGATCCCGGGTTCTATGTCCAATGTTTTAAGATTCCTCATATTCCTGAAGTTTGACACTTCTACACACCTTTGCATGTAAAAAACAAAATTTACATGTCTTAAATTTCCCCATCTCTGCCATACCGTTATAATGGAGGTATACGTTCCCAGGTATTTCTGCAATCTCTTGATCGGTTAACGAATTATAGCGCTCTGGCAAGAACACTTGACAATCCTCCAGTGAAGATACGATCCTGGTACCATATCTTGTTTGAACTCTCTTTAAGAACTTTATCTCATAGTTAAGACCTATTTCGAGATCTTGAACTTGACGAGTCGGTAGGAAACTACGCTCTTCAACCATCTTGTTAAGTCTATCAGTTAAACAATCTGTAACAGACATTGAAATGAATTATTTTCACTACATTATTCAAGTTGAAGAACAAGTTATACACTTCTTTATATTAGAACTAGGGTGTGTGTATGTTTTGTAAGTACGCTTATGAATGTGTAGAGAAACAAAGAATAAGTACAGAAAATCATGTGAATATGAACGTGTAGAGAAACAAAGAATGAGTAGAGGAAATCGTGTGAATGTACAGCGAAACAAAGAATGAGTGGAGAAAATCGTATGAATGTTTATGTAAGAAGAATGTGTAGCGAAGATCGTGTGAATGTTAATGGAAGCAAAGAATGTGCAGAGAAAGTTGTGTGAATGTTAATAGAGCATGAACCTGCAGGGAAACAAAGAATGAGTAGAGGAAATCATGTGAGTGTATAGTGAAACAAAGAATGAGGGGGAAAATCGTATGAATGTTTATGTAAGAAGAATGTGCGGCGAAAATCATGTGAACTGGAGAAGAGTACGCAGTGAAATCCATGTGAATGTAAAGCACAGATTAGAAAATATTATGCTCTTTGCAACGAATCGTCTTTCATGTACTGTAACGTTTAAACAAAATTAAATGTATTGTAAAAGCCAACAGTGATTTTGTATAGTTCTGTAAAAAACTCACCTTGCATTGTTATGTGTTGATATGTGCTGTACGTGTAGATGGCCTGCACCTCGCGTTGCTTTTAAAGTTCTTTAAAACTTAAATGTAAAGTTAATAAGTACACAACAGTTCTAACATGCGCAGATATCTGTTTATATAGGGATCTAAACTCCCTCCAGGCGATGCCAGCACGATGCTTACACATCACGTGATTATTACAGCCAATGACACCATCGCCTGCTGCGCATGCGCAGAGGCTCTCAGCACTCTATCCATACTTGTTTCAATTCCCCCCTCTCTAGCGCTCTGTCTCTCTCTCTCTCTCTCAGAGTATACCCGTAATGTCTTTACACAAAACTGTATATAGTTACAGTATCAATCTAAGTGATATATTCTAGAGTACAGAGGAAAATTAAGGAAGTCATTGAAAGATCGGGATTCGAACTATGGGCAACTGATTGGAGATTATATACAGCATTAATTGTTCATTGTAGGAGCTATCAAACATGCTTTCGTCCACGGCTCTATCTCTGCTAGTTTCTGCGATAATTGAGATTTAAACTTAAGGATCGAACCCTGGACGTTAGATACCCGAATATACACCCACAAGATACTAGCTGATGACATAAACGTAATAAGGTTTATTAGGTGCCTTTATCTTAATTAGTTACTATGTTATTAAATTTATAAGTAAATTTCATTGAATCGGTATTCGAACTCAGAACACCAGAAACAAAATTATTTGTAATATTAGTTTGACGTGTTTAAAGACCTGTATGCAGTTGCAACATTGATCTAAGTGATATATTCTAGTGTACAGTGGAAAATTAAGGAAGTCGCTGAAAAATCAGGATTCGAGCTAGGGACAACTGATTGGAAATTATATGCAGACATTAATTGTCCATCATAAGAGCTAACCACTATGCTTTGGTCCGCTCCTCTATCCCTGCTAGTTTCTGAGATAATGGAGATTTAAAAATTAAGGATCGAACCCATGACACCTGGTACACTAGTATGCATGCACAAGAAACGAGCTAATGACATAAATGTAATAAGGTTTATTTGGCGTCTTTATTTTAATTAGTTTTGGAGTTATTAGAAGATGAATTTGTAATCAGTCCTAGGATTCGAACCCATGCATCTAGGCCAGTTTCGAGCAATCCGTAAATGGCGCCTTGCATCCCGAGCTATAATTAGTTTTTATTGCATCGTTTTGTCTCTTTTCATTCAGGACATGCGCGTGAGTTGGTGTGTGCGTGTGTATGCGTGTACGTGTGTGGTTGGTGCTGTTGGGCTTAAGTGAACAGGCATATGTGTATGCGTGTGGTTGTGTAAGTGTGTGTGCATGTGTATGTGCTTGCGTGTGTGTGCGCGGTCGTGTGCGTATGTATATGTGCTTGCGCGCGTGTGTGTACATGTGTGGGTTGGTGTGTGTAAGTGAGCTGGTATATGTGTGTGTGTGTTTGTGTATGTGTGTGTGTTTGTGTATGTGTGTGTGTTTGTGCATGTGTGTGTATGTGGATGAGCTTGTATTGGCATGTGTAAGTGAACAGGTATACGTTCACGTGTGACTGCGTGTGTGTGTGTACTTGCATGTACGTGTGTGCGTGTACTGGTGTATCTTTGCTGATGTGTGTACAAGCGCTCGTGTATATGTGAACGCCTGAATGTGTACAAGTCGTGGAGAAAGAAAGAGATAGATAGAAAGAAAAAGAGAGGAGAAGAAGAAAGAATGTAGTCTAGGCATCGGGATATCTAAGTATGCATCAGGGTTTAATATAAATAATTATATTTGTTAAAGCAATTTTAATCCGACCGCCCCTGCTTCAATATTTTAATAGTTATTATAGCGTTTCGCTGGGTAAGATTCGAACTAGGGGCCTCTGGGTTCCTAAGAATACAGCTCGTTAAACATTGTAATGTCGTATAAATTAAATTATATTTGTTAAATACGTTCTAATCCGACCACCCCATACTCACATATTTATTAAGCATTAGAGTTTCGCTGGGCAAGATTCGAGCTAGGATCCTCTGAACACCCTTTCATTAAGCCGTGTAATGATATAATGTTTTACCTTATCAAAGTATCAATTTGGATACCTAAGTCTACATCGGTGTTTAATATAAATAATCATAATTGTTAAATACATTTTAATCTGACCGCACATACTCACATAGTTTAATATTTATTAAGCACTAGAGTTTCGCTGGGTAAGATTCGATCTAGGACTCCCTGAACACTCTTTTATTAATTAGGGTAATAATATATAAAAAATTGAATTATATTTGTTAAATACATTTTAATCTGGCCGAGCATAGTTTAATAGCTATTACGCATTAGAGTTTCGCTGGGTAAGATTCGAGCTACAATCCTCTGAACGCCTTTTTATTAATTAGGGTAATGATATATAAAAATTTAAATTATATTTGTTAAATACATTTTAATCTGAACTTGCATAATTTAATAGTTATTACACATTAGAGTTTCGCTAGGTAAGATTCGAGCTAGAACCCTCTGAACACCCTTTCATTAATTAGGGTAATGATATATAAAAAATTAAATTATATTTGTTAAATACATTTTTAATCTGGCGGTGCATAGTTTAATAGTTATTACGCATTAGAGTTTCACATGGTAAGATTCGAGCTACAATCCTCTGAATGCCTTTTTATTAATTAGGGAAATGATATAATAATATCAATCATCAATTTCTCATTAGCAATAAACTTTTGATTACAGTAAGAATCGTGCACCGATCTATTGATATCCACGCAGAGGTTTAATGCATGTAATGACATAGGTTAAATACATTTTTATATCGCGATTGAAAAGCCAACTACATAAACAGAGCGCTTGTTTAACTATGCTCGGATATATTCGTAGGATCTCGTAAAACATCGGAGAGAACAGTCCCTCAGGGCAAAAACCATGATGGCTGACACTGACGTTGTTGAAGTGTGTCTCTCTCTCTTTCACGCGAACAAGGACAGGGCAATCATAAAGCCTTCCTCGGATTCTTTTGTCAAGCACGCAGTGTTCGAGAAACAATGGAAAGGGACCGGCTTTGTTATGGTGCAGTGGAATGAGAAATGACAGATGGTCTTTCTAAAGAAGGCTTGCCCCGGACAATAGATCTTTTTTCTCTGTTAACAGGCTCAAGGTTCTCTTTTGTCACGATCCTAATTTATCATTGCCTTTGTTCATTTTGACAGTTGAAGGGCAAGCATTGCTCTTTTGTTAAAAGCTAGTGGAATGAGTATGCCAGATGGTCTTTCTAAAGTAGCCTTGCCCCGGACAATAGAAAGGCACACAATAGAATCTCTTCCTTTGTTCAGCAAGCTCTTTGTTCCCGCACGTGTTCGAGAAACAATGGAAGTGGAGGTGGGTAACTGCCACAGGTGCAGAAGTGGTCGGATGTGGAATGGTAGGACAAACATCTCGCCTTTGTTACAGAACCTTAAATTTATGACCCCTTTGTTCGGTTTTACAGGTGAAGGATACCCTTAATTGCTTAACTGTCAAGCTTTCATTGTACTCCACAAGATTTATGACCCACAGCTGCAACTAAAAGTACCACGGAGCTGGGAGGGGGAGGGGGGAAGTGGGGGAGGGAGCTCATTTGCATATGAATAGACATTCCTGCATATTAAGTGGTTTTCAATGCCCATTTATTTCCTACTCTCGACCATGTCTAAATGTAGTAATTATACCTCTCGTAGCTGCATTTTAATGGGCCTCATTAAAGTACGCCTCTTCAGTAAAGTGCAAGTTTCCACCAATCAGAGGATAACAAAGTCTAGTTTTATAAACGGTATAGCACATATACTGTATGTATCATGGAGTACTGTGTCAAGGTCGAAATCAGAATAAAATGGATATTCTCGCGTCTGCGCACATACCACAATCCTACTAGCTGTTTCACTGCGTAAGGTAAGGTCAATGCACTTACTGACAAAGGTAAGAGTGGAGTATTAAAAATAATTTATGAGCATTTTAAACTTAGAACATGGTCGAGCATAAATAGTCATGTGAAACTTGAGCGTACTGGAAATTAAGATTCTTGTATAAAAATTATGAAACTCACATCTTAATTGCTCAGTATACTCTCGTTGCATAACATGCTATTCCAAGTTTATCTATAATATGTCATGCTCAGGTATTAATCTATTTTTTTTGGCTCAAGTATACGCTTGTCTAAGGTAAAGCGATGTTTGTTGCTTTCTTTCCCTTTTTGAAAATTATCCATTTACTCTTGAGGTCACTAATTTTAAATAAGAATTTTTCAATTTCTTTGATATTATTGATAAGTTTATCCTTCATAGGCTTCTTGTAGTGCATTGTGGCATAGATAAATAAATTATCAGCAAAGGATAAGCATTTTACGTACCCTGCTATCCTATAGATAGATTTGCAATATAAATGATAAAATTTTGGACTAATGGTTGATCCTTGAGGAAGACCCATTGATAGTACTCTTTATTCATTGTTTCCAGGTTTAGAGTGAAGTATAATTTCTCCAACTTAAACAGTTTGTAGATAATTTGTATATTTTTTCGAATTAATTAACCTTTATATTAAAATAGTGGACGTACAGAGTCATAAGGTTGAGAAATATAAGGCTAACCTCCTGGACTATTTCCTTTTTCATAAAAGCTGATAAAATTTCTGTTGTAATGACTGCTAAGTTATTTATTGTGGTATAACCTGGTTCGAAAACGATACTACTCAGGCCATAATCCCATCTTTCCAAAACGAAGCGTAACCCGTTTGCTAATATTTTTTCAATACTTTCCTAAAAACTGAAGTTTGGACTGCAGGTATATAACTGTTTTCACTTCTAAGATCCTTTTCAGATTTAATAAACGACATCATTTAAACAATTTTCCAAGTGTTTGAAATGAGTTATCCGTGAGTAGTTTTGGTTATATCCCTTTGTTAAAAATTTTAATACATCTTCCGGCAAGTTTTTTCGTATCTTGTCTGTGATTTCATCAGGATCCGGAGCCGAATCTCTTTGATTTGTCAATATATTTGAAACTTGTTTTAATTTTATTTACAAAATGAGAACTTTGGTTTATTTATTCCTTTCGTGTGATGGTATCTCCAATTTCCCTTTCTATATTGTTGTTTGTGTAATCAGGAATTTATTTGTGAAGAAGTTTCACCTGCAGTGTTCTATTATCATAAATAGAAATATAACAATAGTTTTAATTAAAACAAATCTGTACTTTTTTCCAAATTGGAGACAAAAATTGATTCTTGAGGAAGATGGATGCTTACGTAATTGTATTTTACGTATTATTTATTTAGTTGCATTTAAGGAGTTCCTAAAACATGCTTTGGGCGTCGGTTTGAATTTGTTGATTACGTAATAGTTACTGTTATTACGCAATAGGCTGCTACGTACGAGAAGCTGATTTCAAGATGTGTTTTTGTTATTACACTCCAAGTTTTACACTATAATATTTAACTTTGTTATTAAAACTGCTTCTATAGTTTATTTATGTTTGAATTTGCCTCGGCTGCGTCAGTCTGGTTTGTAGAGTCACGTATATCTTATTTAGGGTGCGGTGTGACAATGATTGTAAACATTACAGAATTTAACTTTTTAAATTCACTTCTTTTATTAATTCTTGCACATTTTTATAAAGCACTACACTATTTAAGAACTGTGAGAATCTTCAATACTTTTACTTAGCGCGTGTACATATTTTACGATTCACACGTAGAGAACACATCTTCCATATGTTCACTACCAAGGCTTGCCAGCACAGGGGTGATTGTGGGATTGGCTAAGTGGAAACACAGGCACTAACTCCCCACATGGACACGGTGTGTCACTAGTTGTACTTTTGCGGGAAAGGCGAATTTTCTGATTGGCTGTTTCAAGTTTGGACGTTCGTAACGAACTAAATGGCAGAGGCACGACGAAAGGGACCATCTTGGATTTTTATAGCTGGAAGTTTTCGCCCGAAGTTTTTTCATCAGGAACAAAGCCGAGACGGTAATCATACATTTACGCTATTTCTGATTGAATGTATATTTGTTGTAATATTGGTATTTTCTATTAACTTCAGTGATATTCGTAGAATGAGGTAGAAAACTGATAGCTTACTGTATGTTGCAACATTTTTATATAACGAATTAATTTTCAGATACATTGAGCCGTTCAGACAGAGGGGATACGCCTACGATTTACATTGCTTCCAGTGTTGTGGTTCGAGTCCCGATTGGTGACATAGAATCTGAAGGTATGTTATTAAGTTTCCAGCATGAGAGTGCTAGATGAAAGGTTAAGTTTTTAAGATCTTCTTAGTGTTGCTGAATTTTATATTGTCCTGATTTAATTTTCAGATATTGTGAGTCATCCAGACAGTGGAATATACGATTAATTTTCGTGTTTGCACTTCATAATTGATGGGTGGAGATCACAGCCAAAAGTAGGTAAGGTAAAATCAACCTTTAATGCAAATTAATTAGCATGTTACTGTGCTAATATTCAAACACATAGATGCAGATCATGCGAGTGATACTCTTGTATAATTAAAAAATGTAGGATTATTGGTGGACTGACACACTAACTGTCAAGGATAGCATGCCAATGATACTATAATTCTTTTAAGACAGTGCCCAAATGAAATTTTCTAATACAGAAGGAAGAAAGATATTTGATATCATTCACATATATTTTAGTAATTCACCCTCTTTTGGGCATTTTTATCTAACTGCCACTATGTCCTTTTTTGAACTGGGCATGGTGTATGAAAATAGAAATTCTGGTAGCTTTTTTGACAATTAATGTCCTTGTAATCTGTTATTACAGATGCTCAAAAGCATTTGTTTCCAAGAATAACTGAAGTGTTTGTTTTGAGTGAAATTAGCAGCTTCAGTATGTGTTCTGAGGCTTTGAAATTCCAAAGTGGTTCCAATCTTTCGTGTCTGTTTTCTACCATTTAAACTTTGTAGCAATTTTGATGATACAAAATCCTTCCCTTAAAGATACATTGTGCAGTAGTAATTAAGTTGCAGGATATTATAAGCAATGTATAGGCATTTAAATGATCGTGTTGTTTTTGTGCAAAAATCAAAGGTTTTGAAGTAATGGGCATTTAATATTTTTTAAATGTATTGAAGCCTTTTAAGTTAACACACATGATAAACATGAAGTTGATCATGATATATGATGAATCATTTGTAGAATACTTATGAAAATAGCTTACTGTGAGTAGAGAAAGTCTTAGATGGCAGAGCAGTGGTATGGCAAGTTAAAGATTGCTGGTTTGAATCCCAGGCATGGCATTGAATTTTTTGTGTGATTGTATATACTCATCCACTATTGTGTATATGCAAACAACCCATGGCTCTTTTCAGTGAAGGTTTCATGAATCTCTTCAATGAATTGGATCTTCTGAATGATCCTTTGATCTGTTATTTATAGTGAACATTTTAACACACTACGTATTTTAAACACTTTTCATATACAGCACATTGCATCCAAGTTACTATGGGAGGTTAGGTTTTTTTTATATAAGCTTAGGTTTCTGAATTTATGGAAGGTTAGCATTAGGTTTGTTTATTTATATATATAAGCTTAGTTTTCTGAATTCACAGAAGGTTAGTAATTTTTTTAATGAAAAGTATTTAAAATTTCACTATAAATAACAGTTCGAAGGATCCTTCAAAAGATCTGATTCATTGAACCTTCAATGAAAAGATCCATGGATCCTTTGCATATACTGAATTTTATTTTGTTCAAGTAACACAAAGTGGTGGTGGTTTTACAATAAAAAGTGTTGTTTCCTTCTCATTTAGCACTTTATCAACCAAACTTTTTTGCCACTTTTTAACAGTTTCCCAGTTTTGTGTTAAAACAGCTTATTCACACTATGCACTTCTTCCTTTGTCATGGCAACTCAAACACTAACTGATAAAGTCGAAGATTTGACTTGAGCTGAGCATATGAGTGCTAGCGTATTATGAATGACTGTTTGCTTATCATATTTCCTGTGTTATGCAAAGAGTTTATTTGGTACTCAGATAGCAATGCTGAGAATTCATTGCTGTATTTCTCATATAGGCAAGAGAATAGCAGTCATCCATACAGTTGATAATTAACAAAAAGATACTCTTTGATTGTTAATGCAATAGCAGGTAGAATTAAGAAAATCATATTTTGTAATCTCTTAACAGTTACTATATATCCATAACCTTTCACAATGAGTTCTTACGATAATCACAATAAAATGTGTAGTTCTATACCTTTCCTACTCCAATGTTTCATGACACAATACGTTTAAGGAATTATTTACATTGGCATAAGCGTAGTGCTTAGTTTGAAGACAAGAGGAAGCATATGCTTTGTTTACATCAGAGAGAACTCTGGTTTACAGTGGATAGTGTGTAATACAAGGTGTTTGTAACCACAAATTTTTCCTTAATGTAAGTAATTTCTCTTTTCAGAAACCTACTTTTAAGGGTAGTTTAAACATGTGTGTTCTATTTAATTCTAGGATATACACAATGGAAAGTTGGAGTTAAGTTGTGGCTATTTGTGTCCAGTGATGGTGTTTCAAGTCAGAGCACAGAGAGTGACAATGACATTAATAGTGTTAAATGGTGTGGTGAAACTTGCTAATGACATTTATTGCACTGCTAATAGCAATTTAGTGAATGACAAACAATAGCTACACTATTGCATATAATGTGTGCAGAAGTTTCTTTGTAGGAAATGGAATTAAGTTATTCATGTCAAATTGTATTGCGCTATCTAGAGTAGAATAAAATAACAAGTGTCAAACCTGTGTTATTCTTCCAATTTTCCTGTCAAATTCCACATCCTACTGTTGGTTGGAAGTTCAAACAAACCATGGAGGCAGTTTAAGTGCAAAAGATTTTACTATGAAGCATGCAGAAGAAATTATTGCAAGGTGCTGGATCTCATTCACTCTCAAAAATTTAAATGTGACCATTATGTATTATGACATAGAAACATTCAGCAACCACTATTAACCCCAATAATATTATATAAAAAGCAATGTATGTGCCGACTATTGGATAATTTAATAAGTTACACAGGAATAAACAGTTGTGTTTTTCATACTAGCCTAGCTGTGAGTGTTCAACTGATCATAATTGTGTTCTAATATTGTATTGCTACAGATGACAGTGACAAGTTATTTTATGTGAGCTTTAATCGACTCCTTTAAAAAGAAATATGAATAACTCCAAGTGCAATCACGATTATTGAAGCTCACGTAATTAACTTTGTACGTCGTCAGTAGCGATACAATATTGGAACATATGATCAGCTGAGCAGACAGCTAGGCAGGTATGAAAAATACAGCTGTAGTAGCTACGAGTGACGTCATCATCCGAGAGCACGATTTTTCATAGTTTAGTTCAACCCCAGATCACTACTCACGCTGCGATCGCCCTCGTGTTTCCAACGTTTAACACGGGAGTTGCACTTCTAATAGTTTGCTGTTCTGTGCTTGCCAGCAACTGAACAACTTTAAACGGTTAAACCTGTAAGCTTCGGTATTTCAAGTCTCTGATTGGCTAATTCTAGTCCAATAGAATATCTGCATTTTACTTAAACTTTTTCCTTGCTATTGATTGGCTAATTTTAAACTGTTATATCATTGATATAATCATGACTGGTAACTTTCAAACACTCTAACTCATTATTGCTACAAGATTACCTCATTATTACCTCATTGTTAGCTACTTAAAATTTATTATTCTCACAGCTCTTGCATTATTAAAGTATATAATGTATTCACATAACATTATTAAAACATGTTTACAATAAAAGTAAGCATATGCAATGACTGTTACATACATTTTAAATGATTATTAGGTACATACTTAATGTTTCAAGGCGGGCTGTTATTGAATTTACTTATTATAAAATACAATTGAAATTATTCAGATATTAAAATACTGCCTCAAATTGCCTCCCTTTAGAAATATTTAAAATATTTTTTGTTTTTTTTTTGTTTTATACTTTTAAATTTTTAGACATTTTCTAAAAGTCTCCCAAAGAAAGAAACATAATTTTTATTATTATTGCACTTAATATCTTTCATTGTCACTTTCTCACTTTTGTTTTTACTTTTTCTTTATCACTGGTTTTTCACTACACTCGTGCATGCGGAACACTTCATATACACTTGTTTGACAATTTCCAAGGTTAATGACCTGGTGTAAGATTAATGATCTGAGTAAAGTTTGCTCATTCACCATCACATCCACTAGTAAGCATTTTATATGCTATACATTTTACATAAAATTAGACGTATTTACACTTCTTACCCTTGCTTTACAATTTGTTTCCTAAATATTTCAATATTTCTTACAATTTCTAACTTACAATATAAATGTAGTTGCTATTCAGTTTTTCTTACCAACAATGGATTTTTATTACTTCTCTTTATCTAAACTTTCCTTTGTCATTGCAAATTTTCTACATTTAATAAAATATTATTTTAAATTGTACTTTACAACTTTAAATTACATTGCTTTCCCCTTTTATGTTCCAGATACATTATTTTCTTTCTCTTCTTGTGCCTCAGATTGTTTACTTTTATATGGCTTTAACATTTGTTTGTGGAATCTTCCAATTATTTTATTTGTGTTATTGTTCCTAAGTTCATATGTATCTGTTCCAAATATATTTATTACTTCATAAGAACCAAGGTAGCTCAAAAATAATCTCCAATTTTCTTTACAAAGTTTATTTGATAAACTCTTGTTCTTCACTAACACTTGATCTCCTATCTTTATTTTTCAAATTCTTCTTTTTCTTTCTTCATGTTTTTGTTTTCTCTTGAGGGCTTTTGCTTGTATTTTCGAAAATGCTAATTTGAAGATTTCCTCTTTTTCTGGTAATTTAACTGCTTGGTCTTCAATAACTTCTGGTATATTATGGCTCAAAGTATTGTACAGTTTTCCATGGTGAAGTTCTATTGGTTTAAATCCTGTAACTGCATATATGGATTGATGTAGTAGACTTTGAATAATACTGATGTATGAGTACCAACTGCTCTGCTTGTTATGGCACACTACATGTAGATAATTTGCAATTTCTTTTATCTCTCTTTCTACTGGATTGGCATTTGGCTTGTATCTTGATGAAAAATACTGTTTGACTCCCAAATCTTTAATTTCATTCATAAATTTAGAACTGGTAAACACTGATGCATTGTCACAAAGTTTGGCCTCAACTATTCCTTCCTCTGGGAAAATGATCTTGTTAGTTTGTTTAAGCATGCTATGCTGGTTGCATTCTTGTGTGCATATATTCTAACATATTTGCTAAACACGTCATAGCATACAAATAAAAATTTGTACCCAAATGTACTTACAGGCATTGGAACATGTAAATCTAAACTTAATAAACATCTTGGTTTATCTCTAAGTACTGAGTTTGTTGTATAGTCATAAGCAACATTAATTTGTTTTGCTTTCTGACAAAGATCACATGATATATATTTTCTTACTTTATGTCCTAATTTAGAGATGTATACATTTTCCAAAATGGTTAAGGTTGTCTTCTCTGTACCTGCATGTATTGATCCTAAATGAAATTGTTCTATTATTTCCAACGCCATGCTTGTTGGAATACATGTTTTCCATCTCTTTATTTCCTTCCCATGTTTCTTATATAATACACAATCTTTAACAGTGATTGTACTGTTCTTTGCCTCTTCTATCTTTGGAGCTTTTTCTTTTAAACTTGCTAGTTTAATATCTTTGTCTTGCTCTTTAATATTTTTAAATTGGTTTTTCAATTCCTTCTTCATTGGAATGTCTATTGTAAGCACTTTAATTTCATACTGTTGTCTTCAACAGCTTTCAGGAAATTGTTTGTTGTGATTTCTTCTTGATATTAAAACACTGAATGTAGTTTGTTTTCCTGGAATATGTATAATTTCAACATCAAATTCTATTATAGGAAGAATCATTCTAGCTAACTTGCCACTATATAACTTACATTTCTGAATGAAAGTTAAGCTAATATGATCTATATATATTTTCACTTTCTTCTGAAATATATATGTCTTAAATTTCAATAGTGAAAAATATAGTGCTCCAATTTCTAACGTTACTGATGCATTCCTTTCAATGTTGGTTAAGCCATGTGATGCAGTACTAATTACATGAAATGTGTTGTCATGTTCTGTTTGTCCTAGTATTCCTGCATATTCCTGACAAGATGCATCCACGTACAACTCATAATCTAACTCATCTCTTGGACGTTCCAACAATATTGCATTTGCAAACAGCTTTCAGACATTTTCAAAACATTTTTGTAGCTCTGCTGTCCACTTCCATTTATTTGTTTTCTTCAGAAGTTGTCTCCAAGGTTCAACTTCTATAGCATATCTTGGTAAGAATTTACTCTCATAATTCCAAATAAATGTTGTAGCTGTCAAATATTCTTAGGTGGTGGTATTCTTAATATGGCTTCTATTCTTTCTTCATCTGGTCGAATGCCTACTTCATTTATTACATATCCTAGGAACTTAATTTCAGGTACACAGAGTTTTGATTTTTTGATATTTACTGTCATGCCATGTTCATGTAATTTATTTAATACATAAATTACATTTTGTAAATGTTCCTCAAAGGTTTGACTTATTAGGAAATCATCAATTTATCTGATTAAGAAATCATCTTCTGTGTTACCAAAGATACTATGTATTGCTCTCAGGAATCCACTAGCACTATTCTTCAATCCATATGGATTTACACAATACCATATTGTAATACAAAAACTTGAAAGGCTGTGTAATCACATACTTTAGGATCTAGCTCGACTTGCCAAAATGAAGCTGTAAGATCTATGGAAGAGATATATTTGCCACATGATAACTTTGCAATTGTTTGTTTAATACTTTCATTTTGAAAGTGGTCTGGTAGCATGAATTTATTAAAATATCTTCCATCTATAGTGATTCTTAAACTATTTTCTTTCTTTACTGTCCAACAAACACTATTTATATACTGTGAATTACTAAGCTCAATGATGTTATTTTCTAGCATACTAGCTATTAACTTTTAGCTTCGTTTCTTAGATTCACTGGTAGGTTATTATATTTTCTTCGAAATGCTGTTACAGTTTCTACTTGAATGTGTAAATATATGATGTACACCGTCCTGGAATTTCACTGAAAACATGTTTATTGTCTTCTAATACCTTTTCCATTATTAATTTTTCATTGTCAGTCAGTATTGTATTTGTCATGAGTGTGTTTGTGTGTATCTTCCTGTATTCTATCTCTGTTGCATAACCATCTTCTACTTGCTCTAGAATATTTTCTTCTGCCATAGATTTCTTTGCATAAGGGCTCCATTTGGTAAAGTCAGTGTTCTGTTCTTTGAAGTTAAGGGTCAATAATCTTTCATTGTTTTCCCTGCTTGCTTGGACATTTTCTATTTGCATGAAGCATTCTTCTTCATATACAGCATTTTCTTGTTCCATTCTTTGTACTTCACATAGTTTGTCTTTAATAAAAGGCACATATATCTTCTTTTCTTCTTTATTTAATACTAGTCTGTCCGTCTTAAAATCAACTATCACAGAGAACTCTATTAAAACATCACACCCAATTATAACTTCACATATCAAGTTTGGAACAATTAAAAACATGACCTCCAATGTAATATCTGCTATCTGTATAGGTATCAGTGCTTGTGATTTGATAGTTTGAGTCATTGTACCTATAGCTACCCTACATATTACATTGCTTATTAGGGCTATCATAAGTTGTATCCCTTCATTCAACAGTTGTTCAAAAATTTGTTCAAGCAGATAGATTGACGAATCCACAACATGTAGATGTTCTCATGGATGAAAATAAATTTAAATTGAAATGATCCTGAATCTACTGCAACATTTACTTCCCTTCCTGCTATAATAGTTTGTATGTGCGGTGAATCATATTTGTTTTCACAATTCCCTGTGTTTGTACTTAGACAGTAACAATCAACGTGTGTAGATATTTTATTCTTGCTGATAAGAGCAGAAGGTACTGTATTACCAGAATCTACATCAGGCAATAGATAATTTAGTTTTCCTGGTGATTATGTTCAGTATTTACAGGATTGCCATTTTGTACCGCAGTTACTATTACTTCATTGTCATTTATATTTGTGTATGAGCCACGCCCCCTAGCTCTTGTTCTCCCTCTAAAATTGCTATGTCCTCCACGTGTATATTCTTTGGGATGATTGTTGCTTGTTTCATTATAGTTGTGGAAGTTTCCCCTGATTTGCATACTTCCTCTATGCTGAAATCTATTATTACCCCTGGGTGAAGTACAATTCTGCTGATTCACTCTTTCCATTCCCACATAATTTATGTGTTCCTGTCTCCCTTGTTGTCTTCAATCTCTGTGTGTTGTAATTGAATCTGTTCTGACCCTGAAATTCATTATTTCTCCTGTTTTCATTGTATTAGCGTGTATTGTAAGGCATATCATTACACCTTTCGCGCCTGATCTGTCTGTCTCGTCTGTGTGGATTCAACATTTCATAACTATTACTGTTTCCCTGCTGTTCTAACGATCATATTAGCTCTGTCATCTCATAAATAGTTTTGGGTCTTGCAATTAAGATGTAGTTTTGTATGTGTAGAGGATAGTGTCTAGTAATTAAACTAATGAAATCCTCCTCATGCATGGCTGGAGTTAAATATCTGACATATCCTGCATATTTAATAAGATAATCTGTCATTGATAAGTTATCATCCCTACTTACTGTGAGTAGCTTAGGCTTGCCCTTATCTTATGTTGCACAGTGGTATTCCAAAACTTATTCACAAATAAAATTCTGAATGTTTCAAAATTCATTTCACTGTCTGCTACCATATGTAACCATTCTAAAGCTTTGTTGTCTAAGCATTTTCTAACAAGGATCGTTTTTAATGCTTCAGGCACATTTTTCAATTTAAAATATTCTATAAGATCATTTATAAACTGTACTGGACCTGAGGAAGCATTAAAATTATGTAATGGTAACTCATTAAGCACAGTATAATAGTTTGACATCTGGTTTGGTACATGTATATGTGTCATCATTATTGTTGTGTGTTTGAGAGGCTGATGCTATGGAAAAAGCAGTAGCATTGCTTGTGTTGTTTGTTAACAATGGTGATATACTTCTTTCTGTACTTGCGTTATTGACATGCATTTGGTTAGCATTTACAGAACTAGTTGTACTTACATTTACCCTTGGTACACTTGTCCTTAAATTTTCAAAACTATTTCTAAGTTTATCAATTTCTTTACTACTTTCCTTCATCTTTCCTTTCTTTGATTTCATCTGTCATTGACTTTACCTGTCCTTGCCCTGTATTTGCTTCTTTTACTGCATCTGCATTTGTTTTTACCGTTTCATGCATTTTATTAATTTCCCCAGTTAAATCTATTTGTATCTGTACAAGATCTGCATTTTATTTTCTACCATTGTTTTCAATTCTTCACCCTGTTTTTCTAACTTGTAACAAATACCCTGTTTAGTATCAGCGAGTTTTAACTCCATTTCAGTTACATTTTTGTCAATATGACTTGACAATTTCTGTTCTAGCTGTTTACAGCTTTTGTTTACCTTTAAATCTATGTCTTTTTGAATTGCTTTGGAAGATTGTTCTAGCTTTATTTCTAACCTCTTGCTTTCAGCTTTGCATTCTTTCATACAGTTTTCTATTTGTTTAGCTAGATCAATTTTAATAAGATAGCTCTGTATTAGTTTCTGTTAACTTATTGTTAGTTTCAGTTAACTTATTACTTAACTCTGCACTAGTTTCAGTTATCTTATTACTTAACTCTGCACTAGTTACAGTTAATTTATTATTAAACTCTGCTCTTAGCTCTGTAAAGTTATGATTTGTTTCAGTTATTGCTTTTAGAATGCACATTATTTGTTGTTATAGGTTTTCTTGCTCTTTTTGGCTAGATGTCTGAGAGATAGTATCTCTTTGTTTTGTTTCCTGCACTGACATTTGTAAAGGTGATTGGCCTTGCATACTACTGCTATCTGATTGACCTTGCATACTACTGCTATCTTTTTCTACGTCTACTTCTGAATTTTCAGATAACTCCTCTTCTACATCTAACTTATCTGTTTTCTCTAGCTCTGACTGTAAATCTACATTACAATCTGTAATGACTGACCTAACCTCAACTACTTCCATACTTTTATTGTTTACAGTTTCCATTTTACTTTGTACATTTGCTTTTGAATTGCTTAATTGTAGTTTTCCACTTCTTAATAGCATGAATTTTGCTCAAAAAACAATATATTTTCTAAACTTGACAATTATTATAATATACAATGGAATTTGCTGACCTTTTGTTCTGGCTGTTATTAAACCTTTATACTCAGTGTTCCCGCGTAGTTTATTGTTGAGATGTTAACCATGTGCCCCTTAATCCTGAAGAATTGTTGCTGTCTTTGGACTTTGTTGACGATCTTGAAATTCTGAGATGTAGTCTCGTGGTTTCGTTGATTCTGGTCGTTCCATCGATCTTTTTTTTCTCTGATGTCACAAATTCTTGTTGATTCTCGCTGTCCATTCGTGCTGTCTATTCTTGCTGTCCATTCGTGCCCCACGTTGGGCGCCAACTTGAAGAAGATGGGTGCTTAAGTAATTGTATTTTACGTAATATTTATTTAGTTGCATTTAAGGAGTTCCTAAAACACGCTTTGGGCGACGGTTTGAATTTGTTGATTACGTAATAGTTACTGTTATTACGCAATATGCTGCTACGTACGAGAAGCTGATTTCAAGATGTGTTTTTGTTATTACACTCCAAGTTTTACACTATAATATATAACTTTGTTATTAAAACTGCTTCTATAGATTATTTATGTTTGAATTTGCCTCGGATGCGTCAGTCTTGTTTCTAGAGTCACGTATATCTTATTTAGGGTGCGGTGTGACAATGATTGTAGACATCACAGAATTTAGCTTTTTAAATTCACTTCTTTTATTAATTATTGCACATTTTTATAAAGCATACACTTTTTAAGAACTCTGAGAGTCTTCAATACTTTTACTTAGCGCGTGTACATATTTTACGATTCACACGTAGAGAACACATCTTCCATCTGTTCACTACCAAGGCTTGCCAGCAACTGAACAACTTTAAACGGTTAAACCTGTAAGTTTCGGTATTTCAAGTCTCTGGTTGGCTAATTCTAGTCCAACAGAAATCTGCATTTTACTTAAACTTTCTCCTTGCTATTGATTGGCTAATTTTAAACTGTTATATCTTTGATATAATCATGACTGGTAACTTTCAAACACTCTAACTCATTATTGCTACAAGGTTACCTCATTATTACCTCATTGTTAGCTACTTAAAACTTATTATTCTCACAGCTCTTGCATTATTAAAGTATATAATGTATTCATATAACATTAAAACATGTTTACAATAAAAATAAGCATATGCAATGACTGTTGCATACATTTTAAATAATTATTACATACAACAGCCCGCCTTGAAACAGTAATTATTAATGCATACTTATTGTATAAAGGGTGCTGTTATGTATTTACTTATTATTGAATACAATTGAAATTATTCAGATATTAACATACTGCCTCACTCTAGATTTATCTTCTCACACTGTGAAATCAATCCTTTCCTTTTTTCTGTACATTTTGCAAATTGATTTTTCATTTTCAAATAAGTATCGAAGGAATGTTTATTTGTACGATTTTTAAAAGCTTTCTTCTATTCTCCATAGCTTTATTGGAATTTTCCTTCTATTAGCTGGGTTTATTATTTTTGTAATTATTTGTTTATCTTGAGGATGAATTTTATTTAGATACACAGACAATAATTGATATATAGGTTAGTTAAATTATATTCGAACCCACTCGCGGCCTCTCTCCACTGCGCGAGACAACCGGCAGTCGCCGGGGAAATTACGCCGGCAGAGGCGGACTAAAATCCTTACCTTATAATAGGTGCTGGAAATATTGACCTTCTGCTCTCAAACAGGCAGCATATCTCGTGTAAATATTCCCGCCCACTCTCCGAAGCTAAGCAGCAGGAATTCTTGTGATGAAACGCCCCATTATGATCAGAAAACCGGAGTGTGGTGTGCGATAAGTGCTAGAAGAATAATAGGCCCATATTCTTTGATGAAACAATAAATGTAGAGCGATATCGGAGGTTATTTTGCAATCGCTTGACAGAAGAAGAGAAATCATATGGTTGGTTCCAGCAAGATTCTGCAGCAGCATAAACGGCTGTCGAATCATTACATGCAATAAGAGAGGTGTTTGATGACAGAATAATTAATGTTGATTTGTGGCCCCCTCGTTCTCCTGACAAAACGAGTTGTGATTTTTATTTATAGGGTTCTTTAAAAGACAAAGTGTATCGTTCTAATCCTCGCACACTACAGGAACTTAGAGAAAACATTGTGCAAGAAATCACAAGAATTTCTGCTGCTGAGCTTAGGAGAGTGAGCGAGAATATTTACACGAGATATGCTGCCTGTTTGAGAACAGGTCATTTCCAGCACCTATCCTATTATAAGGTAAGGATTTTAGTCCGCCTCTGCCGGCGTAATTTCCCCGGCGACTGCCGGCTGACTCGTGCAATAGAGCTGCAAGTGGGTACGAATATAATTTAACTAGCCTATATATGCAAAAGTTTCAGCTGAATTCTTAGTTTATGTGTATGAAAATCCCTTCTTCAGATAAGACTGAAAAAATTCCTAGTCTATTATTAGATTATTTTTTAATTTTTATTTCATGAATGTTTAATGAATCATATCTCAACTGAATTTTGATAGGAAAGTTATCGCTTCCTAACCAATCCAGCAATTTGTTGACTATGGTCTTGTTAACAACTAATTTAGAGGCAAAAATTAAATTTTGAATAAATTTGGTTTACTCTTCCCATCCTCGTTGGAATTTCATTGTTTAATAGGAATATATCGAATTTGTAAAACCAGTTTACAATGAATTATAAAGAATTTGTATAAATTTATTCTTTGTAGAAGTTATAATCTTCAAATCTCCACAGATTAATGAGTCTTTAATTTGAGTTTAATTTTAATGCTTTTTTCTCTAAAAACCTAAGGATACCAGAGATTTGGAGTTTTATAGATTACTGTTAATACTAGGTTCCCAAGTTTCAATGATATTCCCTCGACAAAATTATTTAAGTCGTGTATTTATTCATGGCTGTTTATGAGTATTCCTTTCCTTATTCCTACTAACACACCTCTCCCCCTCAAGCCTTATAATCTTCTAATTATTGTTTATAAAAAATCCTGATTTGGTTTTAACCAAGTTTCAATGATTAATATCAAACCATACTGTTCGATATTTAAAAACTCCTTTAATTCATCTTTTTATTTGTTATGCTTCTAGAATTCCATAATAGTATGTTAAACTTATTAGATTTATGTAAGAGAAATTTCCCATAGTAGGTAGTTTTGTTTTGATAAACTACTTTATTCACAGCTTTTTCTTAAAGTGGAATTCTCTTTAGTGACTATAATAGGAATCTTTTTTGGGGTGTTTTTATTGCAAGATCCTTTTCTGCTTTCTTCGATGAAGAAGGTTTTTCCTTACCCATATTCTCTTTACGGAAGTTATTTCTAAGATCTGAAGTCTTTTTGTCATCAAGATTTCTATCCTGTTGCAATTTAAAGGTTGTTACAATGCTATTTAGTAAATGAAATTGAGTTTCATTTATGGACGCTTTTTAACCACTGTGGTCCTTAGGTCCCATTCTATATTGGACGTGAAAGACTGGAAAGCTTGCTCAGAGGGCTCTAACAAGCTTGAAGTTCTTTTATGTGCCGTAAATCCACGACAAGAGACCATCGGCTTTACTTCCCTTCCGAAGGAAGTCATGCTAAGTATTTTTACGGCCGAAAAAAATGGATCGCCCTCCGCCGGATTTGAACCCGCTACCTCGGAACTAGGGGCTAGTTCCCGAGGTCACGTGGCACCCTTAGACCAAGGAGGACGATACTATTTGGGCGTAAAAATCTTTAGCATGGCATCCTTCGGAAGAGAAGTAAAGCCGGTGGTCCCGTGTCCTAGATTTACGGCACGTAAAAGAACCTCAAGCCTAACAAAGAGACCTCTGCGCAAAAATTACCGGTCTTTCACGCACAATATAGAATGGGAGGCTAAGAACCACAGCAGTTAAAAAGCATCCATAAATAAAACTAATTTTTTCCCGTTGTGGTTGATCGTGTGTAAAAAGGGAAGGCTGGCAGCAAGATTACCGAGTAACCTCTGAGGCGAAGCTGCAGTATTACCTGGGACAAAGTCTCACGTAGAGATCCTACAGAAGTTGCTCCAGCCTTCGAAAATAGATACGCGTCCAGTAGGCTAGCTCTTGTTTAGTCGCCTCCCGTGGTTTCAAGGTCGTTGACGCTATCAACGTCTCCAAACAAATATCGAAGTGTCCAGACCAACTCCACCCTGCCTTTAGAGCAATAAGAGAATCTCAGGGAGTATTGCAAGGAATACCTCACACGGGAAATGCTTGGAAGTTTGGTGATTGGAGCGTGCATAAATTACAAGTCGTGAGAATTTCACTTTTACACCCAAAGCTTTTATTGTGTGTTCAACAAACTTATCAATTAATATTCACAAATAACATACACTATTCCTGATTGCTTTGGGTCGCTGTGTTGAATAATTAAACAAAAATTATGTGAAATTTGTACTAGGATCGGACACTTCCGTTTCCGATGGTAGACCAAAGCTAAGTAAGACCGTGGCGTCGTTCTTTTTGAAACGGATACTTCATAGCAGGTCTGTGATTGGCGAACCAATCCTCTGATGAGATTTTGATTTGAAACGCCAATAAAGCTAATTGATATAACCAACTTAGGTTCCAAATGTCGCGCAAACTCCTATGGGGTATATTAACAAATTCAATATTACCAAAAATAAAATATTAAGAAATTAAAATGCGCAAAACCACATATTAATACCTGATTCTCAACTCAATGTTGGGGGCAAGGTGCAATAGGACCATAACAACAAAGGTGCTCACTTCTATCTTTACTATGTTAATACAGGTTGTACTTCTAGTAGTCCCTGTAACAGCGCTACGCTTTGGAGTATTGTATTCTGGTTGGCTGAATTCTTAATAGTGTTTTTGAAATCAAATTGTACGGCAACGCAAATTGTTAAAAACGAATGGTGGTGGTTGTTGTTGTTGTTATTGACGTTCTTCTTCATCAGACTTCATAAAAGTTATATTACTCGTATTAACGAGTTGAATTACAAATGCCCAAATCCTATCGCGATTGCAAAAGTATAATGCGCTGAAAAGTGTTTCTTTAAGATTCCCAAAGACAGGCAAGAAAGATAACCGAGTTACTAATTTTGCTCACGTGTTCGATTATGCATGTATAATTTAAATGCACTTGAGCTTGTGCATTTCAGATGTCGTTTGTGGTTAAAATTAATGGGAAGAATGGATCTGTGCCTTAAATCAGATGTGATTTCACGTACTAATACAAGAGCGTATTATATACAGATCATTGTCTTGCATCAGATTTAATCAGAACCTTAAGCACAAAATTGCACCCATGTGCACTGACTCGAGATATAAGGAATGAAAATGAGACTTCAGGTAAGATTATGAGGCTACTAAAGCAATGCAATGTTAATGTTATTGGTTGCATCATCTATATACGGGGTTTCTCAAATGTAACGTATACTTGCATTAAACTTAGAAAATGCTAATATATGTTAACTCTTATTTCTGAAAACCTTTTAGGCATCTATTCTGTAATTGACCCATAAAATAAATGTCACTTGCCAAGGGAAAAAGCACTGAAGACCACTTTTAGAAGGAGATAACACTTCTTGTTTGCTAAACGACACTTAACCTGAGAAACTACATTACGTTTAGAAACGCATACTTTGGTTCAGTCAACGTTTCATAGTGTTAATTCTTCTTCACTGCTAATAATATGTCATAATTGAATCACCATGATTTTTATAACTTGTTTTGCACACAGTTCTCCTATTTGATCAGAAATGAAATGTTAGTTACATACCAAACTTTGTATTTAAATTCAGCATCTTCTACGCTACCTTTACATGTAACGTATTTAGACCATATATATTCTCAAAAGTAGCTGTAACGACTTTAACATATTTACATCACTAATAAAATGTATATCTTGAACTATTTGTGCATAGCCTAAGAAGTCCTTTTCATTTAAAAGAAACTTTGCATAACTGAAAAGCCATAAGAGATTCACAGACATACTACACAAAAAGTGTATATTTCTTTAAAACACACAGTTTGTATCAAATAACTATTTTTGTGGTATCAGCCATTCTGTGAGATATCCATTTTTATTAGTTTGAATTGTTCAGTGCATTGTAATATCTTAAACTGCTGTCATATTCAGTTGCTTTTCGTAGTGTCATGGAATCAGTACGGAATATAAAACCACTATATTATAAACTCATTTTAAAACATTTGAGTATCGTTTCAGCTTTCTTTTACCTCCTTTTACCTAAAATGAAATATGTTATGAAACCATTTCTGCAAAGGATTTAAAGTAGAAAAAAATGTGACGCAGAAAAAAAATGCACACACACACAAAATCCATATAAAACGTTATTCACGCATTATAATTTTGCTTAGGAATGTTTTCAAATTAAGCAAGATATGATTAGTTACTATATATGCTATTCTGCATATGCATATATAATTTGTATTTAATTTGCACTCTCGCTACAGACTAATTTCAATCGTTAGCTAAACTCCGGCAAAAAGAGCGCATCACCTGCACTAGATGAATGTGATCTCGTACACCACCAACAAAATGGTTGGAATTTGATGCCTCAACACCTATAGAAGACGAGCTTGTGTACACAAAGATTCAGGCTCACTTAATTCTATAATGAAATCAACACCAAAAAAAGAGGAATTCGTTTCTTACGTATAAAACTATAGCGCACAAATGTAAGAAATAACTTTTTAAAACTAAAGAATTAAATAGAAAACATGTACGGCGTATCCTAAGAAATGCACTGCCTTAACCACTGTATAACAGTGTGGAGAATTCTGTAAAATCAAATTCACTGTTTGGGAGGGGATGCCGGTGGCTACCAGAAATGAAATTGAAAGCTTTGGATATTTATTTGCAAAGTCCAAGTGCTTATAGAAAGTTGCGAAAATTATTGAAGTTTTCATCGAAACCCATTATCTCCTATATATATATGACTAACAAATATCGCTATGACTAGCAAACAGCACCATTCCTTTCGGGAATGACCAACGCACACGAGATTAGGCTAAGATTAGCCTAATGTAATTCCCGAAAGGAATGGTGCTGTTTGCTAGTCATAGCGATATTTGTTAGTCATATGTAGACGGCTCTGCTTTCTGAAGACAAGATGAAGCAAGCTCGGCAAGACGGAGGAAGTGGCACCTGTCGGGAAACTCCATAAGTTCTACCGGGACCCTAAGTACAGTGAGGGCGTTTTAAGGTAAGGGCACGGATTGTGCTTATGCCGAGCACCGAGGTCACTGCAGTACAGCTTGCTACGCATATAACCGGTCTGTAGCCTCATCTTAAAACATTCGAACTGTACAACAGTTTATTGGAACAGATCCTGCAGTAGGGTGTTACCAGTGGATGTGAATTTGAGTCTGTGATCTCAGTAAGAAAATTTACGGACCAGGTACGTGTCTGTTTATACACATGAAAGTAATTTTAAATATTGTGTAAGTATGACATGCAATTACTTAGAATTGGTTAGTTTGGATGCAGATGGCGAAGTAGAAAATCATTTGAAGTTACACGTAGATTATCTTAATCTTTTGCTGCCTTCTCGAAGGCAATATTTTTCTGTACACTAGTATTTGCCTTCGAAATTTATAGTGATTCTCCAGTTGCCAGCAATTCATTGAGAGGTCATTTTGTGTTACCAAATGAAATACGTTTACAGGAATTGTCAACGGGCATAAATATTTCTTGAAACAATGAGGAAAACAATGCCAATTATGTGAATACCTTATTTAAAATTCTGAATAAAAGAATACACATTGTTTCGGTACTAATTGACGAAATATATATAAAAAGTTGCTTAGATTATGCAAGTCAGAAAATTACAGGTTATGCTGAAAATAACAAAAACAGATTAGCAAGATTTGTCCAGACTTTAAATACTGGGTTCTGTCTTTGGCAATTTCAAAGAAGTAGTAAAGCTGATTCTTGTAAAAGCTATGGCAGGGAAGCACTTGTATGATACTGTCATACATTCGATTAACTGTATTCAAAACATTGGGTTTGATGGGGTGGCTAAAATTAATGTAAACACAAATAAAGGTAAAATAGAAAGGGATGATTTTTCCACGCCCATAACTGGCCTCAATGATAAAAAACCCCTGAATACTTGAGGATGTTTTAGATTGGCGGATAGATGAAATTTGCACCCCAGTTATAGGGCACTCAGCAATGACACTTATTTAGCACTGTGTCAAAGTACCTACTTTGAGAATAATGGTATTGCCCGCTTCTGTGGTATGAGGGTAGCATGTCTCTATCACATTTAAACGGTCCCGAGTTAGAATCTTGGTTAGGGTGAGTTACCCGATAAAGGGTTTTCCGGCGTTTTATGTTATCCTGCAAGACGAATGTCGGTAACTTTAACCTCTATGGATCCCGGGCTCATTTGAGCAAAATTTCACCCATTTCATTCATCGTCCGATATGTCCAACAAGATTAAAGGACGTTAAACTTAAAAAATTAATTGGTTCACCTCTCTTTTAAGAATTTTTCAGTAGAATATTTTCTTACGGGCAAATTTCAAACTCACTACTTAGGGAAAACGACTGCAGATACTGTATTTCTGTATGCAATTACAATATTTCATACAAACAAATTGTTGAATCCGAGAAGAAAACTGGGTAGAAACATATTTTAAAAGGTAGATAATATACAGAGTGCACAGAATATACATGGGCATGTATATGTTAATGTAATGCAAGTGATTTTACATGTATATTAAATACATGTTACCTACAGACATGTGAGATTGGGGAGTCAGGATGGGTGTACGTTTGTGGTTATGCAGCTGTGTTATGAAGAAATTGTCTTGTAAGACTTATGTAGATCTTTTAGCAGCCAGTATAGGCACATTAATAAGAGATACATATTGGCGGTGGCCAGAGGGTGTTTCTTCCTATCACTGGCTATGTCTCGTTGGGGCAGCTCTAAGCGCGGGACCAAAACACACGTACCATCAACACACGACTTTGTAGCTCATACGATCGGGATCAATCTCGAGCAACACTATCTAATGTTTTTGCTCTCACACAGGGTAATTAGGCTATTCAATGTGGAAGAAGTAGAGACGGGCATAGGTTCTTGGAAACTCTAACTTAATGCGTCTAGGGGAAAGGTGTTGATTTGACAAGGCGAAGCTAAAGACTTACAGATTAAATTAAACGAAAGCTATTAAAAAGTTTAATGAAACAACAGAATGCCTTATGGCCAGCAATGGGGATACAACTGCTTAAATGGAAGATATGCTTAACTGAAGCTCAGCTGATGGTGTACGATGCATGGTGTCGCGGTATTAAAGTAAGATTTTATCTTGCGTAGAATCTTAAGAGAACGGTCGACAGCGTCCGGCCGCACATCCCTAATAATCGATAAAGCGGCGAAAATCCCAGGGGTTTTAAAGGTCCAGTCCTGCTAACTAATTAGAACATTGCTTCTTAGGGAATGTCCTGGCAGGATTCAGCAGAATTTGTATACCGCTCCTGAACTGAACGAAACCTGACTCCGCGGATTCCAACCTACGGGCTGTGAACTTACATTGCCAGATGGAATCCTTTCAATTCCAAGGAAATACAACCGTCCACGGCTGGGCAGGTGGAATAACTATAAATACAATAACAGACTAAAACAGTAACACAATGTAGTATAGAAATTGTTTTTGTATTTTTTCCATGCAACCTCGGGGAAGGAAACAACATATTGGAAGGGAAGAAGAATCAGGACAAACAGCGAAGGGACGAACGAAGAGATGATAATAAAAGAAAGGAAAGGGAAATACATAACACTCCGGAGGGAGGAGAATCAGGCAAACAAGGGATTGAACAGATAGTAACATCCACGCTCAAACAGATAAAGGTGAGAGAGACTCACGCACACACACGCAGCAGGACACGCTGTATATAAATACGAGTGAAGAGAGTCAAAAGGGATACCTTGGCACTGTAGAACAAAGGGGCGAAGTCTAGCAGTGTCGCTGAAGCTGGCTCAGCGGTAGTAGGAACTGATGGAGAGACAAAAGGATGTATCACAACAAAAACAGAAGACGCTGGCCAATACGTTATTGGATAAGCCATTACTTGTCCGCAACATGCAAATGTATGTACATGAGAAGCACACATAAACCATGGAACAGATGGCCTCCATCCGCCCTCGCCGAAGAAGCAGTAGTCGGAAATGAGCCAAAATGAACCCAGAAATCTCAGATGGACACCAATAACGATATTGAAAATAGTGTAAATCGTGTGCGCGTGTCCTCGAAGACTATAGACACACGTGGAGCACAGGGAAAGGAAAGATTGAACACCAGGGCCATGACAAGCAAAAAAGGTTTAACAGGCAGTATTAACAGGGCAAAGTAAAACACTAAAAGGAATCTGACGGAAAGAAAAACGGGAAGGGGTCAAAGGTAATACTACTAACAAAGGGAAAACAGCCAGGGACAAAGTATAATAACCTTAATAGTACATATAACAATTAGCGCTGGCGGAGGGGGAAATAAACAAAAAGATGCTCTTGTGGACGCCTATATTATGTCTTGCTTTTATGGTAAGGAGCCAGGAGTGACTAAGACATACACAAACGCGTTGTAGGCTGATTGACAAAAGGTATAAGCAAGGGAGAAAAGAAAGAAAAAGAAAGGAAACAAAAAACATCAAGCGGAACGAGAGTATAAATGGAGTAACTGGGCAAAGAGCAAAATATCGATCATGATTACTCGCCAACTGTCACGTTGGTGACATACATCCAAAAGAGCGGACAAGGGGCACGGACCTTGACATTCGTCACACAGACGTAGCGTGTGATATAACATAACAGTTGCGAGGCAAGGAGCTGATGTAGTCAGACTCCGGCATATGCATTACGGGAATTCAAAACACATAATTGCATAGACAAACGTCGCGCAACAGTAAACTTAGCTCGATCACAGACCGTAAATTATATTAATAGGGGGAGACAAATGGGCACGTGTAGGCCCAATAGTAAGAAAGCGAACGTGTGCGAAACCTAAACAAAATATGTATGTGCGGTCCTCTGCATATAAACCAACTTAAATACAAACAATGGTAGTTATGTGTTCTACTTGTAAACTTTGCATGCAAAATTAAAGTAAAATACAGGGTATATTTGGGTGATACTTATAGACCTAAAGATTATTTCATGGATTTTTAAATAATCACTGTAGGCAGTTATCTTTTCCAAAATTAATTGAAGTTGCAGCTCCGCATATTTTTAAAAACCTTCCAGGATATTTATCGTCACGAGCTAGTAGTATTAGAATAGTGTTTTGTAGTGCATGTTGACACTTTCAAAGCCTCTGACCCATCCGCCCTTTTAAGGCTCCTTTCTTTTACAGTAAAGTTCTGGTTTAACGACAACGAACTTCGCCATTTTCGCCCCAACTACGCGTAGGGAATTACCAAACCATAATACCTAGGCTAATCCGCTAGAGTGGCGATGTTTTAGCGCAATGTTCTTCTTCACTGCCAACCCAAGGGGTACAGGTATAATTCATGAGAACAGGTTGTTTGAATCTCTTTCATATACATACACACTAACTTAGATGTTGTAGACTAACCTCGGGCTAACTTTCGATACCACAGAATCCTGTCCTCCCGTTCATGCACACGCGCACTAACCTAGGCGTCGTAGCCTACCCTCGGGCTAAATTACGATATAGGACCTTGTCATTCCGTTCATATACACACACACACTAATCCATTCCCACACCCAGAAAAAATTTCGGGGAGGGTTTTCCATAACTAGATATAAACTTAACAGTAACCTACAGTTACCATGTAGCTACTATGTAGTACATAGGCGTTATGTGGACAAGAATATTGCTGGGAGACATTGTCAGGAAGAACTCACCAGAATGAAGATGTTTTACCCTATAGCGTAAAACATCGAGACTGCTTCGAAAACCGGGATGTATGGTCACCTTACCTATGTAAGACGACAATATTAAGTTGCCCTTTTTCTTGTAAATGTGCTACTAGCAGTTGAGCTGCTGTTATATAACGAAATTTTCCCTGAGTTGATATGAATTAAAATAAAACTCAGAAGTTTCGGGGGATTGAATCCTAAACCCTACCCGTAAATACGACCCTGCACCGACCTAGTTAGTGCCTAGTGATCTCCCATTGTATTCTACTTTGAAGCCAATTTTACGTGGACTATGAATGATCCTTCTATGAATTGACATGTAAAATAGTACATGCAAAAAATGGCAATATATCCATAACTAAATGTTTGTGAAAAGTGGACGATTGTTTTTCCCTCGTAGTCTTTAAATATTTAGCAACACAAGCATTACCTCACAGACCATTTGGTGACCATTAAGCGATTCCAGAACAAATTATCAGGGCAGAACATGTTGGCCTCAGATCACTGTTATTCATTCTGTGCAACATGTCAAAAGCAAACATTACCATTCTATCCATTTTGCCAATGACGTAGTAACTGTAGCATACTCTTCGAAGCCATAAATGGTCTATACTCATATATTAACGTAATCGCAGGCAAATTGTAACTGTTTTTTTAAACAGTACCAAGCACTATAAACTACTAACTCCACTTCAGCTCTACAATGAAGATAATATACAATGGACACTCAGTCAAATAATAACACTTTAAACTAGGTACTAAACTTATCTTTGAAACTCATGGGGGTTCCCCAAGGATCCGTCTTAGGACCATTGCTTTTCAATATATATGTAAATTGATTTGGTGGAATCAACTAAGAGTAAACTTATACCATATGCAGATGACACTTCACTCAACTTGCTACAACTAGAAAATAAAATTACTCAAAATTTATAACAAATTTCAAATTATCTTACTGTTAGTTCTCTCAAATTATACATATATAAAATGTAAAACTAGATAATGCTAAAGCAGAACAGGTGTCTATTCATAATTTCTTAGGAATATTCTTGATGAACACCTAACATATGAAACTCGTGTAAACGAAGTAGATAAAAAATTACAAGAAACATACATTTATTAAAATATCTTTTAAATTATCTTAATGTAGAACAACTTAGAGCTATATATTATGTATTAATATATGCCCATATGGAATATGGCATTGAAATTTGGGGAGGGTGTGGGGTTACAAAATTAAATAGGTTATTATTATTATTATTACAGAAAAGATGCATACGTTGAATTTACCAGCTAAAAACTGGATACATGTAAACCAACCTTTAAAACGAATAAATTAGTAACAATTGTTGCTATTTATGCATATAACGTAATTATTTAAACTCAAAACAAACTACTGATTAAAATACAAACATATACTCATATAACACCAGGGGAAGAATAACTTATTATAGACTACAATTAAACAAGATCTCAACAAAAAAGGTTCCGATTATAACGGGAACGATACTATTTAATGCCCTACCAAAAAGTATAAAATATCATTCGGGGAAAAAACTCTTTACTAAACAGCTAAAGAAGTATCTAATTGAAATGTGCCCATACAGACTACAAGAGCTATTAAATTAAAATGTATATAGACCATAAGTAATACCTTTTTATTTTATTTGTATGTGTTTTAAACATCTTGTGTTTTATATGTATTAGCTTTTGACTATGTTCTAGTCTTGTAACACAAGTTATATGAGCAATAAAGAATTGTATTGAATCATTTTGGATCAGTATTTTTAAAGCCAATGCCCAACTGTGCTAAAACGGCAAGTCAGCATTAACATCCACCTAAGCTTAACACTGTATAAAAGAAACTAAAGGCAGGGAATGAAATATTTCAGTTTTCTAAGAAACGACAACTTGGCTGAAATATAGACTAATGCTTCTAAGTGAAGGAATGAAATTAATTTCAATAATTTATTAGTAATTAATAATTAATTTATTAGTCACAGTTTCCAGCATGGGTATCTGCAAGTGGTGGTAGGAAAGGGGTGGAGGGGTAGGCAGGGGATTTGTATCATTTGTTTCTTTCCATGGATGATATAATTCACCACGACTGCCCAACTAATTTCATTAAGCTACTAAATTAAATTGCAGCTTACTTAAATTTAGTTTACATTTCAAAGCGTTTTCTCAGGGATTAAATATCTTTAATCACATGTACTTTTAGTACTCAAGTATATTAAATCATATGTACTTTTAGTACTCACATTATCACTGAGCATTTATAAATCAGACAAAATGTATTGACACGCATGGTTGTGGATCAGATCCTCTCTCCTTAGAAGTTTTAAATGTGCAACTTTTGGTTTACAGGACCAATAGAATTGTTCTTCCACACAAGTCAAGTGCTGGGCAAGGCTAGAACAATTAAGTCCATTGATTGACCTAATAGTTGGTTAAATTATGAAGCCCGAAAGTTATAGACTTACGATATTGTAAATCACCACTGGAACGTGCCGTCCTGCGCCGTGGGCCAGAGGTGGAGCTCTGGTTCCCAACCATGGGGTGCAGATTTAATGTCGCGGCCTCAGGCCGCTGCCCACTAATAATGGGGAGCTGGAATATACAGCGATCTGGCCTTGTGAGCAAACGTTCCGGTTGGAGGATGCGTGCAGCTGACATCACCACCACCACCTCGTATCGTTTGGATGATCACCCAGCTCTGCCGTCTGTGCATGGGCGCGAGGCCGATGTTCGGTTTGGCACACCTAGGCCATAGCGCCAAGGATTTATTTATTGGGATACCATCTCAAAATAATTTAAGACCTCCTTGGGTTCACAGGGAAAAATGCGAGACAGCTGGGGAATTTAAAGCTGTCCTGGCATGTTGCCATGGTAGCTCAGTTGGTTAGAGCAACCGGAAGATTCATGGATGAAATCCCGGCTATGGCATTGAATTTTTCCGTCTGATTTTATCTACACAAGATCAATATCTGTTTTAACTATTAGAAAGTTTAATGTTAATAAGATTCTATTTTTTTGTGGTTTGTGAGTTTTTTCTTCTGAACGTAAGCATTTATTAATAACTTTATTAAGCTTAGATTTTATTGTTTGAAGAGTGCTTAAACCTTATCACAGCACACAAACTATTTTAAATATAATCTGCACTATCTTGCTATGGTGGTTTATGCATAAACTTCATGAATATGAAACATATTTGGATGAGGTGCAAGTAGCACGCATTCTTTTTTCTATGTGTAATTGAGGCGATTTCTCTACAAATGAAGTATCCCGTCCAAATCACCCTTATAGCCTTATAGCTGCAATGGTTCAGCTGTTTCTCCCAAAACATAAAACTGGAGCAGGGCAGCGAAACCCTTAAGAAGGTTTGACTGAGTTAGAGAACCCCGGCCAAACGAAAAGGGAAACCCTAACGAGTGCCGTAGGGGAAGAAAAAGGAAAAAAAAAGATGGAAACCAAAACTCTCAAAAATATACTACTATTGATAAGTTGTTTCTCTCTTTTTTTGGTACTTTAATGATAATAATAAACAAACATTAATAACCAGAATCGTAAAGCAACCTTAAAAGAATAACTGTAACACAAAGATGGCTTAAATAGTAAACAAACCAAAACATCAATTGAGCAGAGCAGTAAGGCAAGTTTTAAAAGCAGCAAAAATTAAGTAGAACAAAAATTGAACAAACAAGGCCACTATAAACATCAGACCAATATTTTATAAACGGGTACCTTTTCTTAAACTGTAAAATACAGTAGAACCTGGAAGCATTACTTGCGCCCTTTTTGTGTGAACCATTGGTCTCACAAATAGTAATTATGCTTATCTAGTCAAGACCCAAACAGACTTTTATGAACTTCTAGGAACAGCAAGCTTCAAAGTCCAGCTGAGCTAGATGTACTTTACAACACAACTGTTTTCAGTTTTTCAAAGTTCAGCATGGTAGGGGTTTTTACTGAAATTAACACAACACAATTTCTGTAACTTCAAACTAACCATGCACTGAAAATCACGTATTGAAAATATAACTCAGCTAGGTCAGTAATGCTTTGTGGTTACAGTTAAATTTTCCTGATTCTTATGATACTTTGAATAAGTTGTATAAAGAATGAATTGATTCTTGCATTTCTTTGCCTTATACACACAAACAACTTATATTCCAGAATTTCCTGGTATTTTGTTTCCCTGTATTTTATCTCTTTCTCTCTGAGACAATGACAAATGATGGATTGAGAGTTTTACTTTAACAGCTAATTAGCTGCCTTATAAGTGAAAGCACTCTTAAAGCCAATAAGATAGAAGTGTGATCCACTTTCTGGACTCATTTAAAACCAGTATTAAATTTTGACAAAACAAACTAAACATATGAACAATTTTAAGAGTCAGTCACTTTACGAATTCATGTCTAAAACACACGTTACGTTTTCCGCCCCAAAATTCACCCACCTTTACCAAGATACAAACTGATAACAGCCTACCTTTGCATAAGGACGATCCACAAGATATCACAAAAGAAGTTCCTTAAATCAATTCCAAAAAAAACTTCCACACTCAGAATGACTTGTTGCCGGGCAGAGAGCTAACCCTGCAATGTGACAGAAATCCACCACTCGCCGCGTACAGCCAAGGCACATGCCACGCACGCAAAGCAGAGAGGAAAAAAAACCACCAAAGAGTGAGTTAAGCAAGGGGACAAACAAAGAAGCAACGCAGTGACTGGCTGGAGGTATAACACAGTTACAAAACATAATACGAACACATAACAGCACATTAGCAAAGATGGATTACTCCAATTATGATAGCATTAGCTCTTGGCATATTTTATTTGTAAACAAGTTTGTAAGCGAGTTCTACCCGGAGATGGAGTTTCCCTGCTATGTAGAGGGAAAGGCGCCAAATGAATGGCATTCATTTCCGTGAGGTTTACCATTAGTTCAATACTTGGTTTCCTAAAAAGTCCCCTCTACCCGCTTTCGCAGGGAAGGAAGTGGGGACGCCACTTACGCGCGTCAACGCTGAAGGAAGACTACCGATAAACTTGGTAGGATCGACAGCGATATAGCACGTCGTCTCCAGGCTGGTACCGGAGGACACTGAGGGGTCTTACAAACCATCTGGGCATAACCACCCAGATGAACCTAACCTGCCATGGGTTTCGGGAACCAATGCCCCTCGAGACCCAATCCGAAGCCAATCATCGCCTTCGGGAGGGGATCAGGTGTTCGACCCGGCGTACGAGTGCTAGGGATATTTAGCGCTCGCGCCACGGCAGCTGAAGAGGTCGGAACCCTCACCTACGGGATTTTGCAAACACCCAGCTTGAAAGTGGTTTCTGATTATTTATGATCATATTGCGGCGCAGCTATAGGCCTCGTTTATAGGGAGTAAGGGGCCAGTCGAGAGACCGGCCAAGAGGTGAAGTAAATAAAGAGATAAGGGCACAGAATAGCGATATTACCCAACATGTCTAGAAACGTTATCGAGAGGTAATGGGATTGTTCTGAAACCTTCTTTCGCCCCGCCTTCAGAACATTCCAGAACTATCTCGAAAACAACTGCGGTCATATAAGCGAACGTGATCGCGAGTGAACAAGTTAGTTTCTGGTGTGACAAAGTGCTGCTTATTCTGTAATCTCCGAGTGAGGTTGCGACGATAGTGGTGACGTGCTACTACTACGATAGATTTGAGAGGTCTTGTGTTCTATTCCCCGGCGAGTGATTCGGAAGCAAGAATAAGCTGCTTCGCGCGTATTTCATCACATCGCAAACTGAAGCGACAGGAAAAATTGAACCAGATCACATTAGTGACACTGAGAATATAGTGAAGGGACAGTGAAAACTGGACAGTAACGTTGGTGTCAGGAGTAAGATCTAAACGTCACGGTGGAGATAGTAACTGAAGACGGTGAAATATGGAATGGTAGATACTGGAACTGAGATGAACGAAACGGAGAAGATGGAAGTATGGAATGGGCAAATTAGAGAGAGAAATAAAATCTGGAATGGACAAAATGGAGTGACGTGAAGAGTGTAAATTCTTCAATGGAGAAGGGAAATGAGAGTAAAGGAAGAAATGAATGAAATGAAATCCGAACTCGATTTTGATGTTCACTGTAAAATCTAAGATAAGTAAAAGGTTTGAAGATGACATTGCTAAGGAGTTACAAGAAATAAAATTTGACTGGAAGGGAAGATGAATGTGATGGAAGAGCGTCTAGAGCAGCAAGAAATTAGGTTGGACCAGCAGACCAGGAAAACAAGAGGATAGATGCTGAAATGGAAGAGCGTTTGGTCTAGATAGAGGCGAAGGAAAGCAAGAGGATGATGGAAGATGCAGTGGGGATGCGCCAAGACCTAGAAGCCAAAGTTGGAGAGGGTCCCACGAATACGAAATCGCCTAATGTAAAAACGGTTAACCCGCCGAAATTCGACGGCATTTCGTCCTGAGAAGTATTTAAGCGGCAGTTTGAAGACATTGTTACACATAATGGATGGACGCCGGCGGAGACGACTGATTTTGGCTGCGCTGCAGGGCAAGCAGAGGAAACACTTCGCACCTTCCCCGCCGGAGGCTCGGGCAACGATTTTATTAGTCTCGGAGGAGCGCTCTGGAGAACACAGTCTGGCCGCCTTTACCGGGTTTAATTGAAGGCAAGAAATCGCCATGGAAGTTGAGCGTTTGGCACACCGGGCTCTAACGGAGTTACCAGCAGATTACATTATGAATGCTCACGCATTTATCAGTGGAATAAGAGACCAGGTGAAACAACAGTTTTTCCTGGCAGAAAAACATGACGTACACGACGCCATGGTGGCTGGCCTCCGCATTGAAGGGGCAAAATTAACGGCCGGAAGAGCCACCCTGACAACCGTCTAACCGTCGCAGAAGGCTTACATAGAGTTGTGGAAAGCCTGGCCACCTAAGGGCAGATTGAAGGCGTACGCTGGCTGAAGATCAGGAAAATTAAGGGCCGCAGTGAAGAGGGGCGTGTCGACGCAGTTATCAGTTTCCCTTGCTTCACGCTGTACGCCGTGGTTGGAAACGATAGAACATAGCTTGGTAGCGCTCGGGTAGACTGGGACCTCACTATCCAAGAGGCGATGTGGTTCGGCGACTAAAAGAATGCCGGTCAGGCGCTAAGAGCTATGAACCGCCTCGGGTGAAACCCTGCCCGCGACTGAGGGAGCTTACCTGGAGTTGACCATTGGCAGAAGCAGACTGCAATTGTGGGTTACCGTTGCCACAATCACTGAACAAGTTAACCTGGGCCTGGACGCCCTTCGGTTCTTTGGTGCCAAGGTGGGCGTTGGAAGCCGCATATTGTACATGGGCCGCGACAGATTATGTTGAACCATTCGAAAGAGGTTGCGGCCGGTGAGGCTCTTATTTACTGAGCGAGAGGTGATTCCGGCGTGGAGCGGGGTGATGACGTGGGCATAGAAACCCATAACAAGGAATGTGATTCTGGACCGAAATGAGATTTATATCCGAGGGCGCCGATTCCTGCTCGGGAGACCGTTCTGTTGAAATCTTTAATACCACCGATTGACACCGGGAACTGCTTAGCGGGACATTCTTGAGAAGTTGTTAACCGGTCGCCTCTAAAATATCTACGGCTAGAAATATCGAGTGCCGACAAACATGAATGAATAACTGGATGTTCATCCGAGTAACCTTGTCCAGGAGGCAGCTCAGAATCTGTTGTGTGATGAGCAGGTCCTTAACTAGCTCGCAGAATTCTAAACAGAGGATGTTTATTGATGTTCCGATAGTGATACATTGCATCGACGATCCTCGATGGATTACACAGCGACCTCGCCGTGTCCCGCTAGAGAAGCAGAAGGAAATAGACAGCGGATAACGGACATAAAAACCAGACATAATACAGGATCCGATAACCCTGGTCATCCCCAGTAGTGCTAGTGAAAAGGGATGAAGATCTGCGCTTCTGCATTGATGAAGATGATCGTCACTAAGAAAGATCATTTCCCCTGCCATGGATTAGCATCCTAAACACCTTAGCGGAGACCCTGTAGTATTCCACCCTGGACCTTGGGGTACTGGCAAATGGCACTTCACCTCAAACAAGAAGACGGCGTTTCTACTGGATATGAACCGTGGCAGTTCGCGGCAATGCCTTTCGGAACTTGCAACTCCCTCGAACGTCCACAAGACTTATGGAGTCTGTTAAAATTAAACTGAGTTTTATTTATGGACGTTCTTTAACTTCTGTGGTCCTTTGCGTCCCATTCTATACTGAGCGTGAAAGAGCAATAATTTTGCTCAGAGGCCTCTTTATCAGGCTTGAGGTTCTTTTACGTGCCGTAAATCTACGACACGGGACCACCGGCTTTACTTCCCTTCCGAAGTTAGCCATACTAAAGATTTTAACACCAGAAACAATCCATCGCCCTCCTCGGGAACTAGAGGCTAGCATGATAACCACTACACCACGGAGTCTATGATGAGGGGTCTCACCTATAATACTAGCCTCCTTCATCTCGACGTCATTGTTATAGGCAAAACATTTGAAGATCAGCTGAGCAACGTTAGGGTCGAACACTGAGGGTGTTCGAAAGACTTCGCTAGGCCAACCTGAACCCCAGGCAGCTGTTTATAAAGGAAATGCGCTACCTGGGACATATCGTAAGCCCGGTGAAGTGCATTTGAGGATCAGCTGAGCCTCCCGAGAAAGGTGTTCGAAAGTTTTCACTAGGCCAAACTGAAGCTAATCCCAAAAATGTGGCTGAGGACCTCCAGAAGCTAGACGTCAAGGAGTGGCCCAGACCAAGGAACAAACAAAAACTGTGACGATTTCTGGGCCTCTGCACGTACTGCCCGAAATTCGTGGCGGGTATGCAAACATCGCCAAATCGCAATTGACAGAGGAACGACGAGAAATTGAGTTTTATTTCTGAGCGCTCTTTAACCACTCTGCTTCTTAGCGTCCCATTCTATATTCGGCATGAAAGACCGGAAATTTTGCTCAGAGGCCTGTTTGTCAGGCTTGAGGTTTTTTACGCGCCGTAAATCTACGACACGGGGTCACCGGCTTTACTTCCCTTCTGAAGGAACCGTGCTAAGGATTTTTACGCCCCCCCCAAAAAAAAAATTCCATCGCCCTCCGCCGGATTTGAACTCATGAACTCTGGCATGGTACCCTTTGACCATGAAGGACGACAAATTAATTCCAAATTAAATTAAACTGAGTTCTGTTAATGGATGCTCTTAACAACTATGGTACTTAGCGTCCTATTTTATATTGAATGTGAAAGACGTGACATTTTTCTCAAAGGTCTCCTTATCAGGCTTAGGTTCTTTAATGTGCAGTAAATCCACGACATGGAACCATCGGCTTTACTTCTCTTCCTAAGGAAGCCATGCTAAGGATATGCCTAGACCATGGAGGGCGACACATTAATTCTAGAAGTGCTATCTAGGGATAATAGGGTTGTTCTGGAACTTACTCTTTCCCTGCCTCCAGAACATTTTTGAACACTCTTGGAAACTCCAGTACCTATTTAAGCAAGCATGCTCGCAAGTGAGCCAGTCATTGAGTATGTTTCTGATGTGACAAAGTGCTGGTTATTCAGTATGTTCACCGATGTTGCAAAGATAGTTGTGAAGTATACAGGGTGCTGCTATTGAGACTTTATTTTGGACTCCACAGGGAGTGAAGCGGAAGTAAGAAGAGGCTGCTTTGTGCATATTTCATCGCTCTACTATGTCATGGAGAAAAGTGAAGCAACAGGAAATGTGATTACATTAGTGAAGTGAAAACTGGACATTCAAACTGCGTTCATAATACACTATAAAATATTGTATTAATGAGTATGGTATTTATTAGGCCAGACATATGCTGTCAAGAAAACAAAACAGAACTCTGTTGAGGAGCTGTTGTCTCTCACTAGACATAGTCAGCAGATCTTAGGAACACAACAGTTAACAGCTAGTTGGTTAGTAATGTGTTGCAATAATTTGCAAAAATGCAATACTTTATTTATGTTATTTTTGTAATACAATAACTACTAATATGAATGTAAAAGTAATAATAGATCCTATTAATTAGCTTCCCATATGCTAGTAGTTACTTTATTTACAATTAAGTGTAAATGTACCGTTTAACATATACGAGGTACGTCCAGAAAGTAAGTTCCGTTTGGTAATAAAATTAAATTGTGTACAGATACAGAAAACTTATTTATTGCACAAAATTCTACAACTCAAACAACTTTTCCACATAACTGCCGAAATTTTGCAGGCATTTGTCATAGCGTGGCACAAGTTTTTGTATACCTTCTTCATAGAAGTTTGCCGCCTGTGTCTTCAACCAGTTGGAAACATTTTCTTTCAGCTCTTCGTCATTGTTGAAGTGTTGACCGCCAAGGAAAGACTTGAGATGTAAGAACAGATGAAAGTCGTTAGCAGCGAGGTCAGGGCTGTACGGAGGATGGTCAAACACGTCCCAGCCAAATCCCTGTAGGAGGTTTTGCGTCACATTTGCAGTGTGTGTTCGTGCGTTGTCGTGAAGAAAAACAACACCTTTTGACAGCAATCCTCGTCGCTTATTCTGTATTGCGCGGCGCAATTTCCTAAGTGTCTCGCAATAAACATATGCTTTGATTGTTTGACCACGCGGTAAGAAATCAATGAGTAAGATGCCTTTCCAGTCCCAGAACACTGTGCACATCATTTATCGAGGTGTCAAGATTTGTTTCGGCTTAACCTTTGCTGGGGATAAAGTGTGCCTCCATTCCATTGATTGCCGCTTACTTTCAGGGGTGTCATAAGAAACCCAAGTTTCATCTCCTGTGACTATCTGTGTCAGAAATTCTTCACCGCCTTCATCATAATGGGTCAAAAACTGAAGTGCACTACCCATCCGGTTTGTTTTGTGTTGCTCAGTAAGAATCGTTGGTACCCAACGAGAGCAAAGTTTACGAAATTTCAGTTTTTCGGTAACAATTTCATGAATTAGTGATCGTGAGATTTGGGGAAATTCCATAGCGAGAGCACTAATTGTAAACTTGCGGTTTTTCTGGATCTTGTCATCAATCGCGTGAACCAGTTCTTCTGTAACCAAAGATGGACGCCCACTTCGTTCTTCATCGTGCACTTCACTACGTCCTTCATTGAACTGTCGGACCCATCTTCTCACCACTGAATCACTCATCGCATTTAGTCCGTAAACTTCGCAAATTTGCCAATAAATTTCAATTGGTTTCACTTTCCTAGCATTCAGAAAACGAATCACAGATCTGATTTCACAAGCGGCGGGATTTTCAATCAACACCGACATTGTAAACAAGCACAACAAAGCGTACGTGGCTGACAGCGATCTCAAAATGGCGCACGTTTCTTCTCCTTGATACAGAGCGTTTACCGGGCATGTGCGGAACTGCGATCGCAGCGCTGCAGCCGAGAGAAATTGAAACGGAACTTACTTTCTGGACGTACCTCGTATATCACACTGTTTACAAGACAAGACACATACATACATGTGAAATCATGCACAAAAGAAAATACATTTCAGGCAAGTGAACTGACTTACTTCTTTTATAATCACATGACACTCATAAATATCCGTTGGTTTACTTGGTAGCAGTGCCTGGCATCATCTGCGAGATGAAAGAACATACCAAGAAACCTAGGGATTTTGTGTGTTTCAAACAACTTTTTGATTTCACTATAAATGGACATTCATATGAAGGAAGCTGACAGCTGAATATGTATATGTATGTGTGTGTGTGTGTGAGAGAGAGAGAGAGAGAGAGAGAGAGAGGGAGAGAGAGAGGGAGAGGGAGGGAGAGAGAGAGAGAGAGAGAGAGAGAGAGGGGGGGGTTTCCAAATTTCAATTTTATAACTTAAGTATGAATTTGCTGTTCTTTTTCCTCAGAGTATTGCACATTAAAGGAGGTCTGAACTAAAAATTCACATGTCTATTTTATTTAATCTACAAGATCTTGGGTTGTGCATAATAATGATGAAAACTGGAAAATTCTACGACCTACCATTCAGGATCTGCAGGGTATTTTCCACACTGGCAGTGCACTGTTGTGACATCATACAGCCAGCCAGCATTCTTGAAGCAAATATTTCCTGTCAGAGCAACTTGTCAGCATGTCGTTAAATTAAACAGGAATGTGTAGCCACTATAGTGCCTAGAATATCCATTCTTTAAAATGTCACTTCTTTGAACTTGTCCCATTATTTACTATTTTATTATTTTTTTTAAAGTAATTTTCTCACAAAGGTAATCCAAACCGAGAGAAGTACTGGCTTTCCATTTCCTGCTTATTAGGTTTAATTTTCTGGAGTGAGCTTATGTTACAAGGAATGTCACTAAGATCCTTAACTCCTGGTACAACATATTCGTATTGAAACTTGTGTTCATTTACTTCATTATTTGTGTTACAAGGTTTTGTCTCCACTCATATGTTTTTTCTCATATACTTCTTTTTATACATCCAGACTCGCCAATTTAGGACACTCCACGGAACTGCCCACTACTTCTCTCCCTTGGTGAAAATTGTGATCTAGAATAGCTATTATTGATCTGACATACATGCCTAGAAATGAAAATTGTATTTATTTTGGGACATACTTCAAGCGCTCATTGTGATAGGATTCAAAGCTTTTTGTCTGATGAAAATGATTTACATCCATTATTTATGATACTGCACAAGTATTCTATGGAATTTTTACATAGCCATTCCTGTTTTTAACTAGTTCTTCACTCCACATCATGAGCATATGACTGAAATTTCTCAAAAGCTACCCAATATGGACATTAGTAATGTGATTTAGAATTGACATGAGCTTTTTCTTTAGGAGTACACTGTCACTTACATAAGTAGCAGATGCCTAACACAGATGATTATAAATCAAATTCTTCCATTCATGAAGGACCAATGATTTTGGAATGTTGCTAAACATTTTCATAAGCGATTTAGCAAGATAACATACATCAAATTCATGGTATATATGCAGAAATTTCTTTTTCATCACGGCTTTAATAACCGTGTGACTGTCAGGAACAGTTTTATGAGCAGATTTTCAATCACAGAAGTCACTATATTTTCGCAGGCATTCTTGACCTAACATTTCACAGAACACTAGGAAAGAAAAACTGTCCTACAATCACAACATTAACAACAGGAATTAAATGCAAGGCTAACTAATGCAAGTGACATTCAGTAGCTTGGCATGATCAGTCTCATGACATCACCTCTGAGGTGTGAATTAAACATAAAATGCTTCCAGAATGAGAATGAGAGGTTGTAGAATGATGCAGTTTTCAACAATATGCTCAGAATTGTTTATATTTTATTGTTAGAAGTCTTAAAAAAATTTAGTTTAGTCATCCTTTAACAATATTTTTGTCCTATAAAGGATCTACAGCAGAGGTGGTGAAAACGCGACTTGCGAGTCATTTTGACTCGTAAGTGCCGTTCTCTCTCTCTGTCACTGTCCCTTTGTTTTTCACATGCTGCTGAGCAATGTAGTGTGTGTTGCATATTTGGTGACTCATGGAAGGAAGGTGTTCTACAGGGTTCCTACTAATTAAAAAGACAAAATTTTTCTTTCTTTTTTTTCCCCCAAGAAAATTGTGATGTGAATTATCCATATTAACAGCATTACTCATGTTTTATAAACTTATTTTAAAAAGGTATATTATTTTAATGTCAAAAGGTGCATACAAGCATAACACAACAATTACATTTTATTGACAGCATTATGCAGTGGCAATTTTAGATTTGGGGCAATGAGAGGGTAAGTTGGAGCACATTCAATGAAGTTTAAAGCAAAGATGCAGTATATCATGATCCATTAAAATTGCTGATAGTTACAGTTCTGCATTTTTTCAAACCTTCGACAAATGGGTACACATAAACACAGCAAATACAACAGGTAGACATCAATTTCTGTGAAGTTCAAAACCCACGTATCTGCTATAAAATTGTAAGAGATCTAGATTTGAAGTAGCATGGACTTGTGTTAAAGTTTTTGCAACACCTTACCTAAAGCTTCAAGCTGCGGATATTAAATTTTGGTTCTTCAGATCTCTCATTTCTTGACATTCCTGTGTAAGTCCTGCCAGACAAATTTAATGTTCTTAAAACATTAAGGAAGGGTATGTTAGAAACAACAGGTGTATTTTCAGGCACATTAATTTCAAACGAAAAACCGTCTTCCAGCTGCATTTCAAGACGATCAAGAAGAAGTTGTATATCATTCTCACTAGATGCTTCTTGCCTTCCACCGCAATCACAGTTTGAACTTGCTCCCTCTATAGCTTCTGATAAAGCTTGTCCATATTTTGCCAAATGTTTCTTACCTCCGGGTATTTGGAATTGAAGACATGAAGCTCCATGTAAGAATTTCAACATTGAATCCAAGTCAGATAACAGATTAAACCTATGGAAAATTGAGACCTCTGTTGGAAATTTGCAGCTATAAGGCAACGTTACACAAAATATTTTTGGCGTTTTCAAGCCCCTTCCTATGCAATTTCTTATCAGATAAAGTGCCACTGCATCCATATTTCGATACGTCACACCAGCGTTACCAGAACACAAGCATCGTGGTGGGGAAGAGATGAACATCACATATTTGACTGTTGTGAAGGACTTCATATACCACATCAGAGGATCCTGCAACAAAAGGAATAACATAAGCTCATGGCTACTGAAGCCTGTTTTTCAAAAGGAGGGAATGATCCTGCCAATACTTTCCAATGTTAGATCTGACACAACTACACACAACTGTGTGTATAAGATGATGTAGACCCGTACAGCTTGCCTGCTTAATGTAAAACTACAATTTTCTTCCTTAATTCTATGTAAAACAGTATTACTATCTACCTTTGGTTAACTATTATACCTATGTACTTATGTTAACAATGGGTGTGACCAGCCAAGCCTCTTAGCATTTGATTACTCCCTGCTAACATCTTAGTACAAATCTTAAAAGCAAGTGAAGTTATATAGTAATTACCAATAGCGAAAAAATGTTAAATGCAAACATCACTATGGTCAATAAATCTGAAGAGGCATATACTTCATAACACTCAGTAATATGCAGGATCTAGCCTTCAATATAAATAATAGTAAACTTATGAGAAACCTCTAGATTATCATTATAAATTGCCAAGTGGAAAAACATTCATAGTTTGCATGCCAGTTAGTAAGAGTGGCAGAGTGGGCAATCTACATGGGGCATACTACTTATGACTGCTGGGAATTTGGATGCGGGAATCTTTAAAGGGGAATCAAAAACAAAAATCATGTTGCTTCCTAAATGAAGGAAACATCCTGCAAAATGTAAAAGGTAACAGTATTTCTACATACTGCTGTACCGTTGTCAGTGTATAAACTAATTAAAATCTGCACATACGTCATCATGCTGTATGTTGGAAGGAGGTTTGGGATTACAAGGCAATCATTACCACATGTGTGGTACATACTTTAACAAATTGTTCTGATGCAGTAATTTGTATCACAAATTATTTAAATGTAAAGAGTGATTATAGTATGAATATGCATTATTATGTGACATTGATTTGAGATGTTTGTTGATTGTAATTATTGTTCGGAAGTAAGTTTATACTGCCTTACTGAAACTGACAATAATAGCGTGCAATAATGCAGCGAGGGGGTGAGTTGTTTATCATTATTGGAAACGAGAAAGTTACGTAATGTTGGCGCGTTTTTTTTGGTAGAAATTGCTGGAACATTTCCCTAGAGCATATGTATTCATAATTTTCATTGGATATAAAAATAGACGCTAATGTTGGCGCGTTTTATTAGCCAATTGCAGTTCAGTTATAATCTTTAGGCATATCTGGGTGAAGGAGTATAAATAGAGGGTAGGTTAGAGGTAAAGTCATTCGGTCCGTCAGTTCATCAAAATTCTTTGTACACTACACGTCGCATTCCCGTCAGTTCGTCGAAAGTATTTGTACGGCACACTTCGGATATCAATTTGCAGGTTACGCGTAACAGAGTTATGAAATCTCAAGTGTTATAAAGTTAATTATACAAAAAGTTGAAGTACGCGAATTAAGAATGATCAGTAAGAAGTTATTATAACAGTTTCAGTTTGGCGAGTGTCAAGATCAATATGTAAATGTGATAGTTAACGTGTTCGACAATAAAAGTGTAAAACAAATTTCTTCATCAGTGTTATCTTTGGATAAAAGATTCCTTTCCGTTTACACAACCTGTATAAAGAGAAGTGCTCGACCCAAGAAAAGATAATAGCTAGCCGGAGGACAGTAAACAAAAATTAAAACAAATAACAGTCGCATTCTTTCAAACACTAATACTACCGCAAATTGCTAACACCAGATGGAGCTAACAAACCTAACAAATGAATCACGTCACAAGATGGCTTCAACGCGTGAAGTAAACACAAATACACAAACTTTATAAGTAATACACCCACAGTTCTAAGCAGTAGAAGTTCGAGAAATGTATTTTGTGGTGGAATTTTTAGAGATGATGTTACCGAGTCACTTTAGTATTATACAAACAATATTATTTTGTGAAAAAGGAAATGCCTCTGTGTAATGCACATGACTGTAATGTGAAAAATAAAACATATGGCGGAACCCATTTTTATAATTTTACAACACAAATCTCTCAAAAGATATATGCTATGGGTAGAATTTTGCAAAAGAAAGAAACAAATATTCCTTTCATTTTAAAGGAGGATTATGAACCCTTACAGATTAAAGCAGGAAAAAAAAAAAAAAAAATATTATCATGCTAAGCGCTGGAGGAGTTCTTGTTGCGCCGTGGCAGTCCATGTGGCTGCTATGTTTCTGGACCAATTTGAGATTTCTACAAGCCAGCGGTCCACTGATACATTTTACTTGCTCAGTTTTACCTATAAAATGGATCTCTGTGGCGTTATCTAAACACTACTACCACTGGGTTTGGAGGCGGTATATGAATGAGGTATAAATTTCAATATAAAAATGTTCTCAGCACGAAAATAACTTTTTTTTTATTAACTGCTTTTATATACAGTCAGGCAATAGAACACAATAATGCTATCAAGCAAAAGCTTATTAGAATTGCTGCCAAAGAATGTGTTAAGTTCTAACATTCAAAGTGCACAAAAAATGGAGCATGAAAAATGTTTTATTTTTAACTTTTAATTATGAAAATTAGCAAAGCACATGGCAAGCAAAATTGAGGTTTTCCATCATGTTCTTCACAGTAGGTGGTTACTTTCTTGATTTCATTTTTTGATAAATTTCCTGTGTTTCTTTATGTAGCAATCTTTACAATACTTTCATACCTTATGAGCTGATGTGTCATGTTTCTTCAGGGTATGCGTATTTAGAGATTTCCTTTTCCTAGAAATTGACTGCTGTTGCTGCTGAGAGGGATCACTCAGAGCTTCACTTGAGAACACCAATGCTTCTATGATTTTTTCTCTGAAATCTGGGATGCAAATGGAGGACTTAGTTTTATAAAGAGGAGAATTTACAATTGCTGTGTCAAATATGAGTTCAATAGCAACTTTTCAGTACCACTTCAATGTTCTTTTCATAGCTGTGTTGTAGCTCGTCATTTGTTCTGAAACATCTACAGAACTTACTCCCTGCATTATACTCCATTATCACAAGATGTTTCTCAACTGGACCTGTGCATCTATTCACAACCACAGTTTCAATACTGTGTTTTGTTGAAAGCATGAGAATATCTCGCCGATATTGTCATTTTAAAACACAAACACTGCATTCATTTTCTTTGGCAATAGTTTCTTAGAAACTACCTCATGCAGATTCCCTTTCTACTCTTAGTATTTCTACCAGATGAGTGCTTCTGTCAAGCAATTTATTTGCCAGTTCCAAACTTATATAATAATTGTCAATTATAACTCTCCACCTGAATCCAAGAGCTTTTCAGATAATTTAATGACAGTGTTTGTTGGTACACAGCCGCCAGAATCTTGTTCTTTTCAGCAAAAATCTTTAAATTCCAGGTATACACACCATCACAGCATAGCCTGAACAGCTTGATACCATATTTGTGTGCCTTTTGCAGGATATATTGTTTTATTCTCAGACGACCTCTAAATGGTACTAATGATTCATCTATACAATACATGTGACCAGGTGTGTAAGCATCCTGAAATTTTTAAACTAGTGTATCTGCCAGTGACTGTATTTTGCACAGATGATCACCTTCAGGGCAAAGGTCATTTACAGCTGAAATGGTATAATTTCAACAAAAGCTAAAAACAGCTTCTACTCTTGACCTTGGTCATCACACAATCTTTGAAAAGCACCTTTTTTTGACCAGTAATGATGTGCAGTTGGCATTTTCACCAACCCCATATACCCTACTATTTCCAGGAATTTCATCTCATTTTTACCTGTTGGTTGCCAAATGTCATCTCAAAACTAGTAGAAACATCAGCACCCGATGTTAAGAGTCTGTGTGGCATAGATATTAGTTTGTATGCTTATTTATTCATTTAAGTGCTAAGTTCATACATGGTAATGGACTGACGTTAACCCTAGTTATTTGGCCAGCCATAAGTATTTCAGTATTCAAATACAGAATTTAACATATTCCTTTGTCAACTAAAAATTAATCTAAATTTGCATGTTTTTCTACTGACCATTTCCATTTCATCTTTACTTTCCATAAAAACTCCCCTAGTTTGAGAACCTGTTTCTCATCTTCAAAATCTGCAATTTCTTTGATTCTCGGTAACCATTCCTTACTTATTAGCCTTACCCTCCAGTCATTAGTGGCTTTACATTGAGAGATAATGTGAATTTCATCTTCCCTCTCCCCACATATAGGGCACATTCCAAGCTAACCTCTTCTCTCATTCCCCTTGGTTTCCAAACCCTTAATCAAAACCCTTCTCTTTCATTCTTTTTGCAAATTAAAATGTACTTCTCCTTATCTGGGTCATCTTTGCTAGTGAGCTTTTGTCCCTAACCTGGGCAAATAACATTTGTAATATTAATTTGATTGACCATGTGTTCCAAAACACTATCACCAAGTGAGAGAAATAATCGAAGGAGTTAGTATCTGCTAAGACAGCAGCCTACAATGAATTTACTCCAGATTTTTTATTGTATTCAAAATCTAGGTGATTTTCCTTGTTTTTTTCCAAGCTGTTGGCGCAATTTGAGGCACTTGCATAGCATTTCCATTTCCAGGTGAGTGATACAGGACTGCTGGTTGAGGCAGTGTTTTTAACACTTAAATGATTTTCGTCAAATTATATAATGTGTAAATTCCATAACGGCCCGCCTTGAAGCCTTGTGTGTATGTGGTAGTTTGTAAAATGTATGTAACAGTCATTGCATATGCTTATATTATTGTATCCATGTGTCATAATTTTATGTGAATATATTACGTAATTTAATAATGTAGGAGCTGTGAGAAATAGGTCAAATGTTGCTAACAAAGAGGTAACAATGAGGTAACCTTGAGTCAATAATAGGTAAGAAAGTTTAACAGTACTACTTGTGATTCTTGGAGCAACAATAATGTAATTTTAGTGACAGTTTAAAAATGGCCAATCAACAACCAGAAAAAGCTTTAGTTAAATGCAGGTATTCTATTGGAGTGGGATTAGCCAATCAGAGGCTTGAAATACAGAAATTTACAAGTTTAGACGGTTGAAATCTAGTCAGTTGCCTTCAGACAGTGATAGTAACCAGATGCAAGATGCGCCCTCGAGAGATTTAATATGTATTCGTGTGAGACGAAAAATAGTTTTACATGGTAAAAAGTGTAATTAATTAATAAAAAGAATCTCACAGCTCTCTATATCAGTGAAGTGCTATTTAATTTGTGTCAAGGATTAATAAAAAGGAGTGAATTAAAACTTAAAATCTGTGTAAGGCTACATTCTTGTCGCATCACGCCCTGCCAAGACTTACATGTCTCTAACAATAATACTGACGCAGCCGAGGCAAACATAAATATAATATCTAAAGAAACAGTCAAATTACAAAGCTAATATTTTTAAACTTGGGGCGAAGGCTACCAGAAACCCGGTACTATACGTGTGATTGCAACAAATTTCAAGTTAGGCTCCCCAACAGTTGAAATATAATACAACTCCTGCTTTAAATTGGCTTCCATACAAGTTGCAAATAACAATTACAACAAAACACCTTCTTCAAATTGGTGCCCGTGGGTCAAACAAAACGAAACAATAAATACCATTATCCACAAATTGGCGCTCAACGTGGGGCAAACTCCTAAAGACAATAAATATCTACTTCAACTTGGCTTTCCATACGTGGTGCAAATAACGTAGCAAAGCATCTTCTCAAGTTGGCTCCCAATACCCACGTATTAAATTCTTCACAACAAATTAAATTCTTCAAATTGGCGCCCAGCCGTGTGGAGCTCCAAGAGCAAGAATTGGTGACAACATCTGAAAAGAAGAGATCAACGAACAACATAGAACTACCAGAATCGACGAAACTACGACTTCACCTCAGAGAATTTCAAAATAATCAACATTATCCAAGGACAGCAACAATTTTCTCAGGAGTACGGGGCACACAGTCAACAATTCAACAACAATCTACGTGGGAACACTGAGTATAAAGGTTTACTAACAGCCAAAACAAAAGGTCAGAAAATTCCATTATACATTTATGATTGTCAAGTTAATTAAGAAAATATATTGTTATTAAGATAATTTCATGCTGTTAAGAAGCGGTAAATTAAAATTGAGCAATTCCAAACCAAAAATAACAAAAGAAAATATACAAAATAAGATGGAAACAGAAAACAATGAAAATATGAAAGTAGGAGAGGATAGGTCAGCCATTACAGAGTACAATGTAAATTTACAATCAGAGTAGAGGAAACAAATAGGTTAGATGTAGAAGAACAGTTATCTGTAAATTCACAGTTAGGTATAGAAAGAGATACTATCCCTCACACATCTAGGACACAAGAGCAAGAAAACTTCTCACAAAAAATATTATGTGCATTCTAAAAGCTATAAATGACTTTAGTAATAACTTAACTGAAAAGAGAGGAGAGTTAAAAGAAACTAATAATAAGATAACTGAAACTAGTACAGAGCTGAAAGTAGAATTAAGTAAAGATTTAAATAATAAGATAACTGAAACTAGTACAGAGTTAAGTAATAAGTTAACTGAAACCAATACAGAGCTATCTAGTATCAAAATTGATCTAGCTAAGCAAATAGAAAATTGTATGAAAGAAAGCAAAGATGAAAGCAAGAGGTTAGAAATCAAAATAGAAAAATATATAGATTTAAAAGTAAACAAAGGTTGTAAGCAGAGAACAGAAATTGTCAAGTCATATTGATATAAATGTAACTGAAATGGAGTTAAAACTTACTAATACTAAACAAGGCATTTGTAATAAGTTAGATAAACAGGGTGAAGAATTGAAAACAATGGTAGAAAATACAAATGCAGATCTTGTACAAGTACAAATAGATTTAACAGGGGAAATCAATAAAATGCATGAAATGGCAAAAACAAATGCAGATGCAATTAAAGAAGCACAAACTTCAATGATAGATGAAATTGAAGATAAAAGTACAAGAAAGTAGCATAGAAATTGATAAATTCAGATATAGTTTTGAAAATTTAAGTACCAGTGTACCAAAGGTAAATACAAATGTAACTAATTCTGTAAATGCTAATCAAATGCATGCCAATAATGCAAGTGCAGAAAGAAGTTTATCACCTTTGTTAACTAACAACACAAGAGATGCTACTGCTTTTTCCATAGCATCAGCCTCTCAAACACAAAACAATAATGATGACACACATGCGCATGTACCAAATCAGATGTCAAACTATTATTCTGTGCTAAATGAATTAACATTACCTTATTTTAATGCTTCCTCAAGTCCAGTACAATTTATTAATGATCTAGTAGAATATTTTAAATTGAAAAATGTGTCTGAAGCATTAAAAATGATACTTGTTAGAGAATGCTTGGACAACAAAATCTTAGAATGGTTACATATGCTAGCAGATAGTGAAATGAATTTTGAAACATTTAGAGCTTTAATTATGAATAAGTTTTGGAATACCACTGTGCAACATAACATTAGGGCAAGTATAGAAAGTCTATGGCATAGGAAGAAAAAGAAACTAAAGTATGCGGGTTATGTGTGGCACAAGAAGAAAAAGAAAATAAAGTGTCTGGAACATAAAAGAGGAAAGCAATGTAATTTAAAAATGTAAAGTACTATTTAAAAATAATATTTTTACTAAATGTAGCAAATTGTCAATATAACAAAGGAGAGTTTAGATAAAGAGAAGTAATAAAAAAAATCCATTGTTAGTAAGAAAAACATAAATAAATCTGAATAGCAACTGCAATTATATTGTATAAGGTATAAATTGTTAGAAATTGTAAGAAATATAAAAATGTTTAAGAAATAAATTGTGAAGAAAGGGTAACAAGTGTTAATATCACTAATTAAATGTTAAATGTATAGCAAATAAAATGCTTAATAGTGGCTATATTAGTGAATAAACGAACTTCACTCAGGTCATTGAACACCAGATCATTGACCTCAAGTGTCGAACAAGTGAAAGAATAAAATGAAGTATTCTGCTATACACGAGTGTAGTGAAAAACCACTGAGTGTTAAATAAAAGTGACAGTGAAAAATAGGAAGTGCAATAATAAAAAAAAGTTTATGTTTCTTTCTTTCAGAAGATTTCAGAAAATATTTAAAAGTTTAAAAGAACAAAATAAAAAGAATTTTTTTTTAAATATTTCTAAAGGGGGCAATTTCAGGCAGTATTTATAACACTTAAATGATTTTAGTCAAATTATATAATGTGTAAATTCAATAACTGCCTTGAAGCAGTGTGTGTATGTGATAGTTTGTAAAATGTATGTAACAGTCATTGCATATGCTTATATTATTGTATCCATGTGTAATAATGTTATGTGAATGTTACATAATTTAATAATGTAGGAGCTGTGAGAAATAGGTCAAAAGTTGCTAACAAAGAGATAACAATGAGGTAACCGTGAGTCAATAATGAGTAAGAAAGTTTAACAGTACTACTTGTGATTCTTGGAGCAACAATAATGTAATTTTAGTGACAGTTTAAAAATGGCCAATCAACAACCAGAAAAAGCTCTAGTTAAATGCAGGTATTCTATTGGAATTGGATTAGCCAATCAGAGACTTGAAATACAGAAATTTACAAGTTTAGACGGTTGAAATCTAGTCAGTTGCCTTCAGACAGTGATAGTAACCGGATACAAGATGCGTCCTTGAGAGATTTAATATGTATTCGTGAGAGACGAAAAATAGTTTTACGGGTAGAAAGTGTAATTAATTAATAAAAAGAATCTCACAGCTCTCTATATCAGTGAAGTGCTATTTAATTTGTGTCAAGGATTAATAAAAAGGAGTGAATTAAAACTTAAAATCTGTGTAAGGCTACATTCTTGTCGCATCATGCCCTGCCAAGACTTACATGTCTCTAACAATAATACTGACGCAGCCGAGGCAAACATAAATATAATATCTAAAGAAACAGTCAAATTACAAAGCTAATATTTTTAAACTTGGGGCGAAGGCTACCGGAAACCAGGTACTATACGTGCAATTGCAATGAATTTTAAGTTCGTCTCCCCAACAGTTGAAATATAATACAATTCCTACTTTAAATTGGCTTCCACACAAGTTGCAAATAACAATTACAATGACCTTCTTCATGCTACCACGGTAAAATTTGTGTGAATTATTTTTACAATAATTGCCTACAAAGTCCTCTACAAAACTAATCTTTGTAGTAAGTTAATATTTAGTGTACCCTTTATTGACTTTTGGGAAGAAGTCATAATGGTTCATGGGAAAATTTAATCAAATATCCATTGATGCTTAATGTGTTAAGCAGATGAAAATTTCAGAGGGCCTTCACTTAAACCTGCAATTATTCCTACTACAAGGACAAATAAAAAAGATTTCCAGACACCAAGTTCCAGTAAGAAAATTGATCCTTCAGCATCTTTACCCACAGCAAATGACAACAGAACAATATGAGGCTAGAATTCGTAAAAGCCTAGTTTCTGAAGTATGTAATAATAGTGTTAATTATGATAAGTCTAATAATGAAGAAGGTGATAACAGTACCTAGCGGAAGAGAATTCGAATAGAAAGTGATGAAGAAACTAAGGATTCAGAAATACAGTAGAACTCCTTTTTAATTACTTTTGAGGGGATTTCATATTTGTTCCTTGAGTAGGGGCTGTCCTTAGAAGGGTGTTCATGGGAAATTTGTGATAGGTATATTATAAGAAAGAATAAGAGATGATCAGCACTAAAGGAAAAGATGGGGCACATGAACGTGGATCATTTCGGTCTCTCAACTAATTGTATAAATGCTCCGAGATGTTTGTCTTTCACTTGCATGACAAAGGCACTTGCTATTGGATGACCTCATATTCCTTTTTGTTTAGTGTAGATAACACTGTATACATATTAATTTTAAACTAATTTATTGGTACACTTAATTGCATTCAAATTCTATTTTCTGAAGTATTCCAAAATGGTGGTTTGCTTCTTCTTTCCCAGATGATCACAGAAAGCAGCTTTCACTCAATCTGGTTAAGGTTGACTAATTTTGAAGATTTAGAAGCTAGTAACAGTGATGTGTCATAATTTAAGATAAAGAGAGTTGAGGGTTGTTACACTACATCACTAAAATATTCTTACTTGAACGCGTTTCGGGAGACAGCTTGTTCCCATCGTCAGCATGTTCTCAACTGATGTTTCCGGTCATCGTCTGGGGGATGTGTGTGGCTAGTGGTGTTCTCTGGTGCTGGGCTGATGAACCTCCAAAGGCTGCTGGGTGGCGGCAGTTCAAAATTCATTAGGTGATTGCTGTGTTTGACAATATGTATTTTTTCCCAGATGTCCAATTCATTGCTGCTGTTGATCGGTTTTAAGAGTTTTATGTTCGGAGTGATATCATGGTTTGAAGACCAGAAATGATGTGCTAATGCTGATTTATCTGGCTGCTTTTGGTAAATGCATCTCATATGCTCTTTAAGTCTTATTTCAAGATTTCTTTTGGTTCTTCCTATGAACTGCCGCCACCCAGCAGCCTTTGGAGGTTCATCAGCCCAGCACCAGAGAACACCACTAGCCACACACATCCCCCAGATGATGACCGGAAACATCAGTTGAGAACATGCTGACGATGGGAACAAGCCGTCTCCCGAAACGCGTTCAAGTAAGAATATTTTAGTGATGTAGTGTAACAACCCTCAACTCTCTTTATCTTAAACCGGTTAAGGTTGTTAATTAGGCTCTCGTCCACACTGAAGGATGAGAAATACCGTCTGACCACATCCAACCCCTCCAAGGCGGGAGCAAGTTGGCTGTGCTGGCTTTTCCCCTTCTTGTTCTTCTTCTGTGTCCTTGGTGCTTTCTCTCTGGTTACACAGCTCTGCAATATCCATCTGTGGTGCCGAGGTCAAGATGATGTCATCACAAGTTGCACATTCTCCAAATGTTACATCATCATTTTCCTTTGTCGTCCTCTGTGGTGTAGTGGTTACTAGACTCTAGTTCCCGGGTTCAAACCTAGTGGAGGGCGATGGATTTTTTTGGGTGTAAAAATCCTTAGCATTGCTTCCTTCAGAGGGGAAGTAAAGCTGGTGGTCCCATGTAGATTTATGGCACATAAAAGAACCTCAAGCCTGATAAACAGCCATCTGAGCAAACTTCAAATGGATGGTTTGATCACTTTAAAAAGCAACATAACCTTTCATTCAAAACCATTTGCAGTGAAAGTGCCACTACATAAAAAAACTGTCGAATTTTGGAAAAATGAAACATTGCTTCATCTTTTTTTAGGTCTGTGAGCCTAAAGATGCTTTTAATGCGGATGAAATGGGTGCATTTTTTAATTTTCTTCCAAATAAAATGTATGCAGTTTGCAGGGAAAAATGTTACTTAAGTGATGTTAGTGTAACAATTCCGACTCACCTTTAAATAAACTTACCAGTGTTTCACACCCAATATAGAATGGGACGCTAAGGATCACAGCAGTTAAAGAGTGTCCATAAATAAAACTCAATTTAATTTTTATCATCTTCCAATCTTTCTTGATATCGATGTTGTATTTAAAGCATTCTTCACTAGTGGCTGTAGCACTGAACCCTGAATGATGAAACAGTTTCTGTGGTGACCAGTTGCCATTCAGCTACAAACATGTGCATGGCCTGTAATACATCGAGTTTCATTTCCTCACCTCTTTCAAGGAAAGAGATAGCTTTCCGCTCAACTGTTTATGGAATTTCACCTTTGTTGAGTGAATTATATCAGCTTTATACGGCTACAATTAGGTGGAAAGAAAATTTTATGCAGGAAAGATACATTAGGAGCACGAGCAGGACATTTGTCTATGAACAGCAGTATCTTTCTTCCCAATGATCCTTCTGGCATCTAAATATCTTAAAAAATTTTTAAAAAATCTCTGAAGTCATACTTGCACGGCAGTGTATGAATGTTCTTGAAGCACCTTGGAGTTTTGAATTTCCCAAGGGGAAAGTTTTTCACTGCCATCACTGTTGGTACACAACAGAGCAGTAAATCATTCCTTGCTTGCTTTGCACCCATAACATTTTTCCCTGCAAACTGCATACATTTTATTTGGAAGAAAATTAAAAAATGCACCCATTTCATCCGCATTAAAAGCATCTTTAGGCTCACAGACCTAAAAAAAGATGAAGCAATGTTTCATTTTTCCAAAATTCGACAGTTTTTTTATGTAGTGGCACTTTCACTGCAAATGGTTTTGAATGAAAGGTTATGTTGCTTTTTAAAGTGATCAAACCATCCATTTGAATGTGCTGAAATTCTCCAAGTCTATCTTAGCGGCGAATTCCAACGCTTTTTTTGAAAAATACTCAAATCAAGTGGAATGTTCTCACTTCTTTTTCCCTCAAACTACAGAACTGCACTGCATCTCCACATTAAAAATAGAATCCTTTTGTTTCAAAATGCTGAACAATGATGTCCGAGCCATTTCGTAATTTTTTGCCATGTCCAAGATTGAAATTTGAGAATTCACTTCCACATCCTTAATAATGGTCAACTTTTTTTGAAGAGTTAATTTCTTTCGCCTAGCAGCCATTGTCTTTTATTACCACTAGAAAAAACACGCACGCACGCGCACACGCACACACACACACACACACACACACACACACCATAACTCAATACACCACACTGAAAGCGACGCGACACTTTTACTTAGGCAATGTAAATACAAGCTGTGCCGAAACTGAACAAAAGTGATGCCACGTTTTTGCTTCTAAAGAATGCCAATCTCTGCAAATTCCTGTGCTTTTACTAAAACCAATTATCGGATACGCTTTTAGCGGCACATACAACCAAATCTATATATCCATGAGAATGCCAAGATATGCTGCCTTAACGTCCATTACATTCCTTAAAAGTGGACCTTTTATTACAGAAAGGTTCATTATTAGCAGGTTTACTTTAACATTGTGCTTACGGAGCTTTTGCTGGGACTTTTGAAAATGTTAGTTACAAACGGGGATGTTAAAAGGGAGCTCTGCTGTAGAATGTGAACTAGGTACTGAAGTTATAAGGAAACTGGTGTAGTGGAGCCACAGTGGGACATCTATAGATAATACATGATTACTCATGTATCATTTTCAATACACTTTAATGGAATATTTTAAAGTTTTATAACTTATTGGGTTTTAGCTTGAGAGCCACCTATTATTGTCAAAAAAGTGCAGAGACACCAGTACAGCGCTTAACAAGTGAGTTGAATGTGAAATGTTGTGGGTGGAGGTGACACAGCGGTGTATTTGTGTGCAGCTCGGGATGCTCCCCCCCCCCCCCCCCCAACTAGAGGTTGGTTGTCCCTGTCTGTAATCTACACTAAGTCAGATATTTGCATTGCTGTGCTGTAGTGAATTCTGATCTGGACAGTCTGGTGCCTGTATAACTGGCTCTCTTTCACTTGTGGTTTTGGTACGTTGAAAATGTTATTTGAGTGCCAGAATAACAGTTACTGTTTCTTATAGTTTTAGCGTGTACAGAAATGTTTATCTTTATGTAGAATTTAAGTCATTAATACTATGTACAAGGGACGTTCAATAAGTTATCTACCCCAGTATCTTATATCGCTACACCAGGTATCGCAACTTGCACGTGCAGGTTGGGACATGTTTTTTTTTTTTAAATTTATGGACGCTCTTAAACTGATTTTTAGCGTCCCATTCTATATTGGGTGTGAAAGACTGGTAATTTTGCTCAGAGGCCTTTGTATCAGGCTTGAGATTCTTTTACGTGCCATAAATCTACATGGGACCCCCGGCTTTACTTCCCTTCCGAAGGAAGACATGCTAAGGATTTTTACACCCAAAAAAATCCATCACCCTTCGCCAGGCTTGAACCCTCGACCTTGGGAACTAGAGGCTAGCATGGAAGCCAATTGGGACATGTTTTGACATGTTGCGGATCCAGTTACAAATCAGTCTGAGGTAAGTGCAGTCAGTGAGAGGATGGCAAGCGCAGTGGTGTGGGGGTCTACAATGAACACAAAGGATTTGGAACTTCGTTCCAATATAAAACTCCTCATAAACAAAGGGAAGAAGCCAAAAGAAATCAGTGAAATCTGTATATGGTGATGTTTCACCGTCCTACTACCAAGTAAAGTTTTGGTCCCACCAATTTAAGTGGGACAGGGAATCGATCGAAGATGATCCATGTACAGTTTGTCCAGTGGAAGCACCTTCAAAGGAAATGTGTCAAAAAGTGGAGGATATGGTTCTGGAAGACCGTTGTGTTAAGATTAATGTATTAACTCATGAACCGGGCATTTCAGCTGGCACAGTTTTCACCATCATCCATACAGTCTTGATGATGTCAAAGGCCAGTACCCGATGGGTGCATGAATGTTGACACCTGAGCAGAAAGCATGTCATCAGCAATTTTGTGAAGAGAATTTAGACATGCTTAAAGCAAACCCAGAAAACTTCTCGAGAATTGTTACAGAGGATGAAACATGGGTCCATCATCATGATCCAGAGACCAAACAAGAGTCCATGCAATGGAAACACAAGGGGTCTCCCACTCCCAAGAAATTTCGTGTGCAACAATCAGCTGGAAAGATCATGGCAACAATTTTTTTTGGGACTCAGAAGTTGTTCTACTTTTGAAATTCATGCCACACAAGACAACCATTACTGGAAACATCTATGCTTCCATGGTGGCTTTACGCGAGAATATCAAACAGAAATGCCATAGAAAGTTGTCGGCTGGTGTTCTGCTGCTTCATGACAATGCACCCGCATACAAGTCACGCGTATCGCAGGCTGCTAACCAGGAGTGTGGCTTCATAAAGCTTAACCATCCACCCTATAGTCCAGACCTGGCTCCCAGTGACTACTTTCTGTTCAGAAACCTTACAAAATTTCAGCATGGGCGACGATTTTCCGATGACAACGCAGTCAAGGAAACTGTAACAGGGTATTTTGATACATGTTTCATTTTTTTTGAGGGTATTCAATTACTGGAGCGAAGCGGACTAAGTGCGTTGCAGTCAAGATAGACTACATTGAAAAATAATCAGGTTTCATCATGAGATTTAATTTCAGGTAGATAACTTATTGAACGCCCCTTGTACTGTACTTTCGTTTTGTGAAGTCATGGAGGCTAAACCTAAATAAGAAACTGTAACTTCACTATTTTTCTTGTGCCCCTAATTAGCTCGAACCAAATCAAGTTCCTGGGCCCTAAACTGCAATGTCTTCCGAGGATTCACTGATCATCATAGTGTACATACAAAGTCAAACTTCGTGGCTTGCCATTGGACAGAATACATATGGAACAGAAAGGCGGCGGCTTCTCTTTGGATTGACTACAAAGAAGGTAAATTAGGATGTAAAATATGTTTTGAGGTAAATAATCTGGGGACCTTTTGCAACACAACCGGTTTCTTTGTCTCATTAGTGGTGCTCTTATCAAGTTAGCTGTTATGGTTCAAACAGAACAAACCAACTTAAATCACATAGGAAAAAATTATTGAACACAAACAGTCAAAGGCACACAAAAATGCTCAAACAACTGTTGACACTTCAAACAAAAATCTTAAGAATCGTGACTGATTGTATAAATGCAGCACACCATGAGTAAACAAAAGCAACTTTTAGGTCAGCATAGTTTACTGTTAAGAATGACAGGTCACATAACAATTATTTTGGTTTACTTGAATTGCAAAAATTAAATGGAGTAGACATCAACATAGATCTTCACTCAAGTTACAGTGTGCAGTAGAATACATCATATTCCAAAGGAAATGAAATTTGAATTTTAAAGAGTTAAGGAAATTTTCAGGAAAACTGATGAAGCTACCAGCATCAGTGATAATTCTTTACTTGCAATGTGAGATCAAGTAAAGAACAGCACCTAAGCACTTTATTCTTAAACCTAGTTGAGTTTATTGGCCAAAAAGCTGACTCTGGTTTAAGCAGTGCACTAATGTGTCTTGAACAATATGGCTTTAACAATTAGCATTTAAAACAAAATTTGATTTTTTTTACAAGTGACGTGGCTAGTCTCATGCTAGGAAAGCACTCTGGTTTTTAAAAAGGTTTTTATCTTTGTACTTATATGGCACTGTATAATCACAGACTGAAATTAGCTTTTGCAGAAGAAAGAAAGAGTTGAAAGAATGTGCACAACAGCTTGATATCAAATATGAATAAGATCGGCAGAATTTTAAGCACGAGGTGAGTCTGGTATTTTCTGTACTGTTCCAGCTGTATGGTTTCATTACCAAGCCTTAGCTAACCACTTTTCCAAAGCCATGAATGATCCTGATAGAACATCAGTTAAAAAAAATCAAGTATAATATTTTGTTGAAGAGGCTGACATACAATAACTTTTTACTGAACTTAGACTTTATGTTTGATGTTCTCACTGTATTGACTTTGTTGACTGAAAGTCACAAAACAGGACGTCCATAGTATTTGCAGACAAACAGATACATGGATCAGTCAGGTATCTGAATCTTTAAAGGAAAAGACAGGGACAAGAGTATTGGAAGCACAAGTCGCCATGAAAGAAGGTAGTTTTGCTCTTCTGTTAAGTGCGGTCTTACTGGCCCCCCTACAAGAACTAAGTTCCAGTCCTAAAACCGAGTGCCAAAAGCATTAAGCTCACAGAGATTACCTTCTACAATAGACATGAGAGGTCATTGGTTCGAGTTACAACATTTGGTGTTGGAGGCATGTGACGTCACCGGGCACATGAACAACCACCCTGCTGGGTTAAGGCATGCTTAGGGACGACGTAACCTCCGAGCATCTAGCAGTTTAGGACTAGGTAAAATTTCTACTATCGTGTTCGGTTGTAAGTAATGCAAACCAGGAAAACTTTTCCTTGTCCAGCAAAGCATATTAATTTTGCAATGACATGAAATTCAGAATGCCTAAATTGTTCAATGCAGTATATATATATGAGAATTACATGTAATACAAGCCACACACTAAAGTAATAAAACACATTCACTAACTTTTTTCAAGCAGAAGACAACTACTGTATATATATATATATACACACACACACACGCACGCATGCTACAAATTGTGGACATCAAGTTCATTAAGGCAGCACTAATCACAAAACTATGCTATCAATCTGAAAGGCGTTTGCAGACATCATCCTACATAAATGGCACATACAGCTAGTTTTGTTTACAGCTATGGCAGTAGATGCAGAACCTTTTGGGCTTTCTGCTTGTAGCTTTGTTGGATCTTATCAGAAACTCTGTCTGTAGCATACAGTAGTGTTAATGCATTTCAATTGAGAAACTGAATGCAATGTCTTATTAGGCATCAGTGATCTATAGTCAGTTCTATTTTTTCTCACAAGACTGAAAGCATGTTCACATTCAGCATTACTATGAGAAATAGCTACAATTGCCAACATAATTGGTCTATTTTATCATATTTTAATATTCCTTGACCCACGAATACAAGCTAATCCTGGACATTTAATATCTTCCCCACCAGCAGATTGCCTCAGGCAGTAGTGTTGGAGGCTTGAATTCGGGAAGTCCCAGGTTTGATTCCTGTTGGACTAACCCTCTGACATTAGAATTTTTTGTGCCTTTTCCATGTTGGCAAATGCTGGGATAGTTGTATACTACCACGCATTTTTCTACCCATCATTTCTTTTCCTTTCAGGGGTTGCAAGACTTGGCATAAAGTTTGATAGTATCTATGAAGTGGATGTGCTTTAAGGAGAGAACTGTTTCTTTTCTGGCATAGAACTTTCTGCCCAACCTGCCTGTCTGTTCTCCCAAATAGAGATGCTCTATCTGCAAATGATAAGGACTGCATTGCACCACCCTTTGTACTCTCTTAATTCCTTCCTACTGGAGATTTCTACTTTTTAAACCTAATATTCTCCCCTAGTTCCAATGAAGTGATCAAAATGCAAATTTTACCTGCTTATCTGATATTAAAATAAAAGAGGATTCATTTTATAAGAACTCTTGAAGGACTGGTAGTATTGCTTCTTTGTCACACACATTCTTCCTAGTATAAGCACACACTTCCTAGGTTATACATAGATTTCTAGTCCATATTTTATGCTTCATGAACTATAAACAATAACTGTTACAAAAATAGGAAACACATCCTACAACCATGGAACGTGAATAATTTACATAAGGGAGTTGAGTTGAGTTGACTTGACAATTCATGTCATCCATTACTGTACATTTGCAGCCATTTACTGCTCATTGGTTACTGCTGGTCATCATTATTGTTCACTAGTGATGCAATCAAATTTTAAATTTCACAAAGCAAAGTCCGCACATCCAGTAAAGGGGGGATGGTGATGGAGAGATGTATGGCTAACATCTAGCCTATCAAGGCACTATATACCAATTAGCACTGTACATTTGGAGTAACCTTGAATTAATAAAAAGTCTTAAATTAATACCATCAACAAATTACAATATAATGGAAAAGAATTTAATGTTTTTATTATGTATGTGGTGAAAATCTGTAACACTTTAAATCTGCCCACAAAGCCGTAAAAAATTCTCTATTGACGTAAATTCATAAAACAGCCTCAGCAACCACACATTTTACAGGAAAACTGAAAAAGTTGGCAGGAATGCATTTATGTATGAAACACTTAACAATAATTTTCAGAAAAGCTACAAAGGAAAGCATACAGAAACCTCGTATCACAGGTCAATAAAAGCAAGATATACTTATATACTGAAGATGTTATCCACCCTAGCTGTGTGGACTACAAATGCCAAGTTTTATCACATTTCAAAAATTCATTATTATAACCAGGATTCAAAATGCTTTCCATAGCAACCTTCTTTCACATATGCAATGAACCAATACATTTCCCATAACATGTATCCCGTTAAGTCAGCATGCTTACTAGACAATCTCAGTTGGCTATCATAGCCTCAGATTAACTCACTATACCTCCAAGTATTTTATTTTCAATTTCTCTTTCTCTCCCCCTTTTTTGATGCATCATCAAAGAAACTAAAATGTGACTTTCATAAATGCATTTATTGTACGGTTATTATAAACCACTCTATACTTTACATCTCTAGATGCACATACCTGTAAGCATTAAAGGCTAGTTCACAATAACCAAGAGCAGTAGCCAAAACACGAACAACAAAGTTAAAATACATGTATTATAAGGCGAGCATTCACAATTAATGGGAAGCTTTCCCTGGTCCTAGGAAAGGGAAAGAAGAATTGGTCAAGTTTTAGCTTTCTTGTTTTCAGGCATGATTCATTAGATTCTTCAGTGTAGAAATTATTCAAGGCAGCCATGACATGAAACATCCATTAAAGCTCTCTAATCGCAAGCTGGGAAAATTAAATTGGAAGAAATTGTAGCAAATGTGTCTCCTGGGCACAGTTCCTGACTCCCTCTAATCCATTGAGGATTGGTTCTCCTAGCAAAAGTGTCATCTGTAGTTCAGATACACACAGCTCAAAACTGGTACTGCCTCAAAAACAATAGCAAAAGCTACAAAGAAGAGCAAAAACTAGTATAAATTAACAAAGAACAATAAACAACTTTAATATATGTTGTTAATAAAGGAATAAAGCTTCGTATAATTAGAGGAATCAGAAATATTTATGGATCTGCATTTAGAAATTGTTTATTCTATTGAATTTTGATGTTGGCTAACCTGCATTATGTTGGGTGAATTGGAAGCAGGTGAAAATATATCACAGGTAGGTTACAAACAAATGACATCAAAATTGCAAAATTGACTTTCTGCTTTGCTATCGATATGCATTTCTGTTCTTTTTATCACTGTATTGTGAACTAACCTTAAGAAATAAAGTTACTGGAAAGAGTTTCTTACCTTAGTATCAGAATTTGGAATGTCCATATCATCCAAATATGCAGCTGTATTACAGTGATCTCGTAGATATTTAGTTAAGGCTTTTATCACTCTCACATGCTGATCATTTGATGCAGCGTATGTAATTAGCACTGAAGGAGGATTGCCTTTAGAAGATGAAGAACAATGAGATAATTGAATATCAGGAGTCTTTATAAATGCTAAGTAAATTACATTGTAATTTTCAGCCAAGAATGAAAAACCTCATATTAAAGAATTAGTGCATTATTTATTACTAGCTGGCTGTCCGAAGGTAGCTTTTTAAACTTCAGTTCTTATTGAAAGTATTGTACAATGATCTAGAAGATTTTTATGGTGAATCCTCCGCATTGTTCCTTATAATTGTAATTTCCTACAGCCTTCCCCAACTATTCCTAATGACATGTGAAAAAGTCCTGATATTCAAGCAAAAAGATGTGAAACATTGATAGAACATGACTTCCTTAACTCCCCCTCCTCATCTTCCAAGTTCCAGAAATGTTGTATAGACTATGAGTATCCTTAGGTTGTGAAAGAATCATTGAGTAATTTTTTAGATATTTACAGTAGATGATACTTTAAACCTTTGTACCTTCTCTTTGGTCTCACAGTTATTTAATAATCCAAAAGCTACACAGTTTTCACATAATATATAGATCCTTAAGATATAAAAAGCGGCAGAAAAATAAGCAGGTTTGAATTGATAGCTATTTTGAATCTAGCAATGTTAGTTTAATCATGGAGTGTTGGACAGTGGACCATGTTTGTGCTGTATATCAGAACCAATTCCATCACAGAAACACAAAGGACATTTCAATGGGAACGAATCAACATAATGCACCATCTAAGGATGCTATTTATTGTTGGGTACCACAATGAACTCAAGATGATAGCGTGACAAACAAATTACTGCCTGGGCAAGCTAGTTTTGCGCGCACAAACAAAATATTGTCGGAGTCCAAGCTGGTTGGTGAGGAAGCATGTTTTATGCATGGTGGATCAAAGTGTGAGATGTATCTTCAAAAAAATGAAAGTATTCTCCAATCTCCAAGAACTATGCTTAAAAGTAATGTAATAGAAATATGAATTATTAGGAATTAAAATATTTTTCCCTTCAAAATCGACTTATTGTTTCTGCCGCATCCCAACGAAAGAGGTGAAGCTAGTGAATACGAAGATTTCCCCTCCGAAGTCACCAAGTTAACCTCTTTGGAAAAGGGGGACAGTGACCATCCAGAAAAATAATTTTCTGAGTTGTTTATAAAATATCGGCTGACTGATTTATAATATTAGCTGATTCTCTCTTTATACAATTATTTAACATACCCTGCTAACAATCTTGATTATAACATACAAAGGAAATAGAGCATAATCTTCTTACTTGAGGGTTAGTAAAATATTTTGGCATTGGTATCACATGCATGGTGTATCGTTTTAAGTAAATTTAATTCTCTTTTGTTTTGCTACAACTTATTTGCTAAATCATGATCAAACCATCCATATATATACCTATACGTATCACTTGGAATAAGTATATGTGGCATTTGTTTTATTTTACATGCATATTCTGTGGAGTAAAACAACTATTTTCTACTCCATGGCATTCTCAACTGAAAGTCATAGCCTTCTTAATAAGCATGTCCCCCCCCCCCAATTTTGCCAGTACTCATAACTGTCTAATGCCAGGGAGGTATCCTAAACTTAGGCCTGAAATGTTTCCTTCCAAAATATATCATTGCATGTATCATCAGTGTCCACCACCTATGATGCTGTATGAGGTCTGTTCAAAAAATTTCGGAACATTCGTAATTTCGCGCCAATGGAGTATTGGAGTGAAATGCAGTTGGCATCCCTGCACATGCCTGCATTTAATGTGTAATTGCTGGAAGTTTCATTATTCTATGTTTGTTATTGTTCAGTGCTGTATTGAGTCGAACGTTGTGTCGCACAGTTTGCGAATTTTGAGATGGCAGAGTTAGAGGAGCAATGTGTCTGCATTAAATTTTGTGTGAAACTCAAGAAAACCTTTACAGAGACACAGCAAATGATGCAGGAAGCCTATGGTGATGAGTGCTTAAGCCGTACTCGATGTTATGAATGGTTCATGTGGTTTAAAAATGGCTGGATGGAAGTTAAAGATGACACTCGTTCAGGATGCCCTTCGACGTCTACCGATGACACTCATGTCAGGAATGTCAACGAAATTGTGCGTGCCAATTGAAGACTGACTATCGGGACGTGTTGCGATGTCTGCAAGTAAATGTGAGAAGGAAATGGCTAAATGTGGCGAGACAATTCATGGCACTTGCATCATGATAACGCACCCGCACATTCACTCCTGTTGGTGCGTGACTATTGCACAAAAAACAATATCACTGTGCTGCCTCATCCTCCATACTCTCCAGACCTGGCCCCTGCAGACCTTTTATTTTTATTTCCAAAGTCGAAAACCCGTTGAAAGGACGAAGAATTACGATAGACGAGATAAAAGAAAATTCGCAGATGGTGCTTTGCATGATCCAGAAAGAAATGTACCAAGACTGCTGCCGGAAGTGAAAACAGCATTGGGAGCTGTGTATCAATTGTGGAGGAGAGTATTTCGAAGGAGACCATGCATAATAAGTAAAAGCTAAGCGTAGAAAAATGCTGTGGACAAAGTTATTGAATTTTTTGAACAGACCTCGTATGTAGTAAGAGTGGGCGTTAAACACTAACAGGAAAGGAAAAAAATAAGCCACAATGTGTTCATATTCAACTACAAGGGCTTTGTAAGACCTTTATTAACTTTTAGTAATTTATGAAATGAAATTAGCTGTTTTACAGAATATGTGATGAGAAAAAATAGGGCTTTTCAATGGTGAACGATTATCATAATCAGTGGAATGATTTTTGAGATTACACAACATACATGCACCCACAAATATACATGCAAATTCTCTCTCTTTATAATATTAACTAGCTAAAATAACCAGCAATGCTCATGATTTGATGTTTATCCCTGCAACACTGTGTTATTTAGCAAAAGAATTCAGAAATTATGCACATTCATGCTGAAAAGCCTAAAATTGCCTCCAACCAAACATTTTCCAGTGTCTGGAGGCATTTAAAAATTATTACAGAAAATACTTAAACAGAGAATTACTTAAACTCTTAAGACATTATAAAGAAAGAAGTGGGGGGGGGTCAATAATAATAAAAAATGAGAAATCACTATGTAAAAGCACTGCTGAAGAACCTCAAATAACATACACTGTAATGACGACTTCTCGGAATGCAACTGAGTGACTTCCACATTGTCACATTTGAGCTGCCTCATTGCTATTTACAGAGAACAATTTAACTGGGAAGAAATGATAGCAGTATAAGTAACACAATATAACCTTATTTATTCTCAGTAACGAACATAAATAAAGCTACTAAGAAAACACAATAAAGACAAAAGAAGGGTCAAACTTAACATACAAAAGGGAAGAAGAGAAGGAAGTCGTAGTAGTAGTATTTTGACTGGTTTGTTATGGTTGCCCAGTATCATTTTTATATTCACTCAGTTTTTGTTTTTTTGCTTATAAAACATCACAAATTTCCACTAGGGAAAGTAACCTACTGCTTACAAAAAATGAGAAACTACAAATTATAATAAGTGAATATCTGAATATTATCACAGAATGTACGGATATTGTGTTTGATTTAATTATTAGTCTTATGTTAGCAATATTTGAGCACCAATGATTTTGGTAGTCAATGCGATTATATTGAAACCTTTGTATTATTTTATATTCAATACAAAATAATTGTAAGAGGGAGGAGGAGAAGAAGAAAGAAAGAAAGAAAGAAAGAAAGAAAGAAAGAAAGAAAGAAAGAAAGAAAGAAAGAAAGAAAGAAAGAAAGAAAGAAAGAAAGAAAGAAAGAAAGAAAGAAAGAAAGAAGAAGAAATAGTAGTAGTAGTACTATTGTCTGGTTTGATGCTGTTGCTGTTATCACTGTGCTGACAACTGTACAACCAATGATGGGGAAGAAGTTTCCAGAAACTAGTCAAAGCTAAATAGATGTAAGTGGAGAAAGAACGCATTTAAATAAGTTGACTCATCCCAACATTTGCTATAATATTCCTCCACTTTATACATTATTTCTTGTTACTTATGTATATTGTTTGGAATGAAATATTGGCTGAATTTGTCTTGTCATTTTCTGTGGAGAAATAACAATTTCTTTTTTTATACTCCACGACAATCTCAATGAAAAGTGAAAGCCTTCTTCAGAAGTATGTTCTTTTATAACTCCATTGTGTTCATATTCTAGTACATGGGATTTGTGAATCCTTTTAACTCTTTTAATAATTTATGAACTGAAATTAGGTGTTTACAGCCTATGTCCATTATAAAGAATAGAGCTTTTCAATGGTGACAAATTATCAAAACTGATTGAGTGCCTTTTGAGATTACCCTGCATACACATACATACAAATCTTCTCTCTTTATAATATTAGTATACATTTTGCAATATTGTATACCAGCTTTTTTAAAGTCTATACATGCCACATTTAAACTTGCATAAACTGTTCACAACAGTAATTATTTTTACATAAATAAATTTTGAAAAGGGCAACTTTACGTACTTATTTAAAAATGTTTCTTTTTGGATTTAATTTATACTATTATCTGTTCAGAGTCTTTTGAGACAGCAGTAGGTGCAGGTAGAAAACTGGTTAGTCGTGGCAAGGTGGGCTTTGTGTAGCTGCTCTTTGTTATAGCTACCACATGGTCTTGTGAAATCCTTATCTCTCCTTTCCACTATCTCAAGAGACTGAACAGACAATAGCTCCAAATTCCTTACTTGTGAAGCAAGATTTTTAAATCCAAGTTTAAATTTATTTAAGTCTTGAAAAATGTACTAATATTATAAACTCTCAAGTACAGGGTAGTTCAAAATGATTAGCAAAAAGAGAATATTGCTGAGACCATTCTAATGAATTTATTTCACAAATGTAATATGAAAGGTTCCTGTTGGAAACAATGAAACCAATGAACACTCGCCGATGTTCATTAAAGGTAATATTAAGCAAGGTTGGTATCAGTGATAGAAAAATCGTAGGTGTTGTTTCCTAAAATACTTAGGGATAACTTATCTCAACATGTTGACCCAAAGGTTGTTGCCCCAGTTGGAAGAATAGGTACCCAACTTAATTTAGCAGCAAGGTGCTGCCCCGTAACACCAGCATAACCTCATGCACAGTCACCTCAACAAGAGTCTTCCACAACACTAGATTGGCCATGCTGGATTTAATGAGGTGCTATTAATGCTGTGACTCCAACTCCATGAACACCCGACCTTATGCCATGCAATTTTTTTCTCCTTTGAGGGCATGTGAATGATATACTTGGACCATTTCCACACAACTTGTAGCAGCTGAGGCAGTGGATAGACTGTCAAGCTATGTGGGAATGCATCTGCAAGAAATGGAGTATTGCAGAGACATCTGCCAGGTCACAAATGAAGTCAACCTTTCAGGTCATATTAAACATGTTGTGTTTGTGAAATAAATTAATTACAATGGTCACAGCAATGTTCTCTTTCTGCACCAATCATTTTGAATTAGCCTGTATTTAAAGGAAGTCTGATTTCTCTTTAACTTCTTGTATTCATACTATGTAACATTTGAAGAAAAATATTCCTGTGCAATTTATGACTTTGGCTTTTCTGTTAACACACATACAATAGTGCCCCGGTATTTCGAGCTGGTCTTAAGAAAATTAAAACTTTACATAAAACTAGAGTAAAATCGCATTTTTAAACGCTGTTTGCATGTACGTTTTACGCACTTCCGAATGTATTACATTTTGAACCTTTCAATTTTCCATGTACAATGCAGGTAAAACTGTTCCACTTAGGGTTTTCGTTCATAATGCGCAAAATAACATTGACCTCAGACTGCTAATGCATTCCTATTACAGATGGACAGGTACCATTAGGTTTCGAGGAGTGCGCTTGCTCTTTCTTTGTCGATCCTTCACTAACTGGGACTGCCTGACAATCAGTTGTACAGTGCATACTATCCTTATTGTTGATCCTACTCAGTGACAGTGGTCATTAAAATATGTATGCTTAAGTAAAAATACACATTTTACAACATATGTTGTATGTAGAAGGTTGTGTAGTAACATCTGTACTGTAGTGAGTCTACCTGTGTTGCATTAATTTTAAAGTGTTATATGCATGTATACACAGTACACGCTCGCTAGTTCGAAATCGGATATAGTAAAAACTCGGTTAATCCATAGTAGCTGCTCAGTCCCTGCTGAATTACATGGAAAAAGCTACCGCTTAAACCGAATTTTGGATAATTCGTATTACGAACTAAAATTTGGTTTCCTTATTACATATTCCATATGTTATTCATCGTTTAAACTGAATATGTGTTTATTTAAATTTATTTAAAGGTGAGTCGGAATTGTTACACTAACATCACTTAAGTTATATGTATGTTGTGCGTGCACTACGATATTTTCCGTTATGCATTTCACATAATTTTTCTCTATTTTCCTTTTCACTGTCTGGCCCCTGCTTCAAGAAGCCTCAAGAAATCCCCAAGAAAGAAGGAATTTCTGAGTTTTGTCTTCTGACGGATGGCTATGGCGTTTTCAGAAGAGGCATAAAATCAGTGCTGTCAGTGTCTGTGGGGAGGCACAGAGAGTAAACGAGGAAGATGCCAATGAGTGGGCGCAGGAGTTTCAATCTAAGCTCTCTCATCATCACCCAAGAAATGTGTTTAATATGGGTGAAGCAAGTGTTTTTTATAACTTGATGCCTGAAAAAACATTATGTGCCAAGGGCGGAAAATGCTGTGGAGGAAAATGCAGCAAGGAGAGACTGACGGTGGTCCTGTGTTGTAATTCAGATGGTTCTGAGAAGCTCAAACCATTAGTGATTGGAAAATACAAAAATCCACGTTGTTTTAAAAAGGTCAACCTATTCAATCTGCCAAGTCGGTACGAGAAGAAGAATAAAGCTTGAATGACCAAATCTCTTGAAGTTTCAACAACAAATGGCTGCGAGAAAAAGGAACATTTTGCCAACTTTAGACCACTGCTCGGCACATCAGTTTGATGACCTGGAACTTCCACATAGAAGTTGTCTTCTTACTCGCTAACACTACGAGCCATCTGCCACCATTGGATCAAGGAATAATCACCTCAATGAAGCATAATTACAGATGCCGATTGATTAAGGCTGCCATCAGTGCAATAAACTACAAGAAACAGTTCCATATTGGAATGTACTGCAAGCTATCTGCAACATATATCTGCTTCTTGGGATGAAGTTACAACAGACACCATAACTAACTGTTTTAAGAAGGCCTGGACAGCAACTGATAATGCTGCTGAAACTGAACAGGAAACCGATGATCCACATCTGAACTTATAATATGGATACAATTGGAATTCTGATAATACTCTTCTACACGCTTACACCGGTTAGTGCCCTCTTGTACCGTGATTATGGAAGAATGGTAGACAACATCTGTGCTGCTGAAGAACCAGTCATTTGCTGATGATGCAGAAGAGAATGATAATTCTTTACTGTCATCTTCTGAGGAGGAACATGAAGATGCGACACTGCGATCCCGCGTTGAAGTTACAGCTGCAATTTCTGTTTTCGAGATATTTGCTGCTACTTCTGATGTCTCCATGGCATTTCAGGCTGCCCTGGATTAGGTATCTTCAGACAGTGCCATAATATTATGACCAATGGTCCGTCAACAACAATTAATGATTTTTTTCAAATTATAGAACTAAAATGTGTAATGGATAAGAGTTTTAACTAAAACTAATGTTTTAAAAAACATTACAAGCATTTGACAGTATACTATCTCAATTAAACAAATGTCACATATACCATATACAATAGTTATTTTTACTTTTTCTTACAAGTGGAACACCCTCATTCGTTGGTACGCATAACAAGAGAGAAGTGAACTCAACAGTCATATTTTATCATTTCAGATAACATGGGACTATTTTTACAAAACCGCATTAATTCAAACTTCGTTAAACTGAATTGGCTATTTTACAGTCCCTTGGAATTCGGTTAAACGAGGATCTACTGTATATAACTGTGTGTTTAATGTTTTAATTCATACATTACAAAGTGTGGTAGGAGTAAGAGAAAATTTGTGCCATTGAATGTGGAGGCTTTGAAAAGACTAGACAAAGGAGAAACATTAAACAAACTTGCTGCTGAGTATGGAGCCAGTGAAGTGACAGTTGGAGATTGGTGTAGAAACAGAGACAAAATTGAGAAGCTTTCATCTAACAAGTGTTCTATTTTGTCATTTGAACGAAATTCAATGAAGAAATCTGAGTATGAAAAAACGAGTGGAGCTTTGTTCATTTGTTTACTCAACAAAGACAAAAAGGAAATCCAATTTCAGGGCCTATTCTGTAAGAAAACGCTGTATTTTTTAGGAATGAGTTAAAGGAAGGTGAGGAAAATTTTACTGCAAGTTCAGGCTGTTTGGATACATGGAAGAAGTGATATGGCATAAGGCAGCTTGAAATTTGTGGTGAAAAACCTTCTGCAGATTCTCAAATTGTTACACAATTTTGTGAGAAATTAAGAAAATCTTCCTGATCAACTGTATAATTGTGATGAAACAGGACTAAATTATAAAATGCTTCATCTAAAACTGTAGCCTCAAAAGCAGAAAAGGCTACAAAAAAAAAATGTAATGAGAGGTTAACAGTTCTTGCTTCATCAAATGCAAGTGGAGACCATAAATTGAAGTCACTGGTAGTAGGGAAGTCTGCTAAGCCTAGAGCTTTAAAAAATATCACTGCTTCTGCATTGCCTTTTACATATGTCCACCAAAAATCCACTTGGATGGACAAAAATATTTTTAAGAAGTGGTTTTTTGAAGATTTTGTTCCAGAGATCAAAAGATACCTAAAGAAAAAGTGCTTGTCTTCCAAAGCAATCTTAATGCTTGACACACCGGTTCACATGCTGACGAGGAAGAATTACAATGCGATGGTATTCATGCATTTTTCTTACCCCCTAATGTGACGAGTTTAATACAGCCTATGGACCAAGGGGTTTTACAATAAAAAAAAAAAAAAAAATGTTGTTTGCTTCAGATGCTTCTACAATTGACAGAAGGTGAAGGAACCATCAAAGAATTTCTAAAAAAACTACGACAAAACACACAGTTTACTGGACGTAGGTTCATGGTCTGAAATAAAGGCAAAGACACTAGAAAAATCTACCATTGGCAGAGCTGATGAAAAAGCTTGCTGGATGTGAAAATGCGAATGCGAGTGAGGTTTCAGAATGGATGAACAGTTTAAAGCGACCAATCCTGCAATTGTTGAAATGGTTAGTGAGTCCGCTGAAGACAGTGGCAACGAGAAATTGCCTGAAGAAGTTGTACTAGTGATCACTCACACTGAGGGTTTTGGCGGCACTAGATGTGGCATTGTATTATATCGATCAGCAAGCAGAAGCTACTCCAACTGACGCTATGCTTCTTAGAAGATGGCGTGACATTGCTATTAAAAAACAGGTTCTATTTTAAAACAAAGGACTTTGGACAATTTCTTTAAAATGTAACTTATATTTTTGCAACTTGGAAATGTGTGCCCATGTACTAAATTTTTAATTAATTTTTTTTAACCATTATTGTGCTCATTAAACATTTATTCATGATTTACTCATTGATTTACTGATATTTTCATATAATCCGAGTTTTTTTGTAATTCAAGGTAGCCTCAGCACCAATTAGCTCGAATTACTGGGACTCTACTGTACTAACATTTATTTCTTTATGAGTTTACCTTCTAAGATGCTGAATGTGTTTTAACCAGGAGCGTGACTTCTAACGCATGACTTAACTGGACCAGCAATTTTATCGAGATACTTTTTAATTATAAAGGGCTCATCGATGTAAACTTCTGTCCCTCCTCTGTTATATTAAGTAATGAGGACCACAAGACTCGACGACTTCTTTTACATTGATTTTAAGTGTTTTATTAGAATTTTCTGTTATACAGCCAATAAATCCTCTACCATTGTCAATGTCTCCGATGGCATGCTCACATCCTGGGGAACCCACGGCTTAGGTGAGAGTCCTGACCTGCACCTTGGGATCTCACCTCCCAATTTGAAGTCAGAGGGACCCAATTGCTTTCAGGAGTGCATTAGTTCATGCAATGGCCCCTCGCCGGGACTCGCCCTTATCAGTGAATACAAACACAATCCTACATGATATCCAGGGGCTGGGAATTACACATTATCCAGTCACCCTCTGCAACTCCCCCCCTCTGTCCTACGCAATGGTAAATTCAGACTGTGTTCAAAGAGGTAACTGCTAGTTGGTCAAACACGCTTGTGGACAAACGTTGACTGGGAGTTTGGCATAAGCCCTCTCACCACTTAAGAGGAACTCAATCGACAATGTGGCTCGGAACCCTGGGGGCACCAATCCCATGCCTACCATAGTGGGCCTTGGGGGCTGTCTAAATGATGAAAAGGTTGTTTGGCAGAATTTGGAGTAATCATCTGTTACACTGGTGTCAGGATCAGGATTCAACGTCACGATGGTGGCAATAACTAAAGAAATATTGGCTGAAATGGAGATGGGAAATGAAATCACCACAGTGAATTTGCACATAAAGATGGACACGAAAATGGAATCCGGAAGAGAAGATCGATGCGAAAATGGAATCCCGAATGGAGAAGATGGAGAAGAAAAGTGTAATCTGGAATGGAGAAAATGTAGACAGAAATGCCAAAGATGAAGACGGAGCTATCGAACAAAATTGACGAACGACTAATCGGCGTAGAGAAAGACAAGGCCGAGCACGGCGGAAAGGTGGAAGACCTCGGCCGAGTTAGCGTCCTGGATGGAAGAGTTGGTGGCAGCGCCAAGGAACTGAAAGCCATACTGGAAGGAATACTTGACGTGAGATCCGTAGCCTACCGTAGTCAAATATTCTCCAAGGAGGTTAACTACTTGGGCCACAAAGTCTCAACAACGGGGTTAAATTAAAATTACATTGAGTTTTATTTACGGATGTTCTTTAACAGCTATGGGTTTTAGCGTCCCACCCTATTTGGGCGTGAAAGACTGGAAATTTTGCTCAGAGCCCTCTTTAGCAGGCCTGAGATTCTTTTATGTGCCGCAAATCTACAGCATGGCACCAGCAGCTTTACTTCCCTTCCAAAGGAAGTCATGCTAAGAATTTTCACGCGCGAAAACAATCCATCACCCTCTGCCGGGTTTGAGTCTGCGACCTCGGGAACTTGAGTCTAGCATGGTACCACTAAACCACGGAAGACGACAAAATGCTTTTCAGATGCCCCCACAGGTAAAACTCCAAGTGGTTTTAGTCCGGCAATTGAGCAGGCCATGCAACAAGGTCTCCATGTCCTACTCACGTCTGGAGAAGATGTTGAGGTGTCGGCAAATTTTAATGTGGAAGTGGCTGGCGCTCCATTGTGCTGCAACCACATTGCCTGTCGTATTGCCAAAGGCACATTCTCCAGCAAAGGAGGCAGCATGTTTTGTAGGAAGTTCAGATATGTTTCTCCGTTCAGGCAGAAAGAACAACTGATCCGAGAAGGCAGTCACCAATAATCTCTGCTCAAATACTGATGCTGAATCGCTGCTGATGAGATCCTTCATCCATTTCATGAGGATTTTCTGTAGCCTACCTATGACGATTATGCAAGTTAGTGATGCCATCTCTGCCAAAGGTCACTTCTCGGTGAAGAGGGCTGAAGACAGAAATTCGATAATGGTGATGGCCTGTTGCACAACCAACGACAGAACCGGTGGAAAATCCGCCGGTGACAATCCCTGCACACATTAGAGGCGATAGGGATAATAGCGGTTATGTAGGATATGGATAACTGTCCTTTGGCTTAGACCATGTTGGCGAGCCAATTGCCTGGACCAGGGTTGTTCTCAATATCATAAAATTAAGTTGAGTTTTATTTATGGACGTTCTTTAACTGCTGCGCCCCATTCTATATTGGCGTGAAAGACCGGAAATTTTGCTCAGAGGCCTCTTTATCAGGCTTGAGGTCTTTTACATGCCGTAAATCTATGACGCAGGACCACCGGCTTTACTTCCCTTCCAAACGAAGCCATGCTAAGGATTTTTACACCTGAAAAAATCTATCGCCCTTCGCTGGGTTTGAACCCACGGCCTCGGGAACTAGAAGCTAGCATGATAACCACTACACCATGGAGGATGACTGCTCAATATCACGGAGAACATGTTCCTCCACATCTGGTGTATGCACAGTCTGTGCCGCCCTGAACATTCATATGTCTAAAAAGGACCTATGTCCACACAAACGTCGAAAAATGTTGTGTGATGTGGGTGGTGTTGTCTGTCAGGGTACATGGTTCGGTACATTCCTACTGCCTCTCGACCATTTCCATGTACTTGGCCATACACAAACACCATGTCGGCATACCGAATCATTGTCCTGCTACATTGCCTAAATCAGACAATCTACAACACATGAAACGTACACTGCAAAATATGAGAAAATGTTGTCAGTGCCATGCATTTCCAGACACAATGTGATATGAACTTTTGTGCTCCATTTCCAGTCAGGAATCATCCCATGAAGTTTGTCAGTGGACTTAAAACTCGCCCTGTACATAACAGAGAAAGTAAAAATTATTGTGCAGCTTATGTATTAAATGAAGAAGATTGGGGGGAGGGATTGTGCTAATAATTCCATGTTTTCTTTCCTGAAGTGACAGAGATATTTGTAATCCTATTCAAGAGAACCTTTCCATGCTTTACTTTTCTTCTGTGTTGGTAAATGTCAAACTAAAGTTATCACATTTTCAACCTGCTCTCCATTACCTTGAGTCACCTACTGGGCAGTCTCAAGAAATATGGATATGCATTGCATATCAGTGAGACGAAGGTGTGGTTTATTCATATACAATTACAGATCCATCTCGTTAGCAGATTTGCTCTGTAATTCATCTCAGGTGGCAGAGGTCACTGCTGAGACGAAGCTTTTTACTTTCTCTACTACGTACAGTAAGCAGGGGAAGTATTGCATTCCACACAAAAATTCTATACCGAGATTTCACCGGAAATATATGTTTTGAGACCCCCTGAATCCAAAAAAGGCATTTTTGGAAACATGTCCATGTATGTGTCTGTGAACAGCATAACTCAGAAAGAACAGTCGGATAAACACCAAACTTGGTATTTAGGTTCAGTATCTTCCAGAGATGCGACACGAAGGTTTTCAAGAAAATCCCCCCACCCCAGATTACCCTTTACATGGAAGATTTTTCGAAAATTTTAATTTTCTCAAAAATGGCTCTAACGATTTTGATTAAAATATCATATGTTTAAGATACTTTTATGACAAATAAAATGTATATCCTGAATTTTCTGGGAATATCTCTAAAAGTATTCTTCCTTGTGAGCGACTTTTGCATAACTGGTAAACCATAAGAGATAGACAAAAGTTTACTACACAAAACATGTAGATCACGTTAAAATACACAATGTATGTCATATACATTTTTTTGCTGAGTGAACCATTATTGCTTGTTATTCCCTTAAATTTTCCAATATACTTTTACTCAAATGGGAATTCGTTATTCTTTTTTTTTTTTTTTTTTTTTGGTCTTGGATATGCAAAGAGTATTAATCTGTGGCAAACAGAATGGTGCTCCATATAGCAATCAGCTATTAAGAGATATGTCAATTCTTAAAGGGTACTGTATTTCTATATTGCCCTTGCAAATACAAAACAAGGGGAACACAGTACGCCTTAAGCGATAGTCAAATATTTTTAGAATTGGTCGCTATGTGTAAAATGTAATCTCTTTGCATGTCAAGAACATAAAAAAAGAACAACGAAAGTGTAAGTATATATATCTCGAAAATGGTTCACTTAACAAAAACAATGTTTATGACATATATTGGTGTTTTAACGAGATCTACATTTTTATGTAGTAAAATTTTGTCTTATCTCTTGCGGTTTACCAGTTATGCAAAAGTCGTTCAGAATGAAGAGAAGTTTTGGGGACATCCCCAGAAAATTCAAGATATACATTTTATTTGCCATAAAAATGTCTTAAACATATGATACTTTAATCAAAATTGTTAGAGGCATTTTTGATAAAACAAAATGTTTCGAAAAACGTTCCATGTAAGGGTGGTTTGGGGTGGGGTTTTTTTCTTGAAATATTTCATGTTGCATCCCTGGAACATATTGAATCTAAATACTAAGTTTGGTGTTTATCCGACTTTTCATTTTTGAGTTATGCTGTTCACAGACAGACACACAACACATACACATGGACATGTTTCCAAAAATGCTTTATTTGGATTCAGGGCACCTCAAAACATACATTTCAGGTGTTGTATGTTTTCACAAAATCCCTTCACCCTAAGCTACTCTTTACACAGAACATTTTTAAAAATTTTTGATTTTCTAAAAAAATGGCTTTAACGATTTTATTAAAATAGCATATATTAAAGATATTTGTATGACAAATAAAATGTATATCTTGAATTTTCTGGTAATAGCCTGTAAAATCCTGTTCATTCGGAAGGAATTTTATATAATCTTGTATAACTGGTAAGCATTAAATGATAGATGAAAATGTACTACACCTAAAATGTAGATCTTTTGAAAACATTCAATTTAAGTTGTTTTTGGGTCTACAGTCAGATCACAATCTTGGGTTTGGTTCAGAGATTTGTAGTGGAAAGAAAAAACAGAAAACCTCAGGACCAATGGTATTATTTTGATTTGGTTATAAACGTGAGAACAGTTGACCAATTTCATATAGTAGACCAAAAGTAGAAATGGGGGTACGATATCACGCTATTTGTGTAATTGAGCCACCGAAGTCGGCGTAAGTTTCTACACCTACACTATGAAAATAAATGGAACCCGGTCGATCGCCCGAAGTGTTTTGCGAGAACAGTGCTTTAATATTGAGTTAACTATCTATTTGTTGTTACTTATCTATGCAAGGAATGAAATATTTGAAAGCAGAGATACCAATGTTTTAAGATTGAGTTAACCATCTATACTTAACTTAGCTATGCTAGGAATGAAATATATGAATGCTGTTCTCGCAAGTCGTAACTATGCACTTCTTGTTTATACTGAGAAATAAAAGAACTACTATGATTTTGTGAATCTTCTAGCGGCTTTTGCTTCAAAGGAATGGTGATTTGAACCAATTTCGTAAGATTTTATTAATTCATATCTTATTGTTCCTTATAGCATTTTAAATGTTCCTATTTTAGTTTATATTTTTTGTTTCCACGGTTTAAGGGCGGTTTCATTTTATTCATTCATTCATATATTATTTGTTATAGTACCATTTTCAGGTGTTTCTGTTTTGGTTTCTGTTCTTTGTTTACTGGTTTATGTTTTAAGACTTTTCATAATGCCTAGTAAGAAACAAACCAAATTTAATTTTAATGTTAAGAAGTTGTTTTCCGTGAAAGCAGCCAAAGTGATTACTGGCACCTTGAGCCAGAATAACCCCATATTTGGTGAGGTTAAAAACACACAGTGCACAAGCAACTCGGTGATGGCGTTATGTTTTTCAACTGTAATAAATATTGATGCTTGGAGCAATTGATAAAATTCTTCATTTAGGCAATGATTTGCACTTAAAATCAATTTTAAATTATGGTGTTATGCCATATCCGCCTTACTTGTGCGTTGATGAGGTTTGGCTGCAGGATATTGTAATTGATGATGTAAAAGTAATCTGCAATGCAGTGACAAATAATTTTGCATTACAAGGGATCATACCGAGGGATTTAGGCAGTGTGTTAAAAACATTTTTTTCTAGTGCTATCACTACAGTGAGTTTACTGCACAGTTAAAATCTATAGCTCTTATTAAGAATAAGTCCATGTACTGGTTGTTTGACCCACACAGCTGTAATGCAAAAGGATTGTATGATGCAGAAGGTGTAGCTATTGCGCTTGCTTTCGAGAACGTAAATGAGTTACTAAATTTAATGATAAAAAATTTCCCGTAGGTAATGATTCTAATGATCCATTCACATTAGTTCCTTTTGTGTTTAATGGTTCCGAGAGCGATGATCGTTCAGAACGTAGAACAGTGAGTGAGGAATTAACTGATCAAAAAGTTAATAAGAGAAAGTTGCATCATTCCTATTCACAGTGCACGAAAAAGAGAAAAGATAGCATGAAAACATTGCGTGACGATGAAGAATATAATGAATTGGAACGTGAAAGAAATAAAGCGGATAAGCAACAAGCTAGAAAAAATGAATATTAAAGAGAATCTGAAAGGAAGAGAAATAAAGAGTATATGGAGCAAGCCAGAGAAGATGAAGAATACAAAGAATCTGGAAGGAAGAGAAAGAAAGAGTATTAACAGCAAATCAGAGAAGATGAAGAATATAAAGAATCTGAAAGAAAGAGAAAGAAATAAATACTATATGCAGCAAGCAAGAGAAGATGAAGAATACAAAGAATCTGAAAGAAAGAGAAATAAAGACTATATGCAGCAAGCCGGAGAAGATGAAGAATACAAGGAATCTGAAAGGAAGAAGAACAAAGAGTATAAGCAGCAAGCCAGAGAAGACGAAGCATACAGAGAATCAGAAAGACAAAGAAACAAAGAGCATATGCAGCAAATTAGAAAAGACGAAAATTACAAGGAAATGGAAAGAGAGAATAATAGAGCATATGAAGCAAATTAGAACAAATGAAAACTACACAGAAACCGAAAAGATGAAGAATAAATCATTAAAACTATCACAAAGAGGGAACGAGATTCTCTGTTCAAGACAATACATCTATAACAAATTAGTACAAACAGATAACAATTCGTCAAGATTAAAATTGAATTTTATCCGAGGCAGAAAAAATGCACCAGAGCATGTTTGCTGTTGTGAAGGTCTGTTTTTTGAGCACTCCATTACTAAACTAAACACAAATCTGATTAAAAGAAAACAAGGTAACGACAATTTTGAAGAGTTTCTTGAAAGGATGCATAATTACCCTTCTTTACATGTGTGTAGCACTTGTAAATTATATCATGAAACTAAAAGTTCCAAAAATGGCGATAAGCTGTGGTATGAAATTTGTGGATATATCAGAATGTATAAAAAAACTATCTCCTTTAGAGGAGCGATTATGTAGTCCTTATATACCATTTATGCAAATGCGACCTTTAAAAGCCTTTGCACTTAATCCACAGTTAGGAGTAAAGGGATCAGTTGTAAATATTCCAATAGACATTAACGAGTGTCTGCAAGTTCTACCCAGGTCTTTTGATGATATGGCGACGATCCAGCTACAGTTAAAACGGCATATTCTGCACAAATTGTACTACATGTATGAGACAATTAGACCAGCATTTGTCTGTGATGCATTGAAATACCTGCAAGAAACTCTACTATATAAGAATAATGATATCCAAATAGAGGAAATGTACTTAAAGAGGTATGAAAAACAATACACAGAAAATATGGAGTTTATCGTCGATAACAAGGCTAAAGAGGTAAACTCTTTGGAAACTAGAAGCGAAGAAGAAATTTCATTAGATCATGACAGTGAGGACAACGAAGGAGAAGAAGTACTTTTAATGTCCAGAAATAAAATAGGAAGAAACACAATAGAGATAATAGTGCCAGGACAGGACAAAAAACCAGTCGCTTGGCATTTAATAGAACACTTTGATGAACTTTGCTTTCCTAAAATATTTGCGGGCCAGGCTTTTAATATGCCAAAATATCTTACATACTCGGGCTAAATCTGAATGTAGACGAGTTGATTGCAGATCCTCCATACCAAGCAGACTATTGTTCATGGCCAAACAGAAGATAGAAAGACAATGCGTAGCCAACATGAATATGTGCTTGAGGAAAACTAAAAGACCCTCGACTAGCATTAATGCAGGGAATTTACTAAATCAAGAATTTGTCAATAATTTAATTAAAGTTGACAGCGGCTACCAGTTCACCAAAGAGATCTGATCCAGTCCAGCATTCTGGGAGAAGAAGGATTTAATGGCAATGATCAGGCAGTTAGGAAAACCTACTTGGCTTGTTACTCTGTCTGCAGCAGAAAGCTGGTGGCCCGAACTGCTTACATCGTTATACTATATGCAACACAATAAGAAGTTAACTCCAAAAGAAGCACTTGAAATGAGCAACAGTGAAAAGACGTTGATTAGAAATCACCCTGTTACGTGTGCTCGATATTTCGATTATAAGATTTCATCTTTCTTAAAACTTCTTACTGCAGAGGACAGCATATTTGATGAGCATGTTGTTGAGGATTATTATCAGAGGGTAGAATTTCAAATGAGAGGCTCCCCCCATGAACACATGTTTTTCTGATTGAAAAACGCACGCACTCTCTCTCTCTCACACACACACACACACACACACGCACGCACGCACGCACACACACACACACACACACACACACACACACACACACACACACACACACACACACACACACACTTGCTACAAAGGCAGGAAAAACAAAATGTCATGCAGGTTTCATTTTCCTTTACCTATGATGCCTAGGACCACTATTTTGACTCCATTATCAGGAGTTGAAAACAACAATGAAATAAAGGACAGCCTGAAAAAGATAAATAGTTTGATGTGTTACTTTTATAAAAAGCTAGAATCCATTTCTTTCGAAGAAATTTTAAAGAAACTTAACATTACTGAAATACAGTACATGAATGCAATAAGATCATCTTTAAAGCAAACACGTGTGTTCCTAAAAAGATCTAGCCTACAAGTTGGTATTAATGCTTACAACAAAGATATGCTGCATTTGTTCAAGTCTAGCATGGACATACAACTAGTTCTGAAAGAGTATGGACTGGCTACTTACATCATAAAGTATATAAGCAAGGTAGAGTCTGGATTGTCGAAACTTCTGAGAAACGCAGAGAAAGATGTAGAATCAGGGAACCAGAGCTTAAAGGAAAAATTGTGCAAAATATCCAACGTGTTTTTAAACAGCAATTTAATGTCAGCTCAGAAAGCAGCTTATTGTGTACTTTCTCTCCCTATGTCAAAGAGCAGCAGGAAGGCCATCTTCATAAATACCAGTCCTTCACAAGAACGGGTGCTGATGCTGAAGAACAGGAGAGCTTTGGAACAACTACCTGCAGGTTCAGAAGATGTTTATATACAAGATGTTATACAAAAATACTGTTGACGTCCAAAACATTTACAGCATGTGTGTTTAGCAGAATTCGTGGCTAATTATTATAAACCCTACAAAAGAATAATTGAAATGAACGATGATGAAGATGCAAAAACTGCGATAAAAGAAAGAAGAAAGCCTGCAGTGATTAGATACAGGAGATACAAGCTGGCGCAAGATCCCGACAATTATTATCGAGAGCAAGTGCTATGAATTGTATTGCGCTAGCTTGGAAGAAATCGAATAAAATGGAAAGAAATTTTCTATTAAAACAGATGAAGCACTGGAAGAAGCCTTGCAGACGGTTCAGAATATTTTTGAAAGTGATAGTTCTTACGATGAAGAACTTCAGAACGAAGAACCGATAGAAAAAGTGAGCATTTTGGAACAAGGCGGCTTGGAAGGGACTGATAAACAAGATAAACAGATTCACAATTCCTAGCAGAGTATCCTGAGAAAAAATGTTTGAATTATTGAACAAATTAAACGGAGAGCAGAGAGAATTCGTCATGCATGTACTAAACAGTTTTAAAACTAACAGACTGCCAATGAGGATATTTCTAAGCGGCTCCGCTGGTGTAGGAAAAAGTACGGTGATAAATGCGGTGTATCAGGCGATAACGCAGGAGGCGATAAAGACAAAATAGTAGTACTGCTATGCGCCCCTTCAGGAAAGGCAGCCTTTCTGATTAACGGAGTCACATTGCAAACAGCTTTCGCTTTACCTGTGACACAGTTTGCAGGCAACATGCTCGCCCTATCCAGCGACTTAGCCAATACTATTAGAGAGAAATTATTTAATATGAAATTGCTGATTATTGACGAGGTATCCATGGTTGGACGCGGAATGTTCAGCAGAGTCGATAGCAGGCTGCGAAAGATAATGGGAATTGATCTTTCATTTGGAGGAGTTTCGGTAATAATAGTCGGCGACCTCCATCAGCTACTACCTGTAATGGACACTCCAATTTATAAATTTGCTTCAAATGAATTTTCTTCCTTAATTGACAGAAATCCTCTATGGGATGAGTTTGAATTCTATGAATTGACGGAAATAATGAGGCAAAGAGATGAACTAGAATTTGTGAAAGTCTTAAATCATTTAGCCACTGGAAAAACAAGCACTAGTGATATTACCTTAATAAATTCTAGAACTGTGGAAACAAATGAAGTACCATAGAGCGCGATAAGATTATTTACAAGGAACGTAGATGTACAGGAGTACAATGAAAAGAGAATAACAAGCCATAATGCAGAAGAGTTTATATCGGTAGCAAGAGACTTTATTATAGGAAAAATATATGAGAGCGCTAAAAATGGATTTTGAATGCAGTTAAAAACAAGAAGCTAACGCAAGTTAATGGACTGCTTTATGAATTGAAGTTAAAAATCAGTATTAAATACATGATAACCAGCAATATAGATGTAGAGGATGGTTTAGTCAATGGAGCTTGCGGGATACTCAAACAAATTGCTTTGAAACCCAATTCCAGCAAACCTAATATCATATTCTTAGACTTTGGTGATGAACATGTGGGTCGAAGAGCACGAATGGTACGATGTACATATGTGGAAAACAAAAATATTAACCAAAATTTAACTCCATTAGATTTAAAAAGGCAAATACTAAATATATCGAACAAATTGGAACAGGTAATTCGAATACAGTTTCCGATTGTCTGTGCCGAAGCATTAACTGTCCATAAAAGTCAAGGACAAACATATAAAGCACTATGCATTGACTTGACAAAATGCAAAAGAATAAGCAGATCAATGCTGTATGTTGCTTTGAGCAGAGTGACCACTTTGTCTGTGTTATACCTTATAGGTTAATTTAGATCTCCTCAGGCTCCTAGAAACAATGATCCTATAGTAGCAGAAATGGATAGATTAAGACAAGAAAGATGTCTAAAGTTGTCTTATAACACTTTAAGTGAGAGTGGAGGAATAAAAATCATCTATCAGAATGTGAATTCACTGCCGAAGAAAATAGATTGTATAAGGTCAGATCAGTGGTATAGTAATGGAGACATATTAATATTTAGTGAAACTTTAGCCTCACTTCAACATAAATTATGCATAGATGGTTTCAATGAGAAGTTAAAAATTGCATTTTCAAAAAACTCACGAGGAATATCCATATATGTGAAAAAAGAGTTTCAAATTCAGGATGTAAATTACATTAATAGAACTGATAATGAAGGTCATATTGATTTAATTTCATTTCAAATTAACGAGCACTACGTAGTCTGTGGATACAAGTCTCCGGGAGCCAAAAGTAATACCTTTGAAGTTAGTATAAATACAATTGTTTTAAAAGAACATCAACTTAGAAAATAAAATCTTACTAATGGGAGATTTTATGAGCAAAAGAACAAATATATTTCAAACTATTTGAATAAACTTAATTTAATAAGCAAGCTGCATAAGAACATTTCAACAACAAATTTTAATACTCAGATAGACATAATATTTTCCAACATCGACATTTCTGCTGGTGTGTATGAAACCCTTTTCTCTGACCATAAACCTATATATGCAGTTTTGCCGGATGAAACAATATGAAGTGAAAGTCAGTGATTTTAAAAAAGGCCTGTCTACTCTACGCACAAAGCGTAATCTACTGAAGTAGAAAGCGCAATGCCTCGTAACATTTGGTTAGTTTGTTAACACATAAACATTTAGCAATAGTTTTTAATGATGGTATAATGATTTTTGCTACATATTATCGCTACCGAGGGGGACACCAAAAGCTGGAGTCTAAGAATGCTATGAGCTCCAACCTTAAGTAAAGGTAACTGGAGTCCTTGCTCGGCAGGTTTGGTGCTGTCACAGAATGGTTACAAGAGAAAGCTCAAGAAGCGAAATACGCTGGAATTCCCAGTTCACGACAGTAATACCGAATAGAGTCTGCACTCCAGCTACTACGTTTGCAAAGAGCTTAGAATTTTATCAATTACTGCCTGATAAAGACGTGCTCCAGAAAATATTTATAACTGTTAAAGATGATATTCCTACAATATCTGAGTGGGCATTGAAACAGCTAGCAAGTACCCTGACTGAGGTTTTTCCACGGTTTCCCCCAGTCTTGCGAGGTGAATACCGGGGTAAGTGTCCACAAGTGGTCCGTGGCCAGGATATACCAACAGTATGATGAAACCAACGTCGTTACAGCTGCAGCCATAATCGTTCTTTTATGATGGAAGTTATCATCATATATGTATTAATATTTCAAAAGAATAACACTACAATTGTATATTATGTGTTTTTCTTCTGTTAAGATTTTAATACCTGTTAAATAAAACATCTGTGAAGATTATGAAATATACATAACTTGCTTCTGCAGATTGCAGTTCAACTTATTTATGTCTTTCTTCACAACAACCACTTAGCTGAAATCATTTCTATGCAGATATTAACTAACTTGATTAACTTAAGAATGCAAATAATAGAAATTAACTGAAATGCTGATGGTGTAGAGAAAGTTATGTGAACTTAACACATCAGATTTTTTATTCATCTATAAGGGAGATGCATCTCAAAGTTTGTGAGACAGAAGGCACATCTTGGGTTTATTCGTATCACCCAATATCTTTTGTTATTAATTTATGCAACCCTCACTTTGAAGCAAAAAAGTACTATATAGCTACTAATTGCAATGTTGGACATCATTTAATTGGGAGCATGTATAGCACTTACATCTGCTTTTAATCAGGAATTGATGTAAGGTTATATTATGAATCAACAAAATAATAAAACTTGAATTTTTTGCATCTGTAGCAAAAAAGAAAATATATTTTCCAAACAAAAACTAAGTAAGCTCCAAAAATAAAAAGCCCCTATCTAATCTTAAATATAAATAAACCAAAGTAATTACTTCTTTTTATGATATATAGACTACCTAATAAAGAAAGAAAACTAGTAGGTATAGATAGTGTATCGTTTTGTGAAGATGCACTACTATTTCAAATTTTGCAAAAATAAAATTATGCTTTACATGTCTCTTTTATCAAACACTGCACACTGGTACATACCTTTAGGCTTTGCGCTGATAATAATGAGCAGAAGGAGTGAAATAATTACTACCCCAAACACTGCGTATGCTGCTATAATTATGTTGTTGTTTGCCACTGAAAAATAAAAAGGAACATAAAAATAAACCAAATACATATCTTTATTTTTATGTAGCTGAAATGCAATGATATTCTTTGTTCAATAAATGAGTTGCACATTTTCAAAACAGTAAGTTAACTCAAAATCTAAATGGAATTAGGGGTGCCATTTTAAAGGGAAAGAGACAGAAAACCTATTGATTCTGTTTTTATCAACATTTTGAGATAACTTGAAATTGTGATTTACAACATACATTTATGTGTACTTTTTTTAATCAATGTAATTTTCTAAAACAGGTTTGCTAATACTGTATTTGTTAATTTTATGTTACAATTTAACTAAACAATTATAATTATTATTATATAACACTTTGTGTCCAGCCTTCTGTTAACCAAATTTATTAATGATTTTGGTCAAATCCATCTTTTCTTAAGCACTGATTTCTATACACTAGTTTCTAGTAGGCTGATACAATTCTTAGGCCGCCATTCACAATGAAAATTAACCATAGGAATACTGTAAACTTGGAAGCTAGATGTTATGTATTGTAATGGAACAATGAAGCTTAACACAAAGCCTGCAAGGTCCAAACTTTTAAGTTTATGTCTACGTCAAATATAAGAAACTAACCAATCACAGAGTGATTTTCATCACATGACTATTTTGTCCTCTCTAATCAGATTTTCCATTGCCATGTGTTGACTCAGGAATCACTTGGATATTTATAAAAATTTCAGCAAAATAAAATGTGATGGTAAATAGTGATTTTTTGCAAGTTTTCTTTTAACCAGGCAGCTAGCTTTTGTTTGTTTTGATGTTAGAAACCAGCCAATCAGATCATATTGCTGCGGACAAGATATCGTATAAAAATATAATTTTAAAAGCAAACATGTGGCCATCAATCTCAAGTGAATTAATTGTGGAGATAAGTAAAATAATTATGGTTTATTTTATTACACGTATATATCCTATATGTGCATAACCTAATTCGTAACATATGATTAGCAAAATTCTTATTTGTAAATAATTATATATTCTGAAAATATCAACAATGCTTTTTGTGACAATTACACATATCATGGAATTACGAAGTTCTTCAAACTTATAGTTATTTTTCATTTTGCTACAGTTGATGCATGTCAGGGTAAGAATAAGAGAAAGATGCTGCAAGGGAGAGGGGGAAAAAAAAACAAACATATCTAACACCTAACACTAGGAGTGGCTCAAAAGGTACAATGAAAGACATGGCTGTTGTACTATTTATTAAGCTTCCTGAATGACCACATAAAGCCAAGGGAAAAACATTCAACAATCTTTCCACACGAGACTGCAAATGAAAGCCAGATCTCTCTTTTGGAAGAAAATAGTAATAACCCAGAAGATGAGAGCAGCAATTTTGAAATGTACGTATGTTTTTATATTTTTATAAATCACATAGTAGGCATCAAGGGCTTAGTCAGAATTTTCTCTGGGGGAGGGGGGGATGCAAAAATAAGATGTTTTTTTATTGAAAAATGGTTTTGTTTGAACATTTGAAAAAAAAAACTTAAAAGTTGCAATGCTATTCGAAACTATCGTAAGTCTTATTTCAGCACTAGCCTATGGGAGATGTGGCTAAATCTAGACAAACTTTCTTTCTCAAATTTATTTTTAGCTTCCATAATCCTCTTTTTATCCACACTCACCATACAAAGATTGACAAGCCAAATTTCTGTCATTGTTGGCTGTCCAAGTTTTTAGCCTGCGTAAAATGCTTAAGGATCTTTCGATGGTGCACACTGTGCAAGTGAGATAAGCAGTGCCCATTTGAGGCAGTATATTTTAACATTTAAATGATTTCAATCTAATTATATAATATATAATTTCAATAACAGCCCGCCTTAAAGCAATATGTGTATGTAACAATATACAAAAAGTGTATATTACAGTCATTGTATTAATGTTTATATTATTGTATACATGTGTAATAATGTTATGTGAATGTATTACGTAATTTCATAATGTAGGAGCTGTGAGAATAATAGGTTAAAAGTTGCTAACAATGAGGTAACAATGAGGTAACCTTGAGGCAATAATGAATTAGAAAGTTTAATAATGCTACTAGTAATTCTTGGAGCAACAATAATGTAATTTTTGAGACAGTTTATAAACAGCCAACCAACAACCAGAAAAAAGCTTAAGTTAAATAAAAGTATTCTATTGGAGTAGGATTAGCCAATCAGAAACTGAAATGGAGCAAAATTTACAAATTCAGAAGTCAGTTGCTAGTTGACAGCGTTCCTAACTGGACGCATGACGTGTCCTCGAGAAGTTTAATACGTACTCAGTGTGAGACAAAAAATAGTTTACGTGAAGTTCAAGTAATTAATAAATAATCTCACAGCTCTCTATATAAGTGAAGTGTTATTTAATCGTGTCAAGGATTAATAAAAGGAGTGAAGTAAAAATTATAATCTGTGTAAGCCTACATTCTTTAGCTGCACCACTCCCTGTAAAGAGAAAAATGTCTCTACAAATTAATACTGATGCAGCCGAGGCAAACATAAATATATAATACTTAAAGAAACAGTCAAATTACAAAGTTAATCTTTTTAAACCTGGGGCAAAGGCTACCGGAAACTTTTTACCATACGTGCGGTTGCAACTACTTCAAGTTTGGCTCCCCAATAGTCGAAATGCAATACAACTCCTCCTTCAATACAACCTAACTTCACATTTTATGGATGGGTAGAGCAATTGTGTTTCTTTAATTAGTGCAGTAGTTCTATCTCCTTCAGTTCGGCATTTGGACATATTTTTTTTCTTTCCATTGGCTGAACCAAAGTTCAACTTCACTGAGGAAATTCTTCAAATTGTACTAATTAAAACTTAAAAAAAAATGGTATTTTTTTAAAAATCCTCATATGTCATATCAAGCATTACATTAGGTTGTAACGTAAGCAATGAGAATGTGGGCAAGTTCTCAGAAAAACACTGTTCCAGAGACATTAATGAATCTATGTACAGAATAATTAGCGATCTCCAAAACTTGCTAGGAGTCTGTTCTGGTGGATTTGCTCAATGTTTCTGATGATTTAAGGCTCATGGCATATTGAAATCTGCTCCAAGATGCTCGACAACTGATTCAGCCTCTGCTATAACACTTTTGACTTTCAACAACCGCCTTTCCACAGTGTTTTCTCATGATGTTTGTGATTCATTTTATGTGATTTGTACATTGAAGTATACACTTTCTGACTGAAGAGCATTTACCACCAGTTGAAGGAGCTCCCAAATATTTTGCTATATGATAAACACTAACAATTAATATTGATTTTGTAGCAGCACAATGTATTTGAAAAGCAGCTTTTCTCATTGCATTGTTACTGTCTATTGATAGTTTTTCAAGCACCATGATAATTTCCATATATTCAGACCAATGGTTTCACAGAGCATTGATATATTTAGTATGCATTTTCGACTAAAGGCTGATTCTTGGAAGAAACTTATTATTGCTTTTATTGTAGAGACTATTTATCACTATTTTGTTTAAAATTAAGTCAGTTTGTGACTAGCACAGTGAAAGTATAATGCTCTCATATACTTTTCTCAAAGAATATTCTGGACACCACCATCCTTTCTACCATACTGGAATGTATGTAGATCCAACATATCCTTGTCCGATACACTCTTCTGGATCAAGACCACCTTTTCTAAGTTATTAATGCAGAAACTACAGTTGTTGCATCCATGTTAGTCAACTCTACAAAACCTAGAAATTCCTCTTGAACCATCATCATTTCTTTGTCAAACAATCTAACCCCAATGAAAAGTTGCTCTTTCCCTAATATGTCATTGCTCTTGTCTGAGGATACTGTAAGCACATGCTTTCTTTACATCAATAGTGATGTCTCTAATGACATCGCCATACAAACAGATTATTTCATTTTGAAACTGTGGTAACATCTAAGTGGGATTTTTTGCAGCCTTTTCTATGTGCAAAATAGAATGTGATCACCAGTGTTAATTTTGAATTTGATCAAGTCTTCAAAATCACCTTCAAGATTTTTTTTGCCCCTCAAAGGTAGGTCATGTGTACCACAAAACATCATAGTGGAGATTATTGATGCAACAATTTTCTTGTTGGCTTCCATTTCTTGTTGGTGAACAGAATCAGCTGTACGTCAATGGGTATATTTTCAACAAAATATTTTGCTGTTGTAGCTGCCGCTTTGAGCCACTGAGACGTGTGAGATTTTGTGAACTCATGCATGTCTTTATAACAAGTAAAGGGCCTCACTATGAAAGAATCCAAAACAGATGCACATTATTGGTGAAAACAACACACAGTAAATGGACAATGCACCCTTTAATTTCTTGGAATATGCCAGCCAAGGAGCATAATTTGCCAATCAGCTGTATTTTAATTTTCTTTTTAATTGCACAGTATCCTTAGCGAAGTTGTAACTTGGAGTTGGTGACCAATAGTGTTTTAAATCTTCCATTTTTTGGGATGAGGTCATACTAAACGAACATCCAAGCCAGTGACTCATACCATTATCAAACTACGTTTGATCCTCTGCACCAGAACCAGATGGTAGTGAAGATCCAATTGATGCAATTGAAACAGCAACAAGTGCAGGTGTAAGTGAAGTTGAGCAAGTGCCAACATTCTGCTTTGATTTCTCTTCTCTGCAGCTATCAGTTTTGCTACTAACTTTTATCTGGTTGCTTCCTCTTCTGTCTCCCTAAAAGAAGAAAAGTGTACATTTTAGGTTGCTTCTAGGATGACTCTTCAAGTGCAGCAGGTGCAGCCTGGATGCACCTTGTTTTCTATTGAATATTATGTGTACTTTGAGATATTAATAACTGTTGTTAAGTCTTTGTTTCTTTCCTTACTTCGTTTTTTTCTAAGCACATATGATATGGTTGCTCAGTCAGACTGCTGTGTGCTCCATGTGGTGTATGTATTCCCCTTTTCACAAAATACAATAAATAAAATTACCTTTACTTAATTACACCAATTAATTTAAACTTTCCTTCACCACTTCCTTGTGAAGACGTGGTAAGTGCACCCAATGAAGCACTCTACCTTGTCTCATAGTTCACCATGATTGCCACGGCAACAGAGCTGATTTAGCATATGTTGCAGCCAGAAATCATGTTCCAAGTGCAGCCCAAGGATGCTTGCTGGCTCTACTTCTAGCAGACATGCAACTATTTCATAGTGCATGCTCTTGATTTCCTTTCTCCGCACCTCAGCTCATGGCAGGTGCTAGTCTCAATACATTACCAGTGGTGCCAATTATTTCACCAAAAATGCTCAAACTTGCACACAGTTTATAGGTTGAATTTAGTTCCTTTTTCTCCCACAAGGTTACTAGTTTAACTCTCTCTTCAAGATTGTCCACCAGTTTACAGTTCATACCTTTTCCGCATTTCATGATTTTGTGCCTGTTGTGTAGTGATAAATGTAGTTCTTATTGTGTTCATGTGTAGTTATGTATATTAGAGTGTGAGGCAAGTAATTGTGCTTGAAATTCATATATGCTTTGAGGGAAACTCCTTCCTCGAAGTGGGAAAATTTTAGCTGGAAATCAGCCTCAACCAGTTTTGTCAATCTGGTACAACTCTTTCTCTTGATTATGCAGTGGCCATTATTTGCACAAAAAACAAACTTTTGTGGCCATGCCTTATTGTTGCTTCAAAACAAGGTGTATGGCATTTTACTGGATTTTAACATGTGTCCCAGGTTCGATTTCTGATGAAGGCTGCATCAACTGATTTTCTCATGAGCCATCACTGGGCTGCTTTGATTAGATTGTTTTGCAATTCAAATGAAAATAATATAGATGCATACCTTTTGTGCTAAAAAGTTTCTAATATCCATTTTAGATTGCTATTGTTATGTAAGAAATCCAGTGCTGTATGTGGAAACAATGACATTTCAAATAAACCTAGCTCATGGTATGTCCTTAACTAGTGCAAATGTGTCAACTCAACTGACTGACTCACCCTGATTGTAGCACTTAAATAGGGAACAGAAGGTACTAGAACTTTCCCACTAAATCTAACCTCGACCATTCTATAATCTTTGAGTCTTATCATAGACCAGTAGATCATGAACTACCAGTTCTCCATTCGTTCATCAGAGAGCACTCCTGTCACCAGCCAACACAATAGCAACTTCCCGGCACAATTCAAACATAGTTTTCTTGCTGTGCAATATTGACCTATAAGTTTTTGTTTGACTAAATGAGCCGGGGGGGGGGGGTCAGGTGCCCCACCATGTCTATGCCATGGTAGGCATATTAGTCAACTTATTCACAAAAACTTTATTTCACTTGCTATCACAATGTTGCAAATATCCAATATATGTTTAGCCATAAATTAATGCAACCACAGAATTAAAATGTATGATCACATATGCAACAATACAATTATAAATCATTCGTTCTGCAAATTGTTATTGCAATTTTACTGTAACAAACATTTACATACAAGTATCACCAAATGCATAATATTTTATTTATAGCCTACCAACACATGATTTTATTTTAAATAGAAATTTAAATGTTTTAGTTATTACTTAGCTTATTGTTTGTTATACAAATCATCTGCTAAACTTTGTAGATCTATTTCCTTAAATTGGAAATAGATTCTGCAATACTTCTCAGTTAATTTTTAAATCTAGTCTTGCCGTTGTAGGATATTTATACTTTTATGAAAATTATGCAATATCATATCTATCAAGAACTCATTATAATGCCTCTTATTCCTATATGCCTGTTGCATGGTGAAATGGCAAATCTTTTATGTGGAAGTGATACATTCATCTCCGCTAACAAGGCAAGGGAAGTCAAGGCAACGGCCAGGCAATATCATATTTTAGGCTTACTTTACTGTTATGAAGAATGTCAGTAAATAAAACATAAGCATCTGTCTGTGATTTCAAAACGATTGCCAAAACAGAGCTTGTTTGCATTGCTGCATACTCTATTAAAGTAATAAAACAAAACAATTTCATTAACTTAAATTGAGAGATAAATGTATATCAATACACAGATAAAATGTATGATTACAATCTTAGATATGATATTATAATCGGCGCAACAGTTCTAGACACGTGAAAATCTTAATGAGAGCTATGATGCGAGTTGCTTACCACATCAGGTGGTGACCGATCGACTGAATGCTGCAGGAGTGTGAGGGACAGTCATCGTCAAATATCCACAACGGTTCTGCACTGTGTTGTGCTGATAAACTTAGTTATATACAGTATATTAAAATCCACGCTGTAAAAAGCGCTTAATATAAAAACGCTGTCAATCATTGCCTCCAATTCTTCCACATCTAACAACCCTTCCTCTTCTGCGGAATCACTCACATTATTGGCGTCATCACTGCTGTCACTACTTTCTGCACCATTATCCTGGATGAGAATTATTTCTGTTTGATTTTCTGCAATTCCGTATTTTTCGGAATAATGATTCTTAATTTATTCAACATGTTGACATACATTTTCCCATTCTGGCCTTCCAATTTCAGCAAATTGCTGGCGTTATAACTGCTCCACATATTTTAATTTAAAAGTCATATTTCTGCATGCCACCCATTTTTTGACATCAGCCCAGATTAATTCGATTGGGTTTAGATCTGGAGATACGATGACAGTCTAAGTACATTATGGCGATGTTGTATTACTATCTGGTCAAGTATGTATGACTTCTGAAGCAGTTTGTTGGCTTTAATTAAGTTATATAGCTTTGTTTTACTCATGCTTTCATCTAAAGCTTTATGTCTAAGTAACCAAGCTCTCATTTCTTCTTTCAAGGAAGTTGAGGTAGGTGGTTTGTGAATTTGAGTGTTGACGCATTGTGAAGCATTGTCGATGACCAGAACAGACCCAGCAGGCATATTAGGTATCAACACGGCGTTGATTCACTTCATGTACTTTTCTGTATTCATTTCTTGATGAAAATCTCCTGTTGTTTGTTGCGACTTGTAAAAGAAGGGCATTTGGAACGAAGCCGATCTTTCCAACAGCACGAACGATAATAAGTATTTGCCCTTTGGCAACAGGTGCCTGCAAACCTAATTCGCTATCGTCACTCCAACTTTTAGATGTTGTATGACTGCTGTGTATGTATGACTCATCTTCATACATTATAGTATTTTTCTGAAATTTGTAGCATCACCTTGAAAATTGATGCTGATATAAGTACACACTGATATAAGTACATATAAAATTATAGTCATTTGGAAAGGTAGAATCAGACTGAAAAATTCAATGCCATAGCCGGGATTTGAACCACGGATCTTAGGCTTTCCGTGCCGTTGCTCTAACCGACTAAGCTATCATGGCAACATTTACTTTTTATTTTTTTTTTATTTTATTTATTTATTTTGCTTTTCTGTTAGAACTCTTCTATTTGATTTCTGTTTCTTCCATTTGAACCCTAAATCTTTAATAATTTTTCTGAGATTTGTAGCACCACCTTGAAAGTTTCTGCTGTCTTTCAGCTGGATGAGCAATCTGCTTATTGTTAGCACAGTTTTTTCTTCCACATAGGAATTGTGAATCGTGCGCCGAATGACGCATTCAAAATCGTCTATTTCTGTAATACGTTTAGGGACCTTATGTTTCTTCCCAGGTGTGTCAAATGGTACTCTTTCATCCATATGTTTTTTTCTCTTATCTTTGAGAACTCTGGAAACGGAACTCGGTGAAACACCAGTTGCTTTGACTACTCTTTCTTTCACTCTCATAAGGCTTTTGTGGAACTCGGATATAATTTCTTCCTTCATCTCTGCTTCTTGCTTCATGAAGTCGATGACATTTGCAATTATTTCCCTACTTTGACTATGTAACACCGTACCACTTAACTTTGAAAACATAGGAGCCATGGTTATAAATATAACAAATATAAAATAAGTACTATTTAGATACTGCAGCTCTCTTTAAAATTACATCCAGATGCAGACACTTTCTATGCAAACTGTATGTGTTACGCACTGTGAGTAAGCAAAGGTGTTATATCGCTTTCGTTGATAAAGCTAAACATAAACCATTCCTAGGCTCGGCAGCTGGGTTGGCAATCAAGGTCATGATTCCAGAAGTTTTGCGCGAGTAATAACAAAAAATTGAAATGTATTTATCTTTTTAGCATTCTGAGATGAAGCCGATAAGTCTGGCTGCAGATACTGAGGAGCCTATTCCCAGTGGGTTTTCTGTGAGTACATTATTATCACCAATGTCTCCCAACAAACACCACATGGCAAGAAGAGGAAGACACATCTTTCATTGACAGGACAGACTGTTGTACACCATCTCAGAATGGTAGCAGGAGCTACTAAAAGATTTACATAGCACAAACAAAACAAAACATCCTCTGGATATAACTCTGCTTTTGTAGAATATATTATTACAAGACTAGCATCGCTTCCAGAGGACATTAAAGACATGCCAAAATGGACATTATGAAGCAGTAATGGAGGCAAAAAAGAAAACAAGATATTGTTGAAATTAACTAAAAATAACTGAATTCATATTAGCATTTGCATATCTTTGACTAAACATTATATAAAGTTAAATTGCAATCAAGTCTTATATGACTTGCATGAAGATGCTGTTATGTGTCATTTTCAGGTATACATTTTCATGCCTCCATTCTCCTTCTTCTAATTCCCCATTTACTTCTTTGTCCACAAAAGTATTAGGGCAACATATTTTTTTTCTGTAGCTTCCACTTCAGAGATCCTAAGAAAATTGTTAAGGCCAGCAGTGGCTTTTATAATTTTATCTACATTTTCTACATCTACATCTTGTGAATGACGGTTAATTATTCACTTTTCTTTTCAGGTTGGTAAGTCAGGCTTTTGAAAAAGGTACAAAGTAGTATGGTACAGTAGTCTGATTGGTGGAGGGAGGGGGACTGGCTGTGGTAGAGGAAGTTATTGGTCAACCTAAAACCAAACTCTGAATTCTTTAAAATCGCTTTGTGATCCATAGGTACCTATATCCAAGTGAAATGTAAAACAATATTATGCATCATACACAGCCATTAAGACTATACTATAAGGGTGGTATGTACAGTTGTTACTTTGAGGATTCTTTAAGCTTACCTTAGCAGTTTGCATGAATTTCATATGCAGAGTTAAAATTCTTAAGCAACCCTGTCGTCTCCTAAAGGATTCCTTCCCTTGGGTTTTGCACAAGGCATGTATACTTAACCATGAATTGGCCGAGTTTACCAATTTTATGGAAAATGTAGATTTGGAATGTGAATCACAATTGCCAAGGAGGTATTTGTGAGACCATGAAAATCCTCTAGATCATTATAGTGATGTACAAATTTTTAAACACTACAGATTCGCAAAGAATACTGTAACAGAAGCTATTTTGCCATTAGTGCAATTTCAAGAACAGAAGACACAAGGCCTACCAGTTCCTCCAATTTATCAAATTCTCTGTGCACTTAGATTTTATAAAACTGGAGATTTACAGGTAAATATAAATATAATACATTATATTTGTTAAGTTATTACAATTATATGAGTGCACTTAAAACATTGTGTTTGTTCAATTTGAAGAAGTTATAGTGATGTGAGAAGCCCCACGTATGTGCGTCACTTTGAAGAAGCATTTAGTCCCACATAATGAAGAGTCACTTTGTAGTTGGTAGATGCTTGGTACGCCAAAACTTTGAAGTGGTGGAGATGATGCTTGTGTTACGTAATGTTACACAATGTTGCATAATGTAATTTTTATGCAGAAACTTGAAGATTTTATATTTAATTTGTTGCTTTGTGTATAGGTTTCAATTAATTAAGCTTATGTAATATTATTTTAAATCTGCCTTGGCTGCTTCAGTCGAACTACAGAGTCAAAAGGTCTTGTTCAGGTCGTGATATGACAAAAATTAAAGACGTCACAGATTTTACTTTTAAATTTCACTTCTTTTTATTTCTTTATACTTGCACATATAAAACACTGCACTTTATAAAAGAAACTGTGAGCAACTTTACACATTCTTAATGCATTTTGTTCGTGACTTTTCCATCTGCACGCTATGAAACCTGGTCCGCGACTGACTAATTTTAATGGTAAAAACCTTAAAGCTTCGGTATTGCCAGTCTCTTATTGGCTAATTCTAGTCCAATAGAATTTAAACATTCAAACTAAAACTTTTCTTTACTGTTGATTGGCTAATTCAAAACTGTAAGCAAAACGTCATTACCGATCTTTTCCTAATCAGTACTTTTCAAAACTCTAAACACATTATTGTCACAAGATTACATTATTACACCATTGTTAACAACCCAAAAAACATATTATTCTCACAGTTCTTGCACTATTAGAGTATATAAACATTTACATAGCATTAATAAAATATGTTTTACAATAAAATAAGTATTTGCAATGACTTACATACAATTTAAATAATAATTATATACATATTGTTTTCAAGGTGGGCTGTTAATTGAATTTAATTATAATAAAAATAAAATTAATATTATTCAGGCATTACAATACTGCCTCAAATTATTTCGGGATAAACATGAATAAAATGGGTAGCATATGACGAGTGTAACATTAAAAGGTTTGGTTAACTTGGCTTATTCAAAATTTGTCGCTAATTTTTTTTGTGGGGGAGGGAATGTATATTGCTCATGAGCGGTTTAGGTAAAATGCATGCTTCTAGCCAGTCCAGCTGATTTTAGTTTATATATAAAAGTATACTCCTAAAATGGTGGAGTAAAAGCTTTAAAAACCTTACTGAATGTGCTTTTAATTGTTAAGTATACTTAAGTCTCCATTTTCCAGGTGTCACAGGTAATAATAATAGTTACTAAGAGTTTACAACAGTGTAATGGCTTATTAACTATTATTAACCTAATAAAGCATCAGACATTGATCATGATAGGAAAAACCAAATCTGAAAATATACATACAAATTTAAGAGTATAATATAAAATTTTCTCAAGCACAGATGATCAGCATTTTATAAGGAAGCATCTCATAAAATCAGTTGCAAAGTGAAAGCATGTCAATAGTAATCACAAATACTGCATTTTTTACTTATGCTCATAAAAGGTTTGATACACTGTAATTTATTTCTACATCTTTTCAGAGTATAAGACCATACTCACATTCCTATTCAAGTCCTTCGAAGCTCTATAGTAAAAACACCATCTTATTTTAATTATATATTTGTTATTGTACAGTGCACTCGTACATCGGCCAGACCATTCCGTGGCAGCCTTGGACTGGGTGAGGATTAGCATGCCTTCCACCTGAGTTACACCTAAACGACCGGCAAGTCATGGGTACAGAACTGTACTACTGTACTAACTTACGTTAGGCTTATCTGCATCACAAGGTATGTTGAAACTGATTACCTTCAACACGAACACATTCCCTATATCTATGAAAACAATTCTGGTTTACTCGCAAAAGTTCATGTTGACTGATTGCCTGTATTTCTCTTGCGATGTTGTCCTTCAATTCTTGTAATGTGTGCGGATTTTATGCATACACTTTATTCTTTAACATTCCCCATAAATAAAAATTGCATGGAGATAGGTCAGGGGAACAATGTGGCCACAATCCTCGACTAATTATTCTGTCACCATACACACTTCACAATTCATGGATAGCAGTGTGTGCTGTAGCTGAATCCTGCTGAAACCAGCCACCCAATCTTTCATTTCTTGTTAGATGCGGAAAAACAGTTATTTAAAATTGAATTTACATAAATGTGTGAATCAACTGTTGTGCCGAAGAATATGGGACCAATAATTCTATGCGCACTCACTGCGCACCAAACAGCTTTTGCAGCGTGGTGAGGAACTTCGGTATTAGTAAGGCAGCTGACATTTTGAACTTGTCTAACTTTTAAGAACTTAGATCATTACCAGGAAATACTCATATTTTAAGATAATATACCGATACTGTTCAATTTATACCTCTCTGTGTTTCACAGAGCAAAGCATAAAATATAACTTTACCAGAGCTAAATTTTTGCAACAATAGGCAGTTGCAATTATTACAATTTATGCCTTTGATTTCAGGTACAATAGAGCTCACAAATTCATCAGAAATATAACAACTCAACAGAGCATGGAAAGAAAGATTCCATTGTCTAAGGGGAAAATTACTCACAAAAGAAATAACCACACAAGCAATAATGTGCTATTTTATGTAACATTGGCATTCTGAGGCAAGATTACTTAGACAATGTCGAAAAAGATCCAGTTTCATTCATTTATCATCAGATATGACCTACCAGGCTAAAGGACATTGAACTTCAAGCAATATATATAATAACTAGGCTGCAGATTTCTTAAACACCAACACCAAAACAAACGGAAATTAGGTTGGCTGCAACTGGACTTTAGGCAGTGCTGTCGGAGGTTACACCCCTGCCCCCACTTCCGGTACAGTCTGTGTGCATAAACAGTTCACCTTGTCCTGCTGTCTTCAACTGCCGGTGCTGTGTTGCTTTCTCTGGCCACACTAACAGGTACGTGGTTATACTTAGAATATAAAATGCCTAAATCACAACCTCACAAAGAGAAAATACAGGAATATATTAAGGAATTTGGTTCACAGTATTTTACTCTTAATGATGACATAATAGAATGCAAACTGTGTCTTTCAGAAATAAGAGGGAACAAATGCTTTAACATTGAACAACATTGTCGTAGTAAACGACATTGCCAACAGGTGTATTTAGTGGGTTCAAATGAACCGGATGGAATTATGCCCTGTACCTCCAGCACACAATCTAACTTTTTTTGCAGATTTATGGCACATGATGATACGGGCCAATATCCCATTTAACAAATTACACAACCTATGTTTTAAAAGTTTCATGGAAAAGTACACAAAAAGATGCGTATCAAATGCAGCAACAATGCGGAAAGGGTACTTATGGAAAAGTACTTGATTATATAAGAGATTCTGTGGCCGATAATCCAATTTGGTTGTCAATTAATGAAATGCAAGATAGTGCCAAGAGATCAATAGCTAATGTTGTTGTAGGAATACTCTTACCTGATGGAGCAGGGGATACATATCTGTTAACAACTGAGGAACTAGACACAGTAAATTCCTCAACTATTGTTAATGTATTCAACGATTCGTTGTTGCTACTGTGGCCTAATGGGATCAAGAAAGAAAACGCATTACTATTCATAACAGATGCTGCTCCCTAAATGAAAAAGTCAGCCAAGGAAATTCAGAAATCATTTCCAAAGATGGTGCATGTAACATGTTTTGCGCATGGTCTCCATAGAGTATGCGAAGAGATTCGAGCGTCTTTTCATGACGTAGACAGATTCATTTAAAATTTTAAGAAAATATTTTTAAAAGCACTTTCTCGAAACAAAACATTTAGCAAATGGCGCCAAAAATTCTATTACCACCTCAACCTGTGTTAACGCAGTGGGAAACATGGTTGGATGCTGCTATTTATTATGCCAGATACTATTCTAAAATCACTGAAATAATAAACTCGAGGAAGATGAGTTTGTCAATAAGAGAAGTAAAAGCTATAATGTCTCTGGATTGTTTGAGAATATTTCATTTATTGAACGTCATTATGGGGATGTGTCACAAACCATCACAAGTTTACAATCATCCAGATTAGAAATGTCCAAAGCTCTACAACTAGTTCAGGAATTAAGTGAAAAACTGAATAGCATACCAGAAACTCCTGTCAGAGAAAGAATATGAAATAAGTTCAGATTGGTACTGGAGAAAAATAGTGGGTATGCAGAGTTGTGTCATATCCAGGATGTTATACAACGCAGAAAACGCAAAAGACAATGGTGTAATTGACGTAAAATATTATCGGTTTGCACCTATCACGTTTAGCGATGTAGAATGCATTTTTCATGAATAAGGGATGTCTTACTGCAAATCGTAAAAGATTCACATTCAAGAACTTCAAGATGTATATGGTGATTCACTGCAATAGGTGCATGCACAGTAGCAACTAAGTATAAACATCTACATCTATGGAGGATTATATCAATAAAGATACGAGATATGCTGTTGAAAATATATAGCATGCACATTAAAATATATAACTACATTGTATATTAAAATGGTAATTGTGTTAATATTGTAGCAACATGCTAATGTCAATCTTGCATAATTAAAATAAATATTGCATACAGTAGGTCTGTGTAGTATACATTGTTTGCACTGTATGATGCATAAGGTAAATAGGAAATATGTAAACATTAGGTGGTGGTATCTATTCTGTAGTCGATAGCAGTGCCATGCTTAATTGTTTATTCACCCGACTGTACGCTTGCAGCGGTCACCTGATCGTCCTCGCTTCCATAACTATGACTTATAGTCACCCCTGTTTACATTTTGTGTGACGGATCTAATGCTTTGCATGTAAACAACTTGCAGTAAACAGCTTGAATAATCCTCAGCCTAATAATAGTCAATGTTGCAATGTTGAAAATCAGAGTGTGCAAAACATGTTAATAAAATATTTTATAACAAGTTTCTGGTGTACCCTTGAACATTTTGTTTTGAAGGAAATGAGCTATACATACCATAATTAGATATTACATCAAAACTGTAAATAAATTAATAATAAGTTTGAAACATTTGTTGATTTACAAATTATAATTTGCATATGAACACTGTTAATATTAGTTTTAATAATTTGAATTTGCATGTAACTAATTTTTATTAAAGAAGTAACGAAATGAATTATTTCTCATTATTTGTTTAACTATTTTATTAGCTTATAATTAAACTCCAAGTAATTTCAAAGCTAATGACTTTGCGCTAAACAAGCTTATAAATATATATAATTTGCTTACAAGATTGTACATAGGTAATATCCATATTGCTTTATATATTGCATGAAGTCAATATGATACACTGTAGCATTTGTTTATCCAGCGATTGACATGTCAACCAATCAAAGAAAAGAAGCATTGTTAGGGACCAGAAGGAGGGGCTTATACAAGGTAACTGTAAGTTGCGGGGAAATCGTGAACAGAAGAAGTTTCTAATATTGCAAATGGTGAGTTACATAATTTATGAAGTATACATGATGTGTTTATTTATGTGGTGATAATAAAGAGTTAAATGAGTATAATACAACTATTCAAGAGAATTTTAAAAGTAAAGCATGAGCTTCAGCATAATATGAAAGAAACGTAATATTTTGTTGAAGATTGAAAATAAAAATTCTTAATTTATTATATATAATAGTAGAACCTTCGACTCTTCACAAACTGAAAGTATATTATACAACACATCAAATAATGAAAGATCTTATTGCTCACAAATAATAATTAAATTCTTTCACCAAGATATTAAATCAGTGTTTTCACTTTATACAAAGACTTATTTTAATTTACAGTTTCTGTCTGATTCTTGCCAGTTTTATGTATGTTACAGACAACTATAGACAAATCTTTTTAAATTTGAAAATAAATATTTCTTGTATAACAAGTTACTATTCTGACTCTTGCAGGTTGTTTGTTGAAAGTAAAAGAATAAGATTGTTTAAAATATATAAGGAAATGGCATATTGTAAGAAGCATCTATTTTAATTGGGATAGACACATAGTTTTAACAAAAGTAATATTTCCTGTTAAGGACCATAACAAAATAATAGTTCAGATATTTGTAAGAATATCTGTTTAGAGATTTCAGCTTCAGCCTAACAGTCCCTCCTCTGACAAATTGGCGAAACTGAAAAACGATGAATCAGTAACAAGAAAACTACACTTTAAACAAGATCCCAATGGTAAAGTAGGGCATTCTGCAGCTGTATTATGAAACACATGAGGCGATTGAGTTACATGGAGGGGGGGGGGGATTGATTTTACGCAAGTAGTGAAATTTAACTTGCTTGCGATTTCATTATTTTGCCAGAGATGGGACGATATACAATTCAGTTTTCTATTTTAAACTTTATGCCAGTTATGCCCTAAATTAACACATTAACTTTTCTTTCTTTTTAAGTTCCAGTAAATGCATTTCCTCCTGTCTTCTCTCCTCTGCCTTTCTCTTCTTTTTCCCCTTCCACTCGAAAGCCTGTCTCTTCATTTCCTCTTCCGACTCGAGAGCCTATGTGCTTCTTTCTACTTCCTTCTTGGGGCTTCCTCTTTTCTCTTGCATTTTCTGCAAAAAGTTGCATCTCTTTCTCCCAAAGGGAGAAATTAAGGACCTTGTGCATTAAAACCACTGCTTGCAGCTGCAGTGTCACGCACGATTATTGGCTGACGTCGATAAATATCATTGAAATATATCAAGCATTAATAATTATTTAATACATGGAATTACAGCACTTTTACCTAATATTCAATATTTTAGGTGCCTGGAGGTGGTTTGATAGCCCCAGCATTACTGTTGAACCAGAATCCCACACTGTGACCCAAACTGGGGGACTGCCAGTTATAGTTCGGGCATTGCTGATGCTGTAGGAGGTGGTGGACCACCACCACTATCTTCATAATTAACCTCGTCTCATTTGCCATGTCTCTCTTCCTTTTTGTTTTAATATTGTCCCCGCATCCTTTTTTAGCTGTAGTTCACTGAAAACGAGAAAAGCAATTGAATAATTATTACCACAAATATAGCATTGTTTAATTTGAATCAAATATAGCAATATAACAAAGCATTAATTCATTTAAGTAGAAGGGCTGCTTAAAGGAATGAATATGCATTTGCTATGTTTTCATGGAGTATTCAAATTCAAATGAATAGATTTGCCAATACTGAGTATTATACCTTCGATCTGTGTTTTCATGAGAGATTTGATCTTGGGCTCTCTGCACTACAAGACACACACGCTATCAGTGTTCTAGGAAGGTATGCTCCATACATATTGAAAATAATTGAATATGGAAGTTAACGTTCCTAATTCATTATTGTTGGCCAACATACAATTAATTGGTGAATTGAAATCTTGTTGAATACAATGCACATTTTCATAAAACCTATCCATATTAGATACCAGATATATTGACCTCGAGTGACAAAATGGGTTAAGCCTCCTGTTAAGAAGATTTCAGTACAGTGAGTGTATTTTAAAAAATCTGATGTGTTACACTCACATGACTTTCTCTACCCTTGTACAAACTATTTTTACAAATGCTTATTCTCAATATGCTTCATGTTAATCGAGATGTTAATCTTATTGCTAATTTTCTTGTAGATGCAAGGGGAATTGTAGGCTTTAAGCCATAGTCAAATATTTTAAGAGCTGGTTGCTATGTGGAGTATTCCATTCTCTTTGAATTACCAGGACAAAAAAAGAAAAAGAAAATGAATAACGAATTCCCATTTGAGAAAAAGTATAAGTATTGGAAAATTTAAGGGAAGAACAAGCAATATCTCGAAAAAAAAGTATATGACATAAATTGTGTATTTAAATGCAATCTACATTTTTTGTGTAGTAAAATTTTGTCTATCTCTTATGGTTTACCAGTTATGCAAAAGTCGTTCACAATGAAGAATACTTTTGTAGACATTCCCAGAAAACTCGAGATATACAATTCATTTGCCATAAAAATGTCTTAAACTTATGGTATTTTATTCAAAATCGTTAAGAGCCATTTTTGAGAAAATTAAAATTTTCGAAAAATGTTCCATGTAAAGGGTAATCTGGGGTGGGTGGATTTTCTTGAAAACCTTTGTGTCGCATCTCTGGAAGATACTGAACCTAAATACCAAGTTTGGTGTTTATCTGACTGTTCGTTTCTGAGTTATGCTGTTCTCACGCATGCACACACGGACACGTTTCCAAAAATGCTTTATATGCATTCAGTGCACCTCAAAACATGTATTTCCTGTGAAATCTCGGTATCAAATTTTTGGGTGGAATGCAATACTTCCCCTACTTACTGTACATAGAGAAAGTAAAAATGTGAATGCTCCATGAAACAGCAGTAATTACAGTTGAGCAAAGTACGCCGTTTGACATTTGCAGTAGTTGTAATACAGACTTAACCAAACTTTTATTTCCTTACCTTGGACATGACATTTGCTATTAAACTGGCATTTGATTTCCTTCCGTGCTGCTTTCTTCTTCGAAATGCTTACATCTGTCTCTTTATCTTCTATGATATGCTTCTCTTTAACTAAGTAGATTAAAATGGACTTTTCCTCAGGAAAAAATATTTTGAAAGATGTTTCTCCCGCCATGCCAATTGATATGCTTACTGTTTATGAATATTTCCTATTGCCTAAAAGTGACATTTACATGAGAATAATGAACTCAAATAATTTCTCGAACATTTTCCGAATATTTTTGAGGGAGTCACTCAAGTATTCCTCAAGGCCAAGGAATCCTTAAAAAAATCGTCTCTACATATGAAATCACATTCTTCGCCCATTCTTTCTTTACCTTAAGGAATCCTCAAGGTATTAAATGTTCATACTGCCCTTTGTCTTTTTATAATTTAAGAACTCCAATCCCAAGTTACTACATCCTTGTATCCAGCATGCTTACCGTCTATTGCACCAACACACTTAGGTGTATTTCACAATTCACTAAAACAGTGTGCAATTTATTTATATACACACATTCCTCTGGGACAGGAAGGTAAGTATCATGGAGAGCATCCCAGATAGCTGGTCTCTGCTTATAAAAGAAATTGCTCCCGCTCCTCATACATGAGGCTCGGGCCAGAGAAAAATTGAGATGGAATTCTCTTTTAAGATCCATCAAGAAAAAGACATGTATACTCCATAATACATATAAGGCTAGCAAGTGTCTGACAACTTGGGATTCCCATAGTACTAAAGAGAGATCAGCAGAAATTGCTGGTCTTGGGAGGTAGGGCCAAGTTGGCCTCTTTGGAGGACCTCTCTGGTCCAATGACGACACAATGAGACATTGAGGCTGTTGCTTGAAACCCACTTTCCAGGGACCTGTATAACAGATCAACAACCAACCTCAGTTGGAGCAAACAGGCCTTTGTGTGAAGGCTGGTAAGTGTCCTCCAATATGTGGTTTTTAAAACAGTTAAATGGGCTGTTTTTTCCTTTGAGCCCTATAAAAGTGCGGGTGAGAATGGGGTCTTCTGCAGGAGGGCCGGTGAGGATTTTCAGGGCATGTCTTGCTATGAGGCCTGTTTTTCACCTCTGGAGGCAGGCCCAAATGGTGTTTATATCTAAACCAGGCAAACAATCCTAATGCAGGCCTAAGGATTTTCGTTCTATCAGAATAACATCCTTCGTGTTGAAGGTTCTGGAAAGACTGGTAGATAGATATTTGAGGGATGTGATGCTGGTTAACATGCCCATACATCCTCATCAGTATGTCTACTGACTGGGTGAATCCAGGGAATTGGTGCTCCAACTCTTGGTAAGACTGAGGGATGTGCTGGACTATGGATAACTGCCCATGGTAGTTTTCTTAGACACTGAGCGTGCCTTTAATTATATGACTTTAGGTGCCATTAGGAGGTGTCTAGAGAGTAGAGGAGTTGGTCCGGTTGTTTATGGATTGGATGATGACCTTGAAAGGACATTAACTGTGATGGCTTTGTAGACCTACAGGAGAGCCATTTGGACTGAAGTGGTGCCCAAGACCAAAGGTGATCAAATGGCTACATACCTCAGTAATAAGGCCCTCAATATCCTATGAGGCACTGGTTTGGTGGCCTGGCTCTCTTGTTAAGGCAGTTGCTGCCAAACCAGATTCTTTGCAAAGATTGACATGTTTGATGATAACCAGGGTGGTGCAGACTACCCTACAGTCCACTTAGATCATGGTGGACCTTCCTCCTTTGCAAGGGTGAATATACACCACAACTGGACAGTAAGGGGGTGATGTTTTAAGTACCCTACAAATGATACTCACTGATTCTAACTAGACTTCAGGAGATGTGTTCCATTATCCTGATGGTAGGGGATGTTGGGCCTAAGTATAATCTAGGTGATGATGGGGACTAGGTACAATCTAAGTCCATCTTACACAGTAGTAATACTTTCCAGGAAGGAGTGGAACTCAAGACAGAGGGTTTCTCCTGAAGGCCGGGAGCCAGACATGGTTCATGGACGACTCCTGCTTTGGAAGCAGAATGAGGGGCTGGGGCCCTAGGACAAGGCTTGCCATTCCCTTTAGAAATCTTACCACTGTTTTTCAGGCTGAGATATATGCAATTTTAGCTGTGTTAAGCGTATTTTTACTTTGTCAGGCAGCAGGGCAGAGGTGAATATCTGCTTAGATATCCTGGCAGCTTTGAAAGCCCCTTAAGAGCAGTCACAACTACATCCAAATTGGTGTGGCAAAGCCAAGGGATGTTGGATAGACTCTGCACCAGCTATCAGGTTACTCTTATTTGGGATCCCAGGAATGATATTAGAGGAAATGAGATGGCAGACACTGTTGCTAAGAGAGACATGGGTTTGATTTAATTGGTCCCAAGCCCTTCTGTGTCACGGAAATGTCACGCATGAGATAGCCTAGCTTATGGTGAGAGCCCATTTTGAGATCTGAGTAAACAAACTACTGGCAGGCAAGCCCATGATTTCATTTTGGGGACTGGTGGAAAACAGAGTGAGTTTCTTCAAATTTAACTAGCTCAGAGAAGTTGTTGGCTATCTTACAGGTTACAACACTTTACATAGATACTTATACATAGTGGGACTTACTCAAGATCCTTTATGCAGGAAGTGTGGGAGAGAACTTTAAACCTCACAGCATATACTATGTGAATGCAAAAGTTTCACTATGCGTAGATCTCTAGGTTCCATTTTTTTGGAACCTGAGGATATAAAAAGGGCACATATCAAGGACATGGTCCATTTTTCCAGACCATCAGACTTGATTTATCCCCAGGACTAGCGGCACGCCATTCAAACTTAATCACCATCGCAGATAGCCTGATATGTTTCATTGATGATTTGATATATAGATGTACTTATTCTATAACTATACCAGAGACAGGGTTGGATTTAGGTATTTTGCCACCCCTAGGCAGTGCTAAAATTTTCCGCCCACAATTTTCCCCAAACAATATAAGCAGCTATTATATAAGCCATTATGAGTTTAAATTAGTTTTAAATGTGACGACATTAAATGAAAGTTACAACTCAGAAAAAAAATTATTTGGAATAAAAATACATGCATCTTACTTGTAAATTATACCGATTTCCTTCGTACTTTCTTCATAGAGAAAGCATTGAGGACGTCATCGAAGTCGATCTGATGAAGCACATCAGACTCGATGCAAAGAATTGACAGAGCGTTCAGTTTCTCTTGGCATGTTAAACGAAGATAATTTTTAACTCTCTTGAGCATTGAAAATGATCTCTCTGCTGAACAATTTGCTATAGGTGTACATAGAAATATACGTAGCACTACACCAATATTAAGAAAAACTTCCAAGAGGCCTTTCTTATGGAGTGTTTTGTATAGACACAACAATGACATTCTTTTATCTAAATTGTCCTCACTCATATAGCATTGAAGGTGAATGCATTCATTGTCGAATTCATCCTCTATGTCGTCTGAGTAAGTTGCTCTTAAAGTTTAAGTCCGTTCGAAAATTTGTTTTGTGTCTAACTCACAGAGCTTAGTAAGAAAATCAAGATTAGCAAACAATCCTTCATATGCATTACATATACGTTTCAGTTCTTGACACAGCCTGTCAATAATAACATTGAAAACATTTATTCTGCAATTGTCTCTGCCAGAAAATGCAAAATTTTCTCTTTGCTCACCAAGTTACAACTTACGTCTACGTTTCGTGGTGCTGTCGTAATTGTATGTATCTTCACCACACAGATTCATAGCTTTTTCCTCGTAAAGATCAAATATACCTCTTTTGCATTCAAGATACGTTACTAATGAATTGTAAAGATTGATGACAACTTCTAATTCTGCCTCAATAGATTGTAACGTTTTGCTTACACGGTTAAAGCTTTCTAAAATATCATTCCAAAATAATGCAGTAAAGGCATGTCTCCAAATTTTGGAGTGAATCATGAAGTCCTCCAGCTTCAGAACGATTAAATGGTTTCTCTCTGTTGTCGTCAGATATTGCAGTTACAGCTGATTGGATCTCTAACCACGAAGAACACAAATGACAAGCATCGTACCCGGCCGACCATCTTGTTTGTGAAAGACTTTCCAACACCGTAGAGTTTGGTTTCAGATGAGATAATAAAAGTTTCCATCTCTTTGTAGACACTGAGAAAAAGTTATATAACACCAAAGAAGTTTACTGCGGGCATACAACATCCCACAGCAGAAGAACCAACAAGATTGAGAGAATGAGCCGAGCATGGGATTTAAATCACAGCAAGGGGATTTAAATCTTTAATTCATGCTTGAAGACCTGAGTATGTGCCTAACATATTACTAGCGTCATCATAGGACTGAGCACAGCAATTTTTAATATCAAGACCAAACTCATTCAAAGTTTCCATCACAGCTGTTGCTAGGCTTTCAGACTTACGACCACAGTTAGACAGAAATTTCACAAACCCTTCTATTGGTGAGCCACATTCAGTTACATGAACTAATTGATCTGTATGTGCAATGTCAGGAGTTGAATCTAAAATTATAGAAAAGTACTTAGCTGCTTTTATTTCTTTAATATAAAATTTACCACCTCCAGGGATATTATTTTAATGAACTCATCATAAATTTGTGATGACAAATACATGTTGTGCCACTTACTTTATTTCCATATCTCTTTATATGCTCAGCGAGAAATAGGTCGAACTGCGCAACCAATTCTAATGACATGATATAATTTCCATTATTGTTTGAACCAAACTTTTCATCTGTGCCTCTAAACAACAAACCATGCTTAGCGAGGGATTTTACTGTTGCTACTATACGCTTTAGAACTTCCCTCCAATACTTAATTTCTTCTTCTGTTTGAAGTAGCAAAGCCCTATCAATTCTTTTAGCCGTATTTTTTCTTGCTAACATTGCTGTAATTGCACATTTATGTTCATAAGAGTTTTCATGTTCTTTCATACGTTGATTTGCGTTTTACCAGTCATTGTAACCTTCTGTAGCAGCTAAAGTAGATGTCTTTCCAAAGAGCCTACAGGGAGCACAATAAACTTGCATTTACTTTTTGAAAACACTAACCACGATCTAGACCGCATTTCACCATTAATTAAAGTTCGGCTGAATAGTGATTGCGAAAGGTATCTGGCAGTGTCTGAATACTGTCGCCTTGTGCACTCAAAATGTTTGTCGATAGTTTGTGTTATGCCATGTCTTAGTATGTAGTCTCGTGTTGCATCGTTTATTGCATTTAGCAGGATCATTACATGGTTGAACAAATTCACTATCTTCATATCCTCTTGAATCGGATGCACTGAAATTATTGTTATTGTCACCCCTACTGGTACTTCACCCGCATCGCTACACTGTCCAAATTCACTTGTTTCCGTTAATTCTTTATTAGAATCTGTATTAACAGCAGCACCATCAGCGTCTTTCTTTTGTTGAGCAATGTTATAGAAAGAAACTGTTTAACTTTTTACACTTTCCAATTAACAACCTATTTTTTTCTTGCTTTACTTTAGCATTTTTTCTATATTGTGACCCGCTTAACTTTTTACGCGATTCAGGTTCACTCATTTGGAAGCTGTAATTTACAAAATGAGTACTTACAATTTCTTACATCCTCAATCCTCTGTTCTTACAACCGTTCACTATCTAAGTTCATTGAATACTAAAATATACTCGTTAATAGTTTGAAACATATTCAAACATTCATTGTTGAAACAAACTGATTTCTGAAAGGCAGGCTGTGATTCATTTTTAAGCTATTGATGACGATATAGGTCTATATTGAAAATGTAATTGAGTTATATTAATAGCAATAAGCATACATCCTATTTGATTTTCAACACGGCATTGTTGTTTATACAAGCGATTAAATGTAATAATTTCCTCCCTGCCCCTTCTACATGTTTTGCAATAAAATTACGCAGCTGCAGTCTTTCCTTTTACTCTTGCCGCAAGCCTGTGATAATGCGATAGAACAACAATATTCTACTTCCACAAGTTGTACAAGATTAAACTTCAGAAAAGATTTGCCAACATTTTTTAAAAATAAATATTTTACAGTAAAAAAGAGAACAGAAAGATAGAATTGCCACCCTAGGCAACTGCCTAAGTTGCCTAGGCCTAAATCCGCCTCTGACCAGAGAGGGGAATTAGTCACCAGTAGCTAAGAAACTGTGAATGAAGAACAATTATGTGATATAAATAGTAACAATAGCACAAATGTTGAAGCAAATAAACACATTTAACAGCTGTTTATTTGGCCTACCTTAATGTGACACTGAGGCGCAGGGTTGCAGGCAGAGGTATCCGATTACTATTCTGTTTTAACAATAGTGCTACTAGATTTAAAATAATATCAAATTGATCAAGATTCATTCTCATTTACTTTCAGAATTGCAGTGAATCATTTTCTCTCATTTCGCAAAATGGATTATGGAAGTCCCCCCCCCCCCCCCCCCCGTCAATTCTTATTTGACTCAGGGGATGAATGAACCCACCATCTTCGACGAAAGGATAGATTTTTTTTAAAATATATCAGTCCCAGTAAATTAGTTACTGCAGTTTGCATATGCATAAACACTTTTTTTGTCTTTTCAGAAGCAGTCATTTTAACTCAGCTGTGAGTTGACTTCGCTTGTTCTCTTTTTGATTGGGTAATACTTTGTTATGTCTCTCATTGTGAATGTCTACATATTGCTAAGTTTACATGTTGTCTTAAATTATTTATGTTTATGCCCACTTTTCATTGTGAATGGGACCTTAGTTTGCCCAATTAAAACAATTTTCCAACCTTAAATTACCTGAATTATTACTTAAATATTTGAGTCCCTTACTTTGAATTTCCTATTCTGCCTATGCATAACTTTGCCAATGAGTAAAGTTTTATATTTATTTAATTGTGCTAGCAATCTTCCTTAGAATATGGCTATACATCAGCTCAAGCTGTTATCTTGCCACATTCTCCCCATATTACACTCTTTAATTATAACATAAAAATGCTAATGATAATAATAATAATGATACCAAAATAATAATCTTATAATAATAATATAATTACATAACTTAACATCATATGACGAAATTAATTTACATCCCTTTTTATTGTCCATAACCATTTCTTTTTTACTTTGGACAGGTACTCTCCTACCTTTTTACTATCCTTGTTAAAAATCTTGCTTAAAGCTACTTTCCTGTCCACTTTGAACCATTTCCCATTTATAGCTTCCTTTCTTCAATGCCGTGTACCTTTACAATAAAAAAACGGTATGTTCTAAATTTTCTTTCCTCACATATTGGACACTGGTTCTGTGGGAACCCATTTCTCATTCCTATTAGTCTCCATACACCTGCTCATACCCAGGCTATACTATCTCTTTGTTCCTTATTTGAGTTATCCACATACTGTTCTCTAGCCCATACATTTTTTATTAATATATATGATTCCAAGGAACTTTTCTTCCCAATGTTACTAAATAAATTTTGTATCTCTATATCTTCAAACCTCTGCCTAGCTTCTTTCCAAAAACCCTTAACATTACTTTCCCTCCTTCTACAAATTTCTCCCAGACCACTATTTTCCAAATTAGTTTGTATACTATAACTCCACCCATTTTTCTTTAAGCTCCTTTCTTGGAATTCCAAACACTGCCTCAACAAGTTCTTCTCTTCTAAATTTAATAGTCTGTACCAGTATTTAAGAGTTCTCTCCATTATTACCCATTCCCCCCCCCCCCCCCCACTCTCTGCATTTCAATTAGAGCAAATTCCTTAACTGTAGCATTTGGCAGGCCTAAAACTTCTCTACAAAAACTCCTATGTACCATATCTCTCTCTTCCCAGCTTTGTTCTACTCCCCATATTTCACTTCCATATAACATTTTTGCTTCAACTACTGTGTTATATATTTTCTCTAGCCATTTAACATTTATATCTGGTATTCTATATTTGCACCCTCTAATCGCTGACATTGCCCCTTTCCCCTTTGTCAATACCAGTTTCTTCTGTTTCTCCCATTTTCCACCCCCATCCATTTTAACCCCTAAATATATACAATCTCTGACCACTTTATATTCCTTCTCTCCATTCTTCCACTTTTCATACTTGTCCAGTTTGGCACCTTTCTTAAACACTATAATTTGAGTCTTCTCTTGATTTACTTTCAGATTCCATTCATCACAATATTTATTCATTTGCTGTAGGGACTGCTTCAGACCAATGGTTGAAACTGATCCTATCACTAAATCATCAGCAAATAATAACCCAGGGATTGATACGTTATTTATCACAGGCAACCAATTATTATTCCTTCCTATCTCAGTGAGGATATCATCAATATAGATTAAATAACACTGGACTTAACTTACATCCTGGAGTCGTAAGCCAGCTCGCTTACGTTGTGGGAAGGTTGTGTAACGGAGCAAGCACGAAAGAACAAGAAAAGAATGGGAGTGGACGTACAAACGTACCGAGGTAGAATCGGAAGTTTTGGCAGGAAAAAAATAAGAAAAGATGGAAAAATAAAAGTGGAAATTCAGATATGGAGAGTCATCATGATGATAATCATGATTTGCTGATAATAGGAGTGGAACAGAACCCAGGACCAACGGAAACGAACAAAATAATGGAAGAAATAAGGGAGATGGGAATGCAACTAGGAAAAAGGATGCATAACAATACAAAAGAGTTGAAAGAAGCAATGAAAATACAAAGAGAAGAGACGGAGAAACAGATATCAGAATGTAAAGAAAGAATAGTTGGGATGGAAAAAGATACGAAATGGATAAGAGAAGAAAAAACTGCGTAATATTTGGAGCGGCAGAGGACAGAAGAAATCTGGAAGACACAGTGTATGAAATTATAGAAGATGTGCTGGGAATACCGATGTTCGGCTGGGAAATTGAAGATACGTTTAGGATAGGCAAGAAAGGAAGAAAGCCAAGACTATTATTTTGAAATTGACAACAATGAGAAAAAAGTGGGAGATTTTAAGACAAACAAGAAGACTAAGGGGGACAAAAATATTTATAGAACAGGACTATACAAAAGAGGAACAAGACCAAAGGAATTAATTAAAAGAATGAATGAAGCAAGGGCAGTAGGAAACAAAGCATATCTAAGAGGTCTACAATTAATAGTGGAAGGCGAAAATTGGAATATGAGCATTAAAAGAAATGAAACTAGAGGAACATATGCACCACAGCAAAATATAGACCGGCCGAAAACGCAGGACAAAGACCTGAACAGAGAATGGAATCATCAGCAGGATTTCAGCAAAGTCAAACATGGGCGAGAAGAGGTCAGCAACACGAGAAAACAACAGCTGAGCAAGAGGGCAGAAGAAGTGGGAGAAGCAGCTTTGTAGAGAGGAGAGAGGAGGAGACAAGGGGAAGGCAGGAAGAAGAGTTGGTAGTGGAGGGAGGAAGTGAAGAAGCAACATTGGTGAGCGAAATGTCCGAGAGGGAGGAGCCAGTAGAAAGAGGGGTGGCAGCAGGAGTTGTGATGAGTGAGGGAAGGGAGGCAGGGAAAAGTGAAAGTGCAGAGAGGGGTAAAATGCAAAGTGTTATTGGTAGGGTCCGTAAGTGAAGCAGAAGAAATAACAAAAAAGAAAGGATCAGAAAATGTACCCAAGGATTACATTCAGCTTAATGATGTAAGAGAAGAAAGGGGAATGGAGCCACGAACTACAAGATACAGGAAAATGGTGGAGAGTTTTAAATTTCAAGAACAACCAAAGAATAAATAGGGAAAGGGGCTAAAATTGATGTTTTGGAATGTGGAAGGGCTAAGAAATAAGATAGGCAGCAGGGAAATTAAAAACATTATGTGTTCTATGGATATTGTGGGAGTAGCAGAAACATGGCTGGGAAAGGAAGAACTAGTAGAGATAGCAGGTTTTAAGTTTCTAGAGAAAAAGGCAAGAAAAAGATGTGGCAGAGGAAGAGCATCAGGAGGAGTAGATTTGTTTATAAAGAATGATACGGAAAAAATTATTGATATAGAAAAAATGGAGAATAGAGGCACCAATGTGCTATGGTCAATAATTAAACAGAATAACAGAATAAGATTAGGAATAGGGGTGGCATATAACCCACCAGAAGCATCATATTTTTACAATAGTAACTTTTATAGTAAATTAGAAGAAGACATGGAAGAAATACGAGAAAAGATGCCAGAGACAAAATGTATTGTGATGGGAGATTTGAATGCGAGAATAGGAAAAGAGAATGGAAGGTTATTAGATAAAGAACAGACACAAGAAGATAGGGATGTGATAAGGCCAAGGAAAAGCATGGAAATAGCGAGTAATAGGGAGGGAAAAAATTACTAGAATTTTGTGAGGTAAACAACATGTTAATATGTAATGAATTAATGGAAGGAGGCGAGGAAGAGGAGTTTACATTCATAAACACAAACGGACAAAGTGTAGTAGATTACATGATATGTAATGAGGAATTGGAGGATAGAATCACCACATTTAAAATAATAAACAAAGTAGTAGGTAGTAGCCATTTCCCACTAATGATGGAAATAAATGTTTTGGAACAGAAGGTAAAGAATAAGGAAATAGCTAAAATAAAAACAATAAAAATGTATAAATGAAGGGAAGTACTAAAGAGGACTTTGTGAAAGAATTAAAGTCAAAGGTAAGTCAGATTGTGGAGTGTGGTATAAAAATGGCTATGGATGAGGGAAATTCAGAAAAAGTACTACAGTTACTAAAATTATTACTAACGAGAGCAGGAGCAGGGATGGAAGGAAGGCACAGAAAAGGCCAAGAAATTAAGGGGTGGTTTGATGAAGAGTGCAGAGTTAAAAAAAAGGAGGTATTTAAAGAGCTTATTAGATGGAGGAGGTCAGAGAAGGAAAGGGATAGACAAAATATGATGAAACTTAAGGGAGAATATAAAGGTTTGCTTGAAGCTAAGAGGAAAGAATGGCAGGGAAATATAGAAAAGAAACTAAAGGCAGCAATAGAGAGTAAGGATAGAAAAAAAAAAATATGGGAAATAGTGAGGATGATGAACAAGAAGAGAGAGGATAAAAACGAAATTACACCGAATGAATAGATAGGATACTTTAGAAGGCGAATTGGAGAAGGGAAGAGGGTAAAGTTAGACATAAAAGCGGTGGGACAAGGAAGAATATTCAATGAAAAATTAGATGGTAAAATCACAGAGCTGGAAGTTTACCAGCAAATAAGGAATATAGAAAAAGGTAAGGCAGTAGGAATAAATGGAATACCAGGGGAATTCTGGAAAATATATGGGGAAATGCAAAGTGGTTTAAAAGTGATGACAAAATTATTAAATAAAATTAAAGAAAAGAATGATGTACCAGAATGTTGGAAAATAAGCATGGTAATACCAATCTATAAAGGAAAGGGAGGTGCAAATAGACCAGAAAACTATAGGGGAATAAGTTTATTATCAATATTAGGAAAAATATACACAGGTATATTGGCCGACAGATTAAGAAGCTGGGTGGAAGAGGAAGGAAAACTGTCAGAATATCAAGCAGGGTTTAGGAAAGGTAAACAAACAATAGACAATATATTTATAATAAAGACTATAATAGATAAGTATCTGAGCAGGAAAAGAGGAAGGATATACATGTTTTTTGCAGATTTTGAAAAAGCATTTGATACAATAAATAGAGAAGCATTAGCTTACAAATTAAGCAAGAAAGGGGTAAGCAAAAATTTTATAAAAGAAATCGAAAAGATTTATAAAGATATAAGATTTTGTATAAGATGTAAAAATAATGGGGTTACAGAAATGACGGAGCAAAAAATAGGATTAAGACAAGGATGCAAATTGAGTCCTATATTATTTAATATATTCATAGATGACATATTAGAAAGAGTGAAAGAAAAAAATCTACACTGCCCTATAATAGCAAATACAGAGATACCAGGTTTAACTATACGCGGATGATCTAATGGTCGGAGCTATAACGGTAATTGGGCTACAGAAAGCAATCAACGGAATACATGAATCCTGCGAAGAATGGGGAATCAAAGTAAATATAAATAAATCAAAAGTTATGGTATTTAAAATAGGAAATAAACTAAAAAGAGAAGAGAAATGGCAGATGGGGGGTTTAAAGTTAGAAGTTGCCAAGGAGATGGATTATTTGAGGTGAGGATGAGCAGTACCGGGGAATGGGGGGCGCATAGCAGGAAGGTTATGGCTAAAGGAAAGGCAGCAATGACAGGAGTAAGGATGTGCAAATATAAATTAGAAATGCCAACTAAATGGATAGAAAGAATGTATGAAGCAAGAATGCTATATGCAGTAGAAATTTGAGGGGGAACTGAATTAAACAAAAAAATAGATCAGAGCTATAGAATGTTTTGTAAAGAGCTTTTGGGGTTACCAAGATCAGCACCAGGGGAAGTAGCATTAGTGGAATTAGGAAGAACAAGAAGAAAGGGAGTGATACTAGAATTCTGGTTTAGATGCCTGAAAAAAGATGAAGAGGAAATTTTAAAGATATGCATGGAACAACAAAAGAGTATGAAAAATAAAAATAGCTGGTGGACATGGGTAGAAAAAATTATGGAGAAGATAGGAATGGGAGATATTTGGAGAACAGGAGAAAGAAATAGCAATGGTTTCTGGATAACAGTAAGAAACAGAGTGGAGGACATAGAAAGACAAGAGATTTGGGGAAGCTTAGAGAATAAAAAGTCACTAGGGTTCTATAGATTAGTAAAAAGGAAATGGGGAAGAGAAGGGTATGTGGATTATTGTAATAGAGCAGAAAAAGAAGCGTTTGCATGGATGAGAACAGGATCAATGTATCTGAGAGGGCTAAGAGGCAAAAAAAAAAAAAAAAAAAAAAAAAACGGAATTTGTGAAGTATGCGGAGGCAGTGAAAGCACAGAACATTATATGACAGAATGCAAAGAATTAGCAGAATGGAGACAAAAAGTATGGGAAAAAATGGATAGGAAAACAGTAGCAATTAAAATGCTAATGAGAAAGGAAGAAAAGCAAAATAAGAATATGGGGGAGTTCTTAAAGAAAGTAAAAGAGAAATGGATTAGAAAAGTAAGAGAGATAAGAAAGGTAGAAAGGCAAATGGAGGAAGGAGAGGATGGGGAATAGGGATTAAAGGTAGCAAGGGATGCTTAGATGAGCCAGAAGGCCAGGATGCTAGGCAAAAAGAGCAGCATAGCTGGCAAGGAAATTTGTACATAGGTTAAGTTAGTTTATAAAGTATCCATCCATCCATCCATCTTACATCCTTGTCGTAACCTTTTCCTTTGGTTTACTTCTTTTGTCACCAAACCTACTCCTACTTTCACACAAAATGTGTTCTCCTCGTATAGAGCTTTAAATAAATTCACCATCTGTTGGCTTACTCCCTTCAAGAATTTGTGCCACAACAAATTAAATCAATGCGGTCATACGCTTTCTCCAAATCAACAAATGCCATGTATAATTTCCCCTTTTTTCTTTTAAATACTTATCCACCAGAGTTTTAATTATGAATAAGTTATCTACTGTTCTTCTCCTATTACAAGAACCCATTTGAAACTCCGAGAGGATATTATATTCCTCTACCCAGTTTTGTATCCTATTTGCTAAAATCCCTGTGAAAATCTTTCCAGCATTTGAAAGTAATGCTATTCCCCTGTAATTATTGGGTTTATCAACGCTCCCCTTACCTTTATATATAGGATGAATTATTGCTTTCCTCCAATGCTCCGGTACATACCCCTTGATTTTTATTACATTAAACAAATCAGTAAACATCTTTACTCTAGTCTCATCACTACACCATTCTTTGATAAACTCAGGAGGAATTCCATCAATATCCGTTGCCTTATTATTTTTCATTGCCTTCACTTGTTTCACTACCTCCTCATCTCTTACTTCACTATCTAATATATCTATGTATCCCACTCCAAAATCCGCCACTGGTTTCATCTTGATAAAACCGTCCCCCTCGAATAACATTTTAAAATACTCCATCCAATCTGCTGAAGTGATATTTGGTTTAACTAACCATTTATTATACATGGATTTTAACACTCTCCACAGCTTACTGGCATTGTTCTCCCTTAAAACTTTAATCAGATTACTTTGTTCTTTATTTCTCTATTCTTGTTTCTTTTCTTCTAATAGTGCATTATATAAATTCCTACTCTTTAGGTATTCCTTCTTATCTCCCTCATACCCTCTCTTTTTCCATCTTACTAATGCCTGTTTCACCACCTTTTTTGTTATTTTGCATTCCTCATCATACCACCCTATTTCCTTTATTACCCTGCCCCTTCCCCTTCTCATCCCTTCCCCTGCTCTTTGCATTAACATATTAAAAATATTGTTTACATTCTCTATTTCCTGGTTCCTTATCATAAAACTCATTCCCTGTTGACATAATTTGCGGTAGATATGATGATGGAGTTTATTAGCACCATGTTGAGGCGTTAATTTGTTGGAGTTATAGCCAGCTCCAAGTTTGAAAGCCAATTTGCAGGAGTTATATATGTTATGTAGTTGTTTGGAGAAGTTTGCCCCACAGTTGTATGCCACTTTGAGAATGTTATTGAGCCTAGTTGTATTTGTTGCCAACTTTGAAGAAGTTATTTAGCTCGATGCTGGATGTGAGAAACCCCACGTATGTGCGTCACTTTGAGATAGTTTTTAGGTTACGTAATATTATTACATATATTTAAAAAAAATGTGCTGTTATGTAATTATTTAGCTTCACGTTGAGATACACTTTGAAGTAAGTTGATGCTTGGGACGCTAAACTTTGTAGTAAAGATGATGCTTGTTTTACGTAATATTATTTAAATTTGCCTCGGCTGCTTCAGTCGCACTATAGAAACATCTGGAGAAGGAGGGAAAATAATGCTAAGGGTTTTTGGAAAGAAGCTAGGCAGAGGATTGAAGATATAGAGATACAAAATTTATTTAGCAACATTGGGAACAAAAGTTCCTTGGAATCATATATATTAATAAAAAATGTATGGGCTAGAGAACAGTATGTGGATAACTCAAATAAGGAACAAAGAGAAAGTATTGCCTGGGCACTAGCAGGTGTATGGAGATTAATAGGAATGAGAAATGGGTTCCCACAGAATCAGTGCCCAATATGTGGGGAAAGAGAAGATTTAGAACATATCGTTTTTGACTGTAAAGGTACACAGCATTGGAGAAAGGTAGCTATAAATGGGAAATGGTTAAAACGGGACAGGAAAGTAGCTTTAAGCAAGATTTTTAACAAGGATAGTAAAAAGGTAAGAGAATACTTGTCCAAAGTTAAAAAGAAATGGTTATGGACAATAAAAAGAGATGTAAATTAATTTCATCAAGTGATGTTAAGTTATGTAATTATATTATTATTATTATTATTATTATTATTATTATATATTATTACTATAAGATTATTATTTTGGTATCATTACTATTATTTTTACTACTATTTGTATTATTATCATCATTTTTTATGTTATAATAAGAGTGTAATATGGGTAGAATATGGCAAGATAACAGCTTGGGCTGATGTATAGCCATATTCTAAGGAAGATTGCTAGCACAAATAAATAAATAAATAAAAAAAATAGAAACATAAGTTCTTTTCAGGTTGTGATAAGACAAAAAATTAAAAGACGTCACAGAATTTACTTTTTAATTTCACTTCCTTTTATTTTTCTTTATACTTGCACATTTTATAAACACAACACTTTATAAAAGAAACTGTGAGTTCTTTATACCTTCTAGTGGAGAACACAATTTTTACCACCCGTACTCTAAAACATCTTACCCGCGACTGACTAAATCCAATGGTAAAAACCTTGAAGTTTCTGTAATGCCAGTCTCTTATTGGCTAATTCTAGTCCAATAGAATTTAAGTATTCAAACTAAAACTTTTCTTTACTGTTGATTGGCTAATTCCAAACTGTAAGCGAAACTTACGTCACTACCGATCTTTTCATGACCAGTATTTTTTAAAACTGCAGACACATTATTGTCACAAAAATTACATTATTACCTCATTATTAACAATCTAAAACATATCATTCTCACAGTTTTTGCACTATTAGAGTATATAAACATTTACATGACATTAATAAATACGTTTACAATAAAAATAAGTATTTACAATGATTTTACATACAATTTAAATAATAATTATATATATATTGTTTTCAAGGTGGGCTGTTATTGAATTTAATTATAATAAAACACAATTAACATCATTCAGGTATTAAAATACTGCCTCAAATTGACCATGCTTAGAATCGAATCTAATGTTAGTTTAAATTCTACCCTCTGTTCCTCCCTCCATTTAAATTCAATATATTGCTTAGTATTCTTTCCCCATTCCCATCTAACTTCCCTTACTTCCTCTGATTGCCTTTGAATCTCCACTACCAGCGGGAAGTGGGAACTATTAGATACAAAGTTTAGTACTTAAAGTTTTCTATTGTATACGTCTTGCTAATCGGCTATAATATATAATCAATGACACTTTGCCCATTCATATTAACAAAAATAAACTCTCCCTCCAAATCATCTCCATATTTACCGTTCAATATATCCAAAGCGTTCACTTCACAAAATTCGATAGAACCATCACTTGACTTATCAATACACTTATCTTTACTTCACCTGAACTGCTCTCTTCTGGAACGTGTTTCATTTCCAACAAACATATCACACTCTATATTCACATCCCCTTCACCTATTCTGATATTAAAATCCCCCATTATTATTACTTCCGTATTCCCGTACTTCTCTCTTAACCTATTTATATCTCTCTCTAGCGCCTTCAACAATTCAGGATTATGATATTGCGAGGGAGCAGGTGCATTGTACACTACACCTAAACATATGGCTTTCTCATTTATCAGTTTATCTTCCAATATAATCCACAAAACAGTTTTAATCCTGGACCAAGTATCTCTTACTACTTTCCCTATGGATTGTCTTACAAAAAGATCCACTCCCCAGAAGCTCTTCCCTTCCTTGCTAACCCCTCCCCTTCTATTCCAACATATGTATAATCCTTAACCTCTATATTTACTTCCCTTAGCCAGGTTTCTGCTACCCCTAAATAATCTACCTTTTCTAGTAATGTCTCAACTTTCCTGTAAATATTTTATTTTTTAATCCCTCACAATTCCAGAACCCAATCTTCCTCCTCCTTTTTTCCTTTCCCTATTGTGAACCTGTTCTGCTTCTAAACCTGTCCATCACTTTCCTACTCCGTAATTCTATTCCTGCTTTCTCCTTTGACGGTCCTGCTAAATTTCTGTCCAAAACCAGTATACTCCCACTGGGTGTCGACACAATGCTTTCCTCTCCCTCCATTCCATCACTCTGAGACCACGCCCCCACCCTGTCCACGGCCAGATCATGTGCCAATTTAGCTTCCTCCCTCCTAGGTGAAATCACTTTCCTTGTTTCGCCAGCTGATGTCCTTGGGTCACTCTGATCTGACGTTCTGGCTACGTCATCTCCACGCCTTGTCTCTAGCACCATCATCTTCTTTCCGCCAGCCCCACGTGCCGGTGACGTAACTTCCATGTGTCGATCCTTAACCTCTGGTCTCCGATCGCTCTTTGGACTTCCTCTGCATTCTCTGGTCTCAGATGTATTTCGCTGAATCATATCTTGCTCCTGGAATCTACTGTACCTTGAGTCACTTTCGTATTCCGTCACCATACGCCATTCGACCCACAATCGTAGATTCTTTATGAAGGCCCGTTTCCCTTCCATTCTTGCCAGCATCATTTGTTGTATTAAATCCTTCTTCAAGGCCCGTTGTTCCACCGATAAATCTCTGTTTATAAAGATATTTGTTCCTTTTAGTAACTTTGATTTCTTCAATACTTCATAAACAAACTGCACTGACGTAAATCTTGCAACTATCATTCTGGCTCCTCTTGATCTCCCCACTCTAAATGCTTCTCTAATCTCCCAGCCCTGTAGCTTCAAACCAAGCTTTCCTTCTATAATCTCTCTGACCTCATCTACAGGCCATACCCATTCCTTTCTTTCACTCCTGCTATAACCAAATTAAATCCGCGGTGTCTCTCTTCCAGCAGCTCAAATCTTCTTTTAACTTTGTGTACCACATTTCGTATATCTTGCATTTGATTTTTTATCTCTCCCTTGATATCTATTTTTTCCATTCCATTGAGTTTAATTCCTAATTTCTCATCCATATCTTTAATGTATGCCAAAGTTTGTTCCATGGTTGTCACCAATCCTACTCCTACTTTCACACAAAATGTGTTCTCCTTGTATAGAGCTTTAAATAAATTCACCATCTGTTGGCTTACTCCCTTCAAGAATTTGTGCCCCAACAAATTTAAATCAATGTGGTCATACGCTTTCTCCAAATCAACAAATGCCATGTATAATTTTCCCCTTTTTTCTTTTAAATACTTATCCACCAGAGTTTTAATTATGAATAAGTTATCTACTGTTCTTCTCCTATTACGAAAACCCATTTGAAACTTCCATCCCCATTTGGCCCAGGGTTGATTTCAACTCTACCAATTACCAATAGTATACCTATTACACATGTGAGAAGAAACATGTTTGCCATCTCTTCTACACCTTTGTTTTAGAATCCTTCCATTTTAACTTGTTAAATGCTCCAATTCTTGCTCTGTACACCTCAATACCAATTCCCATGGTTACTTGAGCCCTGCTTTCTTCCACTCCAGGAGCTTCCTCCTCACACATCCACTCTCTTCCACTGCTTGCTTAGCACTCCAAGTTTTATATAACACTTTGTTTCAAATTTGTTTCCAAGCTGAAAACAGAATGGTGAAGAAAACTGCACACTGCATGTATTTTTCGTGCTATATTTTTGCCAATATACATCGGAAAATTCCAATATTAGAACAGTTCAGGTTACAACAGATGACGCTTTATAGCAAAATGAAAATACACAACAGAGAGCAATATTAGTTTCATATTTAGTCAGACTAGAGTTTTTTATGTTTTTTAAAGCAATGCACAAAGATGAAATTTACAGTGGAAATTTTAATTCTACAGATGAAAGCCTTTAAACTCAAACCCCAGAAAACAAAATAGCATAACATTCAGGTGCTTATTTTAATATGTAATGAATGCTATATCCACTTATATCTACAAATTGCATCCAAAATATAATAAAAGTATGCAATGTCTACATAATGTGGAACAAAATTGTACAGCTGATAATGCAAATGAATGTTTGTGAAGTATGTTGTGTTCAATCTATCCATAGTGAAATAGGCAGTATGTTACAGTTGGCTTCATTTAACTATATCATATTTAAGGATGTACTACTTGCAAAGTTTAAAAAAGGTATAAAGGATATGCAGCCTGAAAGAAGTGAACACATGAATGAGACTCCTATTCTTCTTGACATGACAGTTTGAGGAGGGTGCAGTTGGATGATGTCAATTATCTTGTAGCTGTTTACATGCCTATGTTGTCAATATTTTGCTCAACTCAGCTGTACAGAACTTGAGCACATTTTATGCTGCATTTACGGTGGTTTCCTAACATTTAGACACACATGCCACAGATTTTGTGGAATGTCTGCAATTTTATGGTAAATGAAAATGCCAGGCTGCAAAGAAAAGTTTTTACTGTATCTGAACTAAACTTCACCAAATTTGATGTTTTTTTGGGGGGGGGGGAAGTCAAGGATGATAGTCTGAGAATTTGTTGTCACACGAGAAATGGGTTGCATTTATTCATAATTGCATTTCTAGTGAGCGGCATTCAGAGTTGCTAAAAATTGTGGGATATTATTTCTCCATTCCTGGTCATAACACCAATGTAAAGAGCTTTTCCCCTCACGAGTGTCAGTGGACAGAGGAAAGGAATACATTAACAATAAAATCAGTTATGCAATGCTGCAAATACAATACAATATGAAAAATATAAGTTGTTGTGATTTCATAAGCTTATTGTGAGCAATACCAAGCTCCTTTCTTCTGCTCCAGGTTCTGAGAAATATGATTGTATAAGAAAGCTTAAATATTGATACTGAATATATTAAGTTGTACTTAATACATTTAAAACATTTTTTATAATTTGTGTTTACTTAAGGTAAAATATAAAAATAAAAGTCTTTCCGAAACTCTGGATTATTAATTAAATGCACATTTCTCTAACATTAGGGCTCCTTATTCCTCAAAATTTAATTTCCTTAAATCGATTAAACTAAAATTGAAATATGTCCTGGTTTTGGATTATCAGATTATGGCAACCCTACATACTGGTCTACTGGAAACTAGATAAACTAACAACACAGCAATGTTTATTAGAAAGGGCAAGAAAGGGAGGGAAGCAAAGAGAAAAGTTTTGCTAAAACATGTAGCTACAATACACTTGTTCATTTTGATTGAAGAACTCATTCCATACAACAATGATGCATGGCTTGTATCTTTTCTAAATGTTGTGAGAAGTATGTATCTACTTAACAGTGTGTGATTCCATCATTATTTTATCCAAGATATATTAAGCTCGGAAAGTGCCATTCCTTTATCATATAAAGTTCTACCCTTGCCTATGGCTTGTTCATAATTCTGAGAATGAAACAAACAGATTCATGTAGGCAAGCCTTCAAAGATTTAAAAATTCTAACGCTATACTCCCTATTTATGTATGAAGTAATAGTACAATTGTTCAATAGGCAAGATGCAGGCCAAACAAACAAACAAATACAGAGGAAATACAAACTTTCGCGTACAGTCACATATGCTAGAAATGCATAAAAATAAACCTACTACTGCAGCCCATGAACGGTATAATAAACTCCCTGCCTATTTGAAAAATATTAATAACTTTAATGTATTCAAGAAAGAATTAAAGAAATTTTGCATAGAAGGTTGCTACTGTTCAATTGATGAATATCTTAGATAATATGGGACAAATAATTTAGTATTGATATAATATTAACTTGTAATAGTGTATAATATGTAACTTTTATTGTAAATATGTTACTACAAATTTTATCTATGTATATATAAAACTGTATGATTCTGTACATATTTCCTTGACGATGCTATGAATACGTATGTATTTCTTTAAGCAAATAATAAATGAATAAATGAATGAATGAATAAATAAATAAATAAACAGTGCACAATTTTCTTTAGTAGACATTTATGTAGCTCCAAGGAAAAATAGCTTTATGACTAGAAAAGTGGAATTTATGGTTAATGAATCTGCTTGTTCTGTTAACTGCCGGTCTGAAGTTATGTAATACATAAAATTATAATCATAAATAAGAAAATACATTATTTATTTATTTATTCATTGCAATGACCCCATGGCCTTGGAACAGGTTTTATAAATAAGGACTAAAATCACGCTTGGCTTCTTCTTAAGGAGAACAAAACACAAAAATCATGTTTCTTCCTAACATGATGGATATGACCTGTAAAATGCAGTGGTAAGATTGTTTTCTTACTCCAACACACTGTTACCGCTGAGCAAGCGAAATAATAACCACCTTATATGTCATCAGAGCCAGCTGTGTGCTAGAAGCAGTAGGGAGATCGCAATCAGTCATTGCTGCACATGTATTTATCAAGAATACTGTATTTTGTGATGGTGTTTTGGCAATACTGTTACTGAGTCAGTTTAGTATTATACAAACAACATAATATTGTGAAAAATAAAATGCCTCAATGTTGTGCATATAACTATGTGAGAAGGTAAATACACAAGGAAACTCATTTTCATGCGTTTCCAAACAGAGACAAATCTCCCAAAAGATATAGGAGATGGGTAGAATTTTGCAGAAGAAAAGATTTTTTGCCTGGTCCCTGTGCTCGTTTATGTTTCTTCCATTTTAAGGACACAGATTATGAACAAACACAGTTATTAAAAAAGCAGCTTATGCTGGATGAAAATTTCAGAGGGTCTTTATTAAAACCTGGAACTATTCCTACTATAAGGAAAAATGAAGACAATTTTCAGATATCAAGTTCTAGTAAGACAACTGATCCTTCAACATTTTCATCCAAGAGCAAATGATAAAGAACAGAATGATATGTGGCTAGAAATTATAAAAGTATAGTTTGAGCAATGCGATAGTGTTACTTGGAATAAGACTGACAACGAAGGCGATGGTGATAAAAGTAGTGAAAGAGAATTCAGAATAGGTGATGAGAAAACCAAGAATTCAGAAGTACAAATGTGAACTAGGTACTGCAATCATACGGAAATATATATCGTTGGAACTTGAAAATATCTATGAAACAAGTAATGATGAGGCAGATCAGGATAAGCTGAATGAAACTTTCTACGAACGTGATATTTCAGATTCTGTTACTAATGAGGAAGAAGAAGACGAGACTTTCACCATACATGGAAATGAATTACAGGGAATATTTCATTGTTGCTTGGACATATCTACTTTTATTTTTCAAGGTATGTGTTTTATGTAGAGAAATCGAAACAATTTCTCATTACATTAAAAGGACAATGCTATGGGTTAAAGCAGTGTATTATTGTGGTAATACATTCACTTAGAACTCACAAACTTTATCAAGAAAGAAACCAGAAAGAAATGCTTTAATAGCATATGGTATATTGTTTCAGCAATTTAAGTCCTTCTGCAAATCACTGGGTTTGGCAAGGTTTTCATGGCGTATGTTTGATAAAACCATTCGGCACGTGGCAGCACCAGTTGTGAGCATTTAAGATTCAAGAAAGAAAAAAAAAAATCTTGAATTCATTAAAAGGTTGTGTGTACCTATATGGTTGGCAGGGGATGAGCAGTACGACTCCTCAGGATTTCAAGTCAAATATTTAGTCTATTCTGTCATGGATTTAAATTGCCACAAAATTATTGATTTTGGACTTGTTCAAAGAGGTATGGTGAAAGGCGATTTGGAAAATGATGCTTATGACAACATAACGGCTAAGCTTGCAAAATGGGAAATGTGTAGAGTTGAAGTTTTTCTCTCTGACAGACACAAAGGTAAGATACCTGTTAAAAACTCAGTACCTGGAAGTTGAACATGAATTTGACATAAGGCATTTGTATAAAAGTCTAAATCACAATTTCAATGTAAATAATAATAAAAAAAAAAGACTGGTGTCAAAACCCAGTACTGCAAAACATCTGGGTCTTGGATCATTATGAAAAATAAATATGAGGAATCTAACGAAGAATGGAAATTGCTGATAATGCGTAAAATAAAATGTATCCAATAGCAGTCCATGAATTAATCCATGCTGTAAGTTGTTTGTAGCAGGAATATCACCAGGTCATATTAGCAGGATTGTTGGCAGTGATTAACTTCTTTTAAGCTCAACTTTCTGTTTTTAATGCTAAGTAATGTCTCACAATATTCAAAACATCACGATCTACGAAGTGAGATCCAGAAGTAATGGGAATTTTAGTTTTTCTTAAAGAATTTTTATTTAATCATTAACATCAAATTTATCCCCTTCAAAGTAATCCCCATCAGATATAATACACTTGTGCCAGCGCTTTTTCCAATCTTGGAAGCACTTCTGGAATTCGCTTTACGGTGTTCAGCTCTTTCAATGATTCTGTTTTTATCTCATCAATGGTGGCAAAACGTTGTCCTTTCATGTACAGTGTTGTGCAGTTTCCATTAATTAGTTACTGTCATGATTAGGAACACATTGCTGCATCCTCTGATCTTTTATTGAATGTACATGATAATATTATCCAATTGTAATAACACCTCATTATTTTAAATCACAAGAGGATGCGTGCATATGACAAAACAGGATATGATTATTAATCTAAACGTCCACGAGGACAAAGGGAAAAAACCACTCTTGGACGAATCATATAAATAGTCAGACAGTGGAAGACGCGTCAGACTTTGTCTGTGTGATGCTAACGAGACCTGTGCTACTTGTCAGCATGAAGGGTGTGGTCCTGCAACTCCTGCAAATTCTCCTTGTATGTGAGTAACCAAGTATTTGAGTCTAGTCTAATGGAACTGCCAATACTAAATTGATCTTTGAAAGAATTCATGTTTAGGTTCAGTTGAAACTCAGTGGGGAAATATAATCGCTATCTCAGTATATATCATAAATATATTTTTTATTAGTTATTACGGTTTTAGAGTTTTAGATTCCATTAGCTTGAACAGCTAAATTATATCACAATTTTCAATATGTTATTATCTTGAATATATTACTTCTTAGGGTTAGAATCTTGTGTATTATTTCTAGTCATCCAACTTCCTTCTCCTTAAGAGCACCTATCACTATACATGGTTCTCTTCAGCCTTGGGAATAGAAAAAAGTTGCGGGAGCCATGTCCTGCGAATACAGTGGCTGAGGCAGCATAACGGTTTTGTTTTTTGCCAAAAAGTCACGAACATGCATTGGGGTGTGAAGGAGTGGATTATTGTGATGCTATTTCCACGAATGGTTTTGCCATAACTCTGGTTGTTTTCTTCGGAATGCTTCATGCAAACGGCGCATAACTTCCAGGTAGTATTCCTTATTGTCTGTACGACTATAAGGCAGGAACTCCTGATGCACTATCCCATTGTAATCGAAGAAAACAGTGAGAAGAACCTTCACATGTGATCAAACTTGTCGAACTTTTTTCGGTCTTGGCTCTTCAGACAATTTTCATTGGGGCAATTGGGCCTTAGTTCTGATGTCATACCCATACACCTATGTTTCGTCACCTGTTTTGGAAGTTCTGGATCTTTTTGACTTCATTCAGCAATTCCTGAGCGATATCTATGTGGCGAAGTTTTGGGTCAAAATTAAAAAATTTCAGAACAAACTTTGCTGCTACAAGTTTCATAGCCAAAACATCCAAAAAAAATTGCTTGGCATGAGCCAAAGGATATGCCGACATCATCAGCAACCTCTCTGATGGTGATTCGATGATTTTCCAGAACCCTTTTCTTTACTTCTTCCACATTATTGTCAGTAATTGATGTGCTAGGGCATCCAATGTGGTCATCTTCAACGTCTTCTCGATCCTCTTTGAAACACTTATACCACTCGTAAACTCTTGTCTTACTCTTAGTAGATTCGGCAAAAGCCACATTCAACATTCTGAATGTGGTGCTGCGCTTTATTCTGCTTTTCAAGCAAAATTGAATGCAAATTCTTTGATCCATCTTTTTTGAAAGTAAAAATTTGCTGAGCACTCGAAAACATGCATAACTTTTTCGACTGTCAACAATAAACTAAATATTCAAAACAGCTGAAAATGCAAACATACATAAGGAACATGTGTACCAACAAGATAAAACAAAAGTTTTGAACATCGGATTATAAAACTCACGAAATTAAAAAATTTCTTATTTTTTTATCACACCTCGTATAAGTAATTTGTGAAAATTAGGATTCTTTGTGATACAAAATCACTTTTCACCAAGTTTGTGTTTTCATAGTCCGAGCAACACACAATTACCTCATCATCATTCATAGGTGTACATTCCTTACACTTACACTAATGAATGGAACTAGCATGGTTTTCGGAGTTCACACTAACTGTATCGGAATCGCTGTCAAAATGGTGTAAATCTTCAAAATTGCTCTTTTTTGTTGCTCAAACTGTTGCAGAAAACTGATAATGCCAGCTATCAAGTTCACTCATTTTCAAAGCAGATTGTTGGACTACTGTCTATTCACCTGGTAGGTATTAACTGGATTATGAAAAGTGATTGGCTAGCTTTAGCTCTGATCTTTGTTATTCAGCTTCTAGTGAAATTAACACGCAAACTTGTTAGTCATTTAAAACACCTATGCTGTGTACATCTTGTCTGGGTGCAGTGTGGCTCTCATGACCTCACGCGTCAACTCAACAACGGGCTGTAATCTGATAACCATTCACCTTGGGATGGTGAAACTGCATGCATTGTTATTTATTGCTGACGACAAATAAATTAACTTGGTGAATGAAATATTCATTTTTGTGTTTTGTTCGCCTTTAAGACTTTCATAGTACTCTTAATGTAAGCTTTGTGTAATATCTGTACAACACTTACCAACTTCAATTGATTCTGAGTGATATGTCTTATTCTGCCCAAGGACTTCAAGCTTGAAATAGTAAACTCCACCCCAAAGAGGTGGGCTAGAATAACTTGACAGATGATTGCTTGGGTGGATCCTGACAAAGCCTTTTGATATAGGTATATCATCTTGCAGTAACTCCACACTGTAATTCTGAGGAGATGGACTTTGCAGCCACAAAGTTAATGTTTGACGATCTGTTACATCTACATACATGAACGGCTCTGTTTCAGCTGCAAACACAGAGTAATGCATTATATCAATAAGATAGTTTCACAAGCCTATATAAATGTATTTATTTTCCTATGACATCCCTTGATCTAACTGATTTGTATATTAATTAGCTCAAAATCCCATAAATGGTTGCAACAGATGTAATGAATGCAAGCATTATTTTACTGAGTAGATCACACTTTGTATTAAGTTTTGATGTGTGAGAACAACAGGCCTCAGGTAAGTACAAAACATACTAACTCAAGGAAAGCTTTCAATAGAGATATATTTTCTCCGTAACAGATGTTTCAAGATGATGTGATGGATGTTTTAAGTAAACTACACTAAACCACACTTTCACAGAAAATATATTAAGAGGAATTGAACACACATTTAATGTAAACAACTTCACACATTGTTATTAAAGTTTCTTTTATAATAGTAGCTTATTTATTGTTTACTGAAAAACTTACAGTATAATGGGAATACTGAATTACTGTTACAGTTCAAATACTTTTTCAGCTGATTTGTTGTCAGGTGCAATTTTTCATTTGGAAAAAGAAAAGAGCATTAACAACGAACTAAATGTCGATGGCTATATCATGCTGATAACATTAGGTTTTGCCTGATCACTGAAGTTAAACAGCACTGGCTAAAGAGGGATGTAGGCGAAAATGCATGGTTAAACACAATTAGCTATAAGTTTCAAAGGTTTTAAGATAATTTAATGAAACCTGGCATCAGCATTTGGAATACATTTCTTCACTAATGCTGAAAGTTTGAAACATTTTCCTGACATTTTAAGATCATTTATAAACAAAATTTAAAAACCAAAATTTTCTTATGGTACACTTTTCTATGTATTCAGCCAATCAATTGTAATAAACCTTTGAGCCCAAGATCATTATGCAGTTATGATAAATTGCATGCAGCAGTTTTTTAAATGAAAATTAAGTTTTGGCTTGAAAAAAATGCCTTAAATTCAGTGGTATTAAGAAAGATATTAAGATATTAAGAATTTCAGAAGGGATATTGTTTATAAATTAAAAAGAGGAATAGAATTCAAGATGCCCACTTTGTTAACATACAATCTTATATAAATTTGTAACTTTTTTTAATTCAAGACAATATTTGTATATATTTTGGATAGTTGAAATGTCCGGAATATGAGAAAGGAGGGAAAAACATTAATTATTTTAGTAAATTGCATAGCCAACCATAAAGAAACTCATCAATGAGAAAAAATTTGTATCACTTGAACTATTATGTAGAGGGATCAGACAACAATAGTTATTGATTTGGTTACCATAGCAATGTCAAGTACTATGTAAGTTTTTTCCGGAGAAGGAGACATTCATAGCGTTTCATAGCATCTTGGCGCGTCTTCACATCGTTAGCATATGGGATCGCAAATAGGAAATTTGCAAGCAATGTTCCAGACGTACATCCGAAGCTATAATCTATCAGAAATTGAGTTATCCAGTGAGAAAATCTTATTAATTGTGAATCAGCTATAATTTTGGTGAAATAACAAGATTTTCAGAATAAATTAGAATTTTGTGAGAATTTGATATCTTATTCATAATACCTTCCCGTACCACACCCCGAGATATCAGTAAAAGAGAGTTCTCATAGCTCATGGACTACAGAATATACGACGCAGCACGAGAGGCGACAGAAAAATAAAATAGGAACCCAGTGAAACATCACAGAGTTGATGTGTCTAAAGCATCAACTTGGTGAATACAATAGATTTAAAAGATACCGCTAGAACGTGCTGCTCAGCAATAAATATAGCTAATAAAACCAGATTAAATGGAGCCTTAATTGTGGGGTGAACAACCTCTCATTATTAAAACCATTATAGTATGCATAATCAGGAATAAGATGGCAGATAAGTTGGAAAACCTTACAGAAAGTGCTCTCAAAACTAATAAAAGCACAATACAGTAGTTACCTAAAGAGAGATAGCAAAGAAGACATACATAAAGCGGTAATGGTGAAATGTCTTGTGGAAATGAAAATAGCCTTAGAAGATAAGGACAAAGAAATAGAAAATGTTGCAAATACTACAAAAGGGGTTAAGAGTGTACAGACAGAAGACGACCTACAGGGAGGAGATGGACAGTTGGTGAGACAAGTGGCGACATCTGTTGACCCAAACAATCAACTTAGGAAAAAACACCAATGCCTAATGACATTTGATGTCAACCTGGCAAGGCGACACTGGTTTCAAGGGATCAGTTGGCAGCAGTTGAACCATGCGTAGAAACTAGAAATGGAAACTCAGGTTAATATCAACGACCAGAGGTACCCACAGATCATAGGAAAGACTCAAGAGGTGGAATTAGAGGAAAGAACTTTTGGAAAACTCACTCATAAGATACAATCCAAGATGGAAAGCTTCAAGAAGATGGTACAAGATGAAATAAAAAATGAAACTAGGCAGAAGGGCGAACCCCAAAAAACCCTGACAGGAGCATCGAAACCACACATCATTCTGGAGAAAAATAAAAATAATACTACTACGGGGAATGAGAGCCACGAAGAGAAAGAAGATAATAGCGATTATAACAGAGTGCAGACAAGAAGACAAAGGGACCAACAGAACTTTATCAGAAGCAGCAGCAATGACAACAGGCAATATAACAGCCAGATATGATCAACCCGGCAACAATCTCTACCACTCCTGCCCAAAAGAGGGAAGGGAAGTATTGATGGGTGGGAGACTCAAATCAACAGGCAGACTAACATGGATGTATGTGGGACATTTAGACAAAGCTACAACATGACAGGACATCATTGAATGCATGGCAGAGAAAGGCTTACAACAGGGTGAAAGAATGTATCACCCTTCGCACAAGAGAAAGGAACAAATCTTTTAAGGTGGCAGTTCCGGAGGAGGATAAAGAAAGAATGCACCCCCCTTCACATGGAAGGAAGGATTCAAGCTGGCAGTTCCGGAGGATAAAGAAATAGTAGATAAACTGGTCACAGGCAACGTTTCCCTAGTCGGCTACAAAGCCAATGGAAAGCTTTGAAGCCTGACCATAAACCCATCAGTAAACGATTAGTAGGGTCTTCGCATCCCTCAACTACAATGTGTGGTCCTTTCTTTAGCTCCACCAAAGCAAAGCGTTGTTGCAATGTCATTTCTGTTGTTTCTTCGGTTTCAGTACGTTTTAGCAGCTGTGACAGTTAATCTTATATCTTACTTCTTTAGAGAAGTTATATAGTGTTTTACTTAGTGCAGTTTTGTATGTTTAGCAGTGTTTAATAGTTATTAGCATTTAATAGTTTAATTAAGATGTGGAGACTTTGGGAAACGAACCAAGTTGCTGACCCTCCGGCCGCACCAACAAATGACTCTGCCGAGTACCAGTAGTACCAAGACCACGAAGAAAGGGGCTACAAAAACTTTGAATAAGCAAAGCCAGATTTTTGTGTGTAATGTTCACGAACATGTAGAAAAGAACCGTTTACATGGAAAATGTTTGCTATTGTTTTGAATTTCTCAAAAACAGCTATAACAATTTTTAGTAAAATACCGCATGTTTAAGATATTTGCATAAAAAATAAAATTTGTATCTTGAATTTTATGTTCTTGGAATAACTTGTAAATTCTTCCTCGTTCTCAACTTTTTGTATAACTGGTACACCGTAAGAGATAGGCAAAATCTTACTGTGCGTAAAATGCAATCTCAGTAAAGGACACATTTTAGGTCAAATTATGTTAATCATTTCTGGGAAAATCTCTGTTATTGGTTTGAATTTTGAAATACAAGTTGGAAGTCCGTATTTGTATTTTCCTCGTGGTCATGCTAAGAGCATGGAATTTCAAAGTCATCATCTGGTTTTTAAAAATCTGACTATCGCTTTGGCCTATGAATCCTTATATATACAATGAAATGTGCAATGAAATTTTATCTCGTTTAAGAAGAAGTAGATAGAAGAATAAGCTTTTGTAAAAGTAATTTGTAGAAGAGTGCATAGAGATAATCATGTGAATATAACACATAAGATTTTTTTTATTTTCTTTCTTTTGCCTTCCGTATTTTTACTTATCCTGTATTTTATAATAAAGCTATTCATTTAAGTAAACAGAAGCTGTTATGCTTATAAATCTTACATCTTAAGCAATACACAACCTCTTCTTTATATTAATAAAAACATTCTTGTGAAGCAAATTTATCATGTTTTCAAAGCTACGTAAAAAAGCACCTATCTTCCAAGAGTGATACAAAGACCTGCGTCCGCTTTACGTTTTTCACCTGCTTCTTCTTCTTCTTTTTTAATTTTACATATTTACTGTTTTTGTTTACATCTTCTGGGACTTGGTTTTTCTAACATTCTGTGGTTGCAGGACAAACAAAATAAAAAATACTTTCACCATAGCTCCACGCACATAATAATTACAGTAAGCAAAACTGCAACCATGCAACCCTTATTTATAAAAATTAACTTTTAGGTTAAATAGCATAATAAAAAATGAGGCTTTGTTTTGGGAGTAAGAGTTCTTTTCAAAATAAATTCATATTTATGTATTTTAATTATTTAATGATAGTCCAACAATGTATAGTTTATTCGGAACATGTTTCTAAGTTTCTCTCGGATATGTTAACATGGATTTCCATTCTTGTAGCGTAGTATATTAGTTCAGGTCATCCTCAGCTATATTTTAAAGCGTTTGTAACATAAATGTAATCATTATGCGATGCATAGTTGTTTACTGCATTTGTGTATAAAGCAAGCAGACAAACTGCATGATTGTATTCTGTACATATGGAAATCAGCTACAAAGTTTTGCTTTTAAATACTATTTTTAACTGTGGCAACAACGCGCATGTGCACATGGATGTCACTACTATGTTTATGATGGTTGTGGTTAGGGAGGGTAGGGAACAAGTGTTTGGCTACTGCACAAAGGCCGCCGCTTGGGGATCCTTAGACTGCAACGACCTTAGCAAAGAATTCTGGCCTGAGGGAGTTAATTTTTGCCTCTTTGAATTCTAAAAATCCTAATAGAGAAGCACAGAACATAAAAAGCATACAGGGAAAAAAGAGAAAACAAGAGGTGATGCAAAGATAAAGATTATGCTATGGAATGTAGGTCTGGACAGTATGAAAAGGCACATGCCTGTGAATATTTTTAAAGAGATTATACTTATTCTGATGGAAAAGGTTTTACTCAAAGAACTAAACATGCAAGGATGCTACTACAGTCATCATACTCTAGTCAGACAGGCCCAACAAAGGGATATCGTGCTTTTATAAGACATAATTAGCTCCATTTGGGACTATCAGAATTTCACCAAACCTATTACTCATTAAATTAAGGCCCATTGCAGTTATCTGCTGCTATTATCAACCAGAGAAATCAGCCCAGGATATTATAAAGGGCTTAGGGCATTCGTTTAGGAACATAGAAAAACAGCAACCGGTCATAGTGGTGGGAGATTTCAATTGTAGGACAGATAAGCCAAGTACAAAATCCAAGTTGATCATGGAATACCTAAAAGAAGAAGGGCTCATGTTAATGAATAACGTCAAAGAACTTTACATATATATGTATACAGTCACAATGGGAAAAGTACCATTGATCTAATCTTCAGGAACTCAAACACAGAAAAGAAGGCCATAGAAATCCTTACAAACTCGGCTATATCTCCACTCAGGATGCACCAACCTGTAATAGCAACAACAGACTGCCCAAGGGAAGCCTAAAGAAAACATCGAAGATTGAAAATTAAAAGAAGACTAAACAAGAGGCAGATATGACTGCAGATAACAGGCATAGCAAAAAAGAAAAGCTATCAAAGAGGATCACTTAAATGATGCAATACATGAAATAAACAACATACAAGAGCCCAACTGAGCAGATCATACAATAGGAAAGCACAGATTTGGTTTGATGTGAAATATTACCAAGAACGCACAACAATTCTAATGAAATTACACAAGGCGAAACATACAATGGATCCCCAAGACATGCAACAATATGGGAAAGTAAGAAGATGATACAAGTAGTTACTGAAAATGAAGAAAGAAACCTATGTGGAGGAAGAGGCCAACAAGATGCCGTGAAAGCAAATCCCTACGCAGTACTTATGCCAAGGAAGCCAAACTTCACAGCGGCAATATACATGAACTTCTGGGAAGCGCACTTCACCCGGATACTTAGCCAGAGAAAAGAAGGACCAACACAAAGAGATACCATACTCAACACTAGAGGACCTCCCTATAATCACTCTCCAAGAGGTAGAAGAAGCAATAAACGAGCTGAAGAAAGGGAAAGCACAAGGCTCAGATACAATAGTAAATGAACATATTTAAGACTCAGGAGATCTTGGTGGAATATAGGTGCAAATGTCTGGAGGTGGGAGAAATTACAGAGGAATGGAGAAAATCGAACATCAAGGTGATGTATAAAGGTAAAAACATGCAGAATCACCAGACTCATACAGGGGAATAGCTTTAGAGAACATAACGTTTAAACTATTTTCGAAAATATCGAAGAACAGACAGTAACAACTGACAGAGGATAAAATACCTGAAGAGCAGTTTGGTTCAGGATAGGAAGATCTATTCTACAGGTAGGTCGCAAATCTGATCAGAGACATAGAGGATGCCTTACAGGAGTGGAAAGGCAAACTGTACACCATCCTTATAAACTACCAGAAAGCATTTGATATGCTAGACAGATCAATACTCGTGGGGAAACTGGAAAATATGATTGGGACAGATAACTACCTAACCAGAATAATAAGAGAAATGCTGTGATACAACCTTGTGACTATTCAAGATGGCACATCCCATTCTGATCCCCTCAAACAATTGATTGGGATTTAAGCCCCCTGTTGTTTAACCTGGCTACACCAGGCTTTTGTTAAAAGCTATAAGCAGAGAGATACAGACAAACGTGTATATATATGCTGATGACATGGTCATGGCAGCAAAGAGGATAGAGAATCTACAGCAGAGTTTAGACCAACTTACTGGATGCGTGAAGGTAAATGGCTGAGAATAAATAAGGAAAATACCATACAAATGACCTTTCGAAAAGGTGGAAGGAAAAATAAAGCAGAGACAGTTAAATTCGGAGAAGACCTATTAGTGATGAACTCTTTTAAATACTTAGGGGTAACTTTCCACACAACGGGGACCACTTTTGGAAGTCACGTAAAAGAGAAAGCCACAGTGGCCATAAAACCCATAAACCATCTACAATAATTCCCATAGAAGTGGCAATGAAACTATTTCAAAACAAAAATTGTTCCAATAATGCTAAATGCCCTAAATCAGTGACAGAACTCCGTGAGTAAAACTAGAGATTTCTCAATTCTTGCACACTTGTGCACATTTCATTTTATTTTTATAATCATAAATATTATTTTCAAAATATCAAAAAACTGTTGCTTAGAATTGTTCATTGTACACTTTTAGAGGATGCTACCAAGTTTCACTGCTCTGAGTTAAGTAGTCTCAGAGAAAAGGTGCACTATTTAGAAAAAATGTAATTTTTAGAAAACAGTGCAAAGATTTAACTTTTTTTTTTTAAAGTTTGTAATTGATGTAAATTCATGTCAATTAGCACTCACTAATAGAAAGCCAATAGCATAACACAAAATAGTGCCTGTAGCATCAGCCTGCAAATGTTTGCACCAAGAATACCATTCATTCTATGCTGTGACATTCAAGATATTGGGTTCAATTCTTGTTTTTAGTATGTTCCAAAGTATTTATTCTAAGAAATAAATGGCAGAGTTACCCCTTTAGCTGTATTTTTGTTCTGTAATTTCAAGATCTAAATGGCAGAGTTGCGCCTTTGGTTGTATTTTTTCCTGTAATTTTAACACCTGATTTTCTCACATAAAAATTTTTAATTACATTATTATATGCTAACATACATGTTTATTTACTTTCTGAAAGCAGCAGCATATTTTTAATTTGATTACAACTGACATTTCTCATGGACTGATTTTGCTGTTTTTCCCAGAGAGATATATATGCTTGCTGAAAACTGCAAGTCATTCTGCTCTCTATTTCACAGCTTGAGATAAGTAAATTGTTTACAAAAATATATGTGGGGCATTATCTCATGCCAAAAACTGAGTGTCTCATAAGAAAAAGTGTCCCATTTGTGAAGAATTATACAATACATATAACACATTAAATGCATATTTGCATATATCTATCCCATGGGTTGGCAATTGCCTGCCAAATGGGTGAAACTGCCCACAAAACAGATTTCACTGAGGTCAGCATTCCATTTTATAAAATAGAAGAATAAACCTTAGCAATGATTGTATTGTAGGTTATTTCACCATTTTGTTTAACAGTTATCATCATCTCTGATTCATATAAATTAGGCTTTAGAAAGCTGTTTGTGAACAAACACTTCAAATGTGTAAAAGCAGCATTCTTCATCCAAGCCATAAGCTCGTGTTTGAACGTGTGTTGTATGGTATTACATTAAGGAGTGTTAATGATCTATTTTTAATTGATAATGTGTCCATAGTTATTCCTCTTATGCTGTGGGTAGGCACAGGTTTCCTGTGTACACCAAATTCTATTTTGTTGTTGTGTCTAATGACAGACATATAGATAGCTACATCAAGAAAATCAACCAAACCCAAAAGTACATCAACACACCATATTCCACAATCTGACATGGAGATTAATAAACATACCACTTGAAGAGAGAGAACATGAAGAACAGCAACACATTAAGAGTGCCATGCAAAATAGTTTCACAACAGAATTATTTGATAAACTCAGACAGAAATACAAGAGACAAAAGCAGATAATGGACATCACCACACTAAACAACGGAGCCAACCCACCACATAAATATAGCATGTTCACTTTCCATTCACAGATACACAACAAATTCAAAATACTATTTCAAGATTACAATATAGAACTGGCCCCTTACAGCAAGTTCCACCTTAGGAAATTGCTAAACCACCTGTTAAATGCCATCATACCAAATACATGCAAATCTGGTATGTACCAAATAAACTGCGAGAATTGCAAAAATATTTATCAGTCAAACTAACAGAAACTTACAAATTAGCAGTACGTATCCCATCACTTCTGGACAGCTCACCACATCAGAACATTAAACTAATCAAACATGTAAAAATGACAGCAGAACTTGCAATTTGGGAGAAAATACAGATTAAAAAGAATTCACACCAACAGACGATATCTTAGGATTACCTTCCATAAAACTAGATGGCAGCACAAGCACAACTATAGCAGGAACTTCATCTTCGAGAACCAGTTGATGAACGGCTGAAGATGATCTTCAAAACATGTCCGAAGTAAATCAAGTGAAATTATAAGCATTTTAAAAGTCGACTCACACTTCTCACATATACCGGGTGTTTCAGAAATACTTCTACAAACTTCAAGTATGGGTTCCTCACACCAAAAGAAGGAAAAAAGTTCATATGAACTTATGTCCCATAATCCTTGGTTTTTGCATTATTCCTGTCACAATGAAAGTGTGAGTTCAACGGCCTTCGGGGTCCAACCTCAAAACTTCATTTCTCTATGCATTCATAGAAGGCATTGACCCATTGTACTACATACGGTAGATGGCGAAGTGTTGCTATGGAGACGTGTTTACGTTTGTCATTTGTCATTAGTCTGTCTTCAACGTTTCAATTGTGTACATGTAGTGAGTTAACTGCACGTGTTTCGTTCCACCATGGCTGGATATTCATTTCGTGAACAGGCAGACATGATTTTTATGTATGGTAATGGACGGCTCTATCAGACAGAGTTTCTAGACGGAAGACAACCGAGTCATCCAACCTTTGCCGCTGTTTATCGTTGCCATGCTGAGACAGGAACCATTGCACTACGGACTATAGATCGAGGAAGACCAAGAGTTGCTCGTATGCCGGAACGCGAAGAACAGATGTTAAAGTGTGTCGAAGACGATCCAAGTATCAGTACAAGACAATTGGCTGTGGCATCTGGTACATCACACGTGACAGCATGGAGGGTACTTCACGAGCAGCTCCTGTATCCATATCATATTCAACGTGTGCAGGGACTTTCGCCTGCTGATTATCCACCACGGGATAACTTTGGCCGATGGTTTGTAGCATAAACAGCCAATCCATTGTTTGTGTCGTCAGTTTTGTTTACAGACGAGGCAATGTTTGGGAGAGATGGAGTTACTAATTTCCACAACGTACACGTATGGGCAGATCATAATCCTCATGCTGTACTTCAGGCTAGACGTCAGCAACAGTTTAGTCTGAATGTGTGGGCTGGCATTGTAGGTGACAGTCCGGTAGGTTCATACGTTTTACCAGCACGTCTTACTGGTGCTGTCTACAGGGACTTTATCTGGCACACTCTTCCCGACTTTGTGCCCCTGTAAATAAAAAAAAACATGTGGTTTATGCATGATGGGGCTCCGGCACATTTTAGTCGCATTGTTCGAGATGCACTGACTGGTATCTACCATGACCAGTGGATAGGCAGAGGAGGACCAGTTCCATGGCCTGCACGTTCTCCTGAACTCAATCCTGTGGATTTTTACCCCTGGGGGCATCTTAAATCATTGGTTTATGGAGCAGCCATCCTGGATGCAGAAACGCTTCATCGACGTGTCATGGAAGCCTGCGAAACCATTCGACACATTCCCGGAGTTTTTGACAGGGTGCGACATTCCATGATTCGACGAGTACAGGCATGCATAGAAGCAAGAGGAGGACATTTCGAGCATTTATTATGAGTTTTGTGTGTTATAAGTGTACCACTGTGTTGAACACCTCCTAACGAGAAAACAAAGGATTATGGGACATATGTTCATATGAACTTTTTTCCTTCTTGTGGTGTAAGGAACCCATACCCGAAGTTTGTAAATGTATTTCTGAAACATCCTGTATTTTGTATGATAATTATATTTATTGTTAGAATCTGCATATGTTACTTAAAAATATTAAACATTTATGGGAGATCTGTGTTTTAAAGCGATCCCTCTATCTGGCATACAAGTCCTAACCTCATTTAACATGGCATTCACAGATATGTCATTTTGCCTACCTGGACAAGGTAGAACTAAAAGGACTTTGTTACTAAGAACTTGGAATTATGGTGTTATTAAAAATATGATGCATTTCATTCACATGACTTTCACTACCCTCTTTTATTAGTGGGTACTGAAACTACTTTTATGAAAGCTGATTTCTCTATTTACTTAATTTTAATCAAAATAAATCTTTGCAGAAATGGCTACATTACACATTTCATTACAGAAATAAAGGGAACAGCGATACTCAAAGCTGGCCTAAATTTCATACTCTTTCCATGTAATCATGAGAAGCAATTGAAAATTGACAGAATTTTAAAAGTATAACAAAGTATTGAACAATTTGAAGCATTAATAAAGGATATTTCAGAAATGGCTTATGCCACAAAACAAGTTATTTGACTTAAGTTGTGTGTTTTAAAGAGATCTGTATTTTTTTGTGTAGTATGTTCTTGTATATTGCTTAACGTATTCAATTATTATATAGGATTATACAACATTCCTTCAGAATGAAGAGCACTTCACAGGCTATACCCAGAAAATTCAAGATATACTTTTTGTCACGTAAATATCTTCGGTATATAGTCTTTTAATCAAAATTGTTTGAGCATGTTTGGAGAAAATAAAAAAACTTTGAAAAATGTTTACACATGTGCACGCACACACACACACCTTTTTTCTAAAAATGATTTTTTTGAATTCAGGGAGGCTCAGAACATGTATTTCTGGTGAAACCTCAGTATCACATTTTAGGTGGAATGCAATATATTCTCTACCTATTATTTATGTAGTACAGAAAGCAAAAAGGTTTCGGGTATGATATGCATATTGTGACAGTTGTAGTTATTTTTTAAAAGAATGCGTTAAACATGATTTTATTAAAGTTTGAGATATTCAGGACAAAACTAAGTATATCCAGGAAATTGGCATTAGATTTCTTACGAGTCATTTCCCGAATGTTAAAGTGAGCAGATGTTTGGTGGCTTGCCGTTTAGGGTAAAGATCACTTTATGTCCGACATGTGAGTTGAGCTATGTAATTTCTGCTGACATATGCTTACGTCAGTTAGCTAGACACGAATCAGCATTTTGTTGGGTATTTACACTTAGGATTTTTGACGGTGCTCTCTCGACCGACCATGTGCTTAGCAGGACCTGTGTTGGTCAGCTCCTTAAAATTTACTTAGTGCTAATTTGCAACCTCGACATAGGTGCCAGGCATAACAAAGATGAACTGCCAGACTTCCTCTATCACTCAGGTAAACCCACAAGCTGTCCAATCATTTCCTTCTGAAATGTACTTCAGTTTATATTAGAAAGATCAGGAACAGAAATTACATGTCTGATGTCAGCCTTCCAGCTACCGTAACCTGTAATCCTCTCGATGTCATCCTGTGCTACGTCCCCATTCTATATGTTGACATCTGATGAGGCGCTAATGGCATTGTTGTCATTGTTAGTCACAATATTCTGTGTCATTATGGTATTTTTAATGGTTATGGTTATTTCTCTTAATATATTTAAAAGTTGTCTTAAAATGTTACATATTTATGCTTCTGCATTTATGCTAATCCTTGGCGGCATAGGCTTACAAATATATATGGAATATATGCTTGTTAGTATAAATAAATTTGCTAAACATTTCAGAGTTTGTTAAAACTGGTGAAAAATTAAAGGTGGTTTATATCCAGTTCTACCTAAAGATTCATATATTTTAGACAAATTAGCATGCTAAGATTTTAAACATATAAACGTGTGAAAAACTTTGCCAACAAGTTTCAAATTTGGCTCATATTGGTGAAAATACGTGGTGAACACCTAAAATTACAACTTCATAATTATTTTCTGAAGTATGTTTTAATAAAATTTACCAATTGTTTCTCCACCCAAAGTTTCATCATTCTATCTTTTTTAGGGGAGTGCATATTTTAAGGGTTTTTTTTTTTTTTTTTTGGCTGTCATGATAAGTGTAACGCTGCAAAAATAAAGTTTGCCTTCTAGTTTTATGCAAATTAAATAAAAGCAACTTCTAGAAATTTTAGTAACGTAGTAAAATCATTTAATTCCATAAATTGGTACTACTGTATGCTAAGAAACAATAACATTAAATTAGGATAATCTTTCAAGTTTTCTTATAACAGAGTACATGAAATATTAGGAATTCACCAAGTATGTTATTACTGACACAAAGCCAGAGTTTGATTTGTAGCAGCTGGAGAAATACGTAGACAACTGCTTATGAAATTATCTAGTTCAGTCTATGCAACAGGTTTCTTACTCACTTAAAAAATGGTATGAAATTCTGGGCATTGATTTTGGCAACATGGGACTGAATGAATTAATTAAACCATGTGTGACATTTACAACTAAATATTACTTCTCATCAACAAGAGAAAGGGAGAAAGTGAAAGAAACAAGCTCAAAAATGGAATTTGGAATGTTCTTATTATAACAAAAAGTCAATAAAATGTGTTTAAATCCAGAAATTACAAAACTGATGTAAAAGAAAATGGTTCAGCCATGTTTTAGGTGGTTACATCAAGAAATTTTATAATCTTGCTGTGATCTCTCTTTATTAAATACCAGAACTTTATAGCAAAGATGTTCTTAATATGTTACCTTAGAGATTCAAATTTAAGGAATGTCTTGTTATCTTAAATAGATAGAAGCAAACAACTGCTACAATATACCTTCCAAATAAGCAGGTATCTTAAATCTGTATTCTCTCACTTCCACTGTATTATCATCTCGTACTTCATATTGGAATCTCACAGTATTCTTTTCATAATCAATATTCCAAAAGCAGTCATAAAAAAACTTAGTCACATTATCTTCTTTTTTTCGTGTGAAACTCTTCTGGAACAAGTTTGAGTACTGACTCTCATTCCACAGATTTTGAAATCGAATATGTGCAGCTGCAAGAAAGAAAAAAATACATTGAATAATCACATCATACTAATAAGAATACTTAAACTCTTCCTAACAACAAGTGTGATGTAATTAACCCTGTGCCGAGGAGGTGTGGCAAGCTGGAAACATGCTGCCAAACTCCAAAGTTGCATTCACATAACCTCTTAATCATGCTTTTTCTGTGAAAAAAGTAAAATATGGGTCAAATAACCCATCACTAACACCATTTAAAACCCAGTTGCAGACATTTACTGTCCTTACATTATCTTGTTGATGAAAATCATGAGAAACCAAGGTTTAATACTTGGAAGGCATTTGTTAACTGAGAACTGTGATATTCCTGGCTCCTGTGCATTCCAAAATAGATTTCTTTGTACTTTATTTGAACTTTTCCTCAATTTCATTGTTTCTTTTCAGAAAGCACATAGCAGTTCACTTTCCATTTCTTATTGAGAACACATTCTGTTTCTCTAAATTTATTAACAGTATTATGCAATGGATTGCTTTGCAGTACAGAAAAAACAGAAAATTTCTGTAAGCACAACCGCACTTTTCTGTTCCATTTTATTTTTGCATACAAATCATATTTAAAAATCTATATCTACCCACACAAACACTATCACTTACAACAAACTTTTAACACTAGGAGTTCCAGTCAGACCACACACTGCAACTTTCACTGGAAATTTTAAAATAAAATGATATTAGCACATGTTCGCATTTAAGAGCTATTTTGATCCAGTGGTACATTGCAAAAATAATGTCACTGTACTTTAAGTTGGATGTATCATTTCACAGTTCTATTACTGAAGTTTTAAATGCAACCCTTGTTGCACATTTGTGACGTTTTACATACACTAGATAGTTCGCATTTTAAGTGATGGTGGACCTCATTTTTTAAAGTGTGTGAATAACATTTTTGTGAGTGCTACAAATTCTAAGTTCAGAACCTCTTTAAGTATCTTCTCTTAAACCAAACACAAAAAAGAATATACAGTGATGGAAAATCAAACTTACAATACTCCCTGCATCTAAGGCAGATATATTTTCCCTTTGTTACTGGTGACTTCAATGAATATGCTACCAGCTGAAGTAAAAAGTTGTTTCCACAATCCAAATGTACACTCTAAGACAAAAAAAATGAGCAGACTCTCAAAGCATATATTTTCTAAGGCCAAATCGTTTCCATGGCTGGTTCACAATGATGTCTCAGGATGCATGCTTTTAGCTTTGTTCTATTGTCCTTTTATATCGAGTCCCAACCACCAAATATGCGCTGACAGCCAGCGGTTATAAACAGGTACATAGTAATGAGGCCTACCGAGGTTTACATCCTGAGCATAATTTTATTTTTTTCCCCCGGAAAAATGCAATGTTTATTACTCATACCACAATATAATTTCCAATTCTTAAGGCTTATTTGATTTTATGCTCACACACACAAACTGAAACACACTCCTTTTTGTTTTCAAACTAAATAAGAAATAGTAAATATTATACTAAATAAGAAATAAGTAAATATTATAGTCCTAAATGAAAAATCTGATGTGAAATATTCACATGACTTTCTCTAACCTCTATCTTTGTTAGTGGATATACAAACAATTTTTCTTATTAAGGTTTATTTTTCTATCTACTACATTTTAATCCAAATAAACCTTTGCAGAAATAGCTACATTACACATTTCATTATAGATACGAAGAGAACAGTGATAGTAAAGTGTTTAAGTACTGGACGCTATACGCTGACCTTAAAATGCCATACTGTTTCCATGGAAACAGTATGGAATGCACTTTAGAATTCTTACTAATATGGCACTTATTTTGAAAATGAAAAAAGTAATTTGTTTGTGTTTTTATGCATGAATGTCTTAAAATTAATAGGTATCTTATGCATACCAAACATACGACATTGCCATTAATTTAACAAATTAAAATTTCAATAATAAATAAAAAAAGAAATTTATGACAAAGATTCAATCCCAGGTTGTAGTAATTACGAGACACATGTGTTTCACCACTTGGTTACCATGCATACAACCAAGCTGAAAGGCATCTTTCTACTTATTGTGTAACTTTGAAATGAATGCAAGATGGTATTAAATTGTATATTGTGAAAGCAGCATTAGCGAATGCATCCAACATTTTCTGAATCGAACTCTCTGACTGTTGCTCATTTATTTTGTCTTAGGCTGTACACTTATGCAAAAGGCACATGAGTATAATTATGTACTTCTTGAACATTAGCTACTCTTTTGCCCATAGAATCTGTAGTATGAGCTGGCGTATGATATAATGAAAGAGGATCGAGTCTCAGTAGAGACTGACAGTACCAGTGCCCAACCTTTTTCCTACATGTGCCGAAGACAAACATTGAGAGTTATAGGTCTCCCAAATGCCAATTCACTACATCCAGTGTTTGGCTGTGCAGCACACACAAGACTAGCCATTTTAGTATAGCCTGTGCAGAAGACTTCAAACTGAAGACGAACATTGAACATTTTGTGTCTCACCCATCCCAATTCATTACATCTGACAGCTAGATGAACAGCACACATTGGACCAGCTGTTTCATGAGAGTAGTTGTGCAGAAGGCTTGTTTTGGTACTTCTGCTCTACTATTCCATGGATAGGGTTTAGACCTCCTACTACAAAGAAACATTACAGGATTTAACTTCTGATATGAATATAAACCTAAGCACATCATTATTTAAAACTTACTTGTCCATTTTATATTTGTAAATGTTATGTTGAAGGCACTTTCAGTCCAATGACGTTTCCAGGTTCCTTTAAATTTGTAGACTTCTAACTTCACTGTTCCAAGCTTGCTTGTAGAAGCACCTTCAAATAATGGTGCATTTTTATTACATTCTATTAAAAAAGAAAAAAATACCAAAATACTTTATACACTTTACTTCATATAAATGGCCAACAACATAGCATTTTAAGCATAGGTACAATTTAGATTTTACTGATAACTAAATATACAGGAGATTCCTGATTCAAAACAGGGGAGACGGGCAATTTGGAAAATATAATTGTCCTGATAATTTGTGGATTTCAGAACTTCTACTTATATTTCAAGAAATCAACTATGCTTAAAATGTCATTATTATTGCTACTCCATTAGTATATTTAGTCAGTATTATTGCTACTCCATAAGTATTTTAATCTATTCTATTTAAAACAATTTTATAAATTACTCGCATTTCCAGCTATGAATCTTGCTATCTTTTTCCTGAATAACTTTATTTGGTATTTGTCTTTTCCAGTTTTGAGTAAATCATTCATCAAGCAGTTTCCAGTTTTATTTTAAGCATTTCATAAAATTGGTGTTTTTCTTAGTTTGTATTCCTATTTCACCTATATTAAATCAGTGATATCCCAACACTATTATTCTCTGCAACAGTTCAGAGGATTTCATTATTCATTTCATATTGTATTGTTCACATGTTTCTATTTCCTTGACATTTTAACACAGAATTTACTAATTCTGGAAGTAATGGTGCAGGAATGCAAATAAAACGGAACCGAGAACCAATTTCAGCTCATTTAGTTCTCAGTTGCATGTATGAAACTTCCCATTCTTTTGAAAACACATTATTAGCTCATTCTAATTGGTTCTACCAATTACTACATTAAAACCAGAGCAGGATTGGAGACACACTGTAACATAGTTCAGGAGCCTTACAGAAAAAATTTAACACAAAGAAACTATTAAGAAACCAAGAGACAAAAATAAGCATGGCAGTCTTTGAACTGCACACAGGACATTACTGTGTTACAGTGCTTTTTAAGAGGAATGGAATCCATAATTCAGAGATGTGCACATTATGCAACCTACTATAGCATAACAATTAAGTAAAATCCCTGGTACTACGGACTGCGTGAGTATTCAGGAGGGATAAATTGCCCCCCACTCTACTTGTCTTTTGCCTTTAGCTACTGAATTATCCAATGAGGTGTCTTAAAGACGAAGTGGGCTGATACGTGGGAAACAAGTGGAATGTCAATGTTGTGAAACAGCAATTTTATAGTGTAGAAAAATTTAATAGGATCTTGTTTACATTGTGATAGCTCAAAAACTAAAATCCGTATTCCAGTTCTAAGAGGTATATTAAAGAGCATCTTTTTGAGATGATGTGTGATTGGGCTCCCTCCAAATAAATTAAAGCCACTAGTTTTCTTTGTAAAACTTAAATTGAAATAATTTGTATTATGAAAAACAAGCAAACAGGAACTTTTTTCTTTGAAGAGATAGATGGGGAAATGAAGGCTATAAAATATCCTAAAAGGTGTGAATTAACTTTTGGAAAATATCCAATGATAATACCGCATTAAGTGAAATGCTATCACTAGTCATATGCTAACAGTTGTTTTCACACCCGCTGCAGCTTGCTCTTTCCGTGGCCTGTCACAGCAATCTACAAACACAGCATTTTTGTTGCAATGCTCTGGTGTCTTTAGGCCTGCCTCTACAGTTGGATAGTTACAACACGATGTGATTAAGTGATAAAATAAAACACGGGCTAGGCAAAATTATGTGTGGTGCTTAAGCAGGGACTCAGAGTCAGAGTAGGAGGGGCATGCTCGCCCAAGGCAGTTAGAGGGGGAATACATGACTAGATGAGTTACCCCTCCAAGGGTTTTTTCTAAGTTGCTGAACTATAGGATCCTCCATGGATGAACATCATTTCCAGTGTTCTAAATTCTCTGTTGTGAAGCAAATGGGTTAAATTATATTCTTCTCCTTCAACTGATTACTCTCCTCTTTTTAGGGCTTACCCCCGCCCCCTCCCAAAAGACTTGCAAGCCAATGCCTTGGGTCAATAGCCTGTCGAGGAGATGCAAACTCTGCATCATAGCTTATCCAGGGTGGGTGATAATTTGTGGATCAAATTATCCAACCTAGCAGGGTTAAACCAATTTTGATTATTCTTACACCATTGAAAAGCACTGCTCTTCCTGACATACAGAGACTATAAGACACCTAATTTCAATCCTTGAATAAATAAAGAGAGTTTACAGGGCCTGTTAGTGGAATACAAACATTGAGTCATGCTTGCTTATAATGGTATGTTTGTTTGCAATAATTATTGCTTTATTTGATGTTTTATTCAATACTGCAGTTATGTACAAGATTTAACATTCAAATACGACTAAATTTTATTCTAATTTTACAAATTACTCAGCAAAGGTTCTTGATATTAAAATCTTTAAATGCCCCTTATGTAGGAATGTTTGTTTATTTGTTTGCTTTTTTGTTTTGTATTTCATCTGTATCTTAAAATCAAGTTCGCTACTGGCATAAGCAAAGAAAATATATATTAAAGAAAGAAAATTGTATCCAGAAGAACATCAGAAACTATTCACATTAAAAATTTAAAAGCTTATTTTTCTTGTTGGTTGCAGACTGTTTATCATTTCCAAAATAATGATTAAATTACTGTCCTCAGATTGGGGAATCCATATATATTTGAGAGTTTCACCTCTAAATATCGAAGTCAACAAGAAAAATAATCTTCTGAATTTTCCAGAATTTGGAAAACTTGGGGGGAAGGGGAGGTTAAGGAAATCAGAAAAATATAACATCTGCTGATGTTCTATGAATACCAGAGAATTTTTAATCTTTTATTAGGTTATCAAAATGACTTTACAAAAATTATAGTTCATAAGAGGTAAAGGATAGGTTTCACCATAAATATCTTCCAGATAATTGTGCAATTGTTTCATAAAGAATACACATGGAAGTAAATGAAACTTAAATTATAATCCAAGGTTTAAAAAGCTATTCTACCATTACATTTTTCACAATAAATCATTTAAACCAATGCGAATTTGATTGCAATACATGCAGTATGCTGTCAAAGCCCATAATTATGTTTATATCATTTCACAAAATGGGCGGGGGAAGAGGGTCCAAATCACAAAAGTTTCATCAAGTACATACTTGTGAAAATACAGAACTTATAATGGAACATGCTGGAGGGAGGGAGGGAGGGATGGAGGGAGGGAGGAAGGAAGAAAAGAAAGAAGAAAAAATAATAAAACGACACACATTGTTTATTTAATGAGCTCTGCATTTTTCATACAGAAAGGTTTTGTCTATTCTTATGGTTAATCCAGTTACACAAAATTATTCAAAATTCAATCAGTGAAGAGAAATTGACAGGCTAAATACAAAAAATGAAGATACACATTTCATTTTGTTATTTATTTATTTCATCCTTTGGGAAACAACTTACATTTTTTTTTCGTTCATATTAATAAACATGTGCTATCAAAATTGCTATAGCTGTTTTTGAGGGAAAAGAAAGGACGAAAAGAAAGAAAGAAAAGGGGGGGGCAGGATTCCATGAAAATAGAACTTGGGGTGGGAGAAATTTCATGAAATCATGTTGTTGGAACTTGAAAGATGGATTTAATAATATGTTTGGTATCATTTAATCTTTTTTTTTCTCTCTTTGAATACACAGAGGCCTTTTTCTTTATTGCTTTTTTTTTTGGGTGGAGACCAAGCGCACAGTGGACTAAACACACATTTCCAAATTTCAATATTAAATTTTTGGGTGGAATACAACATTTGCTCTTATCTATTACAGGTAATGGGTAGAGAAAATAAATCACCACCGCTACTGTCACCCTTGCCAGCAGCAGCAGCAGCACCACCAAGAAATAACTTAAGTCTCCTAACTTGCTTTTTGATTACCTATTTTGCTTCCATTTCCATGGTAATAGTACAGTATTTCCATTATTTGTTTACTTATACATTGTTACTGCATCGCATATACTTTGCCTCTGCTACACATTGCTCTAACCTCTTATCCTTAGAAATGCTTGTGCTTCTGTGATTCATAGTTTCCACAGATGTATCTATATAATCAAGCTATTGCACTTAATTTTTCTGCTATGTTCTGTACATATTTATTTCTGAAAATCTGATGTGGAAAGTAAAATCTTATAACCAATAACTCTGAAGTTAACAATTACCAAAATGTAGGCAAAAATACATGAATTGATTTTTTGGGGCCAAATGGTGCAAATATTAGTTAGAAAATGCATACATATTTAGGCTGCTCCAGAACCATAATTCAGCTTATTTGTGATATGAGATTTAAAAAAAAAAATTGATGTGTTGCAATTGCATGACTTTCTCTACAGATTATAGTTTATTTTTATACAGCTTCTACAAATTATTATGGAAGCTTATTTTTCTATCTATCTCATGTTAACAGAGATAAGCATTTACAAAATAAGTTTCATTACACATTTCATTGTAGGTCCAAGAGAGAGGAAACTGAAATCAATAGTCAACTATTTAAATGCAGCTCACTATATGCTGGCTTTAAAATTCCATACTCCTTTCACGACATGAGGAATGACAGCATTGTATTTAAGCATTGAGCAATTGAATCCAATATTAACGGTTATCTTGGAAAAGGCTGATATCGCAAAATAAGTTATTAGACATAAACTGTGTATTTTAAAGTGCTCCACATTTTTTGTGTACTAAGATTCTGCCTATCTCAAATCATTTACCTGTTATGCAAAATTCTTTACAAATGAAGTGAACTTCACAGGTTATTCCCAGAAAATTCAAGATGTACATTTTATTTGTCATGTATTTCATTTTAATCAAAATTGTTACATGCATTTTTGAGAAAATCTAAAATTTCAAAACATTTTTCTTGGATTTATTTATTTCAGTGCTAAGTACATACATTACATGGGAACCTACCTTCTTTGGCCTAGGCCATTCTCAGGTAGATCTCCCTTTTCCTTTTAACATAACCTCTTATCTCTAAAGGACTAATAAATTGATTTTCCACTCTTTGTCTCTGCCATTTAATTTTCACTATCCATAGGAATTCCCTAAATCTTTTAATTGGCTTTTATCTTTAATCATTTCTTTTTTATCAGCTCGATTCTCCATTCATTTGTTTCCATGCCTTCAAAAAATATGTGGGATTCATTTTCTTTTCTCCCACAAATTGGGTAAAGCCAACACCTATTAGGAATAAGGCTGCAACACTGGGTGTATGACATCACAGTAGGAGGCCATTATCAAACTCAGCCCAGGTACACTAATCCCAGTGCATTATTTTCTATTTCTCGGGGCTCAAATTATAAAATTAGTTTTAGGGATGAGAGTGGGGAAGCTCAAACAAAAAGATAAGTTGCCATGCCATTTAATTTAAACTACATTACAATTCACGGTGCAACACTGAAGAAGGAATTTGGTTCACATAATAAATTACGTAAATTATTTTATCTGCCCCGAAATTGGGAGGCAAATTGTAGTAGTTGTTTTCTTCTACTGTTGATGTTTTACTGTTGTTGTTAGCCACACGCTTGGAAGCCAACTTTGAAGTAGGTAATTTAGCTGCTGTTGTTGCGTAATGTTTAAATTTGAAGATGTCGTTTTGTTTTATGTAATAATAGTTGCTTTATGTAGTTTGTAACACTCTTTGGGTGTTGGTTTGAATTTGATGCTTACTTAATATTACTTATGTATGAATTTGCCTCGGCTGTGTCAGTCTTACTTTAGAATCATGTATATTAGGTAGGGCGCAATATGACAATTATTGTAGACATCACAGAATTAAACTTTTAAATTAACTTCTTTTATTTAAATTCTTGCACATATTTATAAACCACTACACTTTTAAAGAACTGTGAGAAACTTTTATACATTCACTTAGCACGTATATCGGTTTTTACTAATCACCCATAGAGAACACATTTTCCCAACTATACTCGACCAAGTCTCGCCAGCAACTGAGTAACCCTCAATGGTCAAAACCCGTAAGCTTTGGTATTGCAAGTCTCTGATTGGGTAATTCTAGTCCAATAGAATTTCTGTATTTAACTTAAAACTTTTCTTTGCTGTTGATTGGCTAATTTAAAAACTGTTACAGAATTTATGTCATTGTCGATCTAATCATGACCAGTACATTTCAAACACATTATTGCTACAATTACCTCATTATTACTCATTGTTAGCAACCTAAAACTTATTATTCTCACAGTTCTTGCATTATTAAAGTATGTAATGTATTCACATAACACTAATAAAATATGTTTACAATAAAAATAAGCATTTGCAATGACTGTTACATACAATTTAAATAATTATTATATACATATTGTTTCAAGGCGGGCTGTTATTGAATTTAATTATTATAAAATACAATTGAAATTATTCAGGTATTAAAATACTGCCTCAACACATATAATATTATTAAATGTTAATTTGTTTCTGGGCATTAATAAACATTAAAACATACCTATACAAGCTGTGCCTGTTCCTGTGCTTATTTTGTGATTGAAATCTTTAAAAGCTTTCCCTTTATAATAAAAAATCGGCAATGGAAATCTGTGACATACACAAATAAATATTAGTAAGGAAAACTTCATGTAACTTCCTAAGCAATATCCTATCCAAAGTTTTAAATAGCAATACATAGCAAAGAATTCCAATTTCACTACGCAAATTATTTTAAAATAAATGATATATCATGTTTTTAGTGCACCATCTTACAGCCACACTTTGGGGAAATTGCTAAAATGCCACTGGCTTTTTCTCTTTGTGGAGAAAAAGTATGTTGTTTCATAGCAACTGATACAGGAAACATTTTAGAAAAGGAATTTTTGGCTTCATGTTCAATTAAATCAGTTATTTACCCAAAATTAATCAGAAAACTTTTATTACATGTCATAAACACCTTCATAGTAAAAGCATGTATAGGTTAGAAAAAGCAGACCTTTGGGCAACTACTGCTGCCAGAGATGAATTCCTCAGTGTTAAGAAAATAGAAAAGATAAGAGGGGAGGAGTTGTTATTAAAGATGTAATTATAAAATTAAGCATATTTCAATTACAGTGATATTTTATTTGAAAAATAATTCAATAACTCCTACACTTGTGGACTGCCATGGTGGACGAAGTATAATACTCCAAAGAGATGAATTTGTTTCTAAACAAACAAACTAAGAAATGCTGTGAACATTAAAATCATATGAGGAAGAAAGCTCTGCATAGTATGAAAATTTAAATTTAAAAGAACTTCTTTTAAATTTTTAGGGGAAAATGGCGGGATATAACACTAATAAGTGAATATTACAACAACAACAAAATTTACCATAAATTATAATAGTTACATAAAAAAATTAAGCTATGAGAAAAAATTGTAACAATGATTAAATATTTTATTATGTTCTGTGTAATTGCATCTTGAACACTTTTAATAATTTTATATTTTCCCCCTCCATTTCACAAATATATTTGTGATTGTTCCTCGGGATCCAAAATAGGTCTACCACTGTTACTTTTTTAGGTTATTTCTTTGTCGTTACTTCAGAAACTTGATTTACGTACTTATAAGAACTATAAATGAGAAAAATACCCAACCATTCATAAGGCTTTTCAGTTAGTTAATGAATATAAAGAAACAGTCTATTGATGTTCAATCTATCCTTGTTTCTCATATTCTTATGAGACATTCATACATCAAGTAGATGTGGACACTTCACTCACTCAGTACAATATCTGTAATACTGGTATAAATAAGAACTTATTAGATGCACTTCATGTTAACATGAGCATGAAAGACTGGTAATTTTGCTCAGAGGCCTCTTTATCAGGGTTTAGGTTCTTTTACGTGTCGTATATCTATGACACGGACCACCGGCTTTACTTCCCTTCCGAAGGAAGCCATGCTAAGGTTTTTTACGTCCAAAAAAATCCATCGACCTCCACCAGGCTTGAACCCGGGACCTTGGGAACTAGAGGCTAGCACTGTAATCACTACACCATACAGGACGACTAAAATACTTAATATTTTGAATTAATATTTTTAAGGATTTGAAAACAAATTAGTAGTTGATAAATGGCAAGAAAATGGGATAAACTAAATGCTACAATATTCAGAATAATTGTACTGAATATTTCTGGTTCAATCATGTTAATCTTCCTTGAAAGGAAACAGATATTGTTCTTAGAATCAGATCAGGGCAAATATCAACACTTGCACAGAATTAATATGGATGATTCCTACTTGTTTTTGGAGAGCAGGGTTCAGTAAACTATTTATTACTTTCTCTACTACGTATAGTAAGTAGGGGAAGTATTGTATTCCACCCAAAAATTCAATACCGAGATTTCACTGGAAATACATGTTTTGAGACTCCCTGAATCCAAAAAAAGCATCATTTTTAGAAACATGTCCGTGTGTGTGTCTGTGAACAGCATAACTCAGAAACAAAGTCGGATAAACACCAAACATGGTATTTAGGTTCAGTATCTTCCAGAGATGCGACACGAAGGTTTTCAAGAAAATCCCCCCACCCGAGATTACCCTTTACATGGAACATTTTTCGAAAATTTTAATTTTCTCAAAAATGGCTCTAACGATTTTGATTAAAATATCATATGTTTAAGATATTTTCATGACAAATGAAATGTATATCTCGAATTTTCTGGGAATGTCTCCAAAAGTATTCTTCATTGTGAACGACTTTTGCATAACTGGTAAACCATAAGAGATAAACAAAATTTTACTACACAAAAAATGTATATCGCGTTAAAATACACAGTTTATGTCATATACATTTTTGTTGTTGAGTGAATCATTTTTGAGATATTGCTTGTTATTCCCTTAAATTTTCCAATACTTATGCTTTTTCTCAAATTTGTTATTCATTTTTTTTGTCCTGGACATGCAAAGAGAATGGAATGTGCCACATAGCTACCACCAGCGCTTAAAAGATTTGACTATCGCTTATAACCTACCATATTCCCCTTGCATCTACAAGAAAATTAGCAATAAGATTGACATCTCGATATCTCGATTAACATGAAGCATATGGAGAATAAGCATTTGTAAAAATAGTTTGTACAAGAGTAGAGAAAGTCATGTGAGTGTAACACATCAGAATTTTTTTTTTTACTGTTTTTTACTATTCTGAGTTAATTATGAACAATTTTGAAACCCCCATAAGTATGCAATCTTTGTTAAGCAAACCATCTGAAAAATTTTGTAATTTATTGTTTAGATTCTTTCAAAATGAAAATTGAATGTAATATATTTATTTATTTCTACAAAATTTACAATATATAGGGTTGCCAACTGAAAATTTGGCCCTGGTCCTCATTCAGTACAGATACAATTCACATACAAATTATTATACAATTAAATATCTAACAATTTTCTTCTTCTCTCTTCCCTCTCCATTTCCACTTCTTTCTAACTGTAAATAAATACTGTCCCACACTCCTGAATATTTTGTTCAACATCGTTCTTTTGTCTCTCTTAAATTTAAACTTAATGAATTCATTTCTTCAGTTTTCAGTTTCCTTGCAATGTTCCAAGTCTTCTTTCCTTTCACATAATGTACATTCCCCTTGAGTAAAGCCTTCTCTTTCACCTTTTAACTTTCACACATCTGTTCTTGCCCAGGCTATTCCCTCTCTTTTCTACTTATTAGCTTTGTAAATAAATATATAATTTTTCCCTTTCCCATACCCATTTCATCCCGAAATAAAATTCCAGTGATCTTCCCAAATAATTACTAACTAATTTTTGTATTTCTGTATCTTCGAAACATCATCTTGCACCTTTCCAAAATTCTCTAACTTTTGTTTCTCTTTTCCTTCATATACAGCCAAACATCGTTTTAACGAATATTTCAGTTCAACGGAAAAAACTGAAATCCCCTTCTATATTTCCATAAGCAGCTATGTTAAATTATTCCAATTGTACAAACATCAGTACAATGAAAATGTCAGTACAGTGAAAATAAGAAATTCCCCTTAATGAATATGTGACCGATTTTTAAAATGTTTTCCCGACTTACTGAACAATTAGTGTCGTTTCCTGATTCAGAGAATGGTTTGTTAATCACAGACCATAAAACATTGCATGTAGAGTGGTTTGTTTTGCTTCAGCTTTTGACATATAAGATCTCTTTTGTCTAATTGACTTCCATAATCTGGCAGTATGTTTAAAAGGTATCGTTAACTTTTGTTTTGTCTACTTATTGTTGTCTCGTGTGGTTTAACCTATGTAAGATAGGAATTTCAGTGTGTTCAGAGCAAGTCTGGTTTAAGCAATGTCAACTAACAGAAAATGTAGCGAAAAGGAAATGAAAGCAGTTTGCTCTAAAAGAAAAGTTAAATATCTTAGAGGAAGGGATTTGAACCACGGATCTCCCGGTCTCCATCTGGTTGCTCTAACCACTGAGCTACCATGGTAACATGCCGACACGACATTAAATTCTCCAACTGATTTCCAACCCTGTCCAACACACGGCTTGTGTGAAAGAACAATTAATTCCATTAATTGACCTAATGGTGGTTGAAACTATAAAGCCTGGGACTTAAGTACTTACAAAGAATGTAAGTCGCCATTGGGGTATGACATCTCAATACGATTTGAGATCTCCTTGTGGTTTACCGGGAAAAATATGAATAAATTGGAGAATTTAATGTCGTGTCGGCATGTTGCCATGGTAGCTCAGTGGTTAGAGCAACCGGACAGTCTGTGAGATCCGTGGTTCAAATCCTGCCTATGGCATTGAATTTTTTAGTCATCTGATTCTACCTTTCCAACCCTGTCCAACACACAGCTTGTGTGAAAGAACAATTAATTCCATCTTAGAGGAAGTTGACAATGTGACAAAAAGTGCAAGTTGCATTGTACACTACTTGGAAGAGTCAATTGTAAAGTGTTCTGCCCTGAAATTTTTTTTGAGAGATTTTCTCAATATGAAAACATTTGTAAGGTATGTTACGAGTATATAACTTCACTATAAATTATATTATGTGATATTGCCAAGTTTAATTTTTTAAATATGAAATTACTTTAGTAGCGAATTTCAAACTGTGTTGTTCACTTCCATATCCATTCCTAATACATACCTATTATGTTTTAAAAAAATAGAGATATCACATTACATTTAAAATCTGGAATTTTGGCCCTTTTAAGATACATTGTATTATATATTCTTTCTAGCCATTTAGCTTCCAATTGTGGTATTTTAAAAACACATCCTTTTATGATTGACATAGCTGCTTTCCCTTTTGCAAGTGCCAATCTTATGTGCTTTTCCCATTTCCCCCTCCATCCATTTTTATATCTAAATACATACACTCATGTACCACATTATACTACTTATTTCCTTTCTTCCGTCTATCATATTTACTCAACTTTCCTCCTTTATTACATATTACACTTTGTATCTTGCCTTGGATCACCTTTACACCCAATTCTGAAGATTAATTATCAATTTCCTGCAAAGCTGATTTTAGGTCAATTACCATAATAGAACCAACTATCAGATCATCTGCAAATAACAGACCAGGGATCTGCATATTGTTTATAACTGGCATAAAATTGTTGTTTTTCTTTATATTTTGCAATATACTGTGAAATTTGGTTAGGATAATGTTTGTTTGTTGGTTGGGAAATGTATGTACTAGTGTGTGGGTTGGTAACAGAGATTGTATGATGTCAGAATAGTGGGGGAAACGGTTCGTTAGAAGGAAGCATCAGTTGCCTCTCTCGCTTGCAAGGGAGCACTCGTGCAGCATGGCCACCATGATTGATGCGTCGCCGATGGCAAACAGGTAGCATTTTGTGTATCTATTAACATCCAATACATCTTGGTTAAACTAAAGCCCTGGCATGTGATTTCTAGTAGATATTTGATCCTTTTTCCCTCCCATACAATGTTTTAGAAATCTTTAGGTATATTTAGGATTTTGTTGAGCTCGCCCCGTCAGACCTCGTGTAGTTTATTGTTTGATCCTGTTCACGGTACCTATCGCTCTACCTCCCATTGAGCTAAAATATGTAAAGAGCTTACGACAATTGGGGTGAGGCACCGGGCAACTGGTGCGAGGCACCGAGTAATTGGTGGAGGGCCAGAATAATGTAATATTTTGTAGCAAATTTTTTTTTTTTTTTTTTTTTTTTTTGTTTTTTTTGTTTTGAAATGTAGCATGTTTGGTCCTCCACGTGTTCGTTGGAACATGTAACTCCTTAGTTTGGCCTTAAAGGTAAGGGTTCATATTTGAAAATTGTGGTGGTGTGTTCTAAATTCATTTAAAAGCATTTCTGTAAAAGTCCCATCTTAATATCTTTATTTTGGGCTCACTTTAAAATTTTATACATTGTTTTGCTGTTGGTGGTTGGCGTAGCATCGGTAATTCTTGGCTTCATTTTCCCCTTACCATTACGTAAATTCTGTTTGCATGAGAAGTTGTTTGTGCTGTTCTTCTAAATTTCTTATTTTCTTTTTTGTGAATTGTGGAAAATTGGGCAATATTTGCAACTTTGATAATGTGGTCGTCACGTGTTAGCTGGTGTGTCTGGGGATGCCGTTTTCAGTGCTAATTGGTAATACTGTTGGGAGCTTGTAATTCTATATTGCATTGATTTTGATTTTCTACTCATTACTATATTTTTGGGTGCATTTTTTGTGCAACTTTTATGTACACAAGGTGTTACGTAATCTCCGCGTGGTCATGCAATTCATTACCAATTCTAGCATGTGAAGCAACGTGTTCTGTGCATTTATTTGCGTGTGTGTATAAAAAGTCAGGTGCATCTATTTAAAAAAAAAAAAAAGAAGGAATTCATATTTGTGCATCGTACTCCGGTACGCATAAATTACGTGTGTAGCCTTTTCTGCTCTCTATGGAATAATTTGAACGCTAGTCACAGTAGGTGTGACGTAATTTTTTTTTTCTTTCTTTTCTCTTCCATGTGTACACTTTGTTTTGAAATCTTGGACTTGTATTCAAGTGGCTTGCGTGTCAAGTCTTTCTAAGCCATATTTGGCGTAATTTTGCTTCACCGTTGCATATTTGGTTTTATATTTTTTTTTGGAAAGTATTTTGAAACAGTTGATTGATTGTGTGGAACAGTTATGTAACCAAGTTAACCAGTTTCAGTTACCATCTGCTGTACCAACTTCGCAGAGACCTTCACAGCTTCCACGATCATCTGACATGGACCAGCAGGATTTATCCATCCCCATTCGATGTCGAGGGTGCAGTGATGTGTGTTGCAAGAAATTTGAAAGTTGCACTGGTAAAAGAAAAGAAAAGAGAGAGAAAAAAAAAGAAAAACGACCTGTAAGTATGTGCACATGGTGTGTACCAAAGTGTGGTATGTGTATTTCAAACGCCTTAAAAGTTTCACAATGCAGACAGGTATGCTAAATTTTTATTTTGTTTTACTGACTAATGCTTAATTAAGCTTTGCTTTTCAGGAATAAAGTGTGCTGTTTGTCTCTGCTAAATTGAAGATTTTGTCACTATTTTGTGTACTGAAAATTTTGGATTTTATTTTGGACATCAGAAATTATTTGGTTTGGTTATGTTATGCTGCAGTGTAATTGTCTGATGTGTACTGTGTTTAATTACCTTTGACTTCCAGGAATGATATGTGAAAGTGTTGATTTGGTAATGATGTGCTTGTTCTGTTGCATTTCTTTTTGGTTTGATTTTGTGTTTCATTATGATGCTGTGATCCTTCTTTGCAGAAGTTGTTGCATAAATTTGTGTATGTATGTGAGGTTATGTGAGTAGTATATGGAAGATTTGCCTCGGTGGGAGTGCCGAAGAGTAACCCCGATGGTGGTAGCGAGATGTGATGAGTTAATGTCAGCTTCGATGGGATAGCTATAATGTACCCTTGAAGTATGAATGTTTGAGTTTTCAGGAGGGCTAACATGTACCTGGAAATTCGTGGTGAGAAGTCGAGAAATATTTTGCTTATTGGTGTTGCTGAAACATACCCAGTATAGCGTGTGTGATGTGTTCACACAAGAGAGTAAATGTAATTAAATGAATGCAATGAGAATAATTTTTTTTCTGAGTTTATGCAACAAGTGTTAGTACCATCTTATACAACAAGGTTAATACCATCTTATACAACATGTTTTAATACCATCTACTTTCCAGCTTAATTTTGATTCGGTTGATGTGGATGCAACAGTGTAATGCTATGTTATTGGTGTCATTCTTGAAATGTCAATGTGATTTGTGCAGTTTATGCATATGTCAAGTATCTCTGATTTTGCAGCTAGTTGAATGAGACATGTCAGTGAAGATATTTAATTTTCTCAGTAATTACTGTAGATGATGAAGATAGAAATGATGATAATAATGATCATAACGAGGAATATAAAGATAGTAATGTGAAGAAGAAAGTTGTGTCTTTGCAAGTAAAGCAGAAATATTTGTAGTTTGACACATGTTATGTGGTGTTTATTTTTGAAGTATGTAGCAATGATCATAGTAGTTTTGGGTAGTTATTAAACAGAGTGTGTTGCATTATTGGAGCCATGGTCAGTATGAATGATTTCATTTCATTGTCATGTATGAATGATTGAAAAGTGCACTTATTCATTTTGGTTATTAGTTATACCAGTTGGTTAAGGATAATATTGGGATCCTAAATGTTTTACTATATTTGTGTTGTTATTATGTGTAAATTATGAATATAATTCATATAATATTTCTGTATTCTGACCCCTTCATGTCTCTATTTTGATTTGTAAACCTTTTTTGTGAAATTTTGGCTTGTATCCCTTTACAAAATTCAGCTTTTATGTCAATGTGTAATAATTTTTTTTCTTTTCTTAGTATTAAGTTTCAATGTTTCTAAATTTTTGCAAAATTTGTGGCATCTTTTGATTACATTTTCATAAATGACATACTATTATCTTCTTCTTTCCTGTATGATGTTTTTGGAGCACACATTATACCTGTTCATTACCCCTGTTATAGTGATTTTGGCTGATTCAGGAGCTCGAGTGTCCAGAGCAGTATCCCCGCAGTACAGCGCCATACCAGAGGCTGCACAGAGATACACCAGAGAGAGCTACTGCCAGTTCACTACACTGCAGGTGGCAAAAGGAGCCACTGTTCGGGGGGCACTCCAAGCCAGCGATTACCCCCATGTCATCAGCATTGTAAAACAACAACAACTCTACGGCTGAATCCTCTTCGTTGTGGGTGAGGTGATCATTTCCACCCACAAACAGTTACGACAAGATGTGGTGCAGTGTAGTGTGGGTGTAACAGTAGCAGCTACGTGTAATGTGCGTGTGCAGGGTTTGTTTTACTGAATTAGATAAAATATCTTTGAATATCGTCGGTGGCACCCAAGACTCCATCTTTGTATTAGCTTTCTATAAATTTGTTAATGGATTCTTTTACATCTGCTTCGACGGCATTTCAGCTCCATCTTTTGTAAATATTCAGATAATTTTGTAAAGTATGTCATTCATTTATGCTGTCTCTGTTCTTTGTAATCTACTGTAAGTGATAAAATCCTTCTTGTCTCGACGGGGACGTCGATCTGGGTGGCAAGGGGGAGATGTGACATTTGGTTAGGGTAATGTTTATTTGTTGGTTGGGAAATGTATGTACTAGTGTGTGGGTTGGTAACAGAGATCGTATGATGTCAGAATAGTGGGGGAAACGAATCATTAGAAGGAAGCGTCAGTTGCCTCTCTCTCTTGCAAGGGAGCACTCGTGCAGCATGGCCACCATGATTGACATGTCGCCGATGGCAAACAGGTAACATTTTGTGTATCTATTAACATCCAATACATCTTGGTTAAACTAAAGCCCTGGCATGTGATTTCTAGTAGATATTTGATCCTTCTTCCCTCCCATACAATGTTTTAGGAATCTTTAGGTATATTTAGGATTTTGTTGAGCTCGCCCCATCGGACCTCGTGTAGTTTATTGTTTGATCCTGTTCACGGTACCTATCGCTCTATTGAGCTAAAATATGTAAAGAAGTTATGACAATATCACATATAGACAAATTAAACAGACTGGACTTAACTTACACCCTTGCCTTAAACCCCTTTCTTGTCTTGCTTCTTTAGTTATTTGACCCTTCCTCAAATCTTATGCAAAAAGTACTTTCTTTTTAAAACTTCTATTATGTGTCTACTGACACCTTTTTCTGAAAGCTTATACCACAGTGACTGCATTTGAATTTGATCAAAAGCTTTTCCAAATTCACAAAAGCCAAGTATAATTTCCCTCTGTTATGTTTTAAATATTTATCTATTAAGGTTTTTAAAATGAATATGTCTTCAGAAGTTCTTCTTCCTTTTCGAAGCCCCATTTGGTATTCAGATAGTATGTTGTACTGTTCTACCTATTCTTGTAATCTGCCTGCAAAAATAACAGTAAAAACTTTTCCTACATTAGAAAATACAGCTACGCCCCTGTAACTGTAGGGTTTATGTATACTACCTTTGCCTTTATATATTTGATGTATAATTGCTTTTCTCCAATTTTGTAGTACGTATCCTTTAGTTTTCATTGCACTGAATACAATTTAAGTATGTATCACATTAGTGCACCATTCCTTTACAAATTCTTTACTTTCAATACTTTAACCTGCTCTATTATTTCCAAAATTTCTACAAAATTATTACCAATTTCTGCGATATTCCTAGCTCTCATACACCATGATATTTCATTAAGTTCTTAAAATGACCTAACTATTTTTCTATGATATATTGGATACATTGGTATATTTATTATATGTTGATACTCAAGATACAGTAACTAGACATTGCATTATTAATAAAGCACTACTCCTTAAAAACTTGTAACAATGAGGTGAGATGGAATATATCACAGACCAGAAAACTATGGCTTCCCACGAATGCATTGTCAATGATCTGTGGCAGTTAAGCAAAGAAAGCTGCTCTTTCATAAATGAAATTGCTTCTTTTTTACTCTGCTAACTTGACAAACAAAATTATTAAGCATCCTCTATTAGTCCATGCTATTGTCAATGGGTTGATTTTAACCTTAATTGCTGAAATTCAGACTAAGATCATGAAGAAGTGATCTTACTTGATCACTGTTGTTCATTGTTGCTGGCAGCTTAATGTTTCTCACCTGTTGCAATTAGACATCATTTACAACAGCTGATAAAACCAAGTTCTTGTCCAGTATGAAACTTTTGGTACTGGACTACCTGTCACTAAAATAAAATATATGCCACTGTCTTTTTTTCTAATAACCCACTAAAACATTCTATGTGGCTATTTCGTTCACAGCAAGCAATCTTTTAAAGTAGTTCCTCTACAGTGTGAAATGTGGTTTTCTTGATATGCTGTTCTTCGGCACTCACCCTCTCTGCAATTGCAGACTTTATGGAGTCGTTTTCCAAGCGTTGCATGCACTCTTCAGGATCTTCTCTTGAAGTAGAGGGTTTTGACAAATAGGACGAACACCCAGGCAAAAGAGAAGGAATTGCATCTGTAACAAGTTAAAAAAATACAGTTTATTAATGAAAATCTTTAATGGCATATAAATAATAACCAAATTAATTACACCAAAACCCACAGCACAGCACACCACAACAAAATACAAAAATTGAGTTGAGTTTTATTTATGGGCATTCTTTAACTGCTGTGGTCCTTAGCGCCCCATTCTATATTGGGTATGAAAGACCAATAACTTTGCTCAGAGGCTCCTTCAATAGGCTTCAGGTTCTTTTATGAGCCGTAAATCTATGACACGGGACCACTGGCTTTACTCCCCTTCTGAAGGAAGCCATACTAAAAATCCATTGCCCTCCGCTGGGTTTGAACCCGCGACCTCGGAAACTAGAGGTTAGCATGGTAACCACTACACCACAGACAACAAAATACTACATAGCATCATCTTACTTCTTCTTCTTCTTCTTATATTATTAATTAATTAATTAATAATAATAAAAAATCGATATTATTTTAACAAAATAAACCCTGGTTTTTGCAGCTTATAGCAGTGCGCACAATTGCAAACAATTAAGGATATTTAATATTTAATAAGAATGAACAATGTACATGATAAAATCTGTAAATGGTTTGATTGTCTAATTCACATTCATTAACATCCCGTGGTTACTAGTATCCTATTTTACTTACGATGTTAAAGATTAATAAACCTTTGCTCAGAGGCCTTTTTTCAGACTTGAGGTTCTAGTGTTTTGTACAATATGGGACACATGGCTTTACTTCCCTTTCAAATGGTTCAAATCAAATCAACTTGCTCAGAGCAACAGAATTATTTCACGGATATGCAATCATGTGTTTCAAACATTTATATCCATAACATATTTATCTTAACAGTATAAGGCTCATATATCAACCCTGCTAGCTGTTTTTGTCATCTGTATTCTATTGATACTTTTACTAAATGAACCGATAGGTTTAATATGTACCCAATCATTAATCATATCATTTATAAGCAAAGAGAAAATATGTCACTACTTTAGTTCATCATTGTACACTTTCATCTTAAAATATTCTATATGTTAACCGTAAATTATTATTTAACCTTAGAATGCATGGGTGGCAAGTACAGATTAGGCTATAATGAAGCTAGTACTGTAGTTTAGATTACGGTGTGTAAACAGTGTTACTGTAATTATAATGCTACGGTTATGCATATATAACTTTTAGCTTTTTAATTTTCTTCATCTAAGACACGTACTTTTAAGTTATCATTGTACACTTTCATTTGAAAATATTTTATACGTTTAACTGCAAGTTATTACTTAATTTTATTATCCATAAAAGGCATGCAAAGGCCAATGCATTATAGTAAAGTGCAGTGAAGTAGTAATGGATGTTGTGGTTTGGGTTATGTATATATGAATCAAAATTAATGTAATTTGTTGTTTTATTTACTTCATTATGGTTACAATGTACTAAATGCATATCAAATTTTACCTTTTCATCTTCTTCCATTGACAACAACAATCACTAAACCAAAATGTGTGTTCTTTAACCTAGGGTCTTAGGTATAAAGCTCAATAATCCGTTGCAGATTATGCTGATAAATTAGATATTTGTATTACTATAGCAGCTCATATTCCATCATGCTCCTTAATGGGAAAGGATAGTTATCCCTACTAGCTACTTAAATATGCTCTGGTTTATGGCATTATATATAAATTTACATGCTAGGTATCTATGTTCCTTTATGTATGGTATGATTACATGATAGTGGTGGATATGAGAAATAGGTATGCATGGTTACTTCATACCGATTCCTCATTTATTATTTAATACTAGTATTTTTACTGAATGGTGCTTATTAAGGTAACTGGAAGGTAATAAAAAAATAAACTAATCTTTTTTTTTTCAGCATGGATGATCTAGTGGAGCTGTAAGTTGTTTTCCAGTCTTACTCTTGTATAATGATACATTTATTTCTATATCCTGGGATTGAAAATACTTTTCACAAACCTATAAAAGCAAATTTTATTTCAATAAACAAATGTGAGAAACAATTTAACATTCTGCTATATGTGTGCATGTATAGGTTAGGTATGTTAAACATTCTATAAAAGATTACCAAATGCAAATTCACATGATATCAATAGAAGAATAGTTAATAATGTATCTAGGTATATAAATGTTTTATAAAAAACTTACCACAGTGTATTCTATAGATATGAAGTTATACTGGTGAATGGCTTGTATCCATTTTCTTCTTAGGTTTTTGTCTAATGGAAGCTTAAACACGCTTACTTTTGGCCCCAAAGAATAATTCCCTTTACACTCGGGCATATAGCATTTGCGTAGCATTTTATACTTCTGTCACTAATTATGTTCTACCTAATAAAACACAAAATAAAAGGTATGCCAAATCTACTACCAGCACACATCGAAGGACTCTTAACTGTGATGTCAGTAGCCAAACATATTTCAGTGTTGCAGCCTTATTCCTAGGTGGCCTTGGCAAAGCCCGAGTAACTTCCCCCCTTGAACCTTTTAACTTCCAAATCTCTAATCTAAGCAAGGCAATCCCTGATCGCTCGTTTCTATTATAGATTTTGACATATAACTCCTTTTCTATGCCTTCTTTAACTCTGTTATAGAATTGTAAGGACTTCTTTTCTCTCATTTGAGCAATTAAAATCTATCTATCCATATCCTCCAATTGTGTTCTAAACTCCCTTCCAGTAGCCCCCTATCTACATTAGCAACTCAAGCAAACATCACCTAACCCTATCAATTGCTCCAATTTTCCTTGTAAACGGTAGTTTGGGGTAGGGATTTTTTTTTAAAAATCTTTGTGTCACATCTTGGAAGACATTGAACTTAAATATGAAGATTGGTATTTACCTGACTTTTCGTTTTGCATGCACAAACTTACATACCACACAGACCTTTTCCTAAAAATGCATTTCTGCTGAAATCTCTATCAATTTTGGGTGAAATGCAATACATCCTTTATCTACTAGATACATGTTAAAGTAAAAAAAGGATGAAAGGCTAACCATTTTTAAGTTTAATGTTACTCTGCAGCACACTTGGAACAAAAGCACTACTTTCATTAGCATTTATATGAATCGGTCCTTGTAAAAACAAAATGTTGGTGGTGATTATGTTAATCTGTGTGTATACTGATTCTAAGTGACCCTTGATTATTCTTTTTGTAGATAAAAGTAAATGAGCTTTTTAATTTTTACAATGAATACACACGCTATTCACAAACTATGAAAAACCCCAAGGAAGAAAAACGAGCTTCGCAAATGTTTTATGAACACCATATGTAAAACTTTTCTGCTTCTGTAGTTTTTACTTCATGCAATGGAGCATAATATGACCATGCTGTTTTTGCAATGCAATTGTTACCACATGATCAAGCATTTTTGCATTTGTTTTTTAAGAAATAAATTATATTTATTAATAAAGATGTGTGTAGCATTCGCATGCTTTAGTAATCTTCACTTTATGTAGCTTTTATTTCATACAATGTAACAATCAATCACGTTTTTGCAATGCAATTGTTACATGGTCAAGCATCATGTCTATTATTTTAAAAATAAATTCCAGTACCTAGCAGTGATAAGTGGCATCAGCTTTACAAATAAAAATGCAAACACAAAAAAATTAATTAAATACACGAAACTTACATTTCCATGTTTTATGTCCTTCTGTGGACCACTGTCACAGGTGTTTAAAATTCGAAAGAGGTCTACACACTTATTTTCCAATTCTTTTGCGCCCATATTTATAGTCAAATATAAATAGCAATAGTCAAATGTTTAAGAACTGCAAGCTATATGCTCGCCTTAAAGTTCCATACTCTTTCCATACAACTGCAAGAAACAATTAATGGATATCTTGGAAATGACTGATGCCATTGTATGTTTTAAAGAGATCTACATTTTTTATATAGTGCATTTTTGTCTATTGCTTAATGTTTGTATAAATTATACAAAATTCCTTCCAAATGAAGGGGCTTCACAGCCTATTCCCAGAAAATTCAAGATATACATTTTATTTGCCAATATTAATATATTGTATTTTAATCAAAATCGTTTGAGCAATTTTTGAGAAAATAAAAAATGTTCATGTAAAGGGTAGTTTGGGTGGAAATTTTTATGTCCTTAAATATCAAGTTTGGTATTTAACTGACTTCTTGTTTTTTAATTATGCTGTTCATGTGCGCACACACACTTTTTCCTGAAAATGTCGTTTTTGGATTCAGGGGACCTCAAAACATGTATTTCCGGTGAAATCTTGGTATTAATTCTTGGGTGGAATGTAATGTCTTCTCCACCAACTATATATGTGGTAAAGAAAGTAAAAATTAAAAGATCACAGTAATATTTTAATTGAAATACTCGTCGATACAATAATATAAATTTAAAATTAGCCAACTATACATCACAGTCTTAAAACTAGATAGGTTTATATAATTGCTGATTGGGATAATTTATTAAACATTCGTATTCAAAGTGTGTAATCAACATTCAATTTTGGAAGTTTTACACTTGGCAGATCAATCAAATATTGGTTTCTTATAGAACAATTATGTATACTGTTTGTAGGTAAGTTGGCATTACTCTTAAGTTATTATGAGACCATGGTATATGTATAGATTGATAATAGTTAAGATGCTTTCACTCATAAATTGATGTTTACAATGGGTGTTGTATTTACCTCAGTCATAATTACAATGCTTTCTTTTATAATTTAAGTACGGTATTAACCTTTTTGGAACTATCCCAAATAGTTGCATTATACGATTTTACACTATGAAAAACATCATAATAAAGCACATTTTAGATAATTCATAGGAACTTGATGCCTTAAATTTCTCAGCAAGTAGATAACTCTAGTCTACTACTGACATAATCACTATGCTCAGCCCAAGTTAATTCATTATCTATCACAATACCAAGGAGTTTAACACTTGAAAAAAAACTCCCAATTATCTAAAACCACTTAACAGCTTTATCAAGGAATTGTCCATTTGGGATTTCAAATATCAATATTACTATTAGTAGCACAGAGTGTGGTATCATCAACAAATAATAACTGAGCATCTGTATTTGATGCTAAGTCATTGGTTATTAAAAAAGTAGGGGGCCTAAAACAGAATGCTGGGGTACCCCACTCGTGACAAAAACTACACCAGAAAAATTACCATTAAAAATACACTCTGTTGACAATTTTGTAAATAAGATTTAAACAGATTCAATTATTGCCTTTTATACCCAGAACTGAAGTATGGAAATCATTATTTCTTGAGAGATACAGCCACAGACTTTAGAAAGGTAACATAATTGCAAGAGTGCTGTATTAGTTATTAAAACCTGATATTAGATAAGAAACAAGTTCAATGGTAATCCTGTCCTAAATCCATAATGGAAGCTCCTAATATTACATTAGTTCTTGATGCATGACAGTTTCAATGATTTTGGAAAATACAGGCAGAACCAAGATAGTTGAATTACTTCTATTTTTTTATACTTTTAATATTAGGAACCATTTGGGAATTTTCAGTGAATCTGGAAAATTACTGGTCATAAACCACTGATTCACAGTAAGTGTTAAAGGAACCAAAACAGAATTGATCACCTTTATGATAGGTCTCTACTTCATGAATTCATGAATTTTATAAAAACCATTAGTAGTTACCAATTTCCACTTGAACACACGAGAAGGTTGTATAGTTATTTAATAATTCACTGACTTGATAATTGTTGTGTGTGAAACTACCATTTATAACCTTGACAGAATTTATAAAACATAAGTTAAAATCATGCCATTAAAAGTACCATTTTACGAAAATAAAAACCTTTCAAGAACAGAAGGTGTTTAATTTTGCAAGTGACATCACAGAGTACATGCTACATTTTCCCAACTGTACCTGATTTGTTGGAAAGGTTGATGCAGGTATGTTTCCTGAAAAGAGTGCCTTGGGTTCTCCAGATGTGTTTCACGGAGCCCTATTAGAATATCTGGAAAGCTTGGTTCATTGCTAATGGAATTTATTTTAAAAGCAAAAAAATCCTAAATCTTGCAAAATATTAATTTTTTTGTTATGTGCACAGAATTCTACACACTTCAAAACATAAAAATACTTGTCCCCATAAAGATAGCAAGCATGGTTTAAAATTTCATATTATGCCTGTCTCTTACTTATGACACCATATCACAAACCTGGCAATCCAGTGGAAGAGGCTTTGAATGCTATTCTAAAAAAAGAACAAGTAATTATAAAGAAATGCTTTGTTCAACCTAAAAGGTTTCCAGTACTCCAATAGCCTATGAGACTGAGGCTTCGCAAAGTACTATTGTGCCATTTTACATAATATAGCAAACTATCTGAATGATCCTGATGCCCCTGGTGAAGAGCCAAATGAAGAGGAAGGCAATGAACTGTTAGATGAAGTCTTGAGGAATCTTAGTGAAAGAAAAAAAGAGATGAAATAAAGCAAGTAACTAACAAAATGAATTGAACATGTTTTTAATTTTAACCTTTCAAAGATGCTCACAAATTGTTGTATTGAAAACATTTACAGAAAATTGTCAGTATCATTAATACAAACACGTTTTTTTTGGGGGGGGGGGTAGGTTAGTTTAACTTCCTTTAACCTGGTAGATAATATTGGACAATGAATGAAATTATGCTCAAATGAGTCCGGGGTACAAAAAGCTTGAAGTTACATTCATCTTCTCAGGATAAGGGAAAAAAACCTTATCCTAACTGAGATTTGAATTTGAAACCTCTTGAATGTAAGGCATACATACTATTCCCATACCACAGAAATGGACTAGTTTAATTGGTATTTTTTTTAAGCCTGGTTAGGATGAGGTTTTCTTTTTCTTCTGTAATCTTGTTGGTTTCATTTCCCCTAATGAAACCAATCTCTGAAACTCATTTGTGTCTTGTTTCTTCTTCCTAATGTCATGATTTAAACTTCTTTACTGCTGGAGGAGGCAGAAGTATGTCTACACTGTATTTTGAATGGGTTTGACTTGATGCAGTGGACAAGTCTTCTGGGATCAAACTATCTTGACTTCAAATACCTTCAAAGCACAATGCCCCTGGAATCCTAGTGATGACATGATTTTCATCAGAAGTCAACAATTCCTGTAGAACTTTTCCCCAAAACTTCAATTGTATCTTTGTATTATCAGTAGCATTTCTGTCATCTTTTTTCTAGAGTTCATTTTTTAGGTATTCAGTTTATTTTTTAATTGTTTCACAGCAACAGTTTTACTGAAGGCTTTCTCATAATTCAGTTCAGTAAAGGATTTCTCTTTAGTGCTCTTTACTTTAGGAATCTCAGATTTATTGAACAAAATTGTGTGTTTCTATATCATTTTAACAACTTAGGTTAATTATCATTATATGATTTTTCTTTTGCGCTCTTTACTTTAAGAATCTGAGCTTTACTGGACAAGACTGTGTGTTTCTGTAGAATTTTAACAAACTTAATTATCATTATCATTCTTTGTATTTAGTTTCCCTGCTAATTTCAGAGTCAGAACTCATGGTACTTACTTATGATTGAAAAATAATAATTTCTATAATTTCTGATCTGTGTACGAGTCATTCCATGTCAAGTCGCACAAATTTTCACAAAACCTCACCATCATGTTTCCGATTCACGGTACTTACTTATGATTGAAAAATAAATCATTTCTAATCTGTGTACGAGTCATTCCATGTCAAGTCGCACAAATTTTCACAAAATCTCACCATCATGTTTCCGATTCACGTTACTTATTTATGATTGAAAAATAATCATTTCTAATCTGTGTATGAGTCATTCCATGTCAAGTCGCATAAATTTTCAAAAAATCTGATCATCATGTTTCCGATTCACTTCAAATTTTGTCCATGGATTACAAAAACAAAGTGAATTATGTTTTAAATTCTTATTTTTTAAATTGCAATACTTTTTAAAATATTGTGCAATTCAACTTGTGAAAAGCGGCACATCTCTCTACCTTTAAATTAGAATATCTCACAGGCGATAAGTGATAAAATTATGTTACAAAGTACAATGCAAAGCTTAATACGTAATCTTTTACTTAATATTTATAATAATTGATATAATTAACTATTTACATCAATTTTTAAAATCCAAACATTTAAAAACTATATATCCCTATTAATTTCCAAGTATAAATTTCTATAAAAATTATAAATAAAGTTCTTGTAGTTTTTTCTACATACTTAAATAAAACAAAGATGGGATCTTGTATAGTTAATTTTAAATAAAGTAACTTAGAAAACGGTGCATAGTGGGATTCCAGCGCAGCGCGCGTGGAAAGAGCAGCAGTAGTCTGTCATTGCATGCCTTATCAACTGTTCACAGCACTAGCTTGTTCACATGTAACTTAAATTTAGTATGCAGTTGAATAACATTGGAACTTTCAATCTTATCCTATGGGAGGCAACTTAACTACAATTTAAATGTGCACTTTTCCACCTTCAGGCTCAATTGAATACCATCTGGTTATTATTGCATTATTGGTTGTTGGAATAAACAAATTTAGCTCTAAGGCACCAGGGATCCCTTTCGCATTACTGTATCTTGCCTTAAAATGGCACTATGTTCAAAATCACTTCTGGATTATTCATAGCATTGGCACTTTGTAGCACACGATCACTGTTAACAGTGGGTGGTACTTTGCTTTCTTTTCGACACACATCACATAGTTTTAGGTCTGGTGACAAAGTTAAGTTCTCCATTTTTAAGTTTGTAAGCATATTGCAGGTAACTAAACTTAATTATTTCTGCCTTGTTATGCTTGGAAACATTAAATGGATTGAAACAAGTGCCATAGCTATGTTTCTTCAGTTTACTCATTATGCACTTTCAAAACTCACAGAGCTAAGAATGAACTTCTAACGCAAAAAGCTGAACACAAAGTAACATTTAAAATGAAACAGCGGAGAGAGAGGCTTTATAGAGTATCAGATTCCAGTTGCTAAGTTACATCGAACACCGGAAGTGATAGCATATAACATTTGTACTGCGTAACGCATCGGCCGGCGTGGTGTGCTGCTGCAGTGTAAAGCTCTCAGTCAACAGTCTATGTTCTAAAACCCTATGCACTAACACAAACTGTTTAAAAGTGCACTTCTAAGGAAGATCCCATCCTGATATTAACAGATTTAAAACAAAATATAACACAGATTCCTCTTTTATCTGTTCCAGATTTTAGTATTAAGGGGTTAAATATGATATTGTGGTTTAAAGTAGTCATACTTAAAAAAGTGATTTTTTTTATTCTGGAAAAATAGTATATTATATAAGGAAAACCACAATGTTTTTATCTACAAAACAACATATTGTTCTTATCACTGACCATTCTGTATTCCGAGAATAAATTACTTTTATGTAATGTGTGCACGTATAAGAAAAATGTTAAGCAAGCTGTAAATCCTAAAATAATTTGATTTCCTGCAAAATATAAAATATGTGTCGATTTATTTTATGTGTGGAACACGTAAACTAAAATTCAGAAAGTGATGTTTTATGTGTGTCCGGTTTGATGTGGAATGACTATATCAGGCAATAATATAATACATACTATCTAAACAAATTCACTATTTTGTTTTCTTTTGTTTTTATTTAATTGGCATGGCTCACTGTATGCAGGCAATATTTTTGATTTATAAATGGTTCAACATGCTCTTCACCTTAAAGGACAAATAAAGATCAGGATATCATGATGCCAGCTGTATGGGGACATACTCAATAGCAAATAAGCATAGGAAATAACAGCATATAAAATATTACAAGTAGGATTAAGAATCAATGTTAAAATATTGGCAATAATTTAAAATGTGTAAAACCAACTTGTAACACAGCTGTAATAGCAAATGAGAGGTGAAAGTTCATCAACACATGCGCTAATGCACACAGGGTTCAGGCTAAACCTCAGAAAATAGAAAGAGAAGGCAGAGAATGGAAAGAGACAGAAATAGTGGGCCATTTTCTGGAACTCGAGGGAGCTGGTAAAATACAAAGGAAACATGTACTTAAGAGAAGGACAGAGACATTGGGTTTTGCCGGATAACTCAGCAGGGTGCGTCACTTAAAAAATTTGGCACATTTTATTGTAGCTATGTAACGCTACTTAAGAACCAATGGAAAGTATTGTAACAAACAAAGGCACAAATTCGGGCGTCATAGGAAAACAGATAAAAAGGGAGGGAGGCCCCAAGTTTGGATGACTCTCTGAGATACTCTCGTCTTTAGTTTGTGTTCTACTGCCATAGCAACTGATATTAGAATCAGTGATGTAATTAAATTGTGCAACTAGGTGGAAAATGCTGCATATGTGGGTGGGAAGATTGTGTGATGAATTAGCTAGGCCCGCAGAATAACATAAAATGATAACAGGAAGGTTTACGCTATACGATTTAAAAAGCACTTCATAAGGGAAAATTGCTAGCTGCTTGAATAGACATAATTCTCTTCAATAAATCAAGGTTATAGGAAATTCAGTTTATTATTTTGCCTTCATCCACAAAATCCCAGAGTTACTCAATTAGATAGGATAGGAATTCACTGGCAGCCGGCAAGAACACACAGAAATTAACGGAGATTCAGGAGGTATATGAGCCTACGTGTACTCCTGCCACACAGCTTTACATGTTACCTCAGGATATTTCGGTTACAAATACGAGGGTGGATCGAAAAGTAATGCACAATAATTTTTTTACAAAAAAGTTTAATAGTTAAAACAACAAAGGTCACAAATGAACTTACACCTTTTACCTACTTTTCGACATAGTCACCAAGTTTCTCAACACATTTCTCCCATCGTGATACCAATTTCAATATGCCCTGTTCGTAGAAGTCCATTTTTTTTTTCGGAGTATAGCCATCTGCGGACTGCTGATTTCACTTCTGCATCCATCGCAGAGCATTGGGCGGCCAGGAATTTCTTCATGGGACCAAACAGATGAAAGCCTGATGGTGCAAGATCCGGACTGTATGGTGGATGCTGGAGCATGTCCCAACCAAATTTGGTGATTTTCTGATGAACAGCAGCAACATGGGGGCGGCATTGTCATAAAGAATTTTGACATCGTCAGCATTCATTTTGTGGCGTTTGTCATGAAGGGCACAATGCAACTTCACTAAAGTTTTCATGTAGGCTGCAGCATTCACAGTGGTCCCATGTTCAGCAAAGTCCACCAATACAACACCATGCATATCCCAGGACACTGTCACAAGCACTTTCCTAGCAAACTGAGTCACTTTGAATTTTTTCTTCACTGGGGAACCAGCATGTTTCCACTCCATACTTGCCTGCTTGGTTTCAGGCGTGTAGTGGTATGCCCACGACTCATCACCAGTGATGATTCCTTTCAGAAAGTCATGCCCTTCTGCGGTGTACCGCGTTATATGATCCAAGCTTGTCAACATTTGCTGCCCCTTGTGGTTGTCTGTCAGGTTCTTAGGCATACAGCGAGCACTAACTTTAGTAAATTTCAATGTGTCATGAACAATATTGTACACTGCACCATAGGAAATGTTGAACTGTTGCGATAAGGTTCACAGTTGCACACACCGGTCATTCAAAATTGCCGCATCAATGCCTCTGACATTCTGCAGGGTTGCAGCTGCTACCAGTCTCCCACAGCGCGGCAAATCACTAAGGTTCACATGATCCTCTAGAAAGAATGCACACCACCTGGAGACATTGCTAAGGTCCATACAATCATCCCCATACACGCCAGGCATGTCCCTGTGAATATCACTCAGTTTATGACCTTTGGCCCACAAATATCGAACCACACTTCTCTGCTCTTCACACATGGACGACAGTAACATGCGCACCATCTTTGTTGTGTAATTCATGCTTCTCTCGCTAGAGCTGCATATGAAACAAGAAATACCCTCTGTAGTGAAAACTTCAAACTATATCTGTGTAAAATTGCAACATTACAACTGCAATACCAAGACAGAAAAAAATTATTGTGCGTTACTTTTCGATCCACCCTAGTATTACAACTGTTCAGCTTCTGTATTTGATGACTATATACATTCATAACAACTCTTTTAGGGACAGTTTTAAGTTATCAATGTCATTTACACTACCCACTATAGGGATACATTTAGGTTTTCTCTTTACAACTTCAGTCCACAGTTTTTTGGCATTAACTTCCAAATTTGACTCTGCTACCTACCCCATATTCCTAGATGGTGTCCCAGTTGATTTTTGCTTACCTGCAGGTACTAACTGTTCATGTCTTTGGTTGGAGCAGTTTTACTTTTATTAGTTGGCCACAATGAGTGTGTTTGGTGGGAAAAGGAACTAAACTGTTATGGAGCAAGTAAGCAGGGCACTGGAAATGCAGTTAGGTAAAGAAAACATACACAGTTCTGAGTTGCATTTACTAGTGAGGCTGAGGTCTGTAATATGGTTTTCAATGTGCAACTGTACATTCCCAGTGCTGCCTTGCCCCTCACTCCTCTTGTATCGCTAGTGCTAATGGCATTGGGCAGTATATATAGTCAATCTTGGTCTGGACTAACTTGCTACTCCCGGTGGATTTACAGCTGACCATTGATTTTCTTATTCATAGACTGGGACTTGCGTTGGTCCGGGGATCAAATTTCGGTCTACCTCAGAGGGGTAGATTAAAGACAGATCATCTTTAGAAAATGGATGACTATGGAGTGATGGGTATGGCTGCTGTGCTTAGAATTCGCAAAATGAGTGGAGTAAAACTATCCACCAAGATTAGACATAATTGGAAACTATGATGACCTAAACTTCAAAACAAATACAGGTATAGTAAAGCAGAAGTTAGAAGGCTGATAAAACTCGTTCATCCTAACCTATATGACAGAGATGATAACCGAAGCTTGAGTATCTGAATTATACACAAATGCTAATAGCACTTCTGCATTATGCAAGAGGAGGTGTCAAGAAAACACTACTACGCTTAACCGCATCATAACTAATGTCTCATGTGCCAATGCTAGACTTTCCTTCTTTAAGCCGGGATTAGGATGAACTTTACATAACAAGATGGGACGTAACACAGTTAAGAAATGTTGCTAAAGTAAAGGTCTAATTAGGATGCACTTAACGTAACGGGAATGAATCTTGATTGATTGTTCTTTTTATTACTTTATGCTATTACTTTAAGCTGATTGGTTCTAATTACCATATGACATTAAACTTGACGTAATGGGAAGGAAAAGTTTGACAATGCCAAATTCTTAAGTAACATCACATTAAATTAAGTCACATTAAGACGACCCTAAATAGCTCCATTTAATACAATGTGTAAGACCTTTACGTTACATTGCGTTCAGTTAAGTCACTTAGGTTAAGTTCAAAGTAATTAGGCTTTACTTACATTTTCCCATTGAGGAGAGGAGGATTAAAATTCCCAGATGGTTTACGATATTTCCTCAGGTAATTATTGCTATATAATTACTATCACACAACATTTAATCACTTAGCTAAGATCCAGAGTGAGGTACATTTTAATAACAGAAAATGTTGCTATTTAAATTCGATTTCATTCTGTTATTTTAAGGTTAAAAGTTAATCTTCCTGCAAGTTAAATTCTTGCCGAAATGATTAACAATGCTATGAAACTGTGTATCTGGTAAATAAGAACGTTTCCATAAATGAAGGGGGGCAATAGTTAGAATCATGCACAAAACTGCCTATGTATTATCTCTCTTCATGCCTCCTCTTTTTTTGGGGGGGGGGGAGGCATTTGTTGAAACCGATTTGTTTACAATAATATCCATCATTTCCTGTATTAAGAAAATCAGGCATTTTCCTCCTCCGACAGTTTTAATGCTCGCTTCTTGGTTATCTCTATTTTTTGTGCTGAGGTTGAGGAGTGAGCACTGAACTGATGAAAAAAAACCAGCTGTGAAACGACCATAGAAGGATAAAAACTAGGGAGTAACAGTAGTTAGTTTACTGCTCTATGGAAGCTTTCTTCATTGTGTAACATTTTCTCTTTGCTGATCCATGGCCTTTCTTGGTCCAAGGCTTTTTATCATCTATGAATGTCAAAAACTTGGTCGGCCTTTAGTCCGGACCAAATGAGTCTGGAGATACTTCAGACAAATGTGAAATCTATGAATACAGCCCATTATGCATTGTTAACAAATACACTCATACCTACTGAAGTGGCTTCAACAGAAACATATATTTTGGTATTTTGTGTAACACAAAGTATTTTGAAAGCCTTCCTTTGGTATTTGTATAACACAAAGTATTTTCAAAGTTTTGCACTTATGTAAAATATCAAATTCCTCGTTAAGATGTCAACTTTGTTCTTCACTTCCTTGATTATAGTACATTTTTGATTCAAAATGCATTTTATAAGTTGAAGATTGAATTTACAATCATTATTAATGAGATCATTCAACATGTCATCTTCATTATTACATGCACCATCACTTTCACTAGAACACCACAATGTTCTTTTCAGAAAGAAAAAAAAAGAAAACACTGTACAAACTTGTCTACCCACTCTTCTCAAATTATTCTCACATAGGCTTCCTTCTACTTCATGTTGATGGAAATGCTTGCAGAACAAATGGTTTCACTACATTTCATTGCAAGTACAACAAAAACACAGGTGTCTGAAGTTTCAAATCATTAAAAACAGGTCACTGTGTGTGCTGCCTTTGAAATTCCACTGTTTATATGACCATACAAACAACCAAATGGTACTTAGCACTTCAAAAAAAAGTACATAGTATTTGAAAATACAAACCAATAGCAAGTGGTATCTCGGAAATGGTTAATTCTACAAAACAATTGACAAACTGCATGTTTTAATGAGATGTCCTTCTTTTGTGTTGTATGTTTTTAGGTATCCCTTAAAGTTCTACGAGTTACACAAACACATGCAAAACTCATTCAGAATGAAGTGGATTTCACAGACATTTGCAGAAAATTCAAGTCACAGATCTTATTTGTCATGCATTTCTCCATTTTGTAAGAAAATAAAATATCACGAAAACTTGGTAGTTTATGATGGGGGGGATGCTTTCTGAAAATCTTTATGTTACATTCTTGTAGGATTCTGAACCATGCTTGGTATTTATAGAGAGGCAGGGACGATAGTTCTCATGATCTTTAAGTGTTTATCCTTGTTTTCCTACACTAATAAATGTTCTTAGTAATGAGTTGTAAATCAACACTAGCATTGACCTTAGCTGTGCTGATTTTTTTTATGTAAGAAAACCAGGTTTTGTCACTACACAGTATTTATGCCACATTTAGTTTTTGAATTAAGCTGTTGTCTCTCTCTCTCTCGCACACACAGTCTTTTTTTAGAACATATTTTTCTCGGATTCAGAGAATGTCAAAACATGTATTTCCGGTACAAACTTTGTATCAAAGTTTTGGGTGGAGTGTAATAATTCTACTTACTATAAGTATTAGATAAAGTAACAATAATATATTTTTATCTTATTCACTCTGTCCAAAACTTGAATCAGTTCACTGAGTAGGAATTTGGAAGTTTGTGTATAAATTTCATTCTCTTTACTTAGCAAGCAAGAAAATTAAATACAACAAAACTAATTAAGTGAAATCGCTAATAAGTTTACATGAACATGTTTTAAAATAATCCTAGGTTAGTATAACCAATAAGAAAGAATATGATACAGAGGTAAATCCAACTTCCATCCCCAATTAAACTATGAATTGCAAGTTTGAATTGCACTTTAATTTCTTAAATTGAAAAGTTAAATTTATATTTCCTTGCTACAGATATTAATACTTTACTAAAGTAATTAAAGTGTGGGCTAATTATTGTGCTGTCCTTAAAATGTTATTTGTGTATTAAACAGGGAATTAATTAAAAAACAAAATGCTGCAAATGTGACATGAGGGCTCTGTTGAATGTGACATAAAAGGAGGAGGTTAAAAACATGAAAAATAAATAAATGTTTTTTATGTCAACCAACAGGTCAGGCCATAAAAAATATAACAATAAAACATAATAGAAATAAAATGTGATAAAATAAACAAGTGCTCTTAGCTAAAACATAATCAACATATCAATTGTACTAAAATCCAGAGTCAATTTTTATCCAATTTACATTTTCTTGTGTATAGAAAATCTTCTCCAAACAAGATATATGGCATAGTTTTTTGGAATACATTACATACAGTAATACAATATGGGATAAGATGCAACAAACTATGTTTAAAATGCAATGAGGAATTTATACCAGTGGGATTATTTACCTGGTTTATACGGCTTACCACCATATCCTAGAGACTGCAAGAATTCTTTTTCCAGAGGTTGACCAAGATACTGAAACATATTTTTGAAAGGCTGTTAGATAAAGATAGAGAGAAAAGCTTATGGGCCATTTACAAGAAAGTTTTACCCTTAACACAAACACTAATACATCACTTGAACATAAAATAATAGTTTGCTATTGTCCACTGGAGATATTGATATTTTATCCCTTGTATCCTATTGCAGAGTTTCCACATCATATTTCACTTGATTAGTATTAAGTTGGACACATTTAAATATATATTTTCACCAATATAAGATGTAAATTCAAAGTAACCCAAACACAAAAGCCTGGGATCAGCTTATTCACCAAAAGTTATGCTTCTGGCATGCCAACAAAAGAATATATATACATATTTGTTCATTCAAATGGTGTTGCTTTGTGTATTGTACATTCAAGAAATGTCTTGGAGTTTTTAATCAAGGAGCCTCCAATGTTGTGTTTTTTATTTTAATATATTTATGCTCCTAGCTGTGTTTATATCTTTCTGTTAAGGTTAATAAAATTGCTGTGAATGGTTAAACATGTCCTCAAGGATTTGCATTTACACTGTATCTTTAGTAAATTTTTACTGTAAATGGCCCTTTACAAACAAATTTTAAAAGATATTTAATAAAAATATGTATTTGAAATTAAGTGTCCCTAAGTCTAGAATACATAACCTAAAATGAAAATACGCAGTTTCTGCACTTCAGCATAAGTGTTTGTTGAGTGGCCAGATATATTACATTTTAATCATGTGTCTGCTCAAAGATAAAAAGCGCCAGTTCTAACCTGCAGCACTTAGCAAAATCATTTTGGAAATATAAAAATTGTACATTATACAGCGTTTCCATGAAAATACTGTCATACTCCAAACTCGCACCACATCACCTTGGATAATGGTATTTAAATGAAATTTGTGACATTCAAAAGAAAAACTCAAATATTTTTGTGCATGTCAACAATGGACGGGATTGTGGGAATCAAACAGACTACATTCACTCATGTTTGTGATTAGTTGATATGGGTTCATTGTTGGATATTTAGCAGGTTTGCTTTTAAAATTGTGTTATTAAAGAAGTTTTAAGGAGTTATGGTGAACCCACAAGAACATAGTTGGTGTGTTTTGGAATATCATAGCACGCAGAGTCTGGTGCAGGTTCAGCGTGCTTTTAGGCAAAGGTTTCAACATCAAGCTCTTATACACATGTCAATTTTGAAGTGGTACCTTGATTTTGTGGATCATGGCTGCATATGTCATCAAAGGAAAGGGCATTCAGGGAGATCATCTGTCAATGTGGGAATTGTGGAACAAGTGCAGGAGGCATTTGTACGTAGTACTAAGAAGTCTGTCCGTAGAGCTAGTCAACAGCTAAACATCTCTAAATCCACCGTATCTAAGATCTTGCATATGTGACTTAAGTTTCACCCCTACTGACTGCAATTACTGCATAAGTTGAAACCTGATGACCCTGCAAAATTATTAGATTTCACTGAACATTTATTGGTACTAATGTAGGATAATGAAAATCTGCCAGAAAAAAATAATTTTCATGAGAGGCAGTGAAAAAGTGAACAGGTATAATGTTAGGATTTGGGAAGCCAGAATCCAATGCCATTTTGGAAGTTAAAAGACATTCCCCTAAAGTGAATGTCTTTTGTGCCGTATCGAAACATCACGTCTATGGCCCATTTTTCTTTCGAGAGGTCACTGTCAACAGTCCAACTTATCTTGACATGCTCACTGAATGGTTATTTCTACAACTGGAAGAAGAATTTATTTCCCAACAAGCTGGAGCATCTTCTGACTAGCATTTACATGTTCGGGAACATCTGAATGAGTGGTTCCAGGAAGATGGATTGGACATGCCGGAAATGATGATGTCTTCTACAAGTGGCTGCCATGGTCACTGACTTGACGGTCTGTGACCTCTCTTTATGGGTTACATAAAGGATTGTGTCTATGTAGCCCCATTGCCTCAAAACCTGCAAGAAGTGCAATTTCGTATCACTGCTACCATCCAGTCCATTTCATCAGATATGTTGGAGCATGTGTGGCATGAATGGGAATATCGCTTTGATGTTTGCAGCATCACTTGTGGGGGCCATATTCAATGTCTATGAGGTATAGCAAAAAATATTTGAGTTTTTCTTTCAAATGTATGCACCAAAAATAAAATATAATGTTCCAATATCTTTATGATTTGTTGAAAATATACCATTGTTGCAATACAAATAACAATGGTAAATTATACATTAAGTTGCTCATTCAAGAGATCCTTGATTTAATTCGTGAAATAAACCAACTGTTAAGAATATTCATAACTTCAATATCATTAGTGTCCAATTGTTTTTACAGTTAATGTTGGATTTATACAGTACCATTATACCTTCATCCAAATATGACTGTCCAAAGTGATGCAAACCAGTTCAAAGTATGACAGCGTTATTATGGATACACTTAGTTATTTTCACTCCATAGTGACATATGATGTCACACAATGCGGAGGAGCAACAGATTGGGAGACAATATTTATGATACAAAAAAAAAGTTATTTGTTTTTGACTCATTTGGTCATGCAGAAATTTGTTTGAAAAATGAAACACACTTACCCTGCCTTCACAATATATGCATGAATTAGTTAAACATATGCATTATGACAAATTTGATGAATACTACAGTAAACAGAGAAAACATAATCATAAAACTGACTAAAAGTACCTGCCCATAGGCTTACATTGTTTGAAAAAATTCCTTTCTACAAAGTTTTTAGTAAGTTGCCACAAAAATATAGAGAAAACTTAAGATTAAATAAAAAACAAAAGTGTGTCACATTCACATAACTTTCTTTACTCGCTGTTCTTATAAACTATTTTTACAAAAGTTTATTTACTCTCTACTTCTTGTTAATCAAGATAAACTTTCATTACGGCCACAAGGAGGATACAGTAGACTAAAGCAAAGTCAGATTTTTAAAAAGCAGATCGTCATGTGATGGCTTTGAAATTCCAAACCAATAAAGAATATCTTGGAGAAGGTTTACACCATAAAAACATTGACATAAATTCTATACTTTAATATGATCTACATTTTTCTGTGTGTTAAGATTTTGTCCATCAGAGCCATTTTTGAGAAAATAAAAAATAAACTGGGTAATTGGGTTGAGGGAATTTTCTTGAAAATTTTTGTGTTGCATCCTTGAAAGATGCTGAACTTGAATACCAAGTTTGGTATTTAACCTATCTTTTGCTTTTGAGCTACGTATTTCTCAGACACCCAGGCCTTTTTTTTTCTTATAAAAACTGCGTTTGTTTATTCAGGAGACCTCAAAATGCACATTTCCAATGAAATTTTGGTATAAAAGTTTTTGGTGAAATGCACTACTTTCTCTACTCACTATATGTAAGTAGGAGAGAAAATAATGCATTTATCAAAATAGTAAATGGGATTTTTGTAGAAAAGGCCTGTTACTCTGAAAAAGAATATGTGGAGCACAATCTAGTATCATACAAGTAGTATAAACCTTAAATTCAGTTAAAATTCAACTACTTAAGCATAGATTATTAATATTAATGTACATATAGGATTAAGTCCTGCACCATCTAAATAATTTTTTAAGAATGTGGTTTAGGGATATGAAAACTTGGCGTGTGAGGATATCTGGATACTGAAGACTTAAAAATTGTATTACCAATACTTCTGGACTTCTAGTTTAATTGGAAGGATCTTCAACTCTTATTTTAAACGGAATACTCAACATATCTTTATGTTTTTAATTAATATTTATTGAATAATACTTTTGTACAAATTCATTGTTGCTAAATCCAGAAAACAGAAAAGCATATTGATAATTAAAATGCTCCTTCCTTAACAAAACAAAAAAGCTAGCTCACCTTCTAACCTTGTCACCAAATGTGCCAGTCAATCATAGAAACCATTTAAGCAATGACTTAACCAAGCTTTAAAAATATCTTGCACCATTTGCATTATTCAATATACCAATCTTGTAAGCTGTGGGTCATTCTCCTTACACTACTACTACTGACTTAAAATGGCCTCACAAAAACAAGTCCAAAGGTGACAAATCTGAGGATCTTGCTGGCCATTCTCTGACCTCTCCTGCCTATTTCTGCAGCAAGGGGGGGGGTGCTTCTAGGGTAGCCTGACAGCCCATAAACCCCTAACACTAGACCTTGAGTGGGTGTCCCAGATGCATCAACAGGTGGTAGTTAGCCGGCACCTGAACAGCGGTGTTGGTTGATTACTGACACGTTAAATCAAGCCTGTCTCTGAATAATGAATAGGAGACCACGAACCAACTCCCCAACCCTAAGGTGTTATGTGATCCATGTCGATGGGATGCATGGTACATGGATAGGTGTGTTGCAAACAGAGCCTCTGAGATACCTGACGACCTCTCAGAGTATATAGTCTTACCCAGGCATGTGGGGGCTCTGTCTGAGCAGACCTGAGTTATCCTTAGCTAATCATAGGAACTACTGAAGATCAAAGTTCCAATAAACCAGAGGGCTCTGTATCAGGGGGCTCCGAGAGAACTAAAGTCAAAGTTGAGGCGGCTGGATCCTCAAAAGAGGGTTTTGCCGTTGAGACTAAGGAAAGAGATACAGGAACTGCAACTCCTGGAAATCTGTACCTAAAACCGGATGCCCCTTTAAGGGACACTGGATTATTTACAAAATTAAGCATGGAGTTCGGGCCCCATTCTGATGTTTTGGGGGAACTGACCAAAGTGGTCAGTACCCTAAAACTAAAGCCTACGTATGCCAGTGGGGCAGAAAAGAGGAGAAGGGCTAAGCGACTGGCAGGGAATGCAGGGGAAGCATGTGTGTCTAGTCATAGGGACCTTGCAGAAGCCACGGCCGGGCTGGAGCCAGGCCCTTCTGGAACCTCCAAAAGAGCTCCGGACATTCAATGGAGACTTCCGGATTGGAAAGGAGATTCATATTCCTCAGATAACCCATCAGAGGACCTGGGGATCTTAGAAAAACCAGTACCGATGAGAAAGTGTTTAATTGGGGCAGGGTAAGCCGAGATGATTTTGTTCATTCAGGCTAACCTGCAGCACAGTCTAATGGCCTCGCAAGTGCCCTTAATTAACGTAACGAGGTATGCAATAGATGTCGCCATGATACAGGAACCCTGGCTTCGACAGGGCCGCATCATGGGACTGAATATTAAAGGTTTTACTATTTTCAGCTCTTCGTCTGAGGTAAAACCTAGAGCATGTGTCATTTCTAGACTCAGTAATACCTGGGCCCTGCCAGGATTTTTTACTAAAGATCTGGCGGCAGTCCTAGTGAGGTATGAGGAGAGCAGAATGCCACATCAGGTGGCAATCTGCTCAGCCTATTTCCCATATGACTCAAAAAAATTACCTCCTCCTCAGGAGTGGTGGTTAGAGCCTTGAATGCGGAGACTGGCATTCTTATGTAGTGGGGGTGGGCGGGACTTACTGTGAGGTCCTGTGCTATTAGGTTGACTAAACAAACTTCGGCTGGCCCATAGCTCAGTCAGTAGATCACCTGCCTACTGCGTGAGGGATCCCAGATTCAATTCCCGGCTGGGGGATAGGAATTTTTCTCTAGCCAAGATTAATCCCTACCCTCCCCAAAGTCTAAAAGTATGAATGAGAGTGTGATTTAATGATTACAGCCAAAAAAGTGCAAGAAACCCAGCGACAAGAAAATATGAGTTTACACCTTTGACAAAAGGTAAAGTTGCAAAGAAAATGCCGCTGATAAGACCAGTGTAGTTAAAGGCCGAATATAAATGGAACTTAAAAAGAAAAAACAACTTCATCCAAGCAAAATACTGTCTAGAATAATTTTAAAAGGGATTTAAAAATCTGGAAAGAATGAGACCTAATATTCCCATATTAGCAAAGAACAAACAGGGTTTCAGCAACATTGAAGTTGCATAGATCTTATTAATATGCTATGAATCATTCTAGAACAAAACACATTGAGGCAGAATACCCTGTACCTTGCTTTCAATTATTCTGACAAGGCCTTTAACACCGTCAATCTAAGCCATATGGAACACACTTCAAAAATAAAGAATCCTGAGAAAGATAATAAATATCGATGGAATTAATTGTTCATCCACACAAGCCGTGTGCTGGACAGGGTTGGAAAGGTAGAATCAGATGACTGAAAAATTCAATGCCATAGCCGGGATTTGAACCACGGATCTCCCGGTCTCCATTTGGCTGCTGTAACCAATGAGCTACCATGGTAACTTGCCGGTATGACATCAAATTCCCCCACCGATTTGCATAACAAATATCATTAGAGAAATGTATGAAAGTTCGTACATGAGGGGCATGAGTTTCATCAAGTAGTACATGAGGGAAAGTTCATATTACCACTCCAAATTAACTCAGGAGTATGTCAAGGATGTATTATTTCATAGACGTTATTTTTGTTGGTGCTTGACAGTGTGATGAGAAAAGTGAAGGAAGGACGGAAGAGATGTGCACAGTGGTGGTTAAAGGATAGGTTTAAAGACCTAGACTTTGCAGATGATATATGTTTAATGCTGTAGCAGTTTCAAGACATGGAGGCAAAGTTAATGAAACTTGAAAGAGAAGCAGAAAGAGTAGGTTTAAAAATAAAAGCAGATAAAACTAAAGAAATGTGAGAAAACCCTAGTGTTATGACTAAATTAAACATAAATGGAAAGGAAGTAGAAGAAACTGATTATTTTCTATATTTTGGAAGTATGGTCATAAAAACTGGAGATGTCAAAGATGTAAGAAATTGCATACAAAAGGTAACTTGTGCTTTTGTACAATTATATCCTGATTGGAAAAATAGAGATATACCTACATGGAGAAAAACCAAAACATGTATCTTTAATACCAATGTAAACTTGGTACTCCTCTATGGATGTGAAATGTGGGGGAAGTAACCAAATAAATTAATAAGAAACTTCAAATTATTTATAAACCGGTGTCTACATTTATATATGTCAATAGTGATATCCAATGAACAACTATGGAATGAAACAAATCATAAGCCAATTAGTCTGCAGTTTCAAGAAAAAAAGTGGCACTGGATTGGACATAGAAAACAAGATGGAGCAGTAGAGAAAGTGGCAATTGAAACCCTCAAGAGGCACGAAAGAGGGGACGACCTAGAAGACCTGGAAGAGGACAACAGAAGATGAGGCTATGGAGATGAAAGACTTGAAGTGAAGCAAATATATTGCCCAGAAACCATACAAGTGGAAGAATTTCATCAAGGCTTATTATTAAAATAAACTTCACAGAAGGAGCACAACCAAAGTATTGAAAATATAACTAGTGGGGCTAAACTCATGAAGGTGTTAGCAAATAAGCAAATTCTGTATAGTGGAGGTACCAAATAGAAGCTATACAATGAATGAGTCTCTGGCATTAAGAACCACTTTCAAAGTTCTACAGAGACTAATGGACAGCTGGATAGACACAACCATACCGTACCAGCAGATTCTCATTGTGCATGCACTAGGACTTAAAATTTTACCAACTGCTCTGGTATCAGAGCAGCTGAATGATCATAGTGAAAATCTGATTTTGTACCTTGGCACATACATTTCAATGATTCTTGTGCTTTCTAATCTTTATGAAATTTGCCATAACCACATGATATTGAATTTTCTTAAAGGTGACGCATCTGTGAAATTCGACCAAAAATTGTGAAAAATTATTTTTTTCATAACAAAAAATAATATCAATAGTAAACTATAAGAAAACATCATTTTTCCACTTGGCGCATATAAACTACCAATTAATAAAGCTGTTAAATAACAATAAGGTAACCCAAAGTAATAACATACACAAATACACATTTACGATTACTATTTCTTTTCTTACCAAATTACTCCATAAGTGAAAGCATCTACAGCTACAGTTATCCAGCGTTCGACTTTCATAAATGCAGCTGAACTAGTTGCATTTCTCCAACACTGGTAATAATGGCATTGCATATAGTGCTTTTTATCTTGGGCTGTTATTATCCTCCTCCATCGACCTAAATGCTGCAGTATGCATCCATTACTTGCTTAACAATAGCCATAGTATCATCTATGTCAGTAAGTCTATAACATGCAAAATACTTACAGAATCAATGAAATTCAATATGTAGAGTAATCTAAAAGTTATAAGGAGTTGATTTAGTATGAGATGTTGCCTTGATGAAAGTATTTGGACCACCCATCATCCCAAACTAGTTGCCGTAGATTTCTCTACCTCATTGGTAAAATTTACTTTGCGTTTTGGCTGGTAGTACTTGCAGAGTTCCCCGACAGGTGTCACTTCCTACATCTTGATGAGTTTGCTTTATCTTGTTTTCTTAAATGCAGAACTGCCAACATTGACTAACAAACAGTGCCATCCTTCTGCGAGCAACAAATACTGTCCTGTGTTCCTTGCACAACTAAATTTACAGTAGCAGCTTTAATATCACTACACATTGCTAGGTTAATTAGTAACCAGAGGTTACACCAAAGCACGCAAATATGCATTTCATAACAACGTTTATGATTCATGATTTATATACGCTTAAGTTTCTGATTCATGGGATGTTAGTTAAGTTTATTTTTTCTATATATAAACTTAGGTTATTAGCAACCAATGATTCACGGGTTAGGTTAAGTTATTTTTTTATATATCTAAATTTAGGTTAATTAGCAACAGTGATTCATGGGAGGTTAAGTTAGATTTTGTTTTTTTATGTAAACTTAGGTTAATTAGCAATCAGTGGTTACACCAAAGTAGGCAAGTGAAGCAGCATGGCCTCCTTAATCCACAAGTGATTTTCTTTTGGTGTAATTGTATATAGTTTTGTTTGAAATTAGGGTTAAGTTGCTTTTAGGTGGTCTTCAACAGCGATGGAAGTGATGTCTTATATGTCATACAGATGTCACTCTATGTCATTCTTTAGCTCTAACGCAATGCTGGCAACACATGATTAACTAATGCCACCAAAGCCGGTAAGATACTCGGCCTCAAGGCATAGCCAAGGGATTGAGGGCCCTCAGCCTCAAAGCGTAGCTGAGGGATGTTTAGAAGGAGAGGAGTTTAGCAGTTGCGACCAAGGCCGCAACTGCAAAGCGACGCCAGGGCGTAGTTGAGGGATCTGTGCGTCTAAAACTCTAATGATTCACATTTGCAGAAATTCCTAATTTCGCAAATTTCACTTCTTATTTAGGTTGGCACTTCCCATTCAGCGTCTGTTTTAGCGGGAAGATGGCTACATTTGTTGTGTTCATATCGCAATTTTCCTATAAAAATAAAACACCTAAAACGGGCGAGCAGGTGGGCACCAGGTATTGACAAGATCACATCTACTGATAAACACACTCTTAAGGCAATTTACTCCATTCCTTCCTGCTTTTTTCAGCATTTTCAATGAAGAACACCTAAAAGCAAAATACCCGAAATTAGAATGATATTAACATTGAAAAGTAAAGGGGGTGACATTGAATTTCATAGTATTTGACTTCTTAATGATGCTTACGGATATATGACTGCAACGAGTTGTTTTGGAAGAAGAAAAATCGCTATTTTTGTAGAATTCACCAATACTCATGGGTTGGCACTTTCTCCTATGCATGCGCACCAGTAACTAAATGGAGTTTGTTGATAATTTAGTAAATATAATAAAGTGTCTTAAAAAAAAAAGAAGGGTGGTTGGGTCACAAGCTTTCAAACTGTTCACAACTCATTTTAAATTGTGTAACATGTGCATTTTTATTCCCTAAATCATTTTGTGACATTTCCATTGCCAGTTAATAATGGGGCTGTTACCTTAGTTGCCTTGGTTATATAGCAAAATCTGGCAACATTTTGAAGTTCTGCCAACTTAACAAAGCAAATTTTGGCAAAATAATCCAGGATATTTTAGGAAGAAGTAACATGTGCATTTTTATTCCCTAAATCATTTTGTGACATTTCCATTGCCAGTTAATAATGGGGCTGTTACCTTAGTTGCCTTGGTTATATAGCAAAATCTGGCAACATTTTGAAGTTCTGCCAACTTAACAAAGCAAATTTTGGCAAAATAATCCAGGATATTTTAGGAAGAAGTGAATCCTAGATGTTGCTCAAATGAAGTGGTGTGGCTCATTTATATAAATAGTGAATCATAAGCACTACTAAATCAACTCCTTACTTTTAGATTACTCTATATTTGAATTTTATACATTCAAGTATTTTGCATGTTATAGCCTTATTGACATATATTATACTATGGTTATTGCCAAGCAGTGCCAGCGCAAGCATATTATGGCATTTAGGTGAATGGAGCCTTTTTTAATAAATGTAAACACAGAATTACCACGTATTTTTGGTATTGTAGGCCTCATAACATGTATTTCCATTGAAATCTTGATACTGAATTTCTAGGTGGAATATAAACTTCCTCTACTTACTATAGGTTAGTAGGTACCCAAAATGATACAGACATTTGCTTGAAAAATGGGGTACTTTTGAAGGCATGCAAAATTGCCCAAAGTTCCACTACAGGTTAGTAGGTACCCAAAATGGTACGACAATTGCCTGAAAAGTGGGGTACTTTTAAAGGCATGCACAAAAACTTAATTCTGTGCAACGACTCTATTTACTATGGTGACAGCGCGCAGAGCCTTATTGAAGTGCCAACATCAGAACTTGTTATTCGTGGCATGCCAGTCACTACCAACGTAATATTTAACATCACTAGACATTAAACAAACGTGAAAAAACACACATGCACACGCGCACTATGTTGAAATGTCCATGATATTTTGAAATGCGCATTTCAAACCTGGATAACCAGGTCAAAAGCGATGAAGACACGTGTAAAGTAACTAAATCACGTTTTCTGTAAGGGGAATTAAAAAGTGAAATTTGCATAAACATGGGTATACCACACATAAATATGCGCAGACTGTGTGCAAAAACGCAAAAATGAAAAAAGCAATGATGCTGTAAAACAAAACACGTAGATGAAGCCAAACATAAATAAAGTTTAAAGCAAAGCATACATAAACTACACAATAAATATGCGTGAAATTCTGGGAAAGTCTGCAATATATGAAATTTAAAATTGTTGATATTTTAAAATTAATTTTTACTTATTATTTTTCTCATTCATTATTCTACTACGTACGTAGTAGGTAGAGGAGGTATTGCATTTCACCCAAAATTTCGATACCGAAATTTCACTGGAAATACGTGTTTTGAGGCCCCTTGAATGAAAAGAAAAAGGACTTTTACTTATTCGACTACGTACCTAGTATGCAGAGGAGGCATTTCATTCCACACAAAATATTCAATACTGAGATTTCACTGGAAATACACGTTTTGAGGCCTATGAATCCGAGAAAGGCATTTTCAGAAAATAAAACTGAAATACCTTCTCTACCTCGTTAAACAAGCACGGAACACCAGGTGAGGTTGAAATGTGCATATGATGTTTTGTACACACGTAAAATAAGTAATGCATGTTTTCTATAAGAGTAAATAAAAAGTAAAATATGCATAAACATGGGCATGACGCACAGAAATATGCGCAGATTGTATGCGAAAACAAAAAAATGAAACGCAATAACCCATAAAATAAAACACGTAGATAAAGCCAAAGATATATAATGTTTAAAGCAAAGCATATTCCCAGACCCTACTTTGGCCCTTATTAAGGATTATCTCTATGATCGACACTTTCACACCTTCGTTGAGGAAGCAGTCTCAAGTACCAAACAAATAAAAGCCGGGATCCCATAAGGAAGTCTCTTGGGGCCGATATTATTCAATCTTTACATAAATGACATGCCCAAACTAGTAAGAACAGACAAATACATGTATGCGGATGACACCGCCATCGTAACACAGTCTACTCAACCTCGAATCATACACTTACGCCTGCAAAATGCGTTAAACACACTCAAACCTTGGTTCGCAAGTGGAGAATTAAAGTAAATGCCAGAAAAACACAGGCAATAATATGCACAAAAAGATTACAACACAGGAAAGATAAAACCAATCTTCAGCCGCTAAACTACCGAGATGATAGAATCGAATGGACTGACCAAGTGACCTACTTAGGTCTAACTATGGATCAAGGCTTAACCTGGAATAAACGTATTGCTAAAGTCAGAGCCAAGGCCAATGGTCAGCTAAATGGACTTTTTCCTGTACTCAACACAAACAGCCAACTTAAATTAAACATGGGACTAACCCTATACAAAAGGTTAATCAGACCAATCCTTACTTATGCAGCCCCAGTATGGGGATATGCTGCAAAAACGCATATAAACAAGCTACAGAATAGGATAATCGAATAACTAAACAACCGCTGTTTGCACCGGCCTATGTCTTATACCAAGAGTTAAAACTCCACACGATTGAAGAATTCATCAAAACCCGAAGTTTCAACCTTTGCAAGCGCAAGGAAAAGAACATAAACTTTCTAATACAAGACCTAGGCGCATACGAAACCAACCAAAACAAACATAAAAGACTGCTGTCTCTATTTGACAGAACCTTCGGCCTGGGGGAACCCGAAATTAACATACAAGAATATCTAGATAATCTTATAATACTGCCGTAAAACACTACCCATGACTAGGTTACACAATGTGATCAGTAGTAGCCCTCGAAGCCCTTGCTCTCTGAGCCAAGGCGGCCCTGGGGGGATGAGGGCCCACTCCCGCGAGTGGCACCGGCTCGCACCTGTTTCTGTAGGCAGGCAGCCCGCTGTGTGCGCACTCTACGTGACCAGGCTTGATAAAGGACACACATAATGGGAAAACGCAACGTGTTGATGCCAAATTGCGAGAAATACAGAAGATTAGCAAACTAAGTTTTATTAAAATCAAACAAAATTATCATGTACACTAGACGATGCCATAAGGCGGAGCACAGTACTCCTTAATACTATCATCACATCACTCCTCTTGCAAAGATAAAGCCACACAGCAGAAACTAAGTACTATCACGTATTTCAAGACTCACATTGAACTTCTTATATGTATATAGAAAACACAATTTTAACTTAGATGTATATATTTATGTATTTCTGCGGTTATGCACGCCTAGTTTAGTTTGTTCCAGGGAAGAAGCCTTCGGCTCAAGCTGACTGACTCACGTGCAAGTACCCTGCTTGTAACGCACAACTTACTAGATGACGCAGCACCCAGGCGTGGCCGAGAAAAGAAACTCCACGAATGTCCCAAACTAACACCCCCAATCCATCAGGGTGTTATCAGGGCTTCGGCCATGGTTACATCCTGACTCCTTACCATCACCTGGCCTAGGCCCTGGTAGCTGGCCAACACACCCGCTCCTTGAATCCGCAGGTGCAATAGCGGTGCTGCTGCACTATACCTGAATCCACTCCGGTGGAGGAGTTTTAGTGGGTATGCCATTACTGGAGATTTCCACACTCTCAGCCCTGACTCCCATTGGGGCTGGGGTAGTGATTAAATCATTTTCTCCTCCACTTGAGAGAGGAGAGAGAAAGAAAAAAAAACGTAAACTCTGGGAAGAAAAATAAGAAATTTTATTTTTTTTCATTAATGTTTACTTATTCTACCACATATGCCTTAGGTAGAAGTATTGCATTTCACACAAATATATGTTTTGGGACCCCTAAATAAGGAAAGAAAAAAAAACCACTTTTACTTATTCTACCACACACCTAAAAAGGTAGAGTAGGTATTGTATACCACACAAAAATTTGATACCAAGATTTCACAGGAAATACATGTTTTGAGACACCCTGAAAAAAAAATTTTACCTTCATACCTATACGTAGTTAGAGGTATTCGGCAGTTCTGCTTTCTAAAAATGTATTTCTTGGATTCATTGGGCCTCAAAACATGTATTTTCGAAGAAATCTCTTTATCAAATTTGTTTTGTGGAATGAAATACCTCCTCCGCCTACTAGGTAGATCGTAGAATAAGTAAAAGTTGTTTCCTTTCATCCAAGGGGCCTCTAAACATGCATTTTCGGTGAAATATTGGTAACGAATTTTTTATGTGAAATGAAATACCTCCTCTGCCTACTAGGTACGTGGTAGAATAAGTAAAAGCTATTTTTCTTTTCATTCAAGGGGCCTCAAAACATGTAATTCCACTGAAATCTCGGTAAAGAATTTTTGTGTGGAATGCAATACCTCCTTGGTAATGTTGCTGCCATCCTCACCCTGTCCTACGTCATCTCGCTAAATCATACCAACGTTGTAGCGATTAATAACACTAGAATGATGCGAGTTAAATGCAGGAATGGATGTGTCGAATTACGGTAAGTGCGGAATAGACTGTAAGTGTAAATGGAACGGATCGTAGGAAAAGCCAATATTCATGATCAGGAAAAAGGGGGCCTGCAACTAGGTTTTTACGCAAACCCTCATAAATTTGCTAAAATAAATGGTATTTGGTGCTACGGGATATTTAAAGTATAGCGTTTGTCAGTGACACTAGTACTGGAACTGCGTGTTGGTTAAATAAGCGAATATTGCGATATGTTACAGGTTATCCTGCATAATAGCGGCCTGTCTTCTGCTAGCAGCGGCCTGGGCGTGGCTTAAGGAGTTCGAGCGTAGCCAACCGTAGGAAATGAAGGCGCGGTTATTTCAAACACATACAATTTTTCTTTTATTGAAGCACACTTATTGTACAAAGTTAACCAAACCTGCATGTGGATTCATACCCAGTGAAAATGCTTTTCTTTTAGGGCAAACACATTATCGCACATATACGTTATTACACAGAAGCAATGGCAACATTGTTGTCATTGTCCTTGAGCCACGAACACATTGTTGTGAATTAGGTGAAATATCAGCAGAATACGTTATTACACAGAAGCAGCGGCAGCATTGTTGTCATTGTCCTTGAGCCACGACCACATTGTTGTAAATTAGGTGAAATATCAGCAGCATACGTTACTACACAGAAGCGGTGGCAGCATTGTTGTCATTGTCCATGAGTCACACATGTACTGCAATGAGGTGGCAATATCCATACCATTTCCATGACATCGTGAGAAACAATTGAAATCGATAAGAATTTAAAAGAATGACAGGTATTGAAAAATTCAAATCTTTGATAATGGATATCTCAGAAATGGGTTATGCCACAGAAAACATTTTAAGTGAATTGTGTGTTTTAAAGAGATCTACATTTTTTGTGTGGTATGTTTTCGTCTATCGCTAACGTTTACCAATTATACAAGATTATACAAAACTCCTGCCGAATAAAGAGAACTTCGCAGGCTATTTCCAGAGAATTCAAGATATAACTTTTATTTTTCTTAAAGTTCCATTTGTACTCTGCCTTTAACCATATATTGCCCAAAGCAATGGTGTTAACTCATATTCGCTTGTCGTTGGGTTTCTTGCACTTTTGTTTTTTTTTAATCATTAGATCACACACACACACATTCACACTCTCATTCATACTTCCAGACTCTGGGGGAGGATAGGGAATAATCTTGGATAGAGAAAAATTCCCACCTCCAGCCGGGAATCGAACCCGGGACCCTTGGTACAGAAAACAGGTGCTCTAAAGACTGAACTACACTGTCATGTAAATATCTTTAATATATGATATTTTAATAAAAATTGTTAGAGCCATTTTTCAAAGAATTAAAAGTTTTCGAAAAATCCTGCATGTATAGGGTAATTGGGGAAGGAGATTTTCTTGAAAACTCTTCGTGTCGCATCTTTGGAAGGTACTGAACCTAAATACCAGGTGTGGTATATATCTGACTTTTCAATTTTGCTATCTTTCGATTCACGGGACCTCAAAACATGTAGTTATAACGAAAGCTCGGTCTCAAATTTTTGGATGGAATTCAATACCTTCTCTACCTACTAGGTACGTGATAGAATAATGAATGAGAAAAAGAATAAGCAAAAACGAATTTTAAAAAATCGACAATTCTGAACTATATATATTGCGGAAATTCCCAAAATTTCATACATATGTATTGTGTAGTTTACGTGTGCTTTGCTTTAAACATTATTTATGTTTGGCTTCATCTATAATGTTCTGTTTTATGGCGTCATTGCTTTTCATTTTTTCCCCTTACAGAAAACACGACTTAATTATTTTACACGTGTCTTCATTGCGTGTGACAGCCATTGGTGGTAATGATGTGTTATAGCGGCTGTCGTCTGCTAGCGAGCGGCCTGGGCGTGGCTTAGGTGGTTGTTGCCAACGGTGAGAATCGAAAACACGCTGTAGGCATAATATGTAGCCAACCCATGCACGCAATGTACAGCGAGCCATTGTAGTTGTATACTTATACGGCCCGCGTGTTGTTAGTTATCGTTGTTGATGTATTATTATTATTATTATTATTATTTATTATCATCGGCATCCAAATAAAGCATTTGTGGAAACGTCGTGTATGTCATAACTCAAAACGAAAAGTCGGATAAATACCTAAACTCCCTTTACATGGAATATTTTTGGGAATTTTTGATGTTTTAAACATGGCTGAAACGGTTTTGATTAAAATACCATACATTAAAAATATTTACAATGCAAATAAAATGTATATCTCGGATTTTCGGGAAAGAGCCTATGAAGTCCTTCATTCGGAAGGAATTTGTTATAACCTTGTATAACTGGTAATCCTTAAGTGATAGAGGAAGACATGCTACACCAAAAATGTAAATCTCTTTAAAACATAAATATATTTAACATAAGCTTTATTGTGGCATGAGCCCTTTCTGAGATATCCGTTATTAAATGTGCGAATTGCTCATTTTTTGAAGGTTTCAATTGTTCAATTTTTTTGGCCATTATCTTAAATTCCTTTCAACATTCAGTTGTTTCTCGTGATGTCATAGAAACAGAATGGAATTTTAAAGCAGCGTATAGCGTCCAGTTTTTAAACATCTGACTATTGCTGTTCTCTTTGTATCGATAACGAAATGTGTAATGTAGATATTTCTTCAAAGTCTTTTTTTTATATTAAAATGTAGTAGGCAGAAAAAAAGTTGATTAAGAATAATTGATATATCTACTAAAAAACGATAGAGGGTAGAGAAAGTCATGTGAATGAATCAATTGTAATTTTATTATTGTTTTTTATAAAAGGAGTTGAAAGCAAATTAACTTTCTGTGCTACCAAGCTACAAAGAATGTCATTATTAAAGCGTTTTGAGCTACTATTTTCAGTCTGTACAAAGCAAGAAATATTAAATGAATGAATTTTCGGGTAAAGCAGCTGTAATATAAAATGATTTTTCAGACTTAGAACACCCCTAAGGCTGTTATAAGATTATGCAAACTTTCAAACATTTATAATACACTTTTAAGTGCAAAGGTGCAATGACATATCCTGGAATATTATCACAAATGCTAACACAAGAAAATATTGGTTTGCCTCAAACTGTACATCTTTCCTGCATTTTAGAGCATTTCATAGTTTCCTAGATACTTAGCGCAATACAAAATTCAATCAGAATGAACGGGAGTTCACAGGCTATTTCCAGAAATTTCAAAATGCATGCTTTATTTGAACTCAGCAGCACAACCACACTAACACTCTGTAGCTCACACACTCGCCTTCAAATACTACAAATCACCAGCAAAACACACTCACAGTTCACCCCCCCCTCCCCCCAGGGGCTCACTACGTGAGTATGGCTTTGACGTACTCAGAGTGTCCGAGCCAGTCCTCACCCTCATCTGGAATAGCCACGTTAACTTCATTTATTTTACTGTTCCTTTTCTACAATTATTTCTTATACTGGGTTCAGGTTCTATGGTTTTATTAACACCTGTCTCACCAACAGGGATCTTTTCTATTTCCGTGGTTGCTGTCCCACTGTTTCAACGCAGCTTCCAACCCCCCAGGGGCTCACTTTATGTGAGTACGGGTTTGGCACACCCGGGGTCCCGAGCCACTCATCACCATCGTCATCCCTCCACCCTTATCTGGTCGAGGTGGGTTCGTCCTCTTGACCGGGAGACACAAGATGCGCTCTTGTGCGTTCTTTTCATTTCGTTCCATACCCCCCTCACCACGCTTCTTTTTTCTCTAATCCATTTACAAACATTTCGCACCACGACCATTCACATATCTCTTTTTCTTCCTCGCCGGCCTACCTTGCGTGTGAAACGCCCACACACTTTTGGTTTATTTTCCAATTTTATTTTAATCCTCCGTGGACACAGCCTGACGGATACCCGCGCACTGCGTGTGCAGCTGGGTGAATGGATAATGGCGTCATCCCCACTACCCGGGGTCGTCATGTAGGGTGTGTGTTCGTATCTGCAGTTCAACTGCAGTCCCGCGGGGGGCACTACATGAGCTGCTGACTTCCCACGGCCATTTTGTCCCTCTGTCTATGTTCTGGGAGGTGTGACCCTGGGGTGAGACCGGTATGGATAGACCACTCACCCAAGCCGGGGTAACGCCCGGGTAGACAGAGCCTGAAGTCGGAGACGGTTGCAGTGCTGGAGGATTTATTTCGCTATGGAGCCCTCTTTCTCCATTATTAATAACACGCCGAAAAGCTTTGGTAACAGAAGTAGCATCACCATCATCTGGTTGTTACTTAGTCATTACGCAAACAGAGAAAGGACAAACGTTTGAGAAGGTGAACCCTTTTATAATGCAGAAGGGATTGACTCTATTGCTGGTCCGGTTCATTGTTGGTTCAGAGTAAGTCCGATCAACAAAGTAAGACTTTGTTGCGCGCAACGCTTCTCCACGGTTATCCCATTCGTGTTGAGAAGCACCGCACCTTGAATTCTTGTCGAGGCGTCGTTACAACCCGACGGAGGGCGATGGATTTTTTGGGGCGTAAAAATCTTTAGCACGGTTCCTTTGAAAGGGAAGTAAAGCCGGTGGTCCCGTGTCGTAGATTTACGGCAAGTAAAAGAACCTCAAGCCTGATAAAGAGGCCTCTGAGCAAAATTTCCGGCCTTTCACACCCAGTATAGAATAGTACGCTAAGGACCATAGTAGTTAAAGAGCGTCCATAAATAAAACTCACTTTAATTTAATTTCGGCATACGCGATAATGAAGGTACATATATCCAATGAAGGTGCGCATGCCGCTGCCAAGAGTGCCATTTTATCCCAATCTTATTTTAGCCTCTGTGTTCCTGCGGATGATTTTAGTCATTACTTAAAGAAGTCTATTTCTCCGGTTGTTTTGGTGCCTGGTCCTCTGTCCAGCACACTCCAATGCTCACTTACACACAAAATCATATACTCATGCTCCACAACTCATTAAAACAAACACACACTCAGGCACTACAACTCATTAAAACACACACACTCAGGCACTACAACTTATTAAAACACACACACTCAGGCACTACAACTCATTAAAACACACACACACACACATACACGCAGTCAGACACTACCTCTCATTAACACACACACACATAGACACACACACACACACAGACATATACACAAATGCTACATGTGGCGTTTTTAGTTTTCCGTATGGTGGATGTAACCAAGTTCATTATAATGAAATATGTAATTAAGAGTGGTCAAAAATATTTTTCGTAGGAAATTTAACGTGAATACCATATAGCATTCATGCAAAATTAGGCTTCTGTTCACATTACATTTTCCACGATATGAGTATTTTTTGTCGAGTAAGAATATTGATTTTTAATCAGTAGAGGACTTCGTCTAACTGTGAAGGTTCCTATTGATTTTGATGCAGTAATTTGTATCACAAATTACTTAAATGTAAATAATGATTGTAATATGAATATGCATTTTTATGTGACATTGATTTGATATGTTTCTTGACTGTAATTATTGTTGAGAAGTAAGTTTATACGACCTTACTGAAACTGTCAATAATAGCGCAATAATGCAGAGAGGGGGGGTGAGCTGTTTATCATTATTGGAAACGAGGAAGTTACGTAATGTTGGCGCGTTTTCAGTAGAAACTTCTGAAATGTTTTCTCCCTAAAGCATATGTATTCATAATTTTCATTGGATATTAAAATAGACGCTAATGTTGGCGCGTTTTATTAGCCAATTGCAGTTCAGTTATAATCTTTAGGCGTATCTGGATGCAGGAGTATAAATAGGGTAGGTTAGAGGTAGCGTGAGGGCAGTTCATCAAAAAATCTTTGTACACTACACGTCGTCGTCAGTCAGTTCGTCATACATCGGATATAGATTCACAAGTTACGCGCAGCAGAATTATGAAAGATCTAAAGTATTGTAAGGTTAATTACACAAAAGATTGAAGTACGTGAATTAAAAGTGATAAGTAAGAAGTTATTATAACAGTTTCAGTTTGGCGAGTGTTAAGATCAATGTATAAATGTGATAGTTAACGTGTTCGACAATAAATGTGTAAAACAAATTTCTTCATCAGTGTAATTTTTGGATAAAAGATTCCTTTCCGTTTACACAACCCTGATCAAGAAACATGTTCGACCGAGACATAATAGCTAGCCGGAAGACAGTAAACAAAATTTAAATCAAATAACAGTCGCATTCTTTCGAACACTAACACTGCTGCAAATTGCTAACACTAGATGGAGCTACAAACCGAACAAATGAATGACGTCACAAGATGGCTTCAACACTGATGTAAACAAACATTATAAGTAATACCGCATCAAATTGGCTACCACAACGTGGGGCTACAATAATGTTAAATAATATAACATTAATACACTCGCAAATTGGCTCCCATACGTGGGGCAGTTAAAATTATGTAACCAAACAAAACAAAAGCAGCACAATATAAGATCTTCAAGTTCTAATAATTTACGTAAAAACATATTACGTAAACATATACAATAAATACCGTCGCAATTTCTAATCCTTAAACATAAAATTGTGATTTTGAACTACACAGTGTAAATTCACTGTGTCAGCGTTTTAAGCTATATTATCTAAGGATTGTTTAATCCTTTCTTGCACTTTCCTCCTTGAATCCCCGTTTTTCCTTTGTTTTTTAGTGTAAAGTAAATCAATGACTAAATGTATAGTTTTGCAAATATAGAATTTTATGGAGTATTCTTCAAATTCCTTTCTGCCTGATTGTTCTTAATAATGGAAGGAATGGAAAAGATAATTATGGCATAGATGAGTACGATATTCTTCTTCTTAAAACTTTCTTGGAAATTGTCTCTACGGGATAAACGAAAACTGGGGAAAGCCTTTCCGAATAGCTCTTGCTACTGGAATAAAACGCAGGCCGACAGAAACACTTTACCACAAAGCATTCGTCAATTATATTCCTTAAATCGCGGTATATGCTACTCACTTTATTTAATCTAGAATGCGGAATTTTTCTTGGAATTAAACGTAAATAAGTGTATTCAAATTGCTTGAGTACTGTTTGCAGTGTGGTCTGGAGTTTCTTGTTAGCCAAAGGTTGTACCTTCTGCGGAACAGATGTTACCCCATCCACTTTTAACATGTGGTGCTGTTGTATTGTATTCCTGGTTGAGAGTCATTTACTGCCCATCATAAACATGAATTGCTTTCGGAATGTTCAAACACTACCCCTTGCAAAGTCCCAGGCAGGTAGGGAGGGTCTGAGCTTTGCGGTTCTTAAAAGTCACGTACAAGTGTTATGAAAAATGGAAACGTTCATACAAGATGTTACACTTAACATTTTTGTTCCTTAAATACTGCAACCCTGCAAAGATTCGGCTCTTAAGGTTGTGCTTAATTAAAAACCTGATGTTGGATTCACATAGCTTTCTCTACCCATTATTCTTATAACAGTTTCTTCTTCTATATCCTTGTTAATATAGATAAACCTGCATGACACATTTCGTTGTATGTGGTTATAAAACAATATAGAAAGTACTGACTCTGCAGTGTGCGGGGAGTGTGTTTGCCTCACATTCAAGAGGTCCCGAGTTCTAGTTTCGGTTAGGGTGAGTTGTTCGGATAAACGTTTTTCGTAGTTTTCCCTTATATTGAGAAGTCGAATGTCGGATAACTGTAAGCTCTATGGACCCCGGGCTCATTTGCATCATTTCACCATTTCATTCATTCGTCATCCGATACGACTACCAAGTTAGGGACGTTAAACTTAAAGAACGACATTGGGTGATATAAATAAAAACAAGCAAAAGCTTGTGAGCTGTAGCTACAAGCAAGTTGAGAAACGAGCATCAGTCGTGGTTTGGTATAAATAAAAGTTTCGCCTCTTCGATGAGCTATTGCTTTCACCTACCAAGCTTTTGCTCAGTGACCTTCACCACGACACATCATCTAAGTAAACAAACACGACCATTCTTCTGTCAGCAGGTGATTTAAATCTTTACTGAACCTAAATATTCATATACTCATTCATGTTAATCATACTCTCATTTATGAAACCTAATAGAGATGCAAATTTTATATAACACAATTATAATTAAAGATTTCGCAAATGAAACAGACATTGAGATTCACCCAAATTTTAATAGGTAACGCTCATCCCCTTTCTAAATCCAATCCCTCATTTCCTTATTTGATAGTATTACAAACGTGTCACCAACTGATATATTGAAAGTAGGTTATTTGTACTTCTGTTTTTGCACCTTTACATTGATATCCTCTGCATCTATATAAAATATCACGACGTAATTCCAAGAATTTATAAGATGTTACCATGAATTAAAGTTAAACTGGATGAAAGAGTTTCATTTGAAAGTTAAATTTAAGTTTGGTTTTAATTGAAATTCTTTAGTTATAATCCGCTTTTGATTTGTGCGAACATTCTGCTCTATGTAAGTTTATTTGTATATCGCTTTGATTATATTACCGCCTGTATATCGCTTTGATTATATTACCAGTCTTCCGGTAATAAGAGCGGCTCACTATGACCTCACTCACATTCTGTTTAGCGTTATAGTACCCAGATGAAAACACCTCAGGATCTTTTCAGCATTGTTAGAAGGTCCACCTCGTGTTTGATTTGCCTCTGGAAGAAAATGTTGCGCAACCTTTTACATTTTCTCTTTTAAATAACTTCATATCAGCACACATCCGAGTCCTTGCGTCTTGAAACAATTTTTAATTTCACTATCACTTACGTATAGCAAGTAGAGGAAGTATTGCATTCTACGCAAAAATTCAATACCGAGATTTCATCAGAGATACACGTTTTGAGAGTGCCTGAATTAAAAAGAAACATCTTTAGGAAATGTGTGTGTGTGAACAGCATAAACAAAAAAAAACATTTCTTCAAACTTAGTATCCTCCAAAATGTGTTAAGATTTTCAAGAAAATTCGTCTACCCCAAAACTATCCCTTTTCTCAAAAATGGTTCCAACAATTTTGATTAAAAACCGCTATTGTTGAAGATATTTTCATGGCAAATATAACTAGGTATATCTCGAATTTTCTGGGAATAGCCAGTGAAGTGCTCTTTATTCTGAATGACTTTTATGTAACACTAAGCTGTAAGAGATTATACTACAAGAGTCCTACTACGCATGTGTCTGAACAGCAAACTCAGAAAGGAAAAGTCGTTAAATAACAAGTTTGCTATTTTAAGCTCACCACCTTCCAAACATGCGTCAGGAAGATTTTCAAGAAATTTACCCCCCCAAATACCCTTTACATGGAAATTTTTGCCAAAAGCTTTTTATTTTCTCAAAAATGACTCTTAACGATTTTGATTAAACACGACATGTTTAAAATGTTTTCATGTCAAATGCATATATTGCATTTCCTGGGTATATCCTCTGAAGCCCTCTTCATTCTGAGTAACTTTTGCACAATTGGTAAACTATAAGATAGGCAAATCTGTCTACAAAAAGAAAATTGTTCTCGTTAAAGCACACAATTTATGTCAAAGCATTTCTGTTTTACTTTCTTTTTTTAAGTTTACCATTCTGAGATATTCCTTCTTATTGGTTTAAACTTTCAAATACCTACTTATAATTCTCTCAAATGGGAAGTCGGTATTTGATATTTTCTCGTGGTCACGCAAAGAGCATCGAATTTCAAAGCCCTCATATACCACGCGCTCTTTAAAAAGTTGACACACTTTACCTACTGTATCGTATAACAAAATTGTAAATGTGAATTGAACGTTTATCTGGATTAACAAGAAGATGCTGGAATAATAAGCTCTTGTAAGTATACTTTGTGGAAGAATGATTAGAGAAAGCCATGTAAAAGTATATCATCACGATTTTTTTTTCCGCGATCACCTGAAAAGAACGGAATTTCAAATCCATCAAATAGCGACCCACATTTAAAATATTTGACTATCTCTTTAGTTTACTGCATTCTTCTTATTCCTACAATGAAAGTTTATCTCGATTAACAAGAAGTAGATACCAAGAATCAGCTTTTGTAAGTATTGTTTGAAAAATAGTGATAGAGAAAGTCGTGTGATTTTTATTTTCCTCTCTGGAACCAAGATCATGAACTCCACCAATGTATTAAAATGCAGTTGAGCAAGCTGAGTGAACAGTGTTCAAGAACAGTGAACAACAATGCTGCCACCGCTTCTGTCTAATAACGTATGCTGCTGGTAATTCACCTACTTACACGTCTTCTCCAGTTTCCTATTGCCACGTCATTGCAGTACATTAATACAACAATGTGTGTTTTGTGACTCAAGAACAGTGAACAACAATGCTGCCACCGCTTCTGTCTAATAACGTATGCTGCTGGTAATTCACCTAACTTACACGTCTTCTCCAGTCTCCTATTGCCACGTCATTGCAGTACATTAATACAACAATGTGTGTTTTGTGACTCAAGAACAGTGAACAACAATGCTGCCACCGCTTCTGTCTAATAACGTATGCTGCTGGTAATTCACCTACTCACACGTCTTCTCCAGTTTCCTATTGCCACGTCATTGCAGTACATTAATACAACAATGTGTGTTTTGTGACTCAAGAACAGTGAACAACAATGCTGCCACCGCTTCTGTCTAATAACGTATGCTGCTGGTAATTCACCTAACTTATACGTCTTCTCCAGTCTCCTATTGCCACGTCATTGCAGTACATTAATACAACAATGTGTGTTTTGTGACTCATGGATATTGACAACAATGATGTCACTGTTTTTGTGTTATAGGGTATGCTGCTGATATTTCACCTAATTTACAACAATGTGTGTACGTGGCTCAAGGACAATGAGAACAATGCTGCCACTGCTTCTGTGTAATAAGGTATGCTGCTGATATTTCACCTAATTTACAACAATGTGTGTTTGTGGTTCAAGGACAATGTCAACAAAGCTACCACTGCTTCTGTGTAATAACGTATATGTGCGATAATGTGTTTGGCCTGAAATAACACCATTTTCTTTGGGTATGAATCAACATGCACGTTTGGTTAACTTTGTACAATAGGTGTGCTTCAATGCAATATACAAAAACATCGCCAAATTGTGTGTTTGAAATAACCGCGCCGCATTGCGATTTTCGTGTTACATAGTTATCTTCCGCGCGTACATTTATTACGGTTGGCAACGTTCGAAATCCTTAAGCCACGCCCAGGCCGCTCGCTAGCAGACGACAGCCGCTATAACACATCATTACCGCCATTGGTTATCCAGGTTCTTCTCTTATTCGAACGAAATGCGCATTTCAAAATATCATGGACATTTCAACACAATTGTGTTCGTTTAACGTCTAGAGATGTTAAATATTACGTTGGTAGCGGCTGACATGCCGCGATATAATGTTCTAATGTTGGCACTTCAACAAGGCTCTGCGCGCGGCCGCCATAGTAAATAGAGTCGTCGCACAGAATTACCCCGAACTTAACGCGACATAATGTGAAAGTCTAACATATTGTATTAAATGGAGCTATTTAGGGTCGACATAACGTGACTTAACTTAACGCGACGTAAAGAATTTCACAATGCCAAACTTTTCCTTCCCGTTACTTTAAGTTTGACGTCATTGGTAATTAGAACCAATCGGCGTGAAACAGTAGCATGATGTAATTATTACTTCCAATCGTGAGTCATTCTGGTTAAATTAAGTGCATCTAATTAGATTTTTAGATTCGTAACTTCGCGTTGCGTCCCGTCACATTATGTAAAGTTTATCGACATAAAACACCAGAGCGGCCAGGCGAAGGTATATATGCGCTCAAGAATACCTATTTTCCTCCACATCATATTTGGTAAATAATGTTCTTCAGAGACATTCCTAAATCTTTTTAAATTATATTCATAGTGCTCAAGAGGTTAATATAAGTTCATGTAATGCTTTACCTGACAACTGCACAACGCTGCCGCGCAATCTGTGAGTAGACGGAGACCACATGTTGTTGAATTGCACTGGTCTGCATCTGTGTACTGACATCTGACGTCTGCATCTTTAGTTTCACTTAAACATGAAAACACAATAACCAGAAAAAAACCAATCAATGTAACACGCTCCATCACTTTACGACACCCAGGCATTCTGACTTTGTCATTCGCGAGTGTGGTGTAAATTCGCATTTATTGTTTTTGTGCATAAAAATCACTGTGTTTTCCACAAATCGTCTTTTCTGTAATTACATTTTTCAGCTCTTTCTTTCACATTCATAATTAAAACCCTCATTTAAATTGTTACCACTCCATTAACAAACACGATTTCTTCTACAAATACACCTCTACGAGTAACGCAAAACCCAGGATGGGTTTTCCTAGTAGACATGGGCAGTGTTGCCAACACTTCCTCGCAAATGATGGCTAGATGGTATCTTTAAAAAGGCATTATTTAACAAAAAAAAAAAAAAAGGCTAGATATAATTGGAGTCTAAAACTATCCATATTTTGTTTGCAGAAGTTAAACCCCATTCAGACAAATTTAATTGAGTTTTATTTATGGACGCTCTTTAACTACTATGGTCCTTAGCGTCCCATTCTATACTGGACGTGAAAGACCGGTAAGTTTGCTCAGAGGTCTCTTTATCAGGCTTGAGGTTTTCGTGCCGTAAATCTATGACACGGGATTACCGGCTTTACTTCCCTTCTGAAAGAAGTAAATTTACATATAGCAATAAAACAATAAGTAAGGAATAAGTAAATCAATGCTAAGGATTTTTACGCCCGAAAAAATCCATCGCCCTCCACCGGGTTTGAACCCGCGACTTCGGGAACTAGAGGCTAGCATAGAGGGAGGGCGACCCCATTAAGAAATTCTAAATATCATAATTGATTACATAATTCCATAATATTTAAATACTGTAAAAGAATAATTTATTTAATATAGAATTGTAATGAAATAAGGTATATTTTTGCTAAGCACCAACACCGTACGTTAAATATATCTGATATTGAGATATGAAATTTACTGAAATTCTTTAGGTAAAATATGTAAAAACCGACCAATTCTGTGTGTCACAAATCATAGACTTTGAGCGCATACTTTAGAAGTCGACTTTATGATTAGTACTCATTTTGATGACATCATGATAACATAATACAACTACACAGGTATTGAGGATTCACCCTAACCATTTATTTTGCTCAGCTAAAGCACAGATGAAATTATGCTATTTAGGCTAGATACTGGCTAAGGGTTTGGTTAAATTGGCTAGATTTCAGGCTATAAGCATTTTACGATTTTAGATGGCTAAACACTACTGTAAAACACTAGATTTAGCCATAAAATGGCTAAGTTGGCAACATTGGACATGGGGCGATTCATGAACGAATCGTTCATATGAACATTACAAGCAAAGAATCGCATGAATCGTCGTTCAAAATGAATCGTAAGAATCGTTATCAGGACATTCTCGCTTGCGCTTTGTTTACTTCTCTTCCAAGCCGAGCTTAAGTGAGTGAGTACGATGATGAGCATTGGTGTTCTGTGATGAGCAGGAAAGTTACCAAGTGTTGTGATACTATATCATAGTATACGAAAACAGAACAGCACCGCAATAATATATATTGCCGAGTTCTGTCGATTCGTAGTAGTGAACTGCACAGGTTGAAAGATTCGTTAGAATTTATAATGTGAATTGGTAGATCAACACGATTCTTTGAGATGCTGACGGCATAACCTAGGAGTATCGAGTTCAGTCGAGAAAGATTAATTCTTAAAAACAAATTGCGTAAATAGCTGTAAAGCGCAATAATATGAATCGTAAGCATTACCAATGGATGAACGGAGGCTGCAGCACGTGATATAAACAATAGAAGTAATTTTCAGTACTTTACTGAGAGATCTGATAAACAGTATTGCATGATTACAGTGTAGTAAGTATTATAATATACAATACCAATATATGCAAAATGGAGGAAATATAGGGAATTTTTGAATTCTTGGTTTGAATAACATTTTAAAATTATATAATTTAAAAGCATTAATTTGTATGCTATAATCCACAGTAAAAGTATAACATGCATCGATATAACTAAGCCAATTCTAATGCATTAAAAGTATCTCGATATGCTGATGTAAAATTTATGTAAAAAATTATTATTCTCTGCATACCCGGGCTTATACCTTTTCTGGTATTTATAAAAATTATACAGCTTATTTTCGCGTGCAACTTCGGTAGTAGTGACGAATAATAATAATAATAATAATAATAATAATAATAATAATAATAATAATAATAATAATAATAAAATTGTAAAAAAGTAAAATTCAGACAGCGGAAATGAGATTTTTACGAAGAACTTGAGAATGCCTTAGATAAGACCTAATAAGAAATGAAACGATAAAATTAGAGAACTGAATATTTATAAATTCCTATATGATAAAATTGAAGAAAACTAACTTAACTGGAAAGCGATATGAACTACATGACTGAAGAAAGAATACTACTATTAATTAATAAATACAAACCGTCAGGAAAAACAGACATCGGATACCCCAGAAAAAGAGGGGAGTAAGGTAAAGAATCGAAGAAAAGTGGAATGCCTAATCATCGAAATGAATATTATAATAATAATAATAATAATAATAATAATAATAATAATAATAATAATAATAATAATAATAATAATAATAATTTCATAATTACTTTCCATAATACCTTATGTAATCGTAACTTAAGTGGAATCACACAGGTTGATTTTTACGACAAATTCAGGAAACTCTAAGTGTATTACCCAAAATAACGCGGAAAGCGCTTTTACATACATTGTCTTTTATATGCCAAAGAAACAAGATTATAGCCCCCACCGTAACCCCCCACCCAGGGGCTCACCTTATGTGAGTACGGGTGTAAGCGTCCCGGGGGTTCCCGAGCCAATCATCGCCATCATCATCCTTCCACCCCCGTCCGGTCGAGGTGGGTTCGTTCTCGTGACCGGGGGACTCAAGGTAGGCTCTCGTGCGTTCTGTGCATTTCATTCCATGTCGCCCCTCGCCATCGTTTCTTTCTTCTCTTTTACTTCTGCACATTTCGCACCACGTCCATTCATTTACGCACCTCTTTTTCTTCCTCGCCGGCCTACCTTGCATCCGAACGCCCACCCAGTTTTATTTCTTTTATATTTTCTTTTAATCCTCCGTGGACACAGCCTGACGGATACCCGCGCACTGGGCGCGCAGCTCGGTGAGTGGGTAATGGCGTCATCCCCACCACCCGGGGTCATCATGTAGGGTTCGTGTTCGTATCCGCTGTTCAACTGCAGTCCCGCGGGGGGGGGCCATTGCATGAGCTGCTGACTTCCGACGGCGATTGGGTCCCTCTGTCTATGTTCTGGGAGGTGTGACCCTGGGGTGAGCTAGGTATAGATAGGCCACTCACCCAAGCCGGGGTAACGCCTGGGAAGTCAGAGCCCGAGGTCGGAGACGGTTGCAATGGTGGAGGATTTTTTTCGCTATGGAGCACCCTTTCTCCATTATAAACAAGCGCCGAAAAGTTTTAGTAACAGAAGTAGCACCGCCAACAGCTGGTTGTTACTTAGTGATTACCCGTACAGAGGAAGGACAATCATTCGAGAAGGTGAACCCTTTTATCATCCAGAAGGGCGTTGACTCAATTGCTGGTCCGGTTCTTTCCTGCACTCGGCTTCGTAATGGTTCGTTGTTAGTGCAAAGCAAGTCCGAGGCACAAAGTAAGTCCTTGTTGAGCGCCACGCTTCTCCACGGTTATCCTATCCGTGTTGAGAAGCACCGCACCTTAAATTCTTGTCGAGGCGTTGTCACCACGCATAGCCTCGATGGCATATCGGACGAGGACCTGGTCGAATATCTTGCAGACCAGAAGGTGACAGCGGTTCATCGAGTGCAGGCCAAACGCGACGGCGTATTGGTACCCACTCGTACCCTGTTTCTAACATTTGATGGCGTCGATCTGCCCACGAGCAGTTCCGCAGGGTACGAACGGATTTCTGTGAGGCCTTATATACCTAGAACTCTGCGTTGTTTTAAATGCCAACGTTTTGGGCATACGCAAGTCTCATGCAAGAGTGCCGTTAACATCTGTGCAACATGTAGCCAGCCCTCACACGAAGGTACCTGTTCAACAGCCCACGTCTGCGTTAATTGTAAAGGGTCTCATTCTGCGTCGTTTGCCGACTGTCCGCGGTACTTGGACGAGAAGGCGATCCAGGAGATCCGGGTGAAGGAAAAACTCTCCTTTGCTGAAGCCCGGAGGCGTTATCATGCGCGCCAACCTTCACTCCTGCGATCTGGCACATTTAGTTCTGTTGTTGCCTCGCCAGTACCACAAGTAGATGCCGAAACTCAGACCTGGACCATGACTGCATTAACCGCCACTACCATCCGGCCGTCCATTAAAGCTACTGTTACCAAGCCCTATAAACCTGGTCCAAAGTCAATGAAGTCGCAAGCCGCTGAAAAGAAACCCAAGCAGAAACTTTGTAGGGAATATTTTCTGAAGGACCCTCCGCGTGCGCGCGGTAAGAAAAGTTCACCTTCTCCTCCTCGGAGGTCGCATTCCCAGGAAGCTCCTGGGACAAGCCGCGCTCAGCGGCCCCCCTCACCCATCGCCACCCAGAACCGATTCATGGCGCTTGAATCGGTTTCTGGCTCTGAGCGCGTGGGTCCTCCCTTCGAGGAGGCTATGGAGTCTGACCAACTCCATACCAAAAGCCCGAGTCCAAAGGTTAAACCAAAGGTAATTTTAAGCCGCCCTTCTAAGTAGACAGTTTATCCCTTTTATTCATGGCTATCCTGACCTGGAATGTACGTGGTGTACGATCGCATAGGGCGGAACTACAACTTTTATTGCGTTCCCATTCACCTGTGGTCGTGTGTTTGCAGGAGACCAAGCTTCGCCCTCATGATCCTTTTGATCTCCGAGGATATACTCCGGTTCGCTACTACCTTGAACCGGAGGAGGGTACTCCTGCTCATGGTGGTGTCATGATTTTGGTGCGTAACGACGTTAATTTTCAAACTATCACACTTACATCCGACTTGCAAGCTGTTGCCGTTCGGCTTCACTTACCCGGCTTTTTGTTTTGTGTTTGCTCTGTGTATGCACCTCCATCGTCTCCCCTCGCTCCCGCGGACATTCAAGCTCTCCTGTTCGCTCTCCCAACACCATTTCTTCTGTTGGGAGATTTTAATGCCCATCAACCACTGTGGGGTTCGCCAAGGGCTTGTGCGAGGGGAACTCTTCTTTCCGACATTTTTTACCAGTTCAATCTTTCCATCCTCAATACAGGTGCACCTACTTTTATTTCTGATTCTTCTGATACATTCTCTCACCTGGACCTTGCCATTTGCTCACTCCAGCTTGTTAGTCGTCTTCAGTGGACCGTCGTCGCTGACACCTACTCCAGCGACCATTACCCCTGCATCGTTTCTCTTCTGCCACACCACGTACAGCATTCCAGAGTACCTACCTGGATATTCACAAAAGCCGACTGGAGCTTGTATTCCAGCGTCGTGCATTTTTACGATCAGCCCTTCGCCGACATTAACCAACTAGTGCAGCACCTTACGTCTACGATTTTCTCTGCCGCCGAACGCGCAATTCCCCGTTCATCCTCTCAACCTCGGCGACCGCCTGTTCCGTTGTGGAACGAGGATTGTCGGGACGCCGTTCTTGCCCGTAGGACTGCACTTAGGGTGTTTCGGCGACACCCTACGCTTGATAATTTGGTGACTTTTAAACAATCGCGCGCCAGGGCTCGTCGCATTATTCAGGATAGCAAGAAGGCGTCGTGGACTCGTTTTGTAGAGTCTTTTAACCGCTTTACGCCTTCATCCATTGTTTGGGATAAACTTCGTCGCTTCTCAGGTAAAGTGTCGCATTGTACTGTTTCTGGCCTTCAGGTTTCCAATGCCACCATAGTAGATCCGGCTGCCATTGCTAACACTTTGGGTGCTGCCTTTGAGGCGGTTTCCAGTTCAGACCATTATTCCGCCGGCTTTCGCTCTATTAAACACCGGTTTGATTCCGAAACATATAATTTTAGGTCTGCTAATACTGAATGTTATAACGAACTTTTTACAATGAGGGAGCTGGAGCACGTTCTTCATTGCTCTAAGCACTCCGCTCCTGGGCCGGGCGGCATTCATGTCCTGATGTTAAAGAACCTTTCAGCCGACAGTAAACTCTTTCTCTTACAGGTCTATAACCGTATTTGGCAAGACGGCCTTTTTCCTTCCGTTTGGCGCGAAGCCACCATTGTCCCTATTCTTAAGCCTGGGAAGGATCGCCAACTACCTTCCAGCTACCGCCCTATCTCCCTCACCAGTTGCATTTGCAAGGTGATGGAGCGCATGATCAACGGGCGGTTGACATGGTGGCTTGAGTCTCAGAAACTTCTAGCGAACGCTCAGTGCGGATTTCGTCGCTATCACTCTACCGTCGACCATCTGGTGTCCCTGTCGACGCATGTTTTGAATGGATTTCTGAGAAAGTGTCAAACCGTGGCTGTGTTTTTTGACCTGGAGAAAGCTTATGACACTTGTTGGAGGGGCGGCATTTTACGTACACTTCACGCATGGAATATCCGTGGTCGTCTTCCCATATTTCTTCGGGAGTTCATGACGGACCGCGTTTTTCGTGTACGTGTGGGCTCGGTTTTATCTCGTCGTTTTAAGCAAGAGAACGGAGTACCGCAGGGCTCTTTACTCAGTGTCACACTTTTTGCGATTGCTATCAACCCCATTGTTGATTGTATTCCACCTGGCATGTCATCGTCCCTTTTTGTTGACGATTTTGCCATTTATTGCAGTTCACGGCGGACCTGTCTCCTCGAACGCCGTCTCCAGAGCTGTATCGACCGTCTCTACGCCTGGAGTAACGCTAACGGCTTTAATTTCTCCGCCGAGAAATCCGTCTGCATCAACTTCTGGCGCCGGAAGCCTTTCCCTCCGCCCTCTCTCCATCTTGGGTCGGAGGTCCTTCCATTTGCAGACGAGGTGAAATTTTTGGGGTTGGTCTTTGACCGGAAGCTGAGCTGGACTTCTCACGTTTCCTTTTTAAAAGCAAAGTGTGACCGTTCTCTTAGTATTTTACGTGTTTTAAGTGGCACATCCTGGGGAGCTGATCGGACCGCCCTTCGCCTTTATCGCTCTTTGGTCCGATCCAAGCTTGATTACAGGTGTATTGTTTATTCGTCGGCACGTCCATCTGTGTTACGTCGATTGAATGCCATTCACCATCGTGGCATAAGAGTCGCTACAGGGGCCTTTCCAACTAGCCCTGTACTCAGTCTGTACGCAGAAGCTGCAGAGCCTCCGCTGTCCTTCCGGCGTGAGATACTTTTGTGCAGCTATGCTTGTCGGCTCTCAAGCTTGCCTAACCACCCGTCCTTCGATTTATTTTACGAGGATTCGCTTGATCGACAATATTTCGTTAGCTCCTCTGTATTACTACCTCCAGGGGTTCTATTTCGAAAGCTTCTTCGGCATTTGGACTTTACGCCAGCGCCGGCCCTTCCCAGGGGGGAAACGCGCTTTCCTCCATGGTTACGCGCTGAGGCCCAGTGTCACCTTGGGTTGACGTCTATGTCGAAGAATGAGACCCCTTCTTCAGTTCTTAGATTCGGCCTTTTTAGAACTTCGGTCGCAGTTCGGGGACTTTCGTTTTTTATATATACTGATGGGTCTAAGACTGATGTTGGAGTAGGGTGTGCCTTTGTTGATGATAATCGTAGTTTTACATTTCGTTTACCCGGGCAATGTTCGATTTTTACCGCCGAACTTTTTAGTATTTATCAGTCACTTTTATACGTCCAGCGGTACGACCTACGACTCTGTTTTATTTGTTCAGACTCCCTGAGTGCTCTTCAAAGTATTCGCGCACTGTACAGTTACCACCCCCTCGTACAGCGCATACATGACCTGGTCCACTCGCTTGGTGCCTCTGGCATCAGCGTCTCTTTTATGTGGATTCCAGGTCATGTGGGCATCTCAGGGAACGAGTCGGCCGACGCCGCTGCGAAATCGGCGATTTTATTACCCAGATTTTTTACCTCTGTTGTTCCCTCGTCAGATTCGCGTGTTATGTTACGTCGCCGCATCCTCTCGCTTTGGCGCGATGAGTGGACGGCCCTCCGGGTGAACAAATTGCGGGAAATTAAACCTGTCCCGTTAGTCTGGGGTACCTCTTCTCGTTCTACACGTCGGGAAGAGGTACTTTTAGCCCGTTTACGAATTGGACATTGCCTTTTTAGTCATAGATACTTGCTCAGTGGTGACCCCGCTCCACTGTGTCAGCAGTGTGGTGCGCCCTTAACGGTGCGCCACATTTTAACTGAGTGTCAAGATTTAGCTCCACTGCGCGTTCGCGTGGGTCTGCCTGTTGGCATAGCCAACGTTTTGGCAGACAACGCGCATGCTGTAGAATGTCTTTTACATTTTATAAGTGACATTGGTTTTAGCCGTCGCATTTGATGCGCTGAGCGCCTTTTAGCTGTTTGATTATACATTATCTTTTAATGGGGGCACTCCTTCCCAGTGGACATCTGGCGCTCGTGTCCCTTGCATTCTACAGTTCTTGACACGTTGTTTTATTCTCTTGTTGGCCAAGATTTTAGTGTGTAGATCTTAGTATTTGGTCTGTTGTGTTTTTTAGTGTTTTTGTCCAAGCGTTTTGTGTGGGGTTTTTTACTTTTTTGACTTTTGAAGTTATATTTTACACATAGAAAGGGCGCTAATAACCCTAGCAGTTGAGCGCCCTTAAACCCCATCTCATCATCCCCCCACCGTAACAAAAGTTCTGATTGCGTATTTTGGCTGCAAACTGCAAAGTACAAACGGGGACGATTCATATAAGAATCGTGAGTGAGAATATGCGGCAGGCAAGGTTACGATTCATGATTAAATCGTGCAGTAGGTTAGACCAGCAGGCAATGTGACGATTCATGACATCGTGCAATAGGGTAGACCAGCAGACAAAGTGACGATTCATGAACGAATCGTGCACTAGGAGAGACTAGCGGACAGGTAACAAGAGGACGATTCATGAATCGTGAAGATATCGTATGAACCGATTCATTAACCATGAACGAATCGTATGAATCGATTACTGCAAAAGAATCGCTCGACCCAACTCTATATCCTAACCTGTCCTAACCCAAGACAATTCACGTGTTGTTGGAGACCGGTGTTCCACCCGAAGGTAAACGAACGTGTCTGGAGCTTCCAGAGTGAATAGCGCGACCTCTGCCATGCTGATTGCTGAGGCTTGAAGTGAAACTAATGGAAGTCAGCTGATAAAATAGCAATGCCGAAAACATAAAAATAAAGCTGAATTTTCGTATCAACGGGCAATTGGGTAAATGTTTATAGTGATACCTTATTTAATAATGAGTACCAAATAACGCGCATTCGATGTTTAAAACTGGAACATTACCCGAAAACCTAGTAAGGTAGAAGACAGGTTATGTATCGAAAGTCACAACGTTAGTTGGTTTTAATGAAGAATTGAAAAATATACAGCGAAAACAAGCTAACCATAAAAATAAACTATACTAAGTATCACGTTGATATTGTAATGAAAAGAAGCTAGAATTAACTTCTGAGGATGGGAACAACCGTTTCCCGAAACATGTTAAGTGAGTAAACTTAAGTGATGTTAGTGTAACAATTCCGACTCACCTTTAAATAAAATATACTAAGTATGTTAAGGTGTTAAAATGTGTGTTTGTGCTATTTAGTGTTGAAATGTGTTCGAATTAGGGACTGTATTTCGAAAAGTTTGTTTTTGTGGATTGCACAGTAATATCGTAAAACGAACATGAGAAGTCGTTATGAAACGTTATTAAAGATAAGAGTTCATCCCTTAACGCGGGATTGCCCCTGGGCTCTTCTTTAGATTACGTTGCCCCTGTTATACGTAACGGACAAAGGGCCAGCGCTCTTCAAATGCTATGCCATGTAAACAAATAAGCTTATTTGTTTACATTTTTTGTGTTTGTGTGTTTATTATATATCGCTTCTACTTGTATCTAGAAAAGCTGTCCTAATTTCATTTGTATTTGTGACATTTTTAATTATAGAAGAATTTGGAAACTTCATATAAAGCAGCTAAAGTTAGAAATGAAATTTAACACCCAAAACAACACATCTGACATTTAAGAAGAACATATAATGAAGTTCTGAGTCTCATGTTGTTTCATCTGACATCCCCATTAATTCCATATAGAGAAGAATATATATGTATGTAATTGTGTGTGTGTGTATAATACAGATTCAAAGGTATATATCTGCATCTTGTAAACAATTTTTGTTAACTCAAATACTACGTACCTCATATTCTGTAAAATTGGCCTAATTAAGAGCTTGTTGAATTTTTTCCTCTTAAGAGTCCTACACTTTTATGTTTACATCATTAGTTTCCTAAATAAGAAAGGGTGGTGGTGGATCGGTAGCTTCTAGAGTAAGTGTTTCTTTTTCTCTCTAGGTTTTACATATCATGGTATATAGGGTGAGATATATGTACAAGGCTGTCATAAGGTGTTAAGAACCTGAATGTCAATAACACAAAGGAATGTAACAAAGCACATTTTTTTAGACTCTTAACTCTGTTGTCTTCTTCTTGTGTACTGTTGTATTAAATATTAATGTAAAATTGTACCCGCATCTTCTTTCATAACTGAACAAATTTGACACTTTAACTTTGTCCAAAAAAAAGCAGCACCATTTCTTTTCTATTGTGCTCTTCAAAAATGTGTACGTATCTGTGAAAAAAAAAGTATACCAGATCTTTTATAATGCTTCCTCTGTTGTCAGCTGCAGAATAATGTACCATAGTCTTGTTGGGTAGTATAAATTTTGAATTTAATCGAACTACAGGAAAAAATCCTGTACTAAGCTCAGCCTGCATTCATTGCTTATACCTCTGTCAGCTAATGGAGATGTTGGTTAGTGTGACGTCATGTGCTCTCTATCTGTATACATTTTCAAAGGTTATGTCTGATACCTATTTCAATTTTGAATGTGATGAAATGATAATAGTTTGATTTCGGATGTGTATTAGTGTTGTGCTCAAACACTATTTGCTGCTGTTATACCAAATAAATAAATTAGTACATAATGCTCTTTTTATTGCAAAATAACTTAAAGCATTTCATAAACAGAAAATTCTCCATATGTACTGTGTATCTTTGGGAATTTTTTGTCAATCTGAGTAACTCGGTTAAGCGCTGGCCTTGGAAGCACAAATAATTACATAAAGCTTGTGTATTACCACATTATTGCTGGATGATTTCTACATATCGAAATGTCAGCTACCATATTTATGACAAAACATCCAACTTAAATTATATAAATGTATAATATGTATTGCATGGCATAAGTATCTGTTAATGCTTTATTTACATACACCTCATTTGTGAAGTCATAGTGGGAGCTGCCTTGTGAAACAACTTCATGGTTTCATTACTTGATAGTATTGAGTAATACTACCTTTGTTTTAAATGTTGTCTCATATTCACACTTCTAATTGGGCAGCACTATGGCCTCTCACAAAAAAAGCCTGGATTCAATCCTAGGGATCAGAGGTGGGATTTTGTGGTAGATAAAATGGCACTTAGAATGAGTGTTCTCTGGTTTTCCCCACCATAATTCCATCAATTGCACCATCTTCATCATTGTCATCCCCCTGCCATCAGTCTCCAATCTCTGTAAACCTGTGAAGTTAAAAGGGACATTAAAATTAAAAATACTATGGAGGACAGAGAGCAATACTAATGAACGAGTGTCTCATCCAGCCACCCAAATTTATAAACCATCATGTGGACCATTAACCTGCAGAAACAACAATATCACTATACTTAAGTGATAATAAAATTGGGTAAAGAAGTAAGTAGGTAATAATGAAACATTGCATTTTAAGCAAATTTAAATTCTGTAATTGCTTAAAAAACAATAGTATGAAAGTCATACAAAATGCTGTTACATTCTTTCTGCAGTCAACATATAAAAACATTTAATACTGGCACACTAAACTACATGTTAAAGTGATTGACAATTATGAAGAGTGGGTGTGATATGGTTAAACACAAAGAGACATTGTTATTATTTAGAGACATTGCATTCACATTCATATTTAATAATACTGTATAATATATTTGTATGGTATTTTAAGGAACATGTGCCTACATTAATATACATTTGAATGGCCTACCCAATTAAAATGTCCATTAAATTCTAACCTCTTGAATGTCTGTTATTACAATCTATTGGAATGATCTTATAGGTAATTGCACTTAGTCACTTATGCATACACAAAGCCAGTTCTAGTTAATAAACTTGCAGTTATTGAATAGAAAATACACTTTGATTCCTTTTCCTGGGAAAGGTTCTATATATAACATTTGATATAACACAGTGGAGGTCCTACAGCGCATGGGAACCTTAAATTTATTGACAGGCCATATGGGAAAAAAACAAATTGAGCCCATACAGTGATGTTTGTGTTTGTTCATTTGGCTCCACTGTGAGCAATGCTCAGGGAAATTGAACACATCATACAATTATGAAGTATGCAGAGTAAGTAGTAATATACCCAATGCCAAGAACAACCTTTGGGGGGGATGATCCCTCCCCATCATGCATTATCTAAGAGAGAAAAATTTGTAAACCATCACCATTTCAACAGTAAACTTCTCGACATGCATTACAGTTGGACAACAATAACATATAACTGTAAATCACCATCACATGCAATCTGCACTGTGTGTTGAATATTTACATGTTGCACGACATATTGAAAAGTTCCTCCATAGTATATTGGGCGTGAGTATATAAGAAAAATAAATAACTCTTCTTGAAGATTTTATGTTAATTAGGTAACATGGAAGGTTATAAATTGTTATTGCAGAATAGTTACATCCTTTTTGGAACAGTTTTAAGCTATTTGCTGGTCTATGCATGCCACATATTGTGGTCATGCACAGCAAGGTTTGTTGGGAAGCTACCATATTTATCTGTAAGGTAGCTCAAGAGAGAATATATGTATTCACCAGTGAGAGTAAGAATTTTTTGGATTTTGAATAATGGCCTACATGAATGATGAGACCCAACACCACAAATAATGTGTATGGCCTTTTTTGTAAAATAAATACTTGCTGAGTGCTCAATTACCCCAGATTATTCCGTATTGAAACAGGGAGTGAAAAGGCAAAATATGCTGTTCTCAAGGCATTTTGGTTAAGCAAATTTTTTTTAAGTTTCCTAAGGCAAAGCAAGCTGAGCTAAGCTTTGGTTGCATGATTATTATCTGTTTTCTCCAGCTGAGCTCTCCATCTACTGGAAGCCCAAGGAATTTTGTATCAGTTCATTTATGGTGTAATTGTTGTACCTGATGTTAATTCATTCACTTGTTTATGCTTCATTTGAGATTGAGTAAAGTTTGTTTTATCATAGTTTAATGAAAGCCTATTAACTTAAAACCATATATTGAGTTGTTTGAAAACTTTACTGACAGAATCTCTTAATTGCTGATGTGACTTTTCAGATATAAGTACACTGGTAACATCTGCAAAAACACAGCTATTGAATTTTTGCCAAGATAATATGGCAGGTCATATATAAATATTAAAAATAACAAAGGGCCAAGTACAGAACCTTCTGGGACACCTTTAGCAATAGCACCTGGTTCTGAGTCACAGCCATTGATTCTGGTTTTCTGGATTGTATTTGTTGAGTAAGATCTGAACCAATTTAGAGATATCACTGAAGCTATAAGCTTTTAACTTTTGCAGCAAGATATGTGACAAGAAACACTACTGTTAATTACATAAAGTGCTTTTATGAGGTTGATACTATTATGATGATTAATTCACTTTGAATAAGCTTGAAATTATAACTTTATACTTATGTTATGCTGAAATTTCAATTTCCCATGTAATTTCTATTACCTTGAAGACATGTTTGAGAAAGACATCACTTGAAATGAGAAATTCTCATTATTACTGCATTGGTATTATTTGGGAGGACAGTATACAGGGTGGAAGGAACTGTATGTTAATCACGGATTCCATATAATGAGTAGGGCAAATATGTCCAATACAATTTTTGTCTTTAAACCTACAAAAATGAAACATAGTGTTTTATGTTCCTTGTGCCTGTGTCTATTAGCTATTTTATTACAGTTCAAGCAATACCTTTTATCCTGTATAAGAAAACATTTAGAAGATGGTGGAGTTTGCATTTACATAAAACATTATAACATATAAAACTGGGATGCAACAGATCCATCTATCCCATAGACTAACAATTATACAATCACTGTGTGCTACCAGTATTCTTACTACTTTCTATCCAGCTCATCCAGAACAAAAACGTCTGAAATTATGTACCACAGGTTCCCTAGAGTTGATAAACGTAAGACAGGTGTAAACAGAGTGATAAATTCAAACCAGATAATGCTTGAGTGTACTCAGTACATTTTCACACAGACTATGAACGTGACTTAAAAAATCTCTTTGTTACATTGAATGACTTTCTCTTCCATCTATCGCTTATTAGTGGACATATAAATTATTCTTACAAAAGTTTATTTTTCTGTCTACTTCATTTTAATCGAGATAAAATTTTGCAGAAATAAGTTACATACACATTTTGCTATAAATAAAAGGGAACGACAGTCAAATGTTTACGAACTGTACGCTATACCCTGGCCTTAAAATTCCACACTCTTTCCATGACATCGCAAGAACCAACTGAAAATCGACAGGACTTTAAAAGAATGGCTAAGTATTGATCAATTCGAACCATTAATAATGGATATTTCGGAAATTACTGGTGCTATAAAAAGTTGTTTGGAATAAATTGTGTGCTTTAAAGAGATCTACTTTTTTGTGTAGCCCATTTTCCTCTGTTGCTTAAATTTACCAGTTACACAAGATTGTACAAAATTCTTTCCGAATGAAGAGGTCTTCACAAGCTATTCCCAGAAAATTAAAAATAAAGATTTTATTTTTCATGTAAATATCTTGAATACAATGGCATTTTAATCAAAATCGTTTGAGTCGTTTTTCAGAAAAAACATTTGTGAATTCTTCCCTCTAAAGAGTTATTTTGGGTGGGGAATTTTCTAAATCTTTGTGTCGCATCTTTGGAAGGTACTGAACTTAAATACCACCAAGTTTGGTATTTATCCAACTTTTCGTTTTTGAATTATGCTGTTCACAGACCTTAAACACACACGGACATTTTTCTAAAAATGCCTTTTTGGATTCAGGGATTCTCAAAACATGTATTTCCGGTGAAATCACGGTATCGAATTTTTAGGTGGAAGCAGTATTTTCTCTACCTAATATGTACGTGGTAGAGAAAGTGAAAATTGCTGCTATTGAGGAACAAAGTTCCAGGAAAAATCGCCAGTAGGTAACAGCCAACTCTTCTAAAACAGCATGAATGATAACTTCTAAATATAAGTCAAGTTTGTGTTACAAAACAGGATATTTCAGTTTATCTTAGCAGTACCCGAATATTAATGTAACAGCTAAGCTGCTTGCATCAGTATAAAAGTTTAAGATAAACCATGAATTTTCACGGCAAATGGCTTTTTCAATACATGCTATTGTTCATGTTATAGTTTAGTACTCTATAAGCACAGATTTATACTATGTATGTACAAATTCCTGTTTTGAAACGCATGGCTTTATGAAGCCAGTGCGCTACGCCAACGTTCCACGTTACGTATTTGACCACAACCAATGGGAGCAAAATGTGCCCGAATGGATTACCTTCCCTTTCGCTGGAATGCTCCCTTAAGATCGTTCCCTTTCGTTTATATTCGGCATTCGCTCAACTTCGTCGGGCAACTTCGGGTGTTCCGTTTCCAAGCGCTTGTCCAAGACTCCAAAGCAGTGTTGCCAACATTTGACACTAGAAAACTTCACAGCTATATAAAAATGAACCGTATTTCTGAACGATATCAATAAATATCGTCACAACTACTCACCATAATTTAATCCTCAAACGTGAAGGGTTTTTCATCACTATCCATTGGTTGATGCTCTCATTGTGATGTAACAGAGGTATTTGAAGTGTACAATGACTGCTTTGTCATGCGCCGCAGCGCATCATCAGCTGGAGCAAATGTCTCACGTATTATACACGCATTTATTGTTGAAGTACAAGGCTGATTTCTGTGTCTCACTTTAATTAAATTACATTAAATTACACGCTCGCAATCAGAATTCGAGTGCTGCAAGCTTGGGGCCGAGAGAACAAACTGGGATAACTTATTAAAAGGAAAGACACCAGCTCTGTCTTTGAATGTCAATAATCGACCCCAAAACTCATCACTTCATTTGAACCAGTGATATTTTGTGATATTGCGACAAATGGCAGCTTTGGAAATTCGTCGGCGATTTTTGCTTTCTCTACTACGTATAGTAAGTAGGGGAAGTATTGCATTCCACCCAAAAATTCGATACCGAGATTTCACCGGAAATACATGTTTTGAGACCTCCTGAATCCAAAAAAAGCATTTTTGGAAACATGTCCGTGTGTGTGTGTGTGTGTGTGTGTCTGTCTGTGTGTGTCTGTGAACAGCATAACTAAAAACGAACAGTCGGATAAACACCAAACTTGTTATTTAGGTTCAGTATCTTCCAGAGATGCGACACGAAGGTTTTCAAGAAAATCCCCCCACCCCAGACTACCCTTTACATGGAACATTTTTCGAAAATTTTAATTTTCTCAAAAATGGCTCTAACGATTTTGATGAAAATATCATATGTTTAAGATAATGTCATAAGAAATGAAATGTATATCTCGAATTTTCTGGGAATGTCTCCAAAAGTATTCTTCATTGTGAACGACTTTTGCATAACTGGTAAACCATAAGAGACAAAATTTTACTGCACAAAAAATGTAGATGGCGTTAAAATACACAACTTATGCCATATACGTTTCTTTTGTTGAGTGAACCGTTTACGAGATATTGCTTGTTATTTCCTTAAATTTTCCAATACTTATACTTTTTCTGAAATTCGTTATTCATTTTTTTATGTCCTGGACATGCAAAGAGAATGGAATGCGCCACATAGCAACCAGCGTTAAAATATTTGACTATCGCTTAAAAGCTACCATATTCCCCTTGCATCTGCAAGAAAATTACCAATAAGATTGACATCTCGATTAACATGAAGGATATGGAGAATAGGCGTTTGTAAAAATAGATTGTACAAGAGTAGAGAAAGTCATGTGAGTGTAACACATCAGATTTTTTACTTTCTCTACCATGTACATAGTAGATAGAGAAGGTATTGCTTTCCACCCATAAAGTTCTATACCGAGATTTCAACGGAAATACAAGTTTTAAGGCCCTCCGAATAAAGAAAAGCATTTTTAGAAATCGGTCTGTGTGTGTGTTACTGTAAACAGCATAATTCAAAAACGAAAACTCAGATAAGTACCAAACTTGGTATTTAAGTTCAGTATCTTCCAACGATGCGACATGAGCATTTTCAAGAAAATCCCTTAACATGAAAAATGTTTTGAACATTTTGGTTTTCTAAAAAATGGCTCTAACGATTTTGATTAAAATACCATACATTAAAGATATCTACTGACAAATAAATTGTATACATCGAATTTTTTGGAAATAGTCTGTGAACTCCAGTTTATTTGGAAGGGATTTTTTATAATCTGTATAACTGGTAAACGTTAAGTGAAGAGTCGAAAACCTACTACACAAGAAATGTATATTTCTTTAAAACACACAATTTATCTCAAATAAGTTTTTTGTGGATAAGCCATTTCTGAGATATCCGTTATTAGTGGTTTGAATTGTTCATTATTTCGCCATTCTCTTAAGTCCTGTCAACATTCAGTTGTTTCTGGCCGCTACGCTCTGGTTACCGAGCGAGAAAGACGACTGCAGCATGAGCTCCGTAAAAGAAGTTCAATTTTTACTTTCTCTACTGCGTATAGTAAGTAGGGGAAGTATTGTATTCCACACAAAAAAACGATACCGAGATTTCACCGGAAATACATGTTTTGAGACCCCCTGAATCCAAAAAAAGCATTTTTGGAAACATGTCCGTGTGTCTGTCTGTGTGTGTGAATATGAACAGCATAACTCAGAAACGAACAGTCGGATAAACACCAAACTTAGTATTTAGGTTCAGTATCTTCCAGAGATACCACACGAAGGTTCACAAGAAAATCTCCCCATCCCAGATTACCCTTTACATGGAACATTTGCGAAAATTTTAATTTTCTCAAAAATGCTCTAACGATTTTGATTAAAATATCATATGCCTAAGATATTTTCATGTCAAATGAAATGTATATCTCGAATTTTCTAGGAATGTCTGCAAAAGTATTCTTCATTGTGAACGACTTTTGCATAAGTGGTAAACCATAAAAGATAGACAAAATTTTACTACACAAAAAATGTAGATCGCGTTAAAATACACAATTTATGTCATATATATTTTTTTGTTAGGTGAACCATTTTCGAGATATTGCTTGTTATTCTCTTAAATTTTCCAATACTTATACTTTTTTTCAAATTCATTATTCATTTTTACTTTCCCTACTACGTATAGTAAGTAGGGGAAGTATCGTATTCCACCCAAAAATTCACTACCGAGATTTCACCGGAAATACATGTTTTGAGACCCCCTGAAACAAAAAAACCCATTTTTGGAAAACATCCGTGTGTCTGTCTGTGTGTCTGTCTGTGAACAGCATAACTCAGAACCGAACAGTCGGATAAACACCAAACTTGGTATTAAGGTTCAGTATCATCCAAGGATGCGACACGAAGGTTTTCAAGAAAATCCCCCCAACCCAGATTACCCTTTACATGGAAAATTTTTCGAACATTTTAATTTTCTCAAAAATGGCTCCAACGATTTTGATTAAAATATCATATGTTTAAGATATTTTTATGACAAATAAAATGTATACCTTGAATTTTCTGGGAATGTCTCCAAAAGTATTCGTCATTGTGAACGACTTTTGCATAACTGGTAAAACATAAGAGATAGACAAAATTTTACTACACAAAAAATGTAGAACGCGTTAAAATACACAATTTATGCAATATTCATTTTTTGTTGTTGAGTGAACCATTTTCGAGATATTGCTTGTTATTCCCTTAAATTTTTCAATACTTATTTTCTCAAACGGGAATTCGTTATTAATTTTTTTTGTCTTGGATATGCCAAGAGTATTAATCTGTGGCAAAGGGAATAGAGCTGCACCTAGCAACCAGCTATTAAGAAATAGGTATTAAGGCTACTGTATTCCTATATTGCCCTTGTAAATATATATTCCCCCTACATCTAAAAGGAAATTAGCAATAAGATAGAGTCTGAAAATGTTTATCTCGATTAACATGATGTAGATGGAGAATAAGCGTTTGTAAAAATAGTTCGTACAAGAGTAGAGAAAGTCATGTGAGTGTAACACATCAGATTTTTACTTTCTCTACTACGTATAGTAAGTAGGGGAAGTATTTTGTCTTGGATATGCAGAGTTATAATCTGTGACAAAGGGAATAGTGCTGCACATAGCAACCAGCTATTAAGAGATATGTATGTGCTTAAAGGCTACTATTACTTTCTCTACTACAGATAGTAAGCAGGGTAAGTATTGTATTCCACCAAAAAATTCGATACCGAGATTTCACCGGAAATACATGTTTTGAGATCCCCTGAATCCAAAAAAAAGCATTTTTGGAAACATGTCCGTGTGTGTGTCTTTGTGTCTGTCTGTGAACAATATAACTCAGAAACGAACAGTCGGATAAACACCAAACTTGTTATTTAGGTTCAGTATCTTCCAAGGATGCGATACGAAGGTTTTCAAGAAAATCCCCCACCCCAAATTACCCTTTACATGGAACATTTTTCGAAAATTTTAATTTTCTCAAAAACGGCTCTAACGATTTTGATTAAAATATCATATGTTTAAGATATTTTTATGACAAATAAAATGTATATCTTGAATTTACTGGGAATGTCTTCAAAAGTATTCTTCATTGTGAACGACTTTTGCATAACTGGTGAACCATAAGAGATAGACAAAATTTTACTACACGAAAAATGTAGATCGCGTAAAAATACACAATTTATGTCATATACATTTCTTTTGTTGAGTGAACCATTTTAGAGATGTTGCTTGTGATTCTATTAAATTTTTCAATACTTATTCTCTCAAATGGGAATTCGTTATTCATTGTTTGGTCTTGGATATGCAAAGAGTATTAGTCTGTGGAAAAGGGAATGGCGCTGCACATAGCAATCAGCTATTAAGAGATATGTATGTGCTTAAAGGCTACTGTATTTCAATATTGCCCTTGTAAATATATATTCCTCTTACATCTACAAGAAAATTAGCAATAAGATAGACTCTGCAAATGTTTATCTAGATTAACATGAGAATAAGCGTTTGTAAAAATAGTTTGTACAAGAGTAGAGAAAGTCATGTGAGTATAACACATCAGATTTTTACTTTCTCTACTGCGTATAGTAAGTAGGGGAAGTATTGTAATCCACCCAAAAATTCGATACCGAGATTTCACCGGAAATATGTGTTTTGAGACCCCCTGAATCGAAAAAAAACATTTTTAGAAACATGTCCGTCTGTGTGTCTGTATGTGAACGGCATAACTCAGAAACGAACAGTCGAATAAACACCAAACTTGGTATTTAGGTTCAATATCTTCCAGGGATGCGACACGAAAGTTTTCAACAAAATCCCCCCAATTCAGGATACCCTTTACATGGAAGATTTTTCGAAAATTTTAATTTTCTCAAAAACGGCTCTAACGATTTTGATTAAAATAGCATATGTTTAAGATATTTTTATGACAAATAAAATGTATATCTTGAATTTTCCGGGAATGTCTCCAAAAGTATTCTTCATTGTTAACGACTTTTGCATAACTGGTAAACCATAAGAGATAGACAAAATTTTACTACACGATAAATGTAGATCGCGTTAAAATACACAATTTATGTCATATACATTTTTTTTGTTGAGTGAACCATTTTCGAGCTATTGCTTGTTATCCCCTTAAATTTTTCAATACTTATTTTCTCAAATGGGAATTCGTTATTCATTTTTTTGTCTTGGATATGCAAAGAGTATTAATATGTGGGAAAGGGAATGGTGCTGCACCTAGCAACAAGTTATTAAGAGAAATGTATGTGCTTAAAGGCTACTGTATTTCCAAATTACCCTTGTAAATATATTATCCTCTTACATCTACAAGAAAATTAGGAATAAGATGGACTGCAAATGTTTATCTCGATTAACATGAAGTAGATGGAGAAAAAGCGTTTGTAAAAATAGTTTGTACAAGAGTAGAGAAAGTCATGTGAGTGTAACACATGAGATTTTTACTTTCTCTACTACGTATAGTAAGTAGGGGAAGTATTGTAATTCCACCCAAAAATTCGATACCGAGATTTCACCGGAAATACATGTTTTGAGATCCCCTGAATCCAAAAAAAAGCATTTTTGGAAACATGTCCGTGTGTGTGTCTGTGTGTCTGTCTGTAAACAATATAACTCAGAAACGAACAGTCGGATAAACACCAAACTTGTTATTTAGGTTCAGTATCTTCCAAGGATGCGATACGAAGGTTTTCAAGAAAATCCCCCACCCCAAATTACCCTTTACATGGAACATTTTTCGAAAGTTTTAATTTTCTCAAAAACGGCTCTTAACGATTTTGATTAAAATATCATATGTTTAAGATATTTTTATGACAAATAAAATGTATATCTTGAATTTACTGGGAATGTCTTCAAAAGTATTCTTCATTGTGAACGACTTTTGCATAACTGGTAAACCATAAGAGATAGACAAAATTTTACTACACGAAAAATGTAGATCGCGTAAAAATACACAATTTATGTCATATACATTTCTTTTGTTGAGTGAACCATTTTAGAGATGTTGCTTGTGATTCTATTAAATTTTTCAATACTTATTCTCTCAAATGGGAATTCGTTATTCATTGTTTGGTCTTGGATATGCAAAGAGTATTAGTCTGTGGAAAAGGGAATGGCGCTGCACATAGCAATCAGCTATTAAGAGATATGTATGTGCTTAAAGGCTACTGTATTTCTATATTGCCCTTGTAAATATATATTCCTCTTACATCTACAAGAAAATTAGCAATAAGATAGACTCTGCAAATGTTTATCTAGATTAACATGAGAATAAGCGTTTGTAAATATAGTTTGTACAAGAGTAGAGAAAGTCATGTGAGTATAACACATCAGATTTTTACTTTCTCTACTGCGTATAGTAAGTAGGGGAAGTATTGTAATCCACCCAAAAATTCGATACCGAGATTTCACCGGAAATATGTGTTTTGAGACCCCCTGAATCGAAAAAAAACATTTTTAGAAACATGTCCGTCTGTGTGTCTGTATGTGAACGGCATAACTCAGAAACGAACAGTCGAATAAACACCAAACTTGGTATTTAGGTTCAATATCTTCCAGGGATGCGACACGAAAGTTTTGAACAAAATCCCCCCAATTCAGGATACCCTTTACATGGAAGATTTTTCGAAAATTTTAATTTTCTCAAAAACGGCTCTAACGATTTTGATTAAAATAGCATATGTTTAAGATATTTTTATGACAAATAAAATGTATATCTTGAATTTTCCGGGAATGTCTCCAAAAGTATTCTTCATTGTTAACGACTTTTGCATAACTGGTAAACCATAAGAGATAGACAAAATTTTACTACACGATAAATGTAGATCGCGTTAAAATACACAATTTATGTCATATACATTTTTTTTTGTTGAGTGAACCATTTTCGAGATATTGCTTGTTATTCCATTAAATGTTTCTATACTTATTCTCTCAAATGGGTATTCGTTATTCTTTTTTTTTGTCTTGGATATGCAAAGAGTATTAGTTTACTACGTATATAAGTAGGGGAAGTATTGTATTCCACCCAAAAATTCACTACCGAGATTTCACCGGAAATACATGTTTTGAGACCCTCTGAATCCAACAAACTCATTTTTGGAAACATGTCCGTGTGTCTGTCTGTGTGTTTGTCTGTTAACAGCATAACTCAGAACCGAACAGTCGGATAAACACCAAACTTGGTATTAAGGTTCAGTATCTTCCAAGAATGCGACACGAAGGTTTTCAAGAAAATCCCCCCAACCCAGATTACCCTTTACATGGAAGATTTTTCGAACATTTTAATTTTCTAAAAAACATCTCTAACGATTTCGATTAAAATATCATATGTTTAAGATATTTTCATGACAAATAAAACGAATATCTTCAATTTTCTGGGAATGCTTCTAAAAGTATTGTTTACTGTGAACGACGTTTGGTAAACTGGTAAACCATAAGAGATAGACAAAATTTTACCACACAAAAAATGTAGATCGCGTTAAAATACACAATTTATGTCGTATATGTTTTTGTTGTTGAGTGAACCATTTTGGAGATATTGCTTGTTATTCCCTTAAATTTTTCAATAATTATTTTATCAAATGGGAATTCGTTATTCATTTTTTTATCTTGGATATGCAAAGAGTATTAATGTGTGGCAAAGGGAATAGTGCTGCACCTAGCAACCAGCTATTAAGAGATATGTATGTGCTTAAAGGCTACTGTAGTTCTATATTGCCCTTGTAAATATATATTCCCCTTAAATCTACAAGGAAATTAGCAATAAGATAGAGTCTGCAAATATTTATCTCGATTAACATGAAGTAGATGGAGAATAAGCGTTTGGAAAAATAGTTTGTACGAGAGTAGAAAAAGTCATGTGAGTGTAACACATCAGATTTTTTTTTGTCCTTGTAGTGCAAAGAGAATGGAATACTCCACACTTCTTAAACTATTTGACTATCGCTTAAAGCCTAGCATTTCACTAGCATATACAAGAAAATTAGCAATAAGAATAGCATCTCGAATAACATGAAGCATATGGAGAATAACCATTTGTAAAAATAGTTTGTACAAGAGTAGAGAAAGTCATGTGAGTGTAACACATCAGATATATTTTTTGTCTTGGATATGCAAAGAGCATTAATCTTAGGCAAAGCGAATGGTGCTGCACCTAGCAACCAGCTATTAAGAGATGTCTATGCTTAAAGGCTACTGTATTTCTATATTGCCCTTGGAAATACAAAACAAGGGGAACATAGTACGCATTAAGCGAAAGTCAAATATTACTTTCTCTACTGCGTATAGTAAGTAGGGGAAGTATTGTATTCCACCGAAAAATTCGATACCGAGATTTCACCGGAAATACATGTTTTGAGACCCCTGAATTGAAAAAAAGCATTTTTGGAAACATGTACGTGTGTCTGTCTGTGAACAGCTTAACTCAGAAACGATCAGTCGGATAAACACCAAACTTGGTATTTAGGTTCAGTATCTTCCAGAGATGCGACACGAGGGTTTTCAAGAAAATTCCCCACCCCAAATTACCCTTTACATGGAACATTTTTCGAAAATTTTAATTTTCTCAAAAATAGCTCTAACGATTTTGATTAAAATATCATATGTTTAAGATATTTTCATGACAAATAAAATGTATATTTTGTATTTTCTGGGATTGTCTCCAAAAGTACCTATTCTTCATTATGAACGACTTTTGCATAACTGTTAAACCATAAGAGAAAGACAAAATTTTACTACACAAAAAATGTAGATCGAGTTAAAATACGCATCTTATGTCATACACATTGTTTTTGTTGAGTGAACCATTTTCGAGATATTGCTTGTTATTCCCTTAAATTTTTCAATACTTATTTTCTCAAATGGGAATTCGTTACTCATTATTTTGTCTTGGATATGCAAAGAGTATTAATATGTGGGAAAGGGAATGGTACTGCACCTAGCAACCAGTTATTAAGAGATATGTATGTGCTTAAAGGCTAATGTATTTCCAAATTGCCCTTGTAAATATATTATCCCCTTACATCTACAAGAAAATTAGGAATAAGATAGACTGCAAATGTTTATCTCGATTAACATGAAGTTGATGGAGAAAAAGCGTTTGTAAAAATAGTTTGTACAAGAGTAGAGAAAGTCATGTGAGTGTAACACATGAGATTTTTACTTTCTCTACTACGTATAGTAAGTAGGGGAAGTATTATAATTCCACCCAAAAATTCGATACCGAGATTTCACCGGAAATACATGTTTTGAGATCCCCTGAGTAGTATAAGTCCCTCGGGAGGCAGACACCGCCAACAAGTCACTGGCGCCAACCAAGGGATTTCCCCGTCCATGAAACGTGTTTTTCCAAGAAAAGGAAACGTGTTTCTAAGAAATGGGAATTCCCTTGACCTTGGGAACCGCCAAATGACTTGCCTGGCGGAGATCTACCTTGCCGAGGGGCTTTTTTTAATTTATATTTTCTTTACATTTGTATTAAATTATATAAGCTTTTTAATAACAGTGATAAAAATGTTAACAATAAGAATTTTTTATTATATTGAATTTCTTACATTTGTATTAAAAGGTTACTATATGATATAAGCTCTTTTTATAACAATGATAAAGATGCTAACAATAAGAATATTTATATGTTATATGTTGAATAATAAAATACAATATTAGATAAATGGTTTTGTATAATTAGCTTTTAATAACAAGAATAACTATGATAAAAATAGAAAATTTAATGACAAAGAAAATGTTATAGATAACTAGTTTTAATAACACTATAATGTATATAAAAATAATAGAAAGTAAAAAACAAATACATAAAATGATGTTTACAGATACATTTTTATTAAATTATTGTTTTGTGTTTAAAAATTTAACTTTAATAAATGTTGTACATAAAGAGGAATATATTCCACACTCGGCTCTTCCTTCTTCCTCCTCTTCTTCTTCTATCGTGTTATAACTTTCTAAATGAGTTTGGCTATGGAATTGTCTCTATCAATTTCTTCTTTTAAGTCACGAGTATTAACTTCAGAATACAAATGAGAAAAGTTTTTGTCTATTTCTTAATTTAATTTTTGTATGAAAAGAGCACCCACTAAAACACTTTCGTAGTTATCTTCCTGCAGAACGTTGTATACACCATGCCGTGTCACTAATTGATCAAGGCAGCAAAGGTTGTGCGATGATATTGTCACTCGTGCCTCTCCTGCCGTCGTAGCCAATCTGCAAAGTTTAAATAGCATATTAAATATATTTTTTTTAATCATCGCATATATTTTCTTTGCTTATTGTAATTTCCACTGTTTTCACACTTCCAAATTGTGTGATGTTAGTTGATAATGTTTCAAACATTTGTTCTTGATAGAATCCATAAGTATTAACTTTTTTGTTATAATCAAAAGTTAATCTAGCAAATATATTGTTTCCTAGATCAATAGGTTCTGAAATAATAGACATCTTACCGAGTGATAAAATATTAAGAAAGTGTAATTCTTTTATACGGTTACTAAACTTGATTTTTTTGCCCATGTGCTACACGAAGTACATGAACAGTTAAGGTATCGCATTTTTATAAACCATATTAAACAATTAGCAAAACATATTAATATAAAAATTAATACATAAGTTAAAATTAAACCTTCATAGTTCATGATTGAATATATACTGCTTACCTTTTTATGTAGTGTAATCCTTTTTATTTTACTTTTTTGCAGACATCTTTTTCCGTAAGTTCTTTTACTTTTCTATTTAGTGGTGTTTTTTTTTAGTAAATACGTAGTCGTCTTCTTCAGTATATGTTAAGTAATAATTTCTTGATTTATTTAAAAAACTTACTTTCTCTTGACTCATATCTTCAAAATTGTTATTTAAAAATAAGTCTCTACCATCTATTTTAACAATTACCGTTCTTCCATACTTAGTGTTCACAATTCTTGCTTCCTCTATGAGATATGCCTGTCCCCTGGTAAGCTCGTCTGCAGTTAGCGGTTTAGTGGACTTCCCACGTTTGTTAAGATCGGTGAGAAATCTCATTTCTTCCAAGGCGTCCATGGTTGGTAACTGGTGTTCAGTAGAGGATACTGCGCCTTTTTATACACCAGAATCACGTTTTGTAATACATGTGACCAGATGTTTATGAAGAAAGAAGCAGATTCCATAATAGTTTCTAGGTGTGGCGCAAATCATGTATTCTGCGAAGCGTGAGTAAGATGTATTACTCATACCTTCTGGCGAATCTGCTGCTGCGTCTTTCATATAATTAATGAATGCCATTATAAGATTTTTTATTTCTTTGAATTCTTTAGTTTTATGATAAAATATATCGTTTACAATAGGATAAAGTTTTGATAAATTCATCCATTCTTCTTCAATTAGTGATAAGGATATCTGTTCGTCTCCTTGATAATGTTTTAAAATTATATTTTGAGTGCCAAATACATATTTTATATCCAAATGTAATTCCTCTGTTAAATTACACTTCCATTTGAAATTTTCCTTTTTGGATCCAGTATCAATGCAATTAATACAATGAATCAAAATTTTCCAATCGTTTAGGTTATATAACAGTATAGCACGATGTTCACCACATTTGGAAATAATTATGCGTAAATCGTAAGGATATTCCGGAGAAAATCCTACACATAAGAATTTCTTTTGTCCATGGTCTAAAAAATAAATGTTACTTCTTATGCTAATAAGTGATGTGTCGTTGTTTTCGTTGTGATTTTTTGATTTGTTGTCTTCATTTTCAGCAAGTTTTTGTTTTTTAGCATCTGTAGACCTATAAAATAAATAAATTTGTTACATTCAGAAGATTCATCTATATGTTAAAGAGATGGTACTTTTATTCTATTGTAATGTCTACTTATATCTTTTTCAGCATGTAATCCGATGTCGGCTCTTGAGAGACGTAACCTTTTTCTGTCATCAGCGCTTTTTATACTGAAGACATACATTCTAAAACAGATCGTTAATATATACGTTATAAATGGTAGATTCGAAGGTGATTGGTTCGTGGTTCAAATCGGAGGGAAGATGTGATTTATTCGGTTTTGGATCATACGTATATACGTTACGTCTATAAACTACATGTGAATACCACATAGCAAGATTTATAACATTTCTTTGAGAACAATTAAGAACGGTATTTTATGACAAGCATGCATACATGGATTAGCATTAAATGCAGCAAATGATTCGTGATATACATCGATTTCATCAATGTTTATTATAGTACGTTCGGTAATAGCGCGAAGAAATTTATCTTTTTCCTCTCCTTTTGTAAATACTACAGTAAATTTATCCACATGCTTTTTTAGAATTGATGGAAGTAAATCGTATTTTACGTCTCCGTCCTCCCATTTTAATCCGTGAACTTTAGCAGTAATTTTGTCATTGGTAGATTTTACCAATTCGTTCAACGTACGTCGCTCATAAGGAGGAAGAAACACCCACGTTTGAACCTCACGATTTGAACCACATATAGAAAGTTCTTTTACTATGTATTCACGTTCATTATCAATTAAAAAATTAAAATATATGAATCCTGCTCCTGACGACATGTTTCTATATTGACAAATAACAATAAAATGAATATCAAGATACACTTTACTTACCTTTTATTGGTTTACATATTTGATATGATTCTTTGTTTTTCTTGCAGGAAGCGGTAGAAAATCATACAATTTTACTAATTAGGCAGTCATTATATTTATAATCTTTTATTTTAAATTTGGAAAAGAAATCTTTTCTTGATAAGTTACAACATCTATGAATAAGATAACCAATAACATAATGTCCACAAGTAGAGCTATAAGAACTTTGATATCGATGTTTGTTATAAATCCAATTTCTTTTTCCGCATTGATATTGCAAAAAATTTAAAATGTTTGAATAAAGAGGAGCAAATCCAAAACTGTCAAAATATTCTCGTATACCCGATTTTGATATAAAAATTCTAACCCAATGCTGACCTGGCATATTTCTAGGATCTGTATTTATTACTAATGCAGTAGGAAATGTTAATATTTGATTTTTAGGTATTTGATCCCTTGCAAATACTCCTATAAAATACGGTTTAGTGTGAGGATTACTGGATAATAATTTATATATTTGTTGAGTATTCATTATGATACGTGTATAGATCTATTAATGTCTATTTCCAATAGCTTTTGATATTCTGAACACACTATCATAGTAATTGGCTCTGATAAAGCTTTTTTAAATCCTACGTTTACGGTAACATTACCGTGCTGCAGTCCGGAAATATATGATTCGTTCGCGCTCATGTCTGCTGTTAAATCAAAAGCTAATATTCTATATCCACTTTCATAACATAATCTAGAAATAGAATGTCCTCGATCATCGCAATGAATACCTAAGCCATCTTGTAAAGTTTGGAAGCATTGTAAGTACTGTTCATTTGTAAAATCTGGAGTTAACGGTTGTAAAGGATTAGGTTGTCCGTTTACAAATAATTGAAAGAAATTCACGTGAAAGTGCTGAAAGTTGTATGGGTTTAGCGAAAAATCGCCACTATATGCCTGATTTGTAACAAAAGCTATTATGACTCTGCGAGGTACTTTGCCCACAAAAACATCGTTTACAGTTTTACTCAGAGTTCCTTTAGGAATATTAAAAGGTTGTAGATCTACTCCTGTAAGGTGATATTTTGCATTGTTTTTACCTAGTGCTTCTTGATGAGCTAACAGCACAGTGGGAGATGGATATATGCGTTTTAGAGATAATTCAGCAGATGTAAAAATAGTTTTTCCCAATTTTCCCCAATTAGGTGAAATTCAGGAGTTGAAGCTGTAAGTCTTACAGTTACAGAAACGTTATTGAGCAAATATTTGTCTTGATTACATATTTCAGCGGACAAACAACCCATTACTTCAAATTGTTTACTGCCTTTTGTATGTGCAGAGCGCCATTGTATAGCAGTATTTTGATCGAAATTATTCATTTTACCTGCTGTATCTTTTTTCCAAAGTGATGCTTCTAAATGTGTATTCATGGCATCATTAGAATAGTTTAATAATGTTTCAAAATATGTTTTATAAGGATAGCCTGGTTGAGGTTGAGTCACTGTAACATTATTTAAGATAATTTCCACTTGTTGAAAAAGAGAATTTAAGGAATTATTAAGGAGTGTCACTTTGTCAACAGCATCTAAGTTTTGACCAGTTTCGTTTACTATTTTACAACGTAGGCGTAACACTACGTATGAGAGATCTAAATAGGTATCAGCATTTCCTGTGTAGTGAAAAATTAAAGTTGAATTATGAGATATAGCATTTTGAGGATCGAGTTCGATAATGTTATAATTTTCAATACCAGTTTGTATTGGTTGTTCATTAAAAATATTAAACGCCGAATGCATATATATATTAGACATTATGTATTTTACGAAAATATATCTTTCTTCTTTTTCTGTTCTTTTTACGCTGAGAAGTAACTTACGAATGAGTCTGTTTTCTTCTTTTTCGGGGTTTTATTCCAGAACCAAACATCGAATCTAAAGACTGGTCGGTTTTTTTCTTTAAGTTGCTTGTTTGAATTGTTTTCCAGACGTTGCTACATCTGTTAGAACGTTAGCTCCTGCATTTAATGCCTCTTTACCAACGGCTTTTGCCGCACTTTTAAAAAGTGGAGATACAAATCTCCATAATCCTCCAAGTGCACCAAAAAGTCCATTATCCTCTTTGAAAACGCTTTCCTTTGTATAATACAAAATTTGGATCTTCCCCACTTCCTTTTCCACTTTGATTTAAAAAGTATTTAGCAAGTTCGTGATGATTCATCTTTTTAGGTCTAAAGGAAAGTACAACGACTGAAGAAAACCCGTCGATAAATGGTAAAAATTCCCCTGTGCCCGTTCTTAAATCTATTTTTATAATGTTAAAATCGTGTTGAAGTAAAGGTACCCAATTTTGAGGAAAAAATGCTTTTTCAATTGCCAAATGTTTGTTATCGATATTTAGTTCTACTGTTGTACTTTCGATAATTTGTGCAAATGTATCGCTAACCATCTGAGGATCAATTAGGTTACAATAAACAAACATTTCGTAAGGAAAAGTTAAATAAGGGTTCCTGGGATATGTTGCCCGTGAAGTCTTTGCAACATTGATACCAAATTTAAAACCTAATTGTCTATTTAAATCGGGTGATAAATTAAGTTACGAATAAAATGTTTATTTGTTCTCGTTTTTGCTTCATCCAATTACTCTGATATCGTTTTAGGTTTTGAAGTTGAAGCATCTTGTTCAGTATCTCGTTTTTTTGGTTTAGTATCTCCTTGTTTGGGTTTACTGGGCTTTGCAGAAGCTTCACTATTTTCTACTGCATCGGAATTAATACTGACAAAACCTGTATTTGAATTGTATTTAAAAATGTTCTAACAAATGCATTTCTCTCTAATGTGCGATTAATTTCATTTAGTAGCATTACATTGTCAGTTATTGTAGATTCCCCCAGATCGTAACGAAAACTAAACGAATTAGTGCCGGTTTCTGTTACGTGAACTCGATCTCCTTTTAAAAAATTCCACTTTTTGTGATATTTACAAACATCCCGGGATATCTCATTTTGGTTAATGCTACTTTCCATTCGCCTAGCAAAACTATTCGTTGGGGCAGCACGTTACAAAAACTATAAGTTGTGTTACTTTTAAAGTGATCCATAGAACCGTTACTAGTAAGCGTAACGGAAAAAGGTTCTCCTTTTATCATTGTGATATTAAATTTGATTGTTTTATCCAAGAATTAAACCTTGCAGGATACCCTTTCCACTTCACTAACACTTCTTTACTGCTTCCTTTACCTCTTTCGTCTAAAATTGTATCTATTTTTAAGATCCATTGAGGTTGTACTTTTTGTATCCCTTCTGCGTAGAAAATTCCGTCTAAATCTTCTCCAGATAAATCTTCTAGTTTATACACAACAGGAATGTCATTTACTACTTCTCTAATTTTAAAAATTTCATCAGTCCAATTTTGTTCATAACCTTTATCAAATTTCATTTTTATTTTAGAAATGCGAACGTGATCGCCTACTTTATATTTTTGTGGCTTATAAGCTTTATATTTGCGTAATTTTTTTCCGTACAAATTGTCATAAACTAGAGAAATATTGTGTTCGTTTACTTCGGTAGGTGCCATTTTTATAGATCTATGATATGCATAATTGTACGATGTTAATAACTTGGGTAATATGTCAGTATATTTATAAGTATTTTTGTATGTAAAATATTTCCACAATTTTCCTTAAGTGTTCTGTTAAATCGTTCTATAACACTTGCTTTTACATTATTTTTTGTAAGATGAGTAATTTCATGATTTTTTAAGTGTTTGAAACTGCTTGTTAGTAAATTCAGTACCTTTATCAGTTTGTAAAATTTTGGGAATACGCTTATATTTGTTAAATATTTCATTGAAAGCTTTAACTATTTCTGTTCCAGATTTGGAAATTAGAGGAACGGCCCATACGTATTTAGAAAAAAACATCAATTATAGTTAAAATATACAGATATGGTTTATTGTAATCTTTAATATTATTTAATACGTTTAAGTCGCTTTCGCATAAATCGTCAATGTTTGTTACGTGATAATGTTTTGTTGGAAAGCGTTTTCTGGCATATTTATGAAAAGTGTAACTGTCTTGACCTTGTAAATATTTAATAATTTTTTGTTTAGAAATACCAGTAGCCTTGTGAAGTTTGTTAGCAGTGCCAAGTCCTGCATAATGATCCAATTTAAAATAATACTTATCAAGTATTTTTATCTCCTTTTGTGTTAAAGTATCTCCCATTTTTGCCTAACAGAACGCAAGTTATAAGGTTTATATCTTATACTAGACGTCGGTTCTGTTTTTATTTTTCTTTCTATCGATTTTTTTTAATTTTCTTTTTACTGCGGTATTTTTTAACTTTCGCTTTAGACTTTTCTGTTTCTAAATCGCTTTCAAATACAGCGTCTTCATTATTTTGTTCTTCCTGTTTCCATAATTCCTTTTCCGATTGGATGTAAGGTTCACGCAATTTTGATACAATATCGTGATAATTTATTGATTTATATTTAAGAAGTTTCCATTTATAATCGGGTGACACTGACTGTTTTTGTATACCTTCTATATCTCTGGTTAAATTATCTAAAGTTTTATCGATGATATTAATTTTTTTTAAACTTTCAGGTTGCGGATGCAACAGCATAATTTGTCTACCATACTTCATTGTTTTAAGTAAACTTAGACACTAGAGCACTTCCTAATGCACTTAATAAGGCAATATAAACGATGGTAAAAAACCTCCTTTTTGTACTAAAATATTCTTTTTCATTTTAAAAGAAGTTTTTTATCTATTAATTTTCTCCACAATTTTTTATGCTTTTTAACCGATTTTTACATTTATTAGAAATTAATACTTTTCCGTTACATACGTTTAGTGTACATTCGGAAATAGCTTTTACTAATTCTGGACTTGCTTCTTTTAAATCTTTTTACGTAATTTAGGCTTTGCTTTACTGAGAACAGCGAGATTGCCGCACTGCATTGCAACTGTGGGCGAAGATAGTCTGCAGACTTTTTTAAAAACTTTTGGAGGTAAACTAGGTGTCATTTTCTATATTATTTAGAAACAAAAGAAGTCAATATTTCGTCTGGTAATATTCCTGTTCTGTAACGATATTTATCGGGAGTATATTGCGTACAGTCTAATATTAAATATCCGTGTGGCTTTTCTGTATCTTTTTCAAATGCTTCTAATAAAAATTTTGATCTTCTCGGTTCAAGCTGCTGAAATAATCTATCTAATTGCAGTTTATCTCTATTGTTTTTAAACACTACAATGTAGTTGGAATTAAGAGACATAGTTCTAAATTTTTTCCCTTGTGGAAAAATATTTTGTAATATATAAATTACTCCAAAATTTTTATGGTGTGAATCTTTGGTAAAAAAGTTTGATACGTTACTACCGTCTGCTTCGTACATTAAATCATCTGATATTAATAAATCCCCGTTCCTAACTGATTCCAATTCGGGAACTCCTTCGTGCATACGCACATTAAATGTACAATTATTAAATTCCTTTTCGGTAGCAAAAGACGGTGGATATTCAGGAGGATGACACCATAAGCATCTTTTTATAGGTTGATTAAATACTTTATCTGCACTTTTAAGTAAATTTTTAACAAAAGTAGATTTTCCGCTACGCGATGGACCTATAACTTGCATTGTACTAGGAAATTTAAACTGTGTAATATCTGAATCTACTATTTCAGAACGCTCAAAAGGTGTTTCATTTTCTGTTCCTTTATAAGACATGTCTCTCATTTCTATATCTTTACCAGAATTAACTTTTTTAAATTTTTTATAATTCTCATCTATAATTTCTCCTTGAGATAAGTCTTTCATTTCCATATCCTTACCAGGATTAATGTTTTTATAACTTCTTTTAAAATTTTCATCTACAACTTCTCCGTGAGATAAGTCTTTCATTTCTATATCCTTACCAAGATTAACCTTTCTATAAACATTTTTAAAATTTTCATCTAGAATTTCTACTTGATTAAAATCTTTCATTTTTATATCCTTTTCAGGATTAACTTTCTTAAATATTTTATTCTGAAATGTATTTTTTAATTTGATTTTACTGTTATTTACATCATAAAATCTCTGTCTCTTTAAGTTTCTAAACATATTATTTTCATTTAAATTCGAATCCAAATCTGAATCTAGTTTGTGCTTTAAGTTTCCTTTGTTTTTATGGTTTAAAGGTAAACTTTGTTCTAAAGTCGGATAAAAGAGTGCATTAGCGCTTGTTTTTATTTTTTTCATATTTAATAAATTTTCATTTATATCGGATTCGAAAAGCATTTTTTAAAGGGTAAAGTATGTTCCCTATCCTTAGTTCGTTTTATAGCTTGATTTAATATCGGTAATTTAGAAACTTTATTAAAAAAAGAATGCTGTGAACTTGTTTCGTTTAGTTGGTTGACCTAAAGCTGATAATTTAGGAATTTTCTTAAAAAACGAAAAAGAATGCTGCGAACTTATGTTTCGTTTAGTTGGCTGACCTAAAGCTGATAATTTAGGAACTTTTTAAAAAACGAAACTTCTTGATCAGATTGACGTTTCAAAGGTAAACGCAAAGGTTGTAGTTTCGATAATTCATTTACATCATATTTCATGGAAACATCGTCGTCCGAGTCTAATGACATGTTTTATACTACTAATGCTATTTGTGTTTCCTCATTCAATTTAACGACATAATTTTTTTAAAACCATAAGGTACGGTGTCAAAATTTGGAACTGTTTTTCTTTTATTAACTACCAAACGAAAAGTTTTAATGGACGGTTCTGTAACTAACGTCAATAATGGTTTTCTTGATATTTGTGTATTACGTAACGTAATTGTCATGGTGTTGTTATTTAAAACAATATCACTCATTACACATTCATTTATTTTTGTTAAATTTCGAGAATTTAAAGTAATACCTTTAATTTTACATACTATTTTTGTATTTTTTCCATATTTTATTCTAAAGGCATAGCTTTTAGGTCCACTAGAAACAAATTTGTCTATATATGCATACTCACCATATTTGTCCAATTCATTTGTCACACAACCAAGAAAGGATCCTGTAGGAGGCATCCAATCTCCTGGTTTGCACACTGCTATAATTGAATCTGTATCAAAATACAATACATGCTCGTTTAATTTTTTGAGATAAGAATATAGTTCAAGACGAGCATGTGCTGTAGTGTATGCAGCGATAACAACATTTGTGGTACGATTTAATTTTGGACTTTCCTTTACATGACTCCAAACAACATAAATAATGTCATCTGTTGCTGGAAGATATGTATGAACCTCTACGCTTGGATTGTTTGAGAGTTCAATAAGACGAGAATATTCTGTTACCAGCTCTGTTGTTGGTAAATTGTCTCTCTGCCCATATTTTCCCCAAAACGAGTTGAGCATTAATTTACTTAATTCACGTCTACCAGGATTAAAATTTATTGCATCCGGATCTAATTTAATTGCTTCTTTTTTTCAAAACTTTTAATATACTCATTTTTTTCTCTTCATTATTACAATCTGAAGACCATCCTGAAGCTTCTGTTTTTATTTTTAAAAACTGGTTTACATACTTTTCAAATAGTCCCTATTCTTTCTTTTCAAAATTATACTGTACCATTTGATATTCCCAAATTTGATAAGTTTGTAAAATTATATAGCATTCATCGATAGCAATTTTAATTTTGTCCAATACCCACGTACCGCTTAAGCTTCTCTCTTCATCAGTATGATTGCACACAGTTCGATTTTCTAGGTGTGCACAAGTAAATCACAAAGAAAATATTAATTTACCATTTACTCGTAAAGGCAGTACTGGATGATAGAGGTCAGTAGGTGGCAAAATTTTACATTTTATAAGTACTCCTTTAATAAGATTTAAATCTGGAAACTTATCTTTTTCGCAATAAATTGTTGGATGACCTACAGGGTACGGTTTAGTTTTGTTAACAAAAGGTAATAGACTACATACGTCGTAATAAAATATCATTTCATTTCCTTGTATTTCATGATATAATTTAATACAGTTTGTTCGTCCGCCATAAAATGCGTCTCTTGGTTCAAGAGGTTCTGGAAGAGTAGGAGAAAAATTGTTTACAAATTGGTTAAGATCTTTATCGATTTCTATGATACTTTTAAATGTATATTCCCACATCTCCACAACATTATAGGAAGCAGTTTTTATTTTATTTGTAATTCTTTCAGTTGATTCATATCTAGAATTCATGGTTTCATAGTACGAACCGTAAATATAAGAGGACCTATCTTTAAAGCATTTTAAACAGTCATGATGAAAACATCCATGAAAAAGTAGTACTGTTTTATCACTTTCTCTATATCCATCTACTTTGTGATTTAAAATTTTCACTTCCCTACCATTTAATGCATGTTGAATAGAAATACCTTCTTTCTTCTCTAACCAACAAAGCCAAATTAGTGCTATACGCGATTGTTTGTCTGCTAAACGATATCCTCCTAATGGAAACATAGAAATTGTATCCATAGGCATAAACCGTTTTCTATATACATTCATGCAAGCATTAGCAATTGTTAAACACTCTCTAAAGGGATCGATGCCGTTTTCATCCATAAATTCTTTTCTAAATTTAGAAGCACCAAAGCATAACAACTGTACATCCATTCGACAATAGTTTACAAGTTCCTTTTGCATATCAAATTAATATCCAGATTGTTGTTTTTCAGTATACCACTTTTCAAACTGTTTTCGTTCATCTACAGACATCGCCTCAGGACAATAGTATTTTTGATCAGGTATATTTCCAACATAGCTCTGATTTTCTTTTGTATTAAATAAATATGGAAAATATCCTTTTGTTTCATGCAATTGAAATGTTTTTGAAAATCTTGCTAAAGATATCGGTAAAAAATTTAATGTAACAATAAAAGTTATATTTTTATATTTTATTCTATATATTCTTGTACCGTTCATGATTAGTTCAGGAGACCAACCCAATGTACCAACCATATACTTTAACAAAATATGACCATCGTAAGATTTTAAATTGTGTGCAATAACAGTTACATCTTTAAGTACTGTACGTGGTAGTGTGATATATTCTAAAAGTTCACGTACCGGATCTTCTTTAAATATCCATTCCTTTACACCACAGTTGTGACAAATTTCCATTTTTGTATAAGTATTAATACATTAATTACAAGCTTGATAAAGAACACACAAATTTGGTTCGTGTTCGAATTTGTCATTTTGTGAATTAAATGCTTTTTCCTGAGTACATTCAAAGTCAATAAAGCATATTATAATGTTTTTACTTAGTTGCTTGTTTCTATAAGGTTGGACATAGCAAAGATGATTTAATGTTACGTATTTCTTACATACGTAACAAAACGTTTCACCACATACGTGTGGTGTTTTTCTCTTTCTTAAATTATATAATTTACAACAGATATTAAAAACTTTTTTGAGTCACAAACATATATTTTTTGGATAAAAGACACCCTTTTTTAAATGATTTTCAAAACAAAGTTGACCTTTGAAATCACGGTTACAGTTTTGACAGTATACATATTCGTTAAATGTAGTATTACATTGAAGATGACACTTTGAACAAATAAAATCACAACGGTGCTTCTCCTTTTTATATTTAAATGGTAAATTACATTGCCTACAATAATATTTACATTTAAATGCTCTATGTATATCCACAATAACATTAAAGTGGTTATTGTGATATAATAAATCTATATGCTTATCACTGTTTGTTGCAGATTTATACAGAATGTTTTACCACTGTGATCCCCAAAAACTGTAAAGTAATATTTGTCTTTAACTGTTTTTCAAAGAAAACTACATCATCCAAGGTAAACCCCGTATTCTTATTTACTAGTGAACACAAATTTATTGCTTGTTTTGTTTGATAATTTTCGCACGTTTTAATAGAAACGTATTTTTTATCATTATCAACTTTAGCAATTGCCACAGCAATTGGTCTAGGAAGGCACAGGAAATCATCATTTTCTATAGTTATAATACCCTTATTTTGCCTACAAATTTGACAAGCACTAAAACAATTTCCTGGATGTATTTCTGTATGAACACACGTAAATTTTAGTGGTCCATTCAAAAAAATTTATGATTACTTTGAATAACTCTTTCTAAAGCATTTAATATAGCTTCCATGTTTATTTGATCAAATTTTCTAACACTTACGTTAAAACTTTTAGGTGGATCTTGTGAATTAGTTACAGACATGCCAAAGTAACTGGGTTTATAATGTAATAATTCCCGATTAACAAACTCTAAAAACTCCTCAAATATTAAATGTATCCACATCATTCGATCAATTTCATCATCCTCATCACTAGCTTCTATAGGATCTACTAATATTTCAGTTTGTGTATATCCTGAATAATATTTAGTTAATGTTCTCTTTTTATGACTTAAAATTAAAAAGTGTTCCATTATACTCACGTAATCAGTAAAATTGTATGCTCTTCTATTATTTCCTACACTAAAATGAACGCCGCGACGTCTGTTTATACCAGCCCACAAAGGTAACCTTTATAATTAGTTATATAAGCATGTATCTGTTTACGTTTTCCTTGATACTTTAACTTTTCACGACATGCAATTTTTGTAACAATTTTTCGATGCAAACTTAGTACAAGCATATACACGGTTTCCTTCATATATTTGATTTTCACAACAATTACATTTAATACGCCTTTTGTAACAATTTTTCCATGCAAACTTAGTACGTTTGTATTCGTTTGTTATGTTAAAACATTGCTTCGCTATTTACCAATGTTTCAAGCTGCATCATCAAGTTCTCAGTATTTTCCGCATTGCAATTTTGTCCTGGCAAAGCGGCAGTGCCCCAGGCTGCATGAGCCTCAGCAAGTTACATAAAATGACCTTGACCTTGCAGTGCTGTGTTTTCCACGATGCAACAACAAATTATATAAACGACCTTGTCCTTCAGCAAGTTCTTTCCTCATTGCAGCAACTTATCCTTGACATTTAACTATGCAGTACTCCAACAACACCTTATATAAGATATGGTCGTGCCAAGTCACGACAGATACCCGGAAAAGGTTTACAGCCGGCGTACAACAAATTACATCATCTTATCCTTTTCGTTTCATCGAGAAGTTTCTAAAGTCACCTTGCGGTAAATTACCGAGAAGTATTAAACTGTTTTTGTGCTCATACGTCACTTTTTCTTATGTGAATACAATATAAAAGACTACCGATATATACTCTCGACACACAATGGCTCACCATCACCAAGAAAATACAGAGAGTGTGCATGAAGACGAAGTCTACTCTCAATACTTACCAAACGTCTTGATAGACAAAGCCTTCAATAGAATCCTTAAAAACATTTGGGAGAAGAAGAAAGTACGTCTACGCAACAAAAAGAAGACGAAGTCTACTCTCAGGACATACCAAAGTCTTGATAGCCAAAGCCTTCAATAGAATCTTTAAAAAAACATTTGAGAGAAGAAGAAGCTACGTCTACGCAACAAAAAGAAGATGGAATCTACTCTCAGGACACACCAAACATCTTGATAGATATGTATACAACGTTCTGCAGGAAGATAACTACGAAAGTGTTTTAGTGGGTGCTCTTTTCATACCAAAATTAAATCAAGAAATAGACAAAAACTTTTCTCATTTGTATTTTGAAGTTAATACTCGTGACTTAAAAGAAGAAATTGATAGAGACAATTCCATAGCCAAACTCATTTACGAAAGTTATAACAAGATAGAAGAAGAAGAGAAAGAAGAAGGAAGAGACGAGTGTGGAATATATTCCTCTTTATGTACAACATTTATTAAACTTATATTTTTAAACACAAAACAGTAATTTAATAAAAATGTATCTGTAAACATCATTTTATGCATTTGTTTCTTACTTTCTATTATTTTTATATACATTATAGTGTTACTAAAACTAATTATCTATAACATTTTCATTGTTATTAAATTTTCTATTTTTATCATAGTTATTACTGTTATTAAAAGCTAATTATACAAAACCATTTATCTAATATTGTATTTTATTATTCAACATATAACATATAAATATTCTTATTGTTAGCATTTTTATCATTGTTATAAAAAGAGCTTATATCATATAGTAACATTTTAATACAAATGTAAGGAATTCAATATAATAAACAATTCTTATTGTTAACATTTTTATCATTGTTGTTAAAAAGCTTATATAATTTAATACAAATATAAAAAAATTATAAATAAAAAAAGCCCCTCGTCAAGGTAGATCTCCGCCCGACAAGTCATTTGGCGACTCCCAAGCTGGTCACGTGTGTTACAAAACTGATTCTGATGTATAAAAAGGCACAGTATCCTCTAGTTACCACCAGTTACCAACCATGGACGCCTTGGAAGAAATGAGATTTCTCACCGATCTTAACAAACGTGGGAAGTCCACTAAACCGCTAACTGCAGACGAGCTTACCAGGGGACAGCCATATCTCATAGAAGAAGCAAGAATTGTGAACACTAAGTATGGAAAAACGGTAATTGTTAAAATAGATGTTAGAGACTTATTTTTAAATAACAATTTTGAAGATATGAGTCAAGAGAAAGTAAGTTTTTTAAATAAATCAAGAAATTATTACTTAACATATACTGAAGAAGACGACTACGTATTTACTAAGAAAAACCACCACTAAATAGAAAAGTAAAAGAACTTACGGAAAAAGATGTCTGCAAAAAAGTAAAATAAAAAGGATTACACCACATAAAAAGGTAAGCAGTATATATTCAATCATGAACTATGAAGGTTTAATTTTAACTTATGTATTAATTTTTATATTAATATGTTTTGCTAATTGTTTAATATGGTTTATAAAAATGCGATACCTTAACTGTTCATGTACTTCGTGTAGCACATGCGCAAAAAAATCAAGTTTAGTAACCGTATAAAAGAATTACACTTTCTTAATATTTTATCACTCGGTAAGATGTCTATTATTTCAGAACCTATTGATCTAGGAAACAATATATTTGCTAGATTAACTTTTGATTATAACAAAAAAGTTAATACTTATGGATTCTATCAAGAACAAATGTTTGAAACATTATCAACTAACATCACACGATTTGGAAGTGTGAAAACAGTGGAAATTACAATAAGCAAAGAAAATATATGCGATGATTAAAAACAATATATTTAATATGCTATTTAAACTTTGCAGGTTGGCTACGACGGCAGGAGAGGCACGAGTGACAATATCATCGCACAACCTTTGCTGCCTTGATCAATTAGTGACACGGCATGGTGTATACAACGTTCTGCAGGAAGATAACTACGAAAGTGTTTTAGTGGGTGCTCTTTTCATACCAAAATTAAATTAAGAAATAGACAAAAACTTTTCTCATTTGTATTCTGAAGTTAATACTCGTGACTTAAAAGAAGAAATTGATAGAGACAATTCCATAGCCAAACTCATTTACGAAAGTTATAACAAGATAGAAGAAGAAGAGGAAGAAGGGGGAAGAGACGAGTGTGGCATATATTCCTCTTTATGTACAACATTTATTAAAGTTATATTTTTAAACACAAAACAATAATTTAATAAGAATGTATCTGTAAACATTATTTTACGTATTTGTTTTTCACTTTCTATTATTTTATATACATTATAGTGTTATTAAAACTAATTATCTATAAAATTCTCATTGTCATTAAATTTTCTATTTTTATCATAGATATTATTGTTATTAAAAGCTAATTATACAAAACCATTTATCTAATATTGTATTCTATTATTCAACATATAACATATAAATATTCTTATTGTTAGCATTTTTATCATTGTTATAAAAAGAGCTTATATCATATAGTAATCTTTTAATACAAATGTAAGAAATTCAATATAATAAAAATTCTTATTGTTAACATTTTTATTACTGTTATTAAAAAGCTTATATAATTTAATACAAATGTAAAGAAAATATAAATAAAAAAAACCCCCTCGGCAAGGTAGATCTCCGCCAGACAAGTCATTTGGCGACTCCCAAGGTCAAGGGAATTCCCTTTTCTTGGAAACACGTTTCCTTTTCCTGGAATAACACGTTTCAAGGACGGGGAAATCCCTTGGTTGGCACCAGTGACTTGTTGGTGGTGTCTGCCTCCCGAGGGGCATATACTACTCCCCTGAATCCAAAAAAGGCATTTTTGGAAACATGTCCGTGTGTGTGTGTGTCTGTGTGTCTGTCTGTGAACAGCATAACTCAGAAACGAACAGTCAAATAAACACCAAACTTGGTATTTTGGTATCTTCCAAGGATGCGATACAAAGGTTTTCAAGAAAATCCCCCCACCCCAAATTACCCTTTACATGGAACATTTTTCGACAATTTTAATTTTCTCAAAAACGGCTCTAACGATTTTGATTAAAATATCATATGTTTAAGATATTTTTATGACAAATAAAATGTATATCTTGAATTTTCTGGGAATGTCTCCAAAAGTATTCTTCATTGTGAACGACTTTTGCATAACTGGTAAACCATAAGAGATAGACAAAATTTTACTACACGATAAATGTAGATCGCGTTAAAATACACAATTTATGTCATATACATTTTTTGTTGAGTGAGCCATTTTCGAGATATTGCTTGTTATTCCCTTAAATGTTTCAATACTTATTCTCTCAAATGGGTATTTGTTATTAATTTTTTTGTCTTGGATATGCAAAGAGTATTAGTCTGTGGGAAAGGGAATGGTGCTGCACATAGCAACCAGCTATTAAGAGATATGCATGTGCTTAAAGGCTACTGTAATTCTATATTGCCCTTATAAATATATATTCCCCTTACATCTACAAGAAAATTAGCAATAAGATAGACTGTGCAAATGTTTATCTAGATTAACATGAGAATAAGCGTTTGTAAAAATAGTTTGTACAAGAGTAGAGAAAGCCATGTGAGTATAACACATCAGAGTTTTACTTTCTCTGCTACGTATAGTAAGTAGGGAAAGTATTGTATTCCACCCAAAAATTTGATACCGAGATATCACCGGAAATATATGTTTTGAGACCTCCTGAATCCAAAAGAGCATTTTTGGAAACATGTCCATGTGTGTGTCTGTGTGTGTGTCTGTGTGTGTGTCTGTGTGTCTGTCTGTGAACGGAATAACTCAGAAACGAACAGTCGGATAAACACCAAACTTGGTATTTAGGTTCTTCCAGAGATACGACACGAAGGTTTTCAACAAAGTCCTCCCACTCCAGGATACCCTTTACATGGAAGAGTAGAGAAAGCCATGTGAGTATAACACATCAGAGTTTTACTTTCTCTGCTACGTATAGTAAGTAGGGAAAGTATTGTATTCCACCCAAAAATTCGATACCGAGATTTCACCGGAAATACATGTTTTGAGACCCCTGAATCGAAAAAAAGCATTTTTGGAAAGATGTCCGTGTGTCTATTTGTGAACAGCATAACTCAGAAACGATCAGTCGGATAAGCACTAAACTTGGTATTTAGGTTCAGTATCTTCCAGAGATACGACACGAAGGTTTTTGATGCAGTAATTTGTATCACAAATTACTTAAATGTAAATAATGATTGTAATATGAATATGCATTATTATGTGACATTGATTTGAGATGTTTCTTGACTGTAATTATTGTTGATAAGTAAGTTTATACGACCTTACTGAAACTGTCAATAATAGCGCGCAATAATGCAGAGAGGGGGGTGAGCTGTTTATCATTATTGGAAACGAGGAAGTTACGTAATGTTGGCGCGTTTTCGGTAGAAACTTCTGGAATGTTTCCTCCCTAAAGCATATGTATTCATAGTTTTCATTGGATATTAAAATAGACGCTAATGTTGGCGCGTTTTATTAGCCAATAGCAGTTCAGTTATAATCTTTAGGCGTATTCGGATGCAGGCGTATACATAGGTAGGTTGGAGGTAAAGTCAGTCAGTCCTTTAGTTCGCCGAAAGCATTCATACATTACAAGTCAGTCAGTCGCCCAGTTCATCGAAAGTCTCAATACATTACACGTCGCCTTCAGTTGCTCAGTTCATCAAAAATCTGTGTACACTACACGTCGTCTTCAGTCAGTCAGTTCGTCATACATCGGATATAGATTCACAAGTTACGCGCAGCAGAATTATGAAAGATCTAAAATATGGTAAAGTTAATTATACAAAAGGTTGAAGTACGTTGATTAAAAGTGATCAGTAAGAAGTTATTATAACAGTTTCAGTTTGGCGAGTATCTAGATCAATATGTAAAAGTGATAGTGAACGTATTCGACAATAAAAATTGTAAAACAAATTTCTTCATCAGTGTTCTTTTTGGATAAAAGATTCCTTTCCGTTTACACAACCCTGATAAAGACACATGTTCGACCCAAGATAAGATAATAGCTAGCCGGAGGACAGTAAACAAAACTTAAAATTCTTTCGAACACTAACACTGATGCAAATTGCTAACACTAGATGGAGCTACAAACCGAACAAATGAATGACGTCACAAGATGGCTTCAACACCGATGTAAACAAACATAAGTAATACAATCGCATTTTCAAGAAAATCCCCCACCCCAAATTACCCTTTACATGGAAGATTTTTCGAAAATTTTAATTTTTCTCAAAAATGGCTCTAACGATTTTGATTAAAATATCATATGTTTAAGATACTTTCATGACAAATAAAATGTATATTTTGAATTTTCTGGGAATGTCTCCAAATGTATTCTTCATTGTGAACGACTTTTGGTAAACTGGTAAACCAGAAGAGGAAGACAAAATTTTACTACACCAAAAATATAGATCGCGTTAAAATACACAATTTATGTCATATACATTTTTTTTGTTGAGTGAACCATTTTGGAGATATTGCTTGTAATTCCCTTAAAATTTTCAATACTTCTTTTCTCAAACGGGAATTCGTTATTCATTTTCTTCTCTTGGATATGCAAAGAGTATTAACCTGTGGGAAAGGGAATGGTGCTGCACCTAGCAACCAGTTATTAAGAGATATGTATGTGCTTAAAGGCTACCGTTTTTCTATATTGCCCTTGTAAATATATAATCCCCTTACATCTACAAGAAAATTAGGAATAAGATACATTCTGGAAATGTTTATCTCGTTTAACATGAAGCATATGGAGAATAAGCGTTTGTAAAAATAGTTTGTACAAGAGTATAGAAAGTCATGTGAGTGTAACACATCAGATTTTTACTTTCTCTACTACGTATAGTAAGTAGGGGGAAGTATTGTACTTCCACCTAAAAATTAGATACCAAGATTTCACCGAAAATACATGTTTTGAGACCCCTGAATCCAAAGAAAGCATTTTTGGAAACATGTCCGTGTGTGTCTGTCTGTGTGTCTGTGTGTGTCTGTCTATTTTGTGTGTGTGTGTGTGTGTGTGTGTGTGTGTGTGTGTGTGTCTTTCTGTGAACAGCATAACTCAGAAGCGATAAATCGGATAAACACCAAACTTGGTATTTAGGTTCAGTATCTTCCAAGGATGCGACATGCAGGTTTTCAAGAAAATTTCCCCACCCCAGATTACCCTTTACATGGAAGATTTTTGGAAAACTTTAATTTTCTCAAAAATGGCTCTAATGATTTTGATTAAAATATCATATGTTTAAGATGTTTTTATGACAAATAAAATGTATATTTTGAATTTCCAGGGAATGTCTCCCAAAGTATTCTTCATTGCGAACGACTTTTGCATAACTGGTAATCCATAAGAGATAGACAATGTTTTACTACACAAAAAATGTAGATCGCTTTAAAATATACAATTTATATCCTATACATTTATGTTGTTAAGTGAACCATTTTCGAGATATTACTTGTTATTCCCTTAAATTTGTCAATATTTTCTCAAATGGGAATTCGTTGTTCATTTTTTTGTCTTGGATGTGCAAAGAGTATTAATCTGTGGGAAAGGGAATGGTGCTGATCCTAGCAACCAGCTATTAAGAGACATGTATGTGCTTAAAGGCTACTGTATTTCTATATTGCCCTTGTAAATATATATTCCCCTTACATCTACAAGAAAATTATCAATAAGATAGAGTCTGCAAATGTTTATCGCGATTAACATGAAGTAGATGGAGAATAAGCGCTTGTAAAACTAGTTTGTACAAGAGTAGAAAAAGTCATGTGAGTGTAACACATCAGAATTTTTTACTTTCTCTACTACGTATAGTAAGTAGGGGAAGTATTGTATTCCACCCAAAACTTCGATACTGAGATTTCACCGGAAATACATGTTTTGAGATCCCCTGAATCCAAGAAAAGCATTTTTGGAAATATGACCGTGTGTGTGTCTGTGTTTCTGTCTGTCTGTCTGTGTGTCTGTCTGTGAACAGCATAACTCAGAAACGAACAGTCGGATAAACACCAAACTTGGTATTTAGGTTCAGTATCTTCCAGAGATGCGATATGAAGGTTTTCAAGAAATCTCCCCGCCCTAGATTACCCTTTACATGGAACATTTTTGGAAAATTTTAATTTTCCACAAATAGCTCTAACGATTTTGATTATAATATCATATGTTTAAGATAGTTTCATGACAAATAAAATGTATATCTTGAATTTTCAGGGAATGTCTCCAGAAGCATTCTTCATTGTGAACGACTTTTGGTAGCTTAGTAAAGCATAAGAGGTAGACAAAAGTTTACTACACAAAAGATGTAGATCGCGTTAAAATACACAATTTATGTCATATACATTTTTGTTGTTGAGTGACCATTTTCGAGATATTGCTTGTTATTCCCTTAAATTTTTCAATACTCTTATTGTCAAATGGGAGTTCTTTATTCATTTTTTTGTCTTGGATATGCAAAGAGTATTAATCTGTGGAAAAGGGAATAGTGCTGCACCTAGCAACCAGCTATTAAGAGATATGTATGTGCTTAAAGGCTACTGTATTTCGATACTACCCTTGTAAACATATACTCCTCTTACATCTACATGAAAATTAGCAATAAGATAGAGTCTGCAAATGTTTATATCGATTAACATGAAGTAGATGGAGAATAAACGTTTGTAAAACTAGTTTGTACAAGAGTAGAGAAAGTCATGTGAGATTAACACATCAGATTGTTTATATTACCCTTACATCTACAAGAAAATTAGCAATAAGGTAGACTCTGCAAATGTTTATCTAGATTAACATGAGAATAAGCGTTTGTAAAAATAGTTTGTACAAGAGTAGAGAGAGCAATGTGAGTATAACACATCAGATTTTTACTTTCTCTGCTACGTATAGTAAGTAGGGAAAGTATTGTATTCCACCCAAAAATTCGATACCGAGATTTCACCGGAAATATATGTTTTGAGACCCCCTGAATCCAAAAGAGCATTTTTGTAAACATGTCCATGTGTGTGTCTGTGTGTCTGTCTGTGAACGGAATAACTCAGAAACGAACAGTCGGATAGACACTAAACTTGCTATTTAGGTTCAATATCTTCCAGAGATAAGACACGAAGGTTTTCAACAAAAGCCTCCCAGTCCAGGATACCCTTTACATGGAAGATTTTTCGAAAATTTTAATTTTTTCAAAAACGGCTCTAACGATTTTAATTAAAATACCATATGTTTAAGATATTTTCATGACAAATAAATCGTATATCTTGAATTTTCTGGGAATGTCTCCAAAAGTGTACTTCATTGTGAACGACCTTTGCATAACCGGTAAACCATAAGTGAAAGAGAAACATTTACTACACAAAAAATGTAGATCGCGTTAAAATACACAATTCATGTCATTTACATTTTTTGTTGAGTGAACCATTTTGGAGATATTGCTTGTGATTCTCTAAAATTTTTCAGTACTTATTTTCTTAAATGGGAATTCGTTATTCATTTTTACTTTCTCTACTACGTATAGTAAGTAGGGGAAGTATTGTATTCCACCCAAAAATTCGATACCGAGATTTCACCGGAAATACATGTTTTGAGACCCCTGAATCGAAAAAAAGCATTTTTGGAAAGATGTCCGTGTGTCTGTCTATGAACAGCATAACTCAGAAACGATCAGTCGGATAAACACTAAACTTGGTATTTAGGTTCAGTATCTTCCAGAGATACGACACGAAGGTTTTCAAGAAAATCCCCCACCCCAAATTACCCTTTACATGGAAGATTTTTCGAAAATTTTAATTTTTCTCAAAAATGGCTCTAACGATTTTGATTAAAATATCATATGTTTAAGATACTTTCATGACAAATAAAATGTATATTTGAATTTTCTGGGAATGTCCCCAAATGTATTCTTCATTGTGAACGACTTTTGGTAAACTGGTAAACCATAAGAGGTATACAAAATTTTAATACACCAAAAATATAGTTCGCGTTAAAATACACAATTTATGTCATATACATTTTTTTTGTTGAGTGAACCATTTTGGAGATATTGCTTGTTATTCCCTTAAAATTTTCAATATTTGTTTTCTCAAATGGGAATTCGTTATTCATTTTCTTGTCTTGGATATGCAAAGAGTATTAATCTGTGGGAAAGGGAATGGTGCTGCACCTAGCAATCGGGTGTTAAGAGATATGTATGTGCTTAAAGGCTACCGCTTTTCTATATTGCCCTTGTAAATATATAATCCCCTTACATCTACAAGAAAATTAGGAATAAGATAGACTCTGCAAATGTTTATCCCGATTAACATGAAGCATATGGAGAATAAGCGTTTGTAAAAATAGTTTGTACAAGAGTAGAGAAAGTCATGTGAGTGTAACACATCAGATTTTTACTTTGTCTACTACGTATAGTAAGTAGGGGGAAGTATTGTATTCCACCCAAAAATTAGATACCGAGATTTCACCGGAAATACATGTTTTGAGACCCCCTGAATCCAAAGAAAGCATTTTTGGAAACATGTCCGTGTGTGTGTCTGTGTTTCTGTCTGTGTGTCTGTGTGTGTCTGTCTATGTGTGTGTGTGTGTGTGTGTGTGTGTGTGTGTGTGTGTGTGTGTGTGTGTGTGTGTGTGTGTGTCTGTCTGTGAACAGCACAACTCAGAAGCGATAAGTCGGATAAAGACCAAACTTGGTATTTAGGTTCAGTATCTTCCAAGGATGCGAAATGCAGGTTTTCAAGACAATATCCCCACCCCAGATTACCCTTTACATGGAAGATTTTTGGAAAATTTTAATTTTCTCAAAAATGGCTCTAGTGATTTTGATTAAAATATCATATGTTTAGGATATTTTTATGACAAATAAAATGTATATTTTGAATTTCCTGGGAATGTCTCCAAAAGTATTCTTCATTGCGAACGACTTTTGCATAACTGGTAAACTATAAGAGATAGACAAAGTTTTACTACAGAAAAAATGTAGATCGCGTTAAAATACACAGTTTATATCCTAAACATTTTTGTTGTTAAGTGAACCATTTTCGAGATATTACTTGTTATTCCCTTAAATTTGTCAATATTTTCTCAAATGGGAATTCGTTGTTCATTTTTACTTTCTCTACTACGTATAGTAAGTAGGGGAAGTATTGTATTCCACCCAAAATTTTGATACCGAGATTTCACCGGAAATACATGTTTTGAGACTCACTGAATCCAAAAAAAGCATTTTTGGAAACATGTCCGTGTGTGTGTCTGTCTGTGTGTCTGTGAACAGCATAACTCAAAAACGAAGAGTCGGATGTACACCAAACTTGGTATTTAGATTCAGTATCTTTCGGAGATGCGACACGAAGGTTTTCAAGAAAATCCCCCCACCCCAGACTACCCTTTACATGGAACATTTTTCGAAAATTTTAATTTTCTCAAAAAGGGCTCTAACGATTTTGATTAAAATATCATATGTTTAAGATATTGTCATGACAAATAAAATGTATATCTCGAATTCTCTGGGAATGTCTCCAAAAGTATTCTTCGTTATGAACGACTTTTTCATAACTGGTAAACCATAAGAGATAGACAAAATGTTACTACACGAAAAATGTAGATCGCGTTAAAATACACAATTTATGTCATATACATTTCTTTTGTTGAGTGAACCGTTTGCGAGATATTGCTTGTTATTCCCTTAAATTTTCCAATACTTATACTTTTTCTCAAATTCGTTATTCATTTTTTTTATGTCCTGGACATGCAAAGAGAATGGAATGCGCCACATAGCAACCAGCGTTAAAATATTTGACTATCGCTTAAAACCTACCATATTCCCCTTGCATCTACAAGAAAATTACCAATAAGATTGACATCTCGATATCTCGATTAACATGAAGCATATGGAGAATAGGCGTTTGTAAAAATAGATTGTACAAGAGTAGAGAAAGTCATGTGAGTGTAACACATCAGATTTTTTTTGTCTTGGATGTGCAAAGACTATTAATCTGTGGGAAAGGGAATGGTGCTGATCCTAGCAACCAGCTATTAAGAGACATGTATGTGCTTAAAGGCTACTGTATTTCTATATTGCCCTTGTAAATATATATTCCCCTTACATCTACAATAAAATTTGCAATAAGATAGAGTTTGCAAATGTTTATCGCGATTAACATGAAGTAGATGGAGAATAAGCGTTTGTAAAACTAGTTTGTACAAGAGTAGAGAAAGTCATGTGAGTGTAACACATCAGAATTTTTTACTTTCTCTACTACGTATAGTAAGTAGGGGAAGTATTGTATTCCACTCAAATTTTCGATACTGAGATTTCACCGGAAATACATGTTTTGAGATCCCCTGAATCCAAAAAAAGCATTTTTGGAAATATGACCGTGTGTGTGTCTGTGTTTCTGTCTGTCTGTCTGTCTGTGTGTCTGTCTGTGAACAGCATAACTCAGAAACGAACAGTCGGATAAACACCAAACTTGGTATTTAGGTTCAGTATCTTCCAGAGATGCGACACGAAGGTTTTCAAGAAATCTCCCCGCCCTAGATTACCCTTTACATGGAACATTTTTGGAAAATTTTAATTTTCCCACAAATAGCTCTAACGATTTTGATTATAATCATATGTTTAAGATAGTTTCATAACAAATAAAATGCATATCTTGAATTTTCAGGGAATGTCTCCAGAAGCATTCTTCATTGTGAATGACTTTTGGTAACTTAGTAAACCATAAGAGGTAGACAAAATTTTACTACACAAAAGATGTAGATCGCGTTAAAATACACAATTTATGTCATATACATTTTTGTTGTTGAGTGAACCATTTTCGAGATATTGCTTGTTATTCCCTTAAATTTTTCAATACTCTTATTCTCAAATGGGAGTTCTGTATTCATTTTTTTGTCTTGGATATGCAAAGAGTATTAATCTGTGGAAAAGGTAATAGTGCTGCACCTAGCAACCAGCTATTAAGAGATATGTATGTGCTTAAAGGCTACTGTATTTCGATACTGCCCTTGTAAATATATACTCCTCTTACATCTACATGAAAATTAGCAATAAGATAGAGTCCGCAAATGTTTATATCGCTTAAAATGAAGTAGATGGAGAATAAGCGTTTGTAAAACTAGTTTGTACAAGAGTAGAGAAAGTCATGTGAGTGTAACACATGAGATTGTTTTGTCTTGGATATGGAAAGAGTATTAATCTGTGAGAAAGGGAATGGTTCTGCACCTAGCAACCAGTTATTAAGAGATATGTATGTGCTTAAAGGCTACTGTATTTCCAAATTGCCCTTGTAAATATATTATCCCCTTACATCTGCAAGAAAATTAGCAATAAGATAGACTCTGCAAATGTTTATCTCGATTAACATGAAGAAAATGGAGAATAAGCGTTGGTAAAAATAGTTTGTACAAGAGTAGAGAAAGTCATGTGAGTGTAACACATCAGATTTTTACTTTCTCTACTACGTATAGTAAGTGGGGGAAGTATTGTAATTCCACCCAAAAATTCGATACCGAGATTTCACCGGAAATACATGTTTTGAGATCCCCTGAATCCAAAAAAAGGTATTTTTGGAAACATGTCCGTGTGTGTGTCTGTGTGTCTGTCTGTGAACAGCATAACTCAGAAGCGAACAGTCGGATAAACACCAAACTTGGTATTTTGGTTCAGTATCTTCCAAGGATTCGACACGAAGGTTTTCAAGAAAATCCCCCCACCCCAAATTACCCTTTACATGGAACATTTTTCGAAAATTTTAATTTTCTTAAAAAACGGCTCCAATGATTTTGATTAAAATATCATATGTTTAAGATATTTTCATGAAAAATAAAACGTATATCTTGAATTTTCTGGGATTGTCTCCAAAGGTGTACTTCATTGTGAACGACTTTTGCATAACCGGTAAACCATAAGAGATAGACAAAATTTTACTACACGAAAAATGTAGATCGCGTTAAAATACACAATTCATGTCATTTACCTTGTTTTTGTTGAGTGAACCATTTTTGAGATGTTGCTTGTGATTCTCTTAAATTTTTCAATACTTAATTTCTTAAATGGGAATTCGTTATTCATTTTTTTGTCTTGGATAAGCAAAGAGTTATAATCTGTGGCAAAGGGAATGGTGCTGCACGTAGCAACCAGCTATTAAGAGATATGTATGTGCTTAAAGGCTACTATTACTTTCTCTACTGCGTATAGTAAGTACGGGAAGTATTGTATTCCACCCAAAATTCGATACCGGGATTTCACCGAAAATACATGTTTTGAGATACCCTGAATCCAAGAAAGGCATTTTTGGAAACATGTCCGTGTGTGTGTCTGTCTGTGGACAGCATAGCTCAGAAATGCGCAGTCGTATAAGCACCAAACTTGGTATTTAGGTTCAGTAACTTCCAAGGATGCGACACGAAGGTTTTCAAGAAAATCCCCACACCCCAGATCACCCTTTACAGTAGAAACGATCGTTTTGTGCCGGTGACCTTGTTTCCTCGCGCACTGAAGCGAGTCTATGTCTAATGCCAGGCAGCTCTTTGTAAATGTGGTGTATGGAAACGGTAAACAAACAGTAAAACAGAAAACCCGGGAAAATAAACCGGCAAAAGAATAACTAAGTAGTATACTGTCATGTGACTCACCGTATTGTTGTTCATTCCTAGAATGACGGCTGCTACGGGCGGGTGCGAGATCGCGCTGCTCACAGAACAATGTATTGCACTTCGTCTCTAAACTTTTTAATGGCACCCAAATATGACACGCGCCAATCTCTTATCTCATGTCTCTCCTGTAGCAAGACCTTATTGTTCCTTGTTTTCTTCCACGCGAAACCCATGTCACGTAAGATAATATTTAAACTAGTGCTTCCCCCTTTAAGGTTAATGGAATCCTTAAGCTTCAGGAGCAGATTTCTGACAGTGGGCACGGTTTTCTCCTGAATATAAAAATTGTAAATTGTTTGCCGAATCACACACCTATCAGTCATCAATGTCTGTGATCCATTTTGGTACACGATGTACCTTTCCAGGTGTCCCAAAGGACACCTTTGTCCCTGTTCCTCACATGTTCCCCCTTCTTTAATTATTTTACGTATTGTCCTCTCAGATACTTTTGTTGCTGCACTCACCCTCCCTTGCACTTTCTTCAATGGAATTAGAATATCGCCAGAAGCTGCTTCCCGTTTCATGAAGAAATGGATGTTATTAACAACTTCACGTGTTTGGCTGTGCAGTGTTTTTCCACCAAGTTTGCTTTGAATGGGAGGCATTTTAGTCTAAATAAGCAAATACATATACACGCGCACACACATACACACAAGACACAAAACACTAATCACGAATACGATTAATAATCACTTTCTAAAACTTGTAAAACTTAACGTGCTGGCACCGAAGCGGTAGAAGACGGATGTTGCACGGTCAAAGCTCTCCACGATACTGGCCATTTCAGTATACTGCGCATGACCGAGAACATAGGCTCGGCAACTGGGCTCTAAACGATTGCGCACCCAGTCTTCACCGGCACAAATCCATCGATCCTGCTGTACATGGAACATTTTTCGAAAATTTTAATTTTCTCAAAAATGGCTCTTACGATTTTGATTAAAATATCATATGTTTAAGATATTTTCATGACAAATAAAACGTATATCTTAAATTTTCTGGGAATGTCTCCAAAAGTATTCTTCATTGTGAACGACTTTTGCATAACTGGTAAACCATAAGAGATAGACAAAGTTTTACTACACGATAAATGTAGTTCGCGTTAAAATACACAATTTATGTCATATACATTTTTTTTGTTGAGTGAGCCATTTTCGAGATATTGCTTGTTATTCCCTTAAATGTTTCAATACTTATTCTCTCAAATGGGTATTTGTTATTAATTTTTTTGTCTTGGATATGCAAAGAGTATTAGTCTGTGGGAAAGGGAATGGTGCTGATCCTAGCAACCAGCTATTAAGAGATATGTATGTGCTTAAAGGCTACTTTATTTCTATATTGCCCTTGTAAATATATACTTCCCTTACATCTACAAGGAAATTAGCAATAAGATAGAGTCTGCAAATATTTATCTCGATTAACATGAAGTAGATGGAGAATAAGCGTTTGTAAAAATAGTTTGTACAAGTGTAGAGAAAGTCATGTGAGTGGAACATATCAAATGTTTTTTAGAACTGGTCGCTATGTGTAAAATGTAATTCTCTTTGCATGTCAAAATATCGTTTCTGCAAATTTTTATCTCGATTAATTTGAAATAGATGGAGAATAAGAGTTTGTAAAAATGCTTGGTACAAGAGTAGAGAAAGTCATGTGAGTGTAACACATCAGATTTTTAAAAGTAAAAAGTGAGATTCTTTTTATTAATAATATACTAGAAGAAGTAATCTGTAAGTAGAAAGTATTTTGTTTATACAGAACAGTTCTAAGATTAATTATAGTGGTGGAAACATAGAAAGGAAGCAAAGAATATTGCAATAAAACGCAACAGAATGGCTACTTGAAACACAGTAGCAAGTTGGATTTGCTATCGTTGCAAGTAGATGTCACGTGCCTGTCAGCCGGCTGTTTGGTTGAGGCTATTAACTTTTGCTGCCGTTGTGTTATTAACGCTGTAAAAGGTTTTGATAATTGTGATTTATTGCATCAAAATTAATTTAAACTACAACAGTCTCAAGTAAATATTTATATTTGGAGCGGTAAATAGTTTTCGAGGGGCCATTCCCCTCGTATAATTAAAATAGAAGAAAAGGAGATACTTTAGATAGATTACCTGATAGAACGGGCGAGAGATTGGAATGAGCAAGAAAACATACTAATAAGGAGTCATCAAGAAAAGGATCAGTTACAGAAGCAAGTGTATTCAAACAGAAAGAAGAGATAAAGGAACATTTTGAGGTGAAGGAGATCTGTGGTGAAATAACAGAATTAAATACTGTTGTGGGAAAAGAAAAGATAAATGGTGATAAGAAAAAAGAAATTTATTTACTCCTAGCCAAATTACAACAAATACACGAGAAGGCTAAAATTGAAATTGAGAAGGTTGAATCTGAAGTCAATTTATTGAAGGAGTTGTACAATAACAAAAATCTGGAAGCACCCATAAGAACATTTGCCCAATTAGCAGCAACTTCAGCACCAATAGAGAAAATGCTGAAGTTACAAAAGACAGTAGAAATGAAAAATCATACTGTTTTTATTACATCGACTAAGAATTCAGATATTAAGGAGGTACAGAAAATCGTGACTCAAAATCTCAAACCAGCTGATGAGAAAATTAAAATAAGAAGCCTAAGAACAGCAGGAAGAAATCTAATAATGGAAACGGAAACAGCAGAGTATATAAATAAAATAATTAATAGCCAACATTTTAAGAATAAGGATCTTAAAATTGAACCACCCAAAAAGAGTAATCTGCTTATCATCATGTATGATGTGTTAGCAGGAATTCTAGGTGAAGAAATGAAGGAAGATATTTTCAAGCAAAATTTTGAAGAAATATTTGAAAATAACTTCAGACTTAGATTTAAAATAGGACCAAGAACAGGGCAATGGTACACCATGTTGCAGAAGTTTCAGCCAAGTTGAAAATAATCATACAAAATGGAGCGATATTTATAGGTTTTCAGCCAGTCACAATAAAAGACTTCATTTCCGTAGCAACATGTCTAAAATGTTTTGGCTACGGACATGTATCAAAACTCTGTCATAAGGATAAAATGATTTGTGGCCATTGTGGCGAAGAAGATGAGAGGAAAGATTGTTCCAAGAAAGAACAATCACAGATCTGTATACCATGCGATAAACGTAATAAAAAGTGTGGAGAAAAGCAAGACTGTCCAACATATCGCATGACGTGGGAACGGGTAGTTTCACGTATTGATTATGGATAGTAAGATTTCAAAAGAAAAACGAAGGAATAATTTCAAAAAACGAGAAACTCCGTGTCGCATCAAGAGGAATCTACAGAGTAATTTTACATAAATCAAGGTTAGCATAGATGAAAAGTTATAAGGATATAGGAACACAGAGGAGGAAATATCAAATAACAACAATGACAATAATAAAAGAAAATCAATAACTAATAAAAACAGCATGGATAAAGAAAAACAGAAATTGGAAGTTAAACCGCAACTAGCGCCGAAATTAAGAATAAATAAAATAGAGCACGAAATGGGAATACGAAATAAAAGAAAAGTTGAGGTTGATTATAACGCTATCATAACGGAAGAAATAACTCCTGAAGAAGAAAGTGAGGAAGAAAAAGAAGAGGAGGGTGAAATTATGGTTAGAAAATATAATTTTCATAGAAACGGTTTTCTAAATTTAGTGTGGAAAGGAAGAAAATAACCGAAAAGTAATATAAAATTATTAGAGGAAGAGATAATAGAAGATGAAAATATAGTTTCTGTGGATATTATGGGCATTAGAGAAGAAGAGGAAAGGAAAAAGAAAGAATATAAAGAGAATGAATACATTGAGAAATGTGGTGAAGAATATGAAACAAAATTATGCACAACTAGTGATATAGCTAATGAAAAGAACGGCTTAAGGACGGCGGTCGAACCGAACATTCAGCAAATATATCATGAGTTTGAATTAAAACTGCAAGTCAGCAGGTAGGAACAGAGACAGGCTTCGGTTGCAGCCTTGAAGCATCTTGTTCACAAGTTACATCAAAAAGGTGAAACGATCATATTCCCTGTGCCTGACGCTGTTGATGGATTAGAACTAAAAACACAGAATATAACTATAGAACCGGAAAAATTATTAAAACTATTAGAAACAGTTTTTAATAGAAGAAATGACGTCCTTGATATGGATGAAATTTACAAACATTTTGTTTTATGCTATTTGTATAAATAAAAATTGCCAAATTTTATATATTAATTCGAAGTGATGGTGCAAGTTGTCCGAAAAAGACTACCTCATCAATTCTTTAATAATCACAGAACTTTAAACATTCCCTTTAAGAACAAACACCAAAACCAAACATACAAAAATAATAAAAAAATCACAAAAAACGGAAAATATAATTGGCACATTTATTAAACATCTAGGCACTAATATTAAGCACGAAAGGAAACAAATGCTTAAATAAAACCTAAAATCACGAAACAGTAACAATCCGCAGTTAATTCCAATGCACAAAATGTCTAAAGAGCTGACAGAACAGGAACCTCGGATTGGCAGCATCATTCCTACGCGCATTCAAGAATCATATTTTATCAAAAACAAAATGGCCGATTACGAAGTTTATAATAATTTAATTAAAATTGCACAAATTAACGCGCAAAGGAGCAGATTAGTTATGTCAGAATTAAAAAGGATCATTGAAAAGTTAAATTTGGACATTTTATGCATTCAAGAACCCTGCACAATAAGAGGGAAAGTAGTAGGTACATGCACCTCTAAAAGCTAGAGTGATTAATGAAGGGGAAAATTCAATGGCAGCAATAATAGTAATCAACCCAAATTTACAAATAGTCAATATAACACAATTTAGTGATTCAAATATTAAATGTATTGAAGTTACATATGAATACGGAAAATTTATTTTGGCCAATCATTATTTTCAATTTAGCCACCCAATTGGACCGTATTTAAATAAAATTAAAGAAATAAATAAAAAAATTTCTGATACTGAAATTATTCACACTTGTGATGCAAATGCTAAATCCAACAGGTGGTTCAATAACATTAAAGAAGAGAGAAGTGAGAAGCTAAAGGAAGTAATTGCAGAATTAAATTTAATTATTAAGAATGAGCCATATAATCCAACAATATTTGAGAGTCGAGCAGGGTCTACGTCTAACATTGATTTAACACTTTGCAATTTAAAATCTGAAAAGGAAATTATGAATTGATATAACCTCCAAGGCCATAGATTAATTTATTTTGACTATTGCTTTGAAAATTGTCAAAAAGGAAGAAATAAGGGACGAGAAAAAATTATAATTATGTACAAACAAATTGGCTGCAAATGAAACAGCAATTTGATAATATTTAATTGGGGTATATTCGTTCTTCAGTGGATCAAGAAGCTTCCAAGTTAACAAGAGCAATTCAAAATGTAATATCCAGAACAGTACCCGAAATTAAAACAAAGAAATAATACTCTGAAGTGTCGACTTATAGTTTACAAAGGCTAGAAAACGAATGAGAAAAAGTAGACGAATATATATAAAAACTATAGTTGCAGAAGAGAAGGAAATACATTTTAATAATTATCGAGAATCAAAATGAATATTTAAAAATCCCTTAGAAGAAACTAGAAAAAATTCATGGCAACATTTTGTAGAAAAAACCTTTGACACAAATATATGGATATATGGGGATGCCCTATAAAATAATTATGAAAAAGGTAAAGAAAACAGAAATTTTAAGAACGTTAAATAAAGGATGCGAAATTATAATAAACTGGAAATATTGCGTAAATCTGTTATTAAATAAATTACTTCCCGACGACGACTACTCAACAGATGAAGAAATAAATACTTTAAAGAAAATTAACATGAACATTCCTTTTTACAACGGTAAATTATCCTTTCGATATTAATGAAATTAAATTTGCCATAAGAAGTTTAAGGAAGAAGCAGCTGGTCCAGATGGCATTATGAATGAAGTATTAATGCATTTAGAACACAAAATTAAACCGTTCTTATTTTAAATTACTTGATGACTGCATATGGCAAGGTTGCTTCCCACTCTGCTGGAAGGAGGCCAACGTTACCATCTTGAACAAAAGTTTGGACAAAGATGTTAAAGAACCTAAATCATACAGACCAATATGTTTAATAAATACAGTGGGAAAAGTATTTGAACGATTAATATTTAAGAGAATATAGAAATATGTTAGATTTAAATGAAAAACAATTTTGTTTTAGAAAGGGCTTTTCAACAGAGGATGCTGTAAGTCAGCTAATAAGTACAGTTAAGTCTTCAACAGCTAAATACATTATTGGGATCGTAGTGGATATTTCTGGTGCCTTTGATAATCTGTGGTGGCCTCATCTTTTTGAGAGGCTAAGACAAAAGAGTTATCCTAAATGCTTATATGCTATATTAAAAACTATTGTACTGACAGGAAAGTGCATATTAAAGGAATAAATGACATTGTTGATAAAAGAATTCACCAAAGGATGCCCTCAGGGCTCGATCTTAAGACAGTTGTTCTGGGATATTGTAATGGAGACTTTATTAGATGAATTAAATAATGACAAGGATATAAAAACACCATAGCTTATGCGTTGTTTTTAATTTTATTTTTTTTATTTATGGATGCTCTTTAACTGCTATGATCCTTAGCGTTCCATTCTATATTGGGCGTGAAAGACCTGTAATTTTGCTCAGAGGCCTGTTTATCAGGCTTGAGATTCTTTAAGGAACCGTAAATATACGACACGGGACCATCGGCTTTACTTCCCTTCCGAAGGAAACCATGCCAAGGATTTTTACGCCCGAAAAAATCCATCGTCCTCCGCCGGGTTTGAACCCGCGTAAGCGAATGATGTGTTATTTAGATTAGAAGGAGATGATAGAAGGAAATTGGAAGGACGTTCAAGTAAATTAACAACCAAATTAAACACTTGGTGTAACACATCAAAATTACAAATATCCCCCGCAAAGTCTTGCCATATAATTCTAAAGGGAAAACTGAAGAGAGATCCAACAATTAAATTTAATAATCAGAATACTAGAAGGCAGAAAGATGTAAAATATCTGGGAATATTTTTAGATGAAAAATTCAACTTCAGAAAACATACGGAATATATTCGAAATAAATCTGAAACTATAATGATGAAATTAGCTAGAATTTCTAATCAAATTTTAGAGTTCTATTAAGCACGATTACTACATATCATAATAGTATCTTTGGAGCTATCATGACGTATGAGGCAGGAGTATGGGCATTTAGAATGAATGATGTACAAATCAAAACCTTACTGAGAGGAACACAACGAAAAATTCTACTAGATTTACAGGGGCAGTTAATACCACACCTACAATGGCATTATTAGTTTCTACAGGAATTTGGCCAATAGACTTAGTGATAAAATTAAGTGGTGCAATCTTTTGGTTGAAGAAAGGTGAATTAGATAAGATCAATGATATCACTGGGAAAAGATGTAAAACCATAACAGAATTAAAACATAAATTACAGTTAAGTTGGCAGCAAGAATGAGAAAACATTGATCGAGGAAGGAGAACTTTTTGTTTATTTATCAACATTTAGGAACGGTTTAAATTAAAACACATCCAAGCAACAATGGGACTAATACACTATTTAAGCCGACATGGCTCCTATAAAAGATATTGGAAGAAAATTAATAAAACACAGAACGATATATGTAAATATTGTAATCAGCAGGGAAACCCAGAGCATGTATTGTTTGAATGTACACATTATTATAATGATACAATACAAGAAAGGCAAGCTTTAAGTGGGTATCAAATAGCGTATATTTTAAGAAAAAAATTTATACACACAACTTGATACATTAGCTAAAACAGAAAACTAGCATGGGAAAATATATTGAACAACATGAAAGTATAATATTAGCAGCTGTAACTAATGACGAAATAGGATCGGAGGGAATACAAGTATTATGTGCAGAATAGAGATTGATACCAATTTCTGACACTGATAATTGTATTTAAGAAATGGAAGCATAAAGTAATGAAAGAGAGGAAATAATTTAAGCTGACAATAGACAATCAACAACCAGAAAAAGCTTTAGTTAAAAGAAGGTATTCTATTGGATTAGGAATAGCCAATCAGAGACTTGAAATACAGAAATTTACAAGTTTAGGAGGTTGAAATCAGTTCAGTTGCCTGCAGACAGTGCTCATAACTGCATGCGTTGCTTGTGCGTCCTAGAGAGATTTAATATGTATTCGTGTGAGACGAAAAATAAGTTTACGTGTTATAAAGTGTAATTAATTAATAAAAAGAATCTCACAGCTCTCTATATAAGTGAAGTGTTATTTAAATCGTTTCAAGCATTAATAAAAGGAGTGAAGTAAAATTATAATCTGTGTAAGCCTACATTCTTGTCACATCACAAGTATGCTAAGAGAAACGTGTCTCTAACAATAATACTGACGCAGCCGAGGCAAACATAAATATAATATTTAAAGAAACAGTCAAATTACAAAGTTAATATTTTTTTTTAAACTTGGGGCAAAGGCCACCTGAAAGTACATTTGGGGTGAAGGCTACCGGAAAGCGGGTACTATACGTGTGGTTGCAACGAATTTCAAGTTCGGTTCACCAACAGTTGAAATATAATACAACTCCTTCAATACAAACTAGCTCAAATTGACGCCCAAAGCATGGTGCAAATAACGTAACAATATACTTTCTTCAAATTGGCTTCCATACGTGGAGCTAATAAATACCTTCTTCAAATTGGCGCCCAGCTGCGTGGAGCTCGAAGAGACAAGAATTGGCGACAACTGAAAAGAAGAGATCAACGAACATCAGAGAACTTCAGAAAAACTTCAGAAAACTTCAGAATCATCAACAGCATCCAAGGACAGCAATAATTCTTTCAGGAGTACGGGACACGCAGTCAACAATTCAACAACAATCTACGTGGGAACTCCGAGAATAAAGGTTTACTATTTGCCAGAGCAAAAGATCAACAAATTCCATTATTATATGTGCAATAATTGTCAAGTTAGTTAAGAAAATATATTGTTGTTAAGATAATTTCATGCTGTTAAGAAGCGGTAAATTAAAATTGAGCAATTCAGAACCAAATATAACAAAAGAAAATATACAAAATAAAATATACAAAATAAAATGGAAACAGAAAACAATGAAAATATGGAAGTAGGAGAGGATAGGTCAGTTAATACAGAGTACAATATAATTTTACAATCAGAGCTAGAGGGAACAAATAGATTAGATGTAGAAGAACAGTTATCTGTAAATTCACAGGTAGACATAGAAAGAGATAGCAGTAGTATGTAAGGTCAATCACCTTTACATATATATTGGTGCAGGGAACAACAATAGAAAGAGATGCTATCCCTCAAACATCTAGCCAACAAGAGCATCTAAACTTATCACACAAAATTTTATGTGCCTTCTAAAAGCAATAACTGAAAGTAATGCAGACTTAAATAATAAGTTACCTGAAATGAGAGGAGAGTTAAAGGAAACTAGTAATAAGATAGCTGAAACTAGTACAGAGCTGAGAGTAGAATTAAGTAAAGAATTTAATAACAAGATAACTGAAACTAGTGCAGAGTTAAGTAATAAGTTAACTGAAACTAATACAGAGCTATCTAGTATAAAAAATGACCTAGCTAAGCAAATAGAAAATTGTATGAAAGAAAGAAAAGCTGAAAATAGGAGGTTAGAAATAAAAGTAGAACAATCTTCTAAAGCACTTCAAAAATATATAGATTTAAAAGTAAATAAAGGTTGCAATCAACTAGAACAGAAATTATCAAGTCATATTGATAAAAATATAACTGAAATGGAGTTGAAACTTATTAATACTAAACAAGGTATTTGTAATAAGTTAGATAAACAGGGTGAAGAATTAAAGACAATGGTAGAAAATACAAATGCAGATCTTGTACAAGTACAAATAGATTTAGCAGGGGAAATAAATAAAATGCATGAAATGGCAAAAACAAATGTAGATGCAATTAAAGAAGCACATAAGTCAATGATAGATGAAATTAAAGATAAAGTACAAGAAAGTAGTAAAGAAATAGATAAACTTAGAAATAGTTTTAAAAATTTAAGTACAAGTGTAGGCGGCGCCGTGGCCGAGTGATTAGACCGCTCGCCTCCCACCGAGGCGGACCGGGTTCAATCCCAGGGACCTGCATGTGGGATTTGTGGTGGACGAAGCGGCATCTGGGCGGGTTTTCTCCGGGATCTCCGGTTTCCCCCGCCATTCATTCCACCAACTGCTCCATCATCACCTTTCCTTTCATCCATTTCACCTACATTTCGCTTCATCTACTTCCTTCATCCCATACCAGGCATCGGGCTGATCACCCATCCTGAATGTGCTGTCTGATCCATGAGTGTCTGCTCCTCGACGGGCCTCTGACCCCAGGCACCCGCCTGTAAGTCCTGGGGGGTGTAAGTCCTACATAAGAGGAGGGTAAACAGATAATGAATGAATGAATGAAGTACAAGTGTACCAAGGGTAAATGCAAATGTAACTAGTTCTGTAAATACTAATCAAATGCATGACAATAATACAAGTACAGAAAGAAGTGTATCACCTTTGTTAACTAACAACATAAGAGACGCTACTGCTTTTTCCATAGCATCAGCCTCTCAAACACAAAACAATAATGATGACACACAAGTGCATGTACCAAATCAGATGTCAAACTATTATTCTGTGCTAAATGAATTAGCATTACCTTATTTTAATGCTTCCTCAAGTCCAGTGCAATTTATACATGATCTAGTAGAATATTTTAAATTGAAAAATGTGCCTGAAGCAGTAAAGATAATACTTGTTAGAAAATGCTTGGATAACAAAACCTTAGAATGGATACATATGCTAGCAGACAGTGAAATGAATTTTGAAACATTTAAACTTTTGTTTATGAATAAGTTTTGGAATATAACTGTGCAGCATAAGATTAGGGCAAGCCTAAGTTATTCACAGTATAGTAGAGATGACAACTTATCAATGACAGATTACCTTATAAAATATGCAGGATATGTCAGATATTTAACTCCAGCCATGCATAAGGAAGATTTTATTAGTTTAATTACCAGACACTACCCTCTACACATACAAAACTACATTCTTATTGCAAGACCTAAAACTATTTATGAGATGGCAGAGCTAATATCATCATTAGAACAGCAAGGAAATAGTAATAGGAACAAAATTTGGAGTCCACACAGACGAGACAGACAAATCAGATGTGATAGGCATAATGATATGCCTTACAATACATGCTATCACCATGAAAATAGGAGAAGTAATTAATTTCAGAGTCAAAACAGATTCAATTACAACACACAAAATATCAGAGATTCAAGACAACAAGGGAGACAAGAACACATAAATTATGTAAGAATGGAAAGAATGAACCAGCAGAATTCTACTTCACCTAGGAGTAATAATCGATTTCAGCATAGAGGTAGTATACAAAACAGGGGAAACTTCCACAACTATAACCATACAGACAGTACAAATACAGAAGAATATACACGTGGAGGACATAGCAATTACAATGGGAGAACAAGAGCTAGAGGGCTCATATACAAATGTAAATGATAATGAAATAATAGTAACTGCGGTACAAAATGGCAAGCCTGTAAATACTGAAAATACTCACCAGGAAAACTAAATTATGTATTGCCTGACGTAGATTCTGGTAATACAGTGCCTTCTGCTCTAAGCGACAAGAATAAAATATCTACATACTTTGATTGTTACCGTCTAAATACAAACACAGGGAACTGGAAAACAAATATGAATCACCATATATACAATCTATTATAGCAGGAAGGGAAGTAAATGTTGCAATAGATTCAGGATCATCAAGCTCTATCTGCTCAAAGAAATTTTATGAACAACTGTTAAATGAAGGGATAAAACTCATGACAGCCCCAATAAGCAATCTAGTATGTAGGATAGCCATAGGTACAATGACTCAAACTATAAAATCTCAAGCATTGATATCTATACAAATAGCAGATATTACATTGGAGGTCATGTTTTTAATAGTTCCAAACTTAATATGCGAAGTTATAATGGGTGTGATGTATTAATAGAGTTCTCTGCGATAGTTGATTTTAAGAAGAACAGACTTGTATTAAATAAACAAGAAAAGAATATATAGGTGCCTTTTATAAAAGATAAAGTATGTAGAGTGCAAAGAATGGAACAAGAAAATGCAGCACATGAAGAAGAATGCTTCATACAAATAGTAAATGTCCAAGCAAGCAGGGAAAGCAATGAAAGGTTACTGACCCTTAACTTCGAAGAACAGAAAACTGACCGTACCAAATGCACCCTTATACAAAGAAATCAAATGCAGAAAAAATATGCTAGAGCAGGTAGAAAATAACTATGCAACAGAGATAGATGACAAATACAATACTGACTGACAGTGAAAAGATAATAATGGAAAAGGTATTAGAAGACAATAAACATGTTTTCAATGAAATTCCAGGACGGTGTACATCATATATTCACACATTCACAGTAGAAAATGTACCAGCATTTAGAAGAAAATATAATAGCCTACCAGTAAATCTAAGAAACGAAGCTAAAAAATTATGTTGAAAATTAACATAATAAAGCTTAGCAATTCACAATATATAAATAGTGTTTGTTGGATGGTAAAGAAAGATAACAGTTTAAGAATCACTATAGATGGAAGATATTTAAATAAATTCATGCTACCAGACCACTTTCAAAATGAAAGTATAGAACAAACAATTGCGAAGTTATCACATGGCAAATATATCTCTTCTATAGATCTTACAGCTTCATTTTGGCAAGTCGAGCTAGATCCTAAAGTACGTGATTACACAGCCTTTCAAGTTTTTGCTTTACAATATAGGTATTGTGTAAACCCATATGGATTAAAGAATAGTGCTAGTGGATTCCTAAGAGCAATAATAGTATCTTTGGTAACACAGCAGATGATTTCTTAATCAGATACACTGATGATTTTCTAATAATAAGCCAAACCTTTGAGGAACATTTAGAAAATGTAAACTATGTATTAAACAAATTACATGAACATGGCATGACTGCAAATATTAAAAAGTAAAAATTCTGTGTACCTGAAATCAAATTCCTAAGATATGTAATAAAATGAAGTAGGCATTTGACCAGATGAAGAAGGAATAGAAGCCATATTAAAAATACCACCACCTAAAAATATTCAGCAGCTAGGACGCTTATTTGGAATTTGGAATTATGAAAGTAAATTTTGCCAAGATAGAACCTTTAGACAACTTCTAAAGAAAACAAATAAATGGAAGTGGACAGCAGAGATACAAAAATGTTTTGAAAATGTAAGAAAGTTGTTTGCAAATGCAATACTGTTGGAATGTCCAAGAGATGAATTAGATTATGAGTTGTATGTGAATGCACCTTGTCAGGGATATGCAGGAATACTAGGGCAAAGAGAACATGACAACACATTTCATGTAATAAGTACTACTTCACCAATATTGAAAAAAATGCATCAGTAACAATGTTAGAAATTGGAGCACTATATTTTCCATTACTTAAATTTAAGACATATATATTTCAGAAGAAAGTGAAAATATATACAGATCATATTAGCTTGACTTTTATTCAGAAATGTAAATTATATAGTGGCAGGTTAGCTAGAATGATTCTCGCTATAATGAAATTTGATGTAGAAATTATACATATTCCAGGCAAACAAAATACATTCAGTGATTTAGTATCAAGAACCAACCACAACAAACTATTTCCTGAAAGCTGTTCTAGACAACAATATGAAACTAAAGTGCTTACGATAGATATTCCAATGAAGAAAGAATTGAAGAACCAATTTAAAAATATTAAAGAAGAGCAAGACAAAGACATTAAACTAGCAAGTTTGAAAGAAAAAGCTCCAAAGATAGAAGAGGCAAAGAATAGGACAATCCCTGTTGAAAATGATGTATTATATAAGAAACATGGAAAGGAGATAAAGAGGTGGAAAACATATATTCCAACAAGCATGGAGTTAGAAATAATAGAACAATTTCATTTAGGATTAATACATACAGGTACAGAGAAGACAACCCTAACTGTTTTGGAAAATTTATATATCTCTATGCTAGGACATAAAGTAAGAAAATACATATCATTTTGCAATCTTTGTCAGAAAGCAAAACAAATTAATGTAGCTTATGAGTATACAACAAATTCAGTACTTAGAGATAAACCAAGATGTTTATTAAGTTTAGAGTTGCATGGTCTAATGCCTGTTTGTTACATTTGGGTACAAATTTTTATTTGTATGCTATGATGTATTTAGCACATACGTACACTCAAGAATGCAACCAGCAGAGCATGTTTAAATAAATTAACAAAATCATATTTCCCAGAGGAAGGAATAGTTCAGGCCATACTTTGTTATAATGCATCAGTGTTTACCAGTTCTAAATTTATTAATGTAATCAAAGATTTGGGAGTTAAACAGTATTTCTCATCAAGATGTAGACCTAATGCAATTCCAGTAGAGAGAGAGAGAGAGAGAGATAAAGGAAATTTCAAATTATCTATGTGTAGTGTGTCATAACAAGCAGAGCAGTTGGTACTCATACATCAATATTATTCAAAATCTACTAAATCAGTCCATAAATACAGTAACAGGATTTAAACCAATAGTACTTCATAATGGAAAATTATACAATACTTTGAGTCATAATGTACAGAAGTTATTGAAGATCAATATGTTAAATTGCCAGAAAAAGAAGAAATTTTTAAATTAGCATTTTTAAAAATACAAGCAGAGGCCCAGAAGAGAAAACAAAAACATGAAGAAAAAAAATAAGAGTTTGGAAAGTAAAGATAGGAGATCAAGTGTTGGTTAAGAACAAGAGATTGTCAAATAAGCTTTGTAAAAAATATTGGAGATTATTTCTGAGCTACCATGGTCCTTATGAAATAATAAATATATTTGGAACAGATATATATGATCTTAGGAATAATAAAACAAACAAAATAATTGGAAGATTCCACAAACAAATGTTAAAGTCGTATAAATGTAAACAGTCTGTGGCACAAGAAGAAAAAGGAAAATGAAAATAAAGTATCTGGAACATAAAAGGGGACAGCAATGTAATTAAATTTTTAATAATAATAATAATAATAATAATAATAATAATAATAATAATAATAATAATAATAATAATAATAATAATAATAATAATAATAATAATAATAATAATAATAATAATAATAATAATAATAATAATATCTTTACTAGAGTAACCAATTGTCAATATAACAAAAGAGAGTTTAGATAAAAAGATGGTATAGAAGAAAATCCATTGATAGTAAGAAGAACATAATAAATCTGAATAGCAACTGCAATTGTATTGTATAAGGTATAAATTGTTATAAATTGTAAGAAATAAATTGTAAAGAAAGGATAATAGGGTATGCCTAATTATATGTTAAATGTATAGCAAATAAAATGCTGAATAGTGGCTTCACTCAGATCAGTGAACACCAGATCATTGACCTCAAAGTGTCAAACAAGTGAAAGAACAAAATGAAGTATTCTGCTATACACAAGTGTAGTGAAAAACTAGTGAGTGTTAAATAAAAGTGACAGTGAAAAATAGAAGTGCAATAATAAAAAGGTTATGTTTCTTTCTTTCAGGAGACTTTCAGAAAATATTTAAAAATTTAAAAAAAAAGAGGAAAGCGAAAAAAAAAAAACAATTTTTAAATATTTCTAAAAGGGGGCAATTTGAGGCAGTATTTTTAACACTTAAATGATTTCAGTCAAATTATATAATATGGAAATTCAATAATAGCCCACCTTGAAGCAATATGTGTATGTAATAATTTGTAAAATGTACCTATGTAACAGTCATTGCATATGCTTACATTATTGTAAACATGTTCAATAATGTTGTGTGAACGCATTACGTAATTTAATAATGTAGGATCTGTCAGAATAACAAGTTAAAAGTTGCTAACAATAAGGTAACCTTGAGGCACTAATGAGTTTGAGAGTTTAATAATACTACTTCTAATTATTGGAGTAACAATAATGTAATTTTAGTGACAGTTTATAAAATAGCCAATCAACAACCAGTAAAAGCTTTAGTTAAAAGAAGGTATTCTATACGATTAGGAATAGCCAATCAGAGACTTGAAATACAGAAATTTACAAGTTTAGGAGGTTGAAATCAGTTCAGTTGCCTGCAGACAGTGCTTATAACTGGATGCGTTGCTTGTGCGTCCTAGAGAGATTTAATATGTATTCGTGTGAGACAAAAAATAAGTTTATGTGTTAAAAAGTGTAATTAATTAATAAAAAGAATCTCGCAGCTCTCTATATAAGTGAAGTGTTATTTAAATCGTTTCAAGCAATAATAAAAGGAGTGAAGTAAAATTATAAACTGTGTAAGCCTACATTCTTGTCACATTACAAGCCTGCTAAGAGAAACGTGTCTCTAACAATAATACTGACACAGCCGAGGCAAACATAAATATAATATTTAAAGAAACAGTCAAATTACAAAGTTAATATTTTTTTTTAAACTTGGGGCAAAGGCCACCTGAAAGTACATTTGGGGCGAAGGCTATCGGAAAGCGGGTACTATATGTGTGGTTGCAACAAATTTCAAGTTCGGTTCCCCAACAGTTGAAATATAATACAGCTCCTTCAATACAAACTAGCTCAAATTGACACCCAAAGCATGGTGCAAATAACGTAACAATATACTTTCTTCAAATTGGCTTCCATACGTGGAGCGTAATAACCAACTTCTTCAAAATGAAGAAGAATTGGGAAAGAAGAAAGAAGAAGCGAGGAAGAGGACAATGGAGGAGGTGATGGAGTTTTTAGTAGAGAAGAGGAAAATGGACGAGGAGGATGATGAGGGGGAGGAGCCAATAAATAGTAAATAGGAATAGAAGTTTGGAGTGGGAGGTGATGAGTGGAGCAGTTATGGATTTTAGGGAGGAGAAGATGTAGATGGCGGTGAGGGAAAGTGGAGTGAATTGTGGTAATTGGAGATAAAGGGAATGTAGTGTTAAGTGAAATGAAATATTATTCTTAAAGAGATTCTATAGTAAAGTAATAAATATAATGATTATTGTGTTAATTGAAGTGAAAAGGGAAGATAAGTTTAATTCAGAGTGAGTGATAAGTTTAATAAAAGTATTAAGTACTTTAAAATATTTAAAGTGTATTAAGAAAACTGAAATGTTAAAGTATATATTTTGAAGAAATGCATTGAAAGCAGTAGTTTTAAAAAGAAAAGGAATAACAAATAGAATTTTGAATTTTGTTAAAATTATTAGTAGGGATAAATAGAACAAATAATAATATTATACATAACACTTAGAGCTTGGTATGATATTATAAGAAATTGTTAATTGCTATCATTAGTTGAAAATTAATATTTATATTAAGTGTAATATAAATATTAATACCAGCAGTTAGAATATAGCTTAATTTGGAATAAAGACTTGTTATCCTTATTTTGTTTAGTTTAGAAATTGGGAATAGCTGGATACCAGTTATTTTTATGTTGCCGGTTACCAGTAACACTAGTTTGAATATATAATTTTGATTTGAATTTTGACTCTAATGAATATAGTTTTGATTTAATTATTATTTTTAGCTTACTTATTGTATCTATTTTCTTTTTTTTATTTTATACTTTTATTCATTAGAATATAAGCAAAATCTGTGCAACAATAAAATAAATATTTGCATAAATAACAAATTTGTAATACATGTCCTTGTGTAGGAAACAAGGTAACGCATGGCGTATTGCAGATTTTATTTTATTTTATTTGTTTCTGGCGATTGCATGGAAACGGTACGGAAATTTAAGGTCAGCTTATAGCATCCAGTTCCTAAATATTTGATGTCGCCGTTCCCTTTGTAATTATAACGAAATGTGTAATGTAACTGTTTCTGCAAAGGATTATTTGGATTAAAATGTAGTGGATAGCTTTAATAAGATTAACTTGTATACCCACTAATAAACGATAGAGATAGAGCAAGTCATGTGAATGTATCACATAAGATTGTTTGCATTATGTTCCCATCATTTTTGTTCATGGACACAATCCTGGTAAGTGTGAGAGCAGATGTATCAGTGAAAGGTTCATTCTTCGCTCTTCATGCGCTAACGCTCTTTTCGGCGTGAGTAAAGTTGAAAAAGGAATGGCAATAATGTATCACCAAAGTTGCAAATTTTTTCCACTTCCATACAATCTACTTGTAAAAATTGTCTGCATTGGTTGTAAAAGTCTTTTAGAAGATATTTTTTGCGTACAATGTCAAGCGTTTGCATGGATTTTAGCATCGCCACACCTAAATATATTCCAGAATCTGGAATGAACTTTTTACTTTTGCATGTATCAACTTCAGTTAGTTTGGTTTTTGTTACATATGATTTATCCATATAGCATGTCTTTGTAGGAAGTTGCCATTTTTAATCAAGATCGATTAGCACAAGTATGATGCTCTAAAAGTATTGATTTACTGCCGTGAACTTCAGTATACTCCAAAGAAAAATAAGTAAAGCAGTTTTATGAAGGGATCACTTAAGAAGCTGTGAACTTCTTCCACTGCTTTAAATCTCTCATCCAAATATTTAGAGTCTCAGCGATTCTAATTAAAATGATATGCAGTGATAACACTGTCGTTTCAGATGGATGAAACCATGACCAGTACATACAGGCCTCCAGGTTGTAAACTTGGCAATGTATAACAAAGAACGTGTGATTTGTTTCGTAACATAAGTTACCACGTGATACACGAAAAGAACAAAGAGAAAAAAACTCGCGTAATAACAGTAGGCCAACGATATCGCTTGGTTTAATATCCGCAGACAACAGAAGAGTTGGTTATACTACAACCATGGGAATGTTCGCAGCAATTCACGGAAGAAGATGCAGTTGGATGTGAAGGAGGATGTAAAAAAGTGGTTCCATTGGGAATGCGCGGGAATAACAAAGGACGATTTTGATATCCTGAAAAGAAACGCGTGCAGTCTAATATGGATGTGTACAAACTGCAAAAAGCATTTCTACACAAGAAACTAGGATCAGAATAGTCTTAAGATACTTAATGACGAGATGGAAAAGTCAGACATCCAAATCAAAAGTCAAATGGAAGAAGCAAACAAGATATGGAGGGATCAAATGGAAGAATCAAACAAAAAGATGAGAAGCTAGATGGAAGCACTATAAGTCTCCATCATACAAAGGGTAGAGGAACTTCTACGGGACAAACCAGCAAAAGAGAAGGAACATGACAAGTAAACACACAGAAAAAGTGTCATAAAAGAATTATAGGAGCACAATAACAACAGGAAATCCCAAATATGGACGCAGGAGCATGAGGAAGAGGCAACCCTGAGAAGTACGGGTCAAGCTCAAGCCTCAGAAGGGCGGGAAACGGAGTATGACATAAGAAACTGGGAGATGCAGGAAACTAGAAGAAATAGAAGGAGAAGGATCGTAGGTACAGGAGAGAACGAGGACGAAGGACGCAGAGCGGCAGAATCCAAGGTCTGGTTATATGTAGGCAGACTGCATGAAAACGCAAATGCAGACACGGTTACCAATTTCTCTCAAGGAATGGAGCAGAGGAAATGGAGTGTGAGGAACTGCAGACAAGTAGAAATAAATCATTCAGAGTAGGAATTTCTTTCAGACATTATGACTTCTGGCCGAGAGATATGATCGTCAGGCGGTTCATCTTTCGGAGCTCACAAGAATCGATTGGAGTCGATCTCCAGAACTACTAGACTATACAACAAAACCGTTCACAACGCTGCTATGTAATGCGGAAGGGATAAGGAACGCAGCATCAGGAAAAATTCAAGAACCACATGACATAGTAATTTTAAAATAAACTTTTTTTAGTATCGGAATGGACAGTGAAAGGATATTACACCGTTCATGTATTCGTGAAAAAAGGCCAGCAGGAGACCAAAAGGAGGCATTGCGTGTATGCTGAACTCCAAGATGTCCCCTTTCGAGATTCTTCATAAATCACAAAATGACTAGTACTTAAGACCAAAATATGCACATTTGTATGTGTAAACTTTCACCCGGAATTTACAGCGAATACAGTAGTGGACGACATAAGTTCATGTCTACCCAAAGCATCTAACCAAGACATGGTAATATTGGCAGGGGATTTGAATTTTTGAGTGGACATACCGCAACAAAAAACAAAGACAATTGTAGGCTATTTGCAAAGTGAAGGTCTCTCATTAATAAATGACCCTAAGGTGAAAACATATATTAGATATAATGGTTCCAGTTCAATTAATCTGTTACTCTGCAACATGAAGAACTCAAAGACAAAGATACAGAAAACCATCAGTAATCGCCCGAAAACACGTACTAATTGAAACAATACTTATTATAAACAAGGGTATTGAGGAGATGCCTCTTAAAAACAAAACAACCAGAAAGTTAGACCCAAGGAAATGACGGGTGAGAAGGAAAATCAGGTGACAACGGCAATAAATTAGGGAAGATTGGAGGAGACAACAAACGCACTTGAGCGCTTAATCAAAACACCTTTGTCGACGTACCTAGAACCCACAGAAAACTCAAACCATGGTTCAACAGAACCTGCTTCTTGGCAGGAAAAGCGGTGCTAGATGCTCTGCATCTCACACTTAATGCATAAACCAAAGACAACCTACAGCAGTATAGTAGACTACGGAAAAGTACAAAGAAATAGCAAACGACGCTAAGAAAGAGAACCAACAGGAAATAGAACAGATATTGTAGGAAGAAACTCAGAAGAATCCATACAGAGACCATGACTCGAAAAATTCCAGATTCTCGAGACATATACCAATAGGAATATGGGAAACTCACTTGCCCAATATACTACAAACTAAGGATGTACGAGGGCGGATTGATAAGTCCATGACTTTGACGAGAGATAGCGTTCTAATCACAGGTTTCTTGTTTGCACTCAAGTCTTACATCTATTCTGGTTATAATCGCAGAAGTTCATTTGTTTCTTAGAACATTGTTCAGAACGTCTAAATTAAGCACCTGTGGTGTGGCTTAGTAGAAAATGGAGAAAAGCGAATTTCGTGTTCTGATAAAGCACTACTTTTTGCGTGGTAAGACGGTGAAGGAAACGGAAGAAAGTCCGAACAAGTATTATGGGGACTCTGCTCCATCACATGGCATGGTTCACAACTGGTTCACAGGATTTCGATGTGGTCGTTCGAGCACAAGAGATGCCGTAAGCTGACGCAGTAATTTGTATCACAAATTATGTAAATGTCAGAGTGATTGTAGTGTGACATTGATTTGAGATGTTTGTTGATTGTAATTATTGTCGAGAGGTAAGTTTATACGGCCTTACTGAAACTGACAATAATAGCGTGCAATAATGTAGCGAGGGGGTGAGCTGTTTATCATTATTAGAGACGAGCAAATGACGTAATATTGGCGCGTTTTTCTTAGAATTTGCTGGAACATTTTCCCTAGAGCATATGTGTTCATAATTTTCATTGGATATAAATATAGACGCTAATGTTGGCGCGTTTTATTAACCAATAGGAGCTCAGTTATAATCTTTAGGCATATCGGGGTATAGGAGTATAAAAAGAGCTAAGTCAGAGGTAGATCCCTCCAGTCCATCGGAAACATTTGTACATTACACGTCGGCTCCAGTCCATCGGAAACATTTGTGCATTACACGTCGCTGAGTTCAACGAAAGCAGCCATGGTGAATACCGAGCATAGTTTATCGATTTGCAGGTTACGCGTAGCAAAGTTATAAAAAAATCTCTCGTGTTGTAAGTTAATTACACAAAAAGTTTAAGTACGCGAATTAATAATGGGCAGTAAAGAAGTTATTATAACAGTTTCAGTTTGGCGAGTGTCAAGATTAATATGTGAAAGTAAATAATGTGTTCGACAATAAAAGTGTAAAACAAATTCTTTTATCAGTGTTATCTTTGGATAAAAACTCCTTTCCGTTTACACACCTGATTAAGAGATTTGCTTGACCGAGAGATCATAGCTAGCCGGAGGACAGTGAACAAAAAATATTAAATACAATAATAGGCGATCAGTAAAAGATAACACGAAGTGACCGCGACAAATTGTCTTTTATACGTGCGGCAGATAAACAGTAGCATTTTTCAAACAAACACTAATACCATCGCAAATTGGCTCCCAAACGTGGGGCTCAATAAATAAATAAACATAAAAACCGTCGCAAAATTGGCTCCCAAACGTGGGGCAAAACACAAGTAAACACAAATACATTAATATCGTCGCAAATTGGCTCCCAAACGTGGGGCTCTATAAATAAATAAACATAAATACCGTCGCAAATTGGCGCCTAACGTGGGGCTAACAAACAAACCATAATACCACTACAAAATGGCACCCAGAACGTGGGGCGAATTAACCGGGAAGGAGTGAAATAACCAGGAAGGGGCGAAGGAACCAGGACGTGGAGCGAATGGAGCAGTGAACTGAACTACAAGACGCAGATTCCAGGAACGACAGACGACGCGGATGAGTGGACATCGTAATTCCGAGATTAAAAGGCAACAGGGGAATTCAACTACAGGACACAAAAACATCGAGACGACGTAGATTCATCATAATACGACGCAGAAGCGACATATACATCTAGGAGAGAGGGGCAGGAAGCTGTACATCAAAGCAACATCAACAGACAGCATCACAAAGGTCAGAGTATAGTAATTTTTTTTCTAAAAAAAATTGTAAAAATTTAAATGTACTTGAGGAGTGGTAGGATTAAGAAAACAATGTCTACTAATAATACTGAAGAAACAATGATGGAAGGGGATAGTGTAACAGTTAGCTGTAATTCAATACAGGTTACAGAAAATAGCTCAAACAATGTAGGATTTGAGGGAGGAAATATTGGTGAAGAAAATGAGAATAGAATAGCAGGAAATGTTAATTTTGATGCTAGTATGATGATGGAAATGCTAAGAAATTTTGGTGAAACATTAAATAAGAGTATTACAGACCAATTAGAAAGTAAAGGAAATTAAATCAGAACATGGAAAAGAATAGTAGTGAATTAAGGGAAAATATGGGAAAGAATAATAGGGAATTAAGGGAAGATATTGTAAGAGTAGTGAGAAATTAGAAAAACTAACTCAGAATAATGAGCAATTAGAACAAAGACTAACTCAGAATATGGATAAGAATAATAGGGAATTGAGGGAAGATATTAGTAAGAGCTTAGAACAAAATAGGGAAGAAATTGAAAAGAAATTTATGGAGCTAGATAGCAGTATGACAAAAATGAGAGATGAAAATCAGGAAGTAATAGCAAGTGAGATAGGAGAAGTTTCAAAGAAAATGTTAAACATGAGCAGGGAAATATCTAACGAAGAAAGTGAGGTTAATATTCAAAGTGAATATGTTGATGTAGAATGTACAGAGTCAGGTAGTAGAATGAGTATCATTTCAAGTGAGCTAAGAGAGATGAAAGAGGTTACAAATGTAGATTTAAATCAGGCGCAAGTTAATTTCAGAGGGGAGATATCTGAAATTCAGAAAGAATCAGAAACGCAAAGAAATAAATTGTCCCAAGAAGTTAATGTTTTGCCTATAAATAATCGAAAGCTAACTTCTGAAATTAACAAGTACCAAGCTGTTCAGAATGAAAACTCCAATCCAGTACAATTTATTACAGACTTGTCAGAGTACTTTTAGATTAAAAGGATACCAGAAGAATTGAAAATGACAATTGTTAAAAGACCTGTGGTTCAAAAAACTTTAGATTGTTTTCAAATTATATCTTGGGGCGAAATTTCATTTGAATCCTTTAAGAAGTTATCCATGAACAAATTTTGGAAGGTTAGGATACGGCTACGAGTAATGTTTAGCCACAGACAATTTGATCCAGGAGGGTGAATAGCAATGAGATGTAAAGTAGATGCTGGATAGTTAAAGATGAACTGCAGAGCAATGTATTGGAATGTAAGAGGGTTAAATATGTATATATATATGTCATAGGTAAAGAGAAATAAATTCTAAAAAAAAGAACATTTTCTTAGTAACTGTAACAGTATTTGAAATGAAGAATGTAAAAATTGAAACTTAATTTTATATTAAAGTAAAAGTACGTAGGTATAATTCAAATAGTATTTTAAATATAAAGTACAAAACAACAAAAATGGGGTAAAATAATTAAAACAAATACTTATGTAGCAAACACATAATGTGAAACAGTGTCTAGATTTAAGAGATGTAAATATATTTGTATAGAGGGTGAATATTTTTGGTAAATATGTTTAATAATTACAAAAAATCTTGAATGTATAAATTTTTGTCAACAACCTAAGAAAGTAAACAATTTTGTAACAGTAATTAAATAATTCAGGGTACAGTATTTGCTATAAAAATTGTAATGTCAGATTAATGTCTAAACACATTAAACTTGAGCCAGTAAATAGTGGCGAGATAAAGGCAAAATATATGACGTGTGTTAAATACGTGTGTAGTGTTAAGTGAAAGTGATAAATAGCGTGTGTTCCAAGATTCAGGAGACTAAAAACCAAATTATAAAATTTCCAAACAAGTTGTAAATATTTATAATTATGTTTCTAGTGGGGCATATGACGCAGTAATTTGTGTCACAAATTATGTAAATGTCAGAGTGATTGTAGTGTGAATATGCATTGTTGTGTGACATTGATTTGAGATGTTTGTTGATTGTAATTATTGTCGAGAGGTAAGTTTATACGGCCTTACTGAAACTGACAAAAATAGCGTGCAATAATGTAGCGAGGGGGTGAGCTGTTTATCATTATTAGAGACGAGCAAATGACGTAATATTGGCGCGTTTTTCTTAGAATTTGCTGGAACATTTTCCCTAGAGCATATGTGTTCATAATTTTCATTGGATATAAATATAGACGCTAATGTTGGCGCGTTTTATTAACCAATAGGAGCTCAGTTATAATCTTTAGGCATATCGGGGTGTAGGAGTATAAAAAGAGCTAAGTCAGAGGTAGATCCCTCCAGTCCATCGGAAACATTTGTACATTACACGTCGGCTCCAGTCCATCGGAAACATTTGTGCATTACACGTCGTTGAGTTCAACAAAAGCGGTCATGGTGAATACCGAGCATAGTTTATCGATTTGCAGGTTACGCGTAGCAAAGTTATAAAAAAATCTTTCGTGTTGTAAGTTAATTACACAAAAAGTTTAAGTACGCGAATTAATAATGGGCAGTAAAGAAGTTATTATAACAGTTTCAGTTTGGCGAGTGTCAAGATTAATATGTGAAAGTAAATAATGTGTTCGACAATAAAAGTGTAAAACAAATTCTTTTATCAGTGTTATCTTTGGATAAAAACTCCTTTCCGTTTACACACCTGATTAAGAGATTTGCTTGACCGAGAGATCATAGCTAGCCGGAGGACAGTGAACAAAAAATATTAAATACAATAATAGGCGATCGGTAAAAGATAACACGAAGTGACCGCGACAAATTGTCTTTTATACGTGCGGCAGATAAACAGTAGCATTCTTTCAAACAAACACTAATACCATCGCAAATTGGCTCCCAAACGTGGGACTCAATAAATAAATAAACATAAAAACCGTCGCAAAATTGGCTCCCAAACGTGGGGCAAAACACAAGTAAACACAAATACATTAATATCGTCGCAAATTGGCTCCCAAACGTGGGGCTCTATAAATAAATAAACATAAATACCGTCGCAAAGCACAGGACGACCGGTTGAGGTCATAACAGAAGAAATGGTGAACAAAGTTCACGATATTGTGTTGAAAGGCTGGCGAGTGAAAATTCGTGAGATAGCCAAGACCATAAACATCTCGAGTGAACGGGCGTATAACATTCTGCACGGAGTTTTGGGTATGGGAAAGCTGTCAGCAAGAGGGGTGTTGCGACTGGTCACAGTTGAGAACAGGCGGAATCGTGTGACCATTTCACAGCGATGTTTGAACATGTTCCAGTGTAACCCAAATGAGTTTTTGCGGCGTTATATCACGGTTGATGAAACTTGAATCCGTTACTATCAACCGAAACCAAGCAACAACCAAAGCAGTGGATTTCCTTCTGCGAAACTTGCTACAAAGAAAGTGTAAACCATTCCATCAGCAGGAAAAGTCATGACAGCTGTCTTTTGAGATTCACAAGGGGTGATAGACATCTAATGCCTGGAAAAGGATAAAACGATCACAGGTTCATATTATGCCGCAATGCTGGATCAGCTTCACAAGGAATTGTTAAGGAAAAGACCCCATTTGGTGAAGAGAAAGGTTCCGTTTCACCAGGATAATGCACCCGCAAACAAGTCAGCCATTACCATCGCAAAATTTGTGGAATTTGACTATGAACTGCTACCTTAACCACCACATTCTCCAGATTTGGCTCCGAGCGAATTTTTCCTCTTCGCAAACCTGAAAAATTGGCTCCCTGAGAAGAAATTCACATCCAGTGAACACATTATAGCAGAAACAACCTCATGTTTTGCAGACTTTGAAAAATCATTAATTTGGAAGGGTTAAAAAATTGGAGAAACGTTTGACAACGTGTATTGAATTGAAAGGAGACTATGTTGAGAAGCAAAGTTGATTTTTTTAAAATATTTTCTTTAAAAAGCCCTGACCTATCAATCCGCCCTCGTACACCTCAAGGTGTCCCCGATTCAGGGGAAGCTGCCTGTGATGAAATAGCTTGGTTCACGAAGAAGAGATGTCAACTGTGATAAGGGAATACAACGACAGAAAAGCGTGTGAGCCTGATGGGATTTATAACCAGCACATAAAACTGCTTGCGCCAAAACTGGCAAATGGCAATTCAAGTGTTCTCAACTTCTTTTACAACAAGGTAGCATACCAGAAAATTGGAGGAAAACTACTGTAAAATGTTGTATAAAGGAAAGGGGACGCAGGGAACCCCAACAACTACAGAGGAATTGCTTTAGAATGTACTCGCTTGAAAATCCTGACAGGACTAATTACAGAAAGACTAATCAGGAAAGTAGAAGACCACATACCCGAAGAAAATTCGGATTTAGGGAAGGAAAGTCTACGTTGTAGGCAGTCCAGTGCCTGAAAAATGATATTGAAGAAATACTGTCAACACCCAGAGAGAACATGCCATATTCGTTTGCTTCGATAAAATATTCCACACCATCAATAGAGACATTCTGATGCAAAAACTGGGATTGATGATCGGAACGAATACTATCTGTACGGAATTATTAGGAATATCATCAGTGATAATTATATTGAAATAAATGATGATCACTCAATCACGGCCAATAAGTTCAAATATTGGAGTCCCATAGGGAAACCACCTGAGTCCGCTATTTCTTATACTGTCGACGGCCGACGTCACGAAAGCAGCAGCATTGGAGGATGTTAAAGTGTAAATATACGCTGATGATATGGCTATTGTCTCATCATCACAAATAACCTACTAACGCTTACAACCTCCTACTGGAATGGGCAGAAAGGACCAAACTCACTGTAAACGAAAACAAGATGATCTCCATGTCATTCAGATGAGGAGGGAAACGGGCACCCTTCTATCACAAGTGCAGACCTTTAGGGAATGAATTTCACCTACCTAGGCGTGGCCTTCTAAACATTTGGTAATGTTTTTACATTAGAAGTCAAAGGCAGAATAACAGCAGCGATAAAAGCGATGAACGACATAAAAGAGCTTAGTAAACTGGCACTAAACACATCTATAAAACTATTCCGCATTCACGTTCTCACCCATCGGCCCTTATGGACTTGAAAATATATGGACATACCCCACAAAGAAGCAAATGATGGAGGTAGAAAAAGCTAAAGCAACATATGTTAAGAACTGTGCTGATAAGAACATTTTAATGTATTACACAGTCTCCTACGTACTTTCAGTCACACACGATTCTTTTTATATCTCTATTTTTGCCCGCGTGTGGCCCCTCTCGCTTGCGACTTCCGTGGACGTGGGCGTGGCCAACTGCCTCTCCCGGCTGCGTGCCCGCTGCGAGCGGCTCTCTCGTGGCAGTTTCGGTCGGTGGTTGGGAGAAGTGAGATGGAAGAGCTGTTTTCCATGCTTGTGCAAACGAGGTCGAAGATTGCATAATTATTTCGGCTTTTCGCCTGCTACTCTTAGTCTGCCATTGCGTTCTGCAATAGCCTCTGTTAATTCTGAATATGAATCTACTTTCTGCAGTGAATTTCAGTTAAAAGTAGGAAATTGTTTTGCAGTTAACCCTGTTTGATTTGGATATTGGTGAGTGGGCTGTTTGATGTATTCTGTTAAAGCAAAATCATTGAATATGGTGTTCGTGAGTGGCTGAAAGTATTTTGTTATAATGCACGTTTACGACTTGTGATACTGTTTTACTGGGGAAAGTTTCCAGATTTTGTCGATTCAAGCCCTGGCAGGTTTTTCATTTGTAGCAATTGAAAGGCAGTTTAGAGAAAGTTCAAAGCAGTTTAAACATAAATGTGTTACTGTATTTTCCAGAGTTGAGAAATTTGGTAATTTCGGCTGTTTTCCAAAGGATGTGTAGATCGGGGAACAGTCTTTAAAATTTATGCGTGTGTATAAAGATAAATGGGTTTGACTTGTAAGTCACCGTTTTTGTAATTTCTAAACTGAAGAATGAGTGTGATTGAAATGTGCTATTCTCTCCATTTCACTGTACAGCACACCATACAGCTCGGCTTTTCTTTGTCCTTTATTACACATAATGTTTGAATTTTGCTAGTTTGGATATGCTACATTGTATGAATGAGGAAGTGCCTTGTTAAATTATTTAGACATTGTGGCATTTATTTCTCGCATTTTGATTTCGTCCTATTTTAGGGCTAATGTAAAGAGTTTGTTTCATATTGTAGACATTGCTCAATTAACATCTGTTTCTCTAAAGATTAGTAGCTATAATTTTAAACCTTTCTATAAGTAATGCCTTTGTACATGCATTATATATATACAGATTCTTATTTCAGTGGGGATAGTTTTAAAATTTTATTCCTTCTGAAGTTTATGAACAGTTTTCCTCAAAGTCTTAACGTTCCTTAAGGGTGCCTTTTGGCCTGTACTGGTCTTATTTGGGGAAATACTTTATTTCCTATGAAAGTGCTTTGTTATATTCAAGCTCTATTGAGGTATAAACTTTGATAATTTAATGTACCTTGGGGGCATGCGTAAGGCTAACTGGACTACATAACTGTTACAGTGATAATTTTCACTCAGTCACTTTCCTTTATTTGTTTTGGCTCTCCTGTTTCATGCTAATACTCAGCTGTTTCAGGTTTGCATTGGTTATATAATTTGACTGTAGTTCATGGAGTTATTTGTTTTTTTCTTTCAGAAAATATGACAAAAGTTTTGTATCAGTTCTTTCATATTCATTCCTTTTTAATGTAATAGTAAATGAATCTCATCCTCCTTGGGCAGTTTTAAAAGGCTATAGTATCAGTTTATCCTTGCCCAAACTGTGTTTGACTTTGACAGTTGGTATTTAGACTATAATTTAAGCCAACATGAAACAACTAAATTTTTGGATCTTGTACCTACATACTTTGTTTCTTGAACTATGTATGTTACTGTTATTTTATTTAATATTATTCAATGTGTTTCTTGAACTATGTACGTTACTGTGCATTTATTTAATATTGTTCAATATGTTTGCTTTTTAAATTTGCTTTTTGCCTTTGATTGCCTTTAATTAACACTATTGATTTATTGAATTTTTTTAATTTCTCATCCTTTTTATATTTAAGCAATCTTGTGATTTTTGTTATCTTTTCTGTTGTTCAAATAAATTTAAAATTTATTGTTAATGCCAGCTTAATGAACTTGCCTTTTATGTAATTATGTTTTTTTTAATACTAACATATTGTGTGTTTTTGCTATCTTTTGCTCATTTTTGGCAGCTGTTATTGTGTAATTGGTTGCTCAACAGCATTTGTTCTTTTTATCCTCGTTGATGCTTTTTGTGGAAAATAAAGTTATTTGAAATTTATACCTTTGTTCTCTTCTCTTATTGATCTAAGTTCTTTTAGTAGTGGGCACCAGTTATTACGAGGCAGTCGCGGCGAAGCTGAGCGGGCTGACGGCGAAGCGGCTGTTATACTAGGTTGCCCTAGGCTATGTCGGCTGCGGCGAGATCTCCTCGGTGGGTGCCGGAGGAGACGAAGAGGTTCCTGCCTCAGCAGGTTCAGTGACTCTGCGTTATTTCCTCTTCGCCATCTCGGAGCTGAATGCCGATCATGTCATGGGTTGTGAACAAAGGCAAAAATCCCTTACAAAGTTCTGCTCGCAACGAATATGAAAGTGACTTTTAAATGCACATTATGCGCTTTTCTACATTCATTTGTTTCGTTGAGAAGTAGAGTCATAAAACGCACCTCGCAGCTGTTTATGTTAAACAAAACGAAGTCACTTGAGTGGATTCTTTATCTTTAAAAGTAAGACGGTAACACATTAAGTATATATTACATTGAAAATAATTAACTACTAATGCTAGTTTGTGCTTATGGTAGTCAATTATACAAGTGCCTATGCTATAGTTTAGATAAGGTGAAAGGCTTTGAATATGTATAATAAACCTGTTTTAAAGGCACTTTGCCGTGAAAAATATTGAATTTTGATTATTTGTAATTTCAGGTGCCAGAGAAATGTGTGCCCCAATGCACAAGCAATTACAATTCTGCAAAGGGAGGAGGTTATGGGAGATTTTATCAATTTCTACGTGATCTGATCCTAAAACAAAAGTGGATTAGATACATACCTAATGGAAGAAGTGTTGTATGCATAAAGCATTCTCGTTTAGAGCGATATATCAAGGGTTGACGCATTTAAAGATAAAGAAGGGAATTTAAAACATCATCCTCGAAACCATCCAGTTTTGCTTCCTGGTGCAGTACCTGGCATATTTCCTAATTAGCCTCAGTACTTTAACAGACATTCCACATTAACAAGATGACTTTCTTCTGAAGGGAAGTAAAGCCGGTGGTCCCGCGTCGTAGGACTCCGAGCAAATTTTCCGGTCTTTCAGATCAACATAGAATGGGACTCTAAGAACCATACCAGTTAAAGAGCTTTCATAAATAAAACTCAATTTCATTTGCATTAACAAGTTCTGATCCTGAATGGTGACCGACATAAGATGAATAGTCTGTCATGGGTAAAAACACATTATTCCATACATTTCTTCCAAAAGAATGAACATTGAAAATCTGGAACAAAACTTATGAGTAGTGCTGCGACATTGGAGTCGCTACATGGAGGAAAGCGTATAGAATAGGAAGGTCAAGGTGTAGCGATAAGGGCTGACATTGACCGCACGCGGTACTGTCTATACAAGAAAAATCTGATGTGTTACACTCACATGACTTTCTCTACTCTTGTACAAACTATTTTTACAAACGCTTATTCTGCATATGCTTCATGTTAATCGAGATATCGAGATGTTAATCTTATTGCTAATTTTCTTGTAGATGCAAGAGGAATTCGTAGGCTTTAAACTATACTCAAATATTTTAAGAGCTGGTTGCTATGTGGAGTATTCCATTTTCTTTGCATTACCAGGACAAAAAAAATGAATAACGAATTTGAGAAAAAGTATAAGTATTGAAAAATTTAAGGGAATAACAAGCAATATCTCGAAAATGATTCACTCAACAAAAAATGTATATGATAAATTGTGTATTTTAACGCGATCTACATTTTTTGTGTAGTAAGCTTTTGTCTATCTCTTATGGTTTACCAGTTACGCAAAAGTCGTTCAGAATGAAGAATACTTTTGGAGACATTCTCAGAAAATTCAAGATATACATTTTATTTGTCATAAAAATATCTTAAACATGTGATATTTTAATCAAAATCGTTAGAGCCATTTTTGAGAAAATTAAAATTTTCGAAAAATGTTCCATGTAAAGGGTAATTTGGGGTGGAGGGATTTTCTTGAAAACCTTCGTGTCGCATCTCTGGAAGATACTGAACCTAAATATCAAGTTTGGTGTTTATCCGACTGTTCGTTTCTGAGTTATGCTGTTCACAGACACACACACACACACGGACATGTTTCCAAAAATGCTTTTTTTTGGATTCAGGGGGTCTTAAAACATGTACTTCCGGTGAAATCTCGGTATCGAATTTTTGGGTGGAATGTAATACTGCCCCTACTTACTATACGTAGTAGAGAAAGTAAAAATTATGCGTCTCGCGAACATTTACTTTATTTCTACAAGTTATAACATATACAGCTGACTTATATAACCGAAATGTCTTTATTAAATCATGAATGCAAAACGCTACGTCACAATGTGCACGTGGATAAGATTCTAAGTCAGTTTATTCCAATGAATTGCAACCAGCAACTTCGTATCCTGTAGTTTATATAACGGAATATGGGCAGAAATAAATGCCGCGCACAGTTCTTCATTAAACGTTTGATTTGATGGAAATGACTCTTGTTGCAGCAGTTTATCCTCACATTTTTGCAATACAACGCTTGTATGTTTCTGTGTTACGTGTTTTCGCACATTACTCGACCTACTATGTGCAGAAGCAATTGTGCTATTGCATGGTTTGTAATACAGGTTTTCTTTAATAATAGAGAACATTTTTCCCCATATTCCAATATATAGTTTTGCAACGTTGTGGTCTTTCGTACCCTTTCCTCTTGCATTTCGTCTACGCGAACACTGTGCAGCGATGCATTTGATTCAATTGTATAGGTAACGCTCTCGTTGTAAACAGTCGACTACAGGCCGCCTCTAAACAAACGTAACGACTCCGACGTTGCAGCCCTACTTATAAGTACATATTATCTGTTTACATCATTTTAAAGATATTATGAATTATTATTTTTCAGTATGAGTTTTCAAAAAAGTAGATCAAAACATGGATAATATCTAGGTATGCTGTATTGGAGCTCTCAAAATACAAATGATTTGGAAAATCCATGAGGTCCAATTCCAGGCATTCCTATTTTTTCGCTGCATTAATAATTGAAAGTTGTTTCTTAGGTAGAACAAGGGCATCTCTCTGCAAACATATACGTTTTTTCTACCTCCCTTCTATATTGTAGAAATTATGTTGAACTGTGAGTTAGCAAATTTTGAGAGCATCACTCATAGAAACACAATATTGTCATGCAATGTACTGCATTTCTGTGCAAAATATGACAAACGAGCATGGCTTTGCTTATTCACAGCAGTCTTCTTCTATTAAGAAAATGATTAGTTCCCTGTATGCATGGAAATGTACATGAAGAGGATCAAGCAAAATTCAATCGCCGACACAAAAACACGAGTAATGTATTGAGAATTTTGGTAGAAAAATGTCCTGTCTGAAGCACCTCAGACTAAACCCAACTTCTGCAACAAATGTAAAATTTTGTGCAATACGTCACGATATCCATTAAACTTACCCGCTTTCAAAATGAAGATCATAATGTAGATGGAGAGGATAATACCATTGAGGAAGTACCGAAAATGAACATAGTAAATGCACATCATCAGCTTCAGGAATTTATCAACTCCTTTAATGGATAACCATTATCGCCTAAAAAAGCTGCATCAGAAAAGGTCGCCATCCAGTTTCCATTCTTCTAGCATGGGCGCTGTTTCTTAGAACATGAGCATCATGCATACTTTCAGGTCAATTAGCACTAACATAATAATATGACAGATTTTCTCCGCATACAAACAGGCAGTTTATATATGATTGTCATATCTGTCAACAAAGTCAGCTTCATTTTGAATTGGTGCATCACTGTTTATCAAAGATCCATCCAACACCCCACACTCGTTAGGAAATTCAGCAATATCATAGAATTCCTGTGTCACATTAACTTCATTTACTGGCCAATAAATTACATTCCTAAATTTTATTCTGTTGACAGCATCAATTACTCTGAGCACACTTCTGCATACTGAAGGTTTAGATACTCCATGAATATCTGCTATTGCATGAAACTGAGAGCCAGTGCAAAGCAGCACATAGTTGTTGTTTTGGGGTTAGTGCTCCACTTTTGCCTGTTGCATGCTGAATGTGATTCTATTCCAAAAGGAGTCATCCATTACCTCTCACTGTGTTCATAAAGAGATGTATTGTCATTATTAATTCTGGGCCTGAAATATTTATGTCTTCTACCCTCCCTTATATGAATTTCATCCTTATCTGAATCATCTGCTACTAAATAGCATTCTATGTAGTTTTCAGATATATTTTACGGTGTATTTACACAATTGTATGCTTTTCTATACATTGTTTTCTCACAAGTATTAAAATATAAGTTCCTCTGCAAACCTTAAACCATTTGTAGATAAACTGCTTACTTTACAAATGTGTGAAGTTACCGTTTGATTGTGAAACAAAACATTTGTAAACTCTATAAAATATCATTTATAAATATTTAAATTTGTTTGTGAAGTTCAACTTTATAAACTTCCATTGTGAAACAGCTTTTTTTGAAATTACAAAGTTTACAATTAACAAAGCTTGTAAAGATTGTGAAACTGGTCCCTGGTGTCTATAGGTATATTTCCTTGCGCACAAACAGCGCGTTTAGCGACACCTTGGATGAAGCGTTAAACCAGGAACTCAGCATTCGTAGCTACGATACGGCGGGTGCTGCGATTAGACACAGAGTATAAAGAAACCGCTCTAAAGTATTTTTAGTTTATCTTCCATTGTACCTAGTAAGCAGAGAAAGTGTTGAATTCCAACAAAAATTCAATAACAAAAGTAACTGGAAATATAAGTTATGAGGAACCCTGAATTTCTTTTAAAAAAACATTTTTGGGGAAAGATCTGTGTATGTTCGCGTGAGCATGTGACTGTGAACAGCATAACGCCAAACCGAAATATCCGATAAATACCAAACTTGCTGTTTAGGTTCAGCATCTTTCAAAAATGCGACACGAAGATTTTTCAAGAAACTCCTCTATTCCAAACTATTCTTTATAGGACTTTTGAATTCTTTTAATTTCTTAAAAATAGCTCCAAGGATTCTGATTAAAAACATTTTATATGACAAATAAAATGTATATCTGAAATTTTAGGGAATAACATGTGAGGTCCTCTTCATTTATAAGGAAATTTACTAATTTTATATAGCTGGTTAACCATTAGAGACCATTGGATGTCTTTAAAACACAACTTTTTTATTTTACTGACGTTCTTTGTGGCATCCGCCAATTCCGAAATATCCGTTATTATTGGTTTGAATGTTTCAATACTTCTGTCATTTTTACCTTCCCAATGAATAACTTTCAGCCTCTATAACTATATACTTCATGCCAAAACAAATTTTGATCACAATGATACATATTCTTAGCTATCCCTACCATTTATCTAACAAACTATCTAGGCGTCAGTTGTCTTTGGAATACATATTATATCCAACACTGCGGTTGTTGATATATTCTATGCCAGATTCACTACCCACATAGACATCAGACAGCTTAACTCTGCAGATTTGTTTAGATAGGTATCCTTGACACTTTAAAGTTAAATTCTTGTAAATGTTCATTTTTCTATTTTTACTTTCTCTACTACGTATAGTAAGTAGGGGAAGTATTGCATTCCACCCAAAAATTCCATACCGAGATTTCACCGGAAATACATGTTTTGAGACCTCCTGAATACAAAAAAAGCATTTTTGGAAACATGTCCGTGTGTGTGTCTGTGTGTGTGTGTGTGTGTGTGTGTGTCTGTGTGTGTGTGTGTGTGTGTGTGTGTGTCTGTGTGTCTGTGAACAGCATAACTCAAAAACGAACAGTCGGATAAGCACCAAACTTGGTATTTAGGTTCAGTATCTTCCAGAGATGCGACACGAAGGTTTTCAAGAAAATCCCCCCACCCCAGACTACCCTTTACATAGAAGATTTTTCGAAAATTTTACTTTTCTCAAAAATGGCTCTAACGATTTTGATGAAAATATCATATGTTTAAGATACTGTCATGAAAAATGAAATGTATATCTCGAATTTTCTGGGAATGTCTCCAAAAGTATTCTTCATTGTGAACGACTTTTGCATAACTGGTAAACCATAAGAGATAGACAAAATTTTACTACACAAAAAATGTAGATCGCGTTAAAATACACAACTTATGTCATATACATTTCTTTTGTTGAGTGAACCGTTTTCGAGATATTGCTTGTTATTTCCTTAAATTTTCCAATACTTATACTTTTTCTCAAATTCGTTGTTCATTGTTTTATGTCCTGGACATGCAAAGAGAATGGAATGCGCCACATAGCAACCAGCGTTAAAATATTTGACTATCGCTTAAAAGCTACCATATTTCCCTTGCATCTACAAGAAAATTAGCAATAAGATTGACATCTCGATATCTCGATTAACATGAAGCATATGGAGAATAAGCGTTTGTAAAATTAGATTGTACAAGAGTAGAGAAAGTCATGTGAGTGTAACACATCAGATTTTTTTCTATAACTCACCAATTCTTTTAACCCCCATTATATTTATAGTTTTCAAAATACTTATCTTAATTATCTCTCTCGGTAACCACAGCCATCTGAATGGTACATATTGGACTCTCTGTAATTTAGTTACCTGTAGTAAGTAGAAAAACTATTGCATTTCATTAAAAAATTTGATAGCAAAATTTCACCTGAAATACATGTTCTGAGACTTCCCGAATAAAAAAGGCATTTTCAGACAAATCTGATGTGATACATTCATATGACTTTCTCCAGCCTCTATGGTTTATTATAACGGGTATACAAACTAGTGTTATTAAATATTATTTTTATAACTACTTCATTTTAATCCAAATAAACTTTTGCAGAAATAGCTACATTACACATTTCGTTACGCTCGTAGATTCAAAGGGAACAGCGATAGGATAGGATTAGAAGCGAAGGGGGACTTAGCACCTCGACCTACGCAGATCTTTTGTGTCTAGGCCCCCGACGGGGAGCCCCCGGGGGGGAGGGATGAGGTGAGTGGAGACAGATGGAGGGCGACCAGGTGGTACGACAGGCAGAGGGCAGGGCCCCTACCATTTACAGATTTGAACTCCCCGGGTGCTGGCTGGTGCTCCCTTAGGCTTACACATACCCTGTAGGGTCCGGGAGCCCCGGACTCGCAGTCCGGAGAACGAAGGTTTCCATAGAGCATTCTTTCCTCCTGCCATGCACACGCCGAGACCTTCCATCGACACTTGCAACCCTGAAAGAGACCAAATAGATGAAGTGAAATGAGATGAAATGGAGGAGCCGGAAATTCGGGGGATCTAATCGTCCTTCCCAAAATTCGCCTGGCGATCCGGGGAAACCCTTGAAAAAACCCATGGGCCAGGAAGGTCGGTCACAGGAATCGAACCCACGACCTACCGAATGCGGGCCACAAAAGTAAAAGCCTGAGCCATCCCGCTCGGTAAGGGAACAGCGATAGTCAAATGTTTAAGACCTGGACGCTATATGCTGTCCTTAAAATTCCACACTGTTTCCATGTAATTCCGAGAAATAGCTAAATGTTGACAGGACTTTAAAAGAATGGCTAAATATGGAACAATTTGAACCATTAATAACCGATATCTCGGAAATGGCTGAGATAACAGAATAGTTATTTGAAGTAAATTGTGCGTTTTAAAGAGGTCTGCATTTCTTGTGTAGTAAGTCTTCTTCGATCGCTTAACGTTTACTAGTTATACAATATTATACAAAATTCCTTCCGATGAAGAGGGCTTCACAGGCTATTCCCAGAAAATTCAAGATATACATTTTATTTGTCATGTAAATATCTTTAATATATGATACTTTAATCGAAATGCTTAGAGCCATCCTTTAGAAAAAAATTCGAAAAATGTTCCATATAAAGGGTAGTTTGGGGTGGGGAGATTTTCTTGAAAATCTTCTGACGCATCCTTGGAAGATGCTGAACTTAAATACTAAGTTTGGTAATTGTCCGACTTTTCATTTTTGAGTTATGCTGTTCACAGACACACACAAACACACAGGTACACTAAAACTAAATTGAGTTTATTTGTGGAAGCTCTTTAACTGCTGTGGTCCTTAGCTTCCCATACTATATTGCACGTGAAAGACCGGAAATTTTGCTCAGAGGCCCCTTTATCAGGATTGAGGTTCTTCTACGCGTCGTAAATCTACCACACTGGACCACCCTTCCGAACGAAGCCATGCTGATTTTTATGTCCGAAAAAATCCATCACCCTCCGCCGGGTTTGAAACCGCGACCTCGGGAACTAGAGGCTAGCATACACTACACCATGGAGGACGACACATGGGTATACTGCCACACATACGTACATGTTTCCAAAAATGCTTTATTTGGATTCAGGGGTCTCAAAACATGTATCTGGTGAAATCTCGGTATCGAGTTTTTGGGTGGAATGCAATACCTTCTCTACCTACTATGTACGTGGTAGAGAAAGTAAAAATGCGCGCGCGCGCGTGTGTATGAGTACGTCTGTCCGTCTGCAAACATTTACTTAAAAAACTCAAAATGGAAAATTCGATTAAACACCAAAATTAATATTTAAGCTCAGTGTCTTCCAAAGATGCGCCCGAATATTTTCAATCTTTCCACCCCATACTACGCTTTACATGAAAATGTTTCTTTATTTCTTATTCTCTTAAAAATGGCTCTAACGATTTTTATTAAAATAAATGTTTAAGATATTTGCATGAAAAATGAAATTCAAATCTTGAATCTTATGAGAATAGCTTGAGAAGACCTCCTCATTCCGAATGACTTTTTTACAAACTTTTTGGTAAGCCAAAGAGATAGACAAAATATTACTACACAAAAAATGTAGATCTTGTTAAAGCACACAATTCATATAACTTTTGGTTATGAAGTTAACCATTTGGTGTATTCCTTCTTATTGGGTTTAATTTTTAAGTAGGAATTCTTTTCTCAACCAGAAAGTCTTTATTCATTTTTTCCTCTTGGCCATTCAAAGGGCATGGAATTTCAAAGCCATCACATAGTGACGCACTTTAAAAATCTGACTGTCCTTTACCTACTGTTCTACAACGAAATGTGTAAATGTGAAGTGAAAGGTATCTGGATAAACAAAAAGTAGACATAATAATAAACCTTTTTAAGAAGAGATAGTAGAGAAAGTAACGTGAATGCAACACATAAGATGTTTCTAAATGGTGTCGCTATTCATTTGTTTGTCAAGGTGTCATGTAAAGAATATTGCATTTTTAGGCCAGCTCAGTTTTAAAACACGAGTATCGATTCTATTTTCTCCATATCTTCAACCGTTGTACCTTTAATGAAGTGCGTAATGAAGCTATTTCTGCAAAGGTTTATCTTGATTATTATTAAACAGACAAATATGCTTTCATAAGAATAGTTTGTAGAAGCTATATAAAAATAAACTACAGTAGGTATAGAGTCATGTGAATGTTGTAACAGGTTATACGAATGTACAGCTTAAATGTTTATATATGTGTCAGATTTATGATTTTTGTATTATTCCTCATAACTATTTATTAATTTATATTGCTGTTGTTTAATGAGTGTACTCTGAATCGCTTCTGTGTGCTGGCATATTTTAGGAATTATGCTTTATTTAAATTATGCTTTATTCGAAATTAAACACGTAATCATGGCCAGAGCCATGTTCGTTTATGTTTATTTTTAAAAACTTAAGTGAAAAATATATAAAATGTCATATTTATAATTTAAAATATGGTAGAAATTTCGCGAAAATTTCGCGGTAATTTTTAATGCCATAGACAATGGCTTTCATTGTCACAGCTGTGGCGTGATGTTTTTTAAATTCGGTTTTCAGTCGTTGTTATCGATTGTTGATCACTGCACTGCTTATGGTCGCATTTCCTTCAGTTTATTTCTGTTACTTTCCGCGCGGTGAATATTTTTTCCGCTGCAGCAGTTATTTCAAGAACTTCACAGTTAAAGAATTTCTAACGGAATGCTCTAAAAGCTCAGTAACACCCTATCAGCTGTCATGGGTGCTCCTACATATCATAAAATAGAACAATAGCATAGTCTAAATCTTCGGGTTAATGTACCTTTCCAAATGAATTCTCATTCCTTTACAGCCAATATCTTAAAAACGAACACATTTTTTAAAATCTGATGTGTTACACTTACATGACTTTCTTTACTCTTGTACAAACTATTTTTACAAACACTTATTCTCCATATACTTCATGTTAATCGAGATAAACATATGAAAAAAACTATCCTATTGCTAATTTCCTTGTAGGTGCAAGGGGAATATGGAAGGCTTTAAGCGCTCCCATCTGAGAAAAAGAACGTGTTGTAAAACACAAACAAATAACAAGGAACATTTGGGAAATTTTCACTAAAAAAAAGTATATGACATAAATTGTGTGTTTTAACGAGTTCTACATTTTTTGTGTAGAAGCATTTTGCCCATCTCTTACGGTTTACCAGTTATGCAAAAGTCATTCAGAAAGAAGAGTTTTTTTGGGGACATTCCCAGAAAATTCAAGATATACATTTTATGTTATGAAAATATCTTAAATATATGATAGTTTAGTCAAAGTTGTTAGAGACATTCTTGAGTAATGCAAATTTGTTAAAAATAGTCTGAGTGGGGAGATTTTCTTGAAAATCTTCGTGTCACATATTTGAAAGATACTGAACATAAATACCAAGTTTGGTATTTATCCGACTTTTCGTTTTTGAGTTATGCTGTTCACACACACACACACACACACACACACACGGACCTAAGTCTAAAAGTGCTTTTTTGGATTCAGGGGCCTCAAAGCATGTATTTCCAGTGAAAAATCTGTATCGAATTTTGGGTAGAATGCAATAGTTGCCTTACTTACTATACGTAGTAGAGAAAGTACAAATTCTTTCGTTTTTATCGTGAAAATAAAGATTTTCGTAGAAACACTTAATTTTCCAAAAAATTCGCTATAAAATTATAGCCATAAATTTCTTACCTTTATTACAAATTGTGTATGTTTTTCTTGCTACATCTCTCTGTTGCATTTCGCGTTAACCGTTAATAGCAAGAAAACCCGGGCGTGATATCAATGCCTTCATAAACTTAGGAATTATGTACCACGAAAAACACGTTTGATTTGTTTCACATCCAAGAACAATAAACACGCTATTGATTTGATTACTTTGTGCCTAAGCTGTATGCTACAGTAACAAAATAAAATCAGAAAGATAGAATATTACACACTTCGCTCAAGTCTTCCGTCGCTGAAATCTTACTGGCAGCTCGCCCTCTATCTTCTATGTAGCCTTGGTGCGGAGATAACTTTTAAGAAACAACCTAAAGATAATTATCGACACATTTCAAATGTACCTATTTGAAATCGGTACACAACTAAGAGTAAGATTAACTTCCTAAAATATACTGTTATTGTTACCCCCCCCCCCCAAAAAATACCGAAATACAAGAAGCAAAATGCTGCGAAGCCACCAAAAATGTAACCTCATAAGTGCATTTTATGATCTTGTTGCTTCTTCCATTGTGTTTTGTAACGTTTTTTACTAAATCCTAGCATTTGTTATATTGTTTAATAAATTACACTGTGTTGTCTTGTCTCATATGATACAAGTTTCCGTTATTGCTCCTGAGGCACTTGGGCTTATTGTGCTACCTGTATCGTTTTAAAGCCAATTCATCTTGCGTGCAAGGAATGTAATTTCATAACAGGTATGGTTTCATATTCTTCTGGTTCTAAAAACATTTCCCATAAAGCAATATATCGCCTGTGAACCAAAGCTTCACAGGAGCATATAATATGCTGGGCTGTTTCATTTTTTTTTTCTGCAATCTGAGTTCACAGATTGAAACATTCCCATCTTGTTAAGGTGATTTTTCACATGAGCATGTCCTGTGAGAAATGCAGTAACTATTATCAGATGGTCTGTTACATTGAAGTAAGCTTTCAGCACCTTTCTTACTGATTTTCTAATAAATAGTTTACCATGTTTGTTTCCTGGAATTTTAAGCCAGGTTTTAAGTTGTTCTGCTTTGGACCAGTTCTTAATAGCCTCTCTTACTAAACATCGAGATGTTCTTAGAGCCGGCTTCAGGCCAATACATTTTGAAGCTGCTCCTTGTCTTGCAAGTTCATCAGAATTTTTATTTCCTTCTCTGCCGCTATGATCCGGAACCCAAATGAGTTGAACTTCATTCTTTTTGTAAGCTAATGAGCATGCTTAGGCGGTTTAAAACCAGTTCTGACGTTACCTTATGACTACTTAGAGCCTTAAGTGCAGCCTGGCTATCTGAGAAGATAAGGATCTGTTTTACCAGTGTAAGCTCTCTATATTTTCATGTATGAATTGAATAATAGCATATATTTCTGTTTCAAAAACAGTAGCATATTCATCCAAGAAAAATTTTTTTTTGCATCTTGGACTTACGCCACATACTCCGGACCTTTTTCCTCAGCAATTTCTTTGAGCCGTCTGTAAATCACATCAAAGTTTTATCAGGAGTTTCCAGTTTTACTCGTCCAACGTTCAGGATCAGTAACGACCCTGAAATGCTTTATAAAGGGATTAATTGGAATCATATGGTCTGACGGCATTTTCAAAGATGCATTTCCTATGAATTTTCTAACCCTTAACAAACCTCAATCTATTTCAAGAATTCTCAGCTGCTTAGCATGTTGCAGTCTATAGACTGCCATACCTGTCTCCTTCATTACAACTAAATGCAATGGAGTCAAGTTCAAGAGTGTCTCCATTGCTGCAGCAGGAGTTACTTTCATAACTCCTAAAACTGCTATACGTGCTCATCTTTGAACTTTATTTAGTTGAAGGACCTTAGGCCACCAAATCAATGCTCCATAGGTTATCGATGATATTATTACCCTGGTATATATCCAGTGGATCATAGCAGGTCTTATTTCCCATCATTTACCATACCTGCATTTAACTACTTCAAAGGTTTTCGCAAGTTTTATGGTTCTGTTGTAATGCTGATTCCAGTTCACCTTGGAATCAAAAGTGATTCCCACGTATTTGTGTATTTTAAGTTATTTACCTTGAGGATATAGAGATTCCAATCTCTTTATGTCTATTCTTCTTGTAAGTGGTACTATGGAGGACTAATAATAAGCGCGCGTTCACAGACCATTTTATCACAGCACTCAGGGTCGACGCATGAGTTCCCTGGTAGTTCCTTGTATTTATCTCGAACTATGGTGACGACATCATCAGCATAGCCGTGATATCAAAGCCTAGGTTACTTGCTTGAACAAGTAGCCCATCAACCACCAGGTCCCACAATGGGGGTGATAGCACCACACCCTATGCACAACCGCTCATGAACTTTGCAGCTAGGCAAAGAGACCTGTATGAAACATTCTGCCTCTCAGCATGAACTGAATCCACCGACAACAGGTTTCATCAGTTCCATGTTTCCTTACAGAATTAGTTATCGCATTAAAGGAGGTGTTATCAAAGGCACCCTCAATAGGTAGGTTAATGAAGGCAGCAAGTGCCAGCTCCTTTTCCTGAATTGTCCTTTCCAGTTTATAGGCGACCTGAAAAAGGGCAGATTCAGCTAATGTGCCCGTACGATGGGCATTATGATTCTGGTGCAGAGAATATACCTCCAAAACACCTCCTCTTATATACCTAACTATTAATTTCTCAAGAGTTTTGAGAGTTATTGACATTAATCTAATGGAGTCTTAGGGACTTAGGAATTCCATGTCTTTGGTATAAATACCATTCTAAGATGCATTCAGTTCACTGGAATTTTTCTAAGATAAAGGTTGTTCTTATGATTTGTATCAATGTTTGTTATAATTCATCAAACCCTCGCTGAAGCATAATAGGTATCATTCCATCACTTCCTGGAGATTTAAGGGGTTGAAATGAAAACACTGCCCATTTTAATTGTTCATATTTGATGACTTCCTTTGCGATTTTATAGTCATTGGCGATTTTCCTAGAAGCTCTCTTCCCAGAGAGCCTCAACCCCAGACCGTCCCATCCTTCCTTAGGTTGATCAAGTATACTCGATCGAGGGAAGTGAACTCGAAGAAGTTCTTCCATTGTCCCCTTCTGTGTTTCAGTGTATTCTCCATTTTCTAATTGGAGATTGCTAATAAGGCTTTATGGATCCTTTTAAGAGGCTTCTGAAGTCTAGCACGTTCTGGGGCCGTTTCTATTCTCTCACGGTGCTTCCTCCAGGAGTCCTTCTTAGCCTTCCTCAAGGTTCATTGTATTCTGTCAATGATGTACTATAAACTGTTTGATTCGTTTTGCAAAGTTAAACAATCTGTGAATTTTATTCCCGTTACTTGCAAGGTCTTGATTCCAGCGGGGCACATTCCTGTTGGCTTGCCTTGTTTTTAGAGGAAAGTTATCATTAAATGCTGAGATTATTGCATCCTACAAATGTTCTGCAGCATTTTCTAAATCTTCACTGTCATGAATTTTATCATCCAACTTACTCAGATTACTGACTTAGTCTTTCCTGTGGGCATCCCAGGTAGTTCTTTTTGGATCCCAATAAGTTCTGATTTATTGAGAAATACATTTTACTTCAAATTGGTCTGAAAACTCTCAATTACACTTAAGTTCAACATTACAATTACTAATTTTGTTGGGTCCAGTTTACTTTAGCATTATTTATCTGGCATGAGTTAAACCCTCAGGGGTGGTAAAGTGTTTTGTTCAAATATCTCTCAATGTAGGAAAAGAAAATAAGAGCAACGGTTTGAACGCATATAGAAGTTAGAATATTGAGTAACCTGCAGCTATATGTTTGTTAACTTGAAGAATCGTTAACAGTTTCACAATTAGAATTCATAATTCGTCTCGTTGCCCTTGATAATTCCACAATTCACAGTTCTACAGTTGTTTTATTAACTTTTAAGAAGCAACAATTTCATAATTATAATTCACCTACCACTTCGTTGCTTTGGCAATTTACAGTTAAAGCTTTATAAAATGTCTGATTAATCTGCTGGTTTGTATTCGTCCGTAACTTTCAGCACTTGGCGTATTTCTACGTACAAATGAATTTAAACCACACGTCTAAGGATTGTAATTTTGAAATACTTCTACAGAACAGAAATGTTAGTTGAACATTTTGAATAATTTAAAAATGGACGCGAGTGCGCCACTTCCCCAGGCAGAGTTACAAGAGAATCATCTATCGCTGGCTTGTCGGAACCTCCTCGTGTTGTCTCTTCGCTCAGTCGACCGCCGGGCGAAACCATGGGATCGGCTACGTGACCACACGTCACAACCCTGCTGTTCGCGCGTCACCTGCGAAGAATTATCACTACACCATATTGTACGATGCATTCCAACTAAATTTCCTTGCTGCTGGTGGAGCAAAAATGCTGCTAGCAATGTTTCAGCTTCGGATAATACATATAATATAGTTTTGATATATCCTGTATGTAATTAGAAAATATAATTCTTTTTGACATTATGCTCATCTGTCTATTTGAAGAACTAATTAATGTTGGAGAATATACTAATATGAATATATGCCAGGTTTTATAATCACAAGAATTAATGTTAATCCATCTCTCTTAATTAACAAACAATTCATTCGTAGCATTAATTTCATCCACAAAGCATAGCTGATGAATCTGCGTAAGGTAAAAATTGCATTTGCTTACACAGCTTATAACCAGGATTACAATGTGTAAACAAGCCTTAGTACTGAGCTCACCTATTTCATCTACATGTGTTTCAGGGCTACAGAAGCAGGCAACGGCGATAGATGCATGTGGTGAGACGTGGAGTTCGCGCTGTGTAAAGGAGTTTTCCCTGGATCTTGGATACTCGGTTGATGCTTCTTCCTTGGGGGGGCTCGTTCCCGGGACCCCTGGATTAATGAGCGCAGGAAGGTGGCATCTGGATGAGGATTGGTGTCATTCTGGAATCGTCAGGGACGATCTCCTCGCTAGCCTGCATCATTGTACGGATCTGGTCACCCTATGGTTCTTTCCTTCATCCCTTTCTCCCAGGGGTCACATAACACACAATGGGCCTACTGGGATAGTCTACATGCGGTGCTGAGCTCTAGTGGTTGGGGGCTCCCTTCGTCTGATTGTCTTATCCTATCCTTATACAAAATTTATAACTCATCCCACTTTTCGTTTTTTAAGTTATGCTGTTCACAGACACGCACACACGTGCGCATGGGTTTTTATCTTTTATCTAAAAGCATCGTGTGATGCATTTACATTACTTTCTCTGTTCACTCTTCTACAAATTATTCTTAGAAAATAATTATTCTTCTATCCACTTGTTAATTCAGACAAATTTTCATTTAACATTTACACATTCCGTTGCAAGTAATTAGGATACAGAAGAATAAAGCGATAATCAACGTTTTAAAACGCGGGTGGTTATGTCAATGGCGTCTGACAAATTATAAGTATTTAAATATCCAACAAATAACAAACAATATCTCGGGAATGATTAACGCCATAAGGATTTGCATTTTATATAAATTATATGCTTTAATGAGGTCTACATTTTCTGTAGCGTAAGATTTGTCTATCTCTAAAGATTTACCCCTAATACAAGTCTTAGACGAAGAGACTTCATAGAATAGATTCAAGATATTGTAAGACCCCTACCGGGAGTGGTTACTTCGCAGTAGTTGGTTACGCTAGGAGGGTGATAGCTCAGATATAGGGGGATGCGTCAGTACTGGGGTGGTAGGTAAGCCGCAGCGGCGCTCCAGGATGTGGGTAGTTAATTAATGCACAGGGGATCCATTGACCCAATAAATTGTATTTGTTTCTATGTGAGTACATGGGGCCCGTAGTCGGGCAACTTAGACTGAGTGAAGCCCGTGCAAGCAGAACAGATCTTAGAGTAGATGCATCCTTACTTATTTAACTGCTGTTGCGATTCGTGTATTGAAGGAAGACCACAGGTCGTCGACGATATAAGTCACCCTCTCTCCGCTAGTCACGAGGCTATTCCACGATTCTCTCAGCCATCACACACCCATCACACTCCACGAGTCAGACCCCGTAGTGTATATACTTTTGGAAGTGCTGACTCCGCATTCCTTAGCGCACCTGTGTTGAGGTAACCACATTTCAAGATTTTCTGCTCGGTTACCTCATCTGACGTAATCCCCGGTGCTCAACCTGATCCACTACATCGGTCCCAGGTTCGCTAAATTCTGACTCCGGAATTTAAAATTTAAGAGGGGGCAAACATCTTAGGGGGTACTAAAATTGTCTGGTTAGACAAGGTTTAATAGAAAGGAGAGAAAAAACATGGGCTGAGCCTTATACAGTTGACATGCTCGGGGGTACTCTGCTGTCCAAGACTCGCTAATCAGGGAAGAAAGTATTTTTATGTAAGAATTGGTGAGTTCGACTGCGCACCCGCAGCCTGCTGCATTTCTTCGCCTCTTCTACGTTGGTTGCTTACTTCCGTGCTCGGAGGTGAACTTTGCCTTGTATGTTTGAGTGTTCTGTGACAGCACTACTGATTGACTCTGCTTATGTAAGCTGTTTTCCTGGATGGCATCTTGTTTCGTCGTATATCGATTCCTCTGTAATGCAGTGCATTCCATCAGGGTGCACCAATTCTTCCTGGCCTGGCGTGACCCTCGTGGTGAGTTACTGTAACCTGTGCTCTGCTGGGCACTGCTTGACCTGTGTTCTTCTTGTTGGTTGCTTCTCTTCTTGGCCATCACTTGGTGCACAGCGACAGAGTTTGTTTTTCAAAGATGGATTCCACTTCCGAAAGGTGGAAGGGAGTATGGTGTGTTGTTTAACTTTTACGGGATGAGACTAAACACAACAGAGAAAAGGTAAATTTAGAAAAGTAAGTGAGTACCCCTGCAGACTCTCTGTCTCTCCAAATTTTGAAAAAAAACACGGAAAAATCTAAGCTCCGTTATCTAGGTATGATGCAACTGCTTGGCTTGGTATGATTGTTCCAAAAAAATACATATATGTACATATATACAATTATGTATCATCTGTAACTGTACAATGAAATTGTTTTTGTGCTACATTGTGTTTGGTGTGTAGACGGTGTTTACTTCTTCGGATGTTGATGTAGGCTTCCACAATTTTGTTGTTTTGTTGATGTTCCTTGCTTCCTTAAAGGGGAAAGGGTCGCTGAGGCTGCTGTAGACTAATCCTCATTCGTCATTTCTCTTGGTCCTGCATCCTTGAGGACGTCCTCTATGAACAGACTTAAATTTTGCCTTTAGCTCACAGAAAATAAATATTTTATTACATAACACAATTTAACGGCATTGTAACTAATATAATAGTAAGTTGTAACAAATCATACAATGAATCACGAGGAAAAAAACATATTTACATTTCGTCTTTCATTAATCTATTTACATACAGGTCCCAGTGTGGTGTACGCCACTGAACAGTGCAAAGTCGAGGTTTGCACGTGTCGCGACAAATACCTGCGACAGCGAGATTCATTACCAGACTGGAGTTTTGCTGCCCGCCGATGCGTACCGTCATTCACAGTGGGATGTGTGTGAAGGTGACATCTGTGTTTCTCAGTCGGCGAAAAACAATTTTGTTCCCATTCGCGTGTGTCGAAAGTGTTACAAATGTGCTATCTGAGTAATGCGTGGAGGATACCTGTGACTTTCCTGCTTGGTTGCTGCTATAACATACCTCATTCCCCTTGTTTTTTAGCCTTTTTCTTTAATATTTATTTCCGTTCTATGTTCGTGTTGATTCTGAGGCGGCATCGGTTGGTGTTGCAACAATTATAATTCCCTGGGGTGACGTGTTCTGTGGTTCCACCGTGGTCGTGTTTGAAATGTTCGAATTTTCCTGACAAGATTTCTTAAATAGTCTGTATGCTACCGTGGCCCTGACTACTATACAAAAAATCATAAATACTATTTCTATAATTTCGATGAGTTCATCTTGCATTATAAGCTTGATCGCACTGTCGGGAGTGTAGTCGCTAATATGAGCTCGGGTTTCCTCATTAACATGGCTGCTACTATCGTTTAGCAGAGCCGTGCAAAACTAAATGCAGCTTAGCGTTGATGCTGTGCTCAAACAGGATGCGAGATTCAACATTTCTATATTTTTGGTCCATGTCGTATATTATTTGCCTTGGTTGTGAGATTGATTTGTTGATTTTCATTTGCTTATTTGCCGCGTTACATTTATCCACTGGTTTGCACATTGATTTACTTCGCCTTGCCTGTTATACACTGTCTTAAAGATTTTCTTTTGACGTTTATTTAATTCTAGTACTGTAGCGTTTCATTGTTGTACCAGAGTGAACGTTATTGGATTTTTGTTCTATTATCTATTCTCTATGCGCTAACGTATGTGTAAGGTGCGAAGAAAAAAAGTTCCTGGCATCAAGCTATAGTTCTCAAAGTAAATTATCAAATACCTATCTCAAATTCATCTTAAACTAACAATCCTAGAAATAACATCACTATGAAATAATCTAACGACCTCCAGTAAATCTTGTTTCCTATTCTCTTTCATAGTTTAATCTGCTTCCCGGAACTTAAGAACAAGGAAAATACTTATTTTTATGCATACTTATTCTCTTTTGTGTCCGTCGGTCTATTGTGCTCTCAACTCCTGGGGGGGATAATATATATTGTTCAAATTTCTGTATCTGAACATAGATATCTGCATTAAACGAATAATAGGATCGGGTCTCAGATTTCCCATTATATTTCGCTTTCAGATATATTTTATCTTCATCAAGACAAAAAAAACCATTAAAAGTGAATCGAGTGGATTATCACTTTATAACTTAAATTATGGTCTGAAGATATATTACGTCATTTATTGTAACTTATTACTTAACCTGTCTTACGGATTTGAGAACTATTGTTGAGGTTTAATGTATCACTTTCTTTCTGTTTCTTGTTTATTTGTTTTCTGCTTCATCTTTACTGCAACGTGGATGGGGTTCTGTGACGCATTTCATCATGTAACAATTTCAACACTTAAAGTTGTGTATTGATAGACAGTGATATGCTAGCGATTTTTATTGTGTTTATTTATATGTGGTAATTAGACTGTGTTTACTCGCTGTGCGTCTGTCGCAAGCGTGTTGCACTCTTACTTTCTTCTCGGCATAATATGGTGAAATCCTACTAACATGGACATTCTGTCGTTTTACAATTTTCTCGTCTTTATTACATAATTAAGCGGACTCAGTTTTTTCATTATTTATACGGTCCTGTGTAATTCATCAAAAGTTTCAAAAGTGGCTCTACCTACCCTCCTTCTAGGGGTGTATAGCTTCACCAAATTGCCGACTTTATATTCGACGTACCGCCTCTTTGAATCATATAAGGTTTTATTTTTTCTCTTACTCTTTGCTATGTTCTGGGATACTAACGCCCTCGCTTTTAGTACTGTCTCCTGCGTTTGCTGCACCAAAAGATTTTGTGAGGTGCCCTGTAATTGAACGTCTGGGGGTGACACGGTTTCCGCGATAGCGTGAATTTCATGCTTAACACATTATATTTAATTTTTATTTTCTTGACCATTTGTTTATTTAGCATTCATCACCCTTATATTATAAATAACTTTTAGCTCTGTGTAGTCTTATTCTTCCGTCGTTAAATACATTTATTTATTTATAGTTCTCGCCTGCACAATTTGTTTTTGGATAAATCGACTCCAACTGACTTAACATTCGCCAATTATTTTCGAAATAAGTTAACAAAAACAATACTATGATTAAACTTAAATATTCGGTGAATCTCAGACATTCATAAAACATTCCAGCGATAACTTTTTAGTGTCTATTCTACTATAAAAGATATGGGAAACTAAAAAAACTCTCATAATTCATGTACGCATATTCCTTGAGCGTACATAACAAACCACTCAAAAATAAATTTGTCATCAGCATTGTCTTCCTGAACTTAGCTAGTAGGACAACAAATATACTCCGTTTAAATCTTTAAATCTCAACATTTGGTGTCTTAAAAACGTGTGGATACACCAGGATCGCAGTCGGATAACTCTTTGCACCTCACTTAAGACATTTTCCCCTATCATACCTCTAAAAAAACACAGATGGGTGGCGTAGATCACCACCTGGTCAAAAAAAACTTAAAATTACGCTGGAGGTGAAAACACATACAATGCGTTGTATTACAATAAATTTAATTATTTACTTTTAAAGCATCTGAGGACTATTATGAAAATGTAAAACGTAACCTCTTTCCTTCTTTTTTCTTACTCTTTTCTACTTTCCCTTTCTTTTCCTTCATTATAATCACTTATTACTGTACGGGTGTGGAAGAAAATGCATTTCGGAATTTTGGGGTGGAAGCACTTTCACTACTGTTGTGGTGGAAAGTGAATCGTCAGCATGCTTCGCTGACATTGAACCTGTCAACCATCTCCTGGTGTTTGTGAATACTTAGCGCTCGCTATGCGTAACAAATATTGGTCAGTTATGATTTCCTTTATCCTGCCAATGGAAGCTAATTTTCATCAAAATAAATTGATTTGAGGTAAGTAAAATATTGCAGCAATATTATAATTATACTTGGATAACATATTGAAAACTCGCTTTTAAATGCATTATATTTTATAGAAATTCGACGAAGCTTTAATTGGGGTAATTAGCTTTGAATACATTTATAAAATTGGAGTTTTACTTCTACAATGATATACGGTGAACTTTTAAATTGCCATAATCTTTTTGTCAAACTCTACAGAGCTGGGTGTTAATTTTGCACGTTTGTCGTTTACACGTCTCTTATGTCCGTTCTAATTGCACTGGTGACGCGTATTTGACTGCTCACGGCATCTTGACTTTTGGGCTTAAACTAACTTAATATTTACATGTTGCAGCTGAAAGAGAACTTATATACTAAAGCTATGCATCTTATTATGAAATTATTAGAATACAGCATGCCCTTAAAAAAGGCATGATTCAACGGGTGGGCTTTTACATGGCATCATGGCTGGCTTTTCTTATCTACAGTGGAGGGCGGGGGAGAAAACAAAATAATTAGATTTGAGCATATGCATAGGTGACAGGGGACGAGAAAAGAATTCTGGGAGTCTTGCTGCGCAGTTCCACCATTTTGTGGTGGTAATATGTAGCTTCCCTTACGTCCCAAACTGTTACTTGGTAGTGCCACCTTGTAGGTGTACTCCACTACATTGTAGTCGGCGCCTACCCCACATTGTACTTGGCGCTCCACCAATTGTACTCGGTGCCCCACCAATTGTACCTGGCGCCTCCGCCAAATGTAACACCCCTACCGAGGGTGATTACACCGCAGTAGTTGGTTACGCTAGGGGGTGATAGCTCAGAGGTAGCGTCGGTACTGGGGTGGTATGTAGGCCGGGGCGGCGTTCCAGGATGTGGGTAGTCATTGCACAGGGGATGCATTGGCCCGATAGATTGTATTTGTTTCTATGTGAGTACATGGGTCCCGTAGTCGTGCAACTTAGACTGGGTGAAGCCCGTGCAAGCAGAGCAGGTCTTAGAGTAGATGCATCCTTACTTATTCAACTGCTGTTGCGCTGGCGACTCGTGTATGGAAGGAACCCACAGGTCGTCGACGATACAAGTCACCCTCTCTCCGCTGGTCACAATACTATTCCACGATTCTCTCACCCATCACACTCCCATCACACTCCACGAGCCAGACCCCGTAGTGTATATACTTTTGGAAGTGCTGACTCCGCATTCCTTAGCGCGCCCGTGTTGAGGTAACCGCATTTCAAGATTTTGTGCTCGGTTACCTCATCTGACGTAATCCCCGGTGCTCAACCTGATCCAATATACGTTTTGTTTCTGGTGCAAATGTTTTAAGCATATGGTACTTATAATCAAAGTCGTTAGACCCATTTAAAATGAAAGTTAAAAGATAATAAAACATTTTCCATGTAAAGGGTAGTTTAGACTGGGAATCGTGCCCCATTTTTGGAAGACGCCTGAACTTAACTACCAAGTTTGGTACCAATTAACCGACATTTCGTGTTTTGAATTATGCTGTTTACAGACAGTCAATCACACAAATGTGAACTTTATTTCTAAAGAATTCTTTTTTATTATTCAAGGAGCCCAAAAACTTGTATTTCCGGTAAAATCTCGGTAGCAAATTTTTGGGTGGTATGTAATACTTCCTCTGCCTATTAAGGGTAACTAGTGGGGAAAGTGATAACATTTGTCTTTGTTTCAGGGGAACCCAAAATGTGTATTTCCAGTGGAATGCATTCTTTCTTCTAACCCTAAAATAGGTGAGTTGTTTAGAGAATAAAGGTGATCTAATAAATTTGATTAACAAATTAGGTAGTTATTGTAATGTGGTGTTGTAATGTTCCTACAACAACACCTGAACCAGCGATAAGGAAGTGGTGCGCACGGCGGAAGGTGTTGAAAATAGAGGAGGTTGGGAATCGGTTACAGAATAATGCTGATGTCGGTTTTAGTCAGTAGGTAAAACCAATATAAGCTTCCCCCTCTCCATAAATTCGTTTGTTTGAGGTCTATAAAGTGTCGCAAAATTTGGAATTGTTTCCATTAGCTTGAGTAATTCTTGTGTTATCTCACTCATGGAGATTGAACCGAGATCTTAGAGCAGGTATTCTGGAGAGGTGAGAGCAAGTTATTTATTCTAGTATAAATTCCGCAATCTGTTCTGTGGATGATGTCAGTATTGTTCGTAAATCTATATATCATGATAAGAACCTTATCAATAGATAAGGATATCAATAGAAAGTCATTTTCCTATATAATTAACTTATAATGTTTACATTACTCTCGCCGGCATGCGATTAATGGGCCATTTCGTAGTTGACAGGAGGCAAGTCGCTTCACATAATTTTGTATCTTTATTTTTTCATTTCATTTCAGAAAGAGCGCGTGATGACTTTGCAGAAACTTTTTGTGAATCACATGTCTATACATCGCCTCGTCGTAATAATATGCGATTCTTTAGGCTTTCCGTCACTACCAATAAATTCAATTTCTCAGTTCCTTCAACGTTCTTTCTATAAAAGACACTGACGTCACTATGTACATTGACACTTGTCTGATTAGCTTGGGATTTGCCGTGCTCGAGATTTTTGTTCTTTAATCAGGGGTTTTAGCTTCGTGCTTCTGTGTTAATTTTGCTGGGACCAACAATCATGTAATTATATATTACCGCGTGCCCTTATCATTAGTGGAAGGCTATACCGGCATCCTGGACAGGAATTCGCATCCTTGTGTTTTGCTCCGGATTTATGCTGTACTCAACATTCAAACTCTTGTAACATCAGGATGTAGCGTACCAGTCTTGCCGTTAAGTCTCGTACTTTGATTACGTGGCACAAACAGCCGTGGCCTATGACTATTGCTACGGAGTACCTGTAAATGCATGTTTAAACTGTGCTAACCCCTCATATACTACTGCTTGTAGACTTTTTTCTGAATCTGTGAATCCATTTCCGTGCAATAAGTCCACATGTATGAGGTGTATGATTGCCTCTAGTTCCCGGGGTCGCGGATTCAAACCCGGCGGAGGGCGATGAATTGTTTCGGTCGTAAAGGTCGTTAGCATGGCTTCCTTTGGAAGGGAAGTAAAGCAGATGGTCCCATGTCCTAAATTTACGGCATGTAAAAGAACCTCAAGCCTGATAAAGACGCCTCCGAGAAAAATTATCGGTTTCACGCCCAATATAGAATGGGACGCTAAGGACCACATCAGTTATAGAGCGTCCATAAATAAAACTCAATTTTGTGTGAGGTGTATTTTCCCATCTTCTTCTTCTTCCTGAAGTAAATATGAGCCCAATACCCGATAAGCTGGCATCACAGTGTATCTCTGTTTTTGCCCTTGGTCTGTAAGGTACCGGTACTAGAGTTGAGATCATAAACTTTTCAGGTTTTTGAATGCTTGATGGTGCTCAGCTGTACACACAAACGTCCGATCGTTTGTTGTCAAATCATTCACAGGCTTTGGAATCCCCCCAAAAGGGTTATGAACCTTCTATAAAATTAAAACGGAACCGAATTTGCCTTATTTTCTTCAGATTTTTCGGGGCCCGAGTTGTGTAGCTGATTGAATCTTATTCTTATTGGACTTCAATCTCTGCTGCTGAGGCTTCAGTACTGTAGGAGCTTCATCTTTGACATGTTGGAAGAAAATATTTTTGTGGCTGTATCTTGAATGTGTGCAGACTTAAAAACTGCTTCCAAATTCGTCATTAATTCTTCTAATCTTGATGCGATGGGTATAATATCAACTAGATATATCAGGGTTTTCTTATGCTTCAATTCTCACTTATTTCCGACTTGAAGCACAACTTTGGTGCATCTGCTAAGCTAGAAAACAGTTTTTTGAATTTATATTGTAAGAATAGACGTGTGGTTCTAGTTTCTCTACTACTTAATTACACTAAGTAGTGTAAGTATTGTATTCCACCCAAAAACTAGATGTCAAAATTTCATTGGAAATACATGTTCTAAAGCCGCTTACACAAAAGAGACATTTTAGAATAAGGTCTAAGTGTGTGCGAACAGCATAACCAAACTTCTAACTTACCTCTATTTCAAATTCTGCTTTTATTTGGTAGTTATTATCTACTGTAGGGTAGTGGCAAATGTGTGCCTGTACTTATCCATTTGTTCTGCATCTGATTCTATTACACTACACTAGATTGTGCGTTATTATTAAATGTTATGCTATTTATTCCTACTTGCTTTGCTGTCTGCCGCTCGAAACTCTGTTTGAACTGAGGCCACCTCGTGAACCAAAGCTAATGATGACCTTTTAAATATTCTCTGTGAGCCTGCTGTGTTGGTCTGGGTGGCTTAGTTGGCTAGGCGATGGCCTTCTGATCCCAAGTTCGCGGGTTCAAACCCGGCCTAGATCGATGGTTTTTAAATTTGGTTAAAAGCGACAGCCCCGTCAGTAGATTTACTAGTATGTAAAAGAACTCCTGCTTGACGAAATTCCTACACTGGCGGCGCTGATATTATCCTGGCAATTGACAGCGACGTAATTATACTTATTTATGTGTTATTCTGAATTTGCAAGTTGATTTTCTGAGTTACTGCAGATTGTGGGTGGAATACCAATATGCTTTTTTGTAATGTATTAATATATGGCTCTAGTAATATTGTATTGATGAACTAATTTCCACTTGTGTTGCACTAAACGGGGGTTTCTTCATCGCACGTAGTTTTATCTCAACCTATAGCATGCCGAGGAATATTTTTGCCAAATAGACATGCATTTCTCTCTGTGCTAGTTATGTTGATCCAAGAGTTGTCCTGCATAGTCAACGTTCTTATATTGTCTGCCAAGTTGATCTAGAGCTGTAATCCGGTAAAAAAGTATTTCCAGCGATAATGTATGCGGGATATTCTTGAATGCCAATAACTATTCTGTATATTCTGCTCCTCTAATTTTGAATGTTAATGTTAATTTGGCAGGTGGCCTGTAAAAAATCATTTTTGCCGGGCGTAATAGTAAATGTGGGGAAGCAAATAGCTTTCTGTGTTTACTAAGCGGTCGTTTATAATGCTAATGAAGCTTCTAGTGTCTATTAAAATGTCAATTTTTATTTATCATCTAGAGTGCCTCTCGTTGCAACACATTTGCGGGGCTTAAGGAATCGGATATACCCACTACTGACCGCTTTATGACAGGTAGTTTTGTGGCCTGTTGAAAAACGTTAGTACCTCAATCTGTTGTTGCAGTTAGTTACCACATAAGCCAACCTTTAATTAAAATTTAATAGCAACTATTTAAAAAATAACAAACCATTCTGTTAACATCAAAGTATCTCCAAAACAGCACTGAGACTAGTTGTTATCATCCTAATATTTAATGTAGTTATATCCAATAGCTTCTGAGAAAACGAGTCATTTATGCTATAAAATATCATTGACAGAAAAAAACTGTTCAAAGTGAAATTGGAGAAAACAAATTTGTAAAGCAATACTTCCCACTCCCTTTAAAGATTGGCTAAAGTTTACCTCTCTGCTCAAAAGTGTGTCTGAGATATATTTCTTTTCTAGGAAGTGGTGCAGGGTTTACATTACAAAATGGTAGATTCAGTACAATTTTAAAGCTATATTTAAAATATAAGCCTTGTGCTAAACAATGATGATTTTTTTTATTCATTGATGCTCTTTAACTGAGTGGTCCCATTCAATATTGGGCGTGAAAGACCGGTAATTTTGCTCAGAGGCCTCTTTACCAGGCATAAGGTTGTTTTACGTGCCATAAATCTACGACACGGGATCACCTACTTTACTTCCTTTCTGAAGGAAGCCATGCTAAGGATTATCAATGATGATGGTGATATGCTATATAGTATGTGTCATTTTTGTGGCAATTTTCCCCATTTGGTCTCTGCTTAAGTCCTACGCAGTTTGAAAGTTGTTAGGTAGGACTTGCCCTAGCCACGAGATTTAAGTCCCCTTAGGATATACTCTCGTTATGTCATATTTGGAGTCACCATATCGTATTCTATTATTATGATCTGTTGACTCACTTAGTTCTTGCATCTGCCCACGCATGAATTCCAGCATTTTGTCTTCTGTTGTTTGCACGAAAGCACCTGCTAGTCCCATTGTTAGACTTTGCCACGATGCACTCGGATATCTGAGCTTGTTGCGGTCTGAGTAAGGTTAAGCGGCAAGTATTGTTTCTTGTGTCGACTTTACTAGTTATTAGCTTGTGCGATTATTTCAAGCTTATATAAATAGTCACGAACACTTTCATCTAAACTCCCGGAAAAAATTCTGATGTAGTGAGGTTGTTCCATTTGCAACTGAACTGTTACCATCGCTGCTGTGTGACTACCTTAGATAAGGCAATGTTATTACCAAGCTTTATGTTGCCTCTACTTCTAATTGTTATTTACACATGCTTTACAATTCTACTTTTGTTTTTCCGCTGTCTGCTCTTGGTGTTTTGGTGACTAAGACGTGATCCAGCCGTAGGCGTATATGTGTTGCTAATTATAAACTTTCTAAACTCTATAGATATAGGTTTTATATCTTGAATAGCCATTTCTATTTCAACCTGCTCTTCACTAAGTGTCAATACGTTTCTCTAGTTTCTTTGGATGTGGGACTTACAGTCACCTTCCCAGCGGTTGTCATTAAATATGATCCCTAGGGTTATAGCGATACATGCGTTGAACGGAGAAAATATTTTAAATTCACTGGGGCTCTAAGTTTCTCTTTTTTTAATTCGCGGTGTTTGGTGGTTACGTGTTTATTGTGATATATGTATTGTGTGCGTCTTCAGTATGCAGATAATGGCGCTTTCAATTTTAGCGTCTTTAATTTTAAGCCCAAAGCTAAGTTGTATACTGTTGATATATGACTACATCTGAAAAACAAAACTGAGACACTACGGTTACACAATCGTATTACTAACTTACAGAAATACATACTAAGATGTTCCTAAAAGTTATAATTTCAGGCGGGATCGATTGTAACTTCAACTTGAGAGGGTCTCATAATTATGGTATCTGGTGACTTTAGTCTTGGGATCGGTTCCCGTTACGTCCGTATTACAAAATGATTTTCCAAAAATGGTATTGGAAGCTGGCTGCCACCTCAAGTTGTAGCGGTGGGAGGGGGAGAAGAAAAATAACTCACAAAGAAATGCTTTCTTGTGTCTAACCACATGTTAAAGTAGAGAGAGAGAGAGAAAGAAAATGTAACTCATAGGATGTCGGTACAGGGTGTCTCCACCAAATTACAATGACGGAGTCGTTTGGAAGCTGGCAGCCACCCTCAAGTTGTAGCGGCGGGAGGGGGAGAAGAAAAATAACTCACAAAGAAATCCTTACCTGTGTCTAACCATATGTTAAAGAAAACGTAACTCATAGGACGTCGGCACAGGGTGTCTCCACCAAATTACAATGATGGAGTCGTTTAAATCCGGATCCTACACAGAATGGTTAGCTCAGTATAGGAGCTATTCACTAAAGGCGAAAGGAGGGGAGATATCAGAACTCCATGACTGCGTCTATCTAACATGATATCAAGAAGTTTATTATAGCTACCATCGGCCCTAAGGTCCTAGTCTAGCCACTTTAACAAATGCACATACCTTCGAGAGCTGTGGCTGGTCTGTATGTTCACAAAACAAGTACACGTGGGCGACACCGGTAGAAGAGATTGATGTACTTGATTTTAGTGAATAACGGTGTTCTCCTTATTCGAACTGAATCTAATGGGAAGCAGACAAAACTTATCACATTAATTATATTTCTCTCGTTTAAGCACAAATTATGTCTAATAACCTTTCCCTAGTATTGCTGTTGTACGTTTTTCATTTTCCCAGAATTTAAGTTGTGTGTAATTTGAAGACATAAATGCTCATTCTTTTGTTTCCTAAGAGTTTGTGACTAGGAAGTGCTGACTTATGTTATCAACAGTAATTATGCTTCCGCAGTCTCCTGACAGGCTTATTTGAAGTAATTTCTATACGGATATTTACCTGTATTAATATTACATGGATAGGAAACTAACACTTTATATGAACTACTTTTAAAATCGCTAGTAAATGGTAATGGACAGAGAAAGTCAGGTAGAAATATTATTAACATTTGTACTATTGTGAAATTTATTCTAATATAAAACACAGGTCCCAAAGATCTGAGATAATACATTTTGTGCAATAGTTATTGTTTTGAAAACGGATATTACCACATTTGTTACAAAACAATATAAAATCATATTAGGGAATTTGTATTCTCGGCTCAACCAACCGTAAGGGGAAAATGTTCTTTCGCGCTGAAGATACTTATGAACCAATGTTTTTAGTTTATTTTATTTGTGGACTATTTGTGATTAATGTTTGTCATTAAAAACTGGATGTACACAATTAAAGGAACAATAGTAGTCATTAAGAGACAGTTCACGCCCTCAGCATTTTAATTCGATGCAGAGAAGTTGAATGGAGACTACCGGTACTACGAAATCTCCCAGTAGACAGGTCTTCGAAGTCATCCATATCTGGCCAAATATTGCTACCGCGTGCCGATTCGTCAGTAGCCATTTGAAGAAATTCCTCAATGTCGTACTCCGGATCAGAGTCTCTATTGCGGAAAATGCGCTTGTATGTTTTTCTCTGTAACAATCGTTTAACTAGCAGCTTCATGTCATGTGCCAATTCCAAGCAAACACAATGAAGCTCCAATTCATCTTCTTCAGTAATTGCAGTAGTCGTTTTCTCCTGTTGTGCATCATTGCCAATATCAACGAACATCAAATGCATTTTACGTTTATGTCTTCGTCGGACGCCCCACCAAATATCCAAATTGATGAAAAAGTCGATCCAGTATAGCATTCCTAGAGAAACACATGTTGGCAATTAGAGAAGTTTAGTGAGCCGATAACGCTGCACTAAATGGGAAAGTCCATTTTGCGTCTTTTTATGTTAACATCCCGTTTATATGTACACGCAAATTTCGTATCTTATTTGCTGGTGTCTCAACGGTAAAAAATAATAAAATAATAATAATAATAATTTGTAACTTTCAACACTAAAATATCATATGGAAGCATCTCCTGTAAATTCGTAAAGAAGTAATTGAAATCTTTAAATAGGCTTTCCCATTTCGTACATTCTTTGCATGCTTAGCAAGCAGTATAGTGTTATTTACTCGATTAAAAGCAATGGTTCCCAAACTACGGGTCGCGCTACAAGGGACACGTGATAAATTCATAAAGGGTGCACAGACAGAGTGCTCAGAATGAAAAATAAGTTTGCGATCTGGTACACAGGAAAATTAACAGTAAAACCAAATTAATAAAAACTTAATGTAAATAATAGCTTTCATACAAGTTTTCTGATATTTGAAATGCAGAAATGGTTTAAAATTATAAGGGTTGTTTAAACGAAATACAGGATGATGTCCAGAAACGAACAGTATGTGTAATGGATAATATACACTAGACCATAACGGTAACATAAGGATGGCAGTTCGAGGGAGTTATCACCTCCGTTATTCAGTCATCTCTCCCAACACTGAACAAGCTTTTCTGTACCCTCCGCGAATAAGGACACTGGTTTCTGGTGAAACTACCCATCCATAGTATAAGGAATCTATTGATGAGAGGTGTGCTGAAACACTTATCCTTCAGGAACTCCTCATATACCAAATACTGGTAGTCGCAAAGAGAGAGAGAGAGAGAGAGAGAGAGAGGGAGAGAGTGAGAGATCTGGGCTGTAAGGTGAGTGATGGTTTTACCCCTGCAGTGTGTCACTAGACAGTGTGTTGCTTGACGCGTGTAGGCGTGAGTTGCCATGAACACCCCGTGGCAGTTTACCTGGCCGTCTGAATTTGACAGCCCTTTGGGGTATATATGGTGTCGCTGTAACCTCGAGCGTTTATTGTGGCACAGACCAATAATAACTTAAAGAACAGCAGAGATCTCTGACATGAAAGAACAATGTCAACATGGCTGCCAGCTGAAGACCACCTTGCCTTCTTTTATCTTTGTAACGAAGGATGTCTCCATTCCTGACTCATACCTTCGTTGTCTCGAAATGCAACAGACTTCGACATCCGTCTCAATTTGGCCCAAGAAACGCTGTCTCTCCGTGTGGTAACGGCTGAGATGTTCCAAAGTTATGGCCATCCATGCGTGTTTCTGTATGGCCATCGCCAAAATCCGCCGGAGCACCGATTGAAAACAGAATTTCTGATATCCATTTGACAGCTCAAAATGCTATACATGAAGCCGAAGCTCACTTAGTTATATGACGATTGTTCTTAACCACCACGCACCGCAGCATACTTTCCTGAGGCAGCACAGTCACCCATCCAGGTCTTGGGAGATCCACTGTGCATTCCTGCCTATCTCGAAACTGACACACCACTTGTACACAGTGTTTCATTTGAGACATTTGTCCCCGTGCACGATTTGTATTCCACAGAAGATTTCGCTTTCCCAAACAGCACAATAATTGAATCGCACCCCATTATACTCTTTTGGGCACATTCACTACGCAGCATGTTGGTTCAACTGACTCTTCTAGTCAGGAGACACTTGAAGTAGACTGGCCATATTCTGTGCTGTATAACGAGTAGCAAGTCAACTTGTGTCGCTAAGTTTTAGCGCTCATAAACTACTTTCAATGTTACAGGCATGTTTGCGTTTCATTTGAACAAACCTTATAGATTTCTAACCAATACGGGTTAATTATAATTATATATAAGTTTATGCATGCAATACATAGAACTGTGACATAGACATGATTTTAACCATGTCTTTAAAATGTTTCATAACTTTACTTTTATATCTGTAGGAATTTATAGAACAGATGCGTTCCCATTACATCACCAACCTTAATAAAGTTAAAGTGCTAAATACAGAGTGATTCGTATAGAACTATCACCTATTTCTTTCTTTGTTTATTTGAAAACGAATAATTCTAGCCACAACTTTGGCAGATTATTAAGCTCTATAGAAAATGTTGAAAATGTTCGCTCTATTGCATAAGGCATAACTTATCGCGCCATTCCATGTTATTAGCCGCTCGTTGGAGGTCTGTGTTGTCAATACTATTAATCTCCTCTGTAATGTTGTGCTTCAGACTGTGCCATGACTCTGTCTTTTAAGAAACCCCATAGGAAGAAGTCCGGTGCTGTCAAATCAGGAGATCTCGATGGATACAAGCTTGGAGATTATTCGGTCATAAAAGAAATTTTCAACTAGTGGCATGGATTAGTTTTGTGTATGGAAAGTAGCACAATCTTGTTGAAAATATCCATGACACAACTGTACATCGTCCTGCTGCTCAAGAAAGTGCATGTAAATCTGTCGGTACTCTGCTATGTCTACACTCTACCATGTGATGGGGAACATGACAGGATTTTGCACAATGAATGCCTGAAACCAACGGCAATACGCTTTTATCCTATTCTGATTCCTGCAACTGATGGACAACTATAACCTTCTATAATTTTAGAAGAGCGCTTTTCGCATCTCTCGGGCACACTGAGTAGTGCACGCGATTTCCCGGATAACGTCTTAATGGCTTACGGGATGACGGCTCCAGATGATATGAACAACGTTTGCATGTTTCACTCACCAGAAATTCCGTTATTTCCAATTCGTTTATCAGTGCCAGAACAAACATCTATTAATCTCGTAACAGGGGGTCTAAACTCCTAAATATTCCCTTAATTTGACGCTAAACTCGGAACACTGGGGGATTTCAGCCAATAAATAAAAACACAAATAAATAAATGTATCAGTTCTATATAAATCACTCATAACTTATGTAGGTTTAATTCCGGTAACACGAATTTTCTATTAGTATTGACTATTAGGTTGTTTCAAATTGTTTGAAAAAGTTACACATAATTGAGTGTTAGTGAATTTCACTTATTTGTTTCATTTTTCAAACGCTTTCGAATAAACACTTTGGATTTAGAGCAGCACCTTTGCATTGATAATTTGAGGACAAAAGTCCTTTAAGCTGTTGTTTTTTTAACTTGGTTATTACACTATTGTGAATTTTTAAACCCTGTCAGTTATTCTACTTCATTCTCAGAGCCTACAAAGCGGGCGGGAGCCGGAAGAGTTTGAGAACCACTGATGTAAAGAAACTTTCTAGAATAAACTACTACTTTAAAAACAATAATAACAATAATGAATTCTTTTAAGCTTCATAGTTATTCAGTGACGTAGCCAGGATTTGGATCTGTAAGGAGTTTAATATTTGTACATTTTACACATATACACGAGTTTGAATAACATTTTTCGAGACCTTTCAATTCCGATTAAGTCCGATACAAAGCTAAGAGCAGTTCATATACTGAGGTTCATAAAAGTTTAAAATTTTTAGACGATCCACGACGTATATGGAGTTGAAATTTTATATATGAACGTTTGATGAGCATTTCTCCACATATTTGGAACTCGGTTGAGAAGAATACAAAACCAAAGCCACTCAAACATTTACGATTTTTACGTGAACCACTGCATCTACCGATTTAAAACCATACATGCACATTGGGGAGCATTTGCCGATACATTTCCATTTTCTTGAAATAGAAAAAATTAAGGGCAATTTATGGGATATCTCCTAAGAATTTAGGATTTATAGGCCAGCTGCTGCAGATACGAGTTGAAATGTTGTATATTATAAGTTGTATATTATGCGTCCAATACATGTCTGATTCCTTTCTAAACCGATTCAAATCAGTGAAAAATTAAGCATGGTTTAAATGGAAATGGGGAGCCCCTAAAATATCTGTTGATCTGGGTGGCTCATTTGGTTAGGTGCTGACTTTCTGATCCCTAGGGTGCGTATTCAAACCCAGCCTAGAACGATATATATATATTATATATATTTCCCGTTTAAAAATGTACAAACACCTTTCCGGCACACAAGACTACAGTTTTTAACATCTTATCACTTTTCTCCATTCTTGCCGTTGGACCATAAATCTTCCTCAATTACCCAAATCCATAATTGCCTCTCTAATTCCTTGAATTCACGAGCTATGCGGTCTTATTTTTCCCCTCCTTCCAGCTGGCGTTGACTCCATTATTCTTTGGATAATCTTTCATCTTCCATTATTTTGCATGCCCATTGCACTATAATTATTTCTACTGAAGAAAATGTAAAATTGAATTTTGAATACTCATATTTTCTTTTATAATTTCGTTTCTATTTTTCACTCTTTCAGATATCCTATCATATCTCCTCCAGTGATCCAGCTCTGTTAGTAATAATTTTCTATTCAACTGATAGCTCAGGGTCCACACGTCGGAGCGATAGGTTATAATAATTCTATTCTTTTAAAATTGTAGTTTTAGTTTCTTTTGAGACCTGTTTATCCCAAAATGTAGCATTCAAAATAGATGTGGCACACTTTCCTGAGTTTATCTTTGATCTTACTTCCCTCTCTTGTTTCCCATTTTGTGTAATATTTACTCCTAGTATTTATATTCATCTGTGTGTTTAATTATCCCCATTTCGTCTTCCAGCACCATATCTTGATGAACATCTCCAATGGCCATATATTTGGATTCATTTATATTTTCTTTTAGGTCCCATTTGTTGTATTGTTGAAAAATTAAAATTAAATTGAGTTTTATTTATGGACGCTCCTGTAACTGCTGTGGTCCTTGGCGTCCCATTATATATTGGGCGTGAAAGACCGGTAATGTTGCTCAGAGGTCCCGTTGTCAGGCCTGAGGTTCTTTTACGAGCCGTAAATATACGATATGGGACCACGGGCTTTACTTCCCTTCCGAAGGGGGCCATGCTAAGCATTTTTACGCCCTAAAACTCCATCGCCCTCCGTTGGATTTGAACCCGCGACCTCGGGAACTATAGGCTAGCATGGTAACCACTACACCACGGAGGACGACTGTATTCTTGAATCAATTTCCTTGTAAGATATTATACGTCTTCATATTCTTGGGCCATAATTAACTGATCATCCGCAAACCGCATAGAGTATATAGTTGAGTTATCAACACAGAGGGGTGATGGTGGATCCAGAGCAAAGAAAACGCCAATTAATTGTTGATTAATTGAGCGTATAATTAATTACATGTGCTTTGACACCCTCCACCTTTGTCGGTATTTCACCGCCAAAGAAGCCGACATCGCTAAGTGTGTGTCACCTGTCAAGTTGATTGACAAGGGTTGACAAGGCTTTGATAACGGTTGACATGTGATGTTTGACATAATTATCTGACATGTGTATAATTATCGCGCATCATTCACTTCAAAAAGCTTAAACCGCGGACAGAGTCTATACCGCGTCTAGCGTCCTGGAATTCCAGTAACCCTTCCTAAATTGCTGGTCGCGTGTCATTGGTTGATTAACATAATTAAGTGTATATTAATTGATTCCCGAGCCATCAAAGGGGTGTTACCGTATATGGTGTTGCCATGTATATTAAAGAATGCTGACTATGTAACGATCATACACGTTTATAATTATCGCACATCAGTGGCTTCAAAGGGCTTAACCGTGGGCAAGGATCCTGGGTACCCCCGTCGTGTGTCGTTGATTGATTAATATAATTAAGTGAATTTTAACTGAGTCGCGAGCATTGAAAAAGGTGTTACCGTATATATTAAAGAATGCCACCAGTAGGATAGCGATTAGGCAAGTGTACAGTTATTGCGCATCATTGACTTTAAAGGAGAAAACATAAAATTTCAGGTTGATTCGCGTGCAGAAGTGTTTTATAATTATCCCAAATTATTGACATTACAATTAAAATATGACATGAATAATTTTAGCCGTTGAATATTCCCTAGCTAGTGACATTGAAAAGCGTTAAAAATATCAGGAGTTAAAAAAAATCACTTGCTCAACTATCACAATTTTTCTAAGTATTACTCCCCCTCTTCGATGAAATTATCAGGCTTATGAATAAAGACAAAAATGACAAGGACACAGCGAGCATTACAAAAAGTATAAACCTGTAGATAGAAGGGATGTCGGCAGACCGTGAATGAGGATGGACAGACCAGTTTTCTTGAAAACGGTACAAGTCACAAATCTAAGCTGTTTAAATTACGGTCATTAATTTTCAGGATTCGAACGAAGAACAACTGAACTCTAATTATCCGTGGTATTGATTGCAGGTGTGATGGCTGCTAAGTACACGGAAATTGAAGTAAGTATATGTTATCCGTAGAGAAATTTGGAATCGTGTCATTCCAAAATACTTAATTGTATAGAACTATATCAGATATTGCGTGTGTATTTAATCCCGATAGTACTATAAGCTCACGCGAATATATGATAGGGATACCCCTTTCTTTAGATGAAATCTACACTAGCAGAACCATAGACCCTTCGCCCTCGCATGTCTGATCCTGCCTCGGATTAAAATTTTCAAATAAAAGTCATGAAAAATACTATCATTTAAAAGCTATACTCGTTGAAAATTGAAAAAAGGGGTTTAATCGTTTTATTTCCTGTGTGAATATAATATACAATCATACACAAGGTTTGTTTCACAATGAACTCTCCCTCGTAGGATTTCCAAAAAAACATTCATAACAATAAGACGTTATTTGACAAGAATAATTCAATAGATGGGGAATCCGTGTGTTTTACGCCTTAATAGGTATTATCTGAAAATAAGACCATTTGCACTCTCCCTCTTTCACTCCATTTCGCCTTAAAATCAAACTTATGGGAAATCTTCAAACTAATACAATGCATTCTTTAAACTTGACTGAATAATTTTCAAAAACATATCCTACGTGATTCCATGATTCCTACAAGAAATTCAACAGTAGTAGCACCAATGCTGACAGTTTTACGACCATTTAATTAAGAATAATGAAGTCTTCTTATCATAATAATTATTTGGAGACCTTCGGTCTCGAAATAATTATCTTATAAAAAGATGCATGAGTTTGAAACCGAAATTATGTAAACGAGTGTTACTTGGCTAGATAATCACAGCAAAAACTTATTATGAAGCTACCTAGTTTAGCACCAACTATGTTTGTTAATCGTGTAGAATGGATGCAATCCCTTTGTGGCCAACTGAGGCATCAATTTTATAATTTCTCTCCGTACATAATTCTGAAAATTGGTTCCACACCATATGTTTTTTCTTTGTGTTTTTGGCGTTAAATTGGGTGCTTTCATATCACCAATATTTTGACCTCCAAAGCGCGGCATTTTCAGTTGCTATTATTGTAGTCACGTGATCTCACCCACTGCATTCATACAAATTAAAAACAAGTGCACCACCATGAAATATATGCTGTCACTGAAGTAATCGAAGGTGAATTACTATCAGTGTAATACATTGATTGGCCAAATGAATAGCATACTCTACCTGTAATTGACTAATGGCATAGTGAGTGTGAATATCTTAACAATAGGACAGACTTCAGACCAAAAGACAGGATTTTTTCATTCCTTTCTTTAAACCTGACAGGGCAATTTAATGAAAATTATATTTACAACTGATGGAATTTTCCTTTCCAGCTTTTCCGAGAAAATATGCACAAAAAAATAAGACGTCCTTTGCCAAATGTAATTTATTAGGAGGAAAATCTGTGTATTTAACGCTTTAATGAATATTAGCTGAAAATAAGACTATTCTTCACCTTCTTCTCTCTCGTTCACCCCATTTCGCCTTAAAATCATACGCATGTGGGAGTTTCAAAACAATATAAAGCATTCTTTAAACACAGACAAAAATGGCAGGATAATGAGGAACATTACAAAAAGTATAAACGCGTAGGTGGAAGGGATGTTGGTAGACCGCGAATGGGTTCTGGATAGATCAGTTTTCTTGAAGACGGAACAACATACAAATCTAAGCGGTTTAACTTAGGATGTAGAAGAGAAATTAAGAAAGTCATTGAAGTGTAGGGATTCGAACGAAGGAAAAATGAACTCTAATTATTCGTGATATTGCAGTTAATAATAACTACAGACAATGATGTTAAGTACACGAGAAGAGGAATAATACTTAAAAAAATTGCTTTAGTTGACTAAACGATATTTTCAACTCTTTATATTTTTCCAAAGCTTTTCAATGTCGCTAGCTAGGGAATTTCAACGGCTAAAGTTATTCATTTATTTTTTTAATTGTAATGTCAAGCATTGGGATAATTATAAAACACTTCTACACGCGAATCACTCTGAAGTTTTATACCTGATCCTCTTAAAATCGATGATGCGCGATAGTTATACACGTGTCTGTTAGCTATGATACTGTCGGTATCTTTTAATATGTGTGGTAATAGCCCTTTTAAAGCTCGAGAATCAATTAATATTCACTTAATTATATTAATCAATCAACGACACGCAACGGGGTACCTAACCTCCATGCTCACGGTTTAAGCCCTTTGAAACCAATCATGTGCGATAATTATAAACGTGTATGATCGTTATCAAACCGTCGGCATTCTTTAATATACATCTTAACACATAAATGCGGTAACACCCCTTTGAAGGCTCGGGAATCAATTAATATACATTTAATTATGTTAATCAATCAATGACACGCGACCAGAAATTTAAGAAGGGTTACTGGAATTCCAGGGCGCTAGACGCGGTATAGCCTTTTTTCACGGTTTAAGCATTTTGAAGTGAATGATGCGCGATAATTATACACATGTCAGATAGTTATGTGATTGACTGACATCTCATACATCACCTGTCAACCCTTGTCAATGGTGATAAGCGGCGGTGAAATACCGACAAAGGTAGAAGATGTTAGAACATATGTAATTAACTATACGTTCAATTAATCACCTAAGGGCGCTGATGACCATAGCTGTTTAGCGCCCTTAACCCCCATATCGTCATCAATTAATCACCAATAATTTAGCGGGTACGTTGCCCTGGAAGTACCATTTCCTTCCTACTATCATATTTTGGAATTCCCATATTTTTACTTATTTTTCCAACCTTCTATAGTTTTTCTGTGTACGTTTTATATAAAGTAGGAGACACAGAGCATCCCTGTTGTAATCCTTTATTAACATGAAATCCATTTGACAAATATTTTACAATTTTTGTTGTTGCATAAGCATCTTGCTATATATTTTGAATTGTTCTTATCAAAATAGGTTTAATTTTCTTCAATTTTAAACTAACCATAATTGTGATAAGGGCACAAAAGTGATGGTTTTTAAGTGTGCTTAAAGGTGACAGCTCCATATCAGTAGTTTACTAGCAAGTAAAAGGGCTCCTATGGAACGAAATTCCGGCGGCGCTGATTTGATCCGGGCACAATTGACAGCGTCGTTAACAAGAAAAAAAAAGTTAAAATATCTTAACGTCGCACAATCACAAAGCTTTCTCTATTCAATACAAATTCGCAGGTACGCTTTATACATTACTATAGTAGTGAGCTGATCGTTTTATATGCTTTACACTATTCACAATGCATTTGTATGTTCAATTAATAGTCTAAAATTAAGCAGTAAGTGCTTAGTTATATCAACGTAAGATGCACAGTGCAGAATAAACGTAACATTTTTATCGGAAACGCGGAGGATTAAATTTAAAATGCACAGTAATACTCTCTGCGAAATAAAATAAGGAAAAGCAAAGAAAAATGATGCTACATTCACATAACTTTCTCTACCTACTATCATTTACTTCTATAATAGCTTCTACAAACTACTCTTACGAAGCTTATTTTCCTATCTACTAAACCTTCGCATAAATAGTTCTATTTCGTTAAAGCTAAATTAAAACTGAGGTTTGTTATGAATGCTCTTTAACTGCTATGATTCTTAGCGTCCCATTCAATATTGGGCGTGAAAGACCTGAAATTTTGCTCAGAGATCTCTTTATCTGGCTTGAGGTTCTTTTACGTACCGTAAATCTACGACATGGGACCACCGGCTTTACTTCCCTTCCAAAGGAAGGCATGCTAAGGATTTTTACGCCCGAAAAAAATCGATTGCGCTCCCCTGGGTTTGGACCCGTGACCTCGGGAACTAGAGGTACCCCTCTGTAGGTGCATGGTACCTCTACACCACGGAGGACGACAAACTTTTTAACGACCTTCCGGAAGGTGAAATAGGAATGGAAGAAACCGAATTCACAGCCGGAGGTTTAAAAGCGTGTCGCTATATGCTAGTCTTGGAATACCATTCTTCCTCCATGACATCCTGAGAGACAAACTGAACGATACCACTTCAAAAACTAAAAAATTCAAATTAATGATAGAAATACCTGGGAAACGGCTGATATTAGAAAAAAATTTGAAAGAAATTATGCTTTAAAGAGATCTACATTTTCTTTGTAGTGAGCTTTTTTCAATCGCTTATGGTTAACCAGTTGAGGCATTTAAAACACACCATCTTAATAACACATGCACTTTTAAAGGATAGAAGCAATTGTTTTACACAAAAGTTGTTTGAGTTTAAGTGGGTCATAGTGACCTTGATAGTTTTTCTTTAAGTCATGGGGTGAATGAGACATGGGCGAACTTCCTTATTCGTAAATGGGATTAATTACTCCTTTAAAAATGAATGGAGTTTCAGTTTTCGAGGGCATCAAAATTAATTGAATGTTAGCGGCGAGGAAACACTTTTCTTAAAATAACCGAATATTTTAACAACTGACGCCCTTACATTATTAGTATGGCCACCTTTAAATGTCTCACTCGCTGTACAATTCTTCACGAATGCAGACGACTTCACAGGCTATTCCGAGGAAATTCAAAGTAAACATTTTATTATAAAATTTAATTTTTCTTTCACGCATGCCCTGTGTAGGCTAAAGTTGAAAAGGTAAAATCAGATTGAAAAATTCAATACTATAACCGGAATTTGTAACAAGGATTTTCGGCTTACCTTGCCGATGCTCTAATCAGCTGATAACATGTTAACAATGCCAGTACGAATTAAATATCCTCAAATGGCTCAGATTTTTTCCTGTAAACCACAGGGGCTCTCAAATTAATTTTGAGATAGCTTATCCCAGTTGCGGCTTACAGTCTCCTAAGTACTTTAAGTCCCGGACTTTATATTAACTACTGTTAGCTCAATCAACGATAGTTGTTCTTTCACAGAAGCCGTGTGTAGGCTAAAGTTGGAAAGGTAGAATCAGACTGAAAAACTCAATGCTATAGTCATCGCTACACGGTGGGTACAAAAAGAAAGAAAGAAAGAAAGAAAGAAAGAAAGCGATAGCCAAACGTTTAAACGTGACTCGCTATTTGCTGGCCTTACAGTATCATAGTCTCTCCATGCCATCGTGAAAAACAAGTGAACGAATACCACTTCAAAAATGACAAAAGCATTAAAGAATTCAAAGCAAACGGATATGTTGGAAATGACTGATGACACAAAAACGTTATTTGAAATAAATGGTCTGTTTTAAGAAGAACTGCATTTTTGTGCGTTAAGTATCCGTTTATCTCTTCAGGTATAACAGTTACACAATATTATACAAATTGCTTCTTAACGAAGAGAACTTCACAAGTTATCCAGAAAATTCACAAATATTCAAATTATACATCTTATTCGACATGTAATTGATTATTCAATAAAAACTGTTGGAGGTACTTTTGAGAAAATAAAAAGTTTCGAAACTTTCTTATGAAAGGTGAAGTTTGGAGAAGGTAATTTTCTTTAAAATCTTCAAGGCTCATCTTAGGTAGATACTAAATTTAGCTACCAAATTTATCCGACCTTTTGTGTTTGGCTTTTGCTACCACAGAGAGAGAGAGAGAGAGAGAGAGAGAGAGAGAGACCGACGGACGGACCTTTTTCTAAAAATGCTTTTTTGAATTCAGGGAACTCCAAAGCGTGTACTTCCGTTAAGTCTCGATATCGAATTTTCAGGTGGAATGCAATACCTCCTCTACTTAATATAGGTAGATAAGTAGTGGAGGAAATAAAGATACTTAACACAAACTGTATGTATTAGTGAGCAGACAACTTTTTTCTATCTCTTACGGTTTTCTAACTACACAAGGTTATACAAAATTCAGAATAAAGGGGATTTCACAAGTTATTCACAGACAATTCAAGATATATGTTTTACTAGTGATACAGATATGGTAAGGTCGGGGGAATCGGGTCAAAGCCTTCATAGAAGACAACTCTTTAATATAAACTCCGGTCACTTTATATGTTTACAAATAACAGTCTTTTATAAACACATATCACTATTTAAGATTGCATAAGTATTGTCGAGAGTTCTGTATAATTAGTTTGATTATAGTGCTTCGTGAACTTATTCGCTTTCCTCATGTAGGATGAATCGGGGCAAACAGATAGGCGAATATGGTCAGTAGAATGTTAAAATGACACTCAAGAACAATACGTTTCCCACAGATAAATTTCGTTTACCCACTGCACTAACACATCTCTCATGATACTTACCGTTCTTTTTCCTTTCTTTTGACACTGAATCCAGTCACCAAGTTTGATGAATATTGAATCACTGTATTGTATCTTGTGGAGTTCACAAGATGTAACATTGTCATCGTCTTCATCGGTTCCGATAATTCCGATGGCATAGACTGTTTACACAGTCGTTTATTACTGACCTACCTAAAGTTTTGTTGCTGAGGAAGCAGTTTTGTGCGGTCTCTAGAATATTTTCTGGAGAAGTCAGAACTGCTGTTTACTTCCTGCCTGAACGTTTTCGTGTCACCTTGTTTGGAGATGGCAACAACTTGTGGAATGAGACCGAAGGGTTTAGAAATTAGTTCTCTTTCAGTACTGGATTCGCTGGAGCCAGAGGTGGCGAAAACGTGACTCGCGAGTAATTTTGACTCGCAGGCGCCGTTCCCTCTCTGCAACCGTCTGTTTGTTTTTCACATGCTTCTGCGTGATGCAGTGCGTGTTGCATATTTGGTGGCTCGCGGAAGGAAGTCGTTTTAGCCACCCTTGGCTGGAGCTAACTCAGATGCAAGTCGTCTTTTAGACAATAGATTTTCATGGTATGGCTTAGAACCAGAAGGAAGAAACTCATATTCAGCCACTGCACTTTCATTAACTGGATAAACGCCTGTAGAACAGAATCCGCTATCAGCATACGCCGGTTGGCTGCCTTGAAAATTCTCCCAAAAGTAAGTTTGTTGATCTTTCTTTCCATTTTGTGTTGCGAATGAAGTTAATACATTCATTGTTAAAATAGGCCTTTAACGTTTAAAAAGACCTGTCCATCGGCTGTAGACGATGTGTTGTTTGAGTAAATAGTCATATATGCTTAAGTTGTTTGGTCTTTCAAGCCTAATATAGAATGGGAGGCTAAGGACCACGGCAGTTAAAACGTGCATAAATGAAACTCAATTTAACTTTTTCGCAGAATTAAAACGCTGTAAACCTTTATGTGATGTATGACCATCTAAAACTAAGATACAGTATCCAGGAACCCGATGAGCTTTAAAGTGTTTCAGTCACTTTAGAAACTGCTCTTCGTTAATCCATCCGGAGTTCGACATTTTGACCAGCGACCAATTCGGGAGAACATCATTACATCACCAAATTCAGGTAATAATCTTTTTCTTTTGAAGATGATCAAAGGAGGAATGAATTTTTCTGTGGCATTAGTGCAAGCTAATATTGTGACAAGCTCTCCCCGTTCTATACAAGTCTGTGCAGAAACCGCTTTGCTTCCTTTTTCAGCAAACACTTTCTTCGTAGGCTTATTGTTTAGCTGAAAACCAGATTCATCTGCATTATATATAATCTGCAATTTGTCCATCAGATCAAGATCCTCAATAGTTTTTGTTTGTTTGTTTTTTAGGAAAGAATAGAATCTTCTCTATTTAGGCCATTGCAACGTGCTAAAGAGAACTCTTCTGCTTTCCTCAGTGAAATACTTAGGTTTCGTTCCCTGAACCCCTTTGCCTGCCATTTTATTTGTATTCAAGGAAGTGTTTTATTTTATATGACTCTGCGAAAACAAAGGCAACCCCCCTTACATCATCTGAATCCAATGGAATTCCGCAAGGAGAGAGTTTAGGATTCTTGAAACTAATTTTTGTTCTTGATATGTAATAAATATTGTTTGACTACCCTTTGCCTTTGCTGAAGTATCCTTGCTGCTTTGCAGCCGGCTTTGAAGGCAGGATTGCGGAACTGCATATAATTCTGAAGCGTGGTGCTGGCTTCTGCCTTCACGAAAAGCTTTAATTGCCTTCCGCCTGTCATCTTCTGTCCACTGAGAGGTTGTATTTCGTTTGTATTTTCCCATCTATAATATGAGCGAAAAGGAGAAAAAAAAGTAGTATGTCTACTCCGAAAATATTGACCCTATTCACCTGAAATGTTAGATTTTATTTTGACTATGTTGGAACACCTGCACAAACTTGATAAGGCGCGGACACCGACGTAACCTCCGACAGAATAGTTTAATTTATTAGACAACTAATGTTCAATAAATAATAATCAGCTATTATGGCGGAGAATGAAGGTGATGACCAAATCTTTGCATAGAAGAAAAGAATAATACAGAGCATATACATGATATAACAATTACTCATAGTACTAGCAGAAGACCAAAATAGTGCGTGTTTTGTAAAACGGCTGTCTGGTGATTTCTCTGGTTACTGACTCAAGTTAGAACGTTGACCGTCCTGACATACGGCATCAGCCATCTTTACTAACCTGAGCGTTAGGCTGCGACCCCCTATACAGCTCGCTGATGGAAACAATCACTGAGTACGAGCTCCACGCTGAGACTCACAGAAAGCTGTTTTTTTCTGTAGGTCACTATTAAAACACATATTTCCTTTCCGGCGGTGACATACTATTTTCACCCGTTTTAGCACTCGTAGTTTACAAAAGCATACTGTATTTGAATATTTCACAAATTCAGAACATAATAGTGTTAATTGTCCCAGACACAATCAGGGGCGTCATTTCAGGCTACAGGGGGTTGAATTGCCCCCCCAAGTTATGAGAAATAATTAGTCTACTGGTTATTATTGCTCTACCAAAAGAAAAACTGCGAGAAGTGCACTTTTAATATAAATATTTCACATTTAAGAAATAAAAGATCACTTTCTCTTAGGCTAAATATGTCGTTAAAATTCACATGAAAATTCGGACAATGCTTCAGGCAATCTTGTTCCCCCAAGCAGAAATTGAAATGACGCTCCTGGACACAATTGTAATGAATTACTTTCGACTGAAGCACAAATGTAGTGTTTGCATTTTTCAGTATTCCTGGCGGAATTCACATGAAACAGAATGATTACTAGTTTATTACCATTATTTTGTATTATCTTAAATAGATAGCGCAGCAGAGTGGTGCAGTTTCATTGTCGAGTCGGCTACATAAATCGTTTACGGCACTTCCCCAAGGTGTATACCGGTATTATAAACAGCATAAACAGCGCTATCGTGTTGTCAGTTGTAAGTGATCCTTAAATTTGTCCTCAAAGTGATACAAGACCAAAGGAATAGGATAATGATAAATTAAGTACTGTTGTTGCATTTTATGCCAATAAGACATTGCTAGAAAAAAGGAACAGAGGTTAATAAGGGTCTGTTACGGCTAATAATTTTAGAGCTAGTACCAAGCTGGATGCCCGAGCTTTGCTCGATTATGTCATGGACGTTTCACGGAAGTTTGAGAACATAGTTTAAGTGGAATTTAATAAATCAGTTACAATAAAACTGTTAAAATTGTTTACTGAAAAGTTCTGGAAGTGAGAGGAGCGAGGACATTCTTAGTAGGTGAGAAAAGAAATCAGACTCGCAGAAATCCTTGAAATCACTTTTACACTGACTTAATAACATAAAATTACAAAATCCAGCAATAATTTAGCAGTTAAATTCCATTTCAATTTCATATATTTTTATATATTTGAAATAATTTTATTTGAAATTGTCCTATCAGTCGTTTCCAAGAATCGTATAAGATTTATATATGGATATACTTACTTTCGGGAGTTATTAATGATCGCGTGCGTACGACATAAGTTTCGCCATGACGGTTTTACTTTATTGCTCTTTTCCGTGCATATACAGCCTACAAAGTTCAAGATTGTATAGGGATTTGATGAAGATGCTAATAATAATCCGTGAAACGCATTCTACCAACACCAACTTTAACTGCTGCACAGAATATCAATTTTATTAATACAAAAGTGTGTATAATTTATAGCTTAGCTCTGATACTGAATTCAATATTTAGAAATAAAATACACGTGTGAAGACCATATTAAAACTTAACCTATGATTGACACGATGTCTCCGTAAACTGTATACCACATAGATAACTATACAAGACGCAGCCTAACTCAGGTTACCAAAAAACAAAGATAGCTGATGCCGCATGTCAGGGCGGTCTACGTTCTAACTTGAGTCACTAGATAAATAACGAGACAAATCGTCAGAAAACCTATTTACAAATGTCACACTATTCGGTATTGTGCTAGTATTATGAGTCATTTCCATCTCATGTATACAGCTCTGTAATGTTTTTATCTTCGGTCCAAGTTCTGGTAATCACCTTCCTTCTCTACCGTAATCACTGATTACCTATAGCCTGGATGTACCTTAAGTGTTAAATTAAGACTGAACCGTACTATGGACTTTTATATAGCATGTACACGTTATTAAATGTTGCAAATTACTCTACTGTAATAGTATAAAGAACAACAGTTGCGTTTTAATATAATTTCGGCGACTTGCCTAAACCAAACAATTACATTTCTTGGTTTTACTCTACGTAGATATCCTTCCTCTAAAAACGAAACTCGACACAAACACCAAAATTGCAAAAAAAAAGTTAAAATATGAATTAACTGCAATTTCTAATTAACCTAATAATTAAGAATTAAATACTCGTATAAACTGCCTAATTAATATAACTATAAATATTCTAATATGATTAGTATTATAATTAATATAAGAATGTATAACACAATTAATATAATTAATATATAACCAGTGCGTCAATTGGTCACTAAATGGTGGAAGTTCAAAGTTTCAACACCTACGAACATAAACACAAGGTGTCAAAGTAAGAGATAGAATATAACTAACATCCCCAATACATGTAACAGGTGCGTATTTGCGGAGGAGTTGCCGGTTACGAAAGAACTTAACAATGCGAATATCACCAGATTCTAGTGACTTATCCCATAATGGAGGAAAAACACCGAAGTTGCACTTTAGTGACCTCTCGTATGCTGTAACATCTGTAACACTGATATAAAGTTAAATCGTTTAAAAGTATACAATTTCTTTGTACAAATAAATATAGCTACGACTGACTGCTTTCGCGGTTTTGACTTTATTGATATATAATTGCTTGCATTTATGTTTCCTTTTAAAAAGCTTCAAAATGAGTATCTTTGTACAAAATAAATATGAACATACCGATTACATTTGCCAGCGTTGACTTTGTTGGTGTACAGTTGTTTTGAATAATTTTCTTTTAAAAGTTCTATGAAAATGAATTTTGCTGGAGATAAGACGTATCCAGATCGATTTCTTGTACTCTAAAATCCCTTTCCATGAACTTCTTATTTTGAACAGATTTCATGGTCAAAGAGGTAGGCAGTAGGTAAGAAGGCAGGCAGGTGGGTGGGTGGGTGGGTAGGTCGGTCGGTATGTGGGTGGGTAGGCAGGTAGGTACGTAGATAGGCAGACAGGTAGACTTTTACTGCTAAGGACATTAAATATCAGAAATAATTATAAATATTGTCTATAACAATCGGACTTTATAAAATAATCAGGTGAGCTGTTAAATAATTTAAGTGATAACAGTTTCATAAAGGTATTTCATGTCTTGGTGTACACACCTGTTCAGATATGCCATGTGGCCCAACCACGTCGTATTTCATGTGTGTACATACCTATTCGTGCGTTAAGAGCTGTAGAACGCAACGGGGATGTTCCAAGCAAACGCAGGGCAGAGGAAAACTGGCGAAATAGCGAGATCTACCTTCGTTTTACTCATCTTGCTTATAATGATAATAATAATAATAATAATAATAATAATAATAATAATAATAGCAAGAGAACAATGCCAGTGATACACATGTGATCTCCTATTTGCATCGTTTTCGTCACGGCGCTTTAATGTTTTGAATTACTCCACTATGTGTATAGTGTAATGATAATAATAATAATAATAATAATAATAATAATAATAGCAAGTGAATAAATACAGTAATACACACTACGTGCTCTCGTGTTTGCATGGTTTTCGTTAAGGGTTTTAATATTTTGATTTACTCTGCTATGCGTTTAGTGCGTAATAATAATAATAATAATAATAATAATAATAATAATAATAATAATAATAGCAAGCGTACAAATACGAGTGATACACATTACGTGCTCTGTGTTTGCATGGTTTTCGTTACGGCGTTTTAATGTTTTAGTTCACTCTAATATGCGTATGTGTCGTAATAATAATAATAATAATAATAATAATAATAATAATAATAATAATAATAATAATAATAGGGGAACAAATGCCAAGAATAGACATTACGTGGACTCATGTTTGCATGGTTTTCGTTGCGGCGCTGTATGGTTTTGATTTACTCTAATATGCGTATAGTGCATAATATAATAATAATAATAATAATAATAATAATAATAAACAAGCAAACAAGTAAGTGCCAATGAAACACAGTATGGTGTTTACATGGTTTTTGTTATGCGATTTTTTTGTTACATGATTTTATTAATGTTTTGATTTAACTCATTGCGTGTATTCATTAATGTAAGACCAGAGCAGCGCAAACACAATTTACAAAACAGCTATAAAGGAATGGGTCAAATAAAGGCATGTTTAATGATTTGTCAATTTAAAAAGTAAATTTACTCCTTCAAAAATAAAGTTTCTGTAACCGAAGTGTAAAGCATTCTAAGACATTTTCGGTCTGCTTACAATGTTCTTGTCTATCATCACTGTTTGTACACTCTGGTGTAAGCCTGGGAACCGCTTCTCAATGAACGCGATCCGCTAATTGTCTTCGCTGATAAGCAAGAGGAGTAGAACGAAGGTGGCTCTCGCTATTCCGCCAGTTCCCCAATGACCTGTTTTTGCCTGGAATTGCCCCATTGATTTCTGCAACTCTTTTAACGCACGAAGGGATACCTACACACGTGAAATACGGCGCAGTTGGTCCACCTGGTTTAAGGGATCCTAGTAGGATAATTACGAATACAATTACGCTGTATATATTGTGACAGTTGCATTATTTTACATTGAGTATAGCACGTTCTTGGATTAAAATTGATATAAGAGGTTGAGCATTACACAAATAGGTTAGGTAATAAAGGATGATGTCATGTTATTTTAAAAGTCGCTAGTAATATATTCAAATGCCATAGGCTTATTTGAATGGATCACGCAGTATTAGCTATATTTGTAGGGTGGGGGTTGGGCTGGGTAACAAGCAGTGAGTCCCGTAGCAAGTAGATACTTGTGAGAAAGGGAAGGCACAACATGTGACGGCCACACTCTCCGCAAGGTAATTCAACTACTCATTACCCTATATTTCTCAGGTATGTAAATTGTATTAAATTGAAATGTGTGGTTTGTGAAGAACATAGAGTTAACGCAAATGCAAATTCGGAGTGTTATTTTGGGGCGAACCCTGGTACAATGTTTTCCTACATTTAAAGCTATGTTCCTGTTATGCCCACGAAGATGAGTGGCATGAAGCTTAAACTATCCAAAAATATAGTGGATATCATGCCAGTATGTATGCATAATTTTCTTTACATGTAAAAGACAATTACAACGTATATACAGGGAAGTATAAGCATCCCAAATTCAATAAAGAGTGGTATACAATGAGAAATTGGTAAAACTCCAAAAATAATCCTCACAACCTTCTTTTCTAAACTAAGTAGTTTATCATAAAAGTGTGGTTGTACCATAGCAAGACCCCATTGTTAAGATGACTTGAATGTGGTCAGCAGAAATTTTTGTTCAATATTTTGTCTAAGAATGTGTAACATGAATAGGCCAGTAGTTATTTTTCAAGTACATAATTTACATGAGATATCCAAACACAAATTTCTATAGAGGTAAATATCCAAAACTCTAACAGCGTTTTTGGACAGGATTTAAATTGAATATGAATCGCTTTACTTTGATTTATACTTGGTTTATTAGCACCACACATTTGTGTTTTCAAATAGGCGCCTTTGACTTTGTTATCAAATTCGTCGTTTTTATAATATACAGAGTGAATCACCTAAAACTTGCACCGCAAATATTTCGGAAATGGAAAGTGCTATTGATGTGCGGTTTTCACAGCATTGATTGGTAGACAAGGGCTCGTACATTTAGCCTATAAACAAACTTTAATAATACTGAGAAGTACATTTTTTGAGCAAACATAACAATTTTTAAATGGAACAATGCCTAGTTACGTCAACAGAATAAAGGTAGGGTAAATTAGAATGTCAATGGTATTTGTTGCAGGATTCTAGTGCATGTGGTTTACGAGAAGTCGTATTTTGAAAAGTTTCCACCCCACAACAGTTTGTCCCATTCAATCTGGTTGGTTGCTAGGTATGATGTTGTTATGTTTGTATTCTGTAAATTGATTGCATTGCGACTTTCTGGTCAGTTAGTGTGTGACAGTTCAAGCACTAAGTCGTGAGTGGAAGATGGAGTTTACTAAAGCAGAAAAAGCCGACACGCTCATGGTGTATGGAGAGTGTAGGAAGAATGCAGTTCGTTCCTGTACTGTGTATGCGGAAACGTATACCAATAGATGTCAACCATCTCGGCAATTATTTATCAACCTCTTCAACCAATTAGTGAAAGTGGTACTGTAACACCTAGAAAACGTAACAGAAACAAACAAGTGATTGGAGAAGAGGCGGAACTTAATGTTTTAGCTGCCGTTGCAGCAGATCCGCGAATTAGTTCGCGCACAATCGCACGTGGAGGTGGTATCAGACAAGTGTACTGCGCATTCTCCATCGACATAGGTTCCATCCCTATCACATCTCTTTCCATCAAGAGCTGCATGGAAACGATTTTGAGAATCGTATTAACTTTTGTACATGTACATTAAGACATGATACTCCAGATTCATCATGTATCTTGTTTAGTGATGAGGCAACATTTAGTAATCATGGCCAGGTAAACCGCAGAAACATGCACTATTGGTCTGTTGACAATCCCCGTTGGCATCGTTAGGTGGAACGTCAGCGTCCATGGAGTTTAAACGTGTGGTGTGGGATAGTGAACCATCAGCTCATAGGCCCTTTGTGCATAGAAGGAACAATGAACTCGCACAAGTATCGCAGCCTCCTGACAGTCCATCTGCCACAGATGCTAGAAGACGTTCCTTTGCAGACTAGGAGGAACCTATGGTACCAACATGATGGCTGTCCAGCCCATAGTGCACGAAGTACTACAGATTGTCTTAGCGGACTGTTTCCAAATCGTTGGATTGGACGAAGAGAACCTGTACCTTGGCCGGCCCGTTCACTGGATCTGATCGCTTTAGACATTTTTTGTGAGGAAGACTGAAAGACACTGACTACAAGGATGTACCAACTACACCAGACGATATGGAACGAATTATTACTGCTGCCTGCTCTGAAATTTCCGCTGAAATGCTAGAATGTGTGCAGCAGTCTTTCCATAGCAGACTGGAAGCGTGTATTGAAGCTGCCGGTGGTCATTTTGAACACAACCTTTGAAGGGCTATGTTCTCTTTACTTGTAAGAATCCACAGAAGTATTGTAATTCCCTTTTATTTTTCTTTAGTTTGTGCTCCACAGGTTGTACAAGTGTCGGCGCGTGAAAGTTTCAAAATAAAATTTCTTGTAAACCACTGTACTAGAATCTTGTAACAAACGCCACTGACATTCTAATTTATCCTACCTTTATTCTGTTGATGTAACTAGGCATTGTTCCATTTAAAAATTGTATGTTTGCTCAAAAAATACACTTTCTCGGTATTATTAAAATCGGTTTAGAGGCTAAATGTACGAGCTCTTGTCTACCAATCAATGCTGTGAAAACTGCACATCAATAGCGCTTTCCATTTTCGAAATATTTGCTGTGCAAGTTTTAGGTGATTCACTCTATATATTCAGGGTTCAATCATCAAGCAAATCAATTTTATATATATATATATATATATATCTAGTAAGTCATTTCATATGTGGTTGGGGAGATTATTTATATACATTAGAAAGTAATTCGACCGAGAAGGGAGCCCTATGGAACAGATATTTTACACACTTAAATTCAATTTGCAGCCATTTGAATAAATAGACTCATATCTATCACTAGGTAGGCATCAAGAAAGGTTATACTTTCATAATAAAAATCATAATATTTAAACTTACATAAGAATTAATGGAAAATCTTACGGAAACCTTTGTTGGGTCAATAAATCTGACAATTACCAAGTTATTGTCTTCAAAAGCATTTAAGCTTCATTTTGTAAATGCTATAATTACATCAACTGTGTTATGGGCTGTACTAAAGCCATACTGACTCGAAGAAAAAAAGATAATTATCTTCAAAGTATTTAATTACTGGCTTATTTATTAACCTTTCAAAGACCTTGGACTCTAGAGTAATATGCTAATTGGCCTGTAGTTTGACAACTTGGATTTGCTGTTGCGTGCAGGGATAATCTTTGTGCATTTAAACGACTGAAGAACAGTATACCTATTAATGCAAATATTATAGGGGAAGGTGGGGCAAGAGTGCCATATCGGGTAAGAGTGTCACCCCCCTTTAAGTGCAAAACTATGGGCTTAGTGACTTTGTTGCAAGGTTGGGTACACTGAGTTAGTTGGCATGTTTGTTGGGATGTGCATTACAGCAGCTCTAGAAATTTATTGTTTTTGTTGTATAATAAAGTACTTTTTTCATAATTGTGATCTTATATTTCCATGACCGGAAACCCAATTTATTCCTAGGTAAGGTAGTTTCTGGTATATCTCAGTTATTATGGCTTAACCCCACTTATATGAGAATCCAATTGCACGTGAAGAGTTAGTAGTGTATGCAGCCGCCACTCCATGGTGTCACCAGATGTAATCCCGTGCAGCTGGGGGCAAAAGTGTCAGCTGACTCTGGGGCAAGAGTGCCAGAGTGACACTCTTACCCCGTGCTGTGAACATAGTACAAACAATTCATTGTAACAAAATTTATAAATCATAAATGCAGAGAAAAATGGATAGTGAAAATACCGAAGATTCAAGCATCCTGCCCCTAGAGAATGATAAGAGAAGGAATGCAAAGGAGTTCATTCCTATAGCTTCTACTTCGAGGGAAAGCTTTTACTTCGTTGATGAAAAGGAAGCAGATAAAATTAAACCCGTTTCCAAAACTCCAGCATTGAAACTATTTCCCCACTTCCAGTTCATAGAAGACCTTTTTCTAAAACTCCAACCCTAAGAGGAAGAAAACCTGATAATCGGTTATCCTGACCAGCAGCCCACATTAAAAATGCTTGAAAGCAAACAAGCTTGTACTAATCGCTCAACTACCACAAAAGGTTCTGTTAAAATCAAAGATACAGAAGAAGAAACCAAGGTGTGATACTGCAACGTCACAGAGAACTACTGAAGACCAGAAAAAAGACGATGTCTACTTTTGCTTAATTTGCCAAGAAAGGTTATCAGATCCACCTGATGAGCCAATGATTCAGTGTCAAGAATGCAAAGGAATGTCTCATACAGATTGTACAGACTTTAATGACGTGAAAGGAACCTTTATTTGTGATGTTTGTAGGGAATAATGATGTCTCAGTTTGTTCAATGTATGTGACACTCTTACTCCAGCCTATGGGCAAGAGTGTCAGCTGACGTTTCTTTATGTAAATCAAAATATCTCAGAATGTTTGGGAGAGTCTGTCTTAATACTTTATCATGTTCTTGTGTAATGATAGCTTATCTTATATACGGGGGGAAAAATACGTATGATTCTGTTTAGAGGAAGAAAGTAGTGTTTGAACCTTAACATGGCACTCTTGCCCCACCTTCCCCTAAGCATGGGTCAGAGCTTCACAGATAAGATTAAAACTGTCTTTAATAATAATACCATTTAAAACATATACATCAGTACATTAAGAATGGTTCAACTTTAGACTGGTATCATAAACACCCTCAACAGTGACATGACTGAATTTAAAGTTACTATTAAGTAAGTTTAAATTCTTGGATGATTGCTTGGGTGAATCATAAATTCCTTCGGATGGCTGTTAACATGTATACTGTTAAAACGTCTTCCATTTGAGTAATATAAAAGGAATTTAATGCCTCAGGGTCTAATTTAGCTTGAGAATCCATATGTCTACAATTATAGATAATGCTATGAATTACAGATCAAATAATGTAATAGTATTGGAATTATAGACAATTTTAGAAAAAAAATTCTTCTTGGTACAACTGAGTGATTTCTTATACGCATGGTTAGGTTTTTACACATGTCCTCATATGTCGCATTTTTATTATGAGTATGAGTATACTTATTAATTGTAATAGGAAAGGCACTTCTGTTTTACGGCATGGAGCTCACCATTGTACCCCATATATTATTTTTTTTGATCCAGGGTTCATGTAAGTAAGTTATATAGGACATTAATTGTATAAAATAATTTGATTTCTCACTTACGATACATATTCCTTATTGTTAATCAGTTAACTTGCTTTAATACGAAAACAAAAAAATGCGACTAAATTTTGAAATTGTTAGTAATGTGTTTCTGGTTAAACACAGAATGGGAGTAATTCATTTGTTTACGGTACAGCAGAATTTAACAATGATATAACATAACTGTCGGAGACAATTGTAGGGACAACACTAACATTGTACTCATTCTGAGGAATATTTGTATTACTTTATATTCACAAGATTAGCTCGTTTAGTAGTATAGGATTTGATTAAATTATGTTGCCTTGTACAGTTTCAACGTGTTGCTGATAATATACTACACAACAAGTTGACAAATGGAATTTGGGATACTTACCCGTGATTGTAGATAAGATGGCGTGTGCAGCACAGCGAAGCAAGAAATTGATATCCACAGATATATTTCCTTCACTGTCCTGTGCATAACCTAATACTTGTGCAACGTGCATACTGACGATGCCTGCTATATTGTACAACAATCCACCAACAAAACAGTAGTACAGGTCCTAGAAAAAAATCTGATGTTTTACATTCACATGACTTTTCTATCCTTTAGCGGTTATTAGTTATACACACTATTCGTACGAAAGTTTATGTTTCTATCTACTTCATTTTAATGGAGGTAAACTTTGGAGGAACAGCCATATTACACATTTTGTTATAGATACAAAGGGAATAACAATAATCAAATGTTTAAGAACTGGACGCTAAATGCCTACTGGCCTTAAAATTCCACACTCTTTCCATGCAATCGCGAGAACCAACCGAGTATTGAAAGGACTTTAAAAGAATGACAAATTATTCAACAATTCGAACCATTAATAACGGATATCTCGGAAATGGTTTACGGCACAAAACATTTATTTCAAATAAATTGTGTGTTTTAAGAAGTTCTACATTTTTTTGCGCAGTAGTCCGTTTAGTCCATCGCTTAATATTTACCAGTTATACAAGGTTACCAATATTCCTTTTGAATGGAGAAGACTTCACAGGCTATTCCCAGAAAATGCAAGACATACATTTTACTTGTCATGTAAATATCTTCAATATATAATATTTTAAACCAAATCGTTTAAGAAAGTTTTGAGAAAATCGAACATTTCGAAGAATCTTCTCTGTAAAGCATAGAACACACACACACACACACACACACACACACACACACACACACACACACGTATATGTTTCTAAAAAAATATATTTTGGATTCTAGGAGACTCAAAACGTATTTACTGTGAAATCTCGGTATGAAATTTTTGGATGGAATGCAATGCTTCCTCTACGTGCGTATATGTAAGTATAGAAACAAAAAAACTAGTAGTTTTCACATAACTTGCTCTGGCCATAAAAAGTTTGCAAGCATCCCTGTATATTATGCCATTAATTAAAAAGTAATTTTCTATTCAACATACACTTTGTCTACAAATGTTTTCAAATTAAGCAATAAGCAGCTATATACAATATGGAGAAACAAAGTTCAATTGCTTTCCAGAAGCTCGGATGAATAAATTCGGAAGTCGCAGTAAGTCTCTCGGCAAGAAAAACAACAAATCTGATGCGGTGCATTCATACAACTTTCTCTAAAAATGACAAAATCGCAATACCTACTATTATAACATTGGTATAAAAACTTATTGTTCTAAACACGCTAAATGACTCAAGTTATATTTTTTTAGCAATGATTTCAGTTAGGCAAAGAAGCGCTGAGTTGCAACTTGCGGAAAGGTCATTGAAATGTTTATTCGTGGTAACAAGCTATTGCAGTGAAAAGAAAAAAGAAGAAGAAAAAAAAATAATCGCAAGTTTTCATGCATGTCGGTTAGATAACGCGCTTCTTTTCGGAAAACTGTAAACAGTTGCAACATGAAATATTTCGAAGACGGCTAAAACTACGAAAAACGTTACTGGTCATAAACTGTATATTTTAATGAGCTTTACATTTTTACTCTTATGGGTTTTGTGTGTCTCTTATGGTTTCATATATACAAAATTATACAAATGAGGGCAAATAAAGGGGATTTCACAGGCTATTCATAGAAACTTCAAGATGCGTATACTTCATTAGTCATGCAAATATCAAAAGCATGTGGTATTTTAATCAAAATTGTTAGGACCATTGTTTAGAAAATCAAAATAAGGGAAAAAATCCACGTAAACAGTAGTTTGGGGCAGGGATTTTTCTTGAAAATCTTCATGCGGCATCTTTGGAAGTTGCCGAACTTAAATACTAAGTTCGGTATTTATCCAGCTTTTCATTCTTGAGTTATGTTGCTCAAAGAAACACAAACACGCCCGCGCGCCCGCAATGAATGGCTAATTTAAGGGATTTTTATTATCCACGGTTTCAGAAAATAGTACTTCTAGATTCTAAGCAGTCATGCACATTACTTAGCCATGGCAAATTCACATATATCATGACATTATACATTTGAATGACATTATACTATTTGTATAATATGTAGTTCTTCCATGTTACGCTATCCACGTCAAAGATTTGCTTAGAAATTATTTCAAATTATGGCTTGGTGTTGTTTGTTCAAACATGCGTAAAAGACAAAAATGTTTATGAAAAGAGGAAAGAACTGCTAACTTTAAAACATGTTTTATCGACGACTTACTTGGTGTTACACAAGTTACAAGCATGCAGTAAGGAATGGCTTTAAATAGCTAAAGCTACAGGAAGGAACAAGCACATTAATAATGATAGATAATAACTATAATAATTTTATATACTTATTATTATTATTATTATTATTATTATTATTATTATTATTATTATTATTATTAAAGTATAGCAATTGCAGCAAATTGTGTGCTTTAATTGATCCGCGTTTTTCCTGTAAGAAGATTTTGATCTCTCTTGTGGTTTCCGTTGAACATATTTCAAATAGAATTTTCGCTTTCAGTTATGCTAGTAGAATATATAGAGGTATTCTGGCGCAGTTTTGCGTTTATATGGGAAAGCATAGGGAAAACGAGGGTAGATGCGACGGTTCATGGAGGAAAATGTGTTTATACGGGGAAGATAGGGAAAACGAGGGTAGATGCGACGGTTCATGGAGGAAAATGTGTTTATACGGGGAAGATAGGGAAAACGGGGACAGATCCGAGGTAGAGCAGGTGCTGATGGTGGACAACGTCCTTTATATGAGAGGTGAGGAATACGAGGAGAAGTGCTAGACAGAGTTTGAGGTGTGGAATATGCGTTTATATGGGAATGATAGGTAAACGTGAACAGATAATAGGCTAGATAAATGCTGAAAGAGGGTACGGTACGCTTGATATGGGAGAGTATGGGAATACGAGGAGAGATGCTAGACCAGACAGGGCTTGAAAGGTAGAATATGACTTTATATGGGAGAGATAGCAAACCGAGGAGAGGTGTTCGGCTAGGAGGGTTTGAATGACAGAGTATGCGTTTATATGAGGAGACGAGGAAAACGATGGGAGAAGCTAGATTGGAGGAGCGTTCAAGGAGGAAAATACGTTTATATGAGAGAGATAGGGAATACGAGGACCATTGCTAGGCTAGACAGGGGCTGAAGTAGGCAAATGCGCTTTATATGAGAGGTAGGGAATACGAGGAGGAGTGATAGGCTAGACAGAGTTTGAGGTGTGTAGTATGACTTTTATGGGAAAGATAGGGAAAACGCGGACAGATGGTACGATAGACAGATGCTGAAGGAGGAGAATATAGGCTTATACGGGACAGATAGGAAATACGAGAAGAGATGCTATACTAATCAGAGCTTGAAGGGTAAAATAGGGTTTTTATATGGGAAAGCTAGCAAAATCAGGAGCGGAATTAGGCTAGGAGGGTTTGAATAGTAGAGTATACGTTTATATGAAGAGACAAGGAAAACGAGGGTAGATGTTAGGTTGAGAGAGCCTTCAAGGAGGAAAATGCGTTTATATGGGAGAGATAGGGAAAACGAGGTGAGATCCGAGGTAGAGCTGGTGCTGAAGGAGGGGAACGTCCTTTATGTGTTAGAGGTAGGGACTACGAGAAGAGGTAGTTAGTTAGACAGAGGTTGGGGGTACGGTATTCTTTTATACGGGGAAGATATGGAAAACGCAGAGAGATCCTATGCTAGGAGAGAGTTGAAGGAGGGGAATGTGCTTTATGTGAGAGAGGTAGGGAATACGAGAGAGGTGGTACTCTAGACAGAGGTTGAGGAGTAAAGTAGGCGTTTATATGGGAAAATATAGGAAAACGAGAAGAGAGGCTAAAAAGCTTAGTGTTGGCGTATGCGTAATGTTCATCCATACATAACATAATTTTAACTCATTGACGTCGAGATTTAAACGCTATCAAACGCTATATTGCGTTCTAACGTCCGGGCATCGTGCCTCTAAAGGGCTGGACGCAGACCGAAATATCCACACGCATGCATCTTGATTGATTAATGTAATTAAACGCTACTCATCGATCGATGAATACCATTAAGTATTTTTGATTAATGTAAATAAGTGTATATGAATTGACTCGCGCATATGTGTGTGTGAGTGTGTGTGTGTGTGTTTGTGTTTTAAGGTGATTCAGAGCAGCAATTCCTACCGGAGCTATTTAATGTAATTTTCATATGATTCGGGTAGAATGTAGGTTATTCAAGTTATTTTAACAGGCAATTCAGGCAGCGTCACAGGCATTCATGGTAATATAGAGAGTAATTAGATTATAAACATTTCTCATCCAACGTTACAACAATTTTATGTACTTTTTTCTATGATATATGTTTAACAGCGTGCGAGACGGAGAGGAATAGACTGCATATTGGTTTACAGTGAATGTATATAGAAGTATTCTAAACTAAACCCACACCGAACGTCCTAACCTATCCCTACCTTGACTTCTCATTGTCTATTCATTCCTATCATCTTCTAACATAACCACGTAACAAGACGTAACGCCACGTAGTAACCATGTAACCACGTATCATAACCACGTAATATGACGCAACACCTTGCGATATGACGTAACCAGAAACGTAACAGGACTAACACCACCCCGTAAACAGAGATAACCTCGACTTTCGTTTAGTGAAATTGCGATGTTTTATTCAGGTTGTATTATTTGAGAGTCTTAATTGGAAAGTTTTACGTCAACATACCTTTATTTTAGTTCTTTGTAGGTGCCTCTCCCCTTTGTCTAGGCTTGGGACTAGGACTTGGATTGTTCCTAATGGCAGGGTAAACACCTTCCCTTCCATATTTTATTATTATTCTTTCTTCATCAGACGTCTGCTATCTGCATACACAGCACACGGATAAACTTCATTTTTGTAAAATTGTAGACTCACGGGAAAATCTTCATCTTCGTCCTACATTCTTTTAAGCGCTGTTTGTAATACGATAATGTCCATACGCATATGTAGTTATTCCATCCTCAGCAATAACTCTATTACCATCGTATGGAATCAATGTAATTTTATTTACTTGCACTGTGGGAAGAGCATGCTGTCGTGACAGGATTAGATTCATGGGCGTTCTGATGATTTATCCGGTATTAAGACAGGCAGTAAAACTCTCGAATGTGACGTACTGATTAATAGCACTACGTTTTATGCCTTTAATTTTTATCATTGAGCCATGGATGTCTAAGGCGTACATCTTAGGTCGTAGTTCGACAAAGCGCAGGATGATTTTACCATTAGCCTCATCTTTAAATTTTCCCAACACCTTCTTGTTTAGAGCTAAATAGCATATATGGTTGATAGGGTAATCAGCTGTATCTAGGTGTTCGAGAAGACCTTGTCCTGGTACACTTCTACAGTTCTCACTCTATGAATGAATGAATCAGTGTCCATACACATAAGTTTCAGGTTTTCAGATCCATAATATGGCAGCAGCACATTATAATGATAGTGGTACATTAATGTCTTGAAGATGACCAACACACTCATACGGATGTATATGGGCTTGTTGAATACGATCTGTTGGGATGCCATATGTACAGCAGCTAGATTAACAGCATATATCGTACTATCGATAAACGTAGGCTTTGCGATCAGCTTTTCCCGTGTCTTCTCATTTGTAACCAGTCGTATATCCATGCGATTACGTAGGTTCTCCATAGTTCTACCGTATAGCATTGTTGAACAGTTTGTAGAGATCCTTCTCAAAATCATTTACAGCCTGTTGTCGCAGTCTGTTGTTAAATACCACATAAGGTTTTAACCACTGTGGCTGATGGAATTGTAGCACACGAAGAATTTTTGTTAGCCGTAGTCTATGATTAAGCGCTTGTTTCAAAGCCATGTAATGTACTACATACTTCTTTCGAGGTCCAAGACGGGTTATCAGTTTCTTTGTACTCGAGTTCTTAGGCTTCATACACACGGGCAGGAAAGGCAGGTCGTTGTGTAGATCGTGAACTTCTGCAGAATACTCGATATCAACTTCTAATATATATCCCTGAGAATCATCTTCTTGTAGTCTTTCTAAGTCGATTTTTTCAGGGGATATCCACTCAAACCCACCATAAGGGAGGGAGTGACACATGGGCCAACCAGATTGGTTATTCGCGTCCTCATATTAATAAATTGGGTTGGTATCGACGGATCATACTTCTCCATGTAGGCGTTGTTTGCTTCGGCATACCGGTGGGAAACTTGACATAAACCTCCTCTTATACCGCATTCCACCATGAGTAATTGGTCATAATCCCGTAACAATTCCAGCTGAATTCTTGCATTCAGCAACATGGCGTCCCATGTAAGTCCTGGAGAGGTAAAATAATGAGCAGGGTCGACTTTATGTGTTTTGAGGTTTTGATCTATAAATGTCTCAAAGACTTCAGCTAGAAGAAGTACATAAGAGATTAAGTAGAGGTCGCTGTACTCGCCAAGGTTTCTTACATTAAACAGCTCCCATACATTTCTAGCATAATCGTATTCAGCATCACTAATTTATTCTTCATTTAATATAATGTAGAAGGAGTCCTTAGGAGTCAGGCAGGTTTCGTTCAAAACATCTCATGAAGTGACGTAGTCATAGGGAAATTCTCCTTTACGAGTCATCAACTTCAGTTTGTCTTCTCCGAAGTGTTTCAGTGTTTCAGGGTACGATGTTAGATTTTTCACCAACTTATCCAAGCTTGTACTGAGAAACGGAAAGCTATCCACAACCGTAGCTTTATATCTCCTAGATAGCTGGAGAATGATAGATAGCTTTCTTCAGAAAGCTCACTTGTGCATCCCGGCTGCTTAACAGTGAAGTGTGAATCATACCCACTGAGGTTGTGCATGAAGACTGGAATATATTTAGGTGTTTTACAGGCTAAATTACATTCATTATGTAGACTTCCACGATATTCACCACTGATGTGATTATGGTCGCGAACTTTATAGTTCTCTTCAGTAAAGGATTTTCCACACAAGTAGCATACCGTAGAGGAGTTGAAATCCATCTGCCGTTGATCTGTAAGTTTCAGAGGTATGACAGATTTGTATATATTATTAATTTCCTTTGCAAAGAACGACAGGTATTCCACAAACATCTAAGCAGCATCAACACCGCGATATAAATATGGATTCTAAGGAAGACCAGTTTCAAGATGTTCAACTCGGATGACGGTTTAATGTAAACACGGAAACTCATAGGTACATGCTGCTGATAAGGGGTTGTATATGAAGTTTCAGGATTGGGTATACATTATGACATGGGGTGAGAATGCTTTCAAAGTATGCGTAGATGACGTAAGGTAGTTTCAACATCCTTTCAAAATTTTTAAACTTTACAATTTGATTTCTCCGTTGTAGCATAACTAACCTTGCAACACCATGTTGATTACAGAAGGTGTTCTTGTTCTTGTAGTTTTTCCAGCTCACTTCGTCAATATCGACCATCAAAATGTGTAAAACAACGCTTACAAGTATAAACACGTTCCTTACATTTAGTTTTCAGACGTCGAAAAGTTTTTCAAAATATATGCGTAGTGATGTTTCCCACTACTGTCACTCAATAGCAGGAGGTCACGGTGTTCAGGTAGTTCAGTCTCACCGACCCTTATCAGATACAATTCTGCTTCTCATCCAGGCCGAAGACGTTGATAGACATCCTGTTTAGCTTCTAAAATTTAGGTACTTGAGAAAGTGGAGTTGGATAAGTAACACAGCTGAAGTAATATTTATTTTGAAGTTGCTCATATTTGCTCACGAATTTATCTAATACAGAATACATAAGGCATAGCTCATCAGTTAAATTCTGGATGTTAATGCAGGCTTTTCTTGCTTCAACAGATGGAAGCAGGGGTATGTAGCTACTTCCTCGTAATGGATTATACTTGTTAATACGAAGGCGAACCCCTTGCATAGTAAGCAGAGACCAGTTGCTGCCCTTAAATTGTGATTCCTCCATTAGAAATTAGTGATGCTGACTACGATCATGCTGGAAATGTATGGTAGTTGTTTAATGTAAGAAACCTTGGCGAGAATACCGACCTCTACTCAATTTCTGATGTACTTCTTCTAGCTGATGTCTTTGAGACATTTAGAGATCAAACCCTCAAAACACATAAAGTCGACCCTGCTCATTATTTTACCTCTCCAGAACTTACATGGGACGCAATGTTACAGGAATTCAGCTGGAATTGTTACGGGATTATGACTAATTACTCATGGTGGAATCCGTCATAAGAGGAAGTTTATGTCAAGTTTCCCACCGGTATGCCGAAGCAAACAACGCCTACATGGAGAAGTATGATCCGTCGAGACCAACCCAATTTATTAATATAAGGAGGCGAATAACCAATATGGTTGGACCGTGTGTCACGCCCTGCCTTATGGTGGATTTGAGTGCATATTACCTGAAACATTCTACTTAAAAAGACTACAAGAAGATGAGTCTCATGGATATATATTAGAATTTGATATCGAGTATTCTGCAGAACTTCACGATCTACACAACGACCTGCCTTTCCTGCCTGAGTATATGAAGACTAAGAACTCGAGTACAAAGAAACTGATACCCCATCTTGGACGTCGAAAGAAGTATGTAGTACATAACATGGCTTTGAAGCAAGCGCTTAATCATGGACTAGGGCTAACAAAAATTCATCGTGTGCTACAATTCCGTCAGTCACAATGGTTAAAACCTTATGTGGAATTTGACAACAGACTACGACAACAGGATGCAAATGATTTTAAGAAGGATCTCTACAAACTGTTCAACAATGCTATGTACGGTAAAACTATGGAGAACCTACGTAATCGTATGGGTATACGGCTGGTTGCAAATGAGAAGAATCTGGAAAAGCTGATCGCAAAGCCTACGTTTATCGATAGGACGATATATGCTGCTAATCTAGCTGCTGTACATATGACAACCCGACAGATCGTATTCAACAAGCCTATATACATCGGTATGAGTGTGTTGGTCATCTCCAAGACATTAATGTACCACTATCATTATAATGTGCTGCTACCATACTATGGATCTGAAAACCTGAAGCTTATGTATATGGACACTGATTCATTCATGCATAGAGTGAGATCTGTAGAAGTGTACCAGGATAAGCTACGTTTTCTTAACACCTAGATACAGTTGATTACCCTGTCAACCATTTATGCTATTTAGCTCCAAACAAGAAGGTGTTGGGAAAATTTAAAGATGAGGCTAATGGTAATATCATCCAGCGCTTTGTCGAACTACGACCTAAGATGTACGACTTAGACATCCATGGCTCAATGATAAAAAAATTAAAGGCATAAAACGTAGTGCTATTAATCAGTACGTCACATTCGAGGGTTATACTGCCTGTCTTAAAACCGGATAAATCATCAGAACGCCCATGAATCTAATCCTGTCACGACAGCATGCTCTTGCCACAGTGCAAATGAATAAAATTACATTGTTTCCATACTATGATAAAAGAGTTATTGCTGAGGATGGAATAACTACATATGCGTATGGACATTATCGTATTACAAACAGCGCTTAAAAGAATGTAAGTCAAAGATGAAGATTTTCTCCTGTGTCTACAATTTTACAAAAATGAAGTTTATCCGTGTGCTGTGTATGCAGGTAGCAACATCTGATGAAGATAGAAGAATAATAAAAGATGGAAGGGGAGGTGTTAACCCTGCCATTAGAAACATACAAGTGCTAGTCTCAAGCCTAGATAAAGGGGAGAGGCACCTACAATGAACTAAAATAAAGGTATGTTGACGTAAACATTTTCAATTAAGACTCTCAAATAATAAAACCTGAATAAAACATCCAATTTCACTAAAAGAAAGTCGAGGTTATCTCTGTTTACGGGGAGGTGTTACGTCTTGTTACGGTTTCTGGTTACGTCATATCGCAGGGTGTTACGTCACGGTACGTGGTTATGATACGTGATTACATGGTTACTACGTGTTGTTAAGTCTTTTTACGTTGTTACATTTACTGTTACATTTACTGGTTACGTGCTTACGTTACGTAGTGTGACGTCTTGTTACGTGACTATATTACGCTGTGTTACTTTTTGTCACGTGGCTACATGCTTATGTTACGTAGTGTGACGTCTTGTCATGTGATTACGTGCTTATGTTATGTTGTGTTACGGCGTTATGTTACGCGGAGTTACGTCTTGTCACGTGGTTATGTCGCATAAGGTCTTGTTACGTGGTTACGTGGCGTTACGTTTTCTTACGTGATTATATTAGAAGATGATAAGATTGAATAGACAATGAGAAGTAAAGGTAGGGATAGGTTAGGACGTTCGGTGTGGGTTTAGTTTAGAATACTTCTATATACCTTCACTGTAAACCAATTTGTAGTTTATTCCTCTCCGTCTCGCACGCTAACTGTTTAGCATATAACATAGAAAAAAATATATAAAATTTTTGTAACGTAGGATGGGAAATGTATATAATCTAATTACTCTCTATATTTCTATGAATACCTGTGACGCTTCCTGAATTACCCGTTAAAATGACTTGAATAACCTACATTCTACCCGAATCATATGAAAATTACATTAAATAGCTCCGGTAGGAATCGCTGCTCTGAATCACCTTAAAACACAAACACATACACACACTCACACACACATATGCGCGAGTCAATTCATATACACTTATTTACATTAATCAAAAATACTTAATGGTATTCATCGATCGATGAGTAGCGTTTAATTGCATTAATCAATCAAGATGCATGCGTGTGAATATTTCGGTCTGCGTCCAGCCCTTTAGAGGCACGATGCCCGGACGTTAGAACGCAATATAGCGTTTGATAGCGTTTAAATCTCGACGTCAATGAGTTAAAATTATGTTATGTATGGCTGAACATTACGCATACGCCAACACTAAGCTTTTTAGCCTCTCTTCTCGTTTTCCTATATTTTCCCATATAAACGCCTACTTTACTCCTCAACCTCTGTCTAGATTACCACCTCTCTCGTATTCCCTACCTCTCTCACATAAAGCACATTCCCCTCCTTCAACTCTCTCCTAGCATAGGATCTCTCTGCGTTTTCCATATCTTCCCCGTATAAAAGAATACCGTACCCCAAACCTCTGTCTAACTACCTCTTCTCGTAGTCCCTACCTCTAACACATAAAGGACGTTCCCCTCCTTCAGCACCAGCTCTACCTCGGATCTCACCTCGTTTTCCCTATCTCTCCCATATAAACGCATTTTCCTCCTTGAAGGCTCTCTCAACCTAACATCACCCTCGTTTTCCTTGTCTCTTCATATAAACGTATACTCTACTATTCAAACCCTCCTAGCCTAATTCCGCTCCCATATAAAAGCCCTATTTTACCCTTCAAGCTCTGATTAGTATAGCACCTCTTCTCGTATTTCCTATCTGTCCCGTATAAGCCTATATTCTCCTCCTTCAGCATCTGTCTATCGTACCATCTGTCCGCGTTTTCCCTATCTTTCCCATAAAAGTCATACTACACACCTCAAACTCTGTCTAGCCTATCACTCCTCCTCGTATTCCCTACCTATCATATAAAGCGCAATATGAAGTAGGGGCTGAAGTAGGCAATACTTCAGCCCCTGTCTAGCCCAGCAATGGTCCTCGTATTCCCTATCTCTCTCATATAAACGTATTTTCCTCCTTGAACGCTCCTCCAATCTAGCTTCTCCCATCGTTTTCCTCGTCTCCTCATATAAACGCATACTCTGTCATTCAAACCCTCCTAGCCGAACACCTCTCCTCGGTTTGCTATCTCTCCCATATAAACTCATATTCTACCCTTCAAGCCCTGTCTAGTCTAGCATCTCTCCTCGTATTCCCATTCTCTCCCATATAAAGCGTACCGTATCTTCCTTCAGCATTTGTCTAGCCTATTATCTGTTCACGTTTTCGCTATCATTTCCATATAAACGCATACTCCACACCTCAAACTCTGTCTAGCACTTCTCCTCGTATTCCTCACCTCTCATATAAAGGACGTTCCCCACCATCAGCACTTGCTCTACCTCGGATCTGTCCCTGTTTTCCCTATCTTCCTCGTATAAACACACTTTCCTCCTTGAACCGTCTCATCTACCCTCGTTTTCCCTATCCTTTCCCATATAAACGCAAAACTGCTCTCGGTCTCTGTATAATTTACTCTTTATGCTGTTAACATAACCATTGGCACATACGCCTCGCGTGATTTTTTTTTAAATGCTGTATATCTGGTGAAATTTTATATGCTGAATTTTTGAGTGAAGCAGAAAAAGAAACCGAGTTTTAATTTTGGACGATCTTTATATACTATGGTTCTTTGTGTCCCATTACATACTGGGCGCAAAAGACTCGAAATTTTGCTCAGAGACCTCTTTATCAGGCTTGAGGTGCTTTTATGTGTCGTAAATCTACAACACGGGACCACCGGCTTTACTTCCCTTTCAAAGGAAGCAATGCTAAGGAATTTTTACGCCCGAAAAAATCCATCGCCCTCCGCTGGTTTAGAATCCGCGACCTCGGGAACCAGAGGTACCCTGAGATCACAGGATGACAAAATATTTCCCGTACCTACCATAGTCAAGGGTTAAATAAAGTAATAAGGTTTTCATACGAACAGGCGATCCATCCATTTTGCAATTAGGTATAATGGACACTGATCATAAGCAGGAGCACAAGTTTTTAAGACAGAAACCATGCCATCGTCGTCTCTGAATTTTGTATTCATTTATACCTACTATTTAAGTTTTGAAACGTTAGTGCAACGTTCCATAATAAAGGGTAACGTTGTTTGGTGTGTTCAGAGGAGTATTCCATACATGGGCTGCCTAGATTAAACGAAAAAATTATGGAAAAAGAAAACGGCAAATTACAAGTGAACAAAATTAAGTAAAGCTTTCTTAGTTGAGTGTATCTTTGATTTCTTGGTTGGTAATGTGTGTGCATGTGAATTTAAAAAGTTCATTTGTTTTGTCCTCACTTGCTTTCTGTGTCCACAAAATTGTTTTAAGTTCCGATCTAGTATAACTCTATAATCAGCCTAGCATCAAGGCCCAACATCAACATTTTGAGTTTAGGGCTCGGGGAGTGTAACTTAAGATTTACAAAATTAAAAAATGCATTCTGAAATATAAATACTTGGCTAAGGATAAATAAGAATGTAATTCGTACCTTCTACCTTTGAATGATGGCACTGGAAAACACAAAACAGTTATCATATATAGGTATGTTGGCCTCTGAGCAAAGAAAGATGCCAGCGCGGTATGAACTGAACCTGAGATCAACTTACCTAGCCAATTAATTATTGTGATTCAGCATTGCCATAAAACTGAAACCAATCAATTTTCGCACCTGAATCTGAAACCCTTTCCATGGGATCGCAAAAGTTCGAGTCACACCAAAATCTGCAAGCTCTACAGCACAGGTTCAATTAATTTCACCAGTAATATCAGTGCCATATGTACATTTGCAAAGGGCGTAAAGATTTAGGGGACGGCAAAGGTATCACAAGATTGAAACATATATGTTAAACTAGATATTTTTGGGCCTTTGGCTAAACTTTCACATCAGTGTAATATTAGTTAACGTGCTTCCTAATAGCTGACTAGAATAGGCTAAGTTTTTAACCTGCTATTTCAATAACAGATTTACAAGCTGCTGCAACAAACTCCTTTGTCTTGGTCGACATTTACATGCAACTGTACTCATTACTGGAACAACAAAGTCGAGAAGCTATCTGTTTCACGCGTGTTTAAAGGTGCATTCCCAAATAACGATTCCTTTCACGTCCTCAGGTGGTATCTGGTGTGCAGACAGTAAATGTGAGTTCCTTGACAAATACGCACAGTGATGAACATAGTGGTGTATATCGAGCAGGAGACTCAGGCGGCAACGTCTGTGGCCCGTATTCCGTAGGTCGTGGGTTCGATTCCCGCGACCGACCTTCCTGAGCTATGGGTTTTTTAAGGGGCTTCCGCAGGTCGCTAGACGAATGCTGGAAAGGTTAATTCATCTCCAAAATTTCCTGTCCCTCTATTTCATCTCCATACTCATTTCACCTCACTTTTCATCTGCTTAGCTATTTCAGGGTTGCAAGTGTCGGCAGGAGTACTGGAATTGTATGATATAGGAAAAGGATGCTCTATATAACACTTCGTTCCCGGAATGTGGGCAGTGTCCGTGTTAGGGTTTCCCCAGTGGGATGTGCAAGCCTGCAGGTGAAGGGGAGCCGGTTGTAACAGCTGCCATCCGGGAAGTTTCAATCTGGAAAAGTTAGGGGCCCTGCCTTCCGCCCTGTTGTGCCTCCTGGTTCGGCCGTCCTCTGTCTTCTCTCACCTCATTCTTCCCTCTCTCCCGGGGCGCCCCGTTCGGGGCCTAGGCACAAAAGATCTCCATAGGTCAAGGTGCTAAAGCCCTCTTCGTTCCAAGTGCTAGTCCTAGTGGTGCACTGTATGGTGACCATACCCATACCCAGAAAAAAATTTCGGGGGGAGGGTTTGCATAACTAGATCTAAACTTAACACTACCCTACACAGTTACCATGTAACTACTCTGTAATAGACGTTATGTGTACAAAAAATGGTTGGAGACATTAAATACACAGGAAAAACTCACCAGAACTAATATAATACACCTTACAGCACAAAACGTCGAGACTGCTTCGAAAACTCATCCAGCATATCTTCAGGGTTTATCTTTATATTGCGATGAACAGACATCAGCACAAGAACATTGAGCCGATTTTCACCAGTGGAATTTCGAAGGTATGTCTCCAGCCATCTGTGTGATGAAAATTATATCTCTGATGTTGTTGAAACCAATAATGTGGCCAGGATCTGATGCAATTTACCGATGTTGGGAAACAATGAAGAGTTACCCTGCATAAAGCCTTCTGTTGCAGACTGTGGTTGTGAGGTTTGTTTCTCCCATTTTAATTTCCACATTACAAATTCAGCTTGGACAATACTAGGTTCAGGTAGACAGTTTCTGTAAAATGTTACACATTCCTTCAGATCTTCGCTGGTGGCTTTTACACGTGTACTCGGAATGACGTTTTGTAAAGAACATATTAAAGTCTTGTAGCGTTTAAATATGTCACTAAGTTGTGTTTGAACATGATCCAGAAATGGAAGAAATGCATTAAATTTATAATACTCCTCACAGGTCACTGATAAAATATTGTCTCGATGAGCTTGCCTGCTTACAGTCCTGGAAAGTGCACCATGCCCACCATTTTCAGAAACCATGGATGTGGTAGATGTGAAAACTTCTTTGAATTCTTTTTCATAGTTTTTTCTAATTGTATTTAAAGTGTCAATCAGATGGTCAACATGACCGCAAGCTTCTGCCAAGTCTGCTTTAGCACCCTGGAGTTTTCCGTACAAAGTCACGGTGAAACAAAATATCTTCTCTAAAATCAAAAGGGGAACAACAAATTTAGCTCCATTAATGACACTTAGTAGCTGAAATGCCTTTTGAGCAGCCTCTTTGAGTACAGTTGATTCTAGTAACTCTAATGCATTCACTAAAGCTGGATATAGCTCTTTAAATCTTATAACACCTTCATACTTATGGAACCATCTTGTTTCACAAAGCCCTAACAAAGTACCATGTTGACACTCTGGCATATTCTCTTTTATTGCATTGTTCAGAAAATTAGATGAGCACTTTCTGGTTCATTATTGGTCAGCTATCTGTTTTTGTTTTTCGTTTTATTATCAAGTAACGAAATCTGTGATATACATTGCGCCCGCTCACGACCTCACTGTTTTTACAGCCTTCCGTTCTAGCCGTCACGTTTTTATGCACGTAATCTCAAAGAAACAACAACAATTCAATATGTGTAACCCTAACGACTTACAGCCCTGGAAATACTTTGAGATGACAATTTAGACAACAATGAAAATTTTCTTAACGATAAAAGTGTCACAGATTGTGAAGCTACGGCAGAAGCCCGTGAAGAGGATTTTCATTCCTCTCAAAACGACACAGATGAAGACATAGACTCCACGGGTCCTCAGTTCCTCAGTTTACTAGAAAAGATGGGATCACTAAATGGAAAAAATGAGACCTCTGCAGGGGAGAAGAACCTGTTCACAGAAGCTAGAGCTGCTGCAGTGGCTGTAGATTGTTAGAGTTGTCTTATACGAGTAGATATCATACTAGACATAATCATGACATATACCAGTAGATTGAGTTTATACAAAACAAATTCAGCCGTGAAAGAGATGCTAGTTTGACGAAAAAAAGAGATAAAGGCATTCATAGGTCTTCTGTATTTGGCAGTGGTCCTATGCAGTACCCTTAGAAGAGCTATGGGATACAGGTGGAGATTGCGTAGAGATATTTCGATTGGTAATAATTTGAAGCGTTCAAGTTTCTCCTTCGCTGCTTTATATTTGATGACAGATCTCGCGAAGAAATAAATAAATACATTAGAGCATCTTGCAGCAGTGAGAGATATTTTCACAGCATTCGTCGGTAACTACCAGAAATGCTATTCACTGGGAGAAAATGTCACAATCGACGAGATGTGGCAGGCTTTAGAGGGAGATGCATTTAGACAGTATATTCCATCTAAGCCTAATAAATATCTAATTAAAATCTAAACATTAATCGCTCACAATCTTGAAATTTATGCCGGGAAACAGCTGTGGACCACTCTGTATTAGCAACAAGCCCTCAGAAATGGAAGATTGAAAGTGATTGAAAGTGAAACGATAGGCAAAACAAATTTATAGAAGTGAATGAAACATCAGCGCAGATAATTGGTTCACTGACCATAATTTGGTGAAAGATCCGCAGAAAATGGGATTGTCATTTGTCGGAACACTGAAGAAAACTAAGCCACGGCTTTCAGTGGAGTTTATCAATATAAAAGGCAGATCTAAGCAGTCCCGTATGCTTGCAATTAGAGAAGAGGCTACCCTTGTTTCCTACATTCCTAAGAAAGGCACAATATGCTGTCAACATTTTTATGATGACATTGATCAAAACTCCGGTGAAAAGCAGAAGTTACAGATAATAAGATTTTATAATAAAACAAAATCTGGAATTGGTTTGGTAGACAAAATGTATCCACATATGATGTTGCTAGTAATTATCGCAGATGGTATTTAGTGGTATTTTTTCTGTGCTTAGCATATCTGCACTGAATGCTCAAATTCTCTTCTGGGCAATGGAAATGAAATAAAGAGCAGGAGGCTATTCTTGAAAAGCATATCCTGAGAGCTATATCTTGATCAGCTCTCTAAAGGAGCACGCTTACAAGGGGAATAACCAGTACACTTCAAGAAAGCATTAAAAAATCTACAAGCTTTCTTCTGGTTTTTCTACGGAAAATAAACGCAAACATTGTAAGCGCCACTGTTCCCTAGAATAAAAAGGAAGCGACTTTCTAGATACTCCTGCAAGAAATGTAAAATGTACTATTGTTTGAAACATGCCGGGAAGATTTGCAGTGAAAACTCTCAAGTATATATCAAAAAATAGTTAAAATATCTTGCTAAGTGTAATGATGTTCATGAAATTCCTAAGAAGTAACGATATTTATTGTTTATCATTATATTAAAAATATAAAATCATACCCTTTCCCTGTCGTCCTCCGTGGTTTAGTTGTACCATCTAGTTCTAGTTTGAAAAGGGGTGGGTTTTATGCCCAAGCACTGCGACCTTTAAGATCTATTGCGCATGCCCCCTTTCATCAGTTAAGTAGTCTGTTGCTCGATATGAGCTTAACCAGACTGCTAACTGAGGCTTTCGATAGTTCATCTATCTTGGAAAGTGATTGCCAAAAATACTTGCTCTTTGATTCGCAAGAGCAGGGCAATCACATAGCAGATGAGTGACAGTCTCATTTCCTTCTAGGCATCTACTACAGATAGGGTTGTTAAACAATCCCATTCTGTATAGATTAAACTTTAGGGCACAGTATACTGTAATGAATCCTGTTGCCCATGCAAGTCTTATTCTACTAAGACCGCGCAAGTACTTTACCCGGCTGTTATCCAGGTTTGTGATAAACAACTTGGAATGTCTGCAACCCTCAATGGAGTTCCAGTAGTTGTGTGTTCTGCTTGAGCCCAACACTTAATAGCGTGTTTCACTGGTCTGTAGGACACCCCCAGCACAGGCTCCGGACCAAAAAATGGGACTTCGCTTCCAATCTTGTCTGTTTCAACTGCTTTCTCATTGCCTGGTATACCTGTGTGTCCTGGCACCCACATAAGTTGAACCATATTGTGTTCAGCCAGTGTCATTAAGGATTCCCGGCATTCTGAGACGAACTTTGATTTTATTGATGGTGATTCAAGTGCTTTAAGAGCAGCTTGAATGTCTGAGAGGATAAGAACACTTCTTTTCTTATATCTCCTTTTAATGCTTTCCATGACACTGGCTAGGATTGCATAAACTTCAGCCTGGAAAACTGTAGCTAAGGTACCCAGACTATAAGAAATCTTGGCGCCATTACCGTAAAGCCCAGCCCCGTTTCTGATTTGGTTCTAGAACCATCAGTATACCACATTGGGCCTTTGTTATTATGAGGTTTTACTAGTCTTTCCCATTCACCCCGCTGTGGATAGGAGACCGTAAATTTCAAATCAAACTTGAATCTTAGTTCAAGAATGTCAGTCCTCATGTTGAGTATCTGTTGTACATTCTTATCCCAAGGAAGCTTGAGATGATTAATATGTCCAGTATTAAACACTTTGGTTTGGGCGACAAATACGGTGATACACGATCATGGCTTCTGCCTTCATCCATATGTGGAGAGGTGTGAGCCCAATCAGCATCTCCATTGCCGCAGTTGGAGTAGTTTTAAAAGCTCCCATAAGTGAAATGTAGAAGGTCCTCTGTAGTTTACAGAGTTCCTTTCTGCACACCTTTAAATTAACTATAGGCCGCCACATCAGTGCGGCATAGGAGAATATAGGTATCACCATGACAGTGTATATCCAATACACTATACTAGGTTTGAGACCCCATGTCTTACCGAGCATACCTCTACATGTCCAAAAGACTCTGTAGGCTTTGGTAATACATAATTCCATGTGATGTTTCCAAGTTAATTTCTTGTCTAAAACAAGCCCAAGATATTTAACTTGTGTTGAATAGGGCACTACTTCACCAAAGAGTGAGAGTCTGGTTAAATCAGGCTCCCTTCTCCTGGTAAAGGGTACCACTACTGTTTTGCTTGGATTAACAGTTAGATTATTCATCTTGCACCAAGCTTCCACTTTCTTAAGCGCCATTTGTAGAACTTGAGAAACTATGTGAGGAAATTTCCCTCTTATCATTATTGCAATATCATCTGCAAAACCAACTTTGAAGTAACCATCACTATTGAGTGCGCAAAGAAGTGTGTCCACTACAAGGTTCCATAGCAGGGGTGATAAAACACCCCCCTGCGGGCAGCCCCTCTCCGTGGACACATCCAGCGTCTCCCCACATAGATTCATGGTTATCTTCCTATGTTGTAAGATTAAACGTATCCACTCACAAAGAAGTGAAGGTAAATCGTGTCCATGAAGTTGCGTTTGACACTAAATCACAAAATGTCGTGTCAAACGCACCTTCAATATCAAGAGAAGCTCCAATGGCTATTTCTCTGGTATTAAGTGCCTTCTCAATAGTCGAGACTATTTGATGAAGTGCAGCTTCCGTTGATTTCCCTATTTGATAGGCAAATTGGTATTTGTTTAATGGATGTACCATTAAAGCATTATCCCTAATGTGCCTATCCACTAACCTCTCCAGAGTTTTAAGCATAAAAGAGGGGAGACTTATAGGGCGATATGCCTTAGCCTGGGCGTAACTAAGACGCCCTGGTTTAGGTATAAATACCACCTTTGTTTGTCTCCTTTCCGTTTACACGCCCTGTTCAAGAGATATTTTCTCGACTGAGTAATAATAGTTAGCCGGAACACAAAGAACCCAAAATTCAAAATAGTAAAACAATAACAGGCGCCAACTAAAAAATAGATAGCACGACAGATTATCGCGACAAATTGGCGCCCAACGTGGGGCGAAATAACCAGGAAGGGACATAATAACCAGGAAGGGACGAAATAACCAAGACGTGGAGTGAATGGAGCAGTGCAATTAACTACAAGACGCAGATCCCAGAAACAACCACAAGAACGACCGACGACGCGGATGAGAGGACATCAGTAACTACGAGAACAGAAGGCAACAGAGGACTATAGGACACTAAGACAGCGAGACGACGCAGATCCATCGTAGTACGACGCAGAGGCGACATATACATCTAGGAGAGAGGGGCAGGAAGCTGGACATCAAAGCAAAATCATCAGATAGCATCATAAAGGTTAGAAAATTGTAAATTTTTTGTGTATCCTAAAAAAAACAAAAAATTGTAAGAAATTAAATGTTGTTGAGAAGTGGAAAAATTAAGAAAACAATTTCCACTAATAATACTGAAGAAACAATTATGGAAGGGGATAATGTAACAGTTGGCCGTAATTCAATGCAGGTTACGGAAAATAGCTCAAGCAATGTAGGATTTGAGGGAAGAAATATTAGTGAAGAAAGTGAGAATAGATCATTCAACTCAAACATCTGGGATTGTAAACATTTCAGGGCAGATAGCCGACGACATATATATATATATATATATATATATATATATATATATATATATATATATATATATATATTAGGCCTGTGGGTCAGTGTATTGTACCAAACAGTAATGAAGTAATTGTAACGGGTGGTGGAAATGAAGGTTCACAAAGGGATGTAAATGCAGGAGGAAATGTCAATTTTGATACTGGTATGATGATGGAAATGTTGAGAATTTTGGTGAAACATTAAGTAAGAGTATTACAAATCAATTAAGGGAAGATATTGGTAATAATAATGAGAAATTAAAACTAAATCTAACTCAGAATATGGAAAAGCGTAATAGGGAATTAAAGGAAGATATTGGTAGGAGCTTAGAACAAAACCTAAGACAGAATAATGAGAAATTGGAGCAAAAATTAAATCAAAACAGGGAAGAAATTGAAAAGAAATTTATGGAGCTAGATAGTAGTATGACAAGAATTAGAAATGAAAATCAGGAAATAATAGCAAGTGAGATAGGAAAAGTTTCAAAGAAAATGTCAGACATGAGCAGGGAATTATCTAACCAAAAAAGTGAGGTTGATACTAATTTTGAACATGTTAGTGTAAAATGTACAGAGCTAGGAAGTCAAATGAGTAGCATTTCAAGTGAGCTAAGAGAGATGAATGCAGATTTAATTCAGGTGCAAGTTAATTTCAGAGGGGAGATATCTGAAATACAGTAGGAGTCGGAAACACAAAGAAATAATTTGTCCGAAGAAGTTAAAGTTTTGTCTTTAAATAATCAAAAACTAACTTCTGAAATTAACAAGCACCAAGCTGTTCAAAATGAAAACAATAAAAAATTGGAACAGACAACAGAAAGTCTTGAAGGTACTGCAAATAGGTTAGAATTGAATTCAAGGGTCAATATATGTGATGTCAATGTATCTGATGCACAGAATAATGATAGAGGTAGTTCCTCAGGTATGACTAATAATGTGAGTGACGCGGTGGCTTCATCCATAGCCTACGCTGAAACTCAGAGTGCGCAAGTAACGTTAGAGAATTTAAATATGGGAATAAGGGACATGCAAAACTATAATTGTATCTGAAGTGATTTGCCACTTCCAAAATTTAGTGAAAACTCCAATCCAGTACAGTTTGTTGCAGACTTTTCAGAGTACTTTCAAATTAAAAAGATACCGGAAGCATTGAAAATGATAGTTGTTAAAAGATGTTTGGATCAGGAAACTTTAGATTGGCTACAAATGGTATCAAGGGGCAAAATTTCATATGAATCCTTTAAGAGGCTTAAAAAAAAAGAGAAAAGAAAGGAAAAACAAATCCAGGATAAGTAAAGCTGAACTGCAGAACAAAGTATTGGAATGTAAGAGGGTTAACTATGTATATATATATATATATATATATATATATATATCATAAGGAAGGATAAATAAATGCAGGACAGAAATAAATGTTTAAAGGGGAAAAGGAACATTTTCTTAGTAACCTGTAGCCACATTTGAAATGAAGTATGTAAAAAGTATAAATTAATGTCATACTAAAGTAAAAGTATGTAGATATAATTCAAAGAGTATTGTTAATATAAAGTACAAAGCAATAAAAAAGGTCAAAGATAATTAAAGCAAAACATTTATGTAGAACACAGATAATGCTAAATTATGTCTTAGAATTAAGAGATGTAAATATATTTATGTAGAGGATGAATGTTTTGGTAAATATGTTCAATAATTACAAAACGAACCAGGATAAAAATCTTGAGTGTATAAATTTTTATGTCAATAACCTAAGAAAGTATAACCATTTTGTAAAAGTGACCTAAATAGTTAAGGGTACAGTATTTGCTGTATAAAAAAACTTGTAATGTCAGATGTATGTATATAAACACATTAGACCCGAGCCAGTGAACAGTGGCGAGAAAAAGGCAAGAAGTACAACGTGTGTAAAATGCGTGTGCAATGTTACGTGCAAGTGATAAATACCGTGTGTTACAAGATTCAGGAGACTAAAAACCCAATTATAAAATTTCCCAAAAAAGTCGTAAATATTTATAATTATGTTTCTAGTGGGGCATATGAGACAGTATTTTATACCACAATACTGTGAATGCCGTAGTGATTGTAGTGTAAATTAACATTATTGTATGACAATGATTTTGTATGTGTGCTTGCTATAAGCATTGTTAGGAAATAAGTTTACACGGCCTCACCGAAACTGACAATAGGAGTGGGTAACAATGAAGCGAAGGAGTGAGTTGTTTATCAATTAGAAGAGACAAACAAATGACGTCAGAGTAGCGTGCATTTCTTTAGAAATGAAGGGAATATCTTCTCTAAAGCATATGTGTTTGTAATTTTGATTGGCTTATAAAACAGACGCTAATGTTGGCGCGATTTATTAACCCATAGAGCTCTATTATAATGTTTAGGCATATCGGGGTGAGGGAGTATAAATTCTTGAGCCCGGGGCAGGTGTCGCGCAGTTCTACAGAATCATTCACAAGGTAAACGTCGCGCAGTTTTAAGAAATCTCTCTCACGAGTTACACGTCAGCCAAGACTAAGGAAGCATTCACTAAGTACACATTACGCAATTCTACAGAATCTCTCGCGTCGTAAAGTTAGTTACAAAATGTGAAATACGCGAATTAATAGTTTGGTGCAAATTAGTGATTGTAGTTACATTCGAAAATATAACAGTTTCAGTCAGCTGTGTATCAAGATTAAATATGTGAAATAATTAAGTCTGACGGCATAAAAGTGTAAAAACAAATTCTTTTATTAGTGTTATCTTTTAGTAACAACTCCTTTCCGTTTACACGCCCTATTCAAGAGATATTTGCTCGACTGAGTAATAATAGCTAGTCGGAGGACAAAGAACCCAAAATTCAAAATAGTAAAACAATAACAGGCGCGAAGTAAAAAAAATAACACGACAGATTATCGCGACAAAACCATGGGTATATATCCATAGGCTAGGCAAACTCTGAAAATACCACAAAGTAGGGATTGAACCGAATCAATACCATATTGTAGAAATGCAGGAATGATTAAATCAGGGCCTGCCGATTTGTATGGTCCAAACGACTTAACAGTCCATCTTATTTTAGTGACATTGACTACGCTCCTGATTTAGGTTCCAATCCTCTCTGTCCAAAGAAAGATGGTCCAGATTTGGTTGCCCCTTCACAGAATTGCTGTCATTGTCTACTTTAAAGTCTGGAAAGTGAGCCCTCGCAAGTTGCAGGAGCGTCTCAGAACCAGACTGTGTGTACGTGCCATCAGGCAGTTTAATAGTGCTCACGATTTTTTTAACACCCTTTGCCATATGTTTCATGAATCTTGCACTGCTGGGAACATTCTCCATTCCCTGGCAGTACTCCCTCTACGAAATCCTTTTGGCTTTGCGTATTTCTTTATTATAATTGGTGAGGGCTTGTCTATATGAGTGCCAATCACCAGTTATTTTTGCAAGTCTAAATAATGTCCTTGCTTTCTTCCTAAGTCTGCTTAACTCTTTAGTCCACCAAGGCACAAGCCTTGGCAAGTAAGCTACCTTAGGTTGACAATTTTGATGATAGGATAGGAGAATTGACCGTTGTAATTCATCAACGGCAACCTCCACATCCAATATCGAACGAATGTTCCTTGAGATACCCGATGTCAATGCTGATAGGTCTCGTCTATATCCCTCCCAGTCAGTTTTCCTCGGATTTCTGTAAATCACTGGTAGAGTGAGTTGTGCTTTGATATTGAAGCATATGCATCTATGATCAGAGAGAGAGAGAGTGATCTCCGATGTGTGCATTGGCATCAACCCCAGGATTAACTCCTTTCCATTCTCTCCGCAGTGGGTCACAAGGTCCCTCACCGCTATCGATGGTGGATCAGAGTCTTTATAAGGGAGATAGACGGAAGAGAGTATTAAAACTCTTCTCCCTCCTGCCTCCTCCACTGTTGTTTGGATTGTAGTTACATTCCTAGAACAGTGCTCAATAAGAAGCAATGCGTTTATCCAATTCTTAGCATAAATGCATGATGTTGGATTATTGTTATTATTAGTTCTATATATAATGCCCTTAGTACAACTGATCCCTCTAATTGAACCTCTGTAAAGCCAAGGTTCCTGTATGAGAGCAATATTAACATTGTTTTCAACAAGTCTCTTACTTAGAATTGCTGAAGCTGCCTTACAGTGCTGCAAGTTAATTCGAACTATTTTCATAACTGCATTCAACCCACACTTACCTTAAGCAGTACCCGATGCGGATCCTCCAGAGTCCCCTATCTCCATCGTCTCCGGACTGTCTCCGCCATCGCTGCCTGCCTTCTTCGCTATATCTGCTTCTGCCTTCCTCTCCGGGTCAGACAGGATCTTAAAAAGGGCCCTGTCTACCCCGGTATAGGCCGACATGCCAAGCTCATTTATCTTCTTAGCAGACTCTTGGTCCACCAAAAATTAGGCGTTGACCAGAGGAGTCTGCCTGCTTATCAGTGATTTTCCAGTGCTTTATATTCAACTCCTGATTTAATCTCTGGATGCGTCTTAGCAGCACCTTAGGATCATCGGTTGTAATGTCCCGAGTCCTAAGGGCCACCTTGACTGGCTTAGGTAGATATTTTGGATCTACTAGTTTAAGAACTAATCTCTCCTTGATTTTAGCTCCCTGAATGTGTTTTTGGAGCCAATTGCATGACTGCTCAACATCACAGTAATATATCAGAGCCCTATCCTGTAGAGAAAAGGACCTGAGTTTAGGTAGAGATTCGCTAGTTGGCGCCTCATCAATCTTCCTCAGAATCTCAGACTGAATGGGTCGAATATCCTCCCCAATCAGCTTTCTCTCAGGATAGGATTCTTCAACAATTGCCATCTTAAAAGCGGCCAAAGCTTCCCTGTAAGTGACACCAGGTTCAGTGCCCCTAAGGCTCTTAACAGGTTTGGCTTTATCCGAAGGAGGAGTATCCACACTTGTCCCCCCTACTCTGTGGGTTTACATTGCTTGTGCCCTCACTCTTTTTTAGCATTTTTAATTCTTCTTCTAGCTGCCGCTGACAACTTCTTAGTGTCCAGGTGCATTCTATTAATTCCAGATGCTGTTGCACTCATTTGTTTATCTAGTGACAGATTTCTCTCTACTGGAGAGTCTCTGTCACTTGACTTTTCTTTGTCAGGTGAGAGATTTCTCTCAATTGGAGAGTCTCTCTCACCCGCCTTGATAATATTTGTTTTGTTTTGGTCCATGTTGGTCCCACGAGTAGCAGGGAAATAAAAGTCACCCAATACAGAACCCCGTATATATTGGGAAGGCTAATTACTTCAGGGTGTCGCCTGGTGCCCTGAAGAGATCGTTTGCAACACTGCATTTTTTCCACCCCAGTGCCATTGATCCCTCGGCACGATGCATTCCCACCTTGGATTGGGTGGACCAGAGCCCCTGGAAGGTCCTCCAGCTGGGGGTCCCTCAAGGTTCTTCAACTGGGAGTCCCTTTGGGTTGGATTTTCTGTTGAGCCACTTCTTAGTCTGGTAGCTCATTGCGAACATCTCTGGCATGAGTACCTCTCCAGCACAGCTTAGTAAATCATTGGTACACGGAAGCCTCCCCACCAACTACAAGGTCCTGTGGCTCCTAGAGGAAGTAGTTGTACCATGCTAGCTTCTAGGCTGTAGGCTATCCTCCTCCGTGGTCTAGGGGTACCATGTTAGCCTCTAGTTCCCGAGGTCGCAGGTTGAAACCCGGCGGAGGGTGATGGATTTTTTCGGGCATTAGCATGGCTTCTTTCGAAACGGAAGCAAAGCCGGTGATCCCATGTCGTAGATTTACGACACGTAAGAGAACCTGAAGCCTGATAAAGAGGCCTCTGAGCAAAATTTCCGGTATTTCACGCCCAATATAGAACGGGACGTTAAAAACTGTGGCAATTGAAACGCGTCCATAAATAAAACGCAATTTAATTTTAATTGCCCTTTCCTATTTTGTATGTTAGTATTAGTTTATTTTCTGCTACTTATGTTTTTGAAACATACTGCAATGTACTGCAATGCTATGAAAAATAAAACATGGAATATTAAAATAACAAATAAAGCATAATAAAATACAAGAAATGCACGTTTAGGAGAAATTCCACACAGCACAGAGCCAGACATGTAAACGGCATCTCTTAGATATATTTCACCTGATCATGTAACAATAGGTATTGCACCTGACGGAAGATTAACCTTCTATGGGTTAAAGCCTTTTATTTCACTATGGATATCGTGTTTCTGTAATGTTTTCGTTCCATTCGCCGCTTGACTAATAACACCCGTATGCCTCAAAATTTAAATATGGTGACAAGCAATTTTGCATATTTTAAGGGGTGGAGTTGTCTACGAGATGTTACAGAAAGCGTTGTTGACTGCAGATAAGGGGAACGGCGTTGGATTCCCAGTAACGGAAAGCATTTTTTTCATACTGGGAGAAACTGACTGAGAACTAGTGGTTACAGGTCTTAAACACCGTGCATGAGCAGCCATGGTTTTGGCTGCTGACCACATGTCACTTGCGGTACTGGCACCTGTTCTTCATGTGCATTATCGCGCCATGGAGAGTACGAGGGAGGTAAACCAATGCATATCTAAGCCAATCTCATTGACGGATACGAATAATGTGGCATTGAGAATATCAATGAACCAAAATCCATGTGGACCTAAATCATGTCGTATTCAAGGTTTTAGGACTGCGTAGATTACCAGTTTTACCTAGGCTAAATCCTGTCCATTAGATACAGTACGCTGATAAATGCTATATTAGACTAGCAGAAACCCACGCTCCGATGCGTTGTGGAGTTCGCTGCAAAGGTTCTTCTCTCTCTCCTTCTCCTTTATTATCTTTCCCTCCCTGTGCGTCTTCCTCACTATCTCACACTCATTCCCTTCGGCGCTCCTTCCTCCTTTCTTTCCCTGTGTATCTGTGCAACGAACATGCTATGTGATGTTTTGAATATCAGCAATAAACGTACGAGGGGCACTATTTATATTTTGAGCCTTGGCAACCCTGAATGTTGTAGGTGCCATCTGAGGTTTCCGATGGAAAGTTTGACATTTTTTACCATAATCTACTTCAAACATTTGTCAATAGAGCGTCATTTGTTTTGTTTACACTAACTTGAAAATTATGTGTCAACAAAAACATGGAATTAACTCGTGAAAATGTTCGTGCAATGATTTATTACGAATTTCGACGTGGATTATCAAGACAAGAGTGCATCAATCAACTAACTTCCACATTTGGCGACGAAGCTCCATCCTTTGCCATTGTAAAACGCTGGTATAACGAATTTAATCGTGGCCGCCGTTCGCTCAATGCTGAAGTTCGTGAAGGTCGTCCAAAATCAGTTGTTGTGCCAGAAAACATTGATGCTGTGCACAAACTAATAATGAAAGATCGTCATGCGACATATTGTGAGATTGAGGCAACCCTAGGCATTAATTTCACCAGCATATATAAAATATTGCATGGTTATTTAGCCGTGAAAAAGGTTTGCTCTCGTTTGATCCCACATAATTTGACGCGAAAAAGATGCTCGTGTCGATTGGTGTACAAAAATGCTCAATAACTACAATGGCGGTGCCTCAAAAGACGTATATAAGATCGTAACAGGTGACGAATCATGGATCTATGCGTATGAGCCGGAACGTAAACAGCAGTCGACTGTATGGGTGTTTCAAGATGAAGCAAATCCAACAAAAGTTGTTCGCACTCGAAGGACTTCGAAGCAAATGGTCGCCTGCTTTTTTTTTTTTTAGCAAAACTGGTCATGTGGCAACAGTGCCTTTAGAGGAACGTAAAACGGTCAATGCCGAATGGTACACAACCATTTGTTTGCCGGAAGTCTTTGGTGAAGTAAGGAAAACCAACAAGAACTGTAGTATCGTTCTTCATCAAGACAATGCGATTGCACACACATCTCATCTAACAACAGAGTATTTGAAGACTCAAAAAATCGAATTGATGGGTCATCCGCCATACAGTCCTGATTTGGCACCCAATGACCTTTTTGTTCCCGAACATCAAGAATAAATTGCGTGTACAACGATTTTCGTTGGCAAAAGAAGCCGTTGATGCCTTCAAAAACCATGTTTTGGAGGTGCCTCAAGAAGCCTGGAATAAATGCTTTGACAAATGGTTCAAACGGATGCAAAACTGTATTAATCATAAAGGAGAATATTTTGAAAAACAATAAAGCAATTTTCAATTAGAAATTACTTTGTTTTAATTATTAGGCTCAAAATATAAATAGTGCCCCTCGTATTTTATACATTGTTAACAAAAATTAAAACACAAGAAAGGTATAATATAAAAATAATACATTATAAAGCTCGAGCCTAATCTTTATGCTTACTATGTGATCGAAAACTTAGTATCCCGTGATAAATGATTTACACACGAATACGAACAGCAGTAATGAAGCATTTGTATAACATCTTAAATGTTCATATTAAGGTTTATGAGTAAAAAAGCTTATCAGATACAATATGCTTGTGAAATTTTGTTATTTAAATTTTAAAAACAAAAATCTCGTATGAAAAAAATTGTTTTCTTTTTTATTTTGTGCAAATGCGGGAATTAATTAAAATGTCACATAGCCAATATTCTAGGTGACGCCTAAAATATATTGCACACTAAGTTATAGAAAAATTGTTTGGGCAATTCTTTATTGAAATACACACACACGCACACCATGCAAAAAATGTTAAAGTACGATTTTTGTCTTCAGGGTGGCGCATTTTACGCGCCAACATCACTTATTTATCCGAGCTAAAAATTATCAGAAAACAATCGATTACAGTTTTGTTGTAGTCTAGATTAAGCAAACCAGCATATTTCCACAAAGCCACACATTTTCAGGGATAAAAAACTGCTGGTTTATAGATGAAAACACGGTTCGCCGTTACGTACCATTTCTGGCGTAGCTCTGTAGCGAACCATATAGCCCATGAACATCCCAGCTGAGACAATCATGTAGCCGGCGTATGTTCCACAGAATATTGTGACATGGGGCATTTTCAGCTGGTGATGTGTGTAGGAGTAGATATGTACCAGGGTACACACAAGACTCAGCACCTGAAACAGAAAGTCATGTTCTGTCTCTATAGTAAGCTTGGCACAATGCTATCTTTCTTTCCTGAAATTAACATAGACTCTGCTGTACATTTGCTAACCAAGAGAAAAGTAATGGCTTTTGGTGAGGTATAAATGCTTCAATAACCTATAGAAGTAAGCACGTTGATTTATCCTTTTACAAGGGGAACTTTGAAGTTCGCAAAGTATGAGTTGTCGTCTGCTATAATGTTAAATAACGCAATGATTGCTTGTATCGCTACATTATCATAACAGGCACAAAACTAACTGGAACAGAAAGTAACTAGTTATTAAACAACCGATACACACGTAATGAGTACAGTAACTGGATTCCCTGCTCATGAGAAGACCTAATAGGAACTACTAATTTTCATTAACTTTTGAACTAAGTCACATTACATACCATTGCACTGCTTCTCAAAATAACGTGACACTATTGCTATAGTATACCATTTGAAATCAGAAACAGTAACTAGGTGTCTCGCACCACGTTATGTAAATGTTTAGAATTTCTCGTAGCCTTCCATCCAATCCAAACAAGTAATTTGGTCACGGAATCTAAACTGAGAAAACGCGTGAAAACTATTTACAGGTGGCGTTATTTTATATGTGTAGATAATAACTGTAGTACACTTGTATTTAAATATTTCTCTTTTTCGTGCTCTCTTATGCACAACTCGGTAAAAATGCTCTCATTCCCTGTCTACAACAACTACAGCACTTTTTTTCTTGTTTTTTGGGGGGGAGTGATCTCTCAATTTCCTCCTTTTCGTCTGAATACCTCGACCGGTCTCCTCTTCCTTCTGTTCTTGCTCTCCTTGCTGGATACCCTATAACGGCGACCACAATGTTCTCAGCATTCTGTTCTTCCTGAATATTCCTATCAGTGGTTTTCCCTCCATTCCTGATTCCCTATTTGTTAAATATTGCTGGGTTCTACTTTCGCTCTCTCCTCTATCTGCTTTGCCTTGTAGTATAATTTCACCGCCTGTTATCCTCGTGCGTTCCCTTGGTGTGGACTAACATCTTGGGCTTACATTATTTTATATGTAGCCATATAAGTTGGAGGGGACCAGAGGTTAACTGTAATCATGGGTGATCTGTCCATGACATTCTGAGCTCTCTATACCTGCTGTTTCTGTCGACGGGGGCGCATTTGGCTTACCCTTAGATTCTTGTATCCTTGATACTTCCTTCTTTGGCACTCGTTTCAAAGAGGTGCGTATCTGGTTTAGCTCTTGACCCTTCTACCGATTTACCTCTCTATGTAGATTTACTCAGTTGGCCTTAAAGCCTCTTTAAGCCCTTCTTACATAAAGCTTCCATCTCTTGAGGTTACTAGGGCCATGCACTTCGGAGTATCTTGTAGGCTTAATGTTGAGGTGAGTCTTCCCTCAGTTCGTAGAAATTATGCTAAACTTTACTGCTATAACCTTGCCTTCCTCTCCTCTGCTGATCTGCTTAATAACAGTAGGACAGAGAGATAAGAAAGGAGAGAAAAAAAGCAACTATCCGACAGAGAGACGTTTCATTGAAATGAGAGCACCTGCCTTACATACTATCCAGTTGTGGAGAAAATGAAGTATTGCAACTATCCTACATTCCTCAGGAATGCTACTCAGGTATCGCGAACTTGCTTTGCCGGATGGCAGGAATTGTTACTCACATCTGTTTGGACCTGGAAGAGCTTAATAACTTTTACAAGCATGTCTGCTGGCTGAAAAATAGTTTTTCCTTCACTAATTCAGCTTTAGGTCTAAGTTATGTCTTATGCTACTTCCCTATATAAGTTATTAATGTACATACTCATATGATCCATTGTTAGGACGTCTTAACTATTTATTAAATCTACCTTCTTTAATTATCTTACCGCCACTACTTATTCTATATAACATTTCTTAATTTTTCCTCTGTCGTCTTATTTTCCTGTTTTCCCTTGCTGGTTAGTTTTCGAATCTGCTGATTCCGCTGACCGAGACCTTCGGAGTCCTTCTGCGAGGCAACGTCCCGCTGACGTTGCATGTTTAGTGCTTTTAGTTCATATAGGAAAATATTATAAAAGATCACGATAAGGGAAATAAGTGATTTCTGAAAAGAGTAGTGCATCCACGTGTTTCATGCATAATAATGTCTGTATGGCCCTTTGCCTGTTTTGTAAATCTTCCCATAAAGTAGAAACTGCTGTCTGCCACCCCTGTATCTACATCTGCATGTCATTGTATGTTATGTTGGCCTCTTGGATCGTTTTTAGGTGTGTATCTATCCCTTTCAACGAGTTTGTGACTTGTAAACGGCTAATTTATTTTTCATCGAAGCAAGCCAGGCGTTATCCTGCGTCAGCATAATTTATAATGCCTTACAATGTTCCATCAGCTGCTTATCTGACGCGGCTAGGGTATGAAATTTGCCACTTGTGGTGATAGCAAAACTTTAATAAATATCCTATCCAAGCTTAGTCATCTGCTTCTCCCTATCTGTAAAATTTAATATAGCTTTATGGATGTTGTGGATGTCTATTTTTCCACTCCTAAACGTAATACGGGACCATCCTGTTTACGTGTATAGCCTGGCTCTTCGTGAAATTCTTTGTTCTAATCACACAATTTATAGGATTTAGCTTCTTCGTAATTACACAAGGGTCAGAATAATTAATTAGCAGCCGCGTAGACTCTGCCGACTCTGCGTCGTGGAGAGAACACCTTTACCTTCTGTCCAATCCTGTATACGAGTATATACATTCCCTCATAAAGGAATCTGGAGCCACGATTCGAAAGAATGAGTCACTTATGTTCATCCTTAGCCAGTGGAGAACAGAGTCACCGTTCTACATTCTATATTAACGCCATTACTCTATAAGATAATCGCACTCAATATGCCATTAACCAATGACAGGTAGATTATACTATTCAGTTGGCCAATCAAAGCCGTACTACACCGATAGTAATTCGATTACTACAATGATAGTATTTCATGGTGATGCACTTGTTTTTAATTTGTATGAATGCAGAGAGTGAGATCACGTAGGCTGTGACTACAATAATAGCAACTGAAAATGCCGCGCTTTGTAAGTCAAAATGTTGGTAATATAAAAGAAGCTGTAGATAATTTAACGCCACCCTAACCTCAGCTACCTGTATATTAGTTGTTTCATATATTGCTTCAATAAATTCATGTCATTTTAGAGATCCCACGCATTTGTTTCCTTTTGACAAACATGCACGATAATCTACACATAATCTAATAGTGACTAACAAACATGGCTGGAGCTAAATTAGGTAACTTCATAAGAAGTTTCTCGTGTGATTATCTATCCGAGTAGCACTGGTTCTGCTAATTTTATATGGCAATTAGTTTCGGTTTCAAACTCATGCATTTTTTCATAAGATAATTATTTCTCAGCCTTCGTCTCGAAATAAGTATCATGAAAAGAAGCATTCGTTAACCACAATTAAATGTAAAACTATCAGCACTAGTGCTATTGATAGTAATATGCACTGATAGAATCTTAACTTAACAAAATATATTTTTCTAAAAAAAAATCACTCACCTGTTTTTGTAATTTGAAGGGGGGGTTAAGGAAGAAAGAACTGTACACTTCTAGCACAGGGCATTTATGCAACTGAAATATGTCGGACGATGGGATTGATAATTTAATTAATGATAATAAGGTGCCAGGAATGCTTTCTTTAACAATTGTTACAACTAAATTGTGTTTAAACACGCATAAATTTAAATTGCATAATGGTCATATTGACTTTTCGCTAACAAACAAATGTTATTAACAAAACTTATGATACTGATAGTGGTAGTAATGGATATAGTTTAAGAGCACACTACTGCAGCATTTAAAAGCACCCTAACAAGTTAATAATAGCATTTTTAGTTTCTCAGCTTGCATCAGTAGAAACAATATGAAGTATACGACAGACGTAAAAACATTGTTTTGCTTACATCGGCTGTTCAATTACAAATGATTATTTGGTTTATGCCTGTAAAATTGTATAGCTTCAGTTATCTGAACAATTCTATCGTAAACGTTTCGAATATTGTAAAACACTGAATATCTGAAATAAGCTTCTTCATTTAGGTAGAATCTGAAGAGAAAGAAAAAAATCATGGAATATCCGGCAGTATTTAAATCTCCTTACTTCAGTTTTAAAAGCAAACGAAATGATAGTGAAATATCGAAGTTAAATAAATACAAACATTACAACTATATTTATTATGTAGGTGTACACAAATGGTTAAAAATGACAACTGAACCTCTAACAGCAACTACTATTCTATAAAGGGAGTCACTATTCCGCTTTAAACATTTGCAGAATTTTACAATGAGCCTTGGTATTATATCTCTCACGCTCATCATCAGCCAAATAGCTTCAATGGCTATGAGGTTGTGCTTTTCATATAAAAAGGGCATTACTACTGTTGTTATTATTATTACCATCATCATAATTAACATAAACATACACTAAATAGATATCTATTTCGCTTTTTTGTACAACAGCAGCAACAATAACAATAATAATAGGATAACATTAATATGCCAAATTACCTATAGGTATAACAAAAGCATGCAAAGAGAGCAAATATATACTTCTAAATGGCACGGAGGCAGCTTATTTAGCCGAAAAAAATACAAACAATATTTGCAGATTTGAACATGCGACCTCTGCAATGGCAAGCTATAACACTTCCCTATATACGAAAGCGGACGGTACTAGAGCTGTGTTTAGTTTTGCATTTGATGCCTCTGACATCCCCTTGCCCCTCTCGGAACTTCGTCGAAAGGGTGAAAAAAGTAGATGGAACAACTGTGCATATTACGGCCCCCAGATACATTTGAGAGACAAGAGTACCTTTCGCTTCCGGTTGTAAACAGTTTATTTTCTTCCGGTTCATTCTGATACACTTCGCCGCCAATTCTGTCGCCTTCAAAATATTATCCGCGGAATGTTGGATCAATATGCTTTGTGTTGTGATAACCCCGGTTTCTTTGCATAAATGAGTTCGAACGGGTTGAACTTTTTGTTCGCTGTTTACTAGTGTTCATGGCGAATCGAACCTGGTTTAAATTCCTGTCCCAATTTGTGTACCTTGAGTTCAGTAATTAGCAACATTTGTGCAATCGTCCTGTTTGCACCTTCATCCAGAGTATTCGTCTGTGGTCTATAAGGTATGGTAAAGTTCGGAATAGTGTCCATTAATTTCAGCTACCCCTATGTCACTTCACTTATGAAAACCGACCCTCGGTTAACATCATGTATTTTGGAACTCGTCGGCAAATGATATAATCTGAAATGAATTCCTGACGCATTATATGGATCCTGTACTGCACGTATTTCGAAAAATGCTCGTTGGCTACGACTATGTATCTATTATTCCTACTTAACCTGAAGAAGGGTACCAAAATATCAATTAAAAACCGTTGTCCTGGGTAATTAACCTCTATTGGTTGCAACAGTTCTGTCGGTTTTAAATTTGTGGGTAATTTTTGCTGCTAGCAGGATATGCATGTTTACAAATAGTTTTGAATATTCTTTTTTCATTCTATTCCAGTAGTAACGCGAATGAATTTTGTGAATGTTTTGATGAAGCCCATATGTGAGCCCAACAGGTCATGTCGATTGTTGTGCAGTACCTACCTCACCCTTTAGGCTCCCCGTAACAACCAATAGGTGCATATCCCCTATATCTCGTGCGTTTTTCCTGTACAATAACATCCGGATTTAGAATGTGTGTTATGTCGATTATTTGCTCTCTGTACAATTTGATAGGATAGTTGTAAATGCCCGCTTTCGTTTAGTCCCCCCCCCCCCGTGTGATGTCGATTGTGCCTCGTTTTGGCTTTATTCTTGTTTCAGACGCTACTTTCGCTGACCTGTTAGGTTCGGTACTAGAGTTATGAGGAAGTAGATTGCGTCAGGGAAATTTTTCGGAGCCACTTCGGCTTAACTTTTGGTGAGTCCAGGTTATTTTATAGCTCTCTTCTTCGGGAGGTATTTTACATCTAGCCGAAAGTTTTTAATGTATTAGTTAATAGTAAAGGGCACTTAAACTCTTGAGCTGAATTGTTAAATTGGGCATAGAACTGGAGTTCGTTAATGTATAATACTTATTATTTAATATTTTGGAGTTATATAAACCCAGGCGTGTTCACAAACCCTTTAAACTATTGTGAGTGCACTATTGTCTTGTGGTGGTATGTCAAAACGTCAGATAAACCTTTAAATATGTTTTTCTTCAAGAAGCATCAAGAGTTATTCAGAAAAAGTAATGGTTGTAATGTTATGTATAGTGTCTTTTACAAAAAATACTTTGACAGAAATTTCGTAGATTATATACCGTTTAATAGTTTTAAGGACCTCTAGCATGTATTATCCTCTGCTTTCAAAATAGCGTTACGATCAATTACTTAGATAAAGGTTGTGCTTGCGGCTCAATGTCGATACTTATCTAGTTAGTTTAGGCTTTGCCGTGTCTGAATACTTTACAGCTTGGATCAGCGGCCATAGTTGCGTATACTGTTACTGCTCTCGCGCCGCTCCTACCAGTTCAAGCAAACATGTTATTATCCTCCTGAGACCCATAGTAGAGTATACTGTACTTCAACTTTTAAAAATTCTCCAGCAGTTGACAGACAATAATACTATATCACTGCTGGCTCATCAGAAGCTGCTAGCATCTAGGAAGCACTTATCCAATTCATAAATACTTTCCACTCCAAACGGGCTTCTGTAAACAGCTTAATACAAAATGGCGACGCACCGTTTGCAGCATGGCAGACACCTTCTTCAAGTTAAGTGTTAATTAATGCGTTACAGCAATAAGTTTCATTTTAAAACATATAATTTTCTCTTCGATGGTGTTAAAGGATAACATGCATCTAAAACACACACGTTTTTTCTGGAATTCATGACCCCCATTTTAACGAAGTACAGTGCTCTGTGCTTTGGAACTGAACTAATATAATCTAACCAGTAAAAATAAAAAGAATCTATTTGGAGCACTAAACGCGGTATTTTTATGCATCCTATTTAATTAATGATTTCATTTCTGATTTTGATGACGAAGCTGAGAGATATATCGTAGAAATACTTGCCAATATGGATGATTCGGAGGGCGATCTTTCTGATGGAGATAGGAATTCAGAAAATAGCAACACTGTACATTGCTATCCCTCCTATTCAAGATTAATACATTTACATACTCCTATTAACATACTAATACTTAAATGGGACTGTTTAAGTGGAGCTCTGCAAGCCCCTGTCTAAGAAATAATTTAATATATCAACATATCTCATCAGAATCACTGCTAGATCTCTCACTTTCGCTTTCATCTTCATTATCTTGAGGCAGGCAGGCAGGCAGGTCCATCTGTCAAATCGACTACTACAACAAAATACTTTTAACTAGCTAAATTGCCAACTACACCACTCATTTTCCCAGGGTTCTGCTCAAACGTCATTATGTGCAGAACCCGGGATATCCAGCGCACACTTTCATGTAGTATGTAAGTCATCATGTCCATCCGTACTATCCGGGGTGCTAAGCGGAATCCGGTTTACAAAACGCATGGACTTCTTACAAGCAGCTCTCTGTCCTAACCTGCTTAGTGTGTGCATGTGCATTGCGAGGCGATGTAGCTTCTGCGGACGATCGCCACCAGGGGGGAGTGGGGCCGCCCCTATTAAAAAAGAAGCTGTCAAACGACACTTGACAGAGAGGGAGTGTATGTTCTGTCTCTCTTTAACCACTTGCTTGAATGTGCAGAGCAGTGAAGAGACACTGACTGCCTGCCCGACTCTGTCTCTCCCTCTAGTTTACATGGTTGCTATGATAACGTGACGTCAAACATTTTTCTTCTGCTTGCGATTTTAAACCTGTAAGTGCTAGGATCCTCTCAATAAATAAGAATCCTTTCACGTCCTTCCCTAATAGCTGTGAATCATGCTTGCTTATGAGCCTAGGGGCCCCAACATCACAATCCAGAGCCATGCTTTCGTTGTTGTTACAATAGCTTGTGGATGTTATCGTTTGTGTTTGCGAAATGAATCCAATTAACGACATAGTTTGTGATATACTTGGGACACCGTTCTCCAGGCGCAAACACGAGCATAAGAAAGACATGTTAACAGTTAGAAGACCTACCGCGTCATTAAATTTTTGTATAAAAATGAAGAGAACTGTAAGTGCTATAATGTTAATTTTAAAACCTCTTGGTTTTCCAAATTTTTGTGGTTCTGCAGTAGCTCCGATTTAGAAGGACTATTTCTTTGGCCCTGTTTACTTTTTAGTAATAATCACAATGTTTGGAATACGGAAGGATTTTAGGATTTTAAAATCATTACGCTCTCTCAAAATAAGTATAAAAATTCCGCTGAACACCTGGAGTGCAAACTACAGTTGGACGCTTGTTTAAAGAATAAAAATACAACTCCTGACTCCTTACAGGAAAATGCAAGGCTATTTATGGTTCAATTTAATGAAAATGTTCATGCGAATAGACTATTTTTTCAATTGATTATAGATGCTGCGCTATATTTAGGTAAGCAAGAACTTGGATTTAGGGGGCACGATGAAAGTGTAAGTTCAATCAATCGAGGACATTTCAAGGAACTGCTTGCTTTATTAATATCAAGGAGTTAATTCATTCATTCATTCATTATCTGTTTACCCTCCTCTTATGTAGGACTTACACCCCCCAGGACTTACAAGCAGGTGCCTGGGGTCAGAGGCCCGTCGAGGAGCAGACACTCATGGATCAGACAGAGCATCCAGGATGGGTGATCAGCCCGATGCCTGGTATGGGATGAAGGAAGTAGATGAAACGAAATGTTAGTGAAATGGATGAAAGGAAAGGTGATGATGGAGAAATTGGTGGAATGAATGGCGGGGGAAACCGGAGAACCTGGAGAAAACCCGCCCAGACGCCGCTTCGTTCAAGGAGTTAATTGATAATTTAAAATAACTATTTGAAAATTAATAGCGTATTCAGTGGGAACTCCAAGAAAATTCAAAATCAATTCCTAAACTGCATATCTCAATAGGTACATACAAGATCATGTAAAAATGAATTTCACCAAATTTTTGCTTTTGAAGTTGACAATAGCATAGATATAAGACAAACACGACAGTGCTCTATCATAAAATGTGTGAATTTTGAAGGAAATATTTCTGAGCGCTTGCTAGGGTTCTCTGATGTTAGTGCTAATAGAACATCTGAGGCTGTGTTTAATCTTCCGGATGAGATTTTGTCTGAGTTTTCATACGAGAACAAATTATGGCTCAATGTTATGATGGGGCAAGTGTAATGGCAGGTCAATTAAATGGTCTTCATCAGAAAATTAAAGACAAATCACCTCAATCTGTTTTTGTGCATTGCTTAGCTCATCACTTAAACTTGGTGCTTCAACAAAGTTTAGATTGCATTTCTAAATGTCGCACATTTCTTGCAAGTATCAGTGGGATTCCTTCATGTTTCCACCATTCATAAAAAAGAACACGGTACTAGATTCATTTTTAGATAGGCATATTCCAACCTTAGCAGAAACTCGGTGGTGTTCTAACTCAAAACTACTCACTCTAATTGTAGAAGATTGGGAAACATTGAAACATGTATTTAAGAATATAGCGGCGAATGCTGAGAGACATAAGTTTGGTTCTTATAACTTACACGATATTTTTACGTGCTAGACATTTTATGACACTTCAATTTTTCTAAATTGTTCAGTTAGCTATTCCTCTTATTGCAAGGATATTGAATATTGCTGGGATTTACTCAACTATGTTGGACGTCCAGGTTTAAACCACAATATCCGCTACTTATACGAAACAAACACGTCCGGCAGAAAACCTAGTGGTGAACCATTTCCGGTGCCGAGCCCTAGGAACGGTGACCTAAGCCCAAAGATTTCTCGGAAATCCTGATGACGTACTTTATTAAAAGCAATACTGCTGTTTTGTAGAAATAACCGGAAATTGAGCTAGTATTTAAAGAGGCAGGTCGGCCCTTTGGTGGTTCTGACTTCTGTGGTATTTAAGGTGTTGGGGTGAATCCACGCCGGCCAACAGCTCGATAGGGCAGTATCTTTTCTTCGTCAAGTCTCTCAGCCTCCGCAACATCAGTCCAAAGGTAAGTTGCCTCCTCAGAGAGGATCATAATTTACTAAATAGAAACTTGCAATAGAATTAATAACCCTCTGTTATTACTCTACCTAATGAGCTTCCCACCGAAATTCCTACTCCCCCGCTTTTGTAATGAGTAAGTCGTGACATTATTGTTGGAGGCGCCTACTTTTGGATGGTTGCATTTTAATGTGTGAAACCAAATTTCGTTTTTTTTTCTTTCTTTCAAAAGTAAGGCTTCTTTCCTGACCTCTCGAGTGTAATGTACTGTGATTCTGTTACTTTAGGCTTCCTTACTGGTTGCTTTATAGCAGTTGTTTGTGTCTGTTACATTCTCTTACGCCTAATTAGCCTCCTCCCATTCACCTGTTGGTTGCGATGTTCATAAGTTGGCCATATGTCTCAAACGTTTCTTGTTCAAATCAGCAAGAGCTCTAAAGCAATTCGCAAACTATACAAACAATTGTTCAATCGCAGAACTCTCATATTCAAACCTATGCTGATACATTACGGTATTTCGAGGGTGGTTCGACAGAATTGCAAGGTATTGCGAAGTCTATGTCCGAATTCCGCTTATGTTCAGGGTGGTATGTAAACAGACCAGGGGATTCCCATTATTTGACTATGTGGGAGATTTATAAGGAGACATCTTTTTGGATACAAAATATACCAAAGCAACTATCCCTGAATCTGGTAGCAAATCTATGGCGGGTCCTGCGACGCCTAGTTTTCCCTTTGCCAGACCCGTTATTGACCCTGGTACATTCGAAGGTAAACCTACCCAGGACATTCGGGCCTATTTGTACAATTTTGACACAGTTTCTGCTGCCAATGGATGAGGGGCTGATAAAAGGAGCAATACCGTCCGTGCTATTTACGGGGTGCAGCCGCTACCTGGTTCCAGACTTTTGTCCCCCGGAATGTTGGTTACGCATGGGGTGATCATCAGGAATTGGAGAAAGCTTTTGCGGCTTTAGCTGAGGAGGATGCATTGGAATTTCAATTGCGCCAGCGCGTTCAATTGCGCCAGAGCAGCCCACTGAAAAGTTGGTGTATGAAATTCTGGCGTTGTGCGATAGGGTCAATTCACAAATGACCGAGGCGGAACAAATTCGGCACATACTCAGGGGTCTTAAACCCTGATTGTTGGAGCGTGTTGCCGGCGGACCCACGGGCAGTTAAGGATCTTATTCAGTACACACGGATGATTGAAACAGCTCGTTACCTGGCGGGCGTAGGGTAGATACAATGGTTCCACCCCAATCCCCAGTATCGGTTCTTTCAGCCCCGGGCTTTGCTGAGCAAATCCGGGAGCTCGCGCAAGATATGCTTGAATTAAAGCAGCAAGTACGGAAATTACGCGCAGGGAACCTCCCCAATAGGGGCGCCCAAGTATCTCCACAGAGAGGTGGCATGGGTGGAAGAGGTTGCGGCGACTGAGGACGCCTGATGGGGTGCGGTCGGTCACGGCCTGATAGAACGGAAGATGGCTGCCCCATTTGTTGTAACTGACGTCGACCTGGGTACGTAGCCCTGAACTGTACTAGAAGCTAGCCTACCCCAAACGGGGTAGTTTTGTCACGGCTCAGCAGACCGTGACTCCTATAGCAGAACCCATTCAACACCCGTTAGTTGGCACAATATCATCAGCAAGCGTCTTGACACTTCAGGGATCTATTACAAGTACGAATATTGAGGTGTTGCTAGATACTGGCAGTGCAGTCAGTATTGTTAACGATCGTTTGGTGTCCTGCCCTAAAATTCCACTTTCAAGCCCTTTCATATTAAAAACTGCCGATAATAAATTATTAGATGTATCTTTTTATACAACTCTGCAGTTTCAACTTATTTCACAGAGAAGCTGTTAGTTGTACAAAATTTCCCGTATAGTCTGTTGTTAGGGATGGATTTTCTTAGAAAATACCAGGTTATTCTTAACTTCCGTAATTCGACAGTTCGTCTACATATATCCGATAATTTTCACATTTCTTTGGCATGTAATGAGCAGAAATACTTTTTATTTTAGCACAGATTACTCTTGAGTCAGAGTCAGATGACCTTCCATGTAAAGCTATAGTTCTGGAAGATGTACGGATGCCCGCTTTTGCGACTTCCACTATAAAGTTTAAGCTTATCGGCCCACATTCGAGAGATATAATGCTTGAAGACTCCCTTCCCCTTATGCAGAAAAAGCTAGTTCAGATTTTACCGGTGATGTGCGCAGCAACAACAGAACTTAGCGTTCCTGTACATAATAGAGCAGCAATCCCACAAACTCTTTTTGCTGATATTTCTCTGGGCAATATTCATGATGTTGCACTCGTGCAAGCTAATAATTCGAGACACAGGATATTGCAGGAGCACAAATTCAGGACCTTACCTTTCATCTTAACTTTCATCTAACGGATGCGCAGAGAAATTCCCTGCAAACTTTGTTAAAGAAATACTTACACGTGCTTGCTGCTCGCTTGCAAGATTGGGGTACGACGAATATTGATGAATTCCAGATCCAAGTGACTGACTCCACACCAATTAAGCAGAGACCATACCGTGTCTCACGCCGTCAAAGATAGTTTAATAATGATCAAGTTAAGGAGATGAAGGATCCAGGTATTATAAACGATTCATCCAGCCCCTGGGCCTCCCCGATTGTGTTGGTTAAGAAAAAATCTGATGTGTTACCTCACATGACTTTCTCTATTATTGTACAAACTATTTTTACAAACTCTTATTCTCCATCTATTTCATATCAATCGAGATAAAAATTTGCAGAAACGAGAATTACATTTTACACATAAGGACCCGTTCTAAAATTATTTGACTATCGCTTAAGGCCTACTATGTTCCCCTTGTTTTGCATTTGCAAGGGCAATATAGAAATACAGTAGCCTTTAAGCATATACATATCTCTTAATAGCTAGTTGCTAGGTGCAGCACCATTCTCTTTGCCACAAATTAATACTCTTTGCATATCCAAGACAAAAAAATGAATAACGAATTTCCATTTCAGAAAATAAGTATTGAAAAATTTAAGGGAATAACAAGCAATATCTCGAAAACGGTTCACTCAACAAAAAAATGTAAATGACATAAATTGTGTATTTTAACGCGATCTACATCTTTTGTGTAGTAAAATTTTGTCTATCTCTTATGGTTTACGAGTTATGCAAAAGTCGCTCATAATGAAGAATACTTTTGGAGACATTCCCAGAAAATTCAGAGTATGCATTTTATTTGCCATGAAAATATCTTAAACGTATAATATTTTAATCAAAATCGTTAGAGCCATTTTTGAGAAAATTAAAATTTTCGAAAAATGTACCATGTAAAGGGTAATCTGGGATGCGGGGATTTTCTTTGAAACCTTCGTGTCGCATCTTTGGAAGATACTGAACCTAAATACAAAGTTTGGTGTTTATCCGACTGTTCCTTTTTGAGCTATGCTGTTCACAGACACACAGACACACACACACACACACACACACACACACGGACATGTTTCCAAAAATGCCTTTTTTGGATTTAGGGTGTCTCAAAACATATATTTCCGGTGAAATCTCGGAATCGAATTTTTGGGTGGAATACAATACTTCCCCTACTTACTATACGTAGCAGAGAAAGTAAAAATCTGGTGAAATAAGATTTTGCGTTGACTATAGGAAATTGAATGCAGTCTCAGTAACATCCTCTATTCCCTTACCCCTCATCAATGACTTGCTTAGTTACCTGGGGAACTCAAAGTGGTATTGCTCTCTGGATGTATTGAGCGCATATTTTCAGGTACCAATGACCGAAGACAGTAAACCATACACGGCCTTCGTTATGCGGGAAGGATAATTCCAGTTTGATCGTATGTGCTTTGGTCTTGCGAACGCACCACGGTTTTTCGGTTGCCTACCAGATAATTTGCTTGGGGACCTAAAATATAAAAAGCACTGGTATATCTGGATGAATTCTAGTGTTTGCTGAAGGTTTTGAACAATTATTAGCAAATCTGGAGGAGGTCTTTCAGTGTTTGGAAATACATAGTTTTAAATTAAATAAAGCTACTAGGTTTTGAAATCTCTCATCAGGGCATCACGCCTGACATGGATACGACTCAGCTATTTTTGAGATACCAACTCCTAAGTCCGTGAGAGACGTTAAAAAGGTCCTAGGATTATTTGGATTCTATAGGCGCTTTATCAAAAGATTTTCTCACATAGCATACCTTTACACGCCCTTACAAAGAAAAATCAAGAAATTCTCAGGATGGATGAGCATCAGTATGCGTTTGATCAGCTTAAAGCTACGTTGATGGCTGCGACTGTGTTAGCACATTACACCCCAGAGCCCCCACAAGGATCCATCCGGATGCCAGTGCGATAGTTTTGGGAGCCTGTCTCCTGCAGGATCTTCAGGGGAATGGCATCTCATTGCGTAAAGTAGTGGAGTGCTCACGAAATACGAGAAAAATTACAGCGTAATTAGAGCTCCTCTCCATTGTTTATGCGCTCAACCACTTCAGGCCATACATATATGGTTACCCTGTAGAGGTAGTTAGTGAGCACCATGCACTTTGTTTCTTGCAAAATTTAAAAGACCCCACAGGTAGACTGGCTAGATGGGCTCTAAAGTTGCAAGAGTACAATAATACGATAGTTTACAAATCTGGCCAAAACATACTGACACTGACACGCTGTCAGGATTTCCGATAGCTGTCCCTCACGCCGAGGAACAAAGTCAGGTGGATGAACTGCCAACTTGCTTATTGACCCCTGCCCAATTGAAAAATGAACAACAAACTTATCCAGAATTAGTACTATTAATACCTGCTCTGACTGACCCCCCTGCGGTACCTCTGAAAATTCGGCGTCACGCCGCCACTCATCTTCTGAAATCAGGGGTTCTTTATCGTAAAAATGCTGGTTCCTCCGAGCCCTCCATCTTTTAGTGCTCCCTGAATCACTCAAGCAAGAAGTTCTGTATTCTTGTCATAATGATCCATCGGCGGAATATTTGGGCTTTACTAAAACATTCCATAAGATACATACACGTTATTATTGGATTAGTATGCAGAAGCAGATATAACGATATGTTAAAGCTTGCCCTAGTTGCCAATCCCGTAAGGGGCCGTGAAATCGTAAGCCGGTAGGCTTATTACAGCCTATCCCCGTTACCAACATTGGCGAACGTTGGGGTATTGATTTGGTAGGGCCCATAGTAAGATCTCAATTAGGGAAGAGATGGATTTGTGTCGGGACTGAATATTCTAATCGCTTTGTTGAGGCTGCCGGATTGACTAAAGCCTCAGTTGAGCACGTGGTTCAATTTATTTTATAGCATATAATGTGTAGACATGGCGCCCCAGCTATGCTCATGAGTGGTCGCAGGGCGGTATTTCTGAGTGGTATGACACAACATTTATTAAAAGTCATGGGGTAAAATCTAAATATACTACAGTCTACCATCCGGCTTACAATGGGCTCACTGAAAGAGCTAATCAAACCATTGTTAATATGTTTAGCCATTATTGTTCATCGAGACAAAATGATTGGTACGCAGCTTTACCACATGTTATTTTTGACTGTAACACTTCTAAGAAGGAATCCACCAATTAAACACAGTTCTTTCTCAGCTATGGTAGACATCCCACCCTTCCAGAAGAAGTACAGCTAAAAGCTACCTCAGACAACTCATTTGTTCGGAAAACGCAGGAGCAAATGTTACAAGCCAGACAGAGTTAGCAAAGGCTAACATTACTAAACAGCAGGTTAAATACAAACGCTTGTTTGGTCGTAATAGGCGAACCTTAAAGTTCTCGCCAGGTCAAATAGTTAAACTCTTCGCCCGCCATAAGAAAAAAGGAAAGACAACTAAGTTGCTGCACCAGTACCATGGCCCCTTTGTGGTTGTTCAGCAACTCTCCCCAGTTAATTTTGTGATTAAGTCGAAAGCAGGTCACCAAACAAAAATACAGACAGTTAAAGTATCTCGACTATATCCTTATTACGAGTCCTGAACCTCGGGCCCTTTTAGTCTATTGACTTATTCTTACGATGTGTATTCACATTTTATTTTGTAAACTGGAAAATCAGTTTTCGTGAAAAGTTGATGTAATATTTATGGTTGAAACTAATGAATGTGTCATTGTCAGTCTCACATGGCGGACCATACAAGCTTAAAGAAAACAACAACAATTATAATAATAATAATAATAATAATAATAATAATAATAATAATAATAATAATAATAATAATAATAATAATAATAATAATAATAACTAAACAATAATACAAAAGTTTTGTTGACGGTTCTGGTGTAAACCATTTCTCTTAAACGTAAATAAATACCGCAGAATGGATGATGACAGGATAAGTATGTTTTGGTTTCCTTCCCTAAGTTGACTTTGATTAATTACCATAAAGTGTTTATATTAATTACTATATCATAGCATGGCTACTGTAATATTACTCTGGTGATACTAATTCTTTCTGTTGTGTTTATATGATTTACTATACAATGATGTAGTATGTACCTTCTTAGTATATATCTCGGGACTCTTTTCTTCTCTCTTTCATTCTCTCTTCTTTTCTCGTTCGTACCCAGGAGTTATGTTTTATTGGGCTACTCCAGTTTCTCATGTACTAGGAGGAGCTATTATTTTTGTTGACTATAAACAGTGATGAGCACATACGGCTCCTTATATGTTCAATATGGTGTAAGGCAACAGCTGTAGATGAATGAAAAGAAAAGAAAAAACACAGAATTTGTTTATATCATAAATCGTGAACCTTCAGCGATTAGCGTGGGGTTGAATCCATTTTTTTGTGTTTTTTCCTCAATAAGTCGCCAAGGAAACAAACATCTTCAAATACTAGTATATTTATGAAGGAGCAGAAAGACCGAAGGAGGACCGATACATATACCACAGGTTTAGTGCGTATAAATCAGGTAAACTATAGGAGGATAAAGCTTCGATAAGACTGTTATTAAATACGGTGATCCTATGGTGCAAATCACTTCTTAGAGGAAAGTAATAATATTAACATGAAATAAAAACAAACCATTAGTTACTCTCATTGTTGGAGAGATGCATTTCACCGTAATAAAACAACTACGTGACTAAATTCGAAATTTAGATAAATCAGATATGTCAAGTGGATGGCGATAACTAATTCTAGTAATTCCCTATGCATTCTTTATTAATTCTTTTAACATCTTAGATAAACTCAGGTGAAACGGGCAATTTGCGGATGTTCATGGATCTTTCAACATCGATGTGTGTGTGTGTGTGTGTTGGTGTTAATTTACCATAAGTTTTCGTTTGGATATGTATCCGTGAATATGCTTTTCTCTTTTCTTAGTTAGCATACACGGAAATTGAGAGAACGAAACACCAGAAATTTAAGTGCAAAACGGTCATGATGCCTATACCTCGATATTCCCAACAGGACAACAAATTATTATATTTTCTCGCTGCGTTCCTGTAGGCTGACAAGTTTTTCTTTTCCCGATACCTATCTTATTAAAATACTTACAGTTTCTGTATAGCCAGGATTCTCAGGGTGTTCACATTTCACTCTGCTACAGCAACGATGCACTTTCAACACTGCCAATTTTTTTAGGGAGAAATATTTTAGGATTCAAAGTCAAAAGGGGCCTATTCACAAACTCAACACTCGCAATTTCTCTTTCCTTTTTATTATTTTTGGGGACATTTTTATTGCTTCTCATCCTGTATTGTGTGCCACCTCTCTTTCTTACGACTCGGGGTGCCCCCCGGAGCGAGAATGTTGCGGTAATAGGGCCGGGAGTGTTCCGCGCCCCATGCCGTGTACTGGCAAATCCGGCCGCCTCTCGTTGGGTCGCGCCCGCCCTGGTGACGTCGGCTGTGCTGTGTCGCCGAGAGGACGGACCGGCGGTAGCGTGCTGGGCCGTACAGGTGCGATGTAGGCACGTATCTGGTCCATCTCCAAATGCATCTGTAAAACACGACATGATTACACATTTCCGTCTTCATAAACTGGTTCAGCATTGAAAGAATGTGACCCCTTCAAAACCGGACTGTGTTATATTCCACACTTCAGTACGGATTTAATTTTCGGGCCACTCTGTGCCGTGAAGATGTTTCGTGGCATGACGGCCGAGGAGCTAAATGATTATTGTCCTTTTCAATGCCACGCGGCCTCTAAAATGATAATTACAGAAATTGAACGGGACCAATATATCCTGACGCATCCTCTCAGTCCTATTGAACGTCGCTGTAATAATCACACCCACATCGTCCCCCCTGCCCCTCAAGGAACCCCGAGAGCATTGATGATAACTTCACTATGTTCATGTGAATTACATATTGGTAATATAATACCAATCCCTACACGGTGTCCCCACTTAAATGTGTCTCAGGCACCCTCTTATACTAATGATTACGTTTTCTCACTTTCGTTTCTTTCAGCTCCTCCAACTACGACATTGTTAGTTTTATGGACAGTCTTTTTTCCCCTCCTCCTAGGGATTATTTGGTTCTGTAGGCCGGAACGTTTGATTGCTACTCGATTGCCGGCAGCCAAAGCATCGGGAAAATGGTCAACTGAGGCTATGAAGGTATTTGTTATTATTGTACGAATTCGGATGCCCATTTTGACAATTTCAGTTGCTAAACGTCTTTTTGAGTTTACAGATTATTTGTTTGAGACAGAACACTGTCGTCATCAATGCACCAGTTTCCTGAGATGCTAGGCGGATTGAACTGACGGCACCAACTCCATCTCGTCGTGGTTTGCCTCAAGGACACGGCACATCCGCACTGATAGCCTAGGAGTATATGTTTGTTCCTCTCTTTTTCTTTACGTATGATAATGCTTTTTGTGGGGATGTGATATTCCACCCCTAAGGTAACCTTTGGACCAGTCCTACGGGGACGGTTCTTGCCCTTGCAACTGGTAAATGTCCTCGCAGTACCTTCCCCAGTTTCAAAGGGATATTATAAATATAGCGTTTGCTGGGAAGTGCATCCCTATGTGGCCTACCCAGGTTCCGCTGTGTAATGACATTTGACGCTACGTGCTAAAGACTAGTTCTCTACGTAGATCCTTTGGCCGGGAGCTATATAGTGGTTATTGACATTTGAGTTCAGTAGAACCTTTTTTATAAATAGGTGCACATTTTTGGTTTGGAGCTTTTTTAAATGCATATCATGTTACTCGGAATTGTGCTCCTGATGGGGCAGTAGGCCCCATTCACGCTGAAGGGGTTGGTTTTGTTTAAGGGCGCTCAACTTCTAGGACATTAGCGCCCTTCTATAACAGATCGTGGCAAAGGCCAGAGATAAAAATTAGTAGAAAATTTCATGGCAAAGGCCAGAGATAAAGCTGAATAAAAAATTTAAATACATATATAGTAAATAAATAAAATTTTAAGCAGAAGCCAGAGATAAATAGCAATATAAAATGATAGCAAAAGCCAGAGATAAATATCAATATAGAAATATAGCACAAGTCATATATAAATATAGATATATAAAACTAAACCGATGAGTACAAACACCGATATTAAGATAATTAAATCAGCATTTGGAAATTTACTTTAGAAACAAAATTAAAAATCGTATGAACCGCTTGCTCATCATCCGCTAAAACCTCTGCAAGACTGTCCGGCAGTTGCAGAGAGTTCCGAAAATGTGCTAGAGAAATACACTCTAGCAGCACGTGGTGAATCAGAAGACCTTCGCCACAAAGCGGACAAATAGGAGCAGGGAAACGCTTAAAAAGATAACTGCGTAAAATTGCAGTGACCAATACACAAGCGAGTCAAAATCACCTCCTTGCGACGAGATACGCGAGAAGAAGTTACCCAGTTTCTCGGAATGTCTTTAACTACCCTAAGCTTGTTTCCGCGGAGAGCCAACCACTCTTCCCGCCAGCACGACAGCACCGCTCTCCGCACAACAAGCCTAAAGTCTTCCGACGTTAGCCGAGGTATTGTAACACTGGGTTCTGTGGTTGCCGCCTTAGCTGCCAAATCCGCAAATTCATTCCCCGGCAAGCCAACGTGACTAGGTATCCAAGCACACTCCACATTAACGCCAGAAGCGTGTAAAACATGGAGGGCGTCCTGGATTCGCTGAACAATGGGGTGGTAGTTATACGGCTCACAAAGGCTCTGAAGTGCACTTAGGGAATTACTCAAAATGAGACAGTCTCCCAATTTTAGACGGTGCATATGCAAAATGGCTCGGTATATGGCATACAGGTCTGCACTATAAATAGATGTACTATCATGAAAATCGAATGTATAGGGTTCGGTTCCATGAACATAAGCACATCCAACACCGTTGGTGCTCTTAGATGCATCGGTGTAGATTAAAATTCACTGTCACTGTAACCGGACAGAAATTCTAAAACAACAGGCGCGGATACTAAAAGTAGGCATCGTAGTCTTCCGGTATACCGTCATCCCAAGATCTACGCGAGATGTACATAACCAAGGGGGAACACCCTCTCCCCCCTTAGCATATATAACAGGCATTTCAATGTAGCGCTTTCTTAGTAGCTCCCGCAGAACGAAAACTTGCAGGCCTTCGATTAATGGAGCTATTTCTATAACGTTCGTCCAGCGCAGTGTTGGAAAACGAAGCGAACGTTGGAAGTTGAGGCATACATTTAAGCGCACAGCCATAATTTCCCAAGAGGATTTCACGCCGATATCTCAGAGGAGGTTCTGCAGATTCGGCGTAAAGACTTAGAACTGGGCTAGTGGGAAAAGCACCAATAGCCACTCGAATGCCCCGGTTGTGGACTGCGTCTAATCTCCTCAGCACAAATGGTCGTGCTGAGGAATAAACGATACACCCATAGTCCATTTTTGATCGGACCAGTGCGCGATACAGTCGCAACAAAATAGTCCGATCCGCTTCCCAAGATTTGCCATTTAATATCGGCAAAATATTCAGAGAACCGTCACATCGCGCTTTCAACTGTGCTATATGCGATGACCAGCTAAGTTTTCGATCAAACGTCAACCCCAGGAACCTCGTCGAATCTGCGAATGGTAGTAAATCTGGACGGAATCGTGGCGAAAATGGTAATCATCTCTTACGGCGCCAGAAGTTTACACAGATCGACTTCTCAGTTGAGAAACGAAAGCCGCTTTTAGAACTCCAATCTTGGATATTATCTAAGCATTGCTGCATACGGCGTTCCAAAAACGGCGTACGCAGAGAAGTACAATAAACGGCAAAGTCGTCTACGAATAAGCATGACGATACCCCTGGAGGAACACATTTAGAGATAGAATTAATTCCTATAGCAAACAGTGTAACGCTTAATACCGATCCCTGAGGTACTCCGGTCTCCTGAATAAAAAAGTTCGAAAAAACCGAGCCGACCCTTACTCGGAAAATGCGGTACTTCATAAACTCCTGAATGAACTGTGGTAAACGTCCACGTATATTCCAGGCGTGTAGGGAACTTAGCGTCCCTGCTCGCCAACACGTATCATAAGCCTTCTCGAGGTAAAAAAATATCGCAACGGTTTGACAATTTTTCATGAATCCGTTCATGATCTGTGTCGACAATGACACAAGGTGGTGCATTGCTGTATGGCGCCTCCGAAAACCGCACTGGGTGTTGGTCAGCAGGTTGTGAGATTCCAACCACCGTACCAACCGTCCATTGATCATGCGTTCCATCACCTTGCAAACGCAACTGGTGAGGGAAATAGGACGGTAGCTGGACGGGAGATGACGATCCTTTTCAGCTTTCAAAATGGGTATGACACTTGCCTCCCGCACCACTATTCTGGAAAAATGGCATCAACTCAAACACGATTATAGACCTCGAGTAGGAAAGCCTTACCTTCAGGAGAGAGCTGTCGGAGCATTTGTACGTGGATGCAATCAGGTCCTGGTGCTGATAGTCGCGAAGATGAAAGAGCGTGTTCTAACTCCGCCAAGGTGAAGAGGCGATTGTAATCTTCAAGATTTCCTGAACGAAAAAGGAAACCTTGACATTCAACCTGAATCTTAACAGGAAGGAACTCGGGCGAATAGTTATCTGAGCTAGACACGAAGTTATCTGAGCTAGACACTTGAGCGAAAGCACAGAATGTGTTAGCCACGTCAAATGCATCAACAACAACTCCTGCAGCTGTTTTAAGACCGGCAATTGGCATGCGGGTCGATTTCCCGGCCACACGCCTTAACTTATCCCAAACGACAGAGGAAGGTGTATGTCGATTAAATGAATCTACAAACTTGCTCCATGATGTCTTTTTGTTATCCTTTATAACATATCTAGAGTTGGCACATATTTTCTTGTTTTCAATTAGGTTATTCAGTATGGGGCGACGCTGGTAAACCCTAAGAGCACACCTGCGAGCACGAATGGCATTTCGGCAGTCGACGAGGATTGGCAGTCGACCGTGGAATAGCTTGCTCAGTAGAAAAAACAATCATCTCTGTGAGATGTTGGACCAAAACATCCACACAGTCGTGCTCATTGTAATTAAACACGGTCAACTGGAAGTAAAGATTCCAGTTGGCTGAATCTAAGCGCCATCTAGGTAGGCGTGTGGAACATATATCCTGTGTTAAGAGACTAATAAGACAAGGAAAGTGGTCACTAGAGTGTAAATCAGAGATGACATTCCATTGCAAGGAAACTGCTAACTGTGTTGAACTAACTGCAATATCAAGGTGTGAAAAAGTGTTGTAGGAGTCTGAGAGAAATGTAGGCTCTCCAGTGTTCAGAAGAGCTAGGTTATTGTTGCCCAGAAACTCAGCAATTAATTTACCTCTCGCACAAGCCTGAGATGAGCCCAAAGAAGGTGATGGTCATTAACGTCTCCCACCAACAGAATACCGTTGGTAACTGAGAGATAACGATAAACGAAATAAAAAAATAACTATACAAACAAAATAACGATACTCTCCCTCGTATCCTTTCAGTTCGAAAGTAGCATTCAATCATGCAAATTCTGTGTTCTCGCGTGCGAAGAACGCACAAAATGTCCTAGCGAAAACCAGTTCTACACCACCGCTTTACATCAACCTGTTTACGAAGTCGGAAGCCCATTCAGTGCAAGATTCAATTCCACACCTCCACTTTGAGACAAGGGACTCGCTGAGCAGCTAATAATGACGTCATTCATTTAAACCGACTGGCGGTAAAGGCCGAATAAATCTGAAGACCCGTTACACGATTATACAAAATTCCTTCTGATTGAAGAGGACTCACAGGGTATTCTCAGAAAATTCAAGACATATATTTTATTTGTCATGTAAATATCTTTAATTTATGACATGTAATAAAATCGTTAGAACTATGTTTGAGAAAATCGAAAATTTGAGAAATCTTCCATACAAAGAGTAGTTTGGAGTGGGGGTTTGCTGAAAATCCTTTTGTTACATCTTTGCAAGATACTGAGCTTAAATACTACATTTAAGTTTAAACGGCTTTTCATTTTTGAGTTGTGTTGCTCACACATATACATACACACCGACAAGTACACATGGACCTTTCTCTAATAAATATCTTTTTTTTTATTCAGGGAGTCACAAAACCTGTATTTTCGGTGAAATCTCGGTATCTTATTTTTGGGTGGAATGCAGTAGTTCTACTTACTATAGGTAAGCAGTAGAGAAAGTAATTACTGAAAGCATGGAGAAAAGTTATCATAGAAAAGTTAATTGAACTTTTTATAAAATTAAAATAGATGATATTGTTAAACTACGTCACTAGTAGGCATTATTGTAGTAAGAGTCAATCGATTTTAAAAGGACATTTGAAAATAATAAAATCAAAAACTAAAATTTAACAAATCTTAAAGTCCAACTATTCTTGACATCGGGAAAATAAATTATTTATTAAACAGTGAAAATATGTTTAAACTTGAGAGGTGAAGATGTTGTTTCTTGATTGTTTATGATAAAGAAATCAACGGCTTTATCAACCTTAATCCGCCATTTTCTACTGACAATAGAGATAAACCATTTAGGCGTTCTTTAGAACTTCTAAAGTAGTTTTTGATCAGTTTTATCTTTTCACCTTAGACCACTATAACAGGAACAGTTGTTACAACACTCGTTACAACAGTATGTACAACAAGCAGTGCTTGCATCAGGATAGGCAGAAGTCAAAGAACTGTGTTCACTCAACAGTAGATTAGCAAGCTGTTTGACAGCAGTCATGATTTTAATTTAAAATCTGAGTGAACTTCCGATAATATTTATGACCTAAACAAAGGTACTATATCGTCAGAAAAGGCTTCAGCAATATTTTCAACTTCTTTTCCGTTAGTAGAAGAAGCCAAAAGGAAAGGTTGAAATATATGCATCTACTATAACCACATGCCCTTGACCGAATTGTAAGGTTGTGAACATTAGTATCAAAAAAGGGAGAATATGAAGCTAGAAACATGGAAACTAGAGAAGGCGGTGGCGCATGCACATACTGTCAAGTTCCTATTACTAATGTACTTACTAAGAGTCAGTATTACTAACGATGCGTCGGACGCGCTGTGAATCCCCCTCACTCAACCACTGGGGGCCCGTATTGATTTTCCGAAATAATGTTCTCTCTTTCAGCGAAGATTGACCTTAATTAAATACGACTTTGACGTGTAAATTGTGACATAATTCTTTACTACGAGATACTTCCATAACATTTTGGACAGGAATCTCACCTTTATTGGAGGTCGGCGCGGGTGCTCATTTGAGACTTCTGACTTGGAGGTCCCCAGTTCGACGCAGTGGTTGCACCGCCTAGCTACGCCCCTGACGAAGCATTGTTTTTCACACGTTGGTCCTTTGAAATTGTTGGAACAATGGACAGGCTGAAATATGGCAATATACTGGCGAACAATATGATTCCTTACAGAAGACGAAATATGCCACGTAATTGGAAGTTTCAAAGCATAACGATCCTAAGCATATATCTCGCCAAGTCAAATTTCAAGTTTTGCAGAATCATAGAATTAACGTTTAGGAGTGAAATCAAACCTCAGATCTTAACCCAATTGACATATTTGGGAGATGCTGGACAATATGCTCGCCAGAAAGACTACATAAAAAAGAAAGAGTTTTACATAGCAATATGTTATGCTGGTGAAATATTTCACAGATGCACCTGGCGCAAACTTTGATGTTGATTAAATGCCGTCAACATGTGCTGCAGTCATTAAAACAAAAGTTATGCAACTAAGTATTAGCAAAGAAAATCAGCAGTCATCTGCTTGTTATTTTGCTTTTATATTGTTTTACAGAATACTTTCAAACTTGTATAATTTTTATGTTAATTTTTTATTTATGAGGAAGTCTTTGTATTTAAATCTCGTATAGGTATATAAGGTATATTGCAGCCTCAGTATGCTGTTTATTTTATTTAAATTGAATTGTTATAATATACTACTAGATTTGTTTTCTGTATTTACTGTCTCTAAAAATATATTTGAGCGCTACTGTATATTCTCCATTTTATTGCTTTCTATACCATGGTCCTAGTAGGGGAGAGGGTAGGTATTGCATTCCACTAAAAATTTTGATACCCAGATTTCACCGGAAATACGGGTTTTGAGGTCCCTGAATTAAAAAAGATCATTTTTAGAAAAAGATCCGTGTGTGTGTCTGTCTGTGAACAGCATAACTAAAAACAAAAGGTTGGACAAACACTAAACTTGGTATTTAAGACCAGTACCTAGCAACACGGAGATCTTCATGAAAATCCCTCTACTTTAAACTACCCTTTACATTAAACATTTTTCGAAATTTTTGATTTTCTAAAAAATGACTAAAGTTTTTTTATTAAAATACCATATATTAAAGTTATTTACATGACAAATGAAATGTGTATCTTGTATTTTCTGGGAATAGCCTTTGAAGTCCTCTTCATTCGGAAGGAATTTTGTATAACTGCCCAATGTTAAGCGATATACGCAAACGTGCCACACAAGAAATGTAGATCTCTTTAAAAACACAATTTATTTCAAATAACCTTTTCTGTGGCATCAGCCATTTCCGAGGTATCCGTTATTGATGGTTTAATTGTTCCATACTTAGCCATTCTTTTCAAGTCCTATCAACATTCAGTTCTCTCGCGATTGCAATGAAATAATGTGGAATTTAAAGGCCAGAGTGTGATGTCCAATTCTTAAACATTTGAGTATCGCTGTTCTCTTTGTGTCTATAACGAAATATGTATGTGGCTATTTCTGCAAATATGTATTTGGATAAAGATGAAGTAGTTTGTATACCCACTAATAAACGACAGAGAGTAGAAAAGTCATGTGAATGTATCACATCAAAGTTTTTTGACTAGCACTAGCATAGTAGTTGGGTGATGTTCAACTACTGTGTGACTATAATATTATACCTGCTTCCTTCATTTCCTCTATCTACTTATGATTTCCCTCTGTTTATGGGAACATCTCTATCTCTGTTTGACTGTCCTGGTGTTGGTCACTTCTATTTATAATTCAGCGATCTCTGTCATCCCTATCTGTAGCAATGCAGTGACAAATATGTGTCTACGTTTCCTCAGTAATTCCCCATCTGTCTATATTGCCCGTCCAGCTGTGAGTTAACATCAAACTCTGAGTCCTCGATTGCTACCAACTTTATCGTTTGCCTATCGGGGTTATCAGTTTGTACTGCCCATTTCGTGCCTTTAAATTACCGTTATTTTGAATAGGCAGTGTTGGATTTTCTGAATTACAGCAAAGTGTGGGCTGGATTCCAATGCGTTCTTTTGCAGAGTGTTAATGCGCGTTCGAATAAAAGTGTGTTTTCAACCTTTTGAGGATTCTAATTTTTACCTCAGTGGTGCTAAATGGCGGGAAGTGTACATGCTTGTCACAAGTGGCTTTTCAATAACTTCCGGCGTGTTCGGTTCAAGAATTATTTGAGCCAGCGGACATTGTTCTATATGTAACCCGGTTAAATGGACTATTCAGCTGTTCTGCCAAGTCAGCGTTATAGTGCCAAGAACCAGTTTAATTATTGCTTCATGCTTACCCCATGCCCGTACCCAGAAAAAAATTTCGGGGGAGGGGGTTGCATAACTAGATATAAAGTTAACACTACCCTACACAGTTACCATGTAACTTACTCTGTAATAGACGTTATGTGTACAAAATATGCTTGGAGACATTAAATAGACAGGAAAAACTCACCAGAACTAATATAATACACCTTACAGCACAAAACGCCGAAACTGCTTCGAAAACTCATCCACACATCTTCAGGGTTTATCTTTATATTGCGATGAACAGACATCAGCGCAAGACAATTGAGCCGATTTTCACCAGTGGAATTTCGAAGATATGTCTTCAGCCGCCTGAGTGATGAAAATTTTCTCTCTGGTGTGATGAGGAAACCGGTAATGTGGCCAGGATCTGAAGCAATTTACCGATGTTGGGAAACAATGAAGAGTTACCCTGCATAAAGCCTTCTATTGCAAACTGTGGTTGTGAGGTTCGTTTCTCCCATTTTGATTTCCACACTACAAAATCAGCTTGGACAATACTAGGTTCAGGTAGACAGTTTCTGTAAAATGTTACACATTCCTTCAGATCTTCGCTGGTGGTTTTAACACATTTACTTGGAATGGCGTTTTGTAAAGAACATATTAAAATCTTGTGGCGTTTAAATCTGTCACTAAGTTGTGTTTGAACATGATCTAGAAATGTATTCCATTTATAATACTCCTCACAGGTCACTGATGAAATAATGTCTCGATGAGTTTGCCTGCTTACAGTCCTTGGAAATTGCATATGTCCACCATTTTCAGAAACCATGGATATGGCAGAGGTGAAAACTTCTTTGAATTCTTTTTCATGTTCTTTTCTAATTGTATTTAAAGAGTTAATCAGATGGTCAACATGATTGCAAGCTTCTGCTAAATCTGCATTAACAGCCTGGAGTTGTCTGCACAAAGTCATGGTGAAACAAAATCCTTCCCTAAAATCAAAAGGGTAAAAACAAAATTTAGCTCCTTTAATGACACTTAGCAGCTGAAATGCCTTTGGAGCAGCCTCTTTGTTTACAGATGACTCTAGCAACTCTAATGCATTCACTAAAGCTGGATATAGCTCTTTAAATTTTATAACACTTTCATGCCTATGGACCCATCTTGTTTCACAAAGCCCTAACAGAGTACCATGTGACACTCTGGCATATTCTCTTTTATTGCATTCTTTAGAAAATCATTCCTTTGAGCAGATGAGCGGAAAAAATATGTAACAGTCTGAATAGTTCCTAAACAGTTGCGTATCAATGGTAGGGAACACGAATTTGCTAGCACAAGGTTCAGTGAATGAGCACTACAATGTAGGTAAAGGGCCATAGGGTATTCTTTCCTAATATATTTATTTACACCATGCAGGTAACCGCTCATAGCAGATGCTCCATCATATCCTTGCCCAACCATAACATCGCAGATGATGTTATTCCTCTTTAAGGTAGCAGAAATGAGTTTGCCCAAACCACTAACTTGTGAGATCGGTTGTTGGAACAAATTCAAGGAAATCTTCCCTAATCCTACCTGCTTTCCTGTCAACATAACGCACACAAACAGATACTTGTTCTATTCGGGCGATGTCTGTAGTTTCATCTGCCATCACAGAAAAAAAACACTCGGCAGCATTCACGTTTGCTACTATATCTCGTTTGATTATATCACCACAAATTCCAATTAATTTGTTCTGAATTTTGGGGCTTGTATACTGTGAATTTAGTTCACCTGATTCCAAATGTTTTAGAAGCATTGAATCACCCGCACTTACGCGGAAACGTAGTAAGGCCTGAAAATTGCTATAATTTGTTTCTGATTCTTGTGATTTCATGACATTTCCAAAGTAACTTGTTCCAGGAAAGGCAATTTCTTGACGGCCACAACGAATAATTGTTTTATAATTGATCGTAGTTTCTCACGATTTTCAGCGCCTTGCTCAGATCGCTCGCTACTCAGTTGGTTTAGTATTCTTTGTGCTTTCCCTTCAACCACTTTTATGAAGTTTTCGGCCATTTCTAAGCACCGTTTATTATATGCTGCATTTGCATGCTTGGAAAAATCTTCCAATGCATTTTTACAGTTACTATATTCTTTGGTAACAAGCGCTCCCAAATGTTGATGCCGACCTTTCCTCCCTTCTGTACCTCTACAAAACAACACACAAACTTTGCACAACGCACCTTCCAGTTTACTTGAGTAGGATAACCAAGGAAATTTGTCAAGCCACGTTAGCTGAAACCTCAGATTTCGTTTCGTTTTACGTGGGAAAACATAGGTAGGAGTTGGAACCCGCGGATTTTTCAAAAGCTGTTCCCTATTTAGGTCGTCAATGTTTTCTGTTTTAACATACAAACCAATGTCATTTTCACTGAAAGAACTATCCTTGATCCATAACAATATATCAGATGATAAATGTGTGTCAATATCACTTCTGTGGGACTCACGACCACTAAACAAAACCGTCGATTCTATGGTCGTATACTTGTAGAGGCACCATTATTGCTAGCACAATCACTAGGCAAAGACGCTGATCCGATGTTTATGTCACTTGTAGATACACTGTTGTTGATGTTGCTACTCAAATCGTGTTCATTTTCATGTTTAGATTTCTTGCAAAAGGACTTACAGGCGGGTGCCTGGGGTCAGAGGCCCGTCGAGGAGCAGACACTCATGGATCAGATAGAACATCCAGGATGGATGATCAGCCCGATGCCTGGTATGGGATGAAGGAAGTAGATGAAACGAAATGTGGGTGAAATGGAGGAAAGGAAAGGTGATGATGGAGCAGTTGGTGGAATGAGTGGCGGGGGAAACCGGAGAACCCGGAGAAAACCCACCCAGACGCCGCTTCGTCCTCTAGTGTATATTAAAATGTTAAATTTCTCTTTTTCATTACCTGTCGTCTGTAATACTTTCGCAGGGTTCAGGGAAGTAGCTATGCTGAACACGCACTTTTTTCGGGGGTCGATCTTAAGGCGGATTTGAAACATTTCAGCTGTTTATCCTGTTATTGCAATTTGTCCACTTCTTTATCAATAGCCGTAGACAGGTCTGCCGCTAATCGCGAGATTCTGCCTGTATTGCGCGCCACCTCTAGGTGCATCGTAACCAAACTTTCTGCACTGCTTCCTATTTATTTCCATCGTGGGAGTGGGTGTGCGGTTGCTACTGCGGGAATCTTTCAATCGCAATGCCAGCTCTTGTCTGCACTTTACAGCGTCTCTAATCTGCTCATGAACTCCGTGATCCTGTTTCTCGGGGACAGCTGCTCGCGTGGTAATTAGGGCTACTCTGTGGCCAGCCAGAAATCTTGCCCATCTGTTCTCCTTGCAAAGTCAATCAAGCTCTCTACTATTTGGGGGTTCTAGAGTAACACTTGCCCAAACAACGATGGTTTTAACCCTCCCAGGAGCCTTATGCGCTCCTGCTGCGTCATGTGTGGGTAAACGAGATCCCATAACAAAGATACTCAGTAGACTCGCTCAGATCCTGCATTCTTTTCCTTAGCTTATAACCCAACATTTCATCTCCCACCGCCTGCACGAAAGCTCCATGCAACACTTCCTTTAAGTCTGCCAAAGTGGAATACGGTTGCTTCAGTGTAAATACCTAAAAAAAATCAACCCCCGCTGTCTGCGCGGGATACCACGGCATACTTTCTCTATTTCTCCCTGTTTGAACTAGCAGGGGAGTGCGCCTAATATTGTCTGAATGTAGCCTGTTCCGCCAGTTGGTCCTGCACCAATTCAACGGAAATATTATGCCAGTTGCCCACTATGTACTTCTGCAACCCTAACTATTGTTGGTATGGCCTTGCAAGTTGTCTAACTGGTTTACTTCTTTTGTTACTTGTCTATCATACGTATCCTATAGGAGTTTGCCACTCGTAGGGAAAAAAAGAAGAGAAAAACAAGATAAATGAATGTCTCCATTCTAACAGCCGGACACGGTAACTTTCCGCTACGAGGGCGATTGAAAAGCATTACCTACATGGCCACGATTCTCCTATTTTGTTAACCAGTTTTCAAAATTCTTAATGCATAGAAATTTGCATATCTCCTTTATATATTGCACTACTTTCCTTTGTTCCCGGTGTCGTGGTGTGCGTGGATTGAATATGATGGCGACCTACACGGAGATAAGGTTGAAGCAGAAGCGAGGCGTCATTGAGATTCCGACAGAAGACAGGAATTGCGAACCTAACCAAATCCAGAACAGGATGGCGACTAGGTTAAAGTTAATAGTTCATTAGATAGAGTAAATATCAGACACAACAAGAATTTTGAAAATAGGAGGGTTGTGGCCACAGAAACGTTAGTTTTCTATCTCCCCTGGTACTTCAGCACAAGCTGGTTTCCATGCGAGATCAGCATTTTCGCTCTGCCCTACTCTCGTATATTATCATTGCTACGTATGAAGAACTTTCTAATCCTTGAATAATACTCTGAGTAACGATAAATACTAAAAGTTAACCTGAAAAAATCTGATGTGTTGCACTCACATGACTTTCTCTACTCTTGTACAAACTATTTTTACAAACACTTATTCTCTATCTAAACTTCATGTTAATTCAGATAAACATTTACAGAAATTATGTTATTGCTAATTTTCTTGTTATTGCAAGGGGAATATGGTAGGCTTAAGCGATAGTCAAAGCATTTAAGATCTGGTCGTTATGTGGAGTATTCCATTCTCTTTGCATGTCCAGGACGTTAAAAATAATAAATAAATATAAATAAATAAAAATAATAAAAAAAGAAATTCCCATTTGAGAAAAAGTCTTAGTATTGGAACATTCAAACAAATAACAAGGAATATCTCGGAAATGCTTCACTCGACAAAAATATGATACGTTACACTCACATGACTTTCTCTACTCTTGTACAAACTATTTTTACAAACTCTTATTCTCCATCTATTTCATATTAATCGAGATAAACATTTGCAGAAACGAGCTTTTGACATGCAAAGAGAATTACATTTTACACATAGCGACCAGTTCTAAAAATGTTTGACTAAGGCTTAAGGCCTACTATGTTCCCCTTGTTTTGTATTTGCAAGGGCAATGTAGAAATACAGTAGCCTTTAAGCATAAACATATCACTTAATAGTTGGTTGCTATGTGCAGCACCATTGTCTTTGCCACAGATTAATACTCTTTGCATATCCAAGACAAAAAATGAATAACGAATTCCCATTTGAGAAAAAGTATAAGCATTGGAAGTTTAAGGGAATAACAAGCAATATCTCGAAAATGGTTCACTCAACAAAAGAAATGTATATGACATTAATTGTGTATTTTAACGCGATCTACATGTTTTGTGTAGTAAACGTTTATCTATCTCTTATGGTTTAGCAGTTATACAAAAGTCGTTCACAATGAAGAATACTTTTGGAGACATTCCCGGAAAATTTGAGATATACATTTCATTTATCATGAAAATATCTTAAACATATAATATTTTAATCAAAATCGTTAGAGCCATTTTTGAGAAAACTAAAATTTTCGAAAAATATTCCATGTAAAGGGTAATCTGGGGTGCGAGGATTTTCTTGAAAACCTTCGTGTCGCATCTCAGGAAGATACTGAACCGAAATACCAAGTTTGGTGTTTATCCGACTGTTCGTTTCTGAGCTATGGTGTTCACAGACAGACAGGCAGACACTCACACACACACACACACACACACACACACACACACACACACACACACACACACACACACACAGACACACACACGGACATGTTTCCAAAAATCTGATGTGTTACACTCACATGACTTTCTCTACTCTTATACATACTATTCTTACAAACGCTTATTCTTCATCTACTTCATGATATTCCAGATAAACATTTGCAGACTCTTAATCTTATTACTAATTTTCTTGTAGATACAAGGGCAATATAGTAGACTTTAAGCACATACATATCTCTTAATAGCTGGTTGCTAGGTGCAGCACCATTCCCTTTGCTACAGATTAATACTCTTTGCATATCCAGGACAAAAAATGAATAACGAATTCCCATTTGAGAGAATAAGCATTGAAAAATTTAAGGGAATAACAAGCAATATCTCGAAAACGGTTCACTCAACAAAAAAATGTATATGACATAAATTGTGTATTTTAACGCGATCTACATTTTTTTGTGTAGTAAACTTTTGTCTCTCTCTTATGGTTTACCAGTTATGCAAAAGTCGTTCACAATGAAGAATACTTTTGGAGACATTCCCAGAAAATTCGAGATATACATTTTATTTGTCATGAAAATATCTTAAACATATGATATTTTAATGAAAATCGTTAGAACCATTTTTGGGAAAATTAAAATTTTCGAAAAATTTTCCATGTAAAGGGTAATCTAGGATGGGGGGATTTTCTTGAAAACCTTCGTGTCGCATCTCTGGAAGATACTGAACCTAAATACCAAGTTTGGTGTTTATCCAACTGTTCGTTTCTGAGTTATGCTGTTCACAGACAGACACACAGACACACAGAGAGACAGACAGACAGACACACAGACAGATAGACACACAGACACACACACACACACACACGGACATGTTTCCAAAAATGCTTTTTTTGGATTCAGGGATCTCAAACATGTATTTCCGGTGAAATCTCGGTATCGAATTTTTGGGTGGAATACAATACTTCCCCTACTTACTATACGTAGTAGAGAAAGTAAAAATGCTTTTTTTTGGATTCAGGGGGTCTCAAAATATCTATTTCCAGTGAAATCTCGGTATCGAATTTTGGGTGGAATACAATACTTCCCCTTCTTACTATACGTAGTAGAGAAAGTGAAAGTGTATGACATAAATTGTGTTTTAAATGAGATCTACATTTTTTTGTGTAGTAAACTTTTGTCTCTCTTACGGTTTACCAGTTACGCAATAGTCATTCAGAATGAAGAGGACTTTTGGGGTCATTACCAGAAAATTCAAGATATACATTTAATTTGTCTTGAAAATATCTTAAACATATGATATTTTAGTCAAAACGGTTAGAGTTATTTTTGAGAAAATCAAAATTTTCGAAAAATGTTCCATGTAAAGGACAGTTTGGGGTGGAAGATATTCTTGAAAATCTTCTTGTCGCATCCTTGGAAGGTACTGAACCTAAATTCCAAGTTGGGCATTTATCCGACTTTTCGTATTTGTTCACACACACACGGATCTTTTTCTAAAAATGATATACTCTTTGGATTTAGGGGGCCTCAAGACATGTATTTCTGGTGGAATCTCGGTATTGAATTTTTAGATGGAATACAATACTTCCCCTACTATACAATACGAGTAGAGAAAGTAAAAAAACTTACGCAACTATGCACATTGTTAAATATACACAAACTAAATGTGACGGAGTGGGAGATGGGAGAATTAAAGGTCTAACGGGGAATTGATAATCGACACCTCTACTAAGCTGTAAGGACCCGAAAAATACTGAGTGCTACACAGGTGCAGCACTCGGGAAGGGGATACGGTTTGCGACGGCAAAGAAAACTCCGGGTAGCGCTCCTGCATATACCTTGGACACTTTTAATCTAGCCTCATGGCCAGCGGCCCAGTCTGTAAGTACCTCACTTTGTTACATACCTGGGTGATGATGAAGTTGTTACTTGTACACCAGTTACAAAAAGACTCGTCGCGAGTTTGAACAGCGCATAGACGTTCCGTATCGGGTTTCGAGGTGGTCCCCTTGTGACCTCAATTCGGTCCGCTTAAATATCCTACGCTGTGAGACATCAGTGTTCTGTTAATTTAATTCACTAAGTACCCTGATTTCAAAATTTCCGTGACTGTTGCCTCATTACGATATCTGGGGTTGGTTTCCAGCCTTGGGAGGCTACAATATTTTGATAAAAATAGCATACGTCTAATACACTGGTGTGCAAAACCTAAGGACGAGATGGGTAAAGCAAATGAACTACTTGGTGAAAGTAGACGAAGGTGCGGGAGCATGTTGCCAGAGGTCTCTCGCACGTACACAGAAAGCTGAACGTCACATGGCGTGAGTGTAGCGAGCCTATAGTGCCAAATGGGTCTGGTCCCTCAACTCGGGGCAGTTGACGAAACAGGACAAGACGGCGTGTGACAATTAGCGGGCTGTTACGGTGCAATGTAGTGGTGTTCTTCATTGCAACATGGCCCGTAGACACCATTTGGATGACTTCACGCGAGAAAGAATCATCGGGAAACTGGAAGAAGTGCGGAGTGGGACAAGTGTTGCTCAGGAGTTTGAAATCGCTCACAGCATTGTTTCACGTGCATGGTAAACCTTCCAAACTACAGGCACTGCTGTCCAAAGGACAGGTGGTGGTCGACCACATTCAACTACAGCAGCAGATGACCGCTACATTGTGCAACAGGTAAGAAGGGATCCACGCCACAAACAGCGGGTGCAATTGCAACCACATTTAATAGGACATCTAGGCACGCTATCTCACGATACACAGTGGCACGGCGACTGCAAAGAGGTGGTGTCTTTGCCCGACGGCCAGCACGTTGTGTTCCATTGACATTCGCACATCGGCGGCACCGTTTGCGATGGTCCTAAGAGCATCAAAATTGGACCAACAAGGAATGGGGTCGCGTGCTCTTCTAGGATTCAGTATAAGTAGTGATTCTCGACGTACCCTCATCTGGCGAGAGTTGGGAGCATATAATGATACCAGGAACATCCCTGAACATGATCGTTTTGGTGGTCCGGGTGTTACGGTTTGGGGACGCATAATGTTGCATGGGCGCACCGATCTCTAAATCTTTGAACACGGTACGCTCATTGGTCAGCGTTATTGTGATACTACACTCCTTCCCCCTGTACGTCCTTTCAGGGGTGCAGTCGGCCTTGATTTCATTTTTATGGATGACAATGCGCGACCGCATTGAATAGCGCAGCTGGAGGATCTCTTGGAACGAGAGGATATTCGGCGAATGGACTGGCCTGCCCATTCCCCCGATTTAAAATGCATCAAACACGTGGGGATACTTTGGGGAGACGCATTGAAGGACATCCATTTGCACCAACGACCATCCAACAGTTTTCAACAGCGCTGGTGGAGGAATGGAACGCCCTACCACTAGAACAGCTTACCAACCTTGTGGCCAACATGGGAGCACGATGCAGAGCATGCATTGCTGTCCGTGGTGATCGTGCACTCTTTTAAGCACAATGTATCTGTTTATGTAAATCTAGAGAGCCATCATATATCGTATTGACTTTAGTGTTGCTTATGGTCTATGAATAAAAGTGGCATTTCTGTTCTTCTCATTGCATATTTCGTTTAGTTGCCTACTGTAGCATACTGTAGTAGTTCCCTCTGTGTATGATTCAAGTTTCATCGAGCTATGTTTCTTGACAGTTTCACAGCATGCGAAGATTACTTTCGTCCTTAGGTTTTGCACACCAGTATATATTTGCATGTATGTGTATATATATCATATATGTATGTTTTTTGTGGCACCAAACATTTTCTAGATATCCAATACTCAATACTTTATATGTTTGGAAGCGCTAAGTCACTATTCTTTTGTTTCTCACGATGTCATGCAAATAGTACAATTTGAAGCGATACGCTGAAGCCATAATAACGATAATATATAAAGTCTATTTGCGTATCACCTAAATACATGTAGAAACATGTAACATATTTTTATAAGATTGTACAGAGTAGTATACGCCGAGAAGTAAACATACCGTTAGGGGATCGGAATGCTGGCGAACATTCCTATTGTAATAACGACACATGTGCGAGCTGGGAAAACAAAGCAGGCAGAAAGTTAGGGTTAAGAAACCTTCAGGAATGCGAACCGAAGGGTAAAGACAAGCACCTGTACTCTGGAATCCGATGTGAGCAGACGTATGAAACACCACGGGCTACCATGTGGCTATAGCTTGATTTGGCGATGGTGTAGTAAAATATATTTTTTTGGCCGGACGTTAAATATAGTTGTGTGGACGGATCTATTGCGGGAATGGTTTTAAGGAAGACAGAATAAATTGAATAAAACCATATAAATGTCATCGGTTAACACGACCCGAGATTAAGAGAGCCTACATATATCCATGCTCTTCCGAAATTGCACCGATTCCCTCCCTTTCCTCCTGCAAAAACCGATACCGTACAAATAAAAACACACAATAAAGTCCGTCCCACTAAGGCGCCCAACGAATACAACACCCAAAGAAGCCGTCCCAATATGGCGCCCAACGATAAAGTCCATCCCAATATGGCACCCAACGTGTCAGGAGAGCTGCCAAAGACAACGATCGAGTGACAACGACCATCGAACCCCAGGCCAGCAGCAGCAGATGAACGTGCCGATCGCCGGAAGAAATCCCCAGCATCCAGGTCAACGCACCACAGATCAACCCAACATCCAGATCAACGCAGCACAGATAAACACAGTGCAATTCAACGGAGCACAGGTCAACGCAGCAAAAGCAAGGTACACATATACTTCTATAGTTTTCTCGAAATAAATAAATGCATGTAACAATTGAATAATAATATCACTAATTAATGTTACTTAGAAATAAAAAGGTTTTAAAAGTACTTGTAAGTGCTAAAGGGATAGAGAAAGAGATAATTGAAGCTGAAAACATGCAGGAGGGCAGGTAGAATGTAGGTCATTAGACAGTTGGGAAATAAATATTCCGGGAAATATCCAGACAATAGAGGCTAGCGCTATGACCGAAAACAACCTTGTTTTAGTTATATAGTAAATGTTCGTTAATTTAAGCGCAAGTTTAAGGAATTAGAAGGGAAATTGAATAAGAGTTTGGAAAATCAAAGTAAAGAATTAGAAGGGAAATTGAATAAGAGTTTGGAAAATCAAAGTAAAGAATTAGAAGAGAGATTAAATAGAAATTTGCAATGTCAAAATGAGGTTCAGGAAGAAAAACTAGGAATAGATCAGAGCTGATGATAGGAGCCAGGTTTGAGGTACAGCAAAGAGAGATTAAGGGTCAATTAGAGGAAATTAGATCTTATCAGAATGCTACGCAGCAAGATTTTTTTTGTTAATTAGAGCTGAGGTCAAAGAATTACAGAATAAGGTTGAGAAACGTAAAGGTCAAATAGTAGAAATTATAAGTAGTACCTTAGAGATGCAAGAGGGGTTGAATGCTGAATTTCAGCGTAGTTGCATAATAATGGAGAAGCGGCAGCGCACATTAGGAAATAATGTGGAAACAGAAATGTCAGCCATAGAAAAGATTATTCAGGACCAAAAGGAGCTACAAGTAAATGAGATGATTAAATTAAAAGACAAAATTGCGCAACCGTCTGGTACTCAGCAGACAACCAATCTCAGAGTAGAAGAAGCCTCACGTGAGCTAGCAGGACTACGAGACAATGCATAACAGCTCAAAATGGAGCCTATAAATAATCCAACCCAGAACATACGTTCCGCCAGCTCACCTGATGTTTCGACAAACATACGACCAACGAGCATATGCATGGTGTGCATTTTCTCTTATAACCACTTGTAATAACGACACAAATACAACTCCAATATTGTGTTTGAATAATCATGTGTCCGTGCCATACCAATTGCTAAACGAAATTACGATACCGACATTTGATGACAGACATGATAATGGCCGCCGTTACATTATGGATGTTGAAGCGTATTTTACATTAAAGGGTATCCCGGAACAATACAAAATGCTTATAATTAGGAGAGGTTTACTGGGCCAATCTTTAGTTTGGTATAGGCTAACGCTGGGTGATCAAACATCTTATGCTCAATTCCGACAGGCTTTTCTGAGCAAATATTGGAATAGCAGCACACAATATGCGGTGCGCACACAGATTAACAATGGGAGATATCAACACTATCGAAATGAAACAATGGTGGACTATTTTCTAAAATTAGCGCAACAGAGCCAACTGCTTGAGCCACCAATGAGAGAGGAGGAGTTCATCTCCTTGATGGCCCACCATTTCAATTAGCACATTAGAAATAATTTAATTGTCGCTAAACTGAGAACATAAGGAGAGGCACTAGAACTGTTAACAGCTTTCCAAAGCCATTCCGGCGAAATAAGCGGCACCAATAAATTCCACCAACGAATCAGTGAGTAAAGATACATTGCTCAAAATTTCAATGGGGCGGGGGCACGTTCCAATGAAGATCACCGTAGGCCAGATGCTTATCACGTCGGGGACAGATATCGAAATCAGGCCTCAAGAGATAACAGCGACAAAATAGGACGAGAAACGAGCAAGATTTTGAACGACAAAACCGCCAACAAAGTGGCCGTTCTCATCATATAAACTCATATATTTCAATCCCACAGGAGAGGCGGAAATAGGCCGCGCGGTAACAATAGCAATAATGGCTGGCGGCGCGCTTATTCTAACAGCCCCCCTAGAAGGAACCCAGGACCCGGCGTGAGAGACGGAGGACGAATGTCGCCAAACTGGAAAAGGCAAGAATCACGCCCCCTCGAACAGCATCAAGATGCACAAAACAGTGCCTCAGCCATAAATGTACGGAATAATCAAAATTTAAACTAATTATTGGCCGTCTGGAGTCCTCTGATATGGCCGTGCAGGATACGTTAAATTAGTTTACAGCAAACGAGGACGACAATGTATGAATATTGTAGGCATAGAGCATTATCAAAGAGGCTATGTGACAGAAAGAGATAACCGGGAGGGATACTATGATAAAATTAATGAAATGGTGGAGGCACCTAGAATTGCGATTAAAGTGAAAGCGCAGGTCTATCGACAGCGGCGAATCTTCTTCGGTATGTAGCCAAGAATTAAACGATAACCTGATAGCAACGGGATGGAAATTGCAGACATTGCCAGTAAGAAACGTGTGTTGTATTACGGCGATAGGTAGAAGTAAGCAAATGATTAAATACCGGGTGATGATAACATTTAGGATTGAAGAGGTAGAAATTGAGTTTGTTTTTCTGGTAGTGCCACGGCTTATATTTTAACTTTTAATTGGAAATGATTTTCTAGACGCAACGCGAGCAAGAATAAATTATGAAAGTAAGGAGTTGAGTTTTTCCAAAAATAACTGCTTGGTTGTAACACCTATCATACAAACGACACAGCAGGTAAACGATCCCGAGAACCCCGGAGAGAGAGAGAGATTGATGGGAGATTATTTTTTCGTCGAATATTTGCAGATCGAGGGAGGAGAAATATACCAGATCAATAACGCTAGAAGTGATCTAAACAGAGCATCCAATGCCGATTGCGAGGAGTATTATCAGGATGAGGAACCATTTGAAGATATTAACAATGCAAGTACTGTAGGTAATGAATCAGTAACTGTTGGTTATTACGACTCAGAGGTACTTGAAGAAACAGGTTTGTCCGCCCTGGACGGAACTGCCCGGTCTGAGGTAGAAGAACACGCTAATGCGAATGTTTCCCAAACGATCCGAGAGAAGATAAGGGAAATAGAAATGTTGACGGCGGAACAGAAGGAGAAACTATTGGAGGTGTTATACCGAAATCGCGAAGTCTTCGCGGACAGAACTGGTTTATGTAACATTTATCAATATGAGTTCCAAGTACGACAAATGGAGCCCATTAGACACAAATGTCGGGCTATTCCTTTTGATATTAGAGAAAGCGTCGAACTCACAATTAATAAAATGCTTCAAGATGGTATTATTGGGTTATCAAATTCCCCATATTAAACCCCCTGTGCATAGTAAGAAAACCAAATGGGACTGTTAGAATTACAATCGATGCACGTCGACTGAATAAATACATATCGCCTGACAATTATAGGACCAAAAGTATAGACCAAATATTAGACAAAATAGGTCACAAAAATGGTTTTATATATTGGATTTAAAAAAACTCCTATCTTCAGATAGAACTTAAGGAACATCTTAAAAAATATACCGCTTTCCTTTTTTGTGGGCGTGCCTATGAATTTCACAGAACTCCATATGGCGTCGCGAGCAGATCTAGTGCATTCCTGAGAGCCATGCACACAGTTTTCGTTGACACTACAAATGAGTTTATGACACAATACGTAGATGATTTTTATTTTCTCTACTACGTATAGTAAGTAGGGGAAGTATTGTATTCCACCCAAAAATTCGATACCGAGATTTCACCAGAAATACATGTTTTGAGACCCCCTGAATCCAAAAAAAGCATTTTTGGAAACACGTCCGTGTGTGTCTGTCTGTGTGTCTGTGTGTGTCTGTCTGTGTGTGTGTCTGTATGTGAACAGCATAACTCAGAAACGAACAGTCGGATAAACACCAAACTTGGTATTTAGGTTCAGTATCTTTCCAGGATGCGACACGAAGGTTTTCAAGAAAATCCCCCCACCCCAGATTACCCTTTACATGGAAGATTTTTCGAAAATTTTAATTTTCTCAAAAATGGCTCTAACGATTTTGATTAAAATATCATATGTTTTAAGATATTTTTATGACAAATAAAATGTATATCTTGAATTTCCTGGGAATGTCTCCAAAAGTATTCTTCATTGTGAACGACTTTTGCATAACTGGTAAACCATAAGAGATAGACAAAATTTTACTACACAAAAAATGTAGATCTCGTTAAAATACACAATTTATGTCATACATTTTTTTTGTTGAGTAAACCATTTTTGAGATATTACTTGTTATTCCCTTAAATATTTCAATACTTATTTTCTCAAATGGGAACTCGTTATTCTTTTTTTGTCTCGGATATGCAAAGAGTATTAATCTGTGGGAAAGGGAATGGTGCTGCACCTAGCAACCAGCTATTAAGAGATATGTATGTGCTTAAAGGCTACTGTATTTCCAAATTGCCCTTGTAAATATATATTCCCCTTACATCTACAAGAAAATTAGCAATAGATAGACTCTGCAAATGTTTATCTCGATTAACATGAAGTAGATGGAGAATAAGCGTTTGTATAAATAGTTTGTACAAGAGTAGAGAAAGTCATGTGAGTGTAACACATCAGATTTTTTAATACATGATATTGATATTTCGGAGCATATTGAACATATTGATTATATTTTACGTCTGATACAGTGGCGATAAATTTAGAAAAATCTGAATTTTTCGCCACTCAGGTGCGATTCGTTGGTTACATCATTTCTGGTGTCGGTGTATCAGTTGATCCAGAGAGAGTCGAAGCCATACAGAAAATACCGCCCCCGAAAAATCTGAAGCAGCTCAGAAAGATTTTTGGCATGCTAAAATACCAAGTAAGATTTGTATATAATTTCGCGAAGGAGACTGCACCGTTACGGGCATTACTGAAGAAGGAAAGAAGATGGAGGTGGACTGAAAACGAGCAATGTGCCTTCGAAGGTATAAAACAACTATTTGCGCGGGCGATTTTATTAGAAAGGCCAAACATGAACAAGCCATTTGAGATTTACTGCGACGCCTCAATTATTTCTTTCGGCGCTGTATTGACGCAACGAGACAATAATGGTGGCCTCCACGTCATATCCACATGCTCTCAACCTTTGACGCATGCAGAAGCAGTTGCACCCATCACGGAGCAGGAGATGTCTGCAATTTATTATGCACTGCAGAAATTCAAAACATATATCTTTAACAAAAATATTACTATATTCACAGATCACGTTAGCCTGTCCTTTATAAAGACATGTAAATTAACCAGTTCTAAAATATCGCGATACATTTACAAAATAACCTCTTATGTCGTGGAAATTAAGCACATTCCTGGAAGTGAGAACATTTTTAGTGACATTCTTTCGCGACTGAGCCCAGGCAAGAATTTACCTGAGTGCCAAACCGGTACACAAAGAGAGGTAACGGTCCTCAAACTGGATCTTAGCTTAAACAGGCAGCTAATAGCCGAAATGAAAAATGTCGAAAAAGCCCAATATGAAGATCCAAGGTTACGTGAAATAATAGAATCAGCACCAGAAATACACAAATATATTTCAGGAATCCTAGGGTTATGGAAGGGCGTGTTGTATAAATTACAGGGGAGAGATAGACCCACATGGATAACATACGTACCAACTAAATTAGAACATTTGGTTATCCATGCGTATCACGTCGCCCCAATACATGCTGTGGGCGAGTATTTTTATATACCACGATTACGGCATAAGGCCAGGAAACTGAAAGCAACATGTGAAATCTGCCAGAAGGCTTAGCCAATAAACGTGAAATTTGATTCGCCACCGCAAGCGATATTAAGAGACAGACAAGGAGCTCTGGTAGCCATTGACTCCCATGGTCCATTGCCGGTAGGTCGGGGAGGTATGAGACATATGTGTGCAATGATAGATATTTTTTCAAAATTCGTCAAAATCTATCCAATAAAGAAATTGTCTAGCGCGTTATGCGTAGCAAAAATCATGGACGATTATGTGCCTAAGTATGGTAAGATGGGTACTCTCATAGCTGATAACGTTTCGATTCATAGGTCAGAGAAGTTTCTAGGTCGTCTTCGGGAAGCAGGGATAAAAGTTTATAACTCCACATCATTCCATCCCCAAAGTAATCCTTGCGAGCGGATTATGCGAGACATTACGATTTTTTCGAGTGATATGCCATAAGCGGTATTCCCTCTGGCCAAATTATTGTGAGTACGTGCAGACAGTAATAAATAATACTCCATGTCCATCTACGGTATATGCACCAGTGACCTTACAAACAGGTGAGATAGCCCGCAACATAATACCAAAATTACCTGAACCGATTAGCGCAGCAGAAGCCGAAAAGAGGGAGAAATGTTTCAAAAAGCATATAACAGGCTGAAAGAACTCGCAGAAGCACGAAAAAGGCGTACTAAAAGAAACAGTAACATATGGGACCCACAAGTAGGTGAAAAAGTATTATAAAGAACCACTCTCGTTCATCACTAATAGGAAAAAGATACCATAGAATGGAAAACTTATGGAATGGGCCATGTGTGATCACTCAGAAATTTAACGCTAAGGCATTTGAAATTACGGATATAAAAACGGGAAAAACAAAGGGGATATATAATATTGCTTTATTAAATCCTTTCAAAGAACTTAGAGTAGCGTCGTCGGATACATAAAGTAACTGCGGGTCCATGGGGCTACTATCAATAACACAAATAATAAAACAAAACGGACTGGATAGTTGCAACAGAAAAATGATTTACCTAAAAAAAATTGTCAGTGTAAATAGATGGCACGCACACTTGATTAGAGATAAATGATTCTTTGTAAAACCAAATATCCAATCAAACACATTTATCAGTGATATACTCATTATGTATGTTATGTGTTAAAAAAAGTGTTGGAAGACAAAGGCAATGAAATTTGTCATATACGGCCCAGCCGGCCAGTGAAAGTTTGTGGCGAGTGTAGTGTTTGTGATAAACGAACAGTATTGCCTGTGCCGCTATCAATTGTGAGCCCGTGATCGTGTAACAAAACAAAAAACAAGAAGAAACATACATTATATCACAAACAAGATACAACTTCATAGGCATTAGCACCTAAACATCGTTTATCTCATATACTTATTAATTTGTAAATTATGTACATATTCAAGATATCCGTACCATGTTTGAAATGCTTGTAAATAATTGTTTTGATTCTAAGTTATTAGTGCTATAATTTTGTTTAATCAGTCAACACTGTGGTTATCTTAACTGTCATCATTTTAGTAGTGTTTTTTCATATGTGCATTGTAATTTCAAAGATATTATATATATTGTACTTAGATGTAATAACGTACATCCTCAAGATCGATCCGACACACAAAGTATATATACTCTGAGTTACATTTGGACATAGTAATAATGATACTCAAACAAAATTTAGGTATGGGGACTTCCGAGAAAGTCCCTGTCGTTTTCTTCGAAGCTACAGCAATTTCCTCGTGGGGGCATTTTGAAGCGATACGCTGAAGCCATAATAACGATAATATAAAGTCTATTTGCGTATCACCTAAATACATGTATAAACATGTAACATAGTTTTATAAGACTGTACAGAGTAGGTATACGTCGGGAAGTAAACATACCGTTAGGGGATCGGAATGCTGGCGAACATTCTTATTGTAATAACGACACATGTGCGAGCTGGAGAAACAAGGCAGGCAAACGTTAGGGTTAAGAAACCTTTAGGAATGCGAACCGAAGGGTAAAGACAAGCACTTGTACTCTGGAATCCGATGTGAACAGACGTGTGAAACACCACGGGCTACCATGTGGCTATAGCTTGATTTGGCGATGGTGTAGTAAAATATATTTGTTTGGCCGGACGTTAAATATAGTTGTATGGACGGATCGATTGCGGGAATGGTTTTAAGGAGGACAGAATAAATCGAATAAAACCATATAAATGTCATCGGTTAACACGACCCGAGATTAAGAAAACCTACATATATTCATGCTCTTCCGATATTGCACCGATTCCCTCCTTTTCCCCCTGCAAAAACCGATACCGTACAAATAAAAACACACAATAAAGTTCGTCCCACTAATGCGCCCAACGAATACAACACCCAAAGAAGCCGTCCCAATATGGCGCCCAACGATAAAGTCCATCCAAAATTGCAATTTTTTAAAAAGAGTTTTACTATCGGTTTAACCTACTTATCTCCCTTGTACCATCCTACAACGAAATGTGATGAAATAATTTCTGCATACATTTATCTGGAGTAAAGGAAGCTTTTGTAAGAATCATTTATAGAAGACAAAAATAAACGACAGTGGACAGAGAAAGTAACGTGAAATTAAAATGTCAGCTTTTTACTTTCTCTACTACGTGTTTACAATAAGTAGAGGAAGTATTGTATTCCACCCAAAATTTTGATGTCGAAATTTCACCGGAAATAAATCTTTTGAGCTCCTATGAACCCAAAAAGTATTTTTTTTAGAAAAAGGTCTGCGCGTCTGTGTGTGTGTCTGTTAACAGCATACTAACTAAAAACGAAATGTCGGACAAATACGAAATGTGGTGTTTAAGTTAAGGAACTTCTAAGGATGAGACACGAAAGTTTAAAACTACCCTTTACATGGAAAAGCTTTCGTTATATTTGTTTTCTCAAAAATGGCTCTAATGATTTTGATTAAAATACCATATATTTAAGCTGTTTTCTTGACAAATAAGACGTATATCTCCAATTGTCTGGGATTAGCCTCTAATGCCCATTTATTCTGTTGACCTTTATATAATTGGTAAACCATAAGAGATAGACAAAATATTACAAAAAAACTATAGAATTGCTTAAAGCATACTATTTATGTCAAATAACATGTTTTCTGACGTTAACCATTTTCGAGATATTCTTTGTTATTGGTTTAATTTTCAAATACTTCATTCTTTTCTCAACTGCAAATCGCTATAAACTTTTTTATTTCTTTTTCGTGTTCATGTAAAGAGAACAGAATTTCAAAACCACCACATAGCAACCGGCGTTTAGCAATCGCTTTAGCTTTATGTCTTCTTATGCAACGAAATATGTAAATGAGTAACGACGGTTTATTTATTTTAACAACTAATAGATAGAAGAATAAACTTTTATAGGAATGTTTTGTCAGTAGAGAAACTCACGTGCATACAAACAGATACGATTTTTTCTTATCTGAAGTGTCATTATTTTTTTTTGAAATTATTAAGATATAACACAACCGAAGGGTAAATACAATACCTACTCGTATTCATTCTGTTAGAGAGTAACAGATACTTCCTTGTAACAGATATACGTTATACCAGTAACAGGTAACTGTAACAGCTATGGCGCTAATGTGTCGTTACTTGTAAAAATCAAAGCTTGCACAATACCACAATAATGGTGCAAATTTCAACACCGTCCGTTGACTTATAGACCTGAATTCAAACAGCGCATATATCTGTTGTGTATTTGTGGACACCCAACCCCTCAACTCAAAATAAATAAATAATTAAAATAAAGACGCTTCATAGATGTGTATTCGTTCATTTGTACAAACCATATCGTGACACACGTGCAATATTTTGAAAACCAAAACATGTTTTTAGATAACCATAGTGTTCTCGAATTCCTTGTGGTGGCTGATAATATTATCAAGAAATCATTACAAGTGACCATTTTACTTATTGCACAACTATGCGTTGTTAAACTGTGTTCAAGTTTTATATAGATATTCGCAGTCGCAAAGAGAGCTTAGTTTTAATATATGTCATTAAAAACGTTTATACAGCTGTAAATGCTTCATATGTCGCAAAAACGCATCTCGTTAAGCTGTATGCTGATTGAGAAATAAACAGATACAACGAAAATACATACAAACAATATTTCAGACTATGGCCTATAACATTAGAAATTCATTTAAAAATTAAGAAGTGCTTTTAGAAACCATTTTATTTGCAAATGAATAAGTCAGAAGACAGTTTATAGAAAGTAAATAAGTAATTTATGTAAAAAATACTAATAAACATGTCCACTAATAAAACAAGAATTTTTGCATTTCAAGGGTCCCATACAATTAGAGCAAAAGTAATTTTAGAAGGAAAAATGATAGAACAGGTGAATAAATTCAACTGCTTAGATTGCAATATTTCGTATATCAAAAACGAATATGTAACAAATAAAATCTGTAAATTCAATATATACATGCGGTACAATAAAACGAAACCTCAAAAGTACTAGGAAAGAAACTAAGCTAAAATTTTATGAAGTAATGGCTGTGCCCATGTTGTATGGTTCAGAATATTGGACAGTTCACAAAAATGAAGAACGAAAAATGGACGCCGCAGAAATGAGATTCCTGAGGAGCGTCGCAAGCTACAGTATATTAGATAAAAAGAGAAGTGACGAGATCAGAAAGGAACTCGACATTTTTAAGTTAATAGAAAGGACACACTAAACCGGAACCAAGAAAGAACATGTGGGCAGAATGGAAGTTTACCGTGCCCCAAAATTGGCACTGGATTATGTAACAGAAACATTGGCAGACCAGGAAGAGATGGTCACAGGAAAAATTTAATTCATGAGACTGAAACAAGCCTTTCGAGGCTTAATCCTTGAAAATGATGATGGCCTATAACCAGGAAACAGAGGATGTTTAGCACCCCCAGGAGGAATGGACGAGGTGAAGGAACCACAGAAGTCTATAGGCGGCGGCCACATATTATAAATCAGACGATATTATCAAATTATGACTCATAATTATTTTGATATGATGTTAGGACCCAGAAACGATATCCCAGCGTAGAGCTTCGTGGGCACTGATGTATTAATTACATGCACACATCCGTAATGTAATGTAGATAATGTGGAGCTATCTGCCTAGCAATTGGAAGAAGCCGAGTTTGAATGTATGTAGGTTAGACTGAATAATTTTTTTGGAATCTTTGCTAATCATGAAAAACTGAATCTTAAGTAAATCTCAACTCTTTGTAGCCTTCGCTCCCTGGAGCACACATACTACTTCATTCGTTGTCTCTCTACACCTTAGATGTTACAAGGGAGGTTATAGTATTACTCGTATCAACATTATTTGTGTCTAATGGGCAGCATACTGAATTCCCGGCTGAGACTGGTAATTTTGCTTTAATTATTCCCTGCCCCACAGAGAGTGTGGGAAATTGAATTCGGGAGTAAATCCACAGTTCAGCGAATATAAATACCTTTAGTAGCTCACCTTCGTGGTGTGGAGAGAGTCTGTGTGCCTCGCATTCAGGAGATCAGGAGTGCGATGCTCGGTTGGGATGAGTTACCCGACAGGTAACGTCAGAAGATAATGTCGGGTAGCTATCTAGTTCTTTGGAATGGGCATAATTTCATTAAATATATCGTCCGATATGTCAGTTAAAGGTTCTCAAAAAAGAAGCGAGGAAAATTACTTTGTCTTTCAAATCAAATCCCGATATGACCAACGAGTTAAAGAAGCAACCGAAAACAAAATTTAAATTCAATCCGAAACAGAACCGTTGAAATTGATTTTCCGATAAATCTACGCGGGATTGGGACTATACTTGAAGCTAAAACTATATTTTGGAAATATTTACTTAAGAACCCGGTGCCAGATTTGTTTCAAACCCCTTTTAACATTTGCTAAATAATGCTCTAAAACCGATTTGGGGGGAGCAAACGCTTAGTTTGGTCACAATATTTTTTAAAATAGTAACTACGTCACAGCGATCCCATCATACATGGAAAGACAAAAGACTTGAACTCGCTTGAAGTTTATTTCTCTGAAATCCAACTATGTTTGCCATTGGGATAATATAGGATCCAACGCTGACCGAGCGAGACAGCTCCGCGATAACCTGTGAGGTTCGCATTCGGTAAGTCCCAGGTTCGATTACCGTCGGGACGGTCACTCTTACCTTGATATTTTTCGAAGGTCGAAGGCAAATGCCCCCATCACCTCCTTTCATCTGTTTCGTCCTCATATGTTTTAGGTTATAGGACCAGGCGACGGCGATTGGTGAGTTGCGTAGGGAGGGTGGAGTTTGCGCTTTGTAAAGATTTCTCCCTCCCTCTTGGATAGTGTCTCTTCCTGGGGGCTCGTTCATGCTTGGATTGCCGTGTAAAGATGGCGTAGGCAGGCTCACACCGGCTTTAGGATTGGTGTCATTCTGGAATCGTAAGGGACATCGCGCATCATCGTCCGGACCTGGTTGCTCTTCATTACGTACTCCCAGGGGTCATGTAAGTCACAAAGGGCCTACATTATTCGACGTGCGGCATTGAGGTCCAGACCCCCAGTGTATGTATGCTTCTTCATTGAGCGTTTAGATGTGTCACTTTTTACTTGCTGTACTGCACATATATGGGTAGAGAAGGTATTGCATTGCGCCCAAAGTCGTCCTCCGTGGTGTAGGGTTACCTATAATTCCCGAGGTCGCGGGTTCATACCCGGCGTAGGGCGATGAATTTTTTCGGGCGTAAAAATCCTTAGCATGGCTTCCTTCGGAAGAGAAGTAAAGCCGGTGGTCCCGTGTCGTAGATTTACGGCACGTAAAAGAACCTCAAGCCTGATAAATAGGCCCCTGAGCAAAATTTCCGATCTTTCACGCCCAATATATAGAATGGGACGCTAAGGACCACAGCAGAAAGAGCGTCCATAAATAAAACACAATTTTAATTGCACCCAAACATTCGATACCGAGATCTCACTGGAAGTGCATGTTTTGAGACCCCTTGAATAACAAAAAAGGCATTTTTACAAAAAGGTTCGTGCGCGCGCGTGCGTATGTGTATGTCTGTGCCTGTGAACAGCATAACTCAAAAACGAAAAGTCGGATAAACACCAAATTTGTTATTCCATCTTCCAAAAATGCGATACGAAAGTTTTCAGTAAAAAAAACCCATCTCAAACTATCCTTCACATGGAACATTTTTCCAAATGTTTGATTATTCAAAAAGTGAATCTAACGATTTGAATTAAAACAGTATATTTAAAGATATTTACATGACGAATAAAATGTATTCCTAATAACTTTTATGTGGCATCAGCCATCTCCGAGACATCGTTACTAATGGTTCGAATTGTTCAATACTTAGCCATTGTTTTGAAATTCTGACGATTTTCACCTGTTTCCCGCGTTATCATAGAAAGACTATGGAATTTTAAGGTCACGTATACTATTGCCTTTGTATCTTAACAAAACGTGTAATGCAGCTATTTCTGCAAAGCTATTTTATTTAGATTAAAACGAGGTGGATTGAAAAATAAGCTTTAGAAAGAATGGTTTACCTTCCACTGATAAACGACAGAGGATAGAAAAAGTCATGTGAATATATCACATCAGATTTTTGCAGACTTGTTCCAAACACACTCAACTTGCCTTTCTTGTTTGTTTAGGTTTTTCTGCACCGATAGATAATTACGTACTACTGAAACGAATATGCTCTTGCTCGCAATTCTGACAAGTAACCGGCTTTCTAGGAATGCTCTTCTGTAAAACCTCACCTTCGTTACTAGAAAAGCCAATGAAATGCATTTCATACGAATCACAACACGCTTTCACTTTAAATGTTTAGCCTGGAACGATCAATAATACTTCCGATATTCTTTTGTTTTTTAAATGTGTGTGCACCTTCGCTTTGTTTTAGAAATTATTATACGCACTGAACTTAATATTTTCTCGCAGAATAGGCATTTAAAATTACAAAAGTGTACTTATTGATAATTTCCTTAAAATATATGTACACCGTGAACAGAAAAAGACGAAGAAAAAAACTGGTTGTATAGATGGATTTGAACCACAAAGGTGAGTATAAAAATCCAATTGGAAGGATTGGATCGCAACGTGATGAAACGACCGAGATCGCTAGCGCATCGATGAACAACGATCTTTATGTCCTATCAGATGATAACAAAGTGGCTTTAAGAGGATGAAGGTAAGCCGTTAACAACAGAATGTGAACGTGGTGCAAGCGGTTAAGGATTAGCGGGAGGTGAATGTGGATGAAGGTGTAATGAAATGCAAGGAACAAGTGGGTTAATGGGCGTTTAACTTACTATTTATTTCCAACACTAAGCTTTTGGCCCAAAAATGACACCCTACAACATAATTTCAACATAATTTCAACAATATTTAATACTTATTAAATGTGGTTTGAAACTAGTTGATCACCGGGTGTCAAAGTAAATAAATACCCACGCTTTATTTCCGAGATGTTTCCACACTTACCTTCCATGATTAGTTTTACGGTTCGGCCGGTATTAGAAGTTTGTAGTTATTGTAATTCATGGAATTCACCCTGAACGACCGTCAATTTTTGAGCAAAAATATTGCGAGACAGAAATGACTAATAGAATGCATATGAGTTGAGGTAGGTCATCAGATCATAGCGAACTGCGATGAAACCACAGTCTATGTATATGAACTGGATTCAGATAACGGACATGATATCAGTAACTGGGCAATTGCCACCTCTAACATCGCTATTCTCGCGGATTACACGAATATTGTTGGGCTGGCAGATTCCTCCGCGCATACGCAGTATTAACAAAATGGAGTAACTTGTTTACATATCGCAATTTCTATTAAGAAAACGTCTTAAAATGGGCAGGTGCATAGGTTAGAGCTTTCCTAAGTATTCGCATATCCTCGTAGAGATACTACTATATGAATTTTCCTTCCCTAAGTTAATACTTTTTCTATTATTTGGTACACCGGAACAAGCCCGAATCGCTATACACATGACGCACACCATTCACAGGCTTGTTTTATTCCTTCAGAGTAACAAACTATAGATACACAAGTAACACACAAGCCATTTACATAACATAACATAACACTAACAATTTTAGGTTCATTAGTACCACTTTTATAACTTAAACACCAGTTACACAAAACCCATCACACCCGAGGCAGTATGGGAACCTTGCAGGTGTTAACCTTCTACTACCAAAATTCCCATCCGGAAAATAACCCAAGGTGCCGCCAACAACTGAGGGAGGGGCCTAAGCCGCAAAGGTAGTCCAACATTTAGGACCCTAAGTCGTAAAGCGTTGCCAAAGGATGTTTTTATAACTAGAGGAGAACAGTAGATGAGTGCCGATGACCGTAACTGCGGAGCGACGACAGGGCGGAGCCGAAGGATCTGTGAAGCTAAACCCCAATGATCCAGCTTCATTTTCATATGTTGGCGGCATTTATTAGCGACATTTTACCTTGTTTGGTTGGCAACACTTCACTCAAAATGTCACCAGTTTCGACTAAATAAGAAAGATAGCTAAAGGTGGTTAGGCAAAACAACTTCATCGAGACAACATACCCTGCTTAACTAATTCCTCCATTGCGTGTGGGATTACATGCTAAAAATATCTATTCTGTGAGTTTTTACTACTAAACGAAACATTGTTACAGTATACCAAATAATTATCCCATCATTTTACCAAATTAACCAGAAGGTAGGAATTTATTTGTTATACTTACAAGCTGCATGAACTTGAAACTTCCCAATATAACATTGTTGTATTTTGATTGCGGTCCTTTAGGCTGCATGAAGGCCATAATGCCGGATATTCTCTTTCTTCTTTCCTCTTCGCTCGCCACATTCATGATTGTTTATTTTGTTTCTGATATATCTGAATAAGATACGTGAGGGAAAATGCATAAGCTTTTTGGCTTTTTGAATCGTTATTATTTGTATAGATCACGGTTTTAACACTGCAAAGTAAATTCCAGTATTTTCCAAATTAGTTCTGCACTAGAGTAAAAACTGAGTAAAACCAGTCGATTATCAGTTTTACTTTCACCAGCTCCCTGAACAATTAAGGAACACTAAACATGTTAATTTTGTGTTGTGCAACTATTATATTACCAAAACGTACCTTAAACTCTTCTGAGATGGTTTTCAAAAAGGTAAGGATGCAAAGTACAATGATTCAACTGCCTCTCAGATCACACACTTTTGTAATAGATTTCCAAACATCTAGTATTTAGGTTAATTTTATGTTGTCCAACTATTATATTAGCAAAACGTACCTTAAACTATTCTGCGATGATTTTCAAAAAGGTAAGGATGCAAAGCACAATGATTCAACTGCCTCTCAGATCACAGACTTCTCTAATAGATTTCCAAACATCTAGTATTTAGAAGGTTTCTTGTTTTACATATACATGAGGCTACAATCATTGCCTTCCATAAATTTTCGAAATGAGTATATTTTATTGAATACAACACCTTGAATTAATGCCAACTCTCTTGTTTCATAACCTACACTATTATTATTATTATTATTATTATTATTATTGAGTTTTATTTATGGACGCTCTTTAATTGCTCTGGTCCTTAGCGTCCCATATAATCTGCATGATATTACGCTAAATAAGACATTTTTATTAATAATATTGTTCAATATTTTTGTAAAATATTAAATCAAGCCTGTTTCGAATTATGTTATGAAATTAGACGAAATATTTTCTTCTGGCATGTAACATGGTCTAGAGAAACTGCCCTTTAATCAGCGCCCCTGCCTCTTACGCTGTGTGCACGAGTCTTACCATGGGCTGCCTGGCTGAGGTTTTTATTTGAAGCTTTCAAAGTCCCTAGAGTTACACTAAATACCAGGTAGCCTTTGTAGTTTAGATCCTTTAACTCACATGTACATTGATTTTCTTAGCTCCATTCATTAATTAATTCATCTTCCGAAATGACTATTTAAAAGACTTTATTTAGGTGCTATAGACGGGAGACAGAGGAGAACTTAAGCAATTTGGATTGGTTGACTATTGCGTCTATTTGACCTCCCGGAGGAAGAAGTGAGGTGAGGGATTATAGGGCATGCAAATCTGCATACCAAAGCGGAATACATATTGTTTCCGGACTACACATCCCAACAAGCAGCATCTTCACGATGTACCTTTTCGATCAGGTTCAGCCATCTGTATTTTCATGTACTTTAAGGGAAATTATTTCCTCCATCATTCGTCGCACACCACCATCCCCTGTTTCTGTCCCTGCGACCTTGAAAGGTGACATGAGGGGAATGAGGGGGGAGAAAGTTTGGGTAGCGATCAGGGAAAACCAAGAAAAGAAGAAGAAGAATGATCCAACACTTTGATGTTTGAATCCAGGACCTCCTAAGGGGAACCTCAGATGCTTCCACCTGAACCATTCTTCTCACGATTAAATAGTTTTGTGGCTTTCACTGATACCTAATAAAAATACCTGATAAACCCGGCGGAGGGCAATGGATTTTTTCGGGCGTAAAAGAACCTCAAGCATGATAAAGAAGCCTCTGAGCAAAATTACCGGTCTTTCACGGCCAATATAGAATGGGACCTTAAGGACCACAGAGTTAAAGAGCGTCCATGAATAAAAACTCATTTAATTTAATTTAACTGATACCGAATAATTTATTTTCACACTGTATAAACTATTCATACAAAAACTTGTTTTTATGTCTACCTCCAGTTAATTCTGATAAATATTGTCAGAAATGGTTTCAATAAACATACTCTTGCAGTTACTAAGAAGCAAAAAGAGGCTAGAAAGACGCCAAATATTTAAAAAGCAAGTAGGAATAGCTTAGCCTTATTCCTAGCTTTATTTACTCTTTGCATGGCCTGAAGAAGAGCAATATGAGTACGAGTATGCTCAAGGAAAGGAGGGGACACCACCTCACACCCCGACTCAACGCGAATCTTTTGGAGGTACTCCAGGAGGATCGAATGAGATGAAGGAACCGCAGGAGACTACAGGTCGCAGGCAGGCCAACCGACAGAGATGCGCAGGAGTGATTCCAAATTTTATGACACTGTCGCGCCAGCGGGCAGCTCAGAAGAGCCTTCCATCTGGCAAAACTGAGGAGAACCCGATCCACTTGAGGCGGCTCAGAGGACCGAGAAGAGCTTTCCAACGAACAAGCATCTGCGCCGTCTGTCCGACACCGACCGATATTGCACAGCTCCTAAACCTGCCTGAAATATGAAAGGGGAAGCAAAATGATTGGAAAGCAGGGAAAGGAAATCCGTGGTAGAAGAGAAAACATCCCAGCATTCGCCTTGCTAACCAAGAAAAATCACGGAAAACCCATCGTCAGATTGGCCGGCCCCGGAAATCGAACTCAGGATTTCCCGAATGCGATCCTCACACGTTACTGCGGAGTAATCTCGCTCGGTAAGAAGAATACGAATAGCACTTCAGTGTAGGTATTATCTATTTAAAATATTCCAAATTCAAAAGAACAAATGCGATTATCTCGGAAATGATTAATGCTGCAAACATTTTGATTTGTCACAAGCTGAATTCTTAACATTTGCGTTTTACCTGCAGTAACTTTTGTCTATGTGTTGTGATTTACCAGTTGTACAAAGTCGATAAGAATAAAGGACTGCACAGGCCATTTACCAGAAGCTCAAGATATGCATTTTATTTATAGTTCCAGTACGTTTTCCAGTATGTTTTTTGTATAGGAATGTAATAGGATAATGTTTATAAAAAATAAATGTTGTTTATATTACATAGGCCTCATTTTTTTATTAATCTTTTTATACACCTCATATCATGCAGTCCAATATTAAGATGGTTCTGGCTTCTAGATTCCCATTTATTCAAGTCTCTTTCAGTAATAGTTCAATAATTTTTTTGTGTAGATTTCATGTAGCATCAATGTTTTTAAGATATTGCATTCTCCTTAAACAATTATGAAATTATTTATGAAATCAATGGTATTGGCGGGTATAGCAGTAATAATGAGTACATAATTTATATATTATTGCTATATTCTACACACGCGAATGTTTTTCCTTGCATCTTCCACGCTGCACGGTGCTGCAATTCTTCATTGATTGAGAATGTTCCTATCACATTTCTGTTTATGATGTTTTAAGCTATCTCGTTCTTCCTCTTCATTTACATTCATCTGGGCATTCCTGTAACACACATTCACATTATTTGCAGCTTGTTGTAGGTATATACTTCGATGTGGAGAATCATTGCAAGGGGTATTAAACTTCTTTCTGCACGAAATTACTCAGTGTACAATCTAGACATTATTTACACATATTTCTTTTAATACAGTGATGCATGCTTTTGACAACTGTTATCCTACTGGAAATTATTTGAAACTTGCTGTAGGTATCTGCTTTGAGGTAAAGAATCAGTGAATAGACTATTAAACTTCTTTCTGCAGATCCTCGCCCAGACTACATCCTAGGCGTTATTTTTTTACATAGTGATGTATACTTTAGACAAATGTTATCCTAGTGAAGTGTGAATTTATAAACTCAACGAATGTAACTCTAAATGAAGCTTTGAAAGGATAGCTGAATTATTTCTACAAACCTTAACAGGCAGAAAAGACAATTTACATGTCTTAAACTTGCCGACTGGTACTACTCCATGATATTCCATTTGAAACTTCCCTGGCATTTCCTCCAACTGTTGGCTTGTTAGGGTTGAATATCTTGTCGGAAGAAACACTTGCTTATCGCCTAAAAGTGCAACCACTCTAGCACCGTATCGCGTATCAATTTTTCTGAAGGATTTTATATTATAAGGCTCCTCTGACTGAAGATCTTGTAGTCTTTGAACGGTAGGCAAATGCTACCCTCAGCCAATGTGTTAAGTTGAGATGTCAAACTTTCTGCATTAGGAAGAGAAAAAGAAACATATTCTTTATTAGAGAATGTGTTGCATAACAAAATTTCATTTATTTGAAAGTTACAAAATTATTAACTTTTTTCTGTATAATATAATAATAAAAAATGATAATATGTGTAAATATAATTGAGGTTCTGATTCACTAATGAAGTTCATTAAGTACTGTATTTTTCGATTTAAATGTTTTAATATAATGTAAATATTTACTTTGTTAGAGCGAATGATTCGCGCAACAGACTGTTTGTAATATTCTAAAGCAAAACGTTAATAAGGTATTCAAATAATTGTATTTTCTGCAAAAGGAATATAATTCACTCTGTGAAATCCTGTATTTAAATATCTGGAATAATAATTACTCAACAAGGTGAATACTTAACTAAATTGTTAACATTTTTGAGAATTCGTGCAGTTAGCTATTAAATGTCGAATAAGCTTGCCTAAAATGAATACTTAACTAAACTGTTCACATTTCAGAAAATTCACCTGTCTAGCTATTAACTTTTAGAATGCTCAGCTATTTTCAAATAAATAACGAGAACGCAAATATAGGTTAAATGTACTAAGTAATAAGTTAACTTTTTAATGAAAATGAATTGGTGATACAACTTACCAGACATGATGCTCGATGAAATTTCACGTTGAAAGAATAAGGTTTGCAGAGTGCTTAGATCGCTGTGTTGTCACAATACAGTGAAAATCGTCGGAGAAGCTACTGCTTTTATATCATTTCCTCCGATAAAAGCTGAAGGGGTGAGAGGTGTGAGGGTATATAATACAACGATTTTGATTGGCTACTCCAAAAAATTCGAGTAGAAGTAGAGGGAACTGCTAGCCTCGCACAGGGGCATTTCGTAAGCAAGCCTAAACCTGTTATGGGGAAATCCATCGATCACGCCACCGCTCCTTAAGGGAAATGCTTCTGCATATGACGCTAGAAAATAAAAATATATTTTATTTTTTACATGTACCGCTAAAATTCATTGTTAATTATTGTTACATTACCAAAATAATCACAAACTTTAAACACATTTTACCCTGTTAAATAAGGCTGTTATTCATCAAATATTTCATTCATCTATAGAAAAAAAGTTTTTAAACATATAGGGTTCGATCTCTCTGATGGAATATTAAAAAAATATCTCTCGAAGGGATGAGGTATTTAAAAACGTTCTCGTCCTATGTTTACTAAGAGAATAAGCCAATCTTTTTAAATGGAATAAATGAAGAGTAACGAGGATTGTGTCTTGTTTAGAATAGGCTCCATATTTCATTATTTATTTAGAATTAAACAATTTTAGTCGTAATAGTTATACACGCGTAATAATCACACATATACGACAGCAACCAAAATGCGCAAGTCAATTCATATACAATTAATTAATAAAAAATATTTGTTTTCATCGATCAGCGATACCATTATTTATTTTTAATAACGTAGGTAATATTTAACTATAATGTTAACCGTATTTATTTATTTTTTAATAACATATGTAATATTCACCTATAATGTTAACCGAATCATTTATTTTTTAATAACATTTAAAATATTTAACTATAATGTTAACCGTATTTATTTTATTTTTAATAACATATGTAGTATTCTCCGATCAGTGAGACGTTCATTTATTTTTAATAGCATATGTAATATTTCTTAAGTTGAATTCTTCCCGCCATCTGAATACTTTAATTCTTCGTATCACTCTCGCCAAATCATATTTCTTTGTTTAACATACCGTAAAAAATCAGTTTAATTTTTAATATCATGCATGCAATTCTTGTATGTGAGTATTTAAATAATGATAAAGATACATTCGAATGCTTAAGTACAGAATCTATACAGTATGCGTTTAATTATAATTTCAGCGTAGAAAATATTGCTTCTCACCGTTTAATTTTCCTAACGCTAGAGTCATATTCAATATTTTATTGAAAGAAATAAGAGCTATGAAACTTAATCATTAATAATCTTCATGTAGACTTTATATTAATTATCGGGGAAAAATTGTTGTCGTAAGCTTAAAACATGGCTAGGCTTGGTTTTTCCACGGTTTGTGATGGAATTTCTGCACAGAGGAACCCATTAAGCTAATCATTAAGAAAATCTATTGTATCGCTAATAGTTATTTACCCAGAGGGTCTGGGTTTTTTCAGAGCACTTAGGATGTTTAGTGAAGGGAAAACGTCTGTCATTGTCCGCTAATGACTGTATACAGGACCCATTATGCATTCTTAAAGTCTCTTAAGATGTTTAATGTAGTGGAAACGTCTGCCATTGTCCTCTAATGATTGTTTACATGGACATTTCTTCCGAGAACACCGTATGCGTTCTTCAGGGGTGTACAGCATATTTCTTTCAAGCAGGGCACGCAAGTGAATAATTCGTTGAATTTCTCAAAGTTCGCTACAGCTTTAGAAAGAACATTTAAAACGAATATCAAATTTATATTTGAGGTCTTCGCGCATGTTTCGAATTTCTTGTAAGGAGAGGGATAGAGAGAGAGAGCTTGTATGATGGACACAGTGTCTGTTTTTTGAAAGTTCCCTGCAGAAAGTAATGCATGTTTAGAAGTCCTCTCTCCATGTTATTATCTCCTTTCGCGATACTTTTATATCTACTAAGAAAGGTATGCCTGTTTTGAAGGCTGTGTAAGGAGAGGGAGAGAGAGAGAGCCTACGACTCGGTCACAATGCATGTTTAGAAGTCCTCTCTCCATGTTATTATCTCCTTTCGCGATACTTTTATATCTACTAAGGTATGCCTGTTTTGAAGGCTGTATAAAGGGAGAGAGAGAGGGAGCTTGTATGATGGAGGCAATGTCTGTTTTGAAACTTCCCTGCATGTTTTGAAGGTTCTGAAAGGAAAGGGAGAGAGCCGACGTCTCGGTCACAATGCACGTTTAGAAGTCCTCTCTCCATGTTATTACCTCCTTTCGCGATACTTTTATATCTACTAAGAAAGGTATGCCTGTTTAGAAGTCCTCTCTCCATGTTATTATCTCCTTTCGCGATACTTTTATAACTACTAAGAAAGGTATGCCTGTTTTGAAGGCTGTGTAAGGGTAATTATTGCTTCTCTCGAGTGAGAAGAGACATAGCGGTCTTATATTTTTTAACATCAGTTGGAGCGTACCCCAGCATGTGGCGTGATGGATACCCCTAGCCATTAAGAGCAGGTACCGGGGGAAAACCCCTAGCGTCTTGGTTTAACCACTTCTTAACACTTCTTAACACTCGAAGAGCAGCGTTTTAATAACCTCACCCTTTAGAGGCATGATGGCCTGACGTTAGCAGTATATAAACATTGATTCTTTTTTTTCAATATCGCATTATCTAATTGATTGACACAATTATCCCATCAAATCGTTAACATGATTTACCGACGCCGACAGAATGGAGCCTGGCTAGTCTATACGTCGAGGCTTGTTAGTGACGTCACGCGCACAGTCGTGGAGGGGGAGTGAAACTGGTTATTACCAGACCGAAGTCGACTGGCGGGTTTTTCATTACATGCCGGACTGTTGCCGGAGAGAGGTTAAGACCGCGAAGTGCATTCGTTTAAACTTTTTGAAAATGTCTACTTCCGGCATCTTGTCGTCCAACGGAAGAGGCAGCTTTCCGCTCTCTCACCTAGAGGGCACGCGGTCTGCAAGAGGCGCTCTGTACAACGAGGGAGGGGGAAGTGAATGCTAGCTCTCCGCTGCTCTTGAAACGACCGGTCACTCAAGTGAGACGCTCCATGGAGGAAGGGTTGCGCGCGGGTTTTCAGCGAAATTATCACGCGATAACGACTGTTACGGCAACTCTGTCCTTTCAGCTATGGATTCATCTAAGTGTTGTAATATTCTTATAAATCCAAAATATATTTTCCCTCAAAAGTAGAATTAAACAAATGTTATTACTCGTAATAGTTATACACATGCTAGCACACATATACGAGGGCGGCCAGGCGCACGCGAGTCAATTCATATACAATTAATCAATCAAAAATACTTAATTGTTTTCATCGACCGACTAGCTGCGTTTAATTGCATTAGTAGTAATAAAATGCCGATTCTTTTTTTCAATAACACATTACCTAATTGATTGACACAATTATGTACTCAAACGATTTGCCGATGGGCGGCAGGCATCGAGAATCGCATTCCCTACCACACACACCTTACCAGGGGGCGGGATTTAGACAGGATGCTATGAGAGCAGGGTGACGTCGCCAGCGTATAGGAACAATACACACTCTCCCACATATCCGCAGGGGAAACCAATCACACGGCAGGGATTTAGACGAATCACAATGAGGGGGGCGGGAATGTAACCACCGTATAGGAACAATACGCAATCTCCCACCTATCCACAGGGAACCAATCAGACCACAAAGGGGAGGGAGGGTACGCACCCGTCGTATGGAAACAATACACACTCTCACACCTATCCACAGGGAACCAATCAAACCACAAAGAGAAGGGAGGGGCCACCGGCACGCGACCAGGCACCATGGGGGAGGGGGGAGGACCTGACGACACAGACACTGTCGGCATTAGGTAAGCGCACAAAGGGAGGGGGCGGGGCTAGCGGCACGCGCGACCAAGGCGGCATGTAAGGCCTCAAATGGAGGGGGGCGGGGCTTGAAGTCAGAACAATAGGTCATTAATTCCTTTGTTCTTACCAGAACAATAGTCCATTGTTCTGGATCTCTCATATTATTCCTACTCTCAAACATAAAGCATTTTTAAATAAAAATCATTATAGTTAGTTTTGTTGATAAGTGGAATGGAAGAAGTGGCGGAAGCACTATGGAGGGAAATCTGAAGATGAGGACAAGGTGGAAACACCTTTCGCCAGTGAACCTTACTTGGAGTTAGAGAACGGGGAAACGGAAGGAGAAATACAGGAAGACAAAGTGACTAATGCTATTACTAGAGCCCAGAAGTTCAGGCATTTATTTTGGTTAAAACAGGCAGGCAAAAAGGCACTTAAAATACCGAAAATAGACAGTAGTATAATTAAAATAAGCATTTATTAAACATGAAAGCAGAGCAATTCAGCTCTTTATTAGAAAATATCTAAGATAATATTTTATTTTTCACATTACTCTTACTTTACTTGATTAAAAACAACAATAAGATGTTTTTCAAGGTGTCAACTGTCATGGCTACCTATCAGAGAGAACATTTTTTATCGTGGAAAAAGATCGTTCTGCTTCCAATGAAATGACTGAAGCATATTTAAAGCAAGCCATTTCTACAGTACTCATATCAGTTACAGCAGAACTTTCACCGGTAATAGTGATAAAGTCGGGACCGTGCGCTTACCCGTCATTCTCCTCGCACGAATGGGAAGAGTGCCCCCACTACTCTTAACCACGTGATAGCCCCCACCATATTGGGCGTCAGCACTGGCGATCACTTGATTACCTTTTCCCCTAATTTAGTTCTCCACCTCTGCGTTTGAAAATGCGAATGCCTCATTCTGCTAGCACATTTAGTCCTTTCTTTTGCGTGCAAACTATTCCTTCTTTGCCCCAATTCTTTGAAATAAAATAAATTGCATGTCATTCTCGTGGATATGGCAGGCAAGCACAGGGTCCCGACAATTTCACGTATCAGTGCGTGGTGAAATTGCCGCCGCCGTGGGCTTAGAGCCATTAGCCTAATTCTTTAAAATAAAATAAATGATATTCTTTTTGCGTGCAAACTATTCCTTATTCTCTAACCTAGCCTCTATTATACTCCTACACACCGATATGCCTAAAGATTATAACTGAACTGCAATTGGCTAATAAAACGCGCCAACATTAGCGTCTATTTTAATATCCAATGAAAATTATGAATACATATGCTCTAGGGAAATATTCCAGAAGAATCTTAATGAAAAACGCGCATATTCATATTACAACCATTATTTACATTTAAGTAATTTGTGTTATAACTAAATGATACATAAATAAACTGACCATGTGGACAACCCCTCCCACTTCCATCTGAGCCATAACATCAGTGGTGGGGGAACCATGTTGCGTGGAGGGGAAGGTGGAAGTTGGTGGATATGGAAGGTAAGCGCAGGGACCCGACTTTATCACGTATGCCCTTTCACCTTTAAGGAGTTCACAAATGTTCTTAAGTTTTCTAGGTTCACATTAGCACTCATAACACGTTTACACTTTACATTAACACTGGTAATTGCAGCAGTTGATTTGTTGCATCTTCAAAGATCGCCATGAGTGATTACCAGGGTTAGGAAGTTCATGCTCTAAAAACTCTTGTAATATGCATGCAAATATGCCATTAAAATGTGCGAAATATGCACCAAAATATGTCCTAAAAATTATTATATTTAAAGACAATGTGCACATGCAAACTTACATTTATTGCTGAGAAGTAGATGCACATGACTCCACATCCAAAATGAGGGATGAATTACAATTTACCACTACTGCATGACGGAGACTTTCCATGGTATATCTTCGTCTGCTGTCTCTCAATATACTTTTGTATCTTGAAAAACTTGTTTCAACGTCACATGAGGTTATTGGTGCATACTTAAAGGTTGATAGTTGTTCCACAGAGAGGAAATCTTCAGGTATCCCTAAGGGCTTTCCTCCAAGAATGTCTCGTATTTTGGAGATTTGTTTACACCCAGGGTTTCTTAAAATACTATAGTTTACTTTTTATTTTATTTTCTGCGCTACATTACCTGGAATGGACACCAAATCAGAAATGATAGTATCAAATACATTTAATGACTGATTTAAGGGAAGACCTGTTGTTTCCAGGGATTTAATTGCTGCAGGCATATTGGAAAAATGTGTCAATATAAAGGCAAGATTTCCTTAAAGCTCTTCATCTGAGAGAACATTCTGTGCTATATGAATTGAAACAGCATCATCTGATTCTAATGAATTAATAACTCTTCTGACTGACGCTAAATGTTTAGCATAATACAATGCAGCTGTTATCCAACTCCCCCAACGGGTTAAAACCGGTTCAGGTGGTAGTAGAATATTAGGCGCCATCTTTTTGATCAGCTGGACCCTAGATGCAGATTTAGGAAACACTTTTATCACATTAGAGATTAACTTATCTACTTTAGGAAAACATAACCTAATTGTTTATGCAATGGATGAAGGGCATGAATAAGACAAGTTAAATGAATGCTCTTAGGAAAAATTTCTGTTAGTGTTTTCCCTGCTTTGATCATATAGCTTGCTGCATCAGTTAATAACAAAAGTACATATTTTATATCACCAGGCCATATTAATTTCATAGAATCAATCACAAGTTGACTCACTGATGCACTGTTAGTAACTTCTGAGAGCAAGTTAAGAGATAGGGCACACCTGCCTCTTGCTGATTTAGAACACCCACTATTACGTTTGCAATGAAACGTCCTTCTACATCAGTTGTTTCAACTATTGAGATCTAGAGAAACTCATTTGCTAACTTAGTTTGCAAGGTAGACATTACATTGTTGTAACAACGAGGGATGTATGTTTTACGTAAGGTACTTTAGTCAGGCACGTGTTGCTTGGTGTACTTTTCTAAAAAAAAGTACGCAAAATTGGGTTATTTAATTTTCCATAAAGGTATGTCAGCTGCTAGGAATGCTTCACAAAGGTCATATAAAAATTGAGTAACTCTACTTCCCATACATTCGACTAGTAGACGTTGGACACTTTCACTTCTGTCACTTTTTTCACAATCATTTCCCTGTGCTTTGCAGTATTAGTATGTTGAACGACCTGAAACTGTTTTTCACTCCCAATATTTTTTTCACATGCCTTACAGTATAAGACTCTACCATCTGTACCAATACAATAAGATCACTAGAAAATTCACTTTGTAAACTCTTAAGTCTGCTCGCATTACTTGGTTTCACCTTCGGCATTTTTAATACTGTATGTATTCATACCACCTCATGAATTGTCGCAAACAAACTGGCTGCAGTGGCTGGCTGGCTGCTCGATCAACACACTGCCTTATTGCTTAATCTATTCTCCAATACAGCGGGATTTCCCTATCTTCCAAGACATCACATGATTCTTGCCAGCATTGCATCACTCACTCTTCACATGATCAATGATCATGAATCACTTGCCTCAGTGACATTGACAGAGGGTGAAACGGGATCCTTTTGTTAGCATCAATTCACAGAAAAAGAAGTTGACCATTTAACCAAAATAACTCATTTTAAAAAATATTTCCCGTTTAAGTGCTAAAATATGCCAAATAAACACGTTATTTACTAAATATGATGCAGTTACTTAAAACAGCATAAATATGCAATTATATGCCCAATAAAAATCACTCAGAGCACCAGAAAATTCATAATTCATGAAAATAATTTATCAGCATATCAATAACATGCTTTGAAAAAATATGCAAATGCATGAACTTCCTAACCCTGGTGATTACTAACCTTTTTTCTCCAACATCAGGATTACTTCCGGTAGCACACTTTCGGTATGTGCTGCTATAAACACCAGATACTCAGATGATGCTGAGTTCTTCATTTTACAACTTCTTTACCTCGCGAACTGAAGCAGATTAGCCTTCTGATACAGCATGAAATATCTCTCATATCGAGTCCAAATTGTTGCTGTAACAGATGGTTGTAGAGACCCAAGTTCCCCATCTGGTGAAAAATGGTTGTGAAGATAAAGCGAGTTTTGGTGCCAAGTCCTTAAAAACCCGCATTTGGGAGGGTGATTTTAGGATGACCTTGGAATTCGAAACCAACTTATCCACAAGAGGATACGAACTTCTGACTTCTTCAGCAATTCTGTGCAACCCGTGGGATAGACATGTGAGACAGAAAATCATGTAAGGTACCCGGATTCCTTTCCTAGGTTCTGCTAAGTAAAGAGCTTAATTGAATCGTTTGAAGAGATAAAGTTTTCGACTGCTTGAAAACAAATAATTGCATTTATAGGGAGCAGTATCTTAAGTAAATATTTTTGTGACTTAATGTGTCATTTCATTATCTGGTAACATTCTTTTTTCACTTTCACACATTGAAAGTATTTACATGATTCTTAAAATGCCATAACAATCCAAAACAGGCAAAAAAGCTTTAAACCTTAAACTAGGCAACAAAAGCCAAAATGGGAGGAAAAAGGTAAACATTTGGCCCTACCATCCCTAAATGTACGGAAACATGTTTATCTCTATTTAACTCTTTATTACATCCATCCGAAAAGAAAAGACATTTTCCTAACTTTCAGGATGTAGTTATTACAAGAATAAAAATAAAAAAAGCAGCAGGAATTGTTGATATAGGTATAGCTCCAGAATTTATCAGATATGGTGGACATGAGGTAACCCGAGTAATGAACAATATCTTTCAGAAGGTGGAATGAAAATAGGTTACCTAATGAATGGGACAAAACCGATCATCCAAATTCATAAGAAGGCAAATAGGTGGGATTGTAACAATTATAGGGCCATTTGCCTCTTTTCAGTTGTATAGAAAGCGTATACTACAAGGGTATTCGAAAGAAAGTTACGGATAATTCTGGAAGAAGACATGAAAGAGGCATACACAGAAGGCAGACATACAGAGCACCACCTCTATACTATCAGAATGACAATGGAGAAGGCTATAGAGTGGAATAAGCGTAGTTAAAAATAATAACTCTGGGCCACACAACGATGCAAATGTATGCACAAATGCGCCATAATCATTCACCACTTTCACCTATCAAATAAATAACCCCACCCACTCCTACCCCTTCCCGAATGTTGTCGACAATAGGGGTTGCCATTAATCTTCTTTGTTTGGTGAACAATGGATGATAAGTGTCATTGTCGAGTATTATACCTCTCCGCCCTGCTTGACCATGCCAAATACGATTGTAATTAATCTCTTTTGTTGTCCCTTGAATGCCCCGTTCACCATTTGATAGGATATTTATATAAGGGTAGGGGAGTGGCCTGTGGAAACACTGACATTCGCATGCACCCTAAAAAAAACCAGTATTCCATAGACTGCCATTGTACAATAACTTCATACAATTCTCAAAGAAACCCTCCTCCTATCAAAATTGCGACAATCATAGAGAAATATGCCGCTCGCTTTCCAAAGCCGCAATTCAAAGAAACCTTCATTAACCCATAAAATCCTATAGAAGCGTCGTGAAACACACTGCGATAACTATTCTAGAAGAAAAACTCCGCATTCTGACGTCACATTCAAAGAAACTGTGGGAACAGTGTCATTCTAATAATCTTATTGTCGAAGAAAACCCGACATTCAAAGAAGTCACCTTCCACCAAAATGGCGGCTATGATAAACAAATATGCTGCTTGCTTTGCAAAGAAACTCGCACCACCTCAAGAAACCCGCTCCCAGCAGGTGTCTTCAAACACTGTGGAATAATTTATTTTTCGAAGAAAGCCCTCCACATTCTGAAGCGTGGCATTTCTGTCACCGAGATATTTATATCATGAGATGAGTTAACCAGGACCTGCTGTGGCATTCTCACCAGCATTCAAAGAAACCCTGCATTCCATACTCTGTTTGTCGACATAACAATGTTATAAGAAATTTCCAGAAAGCGAAAACTCATATGGAAACAGAAGCACAATGCAGTCCGTTCCCTCTATCCCATATGTTACAGCATCAAAGAGAGTACCACAAATCCCCTGCAAACTACACTGAAAATTGGTAATACGACTGTCTCATTCTATCCTAACAACAGCACTCGAATTTAAATAAAAATGAATTCTATACCCGCCATCTCTCCAGAGAGAAACAGAGAGAGAGAGAGAGAGAGAGAGAGGCAGAGTGAGATACCAAGGGATGCACGTAAGTAGGATATATAGTAGAGACCTGGCACAGAAATGCGTTTATATGGGAGAGATGGGAAAATGAGGGTAGATGCGACGGTTCAAGGAGGAAAATTCGTTTACATGGGACAGATAGGGACTACGAGGGTCGATGCTACGCTAGATAGGTGCTGAAGGAGGGGAACGTCCGTTATATGAGAGAAATGGGAAATACGAGGAGAAGTGCTAGACAGAGTTTGAGGTGTGGAGTATGCGTTTATATGGGAAAGATAGAGAAAACGTGAACAGATAATAGGCTCTACAGATGCTGAAGGAGGGTGCGATACGCTTTATATGGGAGAAATAGGGAATACGAGGAGAGATACTAGACTAGACAGGGCTTGAAGGGTAGAATATTACTTTATATGGGAGAGGTAGCAAACCGAGGAGAAGTTATAGGCTAGGAGGGTTTGAATGACAGAGTACGCGTTTATATGGGGAAACGAGGAAAACGATGGGAGTAGCTAGGTTGGAGGAGCGTTCAAGAAGGAAGATACGTTTATGTGAGAGAGATAGGGAAGACTAGGCCCGATGCTGGACAAGACAGCGTCTGGAGGAGGTGAATACTCTTTGTATGGGAGGTAGGGAATACGAGGAGAAGTGCTTGGCTAGACAGAGTTTGAGGTGCGGAGTAGGAGTTTATATGGGAAAGATGGGAAAAACGTGGACAGATGATAGGCTAGATAGATGCTGATGGAAGGAATATGGGCTTATATACAGGAGAGAGAGAGGGAATGTGGCAAGAGGTTATAGAGTAGACAGGGCTTAAAGGGCAGAATATATCTTTTATAAGGGAGAGCTAGCGAACCGAGCAGAGGTATTAGGCTAGGAGGGTTTGAATAAAAGAGTATACGTTTATATGTAGAGATGAGGGAAGACTCTCGGTTGAGAGAACCTTCAAGAAGGAAAATGCGTTTATATGGGAGAGACAGAGAAAACGAGGGAGTTCCTAGGCAGAGCAGAGGTTGAAGGAGGGAACGCCCTTTATGTGTTAGAGACAGACAATGTGAGAACGAAGTAGTTAGACAGAGGTTGAGGAGTAGGGTATGCGTTTATGTGGGGAAGATATGGAAAACGGAGAGAGATCCTATGCTAGGAGAGGGTTGAAGGAGGGCAATGCGCTTTATATGAGAAAGGTAGTGAATACGAGGAGAGGTGCTAATCTAGACAGAGATTGAGGAGTAGAGTATGCGTTTATATGGGAAAATATAGGAAAACGCGAAAAGAGGCTAGGGAAGTTAGTATTGATGTATGTGTAATGTTCATCCATGCATAAAATCATTTAGACTCATTGACATCAAGATTCAAACGCTAACAAAGGCCATATGGCGTTCTAACTTCCAGCCATTGGGCCTCTAAAGGGGTTGCACGCAGACCCTCGATCGAAGTACCCCGCCGCTTGTATTTTGATTGATTAATGTCAATAAACGCTGCTAGTCAATCGATGAATACAATTATTGCAATTAAACATTTTTTATTGTTACAGTATAGAGAGTATTTCGGATAGTATCATATATATATGTAGGGTAAACCGGTTAGTATCACAAGTGTTCATGGCAATTCAGAGCAGCGATTCTTACCAGAGCTATTTAAGGTAATTTTCATATGATTCGGGTAGTATGTCGGGTATTTAAGTCATTTTAACAGGTAATTAAGGTAGCGTCACAGGTATTCACGGTAATATAGAAAATAATTACATTATAAACATTTATCATCCGACGTTACAATACTTTTATAGACTGTTCTCTAAATCTTACAAATTTTTTATATGTTAAACAGTTACTGTGCGAGACGGAGAGGGATAAACTGCATATTGGTTTACAGTGAAGGTATATAGAAGTATTCTAAACTAACCCCACACTGAACGCTCTAACCTAACCCTACCCAGACTTCTCATCGTCTATTCAATCCTATCATCATCTAACCTAACCAACGTAACAAGACGTACACCACATAACAAGACGTAACACTACGTAACATAACCACGTAAAAAGACGTAACCTAACCAACAATAAGTACGTAACCACGTCACAAGACGTAACAACGCGTAACATAACCACGCCACAAGACGTCACACTACGTAATAACACCCTGTGACACGACGTAACCAGAAACGTAATAAGACGTAACACTGCCTAATCTCCATACTTCGAGTTTCTTTTAGTGAAATTGCGACGTTTTATTCCGATTTTATTATTTGAGAGTCCTAATTGAAAAGTTTTACATCAACATACCTTTAGTTTAGTTCGTTGTAAGCGCCTCTCCCCTTTATCTAGGCTTGAGACTAGCTCTAGGATTGCTCCTAATGGCAGGGTGAACGCCTGCCCTTACATCTTGTTTTTCTTTCTTCACCAGGTGTCTGCTAGATGTATACTCATCACATGGGCAAACTTGCATTTTTTAAATTGTAGCCTCACGGAGAAGATCTTCATCCTTGACTTACATTCTTTTACGCGTTGAACACACGCGAAGACCGACGGATACATCCGAAAATCTATGTAGCACGCATTGAAATATAAAACCTTAGACGCTTAATCACCGTTTTTGGTATTAAATTTCAGTATATAAATGATCTAAAAAGGTTCGGGCCTCCTCTATAAATAGGGTGATCTCGGGCATTGAACATCATTCTGCAAATTATCTCCGAGGTTTCAACATCGTTGTTATCTCAGAAAATAATCGGTTTTCTAAAGTGTTATCAAGGTGAAGAGGTGTAAATTTCCTTGAAAAAGGTTAATACGTTAAATAATTGATCTAACAAAGGTTCGTGCCTCCTCTATAAATAGGCTGAACTCGGGCATTGGACTTCATTCTGCTGATTATCTCCGAGGTGTCAACATCGTTGTCATCTCAGAAAACAATCAGCTTTCTGAAGTTTTATCAAGGTGAGGAGATGTGCATTTCCTTGAAGAAAGGTTAAAACGTTATTACATCAAACTAAAGATGAACAAGTCCTCATATCGTTCCTATTGCATCAGGACTTTTTTGTGGTAAATGCAGAAAGACATTTCTACATGGGTATGATAAAAGACGGCATGAGCTACGTTGTAAGAAGCTTTTCAAATGTAAATATTGTAACGTAACCTTCAAAGACAGTTATTAGGGTTGGCGACATGAAGATGTGTGAGAAATAAACAGGCCTGAGAAAAAACGTAGATTAGAACCTACTAAACAAGAGTTATTATCTACAATGGAGGACTGTGACATGAAAGAATATGAAGCTTTATTCAATGGACGCTTGAAATTATATTTTATACGCTGAGAATCAACTAAGGATCTGAATATGTACCTGCATGAGGCAAACGGCGGATAATCCAGGCTGTACATAAAGAGCTTGGTATTCAAAGAGTGTGAAAATTAATCTGCTGGCTAAGTGTAGATTTGTTAACAGTATCGGAGAAACCTGTGACAAAACATTTAAAATCCGGAATCAAGCTGTTTCCCTAGAAACCGATCTGGACTCTATGCTGGAAACGAAAATGAAGAAATTGGTTACTGAAATGGAGGAATCGCAACTTAAGGGCAACAACTGGGCTCTGCTTGCTGTGGAAGGGGTTCGTCTTCGTATTAACAGGTACAATTCGTTACGAGGAAGTAGCTACATACCCCTACCTCCATCTTTTGATGCAAGAAAGGCCTGCATTAACTTCCAGAATTATGCTGATGAGCTCTGCTATATGTATTCTGTATTATCCAGATTCGTTGAGAAGAATGCACAACGCGTGAACAAATACGAACAGCTTCAAAATAAATATGACTTCAGCTGTGTTACTTATGCAACTCCAATTTTTCAAATATCTAAATTTGAGAAGCTAACAGGATGCCTATCAAAGTCTTTGGCCTAGATGAGAAGCATGAAGTGTATCCAGTCGCTGAGACTGAAATACGTGAACACCGTGACATCCTACTTTTGAGTGACAGTAGTGGAAAACATCACTACGTTTATATAAAGAATTTTGAAAACCTTATTCGACGTCAGAAAACTATGCGTAATGGACGTGTTTTCACCTGTAAGCGTTGTTTTATCGATTTTGATGATCGATATAGACCTAGTGGACTGGAAAATGTACAAGAACATGCTGCCACCTAATCAATATGGTGTTGCAAGGGTAGTTATGCCTACCAAGGAGAAATACATTGTACAGATTAAAAATATTGAAAGGATGTTGAAACTACCTTACGTCATCTATACAGACTTTGAGAGCATTCTCGCCCCATGTCATACATGTATACCCAATCCTGAAGCTTCATATACAACCCCTTATCAGCAGCATGCACCCATGAGTCTCTGCGTTTACGCTAAACCGTCATCCAACTTTGAACATTTGGAAACCTGTCTTCCTAATCATCGCTATGTATATTGTGGCGTTGATGCTGCTCAGAAGTTTATGGAATACCTGTCATTCCTTGCAAAGGAAATTAATAATATATAGAAATCTGTCATACCTATAAACTTACAAATCAACAGCAGATGGATTTCAACCCCTCTACAGTATGCTACTTATGTGGAAAAAACTTTACTGAAGAGAACTACACAGTACGTGACCATGACCACATCAGTGATGAATATCGTGGAAGTCTACATAATGAATGTAATTTAGCCTGCAAAACACCTAAATATATTCCAGTCTTCATGCACAACCTCAGTGGGTATGACTCACACTTCATTGTTCTGGAGCTGGGCTGTGCAAGTGAGCGCGTAGAAGTAATTCTTAGCTGTTAAGAAAGCTATATATCATTCTCCAAGTATGTAGGAGATATAAAACTTCAGTTTGTGGATAGATTTCGGTTTCTGAGTACAAAGGTGGATAAGTTGGTGAAAAATCTAATATCGTACCCTGAAACACTGAAACCCTTCGGAGAAGACACGTTGAAGTTGAAGACTCGTAAGGGAGTATTTCCCTATGATTACGTCACTTCACGGGATATTTTGAACGAAACCTGCTTGCCTCTTAAGAAGTCCTTCTACAATAGATTAAATGAAGAATAAATTAGTAATGCTGATTAAGACAATGTAAGAAATATACGGGGTCTGTTTAATGTAAGAAACCTGGTCGAGTACAGCGACCTCTACTTAACCTCTGATGTACTTCTTCTAGCTGATGTTTTTGAGGCATTTAGAGATCAAACCCTCAAAGCACACAAAGTCGACCCTGCCCATTATTTCACCTCTCCAAGACTTACATGGACGGCAAGTTGTTGTATACTGGAATGCAGCTGGAGTTGTTAAAAGGACTATGACCAATTACTCATGGTGGAATCCAGCATAAGAGGAGGTGTATGTTAAGTTTGCTACCGGTATGACGAAGCAAACAACGCCTACATGGAGAAGTATTATCCGTCGAGACCAACCCAATTTATTACGTATGAGGACGCAATATCCAATATGGTTGGGGCATGTGCCACGCTCTCCGTTATGGTGGATTTGAGTGGGTGTCATCTGAAAAAATCAACTAAGAACGACTACAAGAAGATGATCCTCGGGATACATATTAGACGTTGACATCGAATATCTTGTAGAACTTCACGATTTTTACAACGATCTACCTTTCCAACCTGAGTGTATGAAGCCTAAGGACTCGAGTACAAAGAAACTGATACCCCATGTTGGACCTCGAAAGAAGTATGTGGCACATTACATGACTTTGTATCAGGCTCTTAATCATGGACTTCAGCTAATAAAAATCCACCATGTGCTACAATTCCGACAGTCACAGTGGTTAAAATCTTATGTGGAATTTAAAAACAGACTACTACAACAGGCTGCAAATGATTTTGAGAAGGACCTCTACAAACTGTTCAACAATGCTATGTTCGGAAAACTATAGAGAACCTGCGTAATCGTATGGATATACGACTGGTTACAAATGAGAAGACCCTGGAAAAGTTAATTGCTAAGGCTACGTTTATCGATCGAACAATATATGCTACCAACCTATCTGCTGTACATATGGCATCCCGACTGATTGTGTTCAACAAGCCTGTATACATCGGTATAACTGCGTTGGACATCTCCAAGACATTGATGTATGTGTTGTTACCCCATTATGGAGCTGAAAACCTGAAGCTTATGTGTATGGACACTGATTCGTTCATTCATCATGTGACAATTGAAGCTGTGTACCAGGACAAGCTACGTTTTTTCTAACACCTGGATACATCTGATTATCCTGTCAACCATATATGTCACTCACTACGAACGAAAAGGTTTTGGGAAAATTTAAAGATGAGGCTAATGGCGAAATCCTCCAGCGCTTTGTCGGACTACAACCTAAGATGTATGCACTGGATATCCACGGCTCAATGATAAAAAAGATTAAGGCATAAAACGTAGTGCAATTAAACAGTACATTTCATTTGATCGCTACATAGACTGTCTTAAAACCCGTGAAATCATCAGAACGCCCATAAATCTGATCCTCTCTCGGAAGCATGCTATTAGCACAGTGCAAGTGAATAAAATTACATTGACTCCGTTTGATAACACCAGAATTATTGCCGAGGATGGAATAACGACATATGCATATGGGCATTACGACATTACCAATAGTGCTTAAGAGAATGTAAGTCAAGAATGAAGATCCTCTCCGTGAGCTACAATTTAAAAAATGCAAGTTTGCCCATGTGATGAGTATACACCTAGCAGACACCTGATGAAGAAAGAAGAATAAGATGTAAGGACAGGCGTTTACCCTGCCATTAGCAGCAATCCTAGTGCTAGACTCAAGCCTAGATAAAGGGGAGAGGCGCTTACAACGAACTAAGCTAAAGGTATGTTGATCTAAAACTTTTCAATTAAGACTCTCAAATAATAAAACCAGAATAAAACGTCGCACATTCACTAAAAGAAACTCGAGGTTATCTCTGGTTATGGAGATTCGGTGGTGTTACGTCTTGTTACGTTTCTGGTTACGTCATGTCACAGGGTGTTACGTCATTTTACGTGGTTATAATACGTGGTGTTACGTCTTGTTACGTAGTGTGACTTCTTGTTACGTGGTTATGTTACGCGGTGTTACGTCTTGTGACGTGGTTACGTGCTTATTGTTGGTTGCGTTACGTCTTGTTACGTGATTATTTTACGCAGTGTTACGTCTTGTTATGTGGTACTACGTCTTGTTACGTTGGTTAGGTTAGATGATGATAGGATTGACTAGACAATGAGAAGTCTAGGTAGGGATAGGTTAGGGCGTTCGGTGTGGGGTTAGTTTAGAATACTTCTATATACCTTCACTGTAAACCAATATGCAGTTTATCCCCTCTCCGTCTCGCACAGTAACTGTTTAACATATAAAAAGTTTGTAAGATTTAGAAAAAAGTATATAAAAGTGTTGTAGCGTCGGATGATAAATGTTTATAATCTAAATATTCTCTATATTACTGTGAATATAACTGGCGCAACAGTTCTAGACACATGAAAATCTTAATGACAGCTATGAAGCGAGTTACATACCAGATCAGGAAGTGACCGGTCGTCTGCATGCTGCAGGAGTGCGTGGGACAGTCATTGTCATATATCCGCACACCGGTTATGCACTGCAATATACGATAAACTTATAGTTATATACAGTATATTTAAATCCACCGCTGTAAAATGCCCTTAATATAAAAACACTGTCAACCACGTGCCTCCAGTTCTTCCACACCTGACAGCCCTTCCTATTCTGCGGAATCACTCACATCATTGCCGCCATCACTGCTGGCGCTACTTTCTGCACCATTATCCTGGATGATAATTTTTTCTAATTGATTTTCTGCAAATCCGTATTTTTTGAAATAATGATTCTCAATTTATTCAACATGTCGATATACATTTTCCCATTCTGGCCTTCCAATTTCTGCAAATCGCTGGCGACATAACTGCTCCACATCTTTTAGTTTAAAAGTGATATTTCTGCAGGCCGTCCACTTTTTGACATCAGCCCAGATTAATTTGATTGGGTTTAGATCTGGGTGATACGGTGGCAGTCTAAGTACATTATGGCGATGTTGTATTAATATCTGGCCAAGTATTATGAGTTATGACTTCTGAAGGGATTTGTTGGCTTTAACTAAGTTATATTTGTTTTATTCATGCTTTCATCAAAAGCTATATTATGCCTAAGCAACCAGGTTTTTATTTCTTCTTTCAAGGAATTTGAGGTAGGTTGTTTGTCAATTTGAGTGTCACCACATTGTGAAGCATTGTCGATAGCCAGAATAGACCCAGCAGGCATATTAGGTATCAACATGGTGTTGATTCACTTCATGTAATTTTCTGTATTCATTTCTTGATGAAAATCTCCTGTTGTTTGTTGCGACTTGTAAAAGAAGGGCATTTGGAACGAACAGCATGAACGATAATAAGTATTTGCCCTTTGGCAGCAGGTGCCTGAAAACCTAATTCGCTATCGTCACTTCAACTTTTAGATGTTGTATGACTGCTGTGTATGTACGACTCATCTTCATACACTATAGTTTGACCCTCTAATTTGTACCTCTGAGTAAAGTACTCTTCCAGCTGAGATCGTATGTCGTGCTTTTCTATTAGAACTCTATTTGGTTTCGTTTTCTTCCACTTAAACCCTAAATCTTTTATAATTTTTCTGAGATTTATAGCAGCATATTGAAAATTTATGCTGATATAAGTACATATAAAATTATAGTCATTTGGAAAGTTAGTATCAGACTGCAAAATTCAGTGCCATAGCCGGGATTTGAGACTTGTAGCACCACCTTGAACATTTATGACATCTTTCAGATTGATGAGCAATCTGCGTATTGTTGGCACAGTTTTTTCTTCCACATAGAAATTGTGAATTGTGCACCGAATGACGCATTTGTCGAAATCGTCTATTTCTGTAATACGTTTAGGGACCTTATGTTTCTTCACAGGTGTGTCAAATGGTACTCTTTCATCCATATGGTTTTTCTTATCTTTGAGAACTCTGGAAACGGAACTCAGTGAAACAACAGTTGCTTTGGCTACTCATTCTTTCACTCTCTTAAGGCTTTTGTGGAACTCGGGTAAACATATATTTTCTTCCTTCATCTCTGCTTCTTGGTTCATGAAGTCGAGGACATTTGCAATTATTTCCCTGCTTTGAATACGTAATACCTTACCATTTAACTTTGAAAACGTAGGAGCCATGGTTATAAATATCACAAATACAAAATAAGCACTATTTACGTACTGATCTCTTTGAAATTACAAGATGCGGACACTTTCTATGCAGACTGTATGTGTTACGCACTGTGAGTAAGCAAAGGTATTATATCGCTTTCGTTGATTAAGCTAAACATAAACCATTCCTAGGCTCGGAAGCTGGGGAGGCAATCAAGGTCACGATTCCAGAAGTTTTGCGCCAGTTATACCTGTGACGCTACCTTAATTACCTGCTAAAATGACTTGAATACCCGACATACTACCCAAAGCATATGAAAATTACCTTAAATAGCTCTGGTACGAATCGCTGCTCTGAATTACCATGAACACTTGTGTTACTAACCGGTTTACTCTACATATATATGATACAATCCGAAATACTCTTTATACTGTAACTACAAAAAATGCTTCATTGGAATAATTGTATTCATCCGACGTCGAGTAGCGTTTAATGACATTAAATAATTAAAATACAAGCGGCGGGATACTTCGATCGAGGGTCTGCGTGTATCCCTTTACAGGCCCGATGACTGGACGATAGAACGCCATATGGCCTTTGTTAGCGTTTGAATATTGATGTCAGTGAGTCTAAATGATGGTATGCATGGATGAACATTACACATACATCAACACTAACCTCCCCAGCCTCTCTTCACTTTTTCCTATATTTTCCCATATAAACGCGCACTCTACTCCTCAATCTCTGTTTAGATTAGCATCTCTCCTTGTATTCACTACCTTTCTCATATAAAGAGCATTGCCCTCCTTCAGCCCTCAGGATCTCTCTCCGTTTTCCATATCTTCCCCACATAAACGCATACCCTACTCCTCAACCTCTGTCTAACTACTTCTTCTCGCATTGTCTATCTCTAACACATAAAGGGCGTTCCCTCCTTCAACCCCTGCTCTACCCCTGAACTCCCTCGTTTCCTCTGTCTCTCCCATATAAACGCATTTTCCTCCATGAAGGTTCTCTCAATCGAGAATATTTCCTCATCTCTCCATATAAACGTATACTCTATTATTCAAACCCCACTAGCCTAACACCTCTCCTCGGTTTTGCTATCTCTCCCATATAAAGTAATATTCTACCCTTCAAGCCCCGTCTAGTCTAGCATCTCTCCTCGTATTTCCTTTCTCTCCCGTATAAAGCGTATCGCACCCTCCTTCAGCATTATCGAGCCTATTATCTGTTCACGTTTTCCCTATCTTTCCCATATAAACGCATACTCCACAACTCTGTCTAGCACTTCTCCTCGTATTTCCCACCTCTCTCATATAAAGGACGTTCCCTTCCTTCAGCACCTATCTAGCCTAGCATCGAGCCTCGTAGTCCCTATCTCTCCCATATAAAAGCGTTTTCCTCCTTGAATCGTCGCGTCTACTCTCGTTTTCCGTATCTCTCCCATATAAACGCATTTGTGTGTCAGGTCTCTCCTATATATTCTACTCATGTATATGCAATTAAAACTTGAAAATAAAACTTAATTACTGATAGGGCGGATACAATAAGTGTACTATGCATACCTACGTACAGTCCGCTTCAAAACGCTGCTGCTCTTATTTTGGGAATCCCCACACGAGCATGAATGCTAGCTTTGCTGAATATGCGAATGTTAAACTTCTATGCAGACAGTGGCTTTATCCATTGAGGAAAACACTATAGTCTCCTGGTTATTAAAAGCCTATCTGCAAAATCTTACAGGTTTATTCAATCCAAAATCGCCTTTCTGTTCAAAACAACCTATACTAGTGATGGCTATGAGAATACACTGCATGACTGTCTATCCAAGAGATAATATTCATAATTTTTATACATTCGAATATCAAATGTCTACGCATAAGTGTTAGTGAATGGAGGCGTGTGTAAAACGATTCAATTAATCTTTTTCTCATTACACTGACCGCGGCATATGGTGAAGAAATATGAAGGGATACCAGTCATTGAAGTTTACCTTACATTGAGCAGTGAACTTTTTTCAGGTTGTGGTAGAGTGGGGAGGTTATGAATAAATCGACACTTTGTAGTGCTTGTCTGGAAGTGCATTGTTTTTCAATGAAGGAATTACTATATTCTGTTAAAGGCCACCCGATGGATTTCAGACTGCACTTGCAATATGAGGTTACCATAGAACATAAAGCCAATGCTACCTTTTTGGCACAAAGAGTACAACCTAGAAGCACTCAAACATATCACCTATTCACTTCAAGGAAAATGCATGGGACTGGTGCCTGCGCATTCATGGAAGAGGTGTAGCAGTAGACTAACCAAATAAAAGTAGAATAATTTCTAAAAAGGGACACATTCATCACGACCCAACGCTTGGAAAATATTCCGGAAATCCCAGATTATATCGAATATATAAATCTTCCAATTCTTCCACGCTAAAGCAGGAATACATACCAAACACCTCGAACGAAATGCAGCTAATGTCATTGGTCTAAAGTATTGTGTCACACACACACACACACACACACACACACACACACTCTCTCTCCGTCCATTGGTGCTACACTTTTTCGGAAATGGAATATTTTAAGTGAATACAATGAATGAGATCCCTATGTTATAAATTCCGCAACATAGCAACATTAAAGGTACCTTCAGTTGTGAGTTCGCTCGAACTAGTGAAGGTGGTTCAGTAGAAGTTTGTATTTAGCAATTAGACAGGGCAAAACCAGAGCCAGCAATGAGTTACGTTTCCGCCAGGCTAGATCATTCAACGTTTGCGCTCTTAACAATGCAAGGTAAGTGAATTTTTATTTAAATTTTCTAAAAAAAAGTGTATATATTGACAGAGGGGTTCAATTTTAAAGCGAAAGTTTAACACATCACATTACGTGATTGAATACAACACTTAAAATCAAAAGTAAATCATGATTATGATGATAAATGAGTGCCCTCTGAAAGAACCTATGTAGGCAGGCTCAAGAGCCCATTGCGCTTCACATTTTGGAATGTCTCTAGTTCAATGATCCGTATGAAACGGACCATGTCCTTGATATCGCCCTTTATCTCCTCAGGTTCAAAAAGGACACTAGGGATAAATCCCTGTGCACAGCAAAGCCTTTGCATTCGCATAGTATATGCTATGAGGTCCCAAAATCCCTCTCGCAATTCCCAAGTAACCGTTATTGTGTAAGGCCCATTATGCATAGGTATCTGCGCAGTGTTGTGACCCGTAAGATATCCCATAAAACTTCTGAGTTTAACTCTAGTCAAATTCAGGTGAAACTCACTCACGCATGAATATAAAATCGTGGGCCTGCCTGGCAGTGGTTTGCTTGCTCAAGATCCCAAGATGAGCTCTCACCGTAAGCTAGGTTATCTTATACTTGATATTAGTAGACACTCCGTAAAAAGGCTCGGGTCCAATAAAATCAAGCCCCGATCCCCTCCTCGCTAGAGCGTCTGCCATCTCATTACCTGTAACACCAGCATGTTCCAGTGCCCAAAGAAGTGTAACTGGGCAGCTGTTGCATGCTTATACAGCATCCTCGGGCATTGTCACATCAGTCTGGATGTGTCTTTAAACGTCCTAAAGGCTTCCAAAACTGCCATGCTATCGAAGCCGATGTACACATCCGCCCGTCCGCATAGCATAGTGTAAATATGCATAGCCCACGGTAAGGTTGCAGAGATCTCAGCTTGGAGAACCGTAGCAAATCGCCGAAGGGGAATGACAAGCCTGGATCTAGGGCAATGAGCCCCAGAATCCACCCTGCCCCAGGAGCGGGAACCATTCGTGAACCACCTTCTCCCTTTGCCTTCAAGAAAGACCCGGTCTCTGTGCCCCCTGCTCCCTGGAAGGTATTACTACAGAGTAGGATGGACTTGGTTATACCTTGTCCCTATCAAATCCCCGACCATCTGGGTTATAGGACATTTCTCCTGTAATCCCGAATGGATCGGTGAGGAGGAAGGTCCACAAAAATCTCTAAGGCAGACTGAGGAGTCGTGCGCACCACTCCTGTTATCATTATACATGCCAAGTTTTACAGCGAATCCAGCCCAACAGCCACTACCTTCACGTGAGAGGCAGGCCACCAGATCATCGCCGCACAAGCTATTTACGTTCTAATAACGAGGTGTATAACCATTTGACCACCTTGTTTTCAGACCCAATCTCAGTCCTATTGATCTTCGATAGGCCACAGGGCATGTAGGTCTTTTTAACTTTATAATCTACATGCTTTCTCCAGCTCAGCTCAGCATCCAGAATAAATCCTAGATACTTGATCGCTCCGGAAATCTTCCACCTCTTTCCAAAAAGGTGGGCTCTACCTCCTAGACCTGGCAGCCTCCTCCTTATTTCAGTTTTGTCCTAAAGCCTGTAGGGAACCCGGTATGTTCTCCGAAAATGTGCTCGGGAATTTTCCAATTGCTGCAAGGCATATGTCATCAGCATAGCCTTGAGCACCAATTCCTCCCAAGTTTAGTCTATTCAGCAGTACATCTACCGCCTGAAATCACAGTAGGTGGCAAAACTACCCCTTGTGGACAGACTCCGGGCACTGTTGCCCTCACGGACACTCTCCGCTGGAGCGACACAGCTTGCCGACCTTCCAAGGTAATAATCCAGTCCAAAACAACCGCACTGACTTCCCTGCCAGATATTTTCGAATGGTGCCTAAAGTCATATTATTTAAGGCAGCTTAAATGTCCTGGAACATTGCATTGGCGAGTTCTGAACAGTCCAGCGCCCTCTCCAGCCTCACCACAAGTTGATGGAGCGCTGTAGCTGTGGATTTATCCGGCCAGTAGGCATATTGATGAGGGTGTATGGGCCTGTCCATCAGTACCCCATCCCTCAAAAATCTATCTACCAATCTTTGCAGAAGCTTAACAAAAATTATTTTAGACTGATAGGATTAAACTCCTTAAGCCTGCGGTAGGATTGGCTACCCAGTTTAGATACGAGATAAACACCACTTTGGCCTGTCTCCAGAGGCGAAAAACGTGCCTCATAGTCATACAGGACCCAAGCATTCTCACTAAGATGGATGAAACACTAAGTGGTATGAAACGATCTCCTAGGTCTGTTGAAGGAAAATCGGGAAGATCCATCCACCCCTGTGCTCTTATAAGGCTTGAAAGTATAAATGACCAATTTGTTTTTTAAACGTAACAATCTTAGCGGCCACTGCCCAGCCTTCCTGCGAATGCCGGCGTGCCCTACCTGGGTTTAGTTCTTTATTTATAATGCAGCCTTCCGGGAACTGGGTCTCAAGTAAGAGTCTCAAGCCTGTCCTTCCGATTGAGTCATAACACTGAAGGGATCTTCTATTGAGGCCAGCCTGGTCCTAATTCTGGAGACCAGCAGTTTCTGCAGGCGAGCAACGCTCGACTGCTTCTGTATATTATCACATAATAGCCTCCAAGATTCCTCAGAGGCCTTCCTACTTTCTTTTTTTATATATTTTTTGGTACTTCTTATAGGAGTTTCAAGTTTCCTGACACTTGTTGGCCTTATACGCATTGTATAGCCTTCGTATCTTCTTCCCGATGAAACTTAAAAGAGAATTCCACTTGAATGTATCTTTAGCCGAAACTTCGTGTATGATGGGGAATTTCTTTCGTAGCAGGACACCAGAGTGTTTGTGAAAAACCCTACGTAACCTTACAGTTCTTCCACATTTCTTAGCTTAATGTGGAATACATTCTTCAGCCCGCCCTCCTGTTCTCCGTCCAATATGTTCTCCTTGGTCCAGGCGGCCCTTTCTTTTTCACTCAAGAGTAAATCATATATTTCTATGGTCGGTAATGGAAGGTTCAAAACAAATCCTCCAGTCCTTAATATCTTGTAGTATCTCAAAGGACACTAGTGACAAGTCTAGGACTTAAGTTTGATAACTTACAAAGGTCGGAACATCCCCCATCAACGCGATCTCGAGATTTGTAGAGCTCAGATGGCTAGGAGTTCTCTGCTCTACCTTTCATGTGCGTGCTGCCCCAAACGCTATGGTGGCAGTTAGAATCAATACCAATCAGCAGGTGGAGGTTTCTATCCTTGCAATAAATAACAAAGTCTATGAGGAGGTGGTTCCTCGAAGTCATATGGGAAATATTCTGAGCATACCACCACCTGGCGTGTTTTCTTTTTTAGATTTATTTATGGACTCCCTTTAACTGCCATTGTTCATAGCCTTCCATTCTATATTGCGCGTGAAAGACCAGAAACTTTACTCAGAGGTCCCTTTATCAGCCTTGAGGTTCTTTTACGTGACGTAAATCTACAACACGGGACCACCGACTTTTCTTCTCTTCGAAGTATGCCATGCTAAAGATTGTTACGCCCGAAAAAATTCATCGCCCTCCGGGTTTGACTCCGCGACCTCGGGACCATTGGTTAGCATGGTACGGAGTCACTGTCCACACTGACCACAAGGCGTATACCTTTTGGTTCCACCTTGCACTCATAGACCCTCATTGATTGGAATTGTTTCCCGGTTCTGTCTCTCGAATCCTTGGAAGAGAACTTCGTTCTCCACTTCCGGAACCGGGAACCAGACCAGGAATCTTTTATATGTTGGCAGTGCGCCCAGTCCACTGTCTTGAGGCTGGACTCCTCTCAGGCCTGCAGGCTAGAAATGCTTGCTTTTAGCCACTTCGAAGAAACCTCGTCGTGACCCTACTATTAGGGCTCCCTTTGCCGATTAACAGTCGTAAAACCTCAGCACGTTTCCCTCTTTAGAGAGCCTGTTCATGACTTGGTCTACCGCCGCCCGGACCTGGTTGCCGTGTTCCGTGTCAGAGCGAATTGGGTTAAGCCAACATCTACGATGGCCGCCTTAATTCCTGATTGCATTGTCTTGGAATAGCTGAGAGGTCAAGACGTCCTGCCTCTTAGCCTCTCTATTTTCCGTTGGCAGAGTTGCCTCCGTCATATTTCTTTTGGAGGTTTCAGAAGGGCTTAACTCCGGCCCGTCGCGGCTTCCGCAATGCCCCTATGACTAGAGACACGTCCTACCCACGCGCTCCCAGTCAGTCGCTTAGCCCATCTTCTACTTTTCTACTCAGTCGTACTGGCATTCCTAGGCTTCAGTTTTAGGGTGCTGACCACTGTGGTCAGTTCCTCCAAAATCTGAGACTGCGTATCTTTCTCAGGAGCCATGTCCTGCATCTCCGCAACTTCGGGGGTCGCAATTTCTGTCATTCTTGGTGGGCATTGCGAGGCCCGGATCCCTACTGGAGCTCCAGCTTCCGCGCTTATATCTATGAATAATCCGGTGTACCTAACAGTGTGGTTTTACGTACAGGACCTCCTTCTCCACATCACCGGGAGTTGCAGTTACTGTATCCCTATCCTTGGTCTCAACGACAAAGTCCTCGTTCCAGGGCCCAGCCGCCTCAACTTCGGCTTTAGTTCTCTCGGAGTCCCCTAATTTAGAGCCCTCCGGTTTATTGTAACTTTTGTCTGCAATATTCCCACGATTAGCTAGGGATAACTCAGGTCTTCACATACAGAGCCCCGCATGCCTGGGTAGAACTATGTACTCCGAGAAGCCGTCAGGTATCTCAGAGGCTCCGTTTGCGACACACCTACCCATGTACCATGCATTCCACCGGCACGGATCGCTTAAAACCTTAGGGTTGGGGAATTGTTTCGAATAGTGTACCATAATAACATGTGCATGGTCTTTAAAATACAATTCAATAGTGATTGCGTATTATGCAATTTACAAGGCTATTTTGGCGATATTTTAATTGAAATGCATGCGTATAGGTAACATATTTTCGGGGGAAACAATTCAAAATTTGTTTAAACTTCATCTAATTTTTTTTAAATAGAATTCATTCGAGAAATTAGAAGTTTTTTCTATTCGTTTCACATAAGTATCCCGCATTAAGTACGCTATTTACGTGTAGGTGCATTAAACTTACAAATTCAAGAATGTCCTATAGATTGTACAAATTAGCGTAATAATATATTGCATATTTCGTTAACGATACTTTACATAGCGTCTTCTCTGTGCATGTTTGGTATGTATCCCTTTAGCGGAAATACGTAAAAGAAACGAAAGTGCCATTAAGCATGTATCTCTATTTGACAGTAAAAAAACATCACACTAAAAATGAATACGCTACAGACGCCAATGTAGTGCTTACATTCACACGGCTTTCAGAGCCTCTTATCGGAAATATATCCTTTAGTGCTAATTCAATGTGCTACATTAACTTGGCTTTTTCTGCACATTCCTCTATAGAATTATGGTATAATATACAATGGAAAACTTATGTAGTGCTTACATTCATGTGACTTTCTCTACTCGTTCTTCTACTCGAGGCTGCAATACAACAACATAAGAAATTAACTATCATCTTACATAATTTATTCCTATTTATAGATGCTAGAAAAACAAACGAATCCCAATTATTAAATAAAGTATACAGCTTTCTTTGCTCATCTGAAATACTTCCCTAAGAGCTAATGCCGTGTAGTACATTCACTCGCTCACCTTATCTATTCGATCCCTCGCAAAAGACTGCTTATACATGACAGAATCGTAAAAATACATTGCTTCACATACTTGCCCTATCTATGCAACTAGGAAAAACTCTCGAAACACATTCGCATGGCTTTCTCTACACGAAACTTGTACGAAAAGAATTTGTATCTAGAAGCTACACGCTAAAAACATAAAAAAGCGGAAAAAATTGTTTCAATACCAGTTCGCTCTGATTGCTAAAGTGCTGGCAGATATCAATTATTTAAATAAATTTACATTATAAAAATACGAATATGAGCATACGCATTTTTATTAATATTTACAGATTTGCAATCAACAGCAGCAGCAGCAGCAGCAGCAGCAGCAGTGAGATTGTAATAGGCCAGTGCGATACGCGTCTCTCCTCATAGGGAAACCGATCTGTGGAGCCGACAGTGTGTAGATAATGGATTTTTCATGTATTAATTTCCTTGAAAATAAAATAATTAACAGCGGTTTAATTATGACAATCTAACTTGTTCAGCATAACGGACATTAAGTTATTCATTAAAATTTCCGATTAAATCATCTAATTTGACACATTATTATTGTTATTGTTATTATTATCATTATTATTATTATTATTATTATTATTATTATTATTATTATTATTATTATTATTATTATTATTATTATTATTATTTCAGAGAATACATCACGCCCTGATAGGAGAGGCGTGACCAGGACTGTGATAATAGTTTCAAGCTGGTCATCGCAACAGAATACAGAAGGTAAGAATCTTCATATATTTATTTTATTAAAAATTAATTCTAAAATAATTAACAATGATTCAAATATATTTAACTATCAGCATTTACTAATTAGTTCTAACATCGATAAATTAGACCACTGATGGAGATCTCCATTAAGTGTAGTATCAAATGATGGTGTATCGCTTCAAAACTGTAATAAACGAATAATTTTACAAATCTATGAGATGTATGCATGTTAGAGCTGGTTAATGAACGCTGAAAGTTAGATATTATCTTTGAATTAAATTTAATTACTTTAGAATACATCTTTAATAAAATAATATATGAAGATCCTTACCTTTGCATTATGTTATGATAATGAGCTTGAAATTGTTACCACACCAAGTCATGCTTCTTCTATCCGGACTTGGCGCCCCCTCTGAAAATAATAATAATAATAATAATAATAATAATAATAATAATAATACGATAATAACGTGATCAAAATTATATGATTCAATTGGAAATTATAATGAATAGCTCTACGTCCTTTAAGCTGAATAAGTTAGACTGTCGTATTTGAACCACTGTCAATTTTTTAAATTTCAAGAAAAGTAATATATGAAAAATCCATTACCTTCACACTAACAGCTCAGCCAATCCGATTCCCCAGCAGGTGCGAATTAGATCAACTCGCCCTATTCAGAATCTCCGCTGCTGTTGATGCTGTCGATTGCAAATCTGTAAATACTAATAACAATGTGGAGCAACTTATTCGTATTTGTATAACCTAAAACTGATTATTGAACTTACATTGTACCGTTTTCACATAAAAGATAATTAAATTTTCATATATTAATCCACGTTAATTTTCTAGAACTCATTTCAAGAAAATTCATGGAAAAATCCACTTCCTGCATACTGTCGGGTCCACAGATTTGTAGAATGCTGCAATTAAAACAACTTCAAGCCTGATGAAGAGGCCTCTGAGAAAAATTACTGTCTTTCACGCCCAGTTTAGAATGGGACGCTAAGGACCATAAGACGTTAAAGAGCGTCCATGAATAAAACTCAATTTAATTTAATTTTTCACAGATTGGATTCTCTATCAACAGAGAAGCGGATCACACTCCGCCTGGTTACAATCTGCGGTGTTGCTGTCGATTGCAAGTTTGTAAATATTAATAGCAATGTGTATCATCATATTCGTATTTGTATAATGTAAAGCCGAATTATTGAACTTACATTATACCTTTTTAATATGAAAGAAAATTAGATTTTCATATTTGAATCCACGTTAATTTTTTAGAATTCATTTCCAGAAAAACAGTACAGGAAATATCCACTGCCTGCATACTGTCGGTTCCAGATTGGATTTCCTTTCAGGAGAGAAGCGGATCATACTTGGCCTAGTTACAATCTGCGATGCTGCTGCTGCTGTGTATTGCGAATCTATAAATACTAACAAAAATCGAATGATCATATTCGTATTTTTGTAATGTAAATTGAACTATTTATTGAAAGAATTTATATCTTCCAGCACTTAAACAACCAGAACGAGCTGGTTATGAAACACTTTCTCGCTTTTTTATGTTTTCAACGTGTAGTTTCTATGATATAGAACAATTTCCTTACGAGTTTCACATAGGAAAGCTATGCGAATGTATTACGTTAATTCACCTAGCACTCCGAGAATTTTTCCTAGTTGCATAAAAAGAACAAGTATGTGCAGTAATTTATTTTTACGATTCTACCATTTATAAGCAGTACCTGGAGACAGCGAGTACACAAAGCCATGTGAATGTAATACACTGCATTAGCTCTTAAAGAAATATATCAAATAATGAATAAAAAATCTGTGCATTTTATGTAATAATATACACTTATTTGCTCTTCTTTTTGTAGTTTTTGTAAAGATAAATAAACTTCAAAGACATTATGTGATATTATACTTCATTCCTTATGTTGTTGTATTGCAGTATCGAGTAGAAGAGCGAGTAGAGAAAGTCATATGAAATATAGATTAGCGTTTCCATTGTATATATGTATATAATACTATCATTGCATAGAAGGGCGAGTAGAGAAGTCTATGCGAATGTAATGCATTGCAATAGCACTTAGAAATATTTCAGATAAGAAGCACTGAAAGCCATGTGAATTAAGCATTACATTAGCGTTTGTAGCATATTCATTTTTACTTTCTCTACTACGTAGAGTAAGGGAAGTATTGTATTCCACCCAAAAATTCGATACCAAGACTTCACCGGAAATATATGTTTTGAGACCCCCTGAATCCAAAAAAAGCATTTTTGTAAACATGTCCGGTGTGTGTCTGTGAACAGCATAACTCAGAAACAAACAGTCGGATAAACACAAAAATTGCTATTTAGGTTCAGTATCTTCCAGAGATGCGACACGAAGGTTTTCAAGAAAATCCCCCACCCCAGATTACCGTTTACATGGAACATTTTTCGAAAATTTTAATTTTCTCAGAAATGGCTGTGACGATTTTGATTAAAATATTTAAGATACTTTCATGACAAATAAAATGTATATCTTGAATTTTCTGGAAATGTCTCCAAAAGTATTCTTCATTGTGAACGACTTTTGCATAACTGGTAAACCATACGAGGTAGACAAAATTTTACTACACAAAAAATGTAGATCGCGTTAAAATACACAATTTTTCATATATCTACATTTTATTTGTTGAGTGAAGCATTTTCGAGATTTTGCTTGTTATTCCCCTAAATTTTCCAATACTTATACTTTTTCTCAAATGGGTATTCGTTATTCATTTTTTATGTCCTGGACATGCAAAGAGAATGGAATGCGCCATATAGCAACCAGCTCTTAAAACATTTGACTATCGCTTAAAGCCTACCATATTCTCCTTGCACCTACAAGAAAATTAGCAATAAGATTAGCATCTCGATTAACATGAAGCATATGGAGAATAAGCGTTTGTAAAAATGATTTGTACAAGAGTAGAGAAAGTCACGTGAGTGTAACACATCGGATTTTTTTCTCCTGGTAATGCAAAGAGAATGGAATGCTCCACATAGCCAGCTCTTAAAATATTTGACCGTCGCTTAAAGCCTACCAATTCCCCTTGCATCTACAAGAAAATTAGCAATAAGATTAACATCTCGATTAACATGAAGCATATGGAGAATAAGCGTTTGTAAAATAGTTTGTACAAGAGTAGAGAAAGTCATGTGAGTGTAACACATCAGGATTTTTAGTGTATTTTTTAATGTCAAATACAGATACAACCTTTCACTTCCTTTCACTTTCATTTCCTTTATTTAGCGTCAAAGGATAGATGTTAAATATGCACAGAGATGATCGCATGTAAAGCATCGTTAATGACATTATATACAATATAACATTGCGTCAATTTGCATATTCTATAGAGAATTCTTGGATTTATAGGTTTAATATATGTAGGGGTAAATGGCAGATTTAATGCGGGACATACATATGAAACAAATAGAAAAAAAACTTTGGTTTCTCGAACAATTCTATAATTTTAAATATAATTTACGCATAATTTTAAATAAAGCTTAAATGAATTTTGAACATTTTCCCAAGAAAATATGTTACCCACATGCATCGCCAAAATAACCCTGTAAATTGCATAATAATGAATCACTATTGAATTGTGCTTTCAAAAATCGCGCACACTTTATTATGATTCACTTTGATTTTAAGTGTTGTGTTCAATGACGTGATGTGATAGTTTTTTAAACTTTCGTTTTAAAATTGAAATTATCCGTTAATATATACACTTTGTTTTAGAAAAAACGTAAATAAAAAGCACTCAGCTTGCATTGTTAAGAGTGCAAACGTTGAATGATCTATCCTCGCGGAAATATAAACTCACTGCTGCCTATGGTAATGTCCGTGTAACTGCATGATACAAACTTGCGCTTAAGCACCTTCACTGATTCGATCGAACTCATCAATGGAAGTACCTTCAATGTGGCTATGTTGCGGATTTTATTACATAGGGATTTCATTCATTGCATTCACTTAAAATGTGCTATTTTCGAAAACGTGTAGCACTATTAGATAGAGAGGGTGTCACATGATGCTTTAGACCAATGAGATTACCTGCATTTTATTTGAGCTTCGAATAAAGGTATTTGGTATGTATTCCTGCTTTAGCGTGGGAGAATTGGAAGATTTATATACTCGCTACACATCTGAGTCTTTGGAATATTAGTTATCGGTAAAACTAAAGCAATTTCTAAATCAAAAAATAAAAAACTAATTGCAATTAAAAAAATCGTAAAAACAATGGAAGGCGTGAGGACCTAATTGGATCAAATCCACATTCAAAAGGTGACTTTTTTTCTCGATCTTCAATTTTTTACTTTCTCTTCTACGTATAGTAAGTAGTGGAAGTATTGTATTCCACCCAAAAATTCGATACCGAGATTTCACCGGATATATATGTTTTGAGGCCCCCTGAATAAAAAAAAGCATTTTGGGGAACATGTCCGTGTGTGTGTGTATGTGTGTCTGTCTGTAAACAGCATAAATCAGAAACGAACAGTCGGATAAACACCAAACTTGGTATTTAGGTTCAGTATCTTCCAGAGATGCGACACGAAGATTTTCAAGAAAATCCCCCACCCCAGATTACGCTTTACATGGAACATTTTTCGAAAATTTCGATTTTCTCAAAAATGGCTCTAACGATCTGATTAAAATATTATATATTTGAGATACTTTCATGACAAATAAAATGCATATCTTGAATTTTCTGGGAATACCTCCAAAAGTATTCTTCATTGTGAACGACTTTTGCATAACTGGTAAACCATAAGAGATATACATAATTGTACAACACGAAAAATGTAGATCGCGTTAAAATACACAATTTATGTTATATACAGTTTTTGTTGAGTGAACCATTTTCGATATATTGATTGTTATCCACTTAAATTTTCCAATACTTATACTTTTCCTCAAAAGGGAATTCGTTATTCTTTTTTGTCCTAGTAATGCAAAGAGAATGGAATACTCGATATAGCAACCAGCTCTTAAAATATTTGATTATTGCTTAAAGCCTACCAATTACCCTTGCATGTACAAGAAAATTAGCAATAAGATTTAGCGGTTCAAAAACACTTAATGTGCAGTAATGTGTATTCATATGCAAATAAGGTCTTCCCACACCTCTAGGTACTTTCTGCTTGCAGCTGCGGTCATAAATCTACTTGAGTATAATGGAAGCTTGACAGACAAGCAATTAAGGTTGTCAATCATCTGTCAAAATGAACAATAGCTATAATAAATTATTTTTGTAACAAAAGCGGAGACGTTATTCTACCCAGTCCATATCCGCACACGTTTGCACTTCTACACTGAAGCAATCACCTCCCAGTTGCACTGTTTATCGACCACGTGCAAAAGAACAAAAGGTTATCCATCAAATGTCAAAATGAACAATAGAGTATGTTGGTGTATTGTGAACAAAGGATCAGCCTCTATTGTCCCAGCTCTATTGAATTAACTGAACGTGTACTTTTAGAAATGCCACCTGCAACCTCGCAGTCGCATTGTTTGACGAACACGTGCAAAAGAACAAAGCTTGTCCTTCACCTGTCGAAATGAACAAACACCATCATAAGTTATGTTTGTAACAAAAGAGAAGCCTGAAGCCTGCTATCAAAGGGACCTATGCTATTGTATCCCTTTCTATTGTCCAGAGCAAGGCTTCTTTAGAAAGGCCACCTGTGTAGCATCCCATTCCACTGGAATATAACAACGAGGCTGTCTGTCGTAGCGATAACAAAGAGTCTCCATTAGCCCAACTCTAATGAATTCCCGTACACGTACGGTGAATGGTCTTGTCTTTGTTTGACCGATGGAAAGACAGAGAGGTCAGCTTACCTTCTAGATCATAAAAATTCTACCGCCGCTCGACCCGACATCATGACGACCGCACTGCCTGGGGCTACTTCTGAGAGTCTTCACGAAGTCCTATGGATATACTCGAACATAGTTATACAAGTAAGAACGTAGTTATACAAGGTCTCTGTTTACGCTTCTATCGACTCTTTCAAACAGCGATATCAAAAATGTATTTAACATATATCATTACCTATATTAAACCCATGTGTGTACTTAGATATCCATAGATTCGTATTCGATTCTTACTGCAATCAAAAAGTTTAATGTTTTAATTGCTAATGCAGAAAATTGATACTTTTGTAGGGTAAAACATTATTATATCATTACCCTGATTAATGAAAGGGCGTTCAGAGGTCCTAGTTCGAATCTTACCCTGCGAAACTCTAATGAGTCGTAACTATTAAATTATGCAGGCATGCTCAGACAGATTAAAAACGTATTTGAAAATATAATTATTTATATTAAACCCTGGTGTATACATAGATATCCCGATGCCTAGACACGATTTTTTTTATTTTCTTTCTTCTTCTCTCTTTTTCTCACTTCCCCCTCCTTCTATCTATCTCTTTCTTTCTTCTTGGTGTGCATACATTCAAGCATTCATATATACATCGATGCATGCACACACAAGCATAAACACACACACATGTAACATACTTAGACCTCCTCCAAACATGCGAATCTGCACGATGGCCTATGAGAATCATTGAGCATATAGATATACATGTTCAATCTATTCTAATTCTGTTTTGCATCAATTATCACCTTCAAACAGAGATATCAAAAACCTTTACGTGCATCCCTCTCTATAATAGAAGTTATCATTCCCCTCTCACTCCTCACTGACTCCTCCAAGCTCTTCTCGATTCTCCTGCATAGAGAAAAACTAATTCCTCCCCCATTCCCTGCAGATCGAATCCCCCCATCGATCCTCTCTGCACGTCATTGCATGAGACAGAAGAACCGGTTTTTCTATCCACTGTATATAAGGAGCCCCTTGTCGCACTGTCCTGAATATTGTTCGATGTGTAATCGAGACGACAGTACAATGGACGATTTTTGGAGTGAATGCGGAGAAGAGTCATACCATAATACATATTATCATAAAGAGTCATGCAATGGTATCATGCATTCTATAGTGTGTAACATGCCTTCCTATCATGACCAGATGTCTACTCGAGGCATATGCACAGACAACTGCCCGGTCTACAGAAGAAGCATGTTTTAAGTACAGATTTTTATCCTTGAATGCAATCTCTAAAAAAGTGTGCAATTCTTCTCTAAAAAGAGTGAAAATAAAATGGCTCATTGTTTTGTATTTCTTTCTCTCCAGGAAGACTGATCCCGAAAGTGAAGGTGAGATGTCCAGCCTCATTTCAAGTCATAGCTCTCTGTGGCATTCAGAGTACTGCAATGGGTATACTCACTCTGTACTGTGTGCAAAACCTGCGGTACACGACCAGATGGCGTCAAACTTTCCATGCAATGAGAGCTGCAGTGTATTCCTCTTCAGGCAGAGAAATTTAAAGTAAGTAGCTCTTTAAAATATGTATCATTATTTTTCATTGCTATAGTCATATAAGTAACTTCAGAGATCATTAATGTAAACAATTAATTGCGTAGACAATAATAACATGCATTGCTATTTCGATACATAGTACTAGTACAAGAACAGTTGTATGTATCTAACACTGAAAATTATTATGTCTTTGCAGAATTCAAATGAAGACACTTGCACCTAAAACCGATATAGATTCGGATGATAAAGAACCAGAAGATATAGTGGCATGTCCCATTGCAACGCAATGTGCCAATCACATAGATGGGGAACAGAAGGAGTCCAAATCACAGGCGGCTGGGGATCTAGCACCGACGACCTCCGAACCTTCCCCCGGCAAGCCGGCAGAAATCAGGAAAACATTGACATGAGTATTTTCATATCTAGAAAAATCATTGTTTCATTTCCCTGTGGCCTAGCAAAATGTAATTCTTTTCAGGCTACCTTCACTTCCAAAAGCAAGTTTTCTAAAACTTTTATTGGGGGATGTTTCAGACGGTGCAATAAGGGGAAGAAGAAGAGGAACAGCTTTGCAGACCTGCAAAGAAGGCTGACGCTATTGGAGGATAGAATAAGCAACATCGAGACCCCAAGAAACGTACCGGTATGAAGCGGGTGCCGAGACGTCCACATCTCGAAAAGGCACAATGTTAAGATAGGTTTCTTCTACGATCTTCCAGTACTTCTAGTGAAAAACACAAACAAATTTGTATACATGACAATTCAAAACTGGGAGATAATTCAAGAGAGTCTTCCTACATTCATAGAATTCCTCCATTCGAGAAAGTGTCCACGTGTGGAATATTGTAAAAATATTGTTTTCTCTTATAATATTGTTGCTTACATGCAAGAGTTCGAAATAGAATTTTTGAATACTAATTTAAATGATTGTGAAATACTTTTAAATAGCGATGAAATTTGCAGGCTAAAAAGACTTGAATCGTTTATAGATTACCATTTAGGTAACCTAGCTGTTGCAAGTGTAATGCCATATGCTGGAACGAGGAGTTGGTGGAGGAAAGTGATGGAAATGCAAGATAAATAATAATAAAAAGGACTGAAGGTATCCTTTTACATCACATTTTTATTCATTAAAAATCCTGACTTTCCCAATGAAAAAATAAATCCTTACAATGTTTGGTTCAAAAATATAAGCTGCATCACATGAGTCAGAGGCTTGTATGTAAATACTTTATCGTGAATTGTTAAACAGTACAATGTGCTCTGTGCAGGAATATTTGCACTAGCTTAAATTTCTATTCTGATGTTGACAGCACCATTTACAACTTCCTCTGGTTGACATGAGCAATCTATAACAAATATAGTAGCAAATTTATGAAAATCTTTTCTCTTCAATAAAGGATAATTCTGTTTTTCATAATAAGGGTTTTGAAACTTTGAGTACATGTCATACAATGATGCAAATCTCGAGTTTCCAAAGTCCAAATTCATGTCATGATAGGGATAACATTCACTATTAAGATAAAGTCTCAAATTAGTTATGTTACAATGATAAAAAAGGGAACCGTCTTTAGATGCATTACTCGATCTTAAAGTCTGAGCACCCAAAATGAAAAATTTCGCCGTCTCCATTTTGATGTGGTGGCGACATTGTAGGTGAATGATTTAGTTTGTGCACACCAGGCTGAGTATGCGGATCCATGGTCATAAATGGGAGATACAGCGCCTTGTCCGACTTGACAATCTTGAGAATTTCAACCTCTTAAGCATCAGAAATTCGAATCACTGGCATTCTCCACTCGATTCGTACAAGTTTAACGCTTGCATTCTCTTCACCCTGAGGCACTATAATGCAGTTATTAGAGTCCTTGGATCGAATCAGCACCAACTCATACTTGCTATTGAGTATGAGTTACTTGTGGTCGTCAGCAAATCCCAGAAGCATCGAAAGCGGTACTATAGCGTTGAAGGCTCCATTTGCTGCATTCAGGATAGCACTATCCAGCATTCAGCAGACGATCAGATTCCATGGGGTTGAGAGTAGCATAGTTGCGTAAAGTTGATGTCGGGGTTCCTGATTAGATCAATAATTGAGCCGTTCATATCCAGTCGAATCTCCTCAAACATGAATGCAATAGCGTTATTGGTAAGCTTTGCAGTAGTAGTAGCTCCATTAGGTTTAGTAATACTCCCCTCGATGTATAGATAACTTCGATTAGGCAAAGTATATAAACCCTCAACTTGACACGGGATTCTAATCTCAGCATTAGCGTCCAGAGCTTTTGTATTATACGGTAAACATACATGTTCCTCTTCTTTAGTAATCTTGTGGTCCAATCTCGGTGTCCCTGTAACATTGAAGAACATGTTTATAGGGTTCTGAAGCCCAATACCTGGAGGAACTGCTGATTGCGTGATGTTAACCTGCTGGGTGTCAAGGGCAGAGTATGATCCGTGCGTCGAATCATTCCATTATTATATCCTCGACGTCGCTGACTTCTTCTAAAATCTATTGGCATTGCAACGGATGTGAAGCCTTATGCTTATATCTTCGTTTCTAAAGTCAATAATATTACCGTTCTGGTCCATTACACGAAGACTAATTTGCTCTATGGCATTGGTGTTTGCGATTGGAAGGTAAATTGAATTTGACGGCTCTCCAGAAATATGATACCCAGGCGGAACAGAAGGGAAAAACCCGTAGATCGAGTGTCCGCTTTTACGGTCGATGAAAGAGCCTGTTGCAATACTGCACTCGATTCGTATGATGCTCACCTTAAATACATCCACCAGGAAATCAGATTCAGACAGCTGATCAGTGGGAATAACTTTGCCGCTGAAGCCCAAGAGTGAGCCTATAGAACGATCATTGGAAAAATCAACAGTGAAAGGGCATTTAATTTCAGCCTTCATTGTGTTATTATTGGGTCTAATAAGGAAGACATTCCTATCCACCCCAGCTTATCTCTGAGTTATTCATTAATATCAGTAATCTTATAAGTTCCATCAGGTATATCAATGATCTTAATTTCATCATTGTGTATGTAATGAAATTGATTATTACTCCGATCAATATTGAGAGTGGAATAGAAGGTTTCAAAATTCAATGGAGCAATTTCATAATAAAAAGGAGGATTCAGGTATGTAGTAAGAACAGAATCGTTGCTACTGACAGCGATTGCGTAACTCATTGCGATAGAAATTGCAAGCACAAGTGCCCGCAGATCACTGAGCTGAAGCTCTGAAGCCTCTTAGTGTTATACAGAACCTTAACGCCTCTGAGGTACATTTCTATCTCTTTTGGAGGCTTCAAGTTTTCAAAGCTATCGAAATAAAACGACACATTGCCATCCTTCTTTAAAGCAATCCAGTGAGGGCCTTCATACTCTGAAGTATCGAGATTAACAATAATTCTCTGTCTGTAACGAGGTCTTGGGGTAGCTGATCGATCATGTATACACCTCTAAAATGAGGAATCTTTAAACGCCGGGCATACAAGTTGAGATCTATGTTACTCTATGCTTTTTCCGGGACAAGTATAGCCCTCTGCCGGAGTCTTTTGAATTCCCTTTCTTGCTCTGTCTCCTCTTCCCTTCGATGTTCCTCGCACTATTCTTCTTCTTCACTCGTAGGTCTTTCCCTCTTGCTTCAATTTCTTTGTTATGTCTCAACATTTCAGCAAGTTGTTTATCTGCAGCCTTTTTCTTATTTACTGCGGAGGAAATTTGTGCTGTGCCTCCAGCGGCGGCTCCTAGGGCTGCAATAACTAGTATGAGCGGTAGAAATCCTCCTCGTTTCTTCTTCCAGGATCCGGCACCAACAGCTACCTTCCCCTTCATAATTGTTGTTTTAGTCGCGCTGTCAACTTTTCACCTAATGTAGCATCAAATGGTTGCACTCTTTTCCACGCCTTTTCACCCAAGATTTTGTCGGCAATGTTTCTGGAAGCAGAGTTCTTATGCTGAGCGTAGGCAATGTCGTGAAGTTTGCACGCTTCGTCTAACGGGTTGATTCCATGGTCTCCTCTCTTTAATCTTTTTTCTAGCTTTGTGTCAGGTCCGCAGTATCTGTAACCAGGCAAATGTGCTTCAAATGGTAGCAGATTAATGAGAGAGTTAATTAAACCTGAACCTCTTGCGACCTTAACCCCTTAGCACTCATGGTATACTAATTGATTTTATTGCTGCATAGTTGTTTTATGCTCTTGTCATTGCTTGCATTCATTAGCATATATACATTAAGGGTGATTTAGTTTATTTTAGTTGTTACGATGGAATTGGTGAAGCAGGATTGCTCAATCCTATTCCGGTGCTAGACTTTGAGAGCGACTTTAGGCGCGATCGTCACGGGAAGCTGTTTCCAGGCAATGTTAGAGCCCGAATTCTAAGTAGCTCCAGTGCTGGAAAAACAAATGTATTACTCAATATGGTACTTCACGAGAATGGACTACGCTTTGAAAATGTGTACGTTTATTCAAAGTCGTTATACCAACAAAAGTATCAATATCTAGTTAAGCTGCTTGAAAACATTGAGGGTATAGGTATGTATACTTATGAAGACGGTGAAAGCGTCTTGCACCCATCAGAAATTAAAGAAAATTCAATCTTTATATTTGATGATGTCATCACTGAAAAGCAAGACAAAATTGCCTCCTTTTACAGCATGAGCAGACATCGAAATGTGGATTCTATATATCTAGCACAATCCTATGCCAAAGTCCCGAAGTATTTCATTCCAGATAATGCGAACATGATCATAATCTTCAGACAAGATAACTTAAACTTGAAGCATATATATGAAGATTGCGTAAACACAGGTATCTCGTATACGGAATTTAAAGATTTATGCAAAGGTGTTTGGGAGAGCTCTTCAGAAGGAAGACCCTTTATGGTAATATTTCCCGATGAATGACGGTCGATATAGGTGCGGATTCGATGTATATATGAAGGTTATTAATAAAGAAATTGCTCATTCATAGTTCATCATGAGTATTGACAGGTTTGGATCACAGAGGACGGTGCCAGTGAAAACATCGCTACATCGATTCATCATAAACAGAAATGGGAAAGGAAATTACCAATTCAGGAACAAGAGACTGTGCATTGTTCAGGATCCCGAGGAGGACGATGACGCAAGCACTAAACGCTACGTGGATACGCTTACGTCTCTACTGAAAATCGAACACAGGAGTTCACAGAAAAAACGACATAACAGCGCATGGGCGAACTTCAAAGTACGCTTAGGAATCACATCCAGAAGTCGCTAGACGTGCAACATGATGCTCTAATGGAATATCTGAATAAAATACCCTTAAATGCGACGATGGAAACAACATTATCCTTGATGCTATAAGATTGAAGATAATGCTGCTACCTCAAGAGGATCATGAGGTACCGAATAAGAAGCATGTATTAGAATATATAAGTGCAAGAACAACGCCACTCGATTCACACGGTAACGTTTCATTTCAAAAAAGAAGACTAATAGAGGTAGCAGATCCTGTCGATGACAGTGATGCAGCAACAAAAAAGTTTGTTAAAATTCACGTGGGAAAGTAAAAAAATGAAATACAGCAAGATTTATACAGCAGATTTGGTGAAATAAGTACCGCTGTTACAGAAACAGTGGGATAGCACATGGAAACTATAGCGAATCGCCAGAAATCAATGGATAAGCATCTGACAACTACAGCGGATAATGTCAATACCCTTAAATGAGGGTCATAAATGCATTAGTAGAGGAAATGAGAGGGGGGCATGGAATTACACTGCAGTCGTTGCCTAACAGAGAGAAATCACAGAGGTGAATGATAACAACAGGTCTTGAATACTACAAATCAAGCGTAAACGGGGAGATAATTTCTTGCTGTATGACGTCACCAACAGCTCCTACTGTAAGATCTGATACATTACTTGAAATAAATAACAAGTCAGTTAGCGGCCTGCCTGCACCAATTGCAAATGGTGATAGACTAAGCTTCACTGCTCCTGCAAATCGTGTAAGGGACGACCATTTTCTAAATATTGAGCTGAAAATCTCTTATAAACTGAAGTCTGCTAAATAAACAGGGTATATATTAATGCGAATGTCTAGCTTCAGCGTCATTTCAAGAAGGACAACGGGTGCATACGACTTAAAGAATCTGTAGCTATGCACACGAAGGCTATAAGAGAAAAGTTACCTTCTCTTAAAGGTCAGCAGTTTGAAACCCAGAGAGTGATGAGTGAACCTCTTCAACCATTGACAGATCCGCTTCAATATATACTTGAAATACAGAAAAAGAATACTACAAGCAACGAGGAATTAACCGAAAGACGTGAAAGATGAGAAACTCTACAACTACCTTAATAAAGTTCGAAAGAAGGACAGAAATGAAATAGATTCATCATATGGAGTACGATATGAGGATTTCAACTACATGTTAGGGAACAAAATTATTGATTTCATCGGTAATAAAGTTGGAATAGGAGACGAAACGTATGAAACAACGCCTGGATTAAAGGAGCTCATCTTCCAGAGAATACCTGAAATGCATACACTGAAGATGACCTTGAAACATACAGTAACATACAACACATGTTCATCGAAGAAACTTCAGTAAGCATGGACAGCTGAGATCGAGCAATTCCTACAAGTATAAAAGCGTTATACGTCCTCTAGTAACGAAACACAAGGGGTTATGACTACAGTGGAAAGAACATGGCCCTAATACGAGGCAAGACTACATCTACCGGACCGACAGTAATGATCTGGTGGATCGCCTTAGGCTACTTGTGGCATCGAGAGACGTCGATAATAACAATCATACTTAAGAAAATGAAGAGATTATTCAAGAACTTAAAAGCGACAAAGATTATAGCATGACATCTGTGAAGCAAAATATAGCAAGCGAGCTGCATGCTCCAGCCCGGAGAAACTTCATGCGTCAAAAGATTATCAGCAAGGAACGTCATGACGTGGTGTAGATAGACTTAGTGGAGATGATACCGCATGCAAAAATCAATAGGAATTTCAAGTAAATCATCATTGCAATCAACTTCTACTCTAAAATGGCATATGCGAGACCGCTAAAGGACAAGACAGGACTTCAAGTTGCAAAGGCTATGGAAGATACACTGCAAGAAATGGTAACCCCACCGAAGAATATACAGAGTGATAATGGGAAGGAATTTTATAATTAGCATTTTAAAAATTTAATGACAAAATATAACATCAATCACTACAGTATCTACACACATGTAAACGCAGCTGCTATTGAACGGTTAATAAGAACTGTAAAGAATATGATGTATGGCGAATTTCTAGCCAAAGGATCATATAAGTTCCTAGATCTTTTACCTCAGATCATTGCAAAATATAACAACACTTACCACTCCACTATTCGAATGAAGCCTATAGAGGTGAAGAGCAATGATCTTCTTCTGACTGTATATAACTACACTCAAGATCGAAGAGAGAAGAGAGGGGCAAGAAAGTTTAGTGTTGGTGATTATGTGAGGATATCCAAGAACAACATTTTGAAAAGGGCTTTGAAGCTAATTGGAGTGTTGAAATATTTCAAGTTGTTCGAGTGAATCATACCAATCTCGTTACATACACGCTAAAAGGTAATGACGGTGATGAGATAAAGGGGTCCTTTTATGGACACTAACTGCGATCCACACTGTACCCTAATACATTTCTAGTAGAAAAAGTATTACGCTGGCAGGGAAATAGGATTCTTGTAAAGTGGTATGGATTCGCTAATACTCAATGGATTGAGAGAAGGGATTTATTGTAGAAAAAATAATAATGAATATAAAGAGGATTTCATTCCACAATAAGGACTGTTTTTTATTTCATGATATATAACTTTTCCTGTAAAAGCATTTCTTCCCTTAAATAATGGGTCAAAAATGAATAAACAAAATTAACATTTTTTGCATTTTACATGATTAAAATCAATAAATATATAAACACAAAGAGTTTAACTAAAAACATTTAATGGAAAAAACTTATATATACATATACAGACAAATTATTACTTGAATTTTATGATTAAACCCCCGCATACATACATACATACATACATACATACATACATACACACATACATGAATACATAAGCACACAATTACTAGGCTAGATTTTACTTGCATTTTATGTAATTAAAAAATCAATAAATTCATAAACAGAAAAGACTTAAAAAAATTCACATAGCTATTACTGTACTTATATGTACATTCAAGTTCAGTCAAATATAAACACACAGAAAGTTGAAATTTTAAAAAATTTACACAACTAAAAATTGCATCTCTAAAATTTCACATATATGCATTTATATATACATATGTACAACTAAGGGTCAGCCATACGCAGACAATAGTGACCCCTGACAATTGTCTGGTCTGAGCCTTCAATAAGTTTTCTTTTATCGTCTCCACCACAGAGAGCGACCTTATTCATTTCTATAGTCGAGACTTTATGTTTGAAGCTTCGAAATGTTGTTGTTTTTGTTAAAATTCTTTTTCTAATGTCGTTTAGACAGCCCAAATAGTGATCAAAATTTATGTTCCGCATGCCGATCTTGATGCCCTTTGCTTTCATCACAGTGTGGTCCTCGTATCTATACACAAATAACTTGGAACCTTAACCCAACGTATTCTATCATAGGGATTACTGCAAGCTCATTCTTGAACAGGCCGATAACTTTCTTGTTTTGCGGTATAATTTCGTAGCAGTGTTGTGTCCCATAATTTGATGTGTCAAAGTGTTTCTGGCTTTCATTGATAAATTTGTAGATGTCCGTTGAAGTTTCCAGTATAAATGAATCCGTGTCCATGCAGTTCAAAATTAATTCTCTTCTAGGCCTGGCTTCAATATGTTATAATAAAACGTTACATTAGATGTTTTGAGACGTCAAGGATGGCTTGTCCTATATAGATGGGTTTATTCATGTACACTTCCTCTCTGGCAAGTTTTATCCCTACAATATTTTCTACAAATAAAATGTTCCGAACGCAAGTTGGTCGCGCTGTCAACTTCTTGCATTGCTTCCAACTTGTAACGATACGGAAGTCATTGTATTTGCGTACATTCTCAAAAATTTACCATATGCAGGGTATATTCATTTTCTTCCATAAATTCTGACCGAATTTGGAAGTTTCCCTTGCACGTCTCTCTGTATTTATATTAATGTAGGTCAGCCATTCTGGCTGATCATATGCAACCACTCTATGGATCTTCTTTAGCGTCATGCCTAAATCTTGCATTGCTGTAGGTTTCTGCAGTGAGCGTATACTTATCTTTATTCTCGAGTGTTGCCAGCAGTTTCTTGTATTGGCCTCCAGGTGGTATCTCGCTTTTTGGGTAGAGAGGAAGGTTATTGTGCTCATCGTGTGGATGCACAGGGTACTCAAGGTCGACTTCCAAAACGTATCCAGTTGGGCAATCAAGGGCAACATCAAAGAAGTTTATCACTGAAATTTCTTCTGGCAAAAGCCATCTCAGATTCTTTTACGGCACAGGGCTGGTCATCGAAGCTCGATATAAATTATTGATATCTAGATAGGCCAAATATAAGTTTTTTTGTTTTTCATCGTGTCCAAGAAGGTATTCTTTTTTTGCTTTGGCATGTCTCTTTGATACAGTACACATACCACCCCTGATTCCTCCCTCAAAGAATTTAATCATTTCCTCGTCATGAATGAGGTCAAGTTTGACCTTGGTCACCTTGAGCATTCCATCAAATGCAAGTCCTGGCAGGGTATAGTACCAGCAGTGGCCCAAATTATATATCTCTAGAGAGAGGTCCCTAAACTTCTCGAATGCATCGGCCAACAAGAGCGTATCCGTTTTTAGATACAGCTTCCTGTATTCGCCCAGATTATTTATGTTGAATGTATTCCAGAATTTTACAGCATGATTGTAGCCTTCTTGCGTTATGTCATCGAATTTTTCTATTGAAGGCAGTGCTGTTTCCTGTAGTCTGGAAGGGGAGTCGACGTAGCTGTAAGGGAATATTCCCTTAGATCTTACCAACTGCTGATGTTCGAGATCGGGATACTTGAATTCTTGGTCTTGAACTCATCGCTGCTCAGCACGCAAGCTAAACTAGATAGCTATGAACTTAAAGCTATGTAGAAACCTGAAAAAGATAGTCCTGTACTTTTTTCTGAATGATATATATCTTTCTGAGTAGTTTGAGATACACAAAATTGGGTTGTCACCATATGCCAGGGTTGCATCAGGAAATGGCTGTCATAATTGTTAAGGCAATAAGAAAAGATGCGTATAAATTTAGGTACCCGTCTATTTAAATTGCATGCATTATGAGCAGCCCCCAGGAATACACCGGTTACATGACAATGATCGCGTACCTTCAAATCGGCTACCTCAAACTCCTTATTGCATATATGGCAATGACGAGCATTGCCGAAATCACCCACGTCCTGTGCAGTCAAGGTCATTTCTTCATTCAGGTTATATTGGTCAATAACCATATCGGCTATTAACCTAATCTTAATGAAGAACTCCTTGATTGCATCAGGACCTCTGAATAGCTTAAATCTCGGCAATGAATCGTCATGGCGACACACATGCTTAAGTGATATAGACATAGCCTCATGATGCTGGATAGCCCGAGTCCAGCTCTGATTATCCGACGACTCACAGGATTGAACTCTGGCTAACACGCTCTTAATATCGGCATACACAACAAAATTTACAGGAGTACCCTTCGAGTAGGATGGGAGCTGAATCACTTCACCCTGCTTAGGCATTTTGAGCACCTGGCACTGCATGCACTTCAATTGATGCTTTTTAAAAGCACCTTCATTATTGAAGTGCTTCAGGCAGGGCTCGCATACCCAGTGTTTCCCTTCATATTTACTGATCTGACTTTCAATCAGCCTTGACATATCCTTAATCAGGCAGTAGTGAGATCTTCCATTTTTCTCAATTAGTAATAGGTTAACGGCGAAGTGTTTCCTGCTGCTGGTTTGGTATAGAGGTATAATTGCACACTCCCTTTCTAATCCAAATACTGAAACTGATACTTCGGGGTTTTGCTATTCAAAGCCTGAAATCTGGTGTGGGTTACAGTGAAGCCTATCCCACTGTAATTGAACGCAGTGAATAACTGTTCTGCAGGGTATTTGTTCGTTCTATGACAGTTCTGCTTTGCAGGATACATTGCAGCGAGAAAACACAATGCAAAACGGTATTCATCGTCGTTTCTTATGTTTATTACAGCTCCCTTAGCCTTGATTGCATTGGGTAACTCTATGTATCGCGATGCATTCAAGGGATCATAGAAGCTAGTTCCAATAACAATAGCCCTGACAGCGAACAGAGATTTTGAGCTTGCACCTCCTTCGAAATTCGAGATGTTTTCTAGAATTTCATCTACCATAGAAGTGTATAAGTTATCAAGATTACTTGATTGAAGACGCAGCTTTGTCTGGCTATTGAAAAACATGGTTTCTGCATGCTCTTTTTCAGGAGATTGTATGAGGTATGTAATTTCAATCGACATGTCTACTTTAAAACCAGAAGAGCTTCTCTCGAGTACAGAAACTATCTCTCTGAATATAAGCCGCCTGCATTCCTGCAGAAATTGTCCGGGGTCAGCTATCTCTAAAATGTTTTCTATACGGTTATTGAAAAGGCGTCCCTTGAACGCCGATTCAATAACCTTACACTCTATCTGGGTATGACTAACCTTTAAGTTTTTGGCATAGTTGCTGTATGCGATGTCGTCACTGTAGGAGTCAGTGTCAGAAGTGTTGGTTGAGTTGCCAAAATGGTTGTTACGACCGATGCCTGATGGTCCTGCAACTGGTGATGGGGGCCATGAAACATCCTTGATGAGTGAGGGGGTTAATTACTTGACCGTGCTCCTCTTCAGCTTCATGATGTCTTTTGGAACCCCGGAGCAAGGCTTGGTTGTCTGCATACTCAGGCTCCGGGTTCGTGACCACTATTGTAGGATCTATAACAATAACAAAGCGGAATTAATTTGAATGGCAGTTAAAATAGAAATGCGAGAATATATATTTATTAAATCATTGAAGAAAAAAGGCGTAAAGCCATGTGTTAATGTTATATTAATTATTTATGTAATTGTATATTTTAATAAATAAAATGAGTAAAAATATTGATTATGAAAATTTATGCGTTAACGTTACGCTAATTATTTATGTAATTGTATATTTTAATAAATAAAAGGAGTAAAAATTTATTCAGAAAAGTTATGCGTTAATGTTGTGTTAATTATTTATGTAACGATGTTAGATCTAGAATAAATGAAGTTGAAAACTCACCATTCAATTCACGAAGCAGCTGCAGGTACACCGTCCTGTAGGCACAATTCACGCAGGTGCACAACCCCTCACTAGGAATAATCCCCCATGGATCTCCTACAGGCATCGGTGCAACATCATCGAACCCAGGAGGAGGCGGAGTCAGGTAGTCTTGCGAGAATATAGGTGAAGGCAAGCTACCACCGTCGTCCATCTCCCCTGCTCCGAATGAATTCGCTTCAGGAAATACAACAAAGGAGCAAAATGCAGAATTAGCTTCACAATGAATATTTTAATTGAAAATGTGATAGTTAATTAATGCTTCATTCCATAATTGAAATTCTGATGTAAGCATGAATTGTTCGCTGGTTATACATTGATAAAGGATAAAGCTAATCTTTTCTAGAAAACGTTTACGTGTGATAATATATCTAAACTCACCATTCACATCGTTAAACATCTGTATTGTAGCAGATCTGTATTCGCAGATATTGCATGTACAATGCCCCTCTGAAGCGCTGTCCATGTCTTCATTCACCCCTGTAACGGGAGTGACATCCTCAAATCCAGGTGGCGGTGGTATGATATAATCACCCCCGATAAGATTGGTGACTAGTATCATTAGAGGTATAGCTGCTATGCAGCGGCACAACTGATGTCTGATCTCCCGTCAGGGGTGCTGGCATGTTGTATCCTGATGAGAAATTGCTATTAACAGGCTCTCTATGAACCTGTACTAGCTGGTTAAGTCGAGAGCCCGCTCCTCTGGCGACTGCGGCTCTGGCGACTCCCATGGCGTTTGCAGTCTTATCTGCGAATTTCTTTTTCTAAATAATGTAAATTCGATTGTATGTGAAGAGTAGAGAAAGCATTGTGATATGAAAAATAATAAGTAGAGAAAGACGTATGAATGCTATTACTCGCGCAAAAATTCTGGAATCGTGACCTTGATTGCTACCCCAGCTGCCGAGCCTAGGAATGGTTTATGTTTAGCTTAATCAACGAAAGCGATATAATACCTTTGCTTACTCAGTGCGTAACACATACAGTCTGCATAGAAGGTGTCTGCATCTGGTTGTAATTTTAAAGAGAGCAGTATCTAAATAGTATTTACTTTATATTTGTTATATTTATAACCATGGCTCCTATGTTTTCAAAGTTAAGTGGTAAGGTGTTACGTAGTCAAAGTAGGGAAATAATTGCAAATGTTCTCGACTTCATGAAGCAAGAAGCAGAGATGAAGGAAGAAAATATATGTTCATCCGAGTTCCACAAAAGCCTTAAGAGAGTGAAAGAAAGAGTAGTCAAAGCAACTGGTGTTTCACCAGTTCCGATTCCACAGTTCTCAAACATAAGAAAAAAAACATATGGATGAAAGAGTACCATTTGACACACCTGGGAAGAAACATAAGGTCCCTATAACGTATTACAGAAATAGACGATTTCGAATGCGTAATTCGGCGCACGATTCACAATTCCTATGTGGAAGAAAAAACTGTGCTAACAATAAGCAGATTGCTCATTAAGCTGAAAGACGGCAGAAACTTTCAAGGTGGTGCTACAAATCTCAGAAAAATTATTAAAGATTTAGGGTTCAAGTGGAAGAAACCGAAATCAAATAGAAGGGCTCTAACAGAAAAGCAAAACAAATAAATAAATAAAATAAAAAATAATAAAGTAAAAAAAAATAAAATTAAAAAGTAAATGTTGCCATGATAGCTTAGTCGATTAGAGCAACAGCACGGAAAGCCTAAGATCCGTGGTTCAAATCCCGGCTATGGCATTGAATTTTTCAGTCTGATTCTACCTTTCCAAATGAGTATAATTTTATATGTACTTATATCAGCATAAATTTTAAAGGTGGTGCTACAAATTTCAGAAAAATACTATGGTGTATGAAGATGAGTCATACATACACAGCAATCGTACATCTAAAAGTTGGAGTGACGATAGCGAATTAGGTTGCAGGTTCCTGTTGCTAAAGGGCAAATACTTATTATCGTTCATGCTGTTGGAAAGATCGGCTTCGTTCCAAATGCCCTTCTTTTACAAGTCGCAACAAACAACAGGAAATTTTCATCAAGAAATGAATACACAAAAGTACATGAAGTGAATCAACGCCATGTTGATACCTAATATGTCTGCTGGGTCTGTTCTGGTCATCGAGAATGCTTCACAATGCGTCAATACTCAATTGACAAACAACCTACCTCAAATTCCTTGAAAGAAGAAATGAGAGCTTAATTACTTAGACATAATATACCTTTAGATGAAAGCATAAGTAAAACAAAGCTATAGAACTTAATTAAAGCCAACAAATAGCTTCAGACGTCATACATACTTGACCAGATAGTAATACAACATCGCCATAATGTACTTAGGACTGCCATCGCATCGCCCAGATCTAAACCCAATCGATTTAATCTGGGCTGATATCAAAAAATGGGTGCAATGCAGAAATATCACTTTTAAATTAAAATATGTGGAGCAGTTATAACGCCAGCAATTTGCTGAAATTGGAAGGCCAGAATGGGAAAATGTATGTCGACAAGTTGAATAAATTAAGAATCATTATTTTGAAACATACGGAATTGCAGAAAATCAAATAGAAAGAATTCTCATCCAAGATAATGGTGCAGAAAGTAGTGACAGCAGCGATAACGGCAATAATGTGAGTGATTCCGCAGAAGAGGAAGGGTTATTAGGTGTGGAAGAATTGGCGGCAATGATTGACATTGTTTTTTATATTAAGCGCTTTTTACAGCGTGGATTTTAATATACTGTATATAACTAAGTTTATCAGCGAAGCGCATAACCGGTGTGCGAACATTTGACAATGACGGTCCCACGCACTCCTGCAGCAAGCAGACGACCGGTCACCTCCTGATCCGGTAAGCAACTCGCTTCAAAGCTCTCATTAAGATTTTCACATGTCTAGAATTGTTGCGCCGATTATAATAGAATGTGTAGAACAAATCATATGAAGGTTTATGCAAGAAGAATGTGTTGAGAAAATCTTATGAATGTTAATAGAACAACGTATAGCGAAAATATTATGAATGTTAATAGAATAACGTGTAGCGAAATTCGTATGAATGTTTATACAAGAAGAATGTGTAGAAGAAATGATATGAATGTTTATACAAGAAAAATGTGTTGAGAAAAAGATATGACTGTTTATTTAAGAAGAATGTGTTGAGAAAGTTATATGAATGTTTATGCAAAAAGAATTTGTAGCGAATATAATATGAATGTTAATAGAAGAATGTGTAGCAAAAATCGTATGAATCTATACGAAGAATGTGTAGAGAAAATGGTATGAATGTTAATAGAAGAATGTGTAGAGAAAATGGTGTGAATGTTAATAGAAGAATGTGTAGCGAAATAGATGAATGTTAATAGAAGAATGTGTAGCGAAAATAGTATGAGCGTTAATAGAAGAATGTGTATCGAAAATAGTATCAATGTTAATAGAAGAAGAATGTGTTGAGAAGATCATATGAATGTTTATATAAGAAGAATGTGCTGAGAAAATCATGTGAATTTTTATGCAAGCAGAATGTTTTGAGAAAATTGTATGAATGTTTATGTAAGAAGAATGTGTTGAGAAAATCATATGAATGTTTATGCAAAAAGAATGTACAGCGAAAATAGTATGAATGTTAATAGAACAAGAACGTGTAGCGAGAATCGTATGAATGTTAATAGAAGAAGAATGTGTAGAGAAAATCGTATGTATGTTTATGGAAGAAGAATGATTAGAGTTTAAGTATGAATGTTTATGCTTTAGAATCTAAAGAACTATTTACACCATTGATGAAAGCTCTACATTTTTTAAAAGATTCTGATGTTAACTATTAAAGAAGTGGAATTCAAATAAACAATATAAACTCTTGCAATGATTCGTGTTTCACATAGTTATGTAAAACTCACTCACCTTGCATTTTATATATGACGATGGATGCAATGTAGAAGACAATAGCACTGACTTCGATTAAGCTATATCACACGGGTGTTATAACGTTAAGTTAATAAACTCGCAGTGGCTTTAGAATCCGGCCTAATAGAATAGGGGCCTAAAGCCTTCAGGTAATTCCAACGCGTTGGTTAGGCGGGGGAAATGTTACACGTCACGTGGAAGGGAGACTAACCAATGACATCATCTCTTGCTGCGCATGCGCAGAGAGAAGTAGCCTCAGGCAACGCAGGTGGTGGGGTGGCTAGGGTCCCGTAATTAATGGTGACATAGACGCCAGGAAGTCGAGGTGGAGTGGGGTGGAATGTATGGTCTAGCAGGTAAACTAACCTCTCTGTCTTTCACAAGGACAAACAAAGACACGGCAAGTATAAAGCCTCCACGAATTTCTTTTGTTAATGCTACGCATGATTGCCTCTTTGTTATATTCACCTAACATGCACGTGTCCGGACAATGGAATGGATGACAATAGAATCTGTTCCTTTGTCATTCAAGCTTTTGTTAGAAGGGTCCAGATTGTCCTTTTGTTATACGGCTGTGGAAGCGGGGTGCAACACGGGTGGTCTTTCTAACGAACTCTTGCTCTGGCCAATAGAAAGGGATACAACAGCATCTGTCCCTTTGTTAGCAGGCTTCAGGCTCCTATTTTGTTACAAACATAACTTATGATGGTCTTTGTTCATTTTGACAGGTAAAGGGCAAGCCTTGTTCTTTTGCACGTGTTCGTCAGACAATGCGACTGCGAGGTTGCAGGTGGTCTTGCTAAAAGTACACCCTCAGAGAATTCAATAGAGCTGGGACAATAGCGTCTGATCCGTTGCTCACAATACTCCAGCATACTCTATTGTTCTTTTTGACATCTGATGGATAACATTTTGTTCTTTTGTACGTGGTCGTTAAACAATGCAACTGGGAGGTGGTTGTTTCAGTGTAGAAGTGCACACGTGTGCGGATATGGAGTGGGTAGAATAACGTCTCCGCTTTTGTTACAAAGAATAATTTATAATAGCCATTGTTCATTTTGACAGGTGATTGACAACTTTAATTGCTTACCGGTCAAGCTTCCATTATACTCAAGAAGATTTATGACCGCAGTTGCAAGCAGAAAGTACCTGGAGGTGGGGGGGGGAGGTGAGGGAGGCCTCATTTGCATATGAATACACATTCCTGCATATTAAGTGTTTTTGAACCGCTAAATCGCCCTACTATTAACATCTCGATATCTCGATTGACATGAAGCATATGGAGAATAAGCGTTTGTAAAAATAGTTTGCACAAGAGTAGAGAAAGTCATGTGAGTATAACACATCAGAGTTTTTATAATAAATTGATTAATAATATAATAATAAAAGTGATTATATTCTAGAGTGCTTTCCAAACGTTGGATTGTGAAGAAAATGTCGCTTTTTAGAAATTATACTGCTTTCATTGTGGTTGGTCTCCCTTCCATGAACGCAAGGGCACCTGTCCCATGAATTTTCTTTGAAGTGAACAGGTATATATGTTTGAGTGCTTCCAGTATTGTGCTCTTTGTGTTCCATGTTAACTTTATATTCTTTGGCTTTAAGTCGTTTTGCAGTAACAGTATGAAATACACCGGATGGTTTCTAACAGAATATAGTATTTGTTTCATTGAAATATAGTGTACTTCCGTACAAGCGCTACATATTTTCGTTTCATTCATGGCCTTCCCATTCTAACGCATACCTGAAAAAAGGTTCGCTGCCCGGTGTAATGTAAACTTGAATGACCGATGTCCCATTCATATCTCTCCACCGTATGCTGCAGTCAGCGCAATGAAAAAAAATATGAATGGAATCGTTTTACATACATCCATTCACTAGCTCTTGGTATCCCATGTATAAAGAATGCTGAATATTATCGCTTGGAGAAACAATGATACATTACATTTTCCTGGACGACCGCTGGTAAAGAGCGTTTTGAATGCAGAGGTGATTTTGGATTGAATAAATCCTGTAATGTTTTGTAGATACGCTTTTAACAACCGAGAGACTATAGTATTTTCCTCAATGAGTAAAGCCGCTGTCTGCAAAGAATTTTGCATTCGGCAATTCAGCAAAGCTAGTATTCATGCTCGTGTGGGAATCCTGAAAATAAGAGGAATAGCATATTGAAGCGGATTGGGTAGGTATACATCAGTAAACCTTATTGTATTCGCCTTCTCGAGAGATAAACTTTTATATTCAAGCTTTAACTGCAAATACGTGCACCCCTCTGTCTCCCTTTCTCCTTCTCTTGGGAGAGATAGCGGGTATAGAATGCATTTTTATTTAAGTTCCGATGCTACTGTTAGGATAAAATGACACAGTCGTATTTCCATTTTCAGTGTAGTTCGCGGAATGATTTTTGGGGTTCTCTTTGATGAGTGACACATGGAATAGATAGACTGCCTTTATTGCGTTTCTATTTCCATGGGAACTTTTTACCTTTTGGAGATTTCTTTGGGTATTATTGTGTCAACGAATAGAGTATGGAATGCTGGTTTAGTTTGTATGCTGCGCGAGAATGCCACAGCAGAGACGGATCCGGGTTACCCTATCTCATGGTGTAAATATCCCGGTGACAGAATGGCACACTTCTGAATGCAGAGGGTTTTTTTCGAAAAATAAATTATACCATGATGTTTTAAGACACCTTCTGGCAGCAGATTTTTGAGGTGGTGCGAGTTTCTTTGAATGGCGACTTTGGAATGCGAGAGTCAAATTTGTTTATCATAGGCGCAATGTCGGTGGAAGGGAGTTTGTTTGAATGTCGGGTTTCATAGAATTATTGAAACGCCACTGTTCCCACAGTTTCTTTTCTTTGAATGTGACGTTAGAATGCGGAGCTTTTCTTCGAGAATAGAATTATCGCAGTGTGTTTCACGACGACTGCAGAGGATGTTTTGGAGGAATGAAACTTTCTTTGAATATCGGCTTTGGAATGCGAGAGGCATATTTCTGTACATCTTCCTGATTTTGTTGGGAGGTTTTCTATGAGAATGGTATGAAATTATTACACAATAGCAGTCTATGGAATGCTGGGGTTTCTTTGAGATGCATGAGAATGTCAATGTTACCATAGGCCGCTCACCCACAAAGATGGATGGATGGATGATAAGCCCCTATTGACGACAACAGCCGTAGAAGGGGTGGGAGTGGATGGGTTGATTTGTTTGAAAGGTGAATGCGATGATTTATTTATGACGTGTTTTTGACATACATTTGCATCATTGAGTACCCCAGAGTCATCATTTTAACTACTATTAAGGATATATTTCTAGCTTACTTGTATCTAAAAGCAGATTTTGATTCGGTGACACGCCAACACATATGCACAGCTCTTGAAGTAATACAAATGCCGATGAAACACATCAAAACCACCAAAAGCACGTATCATGCACTCGTTGGAAGGGTACGCTTGAATGGAGGGTTCTCAAACGAATTCAAAATGGAGAATTAAGTTAAGTATTGGTCAAGTCTTATTAGTATTAAGGGGTTTAAGAGAACTAAGATTGGAAACAGGAGGCTTCGACCAGTCTACATCCAGTGCTTTTATATGCGGATGACATAATCGTTATAGCAGATAGATAGGAGCGCTTTAACAGGCTGTGGAAGAGTGGAAAAAAGAACTGAAGATCAAGGGATGACTACCAATACGGAAAAGAGCATAGTGATGTGTGTGTGTCAAAAAAGTATAAGAGTGAAGAGGATTTAGGTTTACATGTAAGAGAAATGTGTTGGAGAGAAAAATTGAAACTGAGTTTTATTTGTGAAAGCTCTTTAACTGCTGTGGTCCTTAGCGTCCCATTTTATATTGGACGTGAAAAACCCGTAATTTTTCTCAGAGGCCTCTTTATCAGGCTTGAGAGGTTCTTTTACGTGCCATAAATATATGACACAAGACCACCGGCTTTACCTCCCTTCCGAACGAAGCCATGCTAAAGATTTTACGCCCGAAAACATTCATCGCCCTTCGCCGGGTTAGGACCCGCGACCTTGGGAATTAGAGGGTAGCATGGTAACCACTACACTACGGAGGACGACAAGTGTTGGAGAGAGTGGAGATGTTTAGAATACTTGGGAAGGATTATAGCTAGTCATGGAAGGATAGAGCAAGGAATATTACGTACATCGTGCATAGAAGGGCATGTCTGTATGTTTTAAATATTAAATATTATTTTAGGTAAAAGGAAATTATGCAGCCAAAGTTATGAAACCAAAATGCAGCTCTGTACTTCAGTGATACTTCCCATTTTCCTCCGTGGGAAACAGTCTTTCACAGCTACACTAATACATTACCAAGATAACGGCATTCGAGATGGGGTAGCTGAAGAGAACAATTAGGAAACAAAGGAGAGACAGGGTAAGAAAATAACGGGAAGAAGTGAAAAATAAAAAGTCCATTACAGACATATTTGAGGAGCGTCAGCTCATATGGTATGTACATGTACAACGTATGATTGAAGGAAGAAAAGCAAAGTAAGTGCAAGAGATGGGAATTGACGGGAGAATAGAAAGGATAACATGGCTGAATTGGATAGAAATAATAGGGAAGAAGGGTTTTTTTGGAGTAGGGAGCATGTTGTGAACATCTTTGCATTGCATTCTTGAGAGATACCGAACTTATTGTATATGAAATGGAGTGTTTATCTGACTTTTCGTTTAACGTTTACTAGTATAGTATGCAGAGGAAGTTTTGTATTGCATCCGAAAGTTCTATGCAAGATTTCACCGAAAATGTAGGTTTTTAGAACCCCTGAATGTCAAGAAAGCCTTTTTTTTTTTTTTAGAAAAAGATCATTGCGCGCGCGCGTGTCTGTATGATGGAAACAGCATAGCTCAAAAGCTAAAAGTCGGTTAAACCCCAAACTTGGTATTTAGTTCAGCATGTTCCGTGGATGCAACACAAAGATTTTCAAGAAAACCCCAATTCCAAATTACCATTTACATTACAAATTTTTCGAATGTTCTCATTCTCTCAAAAATTCTGTAACGATTGATTAAAATGGTATATCTTAAAGACATTTATATGAACAATAACATGCATATCTTGAGGTTCCTGAGAATAGCCTGTGAATTCCTCTTTATTCGAAAGGACTTTTATATAATCCTGTATAACTGGTAAACGTTACGCCATAGACGAAAGCTTACTACACAAAAATCTTCGATCTCTTTAAAGCACGCACTTTGTTTCAAATAACCTTTTTATGGCATGAAACATTTTCGAGATATCCGTTATTAATACTTGAAAATTTTCAATACTTTGTCATTATTTTAAAGTCCTGTCCATATTCAGTTTCTCCCGTTGAATGCAAAGGGCACGGAATTTTAAAGGCAGCATATAGCGCCCGGTGTTTAAACATTTCACTAAGGTTATTTATTCCCTTTGTATCCGTAACAAAACGTATTATGTAGCTATTTCTTCAAGATTTATCTCAAGACAAAAGTATAGAGAAATAAACTTTGCGAATATTTGTATCACACTAATAGACGATAGAGGGTAGAAAAGGTAATGTGAATTAACATATACGATGTTTTAGTTATGAGTTAACGGAAAAAAATCACACACACTCAAAAACTGTATTTTCAGCGAAATCTCAGAATAAAATTTTTGGGCGAAATTCAATACTTTCTCTCGTTATTTAGCAGTTGAGAAAGTAAAAATAAAATCTCATGTTATCCATTCACATGACCTTCCCTACCATGGCAGACTCACACATCTATAGTAATTACAGAATTTACATGAAAGGTGATTCTTCTAAACACGTTACGTTAGTTCAGATATATTTGCTTAGCAATAATTTGATCGCAAATTTGCGGCTTCAAATCCTGCCCAGATCAAGGGTTTTAAGTATGCTTATAAGTGACAGCTCCATGTCAGTAGATTTACTAGCATGTAAAAGAGCTCCTGCGGGACAAAACACCGGCGGCGCTGAATGATCCTGGAAATTGACAATGTCGTTTATAAACAAAGTATTTATTTATTTTCAGGAATGAGTTGAAATTAAGCACGATGTGCTTGGTTACAACATACAGAAACAATATTCAAATGTTTATACTCAGTAACAAGGCCTTGGAAAGAAAAGAACGACAAACGAGTCTCTATTTGCTGGCTTTGAAATTCTATTATCTTTCCATGACATCGAGAGAAACGATTGAAGAGCTACAAAGCTTTAAAAAAACCTGTGTTACATTCATATGAATTTTCCATCCACTATCGTTTATTTGTATGTAGCCTTTACAAATTATTCTTACGAATTCTTATTCTTTATCCACTGCATGTAATTGAGATAAATATTTGCATAAATAGTTTCATTACACATTTTGTTCTAGGTACAAGAGGGTTACAGGAAACCCAATCGATAATCAAGGTTTAAAAGCGACTTATTATATGTTGGCTTTGATATTCAATTCTCTTACCATGACATTGCGAAAAACAAGCGAAACACCAAAAAAAAAAAAACTATGAAATAGTGAAACATTCATAACCGATACTAACGGATATCTCGGAAATGGCTGATGCCGCGAAAGGAATTTATTTGAAATATACTTTGCTTTTAAAGAGACCTACATTTTTGTGTTGTAAGCTGTCTATTTCCTATGGTTTACTCAGTATACAAGATTATACAAAATTCCTTCCGAATAAAGTTTACTTCAATATATACATTATACTTGTCATATAAATGTCTTACATATACAGGATGAGGCATTTAAAACAGAGCATCTTAATAATACATGCACGTTTACGGATAGATGAAAATGTTTTACACAAAAGTCATTTGGGTCAAAGAGGACCATAATGTGACCTTGATAAATTTTCCTTAACTTGGGACGAAAGAAAATATAGCGGCCAACTTCGTTATTTTAAATGGGATGATATACTTCATTACACACCTCTTAATTGCTCCTTTAAGATGAATGCTATCGCAGCGCTCTAGGGCCGTTGAATGTTAGCTGCAAGAAAACACTTTTCTTCAAATAACAAAATAACTTAATAACTGGTCCCCTTAGATTATCAAGGTGCCCCGATATAGTATTGTAATAAAATTGTTACTGATCATTATTAATATCATCATCTTGTTGATCTATTTCTTCTTCTTCTTCTTCTTCTTCTTCTTCTTCGACGTTTCTCTTAGGAGTTAGCTGTTCTCGACCTCCACAAGCCTCCTTCATTCCAGTCACTCAGTTCTAAATTGCTATCTTCAATTGCTTCGTTTGTGGTTTGAGATTGCTACAGTTTTTCAATGTGAAGGCTAGTTTGGGGTTGGGAGATTTTTAAAAATCTTAGCATCCAGTGTCACGTCTTTGGAAGATTCTGAGCTTTAATATCAAGTTTGGTGTGTATCCGTGTTTCCATTTTTGAGTTATGTTCACCGACACATACACAGACGTACCGACCGATTCCTAAAAATGCGATTTTGCATTCAGAGGAGTAGTGATTAAACGGGAAGGTTCGACCACAGAACCGGGTTTGAATCTTGTCACATACACAAAATTAGCATACCTCAGCCCTGCTTTCCTGAGGACAATGGAACATGTCATAAACCTTTAATTAATCGTTGAACAAAGGATTATAGTTGATATTTCCAGGTGTTATTCCCCCCGTATTGTCTATTGAACAATGGATGAAAAGGTCCATTTTATCGTCCGCTCCCTCTTGTTATCTTCTCCGACAAATGGAAACTGGATTGTATACACCGCGACAACTGTATATTGTTTGGTGAAACAATGATTGCCTTTCCCCAGAGAAAATTCGCACCTTCTTTTGATATCATTTCCGACAAAGGGAGACTGGATATTATTCACACATGTTCCTGAACACTTCTTCCCTCGGCACTCCCTAAAACACCTGGGTGACATGAAACGCACACCTGCTTCCTCCCGCCCTCTGCATTCCATTCTCTGCGTTGCATCTGGCCCGCCCGACACTTCCAAACACATACCGAGTCCCTCCTCTATACCCATTCACCAGTGTGACATGAAACGCGCAAGTGCGTCCTCCCCTCTGCATTCCATTCTCTGCTATGCATTCCTGACTCTTCCAAACAACGATATCAAGAAAACTTTCCGTGTATTCCTCTCTGCAATATGAGTTAACATTCTCTGCATCATTTTCCATCTGCAGCCGCTTCTCGATTCTCTTGTATCACAATAAAAACACAGTCCTGCCTACAGAGCGTTCTCCCCTCCGCGGACCCTTGTCGCATGTCATTATATTGACGCAATGAACCGGACTTCTATCATGTGTATATAAGGAACCCATTCGCCCCTGTCTGAAATATTATTTAATGTATAATCGAGACGATAATGCGATGGATAATTTTTTTAAGCAAGTGAGGAGAAGAGGCACACCATTACGCTTATTACCATAAAGTGTCGTGTAACATGTATACCGTATAACATACCTTTATATCATGACCATATGTCTTCTCTCGGCATATGCACGGACAACCTTCCCGTCTACAAAAAAGGTGTGATGTAAGTATAGATTTTCTTCAATGCTATTTCTAGAAAAAGTTTACAATGAGAGAAATAGAATGACTCATTTAATTGTATTTCCTCTTTTCAGGAATGCTGATTCCAAAAGTGACGATGAGATGGACAGAATCGTTTCAAGCCACGACCCCTTGTGCCATTCAGAGTACTGCAATGGATGTACTCACGCGGTCCTTTGCGACGAGCCGGAGGTGCACGATCAAATGAGCTCATACTTCCAGTGCAACGAGAACAGCAGCGTACACCACTTCAGGCAGATACATTTAAAGTAAGTAGGAGTGTAAAGCTAATTGCATATACCATACGATCGTAGGCTGGTATCATTTTATAAGCAACCTTGGAAATCATTAATGTAAATAATTAAATGCGCATGCAATACTAACTTACATTGCTGTCTCGATACATTAGTACTATCATACCTTGGTATCTGGTATAACTAACCCTGGAAATCATTACGCCTTTTGTAGAATTCAAATGACGCCTGTACCTAAAACCGAGATAAACTCGGAGAATAGAGGAGCAGAGGATATAGTGGAATACTCTCTTGCTACACAAGCACAGGCTACTAATTATATAGGCCGGGATGAGAAGGAGTCCAATTGCCTGGGATCTAATACAGACGGCTCCTGAGTCTTCCCCCCGCAAGCATGCAAAACTCAGGAAAACATTAATGTGAGTATTTCTATAACTAGAGGAATAAATCTTTGCGTTTTAATTTCTCTGTAACATAATAAAATGTTGGAAAGGTAGAATCAGATGACTGAAAAATTCAATGCTATAGCCGGGATTTGAACCACGGATCTCCCGGTCTCCGTCCGGTTGCTCTAACCACTGAGCTACCATGGCAACATGCCGACACGTCATTAAATTCTCCAGCTTATTCGCATTTTTTGTTCTGGTAAACCTCAAATTGCATTGAGATGACATACCCCAATGGCGACTTACATTCAGTGTAAGTACTTTAAGTCCCGGGCTTTATAGTTGCAACCACTATTAGGTCAATTAATGAATTAATTGTTCTTTCACACAAGCCGTGTGTTGGACAGGGTTGGAAAGGTAGAAACAGATGACTGAAAAATTCAATGCCATAGCCGGGATTTAAACCACGGATCTCCCGATTTCCGTCCTGTTGCTCTAACCACTGAGCTACCATGGCAACATGCCGACATGACATTAAATTCTCCACCTGATTCGCACATTTTCCCGGTAAACCACAACGAGATCTCAAATTGTATTGAGATGCTATACCCCAATGGCGACTTACATTCATTGTAAGTACTTTTAAGTCCCGGGCTTTATAGTTGCAACCACTATTAGGTCAATTAATGAATTATTGTTCTTTCACACAAGCCGTGTGTTGGACAGGGTTGGAAAGGTAGAATCAGATGACTGAAAAATTCAATGCCATAGCCGGGATTTAAACCACGGATCTCCCGGTCTCCGTCCGGTTACTCTAACCACTGAGCTACCATGGCAACATGCCGACACGACATTAAATTCTCCAGCTGATTCGCATTTTTTCCCGGTAAACCTCAAATTGTATTGAGATGCCATACCCCAATGGCGACTTACATTCATTGTAAGTACTTTAAGTCCCGGGCTTTATAGTTGCAACCACTATTAGGTCAATTAATGAATTAATTGTTTTTTCACACAAGCCGTGTGTTGGACAGGGTTGGAAATGTAGAATCAGATGACTGAAAAATTCAATGCCACAGCCGGGATTTGAACCACGGATCTCCCGGTCTCCGTCCGGTTGCTGTAACCACTGAGCTACCATGGCAACATGCCGACACGACATTAAATTCTCCAGCTTATTCGCATTTTTTGTTCCGGCAACCTCAAATTGTATTGAGATGACATACCCCAATGGCGACTTACATTCGTTGTTAGTACTTTAAGTCCCGGGCTTTATAGTTGCAACCACTATTAGGTCAATTAATGAATTATTGTTCTTTCACACAAGCCGTGTGTTGGACAGGGTTGGAAAGGTAGAATCAGATGACTGAAAAATTCAATGCCATAGCCGGGACTTAAACCACGGATCTCCCGGTCTCCGTCCGGTTGCTCTAACCACTGAGCTACCATGGCAACATGCCGACACGACATTAAATTCTCCAGCTTGTTCGCATTTTTCCCGGTAAACCACAAGGAGATCTCAAATTGTATTGAGATGCCATACCCCAATGGCGACTTACATTCATTGTAAGTACTTTAAGTCCCGGGCTTTATAGTTGCAACCACTATTAAGTCAATTAATGAATTAATTGTTCTTTCACACAATCCGTGTGTTGGACAGGGTTGGAAAGGTAGAATCAGATGACTGATAAATTCAATGCAATAGCCGGGATTTAAACCACGGATCTCCCGGTCTCCGTCCGGTTACTCTAACCACTGAGCTACCATGGCAACATGCCGACACGACATTAAGTTCTCCAGCTGATTCGCATTTTTTCCCGGTAAACCTCAAATTGTATTGAGATGCCATACCCCAATGGCGACTTACATTCATTGTAAGTACTTTAAGTCCCGGGCTTTATAGTTACAACCACTATTAGGTCAATTAATGAATTAATTGTTCTTTCACACAAGCCGTGTGTTGGACAGGGTTGGAAAGGTAGAATCAAGTTTACCGGGAAAAAATGGGAATCAGTTGGAGAATTTAATGTCGTGTCGGCATGTTACCATGGTAGCTCAGTGGTTAGAGCAACCGGACGGAGACCGGGAGATCCGTGGTTCAAATCCCGGCTATGGCATTGAATTTTTCAGTCATCTGATCCTACCTTTCCAACCCTGTCCAACACACGGCTTGTGTGAAAGAACAATTAATTCACTAACAAAATGTAATTCTTTTTCAGGCTATATCCATTTCTAAAAGCAGGTTTTCTAACACTTTCAGCCGTGGAAATAAAAAGAGTTTTGAAGGTCTACAAAGGAGGCTGAAGCTCTTGGAAAATAAAATATCCATGTTCGACACCGCCAAGAAGCATGCATGCAAGAAGCTTAAAAGAAGTTTGCATCTTGAGAAGCCACAGCGTTAAGATTGGGTTCTGCTACGACATAACAGTGCTTATTGTGAAAAACACATAATTTAGTATACATGACAGTGCATGATTGGGAGAGTTTGAGAGAGTCTCCTTTAATTCCAAGCGTTCCTCCAATCAAGAAAGTGCCCGCAAATGGAATATAGTGGAAATATTGTTTTCTCTTACAATGCAATTGCTTATATTGTCGTGACCTCTTTATTAACTAGTTCAATGGGGGGTAGAGCAACTCGGTACCAAAAGATCTTAAAGTTAACAATTTACATATACGAGGTCAGACGGGGGACGCAGCTAAGAGAAGTATGAAAAATATATCAGAAAACGTCTAGGAAAACTATTAATACATGGCGTGGATGAGGGAAGGGACTATCTACTATGATAATTTAAACATAAGGACGATGGATGGTAAGTGGGTTTATTGATGTAAAGGGATACACTACCTCCTTGTTTCCATGTCTGTCGGTGAGGACGCCATGCTTGTACGCATGGGTAGCGCGCACACACACGTCTTGACTTGAACAGTCACTAGCCTCGACTCTGACTGAACCCCCACGCTCAACTCGGCGTGGTAACGCTAACTAACTCGCTTATCCCCTCCACTATTGCGCAATACCCGATCCGGGCAGCCAGGTCACATACGCAACAATGCTCGTACGTCGCATCTCCCCCTGGCCACCCAGATCGACGTCCTCGTCGACACAAGGATGATTTTTTGTTGTGGTTCATGTGTAGACAATTTATAAAGACAGAAAAATATATGACATACGTTAAAAAAAATTAACAGTAACTGGGTAATATGGAGCAGAAATGTCTCTCAGAGAAGAAGTTAAAAAAATATTGTGAACATGTGACAATAATGCAAACATTATGGAGTCTCAAGTGCCACCGACGATTTAGTTTAAGACATATTGCCTAATCATGTGTACCCCGCACACGCACACTACACCGTACTGCCACTGTTACATACACACTACACTGCACCTGGTTGTTCCGACGTAACTGTTTGTGGGTGGAATTTCCACATCACCCACAACGGCGAACTTTCAGCTGCAGAGTGTTTCTGGTGTTGTAAGTCGCTGAAGATGTGGGGGAAGCAATCGCTAGCTTGGACTGCCCCCCAAAATAGTGGCTCCTTATGCCACTGCAGTGTAGTGGTTGAAAGACAGCTCTCCTCTGGTGTATCTGGAACCTCTGGCGTGTCTGTAGAGCGGGGTTACTCCTCTGGACACCCGAGCTCCGGAATCAGCAAAATCACTATAACATAAATCACAGAAGGATAGAAATTGTGCTCCAGAAAATCATCACACATAAAAAGTAGTATGTCATTTACAGTAATAAGATTTGAAATGCCAAACAGTTTACAAACAATCAATTTTTTAGTGTTGGGCAAAGAAAAAAATGACTGCACATTGACATAAAAACTGAATTTTACAAGGGGTTACCATCCAAAATTTAACAAAAACTGCTTTAGAATCCAAATACAGAGACATAAAATGGCCAGAATACATAACCATTACATTACTCACATTCATTGTTTACATACAATAACACAGCACAAATATAGTAACTTATTTGGGATCCCAATATTACTTTTAAACCAGCTGGTACTACTAATGAAGAAAAGAAATAAGTGCACTTATAATACATTCATACATGAGAATGAAATGGAATCATTCATACTGACCATGGCCCATATAATACACAACACTCACTTGAATAACTAACCATAACTACTGTGCGCATTGCTACAGACTTCAAAAATAAATCCACAGTACATACGTCAAACTACACCTCATTACATAATATCAACTACAATACTCATGCTTTACTGTCAAATATAAATTCTCCTCTACATTACTATCTCATCCATCTCATTATTATCATCATCATTATTTCAATCATCATCATCATCTTAGTGTTCAACTTTCTCGTATACAGTAATTACTGAGAAAATAAAACATCTTCACTGACGTGTCTCATTCAACTGGCTGCAAAGTCAAAAATACCTGACGTAGGCATAAACTTAAAGAAATCACATTAACATTTCAGGAATGACACAAATAACATGGCATCATACTGTTGCATCCACATCCTCCGAATCAAAATTAAGCTGGAAAATAGATGGTATTAAAACTCGCTATATAAGATGGTACTAAACTTGTTGCATAAACACATAAAAAATTATTCTCATTGCATTCAACTCATTACATTTACTCTCGTGTGAATACATCACACACGCTATACTGGACACATTTCAGCAACACCAATAAGCAAAATCTCTCAACACATCACATCGAATCGAATTTCCAGGTACATGTAGCCCTCCTGAAAACTCAAACATTTACACTTCAACTATCTTACACTTTGGCACTTCCACCGAAGCTGACATCAACTCATCTCATCTCTCACACTACCACCGTCGGGGTTACTCTTAGGCACTTCCACCGAAGCTGACATCAACTAACTCATCTCATCTCTGACACTACCACCGTCGGGGTTACTCTTAGGCACTTCGACCTAGGCAAATCTCACATATACACAAACTATTCATGCAACAACTTTCTGCAAAGAAAAGATCACAGCATCATAATGAAACCCAAAATCACCCAAATCAAACGAATGCAACATAACAAAGCACATCATTACCAAAACAATACTGTCACATAAAATTCCTGAATATCAAAGCTTAATTAAGCACACAGTACACATCAAACACATTCACTGTAGCATAACATGTGCGGCGGTATTATTCATGTTTGTAATTGAAAATACTATTGTTTATTTGCCGCACGTATGGATTACAATTTGTCGCGGTCACTGCGTGTTATCTTTTACTGAGCGCCTGTTATTGTATTTAATTTTGGGTTCACTGTCCTCCGGCTAGCTATGATTTTTCGGTCAAGCACTTATCTTGTACAGGTGTGTAAACGGAAAGGAGTTTTTATCCCAAGATAACACTGATAAAAGAATATGTTTTACACTTTTATTGTCGTAACACATTGTTCACTTTCACCTATTAATCTTGACACTCGCCAAACTGAAACTGTTATAATAACTTCTTTACTGCCCATTATTAATTCGCGTACTTCAACTTTTTGTGTAATTAACTTTACGACACGAGAGATTTTTTACAAATTTGCTACGCGTGACCTTGAACTGCGTGCGATGCATACTCCATGAATGCCTCCGTTGAACTACGTGAAACTTGATTCTGACACTGAATTTATACTTCCTCGCCCCAATATGCCTAAAGATTATAACCGAACTGCTATTGGTTAATAAAACGCGCCAACATTAGCGTCTATATTTATATCCAATGAAAATTACGAAAACATATGCTCTGGGGAAAATGTTCCAGCAAATTCTAAAAAAAACGCGCCACTCTGACGTCATTTGCTCGTCTCTAATAATGATAAACAGCTCACCCCCTCGCTACATTATTGCACGCTATTATTATCAGTTTCAGTAAGGCCGTATAAACCCCCTTCTCGACAATAATTACAATCAACAAACATCTCAAATCAATGTCACACAACAATGCATATTCACACTACAATCACTCTGACATTTACATAATTTGTGATACAGATTACTGCGTCATATGCCCCACTAGAAACATAATTATAAATATTTACAACTTGTTTGGAAATTTTATAATTGGGTTTTTAGTCTCCTGAATCTTGGAACACACGCTATTTATCACTTTCACTTAACACTTCACACGCATTTAACACACGACATATGTTTTGCCTTTATCTCGCCACTATTTACTGGCTCTGATCTAATGTGTTTATATATATATACATCTAACATTACAATTCTTTTTATAGCAAATACTGTACCCTGTATTATTTAGTTACTGTTACAAAATGGTTTACTGTCTTAGGTTGTTGACAAAAATTTATACATTCAAGAATTTTAACCTGTTTCATTTTGTCATAATTGAACACATTTACCAAAATATTCATCCTCTACACAAATATATTTACAACACCTAAATCTAGACACAATTTCACATATCTGTGTGCTACATAAGTATTTGTTTTAATTATCTTTACCCCTTTTTTATTAAACATTTATTTTTGTCCTGAATTTATTTCTCCTTTCTTGTGACATATATAAATAGTTAACCCTCTTACATTCCAATACTTTGTTTTGCAGTTCATCTTTAACTATCCTGGATTTACTAGCTTTTTAGCAGTCATTGCTATTCCCCTCCTGGATCAAATTGTGTATGCCTAAGCATTGCTCGTAGTTGATCGTAACCTTCCAAAATTTATTCATGAATAACCTCTTTAAGGATTCATATGAAATTTCAACCCCTGATACTATTTGAAAACAATCTAAAGTTTCCTGAACAACACATCTTTTGACAACTATCATTTTCAATTCTTGCGGTATCTTTTTAACTTGAGAATACTCTGACAAATCTGTACTAAACTGTACTGGATTGGAGTTTTCATTTTGAACAACTTGGTACTTGTTAATTTCAGAAGTTAGTTTTTGATTATTTATAGACACAACTTTAACTTCTTCAGACAATTTATTTCTTTGTGTTACTGACTCCTGAATTTCAGATATCTCCCCTCTGAAATTAACTTGCACCTGAATTAAATCTGCATTTGTAGCCTCCATCATCTCTCTTAACTCACTTGAAATTTTACTCATTCGGCTACCTAACTCTGTACATTTTACATCAACATGTTTTATTTTATTATTAACCTCACTTTTTTGGTTAGATATTACCCTGCTCATGTCTAAAATTTTCTTTGAAACTTCCCCTATCTCATTTTCTATCATTTCCTGATTTTCATTTCTCATTTTTATTATACTGCTATCTAGCTCCATAAATTTCTTTTCAGTTTCTTCCTTGTTTTGATCTAATTTATGCTCTAACTTCTCATTACTCTTACCAATTTCTTCCCTCAATTCCCTATTATTCTTTTGCATATCTTCCCTTAATTGATCTGTAATACTCTTACTAATATCTTCTCTCAATTCTTTCTTATTCTGATCTAGTTTTTGTTCTAAACTCCTATCAATATCTTCCCTTAATTCCCTATTATTCTTTTGCATATCATCCCTTAATTTCTCATTACTCTTAACAATATCTTTCAGCATTTCCATCATCATACTAGCATCAAAATTAACATTTCCTGCTGTTCTATTCTGACTTTCTTCACTAACATTTCCTCCCTCAAATCCTACATTGTTTGAGCTATTTTCTGTAACCTGTATTGAATTACAGCTAACTGTTACATTATCCCCTTCCATAATTGTTTCTTCAGTATTATTAGTAGACATTGTTTTCTTAATCCTACCACTCCTCAAGTACATTGAAATTTTCACAATTTGTTTTAGGATAAAAAAAATTACTATACTCTGAACTCTTGATGCTGTCTGTTGATGTTGCTTTGATGTCCAGCTTCCTGCCCCTCTCTCCTAGATGTATATGTCGCTTCTGCGTCGTATTATGATGAATCTCCGTTGTCTTGGTGTCCTGTAGTTGAATTCCCCTGTTGCCTTTTAATCTCGGAATTACGATGTCCACTCATCCGCGTTGTCTGTCGCTCCTGTAGTTGTTTCTGGAATCTGCGTCTTGTAGTTCAGTTCACTGCTCCATTCGCTCCACGTCCTGGTTCCTTCGCCCCTTCCTAGTTATTTCACTCCTTCCTGGTTAATTCGCCCCACGTTCTGGGTGCCAATTTGAAGTGACATTATGGTTTGTTTGTTAGCCCCACGTTGTGGTAGCCAATTTGCGGTGGTATTATTAATGTTTGTAATTGAAAATGCTACTGTTTATTTGCCGCACGTATGGAATACAATTTGTCGCGGTCACTTCGTGTTATCTTTTACTGAGCGCCTGTTATTGCATTTAATTTTGGGTTCACTGTCCTCCAGCTAGCTATGATTTTTCGGTCAAGCACTTATCTTGTACAGGTGTGTAAACGGAAAGGAGTTTTTATCCAAAGATAACACTGATAAAAGAATTTGTTTTACACTTTTATTGTCGTAACACATTGTTCACTTTCACCTATTAATCTTGACACTCGCGAAACTGAAACTGTTATAATAACTTCTTTACTCCCATTATTAATTTGCGTACTTCAACTTTTTGTGTAATTAACTTTACGACACGAGAGATTTTTCACAAATTTGCTACGCGTAACCTTGAACTGCGTGCAATGCATACTCCATGAATGCCTCCGTTGAACTACGTGAAACTTGATTCTGACACTGAATTTATACTTCCTCGCCCCAATATGCCTAAAGATTATAACCGAGCTGCTATTGGTTAATAAAACGCGCCAACATTAGCGTCTATATTTATATCCAATGAAAATTACGAAAACATATGCTCTGGGGAAAATGTTCCAACAAATTCTAAGAAAAACACGCCACTCTGACGTCATTTGCTCGTCTCTAATAATGATAAACAGCTCACCCCCTCGCTACATTATTGCACGCTATTATTGTCAGTTTCAGTAAGGCCGTATAAACCCCCTTCTCGACAATAATTACAATCAACAAACATCTCAAATCAATGTCACACAACATTGCATATTCACACTACAATCACTCTGACATTTACATAACTTGCGATACAGATTACTGCGTCACATGACGAACCAAATAATTTGCAATGCCCAAAACAGAATTCAAATTTAAGTTACACGAAATGGTGATAAACGTTCAATTTAGCAGAGACATACATAGCACACATTATTCCTGAAAAGCAAAGCTTAATTAAGCATTAGTCAGTGAAATAAAAATTTAGCATACCTGTCTGATTTGTGAAACTTTTCATTTGTACAAACTTTGGCACACACAATGTTCACATACTTACAGGTTTGTTTTTTCTTATTCTTTTTATCACAAAATGGTGCAACTTTCCAAAATCTGGTAACACACATATAGCTGATCCATCAACATCCACGTCCTACTGGTCCATATTGGAGGCACATTAAACCTAATTAGGTGAAGATACTGGCAAGGCTGGTAGTACCTGAAACGTTTACTTCATTTAGTCATTTTGAAATATTCCCCCCCCCCAAAATATTCAGTGCATAACTAAATAAACCAAACATGGCAACGGTGAAGCAAAATTATTATTATTACCACGACGAACGTACGAAGCACAAAAATGAATTCCTTCTTTTTTTTAAATAGATGCATCTGACCTTTTATACACACACGCAAATAAACGCACAGAGCACGTGCTGTAAAAGATTGGCTTCACAAGCTAGAATTAGTGATGAATTGCATGATCACGCAGAGATTACGTAACACACTTGCGTACATAAAAGTTGCACGAAAAAAATGCACCCCAAAAACATAGTCATGAGCAGGAAATCACAATCAGTGCAATATAGAATTACAAGCTCCCAGAACTACTACCAATTAGCCCAGAAAACAGCACCCCCAAACACACCAGCTAACACGTGACGTCCACATTATCAAAGTTGCAAATATCGCCCAATTTTCCACAATTCACAAAAATAAGTAGTTTATAATGGACAGTACAAACAATGTATCACAGCAACAGAATGTAGTAGAAGTGAAGCCATGGTAAGGGAAGAAACGAGCCAAAGGTTTTACCGCCACGCCACCGACAGACAATGCAAAAAATTTAAAAGTGAGCTTGAAATTAAAATACAGACATGGGACTTTTAAGAAACAATGCAAGAGGAATTTAGAAGAAAGAAACCTCAAATTACAGAACCAAAACCCTTACCCTTAAGCCACAAAAAATTACATTTTCTAACGAACACGTGGAGGACCAAAAACGCTACATTTTAGAGAAGAACAAAATTTTACAGTTCGAAATCTCAAAACATCCGGCCCTCCACCAAATGTCGTGGGCTCTTTATTAACTAGCTCAACTAGTAGAGCGACTCGGTACCAAAAGATCTTAAAGTTAACAATTTACATTATACGAGGCCAGACGGGGGACGCAGCTAAGAGAAATATGAAAAATATATCAGAATACGTCTAGGAAAACTATTAATACTAGGCGTGGATGATAATTTAAACTATGATAATTATCTACTATGATAATTTAAACATAAGGACAATGGATGGTAAGTGGGTTTATTGATGTAAAGGGATACAGCACCTCCTTGTTTCCATGTCTATCGGTGAGGACACCATGCTTGTACGCATGGGTAGCGCGCGCACACACGTCTTGACTTGAACAGTCACTAGCTTCGACTCTGACTGAACTCCCACGCTCAACTCGGCGTGGTAACGCTAACTAACTCGCTTATCCCCTCCACTATTGCGCAATACCCGATCCGAGCAGCCAGATGTCATACGCAACAATGCCCGTACGTCACAATATGGAAAATGACAAAATAAGGATTGTGAACACTAATTTAAATGATTGTGAAATACTTTTAAATATTGATGAAATTTCAAAATTAACAAGATTTGAATAATGAATACATTACCATCTAGATAACCTATGCATTGCAAGTGTAATGCCTAATGTGAGTACGAGCATTTGGAGGAGCGGAGTACTGGAATTGTATGATAAAAATATGAAAAAGAGTGAATGTATGTCTTTAAAACTTGTCTCATTCATTAAACAGCCCTTACATTGGTAAGGAAACAAGCAATCCCTACATTATAATGATTCGTTTAAAATAAGGGCTGCATCACATGAGTCATAGGCTTGTATGTAGATATTTTATTATGATTTATCAGCCAATACAATGAGGCCAGTGCAGGGATATTTGCAATAGCTTTAATTTCGAGTCTAATGTTGGCAGACCCATTTACAAACTCCTCGGGCTGATGTGAGCATTCTAAAACAAATATAGGGGCATATTCTTCGATAATGGGTAATTCTCTTTTTCATAGTAAGAGTTTAGAAACTTTGAATGCATTTCATACTATGACGCAACTTTCGAGTTTCCAAAGTACAAGTTCATATTCTGGTAGCGATAACATTCACTACTGAGATAAAGCCTCAAATTAGTTATGTTGCAATGATCAAATAGGGAACAGTCTTTGGATGCATTAATGAACTTGAAGTCTGAGCACCCAAAATAACAAATCTGGGCTTTCCTATTTTCGATGTGGTTGTGACATTCCAGGAGAATAATTTAGTTTGCGACACAGTAGGTTGAGCATGCACCTAAAGGGGAGAAACAGCGCTTTGTCCGACTTGACAGTCTTGAGGATTTCAACCTTTTCAAAATCAGAAAGTCGAATCACGGGTATTCTCCACTCGATTCATCCAAGATTAAGAATAGCATTATCTTCCTCCTGAGGCGTTAATGCAGTTTTTAGAGTCCTTGGGTCGAATCAGCATCAACTCGAACTTGCTACTGAGTATGAGCTCCTTCTGGTCGTCGTAATATCCCAGGAGCAATGGCAGCGCTACTATATCAATTAAGGTCCCATTTGCTGCATGTGCAGTGTCCATGGCTTCTCCTGTGTAGCAGCATCCAGCGTTCAGCAATTGAGCAGACTCCATGGGGTTGAGTGCAACATAGCTGCGCAGATTTGATGCGATCCCGAGTTTCTGTTTCGATCAATATTTGATCAGTTCATGTTTAGTCGAAACTCCTCAAACATGAATGCAATAGCGTTATTAGTTAGATTTGCAGGAGTACCTGCTCCATTAGATTTAGTAATACTTCCCTCGATGTATAGATAATTTCGGTTAGGAAAATCTACATATCCTCAGGTTGGCAAGGGATGCTTGTCATTAGCATCCAAAGCCGTTGTATTATATGACAGACACATGCTCCTCTTCTTTGGTGATCTTGTCCTTGAATCTGGGTGTCTCGGTAACATTGAAGATGTCCATGATTATAGGATTCTGTAGCGCAATGTAAGGAGGAACTTGCGATTGCGTGATTTTAATACTCGGGGCGTCAAAGGCAGAGTACGGTCACTCCATTATTATATCCTCGGCAGCGTTGACTTCTTCTAAAATCTATTTCCATTGCAACGGATTGAAATCTTATGCTTATATTCTCGTTTCTAAAGTAGATGATATTCCCGTTCTGGTCCACTAGGCGAAGACTGATTTGCTCTATAATGTTGGTGTCTATAATCGGTAGGTGCGTTAAATGTGATGGTACTTGAGAAATATGATATCCAGGCGATACAGAAGGGAAAAACCGTAGTTCGAGTGCCCTCTTTTACCATCGATGAAAGAGCCTGTTGCAATACCGCACTCGATTCGTTGATGCTCACCTTAAACATGTATACCAGGAAATCAGATTATGCCAGCTGATTAGCCGGGATAACTTCATTGTCGTTTAAACTCAAGAGTGATCCTATAGAACACTCATTGGAAAAACTAACGGTGAAAGAAAATTTAGTTTCATCCTTAATGATATTATTATTATCATTATTAGATGGAATAAAGAAGACATTCTCATCCACCCCTAATTAATAAGGGGTAACTGATGTATTCGTTAATATCTGCAATTTCATAAGTTCCATAGGATATATCATCATTGTAAATGTACAGAAACTGATTATTACTCCCATCAACATTGGTAATAGAATAGAAGATTTCAAAATTCAATAGTGAAATTTCATAATACCCTTAGGATCCATCTACAGAGGAGGATTAGGTATGTACTAAGAGCATATTCATTGCCGCTCACAGTGATAGTGTAACTCATTGTAAAAGAAGTTGCAAGCACAATTGCCCGAAGATGACTAGGCTGAAACTCTGAAACCTCATGGTATTACACAACACCTTAACGCCACTGAGGTACCTTTCAATCCAATTCGCGGGCTTCAAGTTTCCAAAGCTATCAAAACAGAATGCAACGTCACCGTCCTTCTTTACAGCATCCCAAAGCGTACCTTCATTCTCTGAAGTGTCGAAATTGACGATAATACTCTTATCTTTAACGCGGCTTTGAAGGTAGTTGGTCGAACCTTTACACATACCTAAAATGAGGAATCATTAAATGTGGAGCTTACAAGGGGAGATTAAAGTTACTCAAGACTTTTTCCAAGACAAGTATAGCCCTTAGTCCGAGGTTTTCAATTCCCTTGCTTGCGCTGACGCCTCCTTCTTTTGATGTTCCTCACCTTACTCTGCTTCATTCGAAGACCTTTTTCTCTTGCTTCAATATCTTTGTTATGCCTCATCATTTCTGCACGTTATTTATGTGCAGCCTTCCTCTTATTCACTGCTGTATCAATTTAAACTGCACCTCAACTAGAACTTCAATAATTGGTATGAGAGGCAGAAATCCCCCACGTTTTTTCTCCAGGATCCAGCACAAAGGGTCATCTTTCCCTTCATAATTAATGTTCCTAGTCTCGTTGCCAACTTTTTACCTAATGTAGCATCAGAATATTCCACTCTTTTTCACGCCTTTTCCGACAAGATCTTATCGGCAATGTTTCTCGAGGCAGAGTACTTATGCTGAGCGTAGGCAATGTCGTGAAGTTTGCACGCTTCATCTAAGGGTCGACTCTCTTTAATAATTTTCTAGCTTCGTCCCGCGCCCACAGTATCTGTATCCAGGCAAATGTATTTCAAATGACAGTCAATTAATGAAATAATCAATTAAACCAGAACCACTTGCGACCTTAACCCTATTAGCTCTAATGGTATACAAATTAATTTTATCATTACTTTTGTTCTTTGCTGTATCATCACTTTACGATTATTTGCGTATATACATTAAAACGATTTATTTTATTTTAGTTGACACGATGGAGCTTGTGAAGCAGGATTGCTTCCTGCCTATTCAGGAGCTAAGATTTGAAAGCGATTTTAGGCGCGAATGCCACGGAAAGATGTTTCCTGGCAATGTTAGAGCACTAATTCTAGGAAGCTCCAGTGCTGGAAAAACAAATGTATTACTGAATATGAGACTCCATGGGAATGGACTACAATTTCAAAACCTGTATGTTTATTCAAGGTTGCTGTATCAGCCAAAGTATCAATATCTAATTAAGCTGCTTGAAAGGATTGAGGGAATAGGAGTGAATATTTATGAAGACGGAGAAACCGTCTTACATCCATCAGAAGTTAAAGGAAACTCAATCTTTATATTTGATGATGTCATCACGGAAAATCAAGACAAGATCGCCTCCCTTTACAGCATGGGCAGGCATCGAAATGTGGACTCTATATATCTAGCACAATTCCATGCCAAAGTACTACAGCATTTAATTTGCCATAATGCGAACATGCTTATACTCCTCAGACAAGACAATTTAAACTTGGAGCACATATATGAAGATTACGTAAACACAGACATGCCGTATACACAGTTTAAAGATTTGTGCAAAGGTGTTTGGGAGAGCTCCTCAGATGGAAAACACTTTATAGTGATAGTTCCCGAAATTCCCATAAATGAGGGTCGATATAAGAGCGGGTTCAATGTGTATATTAAAGTAGATAATAAATAATTCGCTAATTTATAGTTCGTCATGAGTATTGACAGTTTCGGATCACAGCGAAGTGCACCGGTTAAAAGGTCGTTTACATCAGTTTATCATAAACAGAGATGGAAAAGGAAATTACCAGAGAGGTGCATTGTTAAAGACCCTGAAGAAGACGATGATGCAACCACTAGGCGCTATGTGTATGCGCTTATGTCTTTTGCTGCAATTTAATGCAAGAATTCATCGAAACACGACATATCAGTGCATGACCGAACTTCAAACTATGCTTAGGTACCACATAATGCCAAATGTGCAACACGACGTTCTAATGGAAAATCTGAATAAAAATACTATTCAACGTGACGCTAGAAATATATTATCTTGGAGACGATAAGAATGAAGGTAACACTACCACCTCAAGAGGATCGCGAAGAGCCGAATAAGAAGCATGCATTAGAACATATGTATAAATGCAAAAGCGTCTCCGCTTGATTCATAGGGAAAGTTTCGTTTCAAAATGAAGAATAAGGGAGATAGCAGATCCTATCGATGACAGCAATGCAGCAACAATAAGGTTTATTAAAGACCTAATAGGAAAGAAACAAAACGAAATACATCAAGATTTAAAAAGCAGACTTGGTTACACCAGTAGCGATGTTACAGAAACAGTGGAAAATCAAGTGGAAACTATGGTGAGCCGACAGAAAACCCTGGATAAGCATGTGACAGCAACTATGGATATTGTCAATACTTTCAAAATGCATGTGACCGTCATAAACGCTGTATTAGAGCAAATGAGAAGGGAACACATTATTACCCTACAGACGAAGCCTTTTAGAGGGAATTCGCTGAGGTACATGCTTACCTGGGCTCGAATACTACAAATCATGTTAAACTGTGTGGTAATTGCATTAATGTCGTCACAAAAAAACCTATGGCAAGATCAGATATATTATAAACAACAATACGGTTAGAGCCTTCCCTGTTCAAATTGCCAGTAATTATAGACCAACCTTCACTGCTCCAGAAAATCGAGCAAAGACGGTCATTTTCTAAATATCGAATTGAAAATTTCATATAAACTGAGAGCATAGATAAATCAGATATATATCCAAGATGGACAGCGAGAGCATAAGATTTAAAGGACCTGTAGCCAAGTATGCGAGAGCCATAAGAGAAGAGTTACGCGCTCCTGAAGGTCAGCAGTTTGCCTTGTATTACAGATTTCATGTGCATTAGTTAGCATTGTGATTGTGCTCCATCTTAACCAGTAGTGAATTATTTTTCGGCATCTAAAAGTGTAGCTTTCCACTGTTTGTTTCTGCTTGCATTTCTGTGCTAGTATTGAAATTATTAAGCAAATCACGCCTGTCACCTATGCAAACCGTCGCCTTAACGCTCCCAGGACCAACCCCAGCCAGTGCATGTGTCTCACATATTTCCCTACTACGATCCCGTAGGACCATATAGAGTTTTAACTTATGATTCCTCCCTTTTGCAGATAATAAGTTCTTTTTACACTATTTCCTCCATGTACTTTGTTGGACACTACATTTTGTTTTGGGTAATAAATGTGACATGTACTTACCATGATTATTTAACGTGATTTTTCAGCTCTCTCAGGGTATTTTACCGTTATGATATAAAACAGAGATGTGTGTTTTTTTGTTCACTTGCTAAATTGCTGTTGTGTGATTAGTAAGTTAATTCATGAAGTTTTGGTGTACTCGCTGTGCTTGCTATGTCCACAGTGACGTAGGATTGGTGTTTATAGAATATCTGGGCTTGGTTACAGTGACGGCGCGGTTCGTGTCCACTGTGCTGGCTTATTGTTACCTCTGCTCATGGCAAGTTTGTCACCTTCCGGGATGATGGAAATGGTTGAAAGGTCATCCTTCTGTCCGGCAGCGGCAGAGATATCAAAATTCTACGCTTTATTACTCAGGTAGGTACGTGACTCTCGAAATTTTAAGATGATCTTTCAATTTGTTGTGTGTCACAATGATTATTTCTGATAATGTCTTTCTTTTTGTCAGTTCCAAATGTTTTCATTACACTTTTGTTTTTGTGGATATATTTTACAGAATCATTTTGACTGTGGTTTGGTTGACATTTCTACTACGAAAGCAAATGGATATAAAAAAGAGTTCGAGCTAGTCGCTTGCTAACTGCGCGTAGGGCGTTGTTTGGGGGGTGGGTCCTTAGTATAGTTGTTTGGTGTTGATATCTCTATCTATAGTAGGCTATATAGATGTTTTGTTTTCCTGTAGCTATGTTGTAGTTTGCTGGTAGATTGACCTGACAATTTTTCGGTGACATTTCTGATTCAAATTTATAAATGGGCTTTGGTCTTTACTTGTGTTGATCATTACTACAATACAATTACTACCTCTTTCTTTATGTACAGCTTCAATTGTAAAGATTCAAGACGTTTAATTTCATTTTCAAAACAAAATGTTCAAACTTTTAGCATTTAATTCTGTTTTGGTTAGTAGCAGGTTTTCTTAAATATACTGATCAGTATTTACTTAATGGAATCAAATAACAGTGCGCTCAATGTATTTTTTGTTTGTTTGCAAGCCTTGTTTTAGGCTTAAACTTAATTTGTTTTTGTGTGTCCCCTGCCAGTTTCTGTAACTTATATGTTTCTCTTTCTCTATACACTTTGTAAGTCCTGATGCTTCCCTGAATATTGTTCCAGACATAATCCTTGAGACACTAGTGTACCCCTCCACAAGGAGGAGACCTACAGTTCATGACAAGACTGGAAGTAGCAGATCAACCATCCCCGCATAGCAGTTCGTAGCACACCAACAGTACCTGATTGTTATTTGGCACCCCACCGACTTCAGGAGACACTTCTTCCTCTGTGTCGACAGGGCCCGTCGACAAGAACAGGTACCATGGGATTGCGCAGCAGGTCCCTCTGTGTCTCGTCGTGTCGGCGACTTATAATCTCAGTGCTACAAGCAGTGGTATGTCACATTACGTATTCAGTTCTGCATGGACCTGTATCACTTCTTCGATGGGTGTGAGCTATATTTATTTCGATCTGCTACAAACAATTAGAAATTTTCTTCGCCATTCTTTGATATATTACATTCCTTGTGCACCGGACTTCCAGTGTTTAGAAGAGATTTTATGCGCCGGGGGGTCTCTGGTGGTCCACAAGTAATTCAATTTACAGTTTCAATTCTTTTAATGTATAAATTTTGTTAATAGGGGAATCAATCAGGATTCATTTGTCAATTTCACTTGCATTTTTGCATTTTTTTTCTTCATTGGGAATACCTCAGTTTTGTAAGTGGGGGAAATGTGGCGTATTAATAATTTGGGGGTTACATTATTCTTCTACATTGTCTTTACCAGACACATGGTTGTTTACGTCAATTTTGGCTGGTAGCATTGCTAGCCACGAGTATTGAGGGATAGTATGACTCTCAGTTAGGATTCCGTGAGTAACGGACCGCGTGTGTAAGCGGGCTTCGGATCGGTGGACATCTCCCATCTTCCATTTTTAATAACGTAGGAACCCCAAACGGTTGGGAAATAAATTTAGGAATGTGTGAGTATATTTGTGGTATGGATGTTTTACAGTAAAAACCCACGCCTTCCTCTAACCTCCACACCACGTTTCGGTCCTCCGCAGTCAAGTAAGTCTACATCCCCTCAATGTGCGTGCTGGGTACTGAAAATTGCGAGCTAAGGTTTTCAAGACTAAGCAGCGAGTCTCCGCCTCTGGTGAATATGGCTCTGGCGGCCCCATTCTTGTTTGAAGTGTTACCTGGAAAAATACTGTTATAATTTTAGATATGCAAATCCAATTGTTCTTCTATCTGCTGAAAAGAGGAATAAATTTCAAAAAGACATTATGCGATTCTGTAGTTCATTTTTCGTGTCTTTGTAATGTCCCATCGAGTAGAAAAACCGTGTGAGTTTACGAGGGTTGGTAAAGTCGCTCGAATATATTTTAGCAGTTGCAAATCGTTACTCTGTAAGAAGACGGAGTAGAGAAAGTCCTGTGAATATACGCACAATAAGAATTGCTAGAGAAAAAGTCGCTCAATAATGTATTAGCAAGTGCAAATCGTTTATCTGACAGAAGGAGAGGGGGTTGTAGCTGATGTGAAGGTTTCCTTGGAGAAGTTTCGAGAAGTGGGCTGAGAAGGTTGTGTAAAGCTTTTCTCTTTAAGAAGAATGAGTAGAAAGAGTCATGTGGGTGTGATGGTTTAGCAGCTGCAAGTCATTTCTCTGACAGAAGAAGAGAGGGTAGTGAAGTGGTGTGAAGGTATGCATGGGAGGAGTGGGTTCAGAAGGTCGTGTGAATCGTTTCTCTGTAAGAAGACAGACTCGAGAAAGGCTTGTGAATGTGTGCACAAACCAATTATAAATAGTTGAGTGTGTAGAGAAATTATTGTGAATGTACTGCCTACATCATCTCCTAAAAATATTTCATGTAAGAGCGAAGCTCTGCATTTTTTTTATTTAAAAATATTTCAGTGTTATCTTTCGAGATAGTAATTGATTTTAAAACGAAGTTCAGATGATTTCCATGGAAAATATGATTCCAATGCACATATTAGTATTTCAAACACTATATCGTTTAAAGGAAATGACATCCAATATTAACAGGTACACTTCGTTTAGTAAGATGTAACAAAATAAAAAAAACTAACTTACCTTGCATTTTTAAGTTGATGAGTGACGTAGAAATCTATCGGGTATTTAGTTGATTCTCAATGAATACAGCAAGTGTTTAGCTCTTCACACGTAATTAACACTAAATGTAATACGCTAAGAGTGACACTATCCAGGCTAGTCACGTCTTTATATAATCATAAAGCACCTTAGGGCGCATGTGTGCGGTTTTGATAACCTTGAAAATCGAATCGCTATTGGCGGAGTGCTTGCATGTCACGTGATTACTTTACCCAATGGAATTATATCAATTCAAGATCCCTGACTAGGGTGAGGTGGTCTATATACACGGCGACCAGTTATACTAGAATAATGTAATCCGTGAAATAAAATTTTACCTGCAAAATCATTTTATCTGAGAATATACGTTCATATTATAATAGAACTGGTAAATTCTGAACAATCTTCTCTGGACATTCAGTGCAATATTAGTTACAAAAGCGTCCTATTTTTGCAAATACACATTGAGTTTTGAATGGAAAATACCCTGGAATTTGTGGAGATTTGTATGCAGCTTCCCAACCCAATTGTCTTCAGGCATGAATACACAGAGCCTTGGCTATTCACAGATACCATCCAAACACACCAAGGTATCGCAATACAATCGCATTGATTTTTTATACAATATGCTAACTCAAATGCTTGAAAGGGCATAAGCAATAAATATATAGAGACATTTTCTTGCTAGCTTAGCTAAAAAGAAAATTATCTCCTGTCATGCATTCACAGCGACTCTGAGCGAGCCTCACACAAACACGTTCACTTTCTCGGCCATTCAAACGCCTGATATACAACAGAGCCTCCAAGATTCAAGTCAGCGCATGACCGTTTCTATAGACATACAGAAGTAAATGTTATTGTGTTCGATAAAGGGATTTTTTATTTGCTCAAATGATGAAAAGTAATCTCAGAAGATTGTTTAATAACACTATTTGTTAGGATTTTTCGTATGAATAAAAAATGCGATATTTTATTCGCCCACGTTATAGTTGATAACTATTTATGCGGACTGTACCAATAACCTTTTTCAGTGCAAAATTCAATACCACAACAGATAAAAAATCTGTTGGATGGCGCTCTTATATACTGGGGGGGGCGGGGCTTACTGTGAGGTCCTGTGCAGTGATTGGCTCGCGTCTCTGGGAGTGGGTGGGTTTGGCGAGGTGTTATTATGTCTGCTATTTCTGTGTACCTCTTTCTCCAAGATAGGTGTCCAGGATTTATGCACACGGAGAGCTTCTTCTTTCCGGTTAACATTTTTTTTGTGTTTATATATTTCAATGGCCTCCCTCTGTAGTCGAGCATGGTAGTTTGTAGTTGTAGATAAAACTTCGGTTTCTTTGAAGCTGATGTCATGGCCGAATAATAGCGAGTGTTCCGCCACGGATGATTTTTCTGTTTGTCCCAATCTGCTGTGACGCCCGTGTTCTTTCAGTCTCGTGGCCGTGCTGCGCATAGTAGTGCCTATGTAAACCTTACCGCAGCTACAGGGCACTTTGTAAACACCTGCAGATTTATGCGGTGACGCTTATCTTTGGCTGATCTCAGCAAGTCCTTGATTTTTTGGGTTGGTCTGTAGACCGTGTCAATCCCGTATGAGCGCAGAAGTTTGCCTATTCGATCGGAAACATTCTTAATGTAGGGGAGGAAAGCCGTGCTTGTTGTTCGGTGTTCCTTCCTTTCCGTAGGGCGCCTAGGATGAAGCGCGCGCCGGATTTCCTTCCGCGTGTAGCCATTGGCCTGGAAGGCCGAATTTAGATGTTGGAGTTCTTCTTTCAAACATTTTTCGTTGCAGATTGTTTTTGCCCGTTCTGTGAGAGTTTTTACCACTCTTTGTTTCTGCCTGGGGTTTGATGTTTTCTTTAGGTATCGATCTGTGTGGGTGGGCTTCCTGTATATACTGCATTCTAGGCCGAAGTTTGGTGTTCTCATGACTTTTACATGTAAGAAGGCCAAAGTGTTGTCTTTTCCTTTCTCCATTGTAAATTGGATATTGGGATTTAGGCTGTTTAGGTGCAGCAGAAATTGATCCAAAGGTGTTTTCCGCGTGGTTTCACACCACAAACGTATCATCAACGTAACGTAACCATGTCTTCGGTTTGAGAGAAGTGCTGGCGAGTGCTGACTGCTCAAACGTTTCCATAAAAAAGTTACCAATAACCGGGCTCAGAGGACTGCCAATTGCGACTCCCTCGATCTGTTCATAAAAATTATTGTCCCATTGAAAGTAATTAGCTGTAAGGCAGTGACGAAACAGCTCTGTGATGTCCTTGGGGAACAGTTCTTGAATGTGACTTAAGGCGTCTTTTATCGGTACTTTAGTAAATAATGAGACAACACCAAAGCTCACTAAGCGGTCTCCAGCTTCTAGCTGAATGTGCCCGAGTTTCTCTATGAAGTGGTCCAAGTTCCTAATGTGTGTGTCTGTGGTGCCGATGTGTGGTTGTAGCAGAGTGGAAAGGTGTTTGGCGATACGGTAGGTAGGCGAACCTATGCTGCTTACAAAGGGACATAGCGGTACATTGTCCTTGTGAATTTTCGGGAGCCCATATAATCTCGGCGGCAAAGCTTTGCTTTTACAGGTCTCTTTATTTACATTGTCTGGTAGAGATGAAGTTTTTATGAGGCTGTTAGTTTGTCTGAGAAAGCGTGTAGTCGGGTCCTTCGTCAGCTTCCTGAAGGTTTCAGAGAATAGCAAGTCTGTGATCTTTCCTTTATATTCTGCCGTTTACATGACAACCGTGGCGTTGCCTTTGTCTGCCGGTAGAATAATAATCTTTTCATCTTTGTTGAGTTCTTTGATGGCCTTCCTCTCTTGTGGTGAGATGTTACTCTTGGGTAAATGTGCCTTGTACAGGATACGAGAAGTCTCTCGTCGAACCTCCTCTGCCTGGACTGATGGAATATTTTTTATGGCTGCTTCCACTTTGGCGATGATGTCTTCAACTGAGATGTGTTTGGGTGTTACAGCGAAGTTTCCTCCCTTTGCCAATACAGATGTCTCTGCCTGCGCTAAGGGGCGAGTGCTTAGATTTACCACCGTGCGAGATGTCTCCAATGAATGGGCAGCTTTAATTTCGCCCTCAGTACGGCAGCAACGTTGAAATTTCATTTTATGTCTGGAGGTGGCTTGATCAATTGTGGACCTCATGGAATGGTGCGTGATATCGTCAATTTTGTCCCAGTCTTCCCTGGACAATCTATTGCTTAGATAACCGTGGAATTCTAGAAGGGATCGGTCCACAGTGGCCAGCTCTCGGCGCGCACTGTGAATCCGTTCCCGTAGTATGTCCGTGCTCGGTGCAGCTGTAAATTCGGTATGCTTTCGTGGAATGTAATGGTCTCTTCATCCTAATAAATTTAGTAATCGTTCCTGTGTCTGAGCATCTCAGAAGAAATGTGAGTGAAGATAGAAGTTTACCCTTCTTCTTGCGTTGTTCCTCAAAGCGTTTCACCTTCTGTTTCAATTCCTCCCCGTAGAGGCGACTAATGTACATACTGAGGCTTTCACGGCCGGCGTCATAACCAATAAATGAATTAAGACTATCCAGGATTGTAGGCCGTGGTCTAGAAGGCATCATGGATACCGACGTTTCGCCAAGTACAGCGCTTGGCATCTTCAGGGTGAAGTGATTCAGTGTCTGCGGTGGTCGGAGTCTGAATGCGGAGACTTTTTTATGTGGCCCCGACTCCGCCACACCAGGTGACGATCATCCGAAAGGGATCTACATCGCCTCCCCTACCATGCACTAGCTACCCTACAGCGATGGAAGGGAATCGAGTGTAAGGTGGTGTCCGGTACCGCCGAAGCAACCCGAAGGTTGGTGGGTGATTACTAAAAGACGTCTGTATACAGAGTATATAGGCAGAGTGGGGAATAGGTACTGGCCTTGGCAGAGCCCAGACCAGGAACCCGGTGTTAGTAGTGGTAAACATGCTCATGCAGAAGGAGTAGGATCTAGGTGTCGTGCCTAAAAGTAAATTCGGGTACATTCCCGTTCTCTGTGGCCTCAGCTGGAGAGGTAGCTGATTCGTCTGTCATCTACAGCGGGTTGCTGTTGGTCCTGAAACAGAAAGTCTGGGAGGGGATATTTACAGAAAGGGGAGGAAAAGGTAGGAAATAGGATTTACAACATTCATATATAATATAACTTTATTTGTACATACAGTTTTTTGTATTTTATTTATTTTTTATTTTGTTTCCTTTGTTTCTTTCTTTTCTTCTTCTTTTTTTCATTTTCTTTTTCTCTTCTTTTTCTTCTCTCGATACTCTGTCCGTAATTGCGCTGGGTTGTCATTGTTTGGGGCTGCCCGTTTACCCCTGACCGCCCGGGGAGACAATGCCTCGCTCCCCGGGACTTGCGGGCTTTTGTGCTTATGGAGGGACAAGGTTGTTGAGGAAAGTGAGTATGGCTTCATCGTCGTTTTTGCTATGGCGGTTGAGTGGGATTTTTCTGTCGAACAGCGATAGTGGTCTCTCGTGCTTATCTGCAGTTGTGTCATACTTCCCCAGTTCTCGTATTGTTGGATTGTGGTTGGTCTGGGCTTGTACATACATGTTTTCTGCTAGTTTTTTAATGAATTCTTCTATAGTATGCATTTTGGCGTCTTCATGCAGTAAGTCCAATGGGACTGTCTTGGGGAGCTTGGTTATAATACGGAGCGCTTTGTTCTGGAGTGTTTGTAACTTTCTGATGTGCGATTTAGCGCAGTGGTCCCACGCTGGGGCTGCGTAGGTCATGACGGGCCTAATTAGGCTCTTGTATAGTATTAAACCCATGTGTGTGCTGACGGCACTTTTGCGGTTTAGAATGGGATACATTACTCCTAGCTGTTGATTGGCAGTGCGCCTAATTTCAGTTGTGTGTTCCGCAAAGGTGAGTTTGGAGTCTAGTATTACGCTTAGGTATTTGGCCTTGTTTGCCCAGATAATGTCGTTGCCATACAGTTTGAGTGGTGCGGTTCTATTTAGATGCTTCGGTTTTCTGGTGAAGAAGACTGCCTGTAACTTTGTGGCGTTTACATTAATCCTCCATTTGGTTAGCCATGGTTCAAGGTCTCTTAGAGCGTTCTGTAGAGTGCTAGTTATCCGTTCTGGTTTCCAGTATTGTGCTGAAATGGCCGTGTCGTCCGCATATATAGATAATTGTGTGCCGTCTTTTTGGGTATGTCATTAATGTATATGTTGAAGAGGACAGGCCCCAGTAGACTACCCTGAGGGAACCCTGCTGCAATTTTCCTGGTGCCCGTGCACTTTCCTTCACTGGTGACGGTGAACGTTCTGTCAGTGAGGTAGTGCGCCAGGAGTTTGACCATTACGTCATTGAATTGCAGGCTTTTTAGTTTCCTTATCAGTCCCGCGTGATATACAGTATCAAACGCGCGCTGAACGTCAAGGAAAATCACACCAGTTGATTTGTTTTCACTAAACCCACGTGTTATGTGCTCTAATTTTCTAGTTAGTTGAAGAGTTGTCGACTGACTTGTGCGAAAGCCGTACTGTTAGCTGATAAGGATTTTGTGTTTCTTAATATGAGTGATGAGGCGTTTTTGGATGACCTTTTCCGCTATCTTACTGATCGAATTCAATAGGCTAATTGGCCTGTATTTGCAAGGCTCCGCTTGGTTTTTCCCCGGCTTTGGGAACATTAGCACGTTCGCTTGTTTCCAGCATTTGGAATAGTACCATTGTTGGAGGCAGTAGTTACAGATGTCGTTAGAAGTATGATTGCTTTGTTAGTGAGGTGTTTAAGTCATTTTATCGGGCCCCAAGGCCTTGTGGTCTTTAAGGTGTGTGATGATCCATCTCATCTTTCCCTGGTTGGTTTTCCTACAATGGTTATGGGCGGAGTGTTCATGATGTCCCGCATGTCTTTTTCTAGGTTGTGAAAGAATGCCGGGTCGTGCGCGCTGTCATTGGGAGTGCATGTGCCTTGAAGGGCGTCCGCCTTTTCTTCTCGGCTCTCTGCATATAGGGGACTATTTGGGATTTTGAGAAGTGGTATGTTTATTGGCTGACGCTTTAACGACCTTGCGAGCTGCCAGACTTTACCATTTCCTGGCTGGATGCTTTCTAGCGTGTCATGCCATTGCTGCCTGACTTGTGAGTTTATTCTTGTTTTTATGGCGCTGTTCAGTGTCACCATATTGACTTTGTGGGCCAGACTTCGGGTGGCGGAGACCGGAGGATGGCGCTCTTATATATTGGGGGTGGGCGGGGCTTACTGTGAGGTCCTGTGCAGTGATTGGCTCGCGTCTCTGGGAGTGGGTGGGTTTGGCGAGGTGTTATTATGTCTGCTATTTCTATGTACCTCTTTCTCCAAGATAGGTGTCCAGGATTTATGCACACGGAGAGCTTCTTCTTTCCGGTTAAAATTGTTTTTGTGTTTATATATTTTAATTGCCTCCCTCTGTAGTCGAACATGGTAGTTTGTAGTTGTAGATAAAACCTCGGTTTCTTTGAAGCTGATGTCATGACCGAATAATAGTGAGTGTTCCGCCACAGATTATTTTTCTGTTTGTCCCAATCTGCTGTGTCGCTCGTGTTCTTTCTGTCTCGTGGCCACGCTGCGCATAGTACTGCCTATGTAAACCTTACCGCGGCTACAGGGCACTTTGTAAACACCTGCAGATTTATGCGTGTGACGCTTATCTTTGGCTGATCTCAGCAAGTCCTTGATTTTTTGGGTTGGTCTGTAGACCGTGTCAATCCTGTATGAGCGCAGAAGTTTTGCCTATTCGATCGGAAACATTCTTAATGTAGGGGAGGAAAGCCGTGCTTGTTGTGCGGTGTTCCTTCTTTTCCGTAGGGCGCCTAGGATGAAGCGCGCGCCGGATTTCTTTCCGCGTGTAGCCATTGGCCTGGAAGGCCGAATTTAGATTTTGGAGTTCTTCTTTCAAATATTTTTCGTTGCAGATTGCTTTTGCCTGTTCTGTGAGATTTTTTATCACTCCTTGTTTCTGCCTGGGGTGGTGGTTTGATGTTTTCTTTAGGTATCGATCTGTGTGGGTGGGCTTCCTGTATATACTGCATTCTAGGCCGAGGTTTGGTGTTCTCATGACTTTTACATATAAGAAGGCCAAAGTGTGGTCTTTTTCTTTCTCCATTGTAAATTGGATATTGGGATTTAGGCTGTTTAGGTGCAGCAGAAATTGGTCTAAGGTGTCTTCCCCGTGGTTCCACACCACAAACGTATCATCAACGTAACGTAACCATGTCTTCGGTTTGAGAGAAGTGCTGGCGAGTGCTGACTGCTCAAACTTTTCCATAAAAAAGTTAGCAATAACCGGACTCAGAGGACTGCCCATTACGACTCCCTCGATCTGTTCATAAAAACTGTTGTCCAATTGAAAGTAATTAGCTGTAAGGCAGTGACGAAACAGCTCTGTGATGTCCTTGGGGAACAATTCTTGAATGTGACTTAAGGCGTCTTTTATCGGTTCTTTGGTAAATAATGAAACATCATCAAACCTCAATAAGCTAAGGAGATGCAAGCGCTGTACTTGGCGAAACGTCGGATTCCTTCTAGACCATGGCCTCCACATTTAATCAAATTTCTCTGCTGTGATGTTTGAATATTTATCGCACGTACAAAGAACGCATTGCCTCTCGTTACTGCAACAATGAACTTTTTAATCCTCAACACATAGCTAGGCAATGAATAGCAGGCTCCCGGACCCGTAATATACAACCTGAAAGAAGGCCTGTACACCATTCACAACACTCAGCACTAGAGATGCATGTGGAAATAGATTTTTTATTAAACTCAGTTTTTGCTAGCATTTATTTGCAATAAAACCAACAGGTAGATATCTTTTTCCCGTCTCTCTATTGACATATAGAAGGAATAAAGTTTCTCTGTATATGAATGAAGAGGTGTCTGTTGAATGGGTTCGATATATTCGCTTACCACAGTTACAAATATTAACGGTAGGAGGCTTTCTTTCGGTAAATACATTTTTTCCTTAGAAAGAGAGAATTATTCCACACCATCTCACACGCAACTTGGGAATGCATGGTCAACTGATTTTTTTCGTAGGGGGGATACAATGTGATACATGTATACATACAATACACCGGTATCCTTAAAGCCCAAAAGACAATATTTGGTATAAGCTGTTAAGGGTGGCGTCGTGAGAATATTACAACCCTTGAATTCGATGAGGGGGGGTTTTATTTGGGAATGTCTCTTATCTCTCATGTTTTTCCAATGTACCGATGTTTCGCATCCGCTTTTTTTTCTTAAAAATATACAAGTGGTCAGAATATGCTTTGTAGAGCACGTGGGAAGTCCACATCATCTAAAACAGCCTGACGGATTTTTTTGATGGATGAGGTTTTTGTTTTGGTGAACATTAGGAAAGTGGACTGAGGTATTCATTACCATCCTTAAGCGATTAAGAACACCTATGATGGTGTGTTAAATATGACACAGATCGGTCCAAGACTCGTGAGAACAAAAACATATCCTACATGTTAATATAAAAATAGCACCCAGGAATGAATAGGCCATTCAGGGGGCAACAAAACAAGATTAAGTACACTCATATCTTGACAACAGAAATCAGGGGGAGAGGTATAATACTTCTCAATGTCAACTGTCATCCTTTGTGCAACACGTGAGAATTCCACCCACTCTAAAGCCACCTGCAGAAATGTTTGATGTGGGAGGGGATTTTCTTTGGGTTCCCTTGTTTTCTTTGGTTGAACGTTAGAAAAGTGGAATGAGTTATTTATCAGCATCCATAAGTGGTCCAAAACCAGTATTTCAAATGGGATATAGACCAGCACATGACTCCTGAGTACGAAAACATTTCCTTCCTCCTGCATAGAAAATATGCCAACAAAGAATGAATGGACCACTCAAAGGAAAACAAAACAAAATTAATTACACTCATATATTGACAATAGCAAGCGGGGATAGGGGTATAACACCTGGCAATATCAAGTGTCACTCTTTCTTCAACAAACAATGCAATATTTGTGACATGTCCCATTGCCATGTGAATGCAATGGGTGTGGTATGCTAATTGTGTGCATGGGACAAGACTTAAACCCGGTTCTGCGGTCTAACTTCTCCATTTAATCGCTACTCGGGCGGCCTCAAAACATGTATTTCCGATTAATTCCGGACTTGCGTTTCTGGATAGAATACAATACTTCCTCTTGGCTAGTAAGCTAACTGGAGAAAAAGTAAACATTGCAAGGTATACAGAAATTTAAATAAATAATAACGGATATCTTGGTAATGACTGGTGCCACAAAAAATTATTTTTAATGTCCTAGGTATACAATATTAGTGGCTGTCCGCCGTTGCACGTGGGGTTTTTAAACTCGAATGACGAATTCATTTCATTTACCTCCACCCATTCTTTATAATATTATTGTACAATGATTTTAAGTTATTTATAGTGGAATCTCCCCATTAAACCTTTTAATTATAATTCCGTACAGACCGGCTATTCTTAATAACGGATGAAAAGCTTCTGATATTCATGCATAAGATGCGAAGTATCAGCGGAACGTCTGACTTCCTTAACCTCCCTCCACAGTCTTCCAAGTTTTGGAAATTCTCCATAACTTATAGGTAAATACCCTTTGTCTATGGAACGGTCGTCGATCGGAATGGTTGAGTAACTTGATAGATCATTATGATAGGTGAAATGTTAAATCTTTGTTCTTTCTCATTGGTGCTGCAGTTATTTAATAACGTAAAAAGTACACAGTTTTCACATAATGCAGAAACCCTTAAGATATACAACGAAACATAGCTTCAGCTGGTGAATATGGAGATTCGGCACTCCCAGGCAACCAAGTTTGCAAAGGACATGGTCTGCGAGTATCGAGAAAAGCAATCTTCTCAGTTGTTGAATTAAAAATATCGGTTCCCTGATTTCTAATGTTAGCAATTTTTTCTCCTTGTACAATTATTTAATATGCCCTCTACTAACGAAATATATTCCAACATAAGTACAAGGGAAGCAAAGCAAAACTTTCTTACATGAACGTTATTAAAATATTTTGGCACTGAAATCGCATACGTATAGCGTTATAAGCAAGTTTCGACTTTCTTTTGTTTTGCTGTCTCTTAATTCCAAATCGTACTGTATTACTTGAGTAATGAATAAATGATGGATGTAGATCAGAGAGCGTGAATTCGAATCTTGTTCCAGGCACAAAATTAGCAGAGAGTGCACATAAATTAATCAATTGTGATAACAAATTACCCTAGCCCTACATTCCAAGGAAACACCAACAATACGGGTCATAAATATTGTATTGTTTATTGAACAAAGAGTGACAGTTGACATTGCGAGTTGTTATACCATCCCTCTGCTTGGTAGTGTTTAGATATGAGCGTAATTAATCTTGTTTTGTTGTCCACTGAATGGTCTGATCATTATTTATTATATTTAGGTGGTGGGGTACGTTTTCCTTCTCACGAGTCATGTGTGGGTCTGTATCGAATTTAAAATACTATCATGGTGACTTTGGGCCACTTATGGATGTTAATAAATACCGCATTTCTCTTTTCCTGACGTTCACTCAAAGAACAACCACATCCCACACACCAAGAAATCCTCGGGTGGCTTTAGAGTGGATGGAAATCTCATGTGTTGCACAAAGGATGAAAGTTGACATTTCCAGGAGCCCTACCCCTCCTCCTGATTGTTATTGTCAAGATATGTGTGTAATCAATCTTGTTTTGTTGTAATCTGAATGAACTATTCATTCACGGGTGGAATTTTTATATTCAGGAGTTGGGGAGTGTTTTCGTTCTCACAAGTAATGGACGGGACTGTATCCCATTTAAAACGCTGTCATGGATCACCTATGGATGCTAATTAGTTCTCCATTCCACTTTTCTAACGTTCACCAAAAGAAAAATCTCATCCCACATACCAAAAATCCATCTAGGCGGCTTAAGAGGGCATGTGTAGTACAAATCATATTCTGTCCGTTTGCGTCTTTCTCAGAAAAAAACCTGCGAACCATCAATATATTGGAAAAAACACGAGGGAACAGGTACATTCCCAAAGAAAACCCCTCCCTCTTCGAATTCCAGAGTTATGATATTCTCACAAATCCGCCCTTCACAGCGCATACCAGTCACTGTCATTTGGGGTTTAAGGGCCCTTGTGTACGCATACATGATTCACATTTGCGCCAGAACAAAAATGGTTGATCATTGATTCCCAAGTTGCGTGCGAGATGGTGAGGAATAATTCTATCTTTCTCTCATTTACCGAAAGAAGAGCCCCTTCCGTTAATATGTGTGACTGTGGTAACAGAATATATCACCCCTATTCAACAGACACCTTTGCATTCATACACAAAGAAACCTAATTTCTTCTATACATCCATATAAAAGATAGAGATATCCCTGTATTGGCTTCATTGTAAATAAATGCTAGCAAAAACAGAGTTTAAAAAAACAATTCCTCCCCATGCATCTCTCGCGCTGCGTGTTGTGAATGAATGCAGTGAGGACCGCACAGAAAAAGTCATACAGTTGATCCTGGATTCCCGCGGTTGTCGATTATCAATAGCGTGAGCTGAAGTGATATATTTCTGTCTTTCTAAGGGAAAAACCCCGTTGTCTTCCGCCGCTACCTATGAAACGGTGTCATTTCCCTATAATATTTGAGGGTTCCTCGGAAAGCAATACAAAAAGCACTTCTCTCCCCAACTAGTTCTTATAGCAGTGCAGTAAGAAAATGGCCAACTCTTCTTTCAAACTATATTTGAATGGAGGCAGGGGGACTGGCGGTGTAATTCATTTTTTGGTTCCGTTTGTTATGGTAGTGCAAATCAAATGCGTCCTTTGCACTTGCAATAAATATTCAACACACAGAGGGATGTATTTAAATGCATTTAATGTGATTGCATGTAGCTAATGTTTTGAAAATATTATTTTATTTTTCCTGGTAACGAATTTTCCACTGCAAAGTGTTTTTAATACAGTCCGAAGAAGAATGCTATCAACCATATTGTTGACGTACAAATTATCGCACTTTTTTATTGATTCGAAAAGATACTAAAGTATTCTTGTAAAACATTAGTAGGAATAAGGTGGCGACTTGGAACCTCAAACGGATGCCGACAACAGGTGTTTACACATGTTTAACACATGTAACACATGTAATACATATATAAACATGTGTAAGCCGCTAATGACCGTCGCTAATGATACGTCTAATGGATATGCGTGGTAAAATTGGTTAATGATGCTCCCACGCGCCTTTGACGGTGGCATACCGCGTCGCGTGGCAGCTGCGAGATTTGATTGATAAGGGTTTGACAAGTGTTTGACACGTGTATGATCATTGCGGTTAATTACACTTCTTTGGGCTTATATACCGTCCCGCCTTTGAATGGCTATCCCGCGTGCCCCCACCTGTGAGGTTTTTTTGATTGAAAAGGGTCTTTCGACAGATAATATCCCTACACGTGTATGATCATTTCGGTTAATTACACTTCTTTGGGCTTATATACCGTCCCGCCTTTGAATGGCTATCCCGCGTGCCCCCACCTGTGAGGTTTTTTGATTGCAAAGGGTCTTTCGACAGATAATATCCCTACACGTGTATGATCATTGCGGTTAATTACACTTCTTTGAGCTTACATGCAGCCTGGCTGTGATAGGGTGTTGTATGTCGTGGGTGGTGTCAAGGAAAAATACCGCTTCGTTTTTGTATTGGGAATGCCGAGACTCTTAAGATCGCCCCCCACCTCCCTGCTAAATCATGGGTTGCGTGGCATTCTTTTGTATTGTGAATACCGAGGTTCTTAAGATCTCTTCTCCCTAAATCATTGGTCGCCTGCCTAAAGTCAATAAGGACGATAAAAAAGAATGATTGAAACGAGTAACGAGCCCCTTGTTGTAAAGCATATGAGTAACGAACCCTGGTATCGAACCCAGGAGTGATATGAGCGATATTCTCAGTAACGGGCCCCTTGGTATAAAACATATGAGTAACGAACCCTGGTTTTGAACATAAACATACAAACATACATACATACATGCATGCATACATACATACATACATACATACATACATACATACATACATACATACATACACTATTACGACTGAGTCTTCTTTGGGGGAAATTTTTTGGGCGGTTTATAAAAATATTACATACTTAGGTGAATCCATGGCTGAAAGGATAGAGTTGTCGTAACGGCACTTTAACGAGTGATTCTTTCGCTGAAAACCAGCGCGAGGTCCACCCGCTGTGCAATACCCCACTCGAGTGAAGGTCTTTCACATGTGCAAGTAGACTAGACGTATCCCCTCCCTTCCCTCTCCGTGCCACTCACGACCTTCCTTGCGCGCTACCTAGACGGGAGAGCCGAAGGCTCGCTCTCCCGTCCAGCGGTGAAGGTGCTGGAACTTCGACATCTTAGGACGCATGGTAGCCATCTTGCCTCACTGGAAATAACTAACATAACTGATTTGAAATGGGCAATAAGCAAGTTTGCGCTCAAGATGTTTTTTCTAAGGTTTGTTTAAGAAGTTGAACCCATAAATTTTTAAGATTCCGAGTTCAAACATTAAGAAGTTCAAACCTGATGAAGAAATAAACGTAATATAACAAAAAATGCTGAATATACAACACCTTAGATATTCTCATTCAGAATAAACAGAATTTGTGTAATTTCTCTCACACTCCTAGTCAATATTGTTGCACAGCAGATCCGTGGTTCAAATCCCGACTATGACACTCCATCTTTCAGGTATCTGTTCATATCTTTCCAACCTTGCCCTATATGCGGCTCGGGACTTAAAGAGCTTACGACATTGTAAATCGCCGTTTGGGTATGCTATCTCAAAGTGTATGTCAGATCTCCTTGTGTTTTACCAGGAATTTAATGTCGTGCCGACATGTTGCCATGCTCAGCGGTTAGAGTAACCGAACGGAGACCGGGAGATCCGTGGTTCAAATCCCGGTGATGGAATTGAATTTTTCAGTCGCGTGAATCTACCTTTCAAATACTTATACCTTTTTAAATTGGTTAGCCTCTATTCAGTTTGTCTCATTCTCATGCAAGCAGCATGGAATTTCAAAGCCATCACATAGCAATCTCCGTTCCCCACCTACCGTATCTTTGTAATGCTTACAACGAAGCGTAAATATGTAATGAAGAATAATATTAAGAAATAAACAGAAGAATAAGCTTTCGCAAGTTTGTAGAAGAGTAACTAGAGAAAGTCATGTGAATATATGGTAGCAGATTTTCTCTGTTTTTTTCTCGATCAATGTTTTTCTTGTGTGTGTGCTTTTCTATACCTGGGACAGATAAATATATTTTCGAATTTTACAAAATAACATATTAGCGGGTTATGCTTAACACCTTTGAGTACTGGAGTATATTTTTGTTTATTTATAATAACAATCGAGAGCTATATAACATCGGGCCAGATGGTATAAATCGTATTGGATAGTGAGCTGAAATAGTTTACACATAAAAAGTCACGGAAAACAATGGGCAAGCGAGAAACTATTGGTCTATGGACACACATTCCAAAAACCCTGCATGGCGAAACGTTCCTGCATACAGGATCAGGCCACGCTAATATAATACAACAAAAAGATAAAAGTGTTCCTTGTCACTGAAGGGAGTGTGTAGACTAGTTCTTTTCCACAGGAAGAAGAAGAAAGTTTATATCATCTGTAAACAAAATTAAATTAGTTGAAGGTTTTATCAAAGTGGTATTCTAAGGAGCATATATTTGTAGTAACTGCGATGTATTTAAACTTTCAGAAACAGTACTATGTTTGTTAAGCGAACAGAAGGAGTGTTACTTAATAAACTACAACTTCCTGTAGCCTCATTACTTCTGTCTCCATTAGAAACCTTGAAAGTTCATAATTTGCTACGAATTTATCACAATAAAGGCTTAGATTTACGATACTGCTAAGCAGCGACAAGCATGTAGAAAGGATGTAAAAACTGTTATGAATCATAAGGATTTACCTTGGCTGTAAAAATCTTTAATACTAAAGGTGCAATTAGAAATGTCTCGTCTTGCACTATTTGCTTTATGAGCTACATGGTCCTGGCTTTTTCATTATAGATCCTAATGTTGCCGGGTTATACTTAAGTAATATATAGTTTGTTTTACTATACTTGCAGACAAAGAAGTTATTTATGCCAAAAGTTACATATATGTACAGCCCCCGAAGATAGCTCCGAGTATCGTGAGAACCTCACTCTCGGCAGACCCCGAGTTCGAGTCCCGTCGACTGCGGACTCTGAGCTTGGTTTTTTCATGATTTTTCCTGTTTGGTATGTGAGAGCCGGGGTGATTTCTCATCAACCATAATTTCCTTTATCACATTTCAGGTGTGCTTCTAGGTTTTGTGGCGTGAGAAGTTGCCGGACAGATGGCGCGGATGCTTGTTCCAAGGAAAGAGTATCCTCCGCGGTCACTAGAGGCCTGCCTGGTTGAACGGGTCGCTCATCGCCCCGTCAGGGCAATTCCAGTAGTGGTACGCTCTTTGATACAGGAACTGTTAGGGGCCTTCGCGCGTTTGTGTGTCTTGTCTTCCTGAGGTCTGTAGCCAGCTATGGTTCCTTCACTTCATCCCTTTCTCCTGGGAGGTGGTAGCCACAATATATCTCATGAGGGTCGCAGTGTGCGAGGTGTTTCCTTCTGTTATACATATACCTATCCTTTACCCTGCCATGTAGTTACCAAACTTGCTTAGGAACTGTTGTTTTAAAGAATAAAACGTTTATAAAGGCAAAAAGCAAATCGAACAAAACTGCCTCTGTTGGAGCTAGATTTCTTAGTTTAAAATAGTTTATATCATAAGGCATTTTACTTTTAATTCAAGGAATGAATATTCTTTATGTAATTAAAATGTCATAATTGAGGTATTTTTAACAAAGCAGAGGATACATGTACATAGCTCCATCTTACAGTTTATATCAAATTCACAAACGTGTACTAGTAACGCAACACTTCGCTCAATTCCAAATGTAAGTGGATTTAGTTCGATAATCACTACTAAAGAGAAAACATATTTTTTACTATCCTAAGTTTAGAAAATTCTGATATACATAGATTAATGGCTACAAATGTTACTTTAATAATTTTACACAAATAATCTACATTTATTATACTTCATGGAATTATATTTACATTTTAGACCGCCGAATAAGTTCATCTAAATTCTTTATGAAACAGGCCTAATAATCAGAGCTCTCGTGGCCGTTGTCATTCATAATTAAGGCTTTTCAGATTGTCACATCAATATTACTTAAGTTCCAACGTTTTAGAACATTGCAGATACAGCACCGCTGTAACTTAGTTTAAACACTGTAATTTAAATAATGTTGATGTGGCAATGCCGAAAGGAGTTTAATTATGTCACATTAATTGCATATATCAAAATTGTATCCAACCTTTTTACTCCTTGAACTGTAGGTTTTCAATGCTGGTTTTTCTTCATCTTTATCGTAATACACGATCACATTCAGTGTCATATGCATAACTTCATACTCAGTTGAGGGTGGGGAATGATTTTAGTTACAGAAAAATGGCTAAACCAAAGCTGGGAATGAAACCGGCACCTCCGGATTGAGAAGCCATAATCTGACCACTCGATCACAAAAACAGTCTATTGAAGTTTGCATCAATGACTGATTTTCTTTATTGAAATAAATTAAGGATCTAAACACAAATATAGGACATTTCTAAGCTCATTCCCTCAGTACCTTTTTTCTTCTTTTTTTTACTTTTTCTCTTACGCATAGTTAGGAAGGGAAGTATTGCATTTTAGTAAAAAATTCGATACCGAGATTTCACTGGAAATACATGTTTTGAGGTGCCCTGAGTCCAAATAGAGCATTTTGGAAATAAGTCCGTGTATGTGTGTCTATGAACAGCATAACTCAAAAATGAAAAGTTCCCTAAATACAAAACTTCGTATTTCAGTTTAGTATCTTCCAAGGATGTGACACAAAGATTTTCAAAGAGAATTCCCCACCACAGACTACCCTTTACATGGAATATTTTTCGAAAATTTTTAGTTTTTCAAAAATGGCTCTAAGGAGTTTTATTAAAATATCATAAGTTTAAGAAATGTTTATGATAAATGAAATGTATATGTTGAATTTTCTGGGAATTTCCTAAAAGTCCTATTGATTCTGAATGACTTTCGCATAATTGGTCGCTAATAACCTCAGCAGTTGAGCGCCCTTAAGCCCCATCTCATCATCGCATAATTGGTAAACCGTAAGAGATAGATAAAGTTTTACTGGACAAAAAATGTAGATCTCGTTAAAACACAATTTATATCATATGCTTTTTTTGTCGAGTGAACCTTTTTTGAGATCTACCTTGTTATTTATTTGAGCTTTCCGTTACTTATAATTTTTCTCAAATGGGAATTCGTTATTCGCTTTTTATGTCCTGGACATGCAAAGGGAATGAAATGCTCCACAAAGCAGCCAGCAATTAAAAGATTTGACTATCGCTTAAAACCTATCGTATTCTCCTTGCACTGCAAGAAAATTAGCAATAGGATTGCATATGTTGATCTCGATTAACATAAAGTAAGAGTAGATAGAGAATAAGGGTTCGTAAAAGTAGTTTGCACAAGAGTAGAGAAAGCCATGTGAGTATAACACATCAGATTTTTTCCTTAATTATTTTTCTTTTACATCAGTGTGCCCAATTTTTGTAGACAGATTAATTAATTTTTTAAATTAAATTCCTTATATCAAAGTTAAAGGATATTGGTTGTTTGAATGAAACATGCAAACGTTCATGCAAATATCTTCAACGGTTTGAAAATAAAAGTTAAAGAAATGAACAACTAGAGTCACTGGGCAAGGCATGCCTCATGGACGTTTACAAGTATCAATTTTGAAACAGCGGTTATATTGTCTGACATTTTCGTTGACTACTGCCCAATTTATTTCCCTTTTTCTTTTTTAGAAAGAGCTTGAAAATTATTGAAGTGAATATCTAAGTTTTCTTAACAATCCTATTTTATTGGCCTTGTTTAGTACCTTTACAGTAATCCTCAATAAAATTGCCATTTTTATTATATAAAACTTGTAAGATGCTATGTATAGAGTAGGTGTGTTGCTTCTTGGAATCGGCTGTTAAAAATTCAGAAGTGCTGCATTGTTCTCCAAGTTAGATGTTTCGCTAGTCTAAGAGACCTGAGTTTACGGTGACAATCCGTTCAACACATGCAAAACAGTATAATGATAGGGTAGCTGTTCTGATCCAGTTTTAGTTGGGGAAGGCTTTCGGAATTATGTTCTGAAGGCTATTCTTTGCTTTTAGGCCTACAAGCAGGCCAACACGGGCAATATATGTGTCTATGTGTAAGCAACATCATTCATATGAAAATTGGAATGAATACTAAACTATTTAAGCTTGGTACCTTTGAAGACATTATGGACTTTTTCCACCCTAAATAAGCGTTTACATCTAAAGCTACACATTTATTTTTAATTTGTAAAAAATATTTCTCAGTATTTGCATTGGAGTATAAAAGTGGGCAAGTGACAGAATTGTCCTTGAATATTTATTACCTAAGAAGTAATCCACATAACTGCTAACATATTTATTCCACTAGCACATGGGGTGGCCAATTTCAAAGTTATAGAGTTTAATTAACCCCTAACGTTACCGATTTGCAAATCAGTCCGTTTAATCCGTATAGAACCGATGTATAATGCTTATTTCCAAGTCACACTTTTAAAAATACAAGGTCATCAATAGAAACGTATACATTTTAATCTTAAAAATAGAAAATGTTATAAAGCTGTACAAGTACTTTCCTGCGAAGTGAATATGACTAATCTTCAATGCATTCCTTTGTTTCTTTTTCCAACCGTACGCCTTACTTAATTTGGATTTGACCGAGAAACACAACAGTCCTTCCTTTGGCTCTCTATGAAGATATTTTCGTGCACATTAATTTGAAACGAATGAAGTTATATGTGAATCTACTAGCAACCTGAAACCGAATACTAGTAGAAATGATAATGGCTGCTGACTACCAGTGGATAACTGTATTAGCAGTTACGTAAGTTACTTTTTCAGGTAGCAAATGATGATGCTTTTCTGGCCCCTCTTATATCTGGAATGTTTTGTAAATAACCCTCATTTAAAAAAAATAGAATAGACAAACTACAAGAGATTGACAAAAACTTAGCAGTAATGAAATATTGAGCTCATAAAAAGATGCAATTGTTTACGTCAAGGTAAAGGCATTGCTCGCTTTCGAAATATTCGATATTGTACGTTTAAGTTTTTACGAGTTAAAAATTACATATGTAATATGTTATTTTTTTCGCACTAGCTTACTACTAACAATAATTGATTGGTATAAACAGTAGATTGTTTCTAAGATCTTGAATCTAACCTAATGCATATTTTCAGAAAAATATTTATCCCAAGTGGATTGATGAGTAAATTTTAATATGGATAGTATAATATATAAACTAAAGTACATGTTTGTAAGGTATAAAGAAATTTGTGTAATTAATATGCATTACATATTTGTTAAACGTTTTAAAATTTTGATTACTGCAAAGAGTATTTTCAATTAAAATAATTTAATTTAGAGTGAATTACAATAGAGTCCCTATGTTCAGGACAATTGATTCATGCCTCATTACCAAATACGTATATGATAATGTAGGCTTACAAGCACACAAAACCAAATATGGACAGATGTTTATATAAGTCATATGCCTGTTGCATTTCGGTGCGGCGCAGTTAGCTGAATAAATGCAATGGTTGAAAAGAAGAAGAAAACTCTCCATTGTAAATATCGGAACCTCTGGCTCAAGGACAGGGCTGATCTAACTTATATAGGTACTGTTAAGAACCACCATAAATTGCATAAAGGGTTACAACTGTTGATTTAAGGAAAGCAAAATCAAAAAGAACACATTGCGTTTTCCCGCCTAGTCGTGTTCCCTGCCAATATTACTGTTTCACTTGTATATATAAGGGCTTCTGTTTCTACATGTGCATTGTTAGCAAGTACATAAAGGCGAAACCTGCTGAATCCTTTTGTTTTCCTTCAAACAGTGGTTCGAATAATGAGCATTCAATGTTACATAAAGTAGAAAACCTCGTGTACAGTATACACCAACAAGTGAATGTCCTCGACTGAAACCGTTGTTTTCCGATTCTTTTAATAATAAGCAGGGTTTTCAAAAAATTAGAAAAACACACTCATGATTTTACAATCATAAAACTCTAGTCTTGATTAATTCTTCACACATTACACCAAACCCTTTTAGCAATCCTTTCAGTATCTGCAAAACCATACGCCTTTACAAGAACTTTGTTTCCACGTTTACGTAAAATCTTTTCTACTAAATATGTATTAGGATAGCCTTTTTAGTTCATGTCCATAGAAGGCGCCTTTAATCACCTCACCATTCCTATCCTTTAGTACGTACGTTGTAGGCTTGTTACGATTCACACGAAATAATTTGAAGATTTCAACACTCCAGTTAGATTCAGAACCCTTTTCAAAATGTCCTTTATGTTTAGATATCCTGACATAATCACCAACACTAAACTTCCTTGAAGCCTTCCTCTCTCTTCGTTCTTGATTATAATTATACACAGTCAGAAGAAGATCGTTGTTTTTCACTTCATTAGGCTTCACCGGATAGTTGAATGAAAAGCATCATTGTACTTTACAGGGATTCTAGGTAAAAGATATAGCCACTTGTATGAGCCTTGGACTAAAAACTCTCGATACATCATATTCTTCAAGGTTCGAATTAAACGCTCAACAGCTGCAACTTCACATTGGTATAGGTCCTGTAGTGGTTAATATTATACCTTAACACTAATCGTTTAAATAACTTGTTATAAAATTCTTTCCCGTTGTCTCCTTGAATATGCTGCGGTGGGACAGCCATTTCTTGTAATATATCCTCCATAGTCCTTGCAACATTAACTCCACCCTTGTCCTTTAAGGGGATTTGCATATGCCATTTTAGAGTAGAAGTTGATTGCAATCAGAATGTATTTTAAATCTTTGTTCACACTTGCTTAGGGTATCATTTCAATCAAATCAATTTGTAATAAATCATTCATACCTTTGCTGATAATTTTGCGCCGTAAATAGTTCCTCCTCGCCGATCCGTGAAGCTCTCTGGCGATACTCTGTTTGGCGGTCATGCTATAATTTTAGATGCTTTCAACTCTCGGATAATTTCCTCAATCTCTTGAGTGTGACTATTATTACCAGCGTCTGAAGAAGCAATAAGTAGCCTCAGTCTGTTCACTAATGTGTTAGGATTTCTCCAGAAAACGTAGTCAACCTCCTTATCAGGCTTATGCTCCTTCCATGCCAGTCCTAGACCTGAATGTGTATTGAGCAGGGGACATATTATATTCTTGTATTTATATGATTTACCAGATCTCAAACCACCATGTCTGGTCTAGCCACTTCTATGAAGAAAAGTATTTTCAGAATCTTAGCGTACGTCTCCAAGTCTTCACTGGTGTATGCAGAAATCTGAGGCGACCGCTTAAAGATGTGTTCCGTCAAACCAGTGGTAGACTCATACGTATCATCACCTATCAATATTTGATTTTATAAAATAAATATATTTATTTCCAAGCATATAACTACCATCCTATCTCACGCCGTACAATGTATCTATACGATCCTTGTCTTTTGAGCGAACGTGTTGAAGGTAAGTAGAAATACTTGTAGAATCGCCATCTTCATTCTTGATGGTCTTCGCAGTCAACCGCCGTTGAGTAGCCAAAATATCCTTGAGGGGGGTGGTTACGGGCTTCAAAGCTTCGGACATGACATGCTGAGTCTCAAACCTGAGACCTTTTAGAACTGTCAGTTTTTCTTTTTCAGCCCTGGTATGCTCGGCTACAGACTCTTTAAGTCTTATGCTTTTTCTATCCATCTTACAAATGATGTGAAAATAGACGATTACCTTCAATTTATAGTCTGCGTCCATCTTGAGCTCTCAATGTGTCGATAGCCTTAGCTAATATCTCTATCGAAGTTCTCAATTGTTCGGTTTCTTTCTTATGTTCCTGTGTATGTGTCTTGAAAGCCTCAGCAAAGATTGCCGTATTAGCGTACTGGCTTCTGACCGATTCTTTTAGACTTGTCATTTGCTGCATATGATTTTTGTAGGTGTCCATCATCATGTTTACTTTTTCCCCCAATTTCTTAAGTTTATCACTGCAGGAATCGGTTTTGAGGGTATTAAAAACCTCTGTCTTTAACTGCTTGAATGTATCCTCTAGATCTGAAACTCGCTTCATTGTTAACTTCTCTAAATTACTCATTTTCTGATTACAAAGATTCTGAGGATTTGTGTTTTCTCTATCAAGCTCTGCGGTAACTTGTTTAATAGAGTCCATTATAGAATCCACTCGGGCTTTTGTAGAAGTTGTTAGAGTATCCACTTTACCTGTAGTTTTATTCAAATTTGCTGTGATGTCTAGCAACTTCTTACCTATTTGCTTCTCGATTTCCTTTGGCAAATACCTGTTTAACTGCTGTCGCGTCTCGTTCGATTTCCTAATGATCATACCTCTAACATATCTTTTATTTACAGCATCCGTATCTCCAAGAGGATCTGCTATATGAATGATTCTCTTATTGTCAAATATAATGTTACCATTGTCATCTCTCAACTGCGTACCTGAATTGGCATATCCAGTGATGAACTTTTTATTCACATCATTATCGTGAACAGGATCTAGCAATACCTTCAATCTAACTTTATCGATCACAATGTTATTTTCCTTATCCCTCTTGAGAATATATCTCGAAATCCATTCATCGATCAGGGCCTTAGCCATAACCTCAACATTGCTAGCAGATTGCTGAGAGAAATCGTGCATCCTAATTTCGAGAACATCCACATAATTCTTATTGGATGCAGCAGGATTATCTTCAGGATCTTGAACATTGCACAATCTCTTATTCTTGAATTAATAGTTTCCTTTGATATCTCTATTTATGATAAAAAGATCAAACACTCTTCTAACTGGACCAGTTCTCTGAGAACGAACCTGTCGATGCTCATGATTAACCACGAATGCTCATTTTCTTTATTGTCGAGCTTAATATAAACATCAAAATCATTCCTATTTCGACACTTATTCATGTGAAATTCAGGAACTATAACATCAAAGGGTCTTCCTTCTGATACACTCTCCCAAACGCTCTTACATAGATCTTTAAATTCATTGTAGGCCATGTCGGTATTTACATAATCTTCGTAAATGTACTTCAAGTTTAAATTATCTTGCCTGAAGAGTATTATCATGTTTATATTATCGCGAATTAAATGTTTTGTAACTTTAGCATAGGACTGCGCTAGATATACAGAGTCGACATTTCGATGTCTACCCATACTGTAAAAGGATGCTATCGTTTCCTGTTTTTCTTTAATGGCGTCACCAAATATAAAGATTGAATTTTCTTTGACTTCAGAAGGATGCAAAACATCTTCTCCGTTGTCGAAAGTGTTCACTTCTATACCGTCGATATTTCCAAGTACTTTAATTAGGTATTGATACTTTGGTTGATAGAGAGACTTTGAATAAATATACAAGTTTTGAAAGCGTAGTCCATTCTCATGGAGTAGAATATTGAGCAATACGTTTGTTTTCCCTGCACTGAAACTCCCTAAAATAAGAGCTGTGACATTAGATGGAAATAGCTTCCCATGATGATCACATCTAAACTCACTTTCAAAGTCTAATATCTGAATAGGTAGAGATCAGTGCTGCTTAACAAGCTCCATGTTAACAACTAACTTATAAAATGTATGCGCACTGTTTATATATTACCGAGTGCAGACTAGTTCATGATTGGATTCATTTTGCAGCGTGTGGTTAATTTCTTCAAGCGAAGATATAAAAGGGCTAATGCATGCACTTACTCGATTAGTATATCATGAGAGCTAAGAGAGGGAGGTCGTTGCAGTATAAGCGTGGCTCCGGAATTATTAATTCCATAATTAATTTACTCCCCTTTGAAGCTCACTTACCTGAGTATAGATATTGTGACCCAGGCACTAAATTGGAAAAACGTCTAAAAAGAGGAGACCCAGGAATTAACCAATTAGGCGAAGCTTGCAAACAGAACGACCTCGCGTACGCTGAGCATAAGGATACTGCTTCAAGACAAATAGAGGATAAGATTCTTGCAGAGAAGACTTGGAAGCGTGTGCAGTCATCAGATTCAACTTTTGGTGAAAGGTTAGCTGCGAGGATAGTACCTGCAATCATGAAGAGAAAGGTTGCAGTGGGAGTGGGAAAGAGAAAGAAGAAGAGAGAAAGGTTTTTACCATTGATACCCATCATTCCTACTTTAAGCGCTGCAGCCGGCGGCGCTGCTCAGATAGCCCCTGCAGTCAATAAAACGAGGCTGCTGATAGACACTTAGCAGAAGTTGCGAGGCATAACAAGGCAATGGAGACCCGAGGAAAGGGGCTCCGAAAGAGAATGTGTAAGAAGAGGAATAAAGGAGGATCCTTACTTGTAATGCCGCTGATGTCGTCTTTAGCCGCTGCATCTAAAATCGCAAGGTACTTGAAAAAAGAGGACCCAAAGCGAGGGTTTAAAGAAGAAGTCAAAAACGGTGGAAGAGGATTATACATATACCGGAGGAAGCCCTAAGTAACATAGACATCGAATGTTATGCTAAACGCTTAAACTTTCCTTATTTTAGAGGAGTATATATGATTGACAAACTACCTTTAAAGCCCCACTTCAAAGAAAGACTTATTACCAATCTCGATACCTCTGATAATGAAGGAACACGCTGGGTTGCTCTAAGGAAAGAAGATGATGACGCATACTACTTTGATAGTTTCGGTAAGTTGAAGCCGCCTCCTGAGATTGAGAAATATCTACAAGATGTTAAAATCTTCTGTAATGCACAGAGATACCAGAATTTCGATTCAGTCATCTGTGGGCACTTGTGCTTGCAATTTCGTTTATCCTAGGAGTTACTACATTCTCAAGATGAGTTATAGAGTTACAGTGAGCGGGTCAGACACTATTATTTGAATGTATCTAAACCCCCCTCTACAGCTAGATCCTGCAGGTCATTATGAGATTGCTCTTTTGGATTTTGAAACATTCTATTCAATACCAAACGTGGATGAAAGTAATAATCGATTTCATTATATTCATAATGGTAAACATGAAACCATTGTCATCCCTCATGGAACCTACGAGATTGCTGATATCAATGCATTTCTAACGGATAAACTTGGATTTAATGATGAAGTGTTCTTCATAAGACCTAATAATAATACAATGAAGGCTGAAATAAAATGGCCTTATACAGTAGACTTTTCTAAGACTAGATCTAATGGTTCGCTTCTAGGATTCACCGACACTAAAATAATTCGTACTGGAGAAGCGTTTCAATCTGACGATCTTGTGAATATATTTAAAGTGAGTATCATACGTGTGGAGTGCAGTATTGCAACAGGCTCTTTCATTGACGGTAAAAGTGGACATTCGCTTTACGAGTTTCCCCCTTCTTTTTCAACAGGCTATCACATCTCTCAAGAACCCTCGAACCCTATATATTTACCGGTCATAGATACAAACTATATAGAGCAGATCACTATTCGAGTGGTAGATCAACACGGAAAGGCAATCAACTTCAGGAACGAGGTTACCACTACAAGACTCCATATAAGGCGCAATGTCAATACATTTTAAAAGACCTCGCAAATACTATAATAGACGACGTACAGCACGTTTGAGGCATACTAAATCTCCAGCTTCCGAGGAGTTAACACGTGCTAACCGTAAGTTCATCGAGGGGTTAGGTTACAAACCGCAATAATGGACATCCTAAACGTGACAGAGGTCCCGGCCTTTCATGACAAGATCACCAAGGAGGAGGAGCATGTTTTTCTACCATACAACACCTCCGCTCTGGATGTAAATGATGAAATTAGAATACCCTACCAAGCTGAAGTTTTGTATACACTACCTAACAAGAGTTATCTCTACATCGAGTGCGCTCTCACCAAGGTAGATGGATCTCCTACTGCAGCGAAGCTCACTAATAATGCTATAGCCTTTCGATGAGATACGTCTATACATGAATGCTACAACTATAGACAGAACAAGGAACCCTGGAATTACTACAAGTATACGAAATTATGTGACTCTCAACCCTATGGAGTCGAATCAACTGCTGAATGCTGGATGGGTCTATACTGGTGAAAAAGTTGATATAGTACATGCGACGAATGGGGCTTTCAATGCTCTGGTCCCTCTCTCGATGCTCCTGGGCTTTGCTGGTGATCATAAGGAGCTTATACTCAACGGCAAGTTTGAATTGGTCCTTATAAGATCCAAAGATTCTAGAAATTGTGTCCAGACTTCGAATGAAGAGGAAGCTAATGTAAAGTTAACTAGAATCGAATGGCGGATGCCTGTAATTCGTCTTTACGATGCTGAAAGTGTTCACATTCTAAACCTTGTGAAGTCTGATAGACCTCTACACCTTGCTTTTAGATTTATGGATCGTCATACCCAGCCTGCTGTACCCCAGACAAGATCTTTCACGTGGAATGTAGCAACAACATCTAAGCTCGAGAAACGCGCGTTCATCATTGTGTGTGCGCAGACTACAAGATTGGGTGATTATAGCAAGAACAGTTCCGAGTTTGATCACTGCAACATTACTAATTTGAGACTATTCCTCAACAGGAATACTACCCCTACCATGATTTGAAATTGAACTTTAAAAATTCAAAGGTTGCTTCACTATATGAAATCTACTATAAACTTCAAAGTTCCTATTATGAAAAAGAAATAATTATCCCCTCTTGAAGAGAAAGGATTTTCTTCACCGTGCACCATTATTCGTAATAGACTGTTCCCACCAACCCGAGGAGGTTATAAATGGATCTCTGAACATCAGAATCGAGATTCAACCATCCGCAAATATCTCCACGCAGACGTCACTGTACTGCCTGGTTCTAAATGACAAAGTATTTACCTACAAACCTCTTTCTCACGTGATGCAAGCACTTATATAATTATGTGTATGTTTGGGTGAATGGTTTTTGTGAAGGATTGTACTAGGATAAGTTCATGAATAATAAATTGAATTCATACACTAAAACACTCTTTTATGGACTTTAGCATACATTTAAAGCATTTTCCTTCTCCCCTCCTACTCCCTGAAAAACTAGCTGCTCCTGACTTGTAAAAATCATTTAAAATATTCAAATGTCTTTCAATGTAGGGTAATAGCCGTTTTAGGTTCCTTACACCATCAATGTCTAAAGATATAACATTATTATTTAAACAAGTAGTTATGAAATGAATTAAAGGGTCAAGAAATACAATAATATTGTCAGAATAAATTACATTGTCACAATATTCATCACAAGCAAACTGTTTTTCTTGGTGTAGGTAATCTTCAATCATTGGAATGTTTTTGAATATTATATCTCAGTCTGATTTTGTAATATAAACAAATGATTTATCTCTTTCTCAATTTATGTAGAGGGAGGGGATGTCATAGTATAGTCCAATGTTCACGTTATGGAAGGGGGATATGCTGACGTCATCAAGCGCGAGTAATCGATTCTCCATGCTCCCCAGGCGAATGCAGGGTATCTTCAATGAATAAGAAGACCATGGGACCCTCGTTGAGGATCCTCCTCTTACACCCCATTCTTCTGCTTTTTCTCACCAGACTCGTTCTTACCCTTCCTCCGCTCCCTCCTCACACTCCTGCAACATGTATTCAAAAAATGTTAGAAATAGGTTTAGCAAATGATTTCATTCGCCTGAAAGGGAAAATACATATATTAGAAAAATCCTCTTCCCTTGTCACACAAAAGTATGATTAAAGGGTGTCACACTCACTTCAAGGGTTTGCAAGGTTCTGGGTGTATCTCAGGCGGGCAATCAGGACTCGTCTGGTTTATCCGCTCCTCAACCCTCGTAGCTTTATCATCAGGATCGTAATGACGGAGAGTGGAGCGACATCCTCATCCATAGACTGGATATGGCGCTCTACAATATCAACATCACATCTTTCAGGATTCAGCTCCTCTATTGGCACGGGTACCTTAGCCGCAATCATTCGCGTTCGGTAATAATTTAATTTTAGGTTAGACACAGAATAGCATTAGAAGCAGTAAATGAATATGTAATTTTACATTTCTTCTACTTACTCGAGTTTTCTCTTCCTGCGCTGGTAGACCTCGCAGTTGTCGTTACATAGGAAGAAGGATGACATGCATTCATGTTGGACCGGGTTAGTACAAAGTACAGAATGCATGTATCCGATGCACGCCTCTGTGTCGCATTCAGCTAGGTGTTTCGAGACGAAGACATCATCAACTTAATCGACATCGCTAAGATCCTCCGCATCCTCCTCCATTCGATTTTAACTGAAATAATAAAATAATTTCAGGTTAGATTTCATTTAACATGCATGCAGAATATTACTGAATTATAGAAAAAAAATTTTACTTATATGTTCGCTCCTCGATAAACAGGACAGCTCTCTGTGCACACTTCCAATGTAGTCATCTGATCATGATGCGATAGTTGGGTACACAATACTCAATGCATTAAACCATTGCAGGTTTCGGTATGGAAGTATAAATAGTGAAAATAATCTTCTCCGCACTCGCTCCAGTAATCATTCACATCAGATGCACGATTATCACCAACCATTTCGATTATCACTGAACGAACACTGAAAAAACAATAAATGATTGCTCTGGCTGCGGTCGCTCCTTATATACTGTAGATACTTGTTCGGTGACGTCACGTGGTGGGTGTGGAGGGGGGTGAAACTTGTTATTACCAGGCAGAAGCCGGCTGGGTTTTTTCATTGCATGGTGGAAGGTTGCCTGATAGGTTAAGACCAGTGAGCCAACATGGTCGCCATGCGTCCTAAGATGTTGAAGTTCCGGTATTAAACCTGGATAGGACTGCAACAAGTGTGGGCGGTTCACATTCTTAATCACAGTGGCGTTTAATAGATGGTGTATGTATGTGTGTATGTATGTATGTATGTATGTATGTATGTATGTATGCTTGCATGCATGCATGTATGTATGTTTGTACGTATGTATGTATTATGTTTGTATGTTTATGTTCGATACCAGGGTTCGTTACTCATATGCTTTATATCAAGGGGCTCGTTACTGCGAATATCCCTCATAGCACCCCTGGGTTTGATACCAGAGTTCCTTACTCATATAGTTTACACCAAGGGGCTCGTTGCTCGTTACAATCATTCTTTTTATCACCCTTATCGGGTTTAGGCACGTGGCCATTGATTTAGGTAGGAAAGATCTTAAGAACCTCGGTATTCACAATACAAAAGAATGCCACGCGACCAATGAGGGAGGTGGGGGCGATCTTAAGCGTCTCGGCATTCCCAATACAAAAACGAAGCGGTATTTTTCCTTGACACCATCCACGCCATACAACACCCTATCAAAGCATGTAAGCTCAAAGAAATGTAATTAACCGCAATGATCATACACGTGTAGGGCTATTATCTGTCGGAAGACCCTTGTCAATCAAAACATCTCACAGGTGGGGGCACGCGGGATAGCCATTCAAAGGCGGGACGGTATATAAGCTCAAAGAAGTGTAATTAACCGTAATGATCATACACTTGTCAAACCCTTATCAATCAAATCTGGCAGCTGACACGCGACTCGGTATGCTACCGTCAAAGGCGCATGGGGGCATCATTAACCAATTTTACCACGCATAGCCATTAGACGTATCATTAGCGACGGTCATTAGCGGCCTACACATGTTTACATATGTATTACATATGTTACATGTATTAAACATGTGTAAACACGTGTTGTCGCATCTGTTTGAGGCTCCAAGTCGTCACCTTATTCCTACTAACATTTCGTCATTTAACAAAGTAAAAATCGTTGTTATCAGTTATAATATTCAATGTACTTTTATGACTGCAGTAACCGCCCGTTTCGAGTTGAAACCAACAGGGGAGAGAGAGAGAGAGCTGTTGTGTGCGTGTATTCAGAGCAAAAAAAAAAATTATCGTTCGGGTAAATAACTTACGATGCTACTCATTACGTTCATTACATTACGATGATAGCAAATACAAACGTACACTCCGATTAAAGATGTTTTCGTTCATAATTTCGGGGTGCATAAAGGCGTAAAAAGTAACATATTCTATTCGCTGTGATAAATATTGTAACATCACAGAGTATTGAAAATACAAATTAAAGAACAATACAACATTTATTTAATACAAAATCATTTCTCTCCCTAGGGAGACAGAGGGGGAGGGGAGAGAGACTCAGAATAACGGGATTACATGAATTGAAAAATGAAATGTTATCTCCCCAGACCTGAGCATACATTATGAGGGAATACTCAGTACGCCTATCATTTCTCCCTGGGAGAGAGAGGGGGAGTGACAGAGGGAGAGTGGGAAATTAAAAAATTGAGTTTTATTTATGGACGCTCTTTACCTCCTGTGGTCCTTAACGTCCCATTCTATATTGGGCGTGAAATACCGGTAAATTTGCTTAGGGACCTATTTTATCATGCTTGAGGGTCTTTTACGTGCCGTAAATCTACGACACGGGACCACTTTCTTACCTCTCTTCCGAAGGAAGCCATACTAAAGATTTTTACGCTCGAAAAAGTTTATCGCCCTCTGCCGGGTTTAAACCCGCGACCTTGGGAACTAGAGGCTAGCATGGTAACCACTACACCACGGAGGACGACGGAGAGTGAGAAAGAGAGACGCCGAGTGATTGCATATAGTGAATGCATTGAAACTATGTGTTTTCTTCAGAGGGAATGAATTTTGAGCTGCAACCAGTTTTCGGTACAGAAGAAGAACGTTATACATCATAATGTCGGCGTACAAAATAGGTATCGCATTCTTTTGTTAATGTATGATATTGAGTGCTGTCCGTTGCTCACGGCAAGATGTGTGCTAACCATGAATGCAGAAGTTGCAGTGGGTGATAAGATTATATAGTTCATTGAGATCCTTTCAGTACAAAAGGGTATGATAAAGTATATGCGACATAACCGCCGAAGAAGGCCTCTTTTGTAATGCTTGTCTCTAATAAAAGTTTGAAAGACTTTGCCACAATAGCTTGAGCGGTTTCTATTCACATAAACTACTCTATAGGCATGGTTTTTCATTCACATCTTATCGTTATCCGTAAACAAAAAAACAAACATTCACTGAATACACGCACCATAAAGATTCAAATTGTATTCCATTTAAAACGTCAATGTGTATTCATAAAAAATAGAACGTTTTCATGGTTAAATTCCATTCTCTGCAAAATGTTATTCTTTCTATATACATTCACGAAATAGAAAGCGCTTTCATAGTTAAGGTTCTTTTTAAAAAAATTAATAATTATATTCAAATGGTCATATATTCACAGATAGGACCCTTTTGCAGCTAAAAAGCCATTGAATTCCCAGAAAATGTTTTTCAAACTTAAGAGTTCCATTCAAAAAATGAACGTACATTCACAGATAAAAATTGTTGTGTAGCCTAAATCTTTTCGGTGGATTACATTATTCTAGTATAACTGGTCACCGCGCATATAAATCACCCTCCCACCCTCGCCAATATAATGCCATTGACTAAAATACCACGTGATATACAACCCCCCCCAGCAATAGCGAATCCATTTTCAATTATATTAAATCCGTGCGGATGCTCATTAAGGAGATTTACGGTTATACAAGAATGTGATTACGCTGGATAGAGCGACTCTTAGCATATTACACTTGGTATTGGTTACCAGTGAAGTGCTAAAACCTTGCTGTGTTCATGGAGAATCAACTAAATATCTGACTGATTTTTACAAGATATTCGTCAACTTAAAAATGCAAGCTGAGCGAGTTTTCTTGTTATTTGCGTCTTTCTAAAAGCAGAGTGTACTCATTAACTGCGAATTTAATTGTTTTATACGATACAGTGTTTGAAATACGAATATATGCATTGGAATCATATTTTCATCTGAACATCATTTTTAAAAAATAAATTATTATCTCGGAAGGTAACAGTGAAGTGTTATAAAATAAAGAAGGTACAGCTTTGTTTTTTACCTGAAATATTTATTTAGGAACAAATGCAGTACATTCACACTAATTTCTCTACTCACTCAGATATAATCGATATGTGTACACATCACAGGCTTCTCGCACCTCATACTTCTTGCACTTACATTCACATTGTTTTCCCTCAGCATTTTTCATGGAAATACGTTCACGTAATTTCTTTACTAGCGGTTTCATTTACTTTCATAGGAGTTTCACACCTCATTCTTCTTACACTTACACAGATGGCTTTCGCGCCTCATACATTTTACACTTACAATCACATGGTTTTCACGCATCATTCATGTTGGATCTACATTCAAATTGTTTTCTCTACCCGCGTTTTCATTTACATTCACAAGGTTCTCCCACCCCATACTTCTCGCGCTTACATTCACATTCGTTTTCACGCATCATTCCTCTTGGATCTATATTCGAACTAATTTCTCTAATCACTCAGCTAGAATAATATCCCTTTGTGAACACATTCACAGGGTTTTTGGACCTCATACTTCTCGCACTTACATTCACATGGTTTTCACGCATCATTGTTCTTGGATCTACATCATACGATTTTGTCATCCGCGGTTTCATTTACATTCACACGACCTTCTCAACTAACTCAACTTACAACATTCACATGACTTTCTCTACTCTGTCTTCTTTCAGAGAAACGATTTACATCTGCTAAAATATTTCGCGCGACTTTCTCAACCCTAGATTCATTTACATTCACATTGGTTTTTCTACCCGCTTTCTACTCGATGGTGCATTACAAAGGCACGAGAAACTATGAATCGCATAACGTCATTCTGAAATTTATTCGTCTTTTCAACAGATAGAAAACAAACAAGTTCACATATTTAAACATTTTTCCAGTTAACACTGCAAGCAACAATACGGCGCCAGAGCCACATGCATCAGAGGTAGAAACTCACGGCTTGGTCTTGCAAACTTTAGACTTAGAGAACCCGCAAATTATCAGAGCGCAGCAAGCACCCCTTGCAGGAGTCCGTCATCATCTGCATCCATGTATAACAGACCAATGGGCATTGATAATACTAGCCCCCGTCGCCAAGTTTATCGGGGGAGATTATATCATAACGCCGTCTCCTGTTACAGAGGTGGATGCCAACACGGGCATCGCTACAGAGGAGTCTTGCAAATGCGTTAACTGTGAATACAAGACTGCGCTAATACAGATGCTTAACGATGAGAATGGTACGACTAGATATTTATCACACTTAAGCGCATTTTATAAAAAATACAACTTTCCTAAGGGGTATATAATCCCGAAATCGATGAGTGTTTACTTCAGTATTTTGAATTATTAAATAAATATTCAACTTATGTCATTCCCTATCCATTTAAAACATTCTGTGAGTAACTCACATTGTAGCTAATTCTGTTTTTGCTTCTATTCTTATGGTTACTGGAGCGGGTTCCTCTGTGTCTTAGGCTGTGGGCGACGAGCATAGCTTACCTTCAGCCAACTTCTCGTAAGACTAGCTGTCTCCACCTTCTCCTTGATTAACGCAACCACAGTGCCTATAGGGGATGCCTATTCCAACTGAGGGGGTGTGCGAATGCGTGAAATGTGCATACAGGACCGTGCCCTTGCAGAATCTTCACAAATTGAATGGTAAGCGTTAACCTCATTTCTTCTAACTCTACTACAGTTATGTAAATAATTGGCGTAGCGTTAACGTATCACTCTTTCAATTTATTTTCTTCAATTATTAAATAAACATATATTTTCATATTAAACATTTCTATTATATTTAAGTTGCATTATCATTTTTCTCTTTTTGCACCTATTGTTATAGAACCTGCATCATCCGACACGAACCCGGAGCCTGACAATGGAAACAACCAAGTCTTGCTCCGGGGATGCAAGAGACCTCGCAAAGCTGGGGAAGAGGAGCACGGTCAAGAAACTGCCCCCACACCCCTCCAGGACCCTCCACTGCTATGGCGTTACCCATTGAAGGACCATCAGCACACAACCAGCAACAGTAACAAAAAACTAAAGCTTAGCTATGCACTTCTAGAATGCAAGGTTACTGAATCGGCGTTCAAGGGACGGCTTTCCAATACTTAAATTGAGAACGTTCTAGAAATAGTTGACCCCGTCGATTTCTGAAGAAACGCAGACATCTTGTGTTGGAGGAGATGGCTCCTCTACTCCGGAGGAACCCTTCAAGGTTTAAAATAAGCTCTTCAACAGAGGTAATCTATTTAATTCAATCTCCTGAAAAATAGCACGATCAAACTATCTCTTTCAATAGCAAGACCAAGTTGGGCCTTCAGTCAAGTAATCTTGATACCTTATTCACCACTATGATCATCGAAATGCTAGAAAACATATCTAATTTCGAGGGGGTGCGAGCTCAAAATCTCTGCACGCAGTCCGGGCTCTTGTTATTGGAACTAGCTTTTATGGCCCCCTTGAATGCCTCGGGATTCACAGAGCTACCTGTTTCAATCAGGAATAAACACGCTGTAGTAAATATAAAAAACAACGATGAATACTGTTTTGCATGGTGTTCGCTCGCTACAAATTATCCAGTGAAGACTCACGGTCAAAGGACGAGCAAATACCCTGCAGAATAGTTATTCACAGCATTCAATTATAGCGGTATAGACTTCCCAGTAAGTCTGCATCATATTTCAGACTTTGACGGCAAAACCAAGGCATTTCAATTTCCGTATTTGGAATAGAGAGCGAGAGCTCAATTATACGTCTATATCAGTCCAGTTATCTGAAAGATTTTAACGTGAATCTATTGCTTATTGAGCAAGATGGAAGATATCACTACTGTCTGATTAAAGATATGCCAATGGTGACAAGATCACAGCTCATTAAACATAAGGGGTTAAAAAGGTAATTATAAATGTGTGTGCGAGTCCTACCTGATACATTTCAATGATGAAGATGCTTTTAAAAGCATCAGGTGCTCTAAAAAGGGTGTCAGGTGCTCAAAATTTCCAAGCTGGGTGAAGTGATCGTGTTTCATTCTATTTAAAGGGTACTCCTGTATATTTTGTGATATATGCGGATATTGAGAGTGTGTTAGCCATAGTTCAGTCCTAACCTTCGGCTAACCAGAGCTGGACTCGGGCTATCCAACATCATGAGGCTATATCAACATCTCTCTAGCGCGCATGTCGTCATGACGACACATTGCCGGGATTAGTTATTTAGAGGTTCTTATGCTATCAAGGAATTCTTCGTTGAGCTTCGGGTTGTAGTTGATATGGTCATTGCCCAATATAGCCGCAATGAAGAAATTACCTTGACTGCATAGGATGTGACTGATTTCGACAATGCTCGTCACTGCCACATATGCAAGAAGGAGTTTTGAGGCGGGTGATTTGAAGGTCTGCGACCACAGCCATGTGACTGATGTGTTCCTGGAGGCTGCCCATAATCCATGTAATTTAAATAGGCGAATACCCCCAACTTTTTTCATTGTCTTAGTAGTTATGATAGACACTTTATGATTCACACCTGGCATATGACGACCAGCCTAAGGCGTACATCTCAAACTACTCCGGGATATATGTAAATAAATACGTCATTCAGATTTCCTGATAGCTTTAAGTTGTTGGACGATAAGCCATCTAGTCTAGCCAGTATGCTGAGCGGAAATGAATTCAAGATCACCAACAACTGCACCATTTATGAACATCAACACTTAGTGAAATATAAAGGAATATTCCCCTACAGCTATGTAGACCACCCATCAAAACTAGACGAAACCAAGCTGCCTGCATTACCAAACTTTGCCAACATAACAATACAAGACTATGAACACGCCGTAAAGGTCTGGAATACCTTCAAAATAAAAACTTTGGGTGAATACAGCGATTTGTACTTGAAGACAGACACGCTCTTGTTGGCTAATGCATTCGAGAAGTTTAGGGACCTCTCTTTAGATATGTATATTTTGGATCCCTTGGTACTACATCCCTCCAGTTCCTGTATTCAATGCAATACTCAAAGTCACCAAGGTCAAGTTGGACATCATCAATGCGTGGAAATGATCAAGTTCTTCGAGTCCAGAATCACGGGTACTGTATCAAGGAGATATGCAAAGGCGAATAACGCATACCTGCTAGGACATGACAAAACACAGAAAGACAGCCATTTAAAGTATTTACATATCAACAAACATATCTTCGATGACCAGTCCTATGCCACACAGAAGCATAAGTTGGCTTACAAAGCAGGAAATTGGGGCGATGAACTTCTCTGCAGGTGCCCCTGTTTCCAAAACTGTACACGTCCTGGAGGTTGACCTTGAGTACTCTGAGCATTTCCACGAAGAGTATAATGACCTTCCTTCTACCACAAAATACCATAAGGGGCCAACACAAGAAACTGCTGGAAACATTAAAGAATAAAGAGAGACACACCTTGCTTTACAGAACCTGCAGCAGTGCATTGATTTAGGCCCGCAGTTAAAGAGATATTTGGAGTGGTGGCATATGAGCAGTCAGATGGCTCGGGGAAATGTGCAAGAGAAATTCCAAATTCGGTCAGAATTCATGGAAGGAAATGAATAATACCGTATTTGGAAATTCATTGAGAATGTGTGTAAATATAATGATTTCCGATCCTTTCAAGTTGGAAGCAATGTAAGAAATTGACTGCGCGACCAACTTACGTTCGGAGGATTATATTCAAGGAATATATTGTAGGAATAGAGCTCGTCAGAGTGGAAGTTTTTATGAACACACCCTCTATATAGGGCAAGCCATCCGTGACATATCGAAACCAATAATGTACAACTTGTATTACAATGTAATGAAACCCAACCTTCAGAGCCTGACATTAAATTATATGGACACCGATTCGTTTATCTTGCAGACGTCAACTAATATCTACACATTCATCAAAGAAAACCCACAGTACTTAAATACATTCAGCTACATCCAGAATGACATCTACGGGATTACTTCGCAAAACAAAAAAGTAATCGTGTTGTTCAATGATGAGCTTTAAGGGATGAATAGGTAGCGTTAAGGTCAAAATTATACGCTTACGGATATGAGTACCAAACTGTCATGAAGGTGAAGGGTTTCAACAAGACCGGCATGCCCAACATAAATTTTGACCACTATTTTGGCTGCCTAAATAACACTAGAAATAATTGAAAAAACAACCACATTTCGAGGCTTCAAGCATTAAGTCTTAACCACAGAGATGAATAAGGACGCTCTCTATGTAGAGACGATAAAAGAAAACTTATTGAAGGCTTAGATCGGACAAGTGCCTGGTGTCACTATTGTCTGCGCATGGCTGACACTAGATGTATATATCTATAATATTGAGTTTCTAGTTTTTTAATTCTTACTTAATATAGTTCTTTAAGGAATTGGGTTTTCAAGGATTTTTTGTGTATATTGTATTGTTCTCATATTTTTAAATTCTACTTTCTTTTATTTTTTAATTCTTACTTAACATAGTGTTTTAATGGATTTTTTTAGTTTTGAGTATGTTGTATGGATTCTATGTATTAAACAAATTTAATGAGTTGTTTTTCATGTATATACACATACTATGTCAAACTAGGAAATCTTGAGAGGAAAAAACATGTTATTTTGGAAATGAAAGTGCTCTTTATTATTATAATTGCTTTTTTCCTACAGTAAATCCTTTCTATAAATCCATTGGGTATTATGCAATCCATAGCACTTCAAAAGAATCCTATTTCCTTGCTGGCGTAACACCTCCACCAGAAATGTATTAGGGTACAGAGTAGAGAACAGTTCATGTCCATAAAGGATTCCTTTATCTTCTCGCCATAAATTCTTTGGGTATGTATGTAGCAGGATTAGTGTGCTTCACACGAGCAACTTGAAAGATTTCAGCACTCCAATTAGCTTCAAAACCGTTTTCAAAATGCCTCTTATTCTCAGATATCCTCACATAATCACCAACACTAAACTTTCTTGGGCCCCTCTTCTCTCTTCGATCTTGATTGTAGTTGTATACAGTCAGGAGAAGGTCATTGTTCTTCACTTCGCTATGCTTAATTCGAATGGTAGTGTGGTAAGTGTTGTATTTTGCAATGACTTGTAGTAAAAGATCTAACCACTTGTATGATCCTTGGGCTAGAAACACATGATACATCATACTCTTTAAAGTTCTTATTAGTCGTTCAACAGCACCTGCATTCGCATGCGTATAGGTGCTGTAGCGATTGATGCTATATTTCGACTTTACATTTTTAAATTGATTGTTATAAAATTCTTTCCCGTTATCACTCTGTATGTTCTTAGGTAGGGTTACCATGCCTTGCAATTTATCTTTTATAGCCTTTGAAACTTGAAGTCCTATGTTACCCTTTAACGGTCTCGCATATACCATTTTAGAGCAGAAGTTGATTGCAGTGAGGATGTACCTGAAATACTTATTGATTCTTGCATGCGATATCATCTCAACTAAATCGATCTGAACCAGATCGTGGACTCTCTTGCTGATAATCTTTCGGCGCATGAAATTTCCTCGGGCTGGGGTGTGAACCTAGCTTAGTATATTTTGCTTCACTGCTGTCATGCTATAGTCCTTTCCATCTTCAGCGCTTGAATAATCCCTTCCAATTCTTGAGTGTGATGGTTATTTCCGGCATCTCTGGATGCTATAAATAGCCTCAGGCGATCCACCAAATCAATGGGGACGATCCAGTAGATGTAGTCTTGCTTCGTTTTAGGGTGATGCTCTTTCCACTGCAGGTCTAATCCCTTATCTTTCGCCACTAAAGGCTGTACAACGCTTCCATACCTTTAGGAATTACCTGAACTCAGTTTCCCGTGCCTGCTAAAGCTTTTTCGATGAGCATGCTTGCTTCACTACTTCGCTGTATGTTTCAAGATCATCTTCTAGTTAGACTTGCATTTAAGGTATTCTCTTGAAGATGAGCTCCCTCAATCCAGGGGTGGTTTCATACTATCGTCGCCTTTTCGGACTTTATTATTGAGAAAATCAATGCTCTTGTTTCCTAGCATGTATTTTCCATCCTCGTATTTTAATACATATTATGTATTCATTTCATTCTTGTCCTTTGAACTTTATTATGGTAACTCGAGACTTTCTCGTCTTTGTCATCTTTCGCTGATTCCTTCTTACTTGCAGTATTCTTTTTCTGTATTTCCAGTATATCTTGAAGCGCTTCTGTTACTGGATGAAGAGACTCAATCATCACTCTCTGGGCAAGCTTCTGGCCTTTAAGAGAGCATAGCTTTTCTCTTATAGCCCTTGCATACTTGGCTACAGATTCTTTAAGCCTTATGCTTTCGCTGTCCACCTAGAAACGACGCTGAAATTATGATTTCATGTCAGTATACCTCATATATCTAGTTTATTTCAGTTTATAAGAAAATTTTAATTCTATATTTAGAAAATGACCATATTTTGCCTATTTGACGGAGCAGTGAAGTTTAATCTATCCCTATTACAAATTTGGTCAGAGAGGGTGAATCCGTCTTGTTGTTTATAGCAAATAATACATCTGTCCTTATGATAGCACGTGTCGGTGACGTCATATAGCATGCAGCTACCCCACCGCTTACACTTGATTTGTGGCATTCGAGCCCCGAGGTTAGCATGTACCTCAGCGAATTCCCTCTGAAAGGCTCTGTCTGCAGCGCAAGTAGTATTGGGCCCGGATTAGCCAATTGGATTAACGATAATCCTGCCACCAGGTGGCGTTGGTGTCGCGGAAATCCGCCTTAATCCGTTGGATTAAGATGCATTAAGGTGGATGAAGGCGGTAAATTTGAAAGTGTTGCTAGCGGTAGGATTATCGTTAATCCACTTGGCTAATCCGGCCCCAAATGTTTATTTATTTTGTTCACAGAGATTGACAATAAATGATGTTTATGATTATACATGAGGATAAGATTTGGAATGGTAACTGGTATTAAAATAATAACGCTTTATTAAATAATACATACAATTTATTTTGAAAAAAACAGAGATTTACAGAATATGATTATACATAATGATAAGATTAGTAATGTTTACTGGTATTAAAAATAATAATAATAATAATAATAATAATAATATAATGGTTTATTGAATGCTACATACCATGTATGTATTTTGAAAACAGTAAATGATGATTATGTTTACTTGTATTAAAATAATAAGTAAAATAATAATATGTATTTATTAAATGATACATACAACATAGTAGTGAAAGAAAAAACATTATTAAGATGTATATGATGGTACATACCATCACTGCACACGGTGCACATTGTGTAATGTTTTTTGAGAAGATAAATCACTCTGAGCAGTCACTTTGTTTTTCATAAGAAATACGTTTAAACTTTGTGATGATGGAGGTGTTGTCGTCGTTGTTGTTGTCGTCGGTGTCGCTGGAGTCGCTATCGATGCGAAAAATGGTATTGATGGGTTTGGTGATGCAAGTGAGAAGAAGATGTTGAAAGTTGCCGTCCGTTTTCATGGGTGTGGGAACGGCGACGACGAATTCGTTGGTGAAGTTGTTGGAGTAGCACCCATTGGATGTGATATTTATGTTGAGGTTAGGTGTTTTGTTGTGACAGAGGAAGACTGAGAGTTGAGCATCTGCTGCGCATTGGATAGCTTTGGAAGGGAGGCACTTGACGTGGATGGCCTGGGGTTTGTTGGAGGAAAGTTTGATAATGATTTGTTTTTGATTGCCAAAGAAGGAGATTTGAGTGGAGAGTAATGAGACTTGAGAATATTCTCCATTGGCGGAGAGTTGGGGTAAAAAGAGGAGTTTGAGGAGGTGGTTGTTTCCAATGTGGATGGGTTCGGTTTCGCAGCTCATTTTGGTGCAAACTTGACGATATAGTTTTTGAATCCGTTGGAGAGTTGTTCTACACCTTGGTAGGTTATGGTGAACTTGGCGGTGTCGAGTTGTTGAATGAGATCTGGAGTAGTCTTTCCGTATCTTGCAGATAGAAAAACTTCCATGTCTTCGTCGATGTTCACAACGGTTCTTGTGCTGTATCTGGTGGGGTGTGATCTGACGCCTAGAACGGTGTATGGTACGTTCTCTTGCAGAGCAGCAACGCAGAGAATGTCGGTGTTGTTGGCGAGTTCTTCTACTTGACGAATGAGGACGTTTGCGTTCATGTTTCGCTTTTGACACAACAGTGGCAGTTTTTAACGAACGGTGGTGGTCCGTCAAAGTGAGTTCTTTGGGAAGGTAGGTTGTAGTGGTGAGTACAGCGACGGTATGGTACGCAAATGTGTTGACGGTGAATGGGCAGTTGCTCCTACACGGTGTCTACGTCGACAGGAGGATAACTTGAGAAGCGTTTGCATTTTGAAGGAGAACTTCTCGTTCTTGAGACAGGAGAACTTGAGTGCACCTTTCAATTTGTAGAAACATGAGAAGCACAGAGGAGCAATCGCAAGTCATGAGCGTTGCCTGTTGTACTTCCAGTTAAACTCCTGAATTCTTTGTTGAAGTTTGGACAGTTCCTGAAAATAGTAAACTTCGCATGTGTAGCAAAGCTTGGTGCTACGAGGATTGAGCACTTTCGCTGTACAGCTGGAGCAGATGTGAGCTGGGCACGAAACCACTGGCATTTCGGACGTTACATCCGCACTGTGTGAGAGGTAAACATTGGAGTTAATATACATGGGGAAACCACTGAAGTGGGAACGTTGGTTGCGTCGCATTTACAGGAAGCGTTAATTGCACACGCCGGAAGGAGTACATCCGTGGGGAAACCACTGGAGGGGAAAAAGGCTGTTGCCCCACACCCAACGGAAGGAGTACATCCGTGGGAAGTTGATGACCACATCCGCAGGAAGCGTTGATTATACTGGACACAGGAAGAAGCATATCCGTTGGGTTTTACCACCAGACGACATCCGTGGGATTGGCACACGCAGGAAGGAGTACGTCCGTTGGGAAGTTGATGACCACATCTGCAGAAAGCGTTCATTATGCTGCATACAGGAAGTAACACATCTGTGGGAAAGAAAGTCCGTTGGGATTTACCACCAGAGTTGCCTGCTTGTTTGAATATGGAATTGTTATCGTCTTCATTTTGAACTATAACTCTGTGTTCGTTGACGCTGAACAACCAATCACCGTGTATATGATCGGGTAGAATGTAGGGTGCCCAAATTGACCATTAGGCATCTACCGAAGCACCTGCGGTCCTGGTTAATCATTTCCTGCATTTTAGCTACGGAAATGTACTGTTGTTCGTAGAAAATGATGTATAATCCCCATGTGGCAACACATTGGAACTGTTGTTGTTCTTCATCACTGTCATGTGTTTTATGGGTGTGAGGAGATGGTTGCGAATTGGATGTGAACTGGATATCGTTAAAGTTGATGTTGGGAAACACAAAATAAATTTGCTCTCGCAGCTGTGAACATTGATGCAGATGGGTTTGCCGTGGTAGGTGGTATCGCTAAACAGAGTGCATAAAGTGCATTTTTTGAGGATGGCAATCCACTTCGTAGTTTTTAAAGACTTTGGTGTCTTGATAGTACACGGATAGGTAATTTTTGTATCCCATGCTGGAGGAGAACACTTGTTGCGATACCGAAGGACGAGAGGATACTGTGTGTGTGTGTGTGTGTGTGCGGGAGGAGGAGTGGAACACTGGTAGAGAGAGAATCATGCCACTAGGGTTGGTTTTGTGCGATGGATAGTGCGAAAGGAGCTTGGAGAAAATATTCTACCTCGAGAAAGGCTATAAAATTTGCGGAGCCTTGGTGAAATGAGTGAAGTTTAGGTTATGGAAGGGAACATTTGCGGCATGGCTGTGAAGCATGTTTTTGTGACATGGCATGATTTGATTTTGAACGCCAGTTTCTTCTTTCTGTTTGTGATACATGACGTCGGTAATGATTCGTTGTAGACTGTCCAACATGCTGAACTCTTGCTGGTTAAGGGTGATGGAGTCGCCTTGCAGGTGTGCGAAGACGATTTTTAGCCTTCCAAACACGTTTTTAACAGAGTGGCAACGCTGTCGCTGAATTGAAATTCCTCTAGACGTCCCTGTTGGTCATTCAAGCGTTTGTGAATGATGGGGATGGCTTCGACGAGTTTGTGCCACTGTGAGGAACCCATGACGACTGCGTTGCGCTATCCACATTTAGCAATGATGACGACGAGATGGTGCGGCGACTGGGGGGAAAACCCACACACACGAATGTGGTTTGTTGCGGGTTTAGAAAGTAGATGACACACGAAACGAATGAGTGTGAAGCACAACAACATAAAGAAACAAAAACAGAACGTAGCGCATACAGGTCGGACTAACCTGGGTGGCGTGTCTAACTGTGCGTCGCCCATGGTGGCTAAGGCGAGCGTTGGTTGGACGATGAGCCTTTTGATGTGAGCAGGAGCGCGTTCTGAATGCACATACAAGAGAGGGAATGAGAATGCGCTACGGAAAAAGCGATATGGGTAGTGACGATATCGTACACGAGCACTTACCTGCAAAGACTGGCAGGTCTGGTGGATGTCGGAGCACTTTGCGTGGCACACGTGTTTGTAGGCTTTGCGAATGACGTTATCATTGTGAGAGAAATCATTGGCGCGAAATTTGGAAAACAAGGTATGCAGAGGTAGGCCTGAACAGTGGTAGGAGAGGTAGTCTATGACGTAATGCCCGCAAGTGGTGCTGTGATAACCTTGCAGCCTTCTGGCGTTGGTGGACCATTTTGTCCCGCAGACTGAATTTAAGAACCGAAGAAAATGAGGCGAAAGGGGGCCTATCCCGTAACTGTCAAAGTATTCTCCGTGTCCGTTTTTATCGACAAAGATGCAAACCCAGTGTTTACCCTGTTTGGTGCTTGGGTCGGTGTTAGCGACTAGAGCAATGGGAAGGGCGGGAATGCCGCGAATTTTGGGAAGCCTATCACAAGGGTAGACACCTAAAAAGTGACACGCGTAGAGAGGCATATGGGCAGAAAACGCTGAATGTGGAACGTGCTCATGATATCAAAATAGATCTGTTGCCGTATATTTCGACCGTGCGATGTATTTCCGCAGCACCAGAAGAATGACGGGTTCTGTTAATTTATCGGCAAAACCGATGCTTATAGACACCGTCCCGTGGCGTTGGGCCGAGAAGTGAGATTCATTGGCGCTCATGTTGGCAGTGAGATCGAACGCCATTACCGTGTATCCTACAGGGTACGCTTCTCTAGAGATGGAGGAGCCTTCGTGTTTGAAGTGAATGCCAAGGTCATCCTGCAGCGTTTGAAAGCATTGGATGTAGTGTGCGTTGGCAAATTCGGATTCTAGAGTTTGAAAGGGAACGGGTTGCCAGTTGACGTAAAGTTAAAACAAGTTTAGCTTGAAATGCTGGAAGTTGTAGAGGTTTTTGTTAAAGTCGCCGGAGTAAGCCTTGTCCGTGACCATGGCTACGACCACTCTTCTGGGAATTTTCCCTATGAAGACGTCGTTAAACGTCATTACTCTGGACTCTTTGGGGATGCTTAGGGCGTGGAAGCTTACATCCTTGAGATGGTACTTTGCGTTGCTGTTTGCCAGGACAGCCTGGTGAGCAAGCTTGATGTTTAGCGAGGGTCGTACGGCTTTTAAACGCAGCGTGGCAGATTGGATTTCGGCGTAGGCTTTAAAGTCGGTCGAGTCGGAGAACAGATAAAATTGAGGAGAGGAAGGAGTGAGCATGGCGGTCATGTTGACGTTGCTGTGAAGCAGATTTTCCTGGTGAAACAGCGTTTGACAGGGGACCCACGAGTTGAACCACATTTCCGTTTTTGGTAAACCCGAGACCCTACTGAAACTCTGCATTGGCGATAAAATATCCATGATACCCGCCGTGTTCTTTCCCCAAAGGTGGGATTCTAGTTTGCTGCGCATGGCATCTTCGGAGTAATTAAGAAGCGTCTCCAGATGAGTTCTATAAGGGTAACCCGCTTGGGGCATGGACACGCTGACGTTGTTTAGCGAAATTTCTACCTGTTGAAACAGGGACTTTAAGGCAATGTTGACCAAAGTGGCGTTCACTTCGACCTTGACAGGCGCTCCTTTGTCATCGAGAACGTGCACCATAAGCTCGAGGACGACGTAGGTTAAGTCGAGGTAAACGTCTGCATTTCCCGAGTAATGAAAAGTGATGGGGGCATTCTTCGTGAGCGTGTTTTGCGGGATAAGAAAGACGAACCGAGACTCCTAGATGTTCATCTCAACGGGAACATCTTTGAAGAGGTTGAGTTCGGAAGTCATTACGAGAAAACCTTGCGCTTACCGTGTTTAAGCTTCGACTGCTCTTTTTGGGTTTGATCTATTTTATTCTCTTGAGACGACATATTCCGGGGCCGAGCATGTTATCCAGCTTTGGGTCGGTCTTTTGCTTTAAATTGCGTTCCACTTCCTTCATTCTCTGTTGAAACACTTTCTTTGGCGCCACACCGGCGGTGGTTACATCGGAGAGCACGTGAGCACCCATCTTGAGCACCTTCTTTCCAACCGCTTTGGCCCCACTCTTTAAAAAGGGCAGCACCGCTCTGAAGAGCCCACTGAGAGCAGAAAAATGGCCGCTTCCTTTTTGATAGCGCTTACCTCTGTAGAGAATGAAATCGCGATGATCGAATGCTCCGCCAGCCTGATTGAGATAGTACTGCGTGACAATGTGCACATCCATTATTGTGTATGGGCCTGAAGGTGAGAACTATAGTAGAGGAAAATCCGTCAGCGAATGGCAAGAGATCGCCATAACCGTTCCTTAAATCTATGTTTACGGTTTTGAAGTCTTGTCGAATCAAGGGTACCGAATTCTCGGGAAAGAACGTCTTTTCGTCGCTCAAGTAAGTGTTGTTGCTCTTTCGTATTCCACAGCCACGCTCTCGATGACCTGCACGAAGGTGTCGCCCACCACTTGCGGGGCTACTAGATCGCAATAGACGAACAAGGTGTTGCCGCATCCGGTGTAGCGTTGGGTTCCCCCTCAAACGAAGGCGTGCCTACATGCAGTGGCTCTGGGGGTTTGGGTATCGTCTGAGACGAAGCTTCCGTTGTGGGTCTTGTCTGAGTGGGAGTAGGAGGTCTTGCCGTACGAGGCGTACTGTGTGTGGGTTTGGCCTGCACGGGTGGTTTTACCGATTTTGTCGGTTTAGGTTTTGGCCTTCCGTGGGGAGCGTCGCTCAAGACGTCGTGGTCGGGTATGGTGTACGATTTGGCCGTGCGCACCACCGTTTCTACAAAGCCGTCAAATGGAATGTCGGGATGGGTTTCGGGTTGGGTGATGGCTGTATTAAAGCTTACCGTCTTCTTGCGTTCGTCGAAGAGAAAGACGTTTTCGACGTATAAAAGCTCGTTTATGGTAGTGTTTACGAGGTTCAAGAGGTCTTTGGGATTGTGCACGATGCTCTGCGGCATTTGTAAGCTGAATTTGGAATGCGTGGGTCGATGTGTCATAGTGTACTTGGTGCCCACTACGCGAGCGTCGTCTCGGGAAACGTTATAATATTTTAAGGGATACCTGATTTTCTACAGAGCGACTTCCCATTCGCCCTGCAGGACAATTCTCTCGGGCAAGACGTTTGAAAATTTCGCCGTGGTGTTATCGGTGAAGTGATCCATGGAAGCATTGCTCACGAGCGTGAGGGAGAACGGGGCGATTTTAATCATGTCTTGCGGATGGTCGAAGCCTGGACCCACGAGTTAAACTTTGCGGAATACCCCTTCCACTTTACCAAGTGTTGCTAGTTGCGTCCGCGGCCCCTAATCCTCAAGATTTGGTCAACTTTGAAAGTTTTGGGTAGCGCGAACTTTTGCAGGTCCTGGTGATAGAAAATGCGGTCTATGTCCTCTGCGGCGACATCCTTCAATTTATATACCACCGGCGTACCGCGCACCACGTCGGCTATCTGAAATATTTCGTCCGTCCAATTTTGCTCGTACCCCTTGTCAAACTTCAGTTTTTCTTTGGATGTGCGCTCGCGATCCCCGATGGAATATCTAGGCTTTGTTGCGCGCGGCGTTTGCCTGTTTCCATAAGGATTGTGGTACACCTGCTCAATGTTAAACTCGTTGACGTTCTGGGTTGCGATTATGATGGATCTGTGATACGAGCTATTGTACTACTCTAGTAAAGCCGGCAGAACCTCCATTTATTTGTGAATGTTTTTGTGCTTGAAATACCTCCACATTTTCGTTTTTAAGATGCAGTTAAAGCGCTCTACCACGCTGGCTTTGACATTATTCTTGGTAGTGTAATGTTGCACGTCGTGCTTCTTTAGAAAGGCTCGAAACGTCTTGTTAGTAAACTCGGTTCCCTTGTCCGTTTGCAGGATTTTAGGAATGCGCTGGAAAAAATATTGCGAAAGGCTTGCGCCACCTCGGTACCCAGCTTGGATTTCAGATGGACGGCCCATGCATATTTGGACAATACGTCGATGACGGTGAGAATATACACGTAGGGTTTGTTATGTTGCCTCACGTTGTTCATGACGTTTAGATCGGCTTCCCAAAGATCATCCATATTAGTTACGTGACAGTATCTGGTGGGAAACCTCTTTCTCACCGGCTTGTGCAAGATGTAACTGTCCTGAGTTTCGAGGAAGGCCTGAATGTCGGGCTTCGATATGCCCGTGGACTTGCGAAGTGGGTTTATGGTGCCCAGCCCGGCATTGGGTTCCGGTTTGGCATACACTTTTCTTAGCGCTTTCCATTCCTTCATACTTACAGAGGCTGCCAGCGGGGCTTGCGAAAATAGTAGGAAGGCGACTTGGATTTCTTTTTGGGGGCGACAGTGGGTTCAGTTTTTTGTTTTTGCGAGGGGTCGGCGTGCTCACCTTTATCGATCTGCGTGCACCTCCTGCTTCACCCGTATGCCTTGGTACACGTCATCGTATTCGTCCTCGTCTTCGTCCCCGTCTTTGTGATCGCTAAGGTAGTGTTTTCTCACTTTTGTCAAGAGATCCAGATAGTTACCCAATTTATATTTTACGAGCCACCACTTGTCGACGGAGAGTTTTGCATGCTGCACGTTCTCCATTTCTTTAACCAATGTGGAAATGGTTTTGTCAATGAGGTGAAGATTTTCTATCGTTTTCGGCTGCGGAGCAACAACGATCTGCCTGCCGTACTTCATCCTGTCAAATTTGACACCAGAGTACCCCCTAGGGAAGCTAATACGGGAAGGAGAAAAGCCGGTAAAAGCCTCGTTTTTTAATCAAGATTTTCTTCTTTTTCTTTAAGGGAACGCGTTTATCGACCAACTTTCTCCAAGACGCTTTATGCCTCATTAGCCGCTTCAAGCTCTTTGAGGGAAGTTGCACGTGACCTCTGCACACATTGACCATACATTCGCAATTGGCCTTGATGAGATTTTCATCGGCATTTTTTTAACAATTTTTTGCGCAGAGGGACCTTTGCCGTGGCCAAAGCCGACAAATTGCAGTGCTGCCTCGCCATGAGCGGGTTCCTTAGCTTGGCCATGCTTAACCTACCTCTAGCCATGTTTGCTCGATAATGAACACTGTGCGGCAATTCGCACTTTATTTAAAATCATCGGCCTTAGTGGCGTAGCAACACAATACTCTGTATGTAGCTGAACCATTTTGTTTGCTGCAACACACACACACTTTCCATTTTCCATCGAGTTGCGTCATAGGCAAAACAGGAAAGCATCAGCGTTTTCCAATGGTGGGCAACTGACGCCAAACAAAAGAAGACCCTTTTTTCAACGTCGCTGTGGGAAACAAAATACGAGAGCGTTTTTTCGGCAGGTCGCTCGTCCGATACCTGTATCGGTTATGCGTATATTGCATGCAATCCAGCACCAGGTACCCGTGAGGATGTCGGGTAGCATATTCGAAGGCCTCCGAAAGAAACGTCGAATTCCTGGGTTCGATCTGCTGTCAGAGCCTATCGATTTGCATCTTGTCTCTGTTGTTTTTAAACACCACGATATAATTGGCATTAAGAGAGATGTTTCGGTATTTCTGCCCCTGCGGAAACACGTTTCGCAGAATGTACAAGATTCCGAAGCGCTTATAATGCGAGTCCCTGGTGAAAAAATTGGATACGTTGTTACCAGCCCCTTCCACCATCAAATCGTCGAGGATGACGAGGTCGTTCTCGCCCACCGAATCCAGTTCGGAACTGCCTGCGTGCGTCTCGCACTTTAAGGTAAGTGGTTCGAGTTTCGACGAATACTCCGGCGGATGGCACCACAGAACATTTCTGGGGCACTTGTGGAACATGTCATCCGCGTGCCGAATCAAGTTTTTCACAAAAGTCGATTTACCGCAGCGCGACGGTCCCGCTATCAGCATCGTGCAGGGGAAATCAAACCGTCTGAGGTCGCACGTTTCGCGCATGGTGCCGCGCGCAGGGCCGTGGTTTGAAGTGACTTGCAACGCTTGTTAACGCCTCATTTAAGTTTTCTTTTTGTAACCGTAAGGATACGAGTCGAATTCGTCGGCGATAACACGCTTGTTCACCACCATCCGAAACGTCTTCACGCTCGGTTCGGTGACGACCGTCCACGAGGGTTACCTCGAAATCTGGGTCCCCGCGAGCGTCACCGTGCTGCCATTATCCCTCAACACCATGTTGGGAATCACCTCCGCATTCACCGCCTCTAGATTGCCCGAATTCAGCGTGATCACCTTACCTTGCACACCGAGAAGTTCTTGCCCGTCTTCGGGCACTTAATTTCCATGCAATAGCTCTTCGGACCGGTGGAGGCGAACCTGGGGATGAAAGACCCGCGACCGTCCTTCTCCAGATCGTCCGTCATGTCCCCAAGGAGGCGTCTCACATATGGGGTCCACTCCCCGGGGCGGCAACGACGACGACGGAGTCGGTGTCAAAGTAGCACACCCGGTCTCCCAGATGCTTAAGGTAGGAGTAGAGCGTGCGCCGTGGTGTAGGCCGAAATGACGGCGTTGGCTGTGGGGTTCACCCTGGAACTCTGCTAGCAGCACCTCCAAAACACGTACATCACTTGGTTGGTCACGGGCACGTAGGTCCGCACTTCCAACCCCAGGTCGTTGAGCAGGTCCAGGAGGCGTTCGTACCGGTCCACCAGCTCGCACGTGGACATGTTAGCGCGCTGCCCGAGCTTTCCCCAGAACGAGTTCAACATGAGTTTGGAAAGCTCTCGCCTGCCGGGATTCGGTGCTAAGGCCTCCGGGTCTAGGGAGACGCCTTCGTGCTCCAAACCTCCCTCACGTACCGGTCCCTCGCGGTAGGCGTATCGCAGTCCGAGGGCCACCTGGAGGCTTCGGACTTGATCTTCAGGAACTGGTTCACGTAGCCCTGAAACAGTCCCTTGGCCCCGGTAACCGGGTCGAACTGCACTTCGTCGTACTCCCAGATCTCGTACACCCGGAGCAGTCGGTATCCCTCCTGCAGGGCCACTTTTATCTCGTCGATGACACAGGAACCCGTCAAGGCTCTCTCGTCGTCTTCGTGGCGGCACTCATCCTGGTTCTCCGCTTCTGCACAATCGCGGCATAGCGAAAACATCAGCTTGCCGTGCATGCGCGCCGGCAGTAACGGGTGGTACAGGTTTTGCGGCGGTAAAACCCGGCACTTGAGCAGCCCATCCCGCACGTCTTCTAAGCGCGGAAAGCGATTCACGTGAACCTTCGTGTAACCCACCGGGTACGGCTTGGTTTTGTTCACCTACGGGTACGGGCTGCACACGTCGTAATAGTAAAGCTTCCGGTCCCCCTTGGCCTCGCAGTACGTCTTATTGTAATTGGTGCGCCCTCTATAGAATGCGTCTCTGGGGTTCAGCGGTTCGGGCACAGGGAAGCGCTTGGCATGGCGCGCGAGGTCCTCGTTCGCCTTCACCATGGCGTTAAACTCGCTCTCCCACATCTCTACCATGGTTTAGCCGGCATTCCTGATATCTTGCGGCACCTTCTCGGTGCTTAATATCTCGAGGCCATGGGTTCGTTGCTGTATATCACATGACGACTGTGAAAGCATCGCCTGCAACCCTGGTAGAAACACCCGTGAAAGAAGTAGACGTATTTCTGATCGCGTTCCTCTCTGTACCTGTTCACCTTGTATCCCGCAATTTTAACTTCTCGTCCTCTCATGGCATGCTGAATGATCCCCTCGTTTTCTAGCTCTAGCCAAGACAGCCATATGCATTCTATGCGGGGCTGCCTGTCCGCTAGGCGGTATCCGTCGACGGGTAACATGCCAATGGTTTTGGGCGGCATGAAGCTCTTCCTATACACGCACATGCACGCCTGGGCAATGGTGACGCATTCCCTGAACGGGTCTATCCCGTTCTCGTCTAAGAATTCCTTTCTAAATTTGGCAACTCAGCAAAAACACGTCCATTTTGCAATACGTCACCATTTCCATTTTTATGTCAAACACGTATTCGGAGGCCGCCTTCTCATCGTGCCACCGCTCGAAGGCTGTTCGAGCTACTACCGACATGCCCTGCGGGCAGTAGTACTTTTTGTTGGGAATCGAACCCACGTAGTGCTCGTTTTCCTAGGTGTTAAACAAGTAAGGAAAATAGCCCTTGCATTCCTTCAGTTCGAACGTCTTTGAAAAGCGAGACAGTGGCATGGGTATAAAGTTCAGCGACGTTATCGTGTGTCATTCTGTATATCTTACTTCCGTTCATAATAAGCTCTGGCGTCCGGTTTAGGTGTTCCACCATGTACTTCAACAAAATCTGTCCATCGCACCCTTTCAGGTTATGAGCCGCCACGATAACGTCTCTGGCTTCGAATCTCGCCTGCACAATGTGCTCAAAGAACCGTTTTACAGGCTCTTCCATAAACACCCATTCTTTTACCCCACACTCGGTACAATACGCCAACTTGCGCCATTCGTCGATACAAAGCGGACAGGCTTGATATAACACGCACAAGTTAGGAACGTGTTCGTACGTGTTCTGTTGCCCAAAGTATGGCGTGTTTTATGTGCATTCAAAGTCAATAAACATGAACACAAAATTATTTCTTTTGCTTTGTGAAACGTACAGTTGTGTGTAGCACATGTGGTTGTTCTGCACATGTGTCTTGCAATGGGTGCAAAACTTTTCTCTGCACTGGTGAGCGGCTTTTCGGTGCCTCAAATTAACAAGTTTATGGCACGATGTGCATACTTTCTCGACGTCGCACACCGACAGCATTTTCGGGTAAAAACCGCCCTTCTTTCCATGATTCTCAAAGCAGGTTGCACTTTTAAAGTCGCGGTTACACGCGCCACAGTGTATGAACACTTCATAGCGCTTAGGGCACTGCTGGTGACATTTTGGGCAAGCGCACCGCATCGATGTAATTCTTTTGTGTGCCCTGAGGAATAATGGCAACGTCGACAATAACATTTACATTTATAACACTTGTGCAGGGCTACAATGCCGTTAAAGTGCCTCTCGTGGAACATGACGTCAATGGGCTTATCTCCTTCCTTCTCTGACGCGTACATGACGTGCTTGCCCGTATGATCTGAAAACACCGTCACCGCGTACCCCTTTAATATCGCGTCAAAGTGTCTGACATCATCGATAGTAAATGGACCATCCGTCTTTCCTACCATTTGGCACAAGGCTAAAGCTTTTTGTTTCTGGAGGTATTCCGAACGTCTAATGGTTTTATAACCATCTACTTTAGCTTTGCAAACCGCCATAGCTCTTGCTAGACACAAGCTGTCTTTGTTCATAATTTCAACTATGCCTTTATTGCCGATACAGGCATCGCAAGGCTTGTGGCACGAACCCGACACCTCCTTGGTCCAAACAAAAGTCATTTTCAAAGGCCGCCATAGCAAAAGCTGTTGATTCCTTTGCATCACTTTCTCTATCGATTTTATAACCGCTTCCGCATTTACCTGGTCCGTGCGTCTAACGCTCATGTTAAAAGCTTTGGACGGGTGCTCCTCGTCCGCAATACTTACGCCTAAATATCCCGGTTCGTTCTCCAATAGATTTTGTTCGTAAACAGAAGCGACAGCCATTGCTCTGGGTTTGCATCTCTGGGTCCCCGGGTTCACAGTAATTTCTGTTTCCGTGTAGCCGGAGAAAAGCCTTTTCATCGTTCTCTGTCTATGGGATATAATGTCGAACCTGGGCTGCAAGGTTCCAGCTTCGCTTACCCCATGTTTCTGCTCCATGCTTCGTGCTTTGTTCAACAACAACTAAAAAGCTTTTTTCACTCTCAAACTCTTTGGGTACACGCTAGCCAACAATATCAATGTGCCTCCACGCGCGTACTGCGTATACCAAATGGGACTTTTTTTCTCGCAAAAACAACACTTCCAATATATCGTAAATGTTCCAAAAGCTAAAACCTTATAATTCCTAACCAGGTCGCTTTTCTCGCACAATTCATACTTTAGCGAGCCGCTTATCGCCTCGTGCTTTTATATGCTGCTTATCGGAACCGCAACTTCCGCATGCGCACTTAGTTAAAGGTCTCATTGAAACTCGGCCTGTTATGGCGCCACAACTTCCAGAGTTGTAGTCAAGCACTTTTCCGGTGCACTTCCGGTCACACCAGCGCACCACCGCACCATCCTGTTGCGATAACAATTAAATTTTCCTAACATCGACCACACAGCCACATTTAAATATTTTCGGGCTGCAGAAGGAACCGCTCCAGAAAAACCTGCTCCCGGAGTTTAACCGCAATTGGGTGATCCAACATTCCAGGCCAAACTGCTGCACCAACCAGCAAGCACAGGATGACCACCAAGAGAGTGTAACCAATCTCGGCATACCCTTGCTGTTGCCCATTTCCCAGCAGGCTCGCCGACGGTTCATGCTCCAACCAGCTTCTTTATCCTTCACATCTTGCTTCGTCCCGCGTTTGGTGTCGTAGTGCATTAAGCAAGCAAGTTTCATGTCTTCTTAGTGCTTTTCTTTTAAAAAAAATATCAATATCATCGTGCAGTGGTGTCTTGTATAACAAATGTTTTTCGTGTGCAGTGTATTTCTTTCTTCCCTTATTTTTTTGTTATAGTTTTTGTAGTTTGTTTTAATGTCTTTGCATCGTGTTAAGTATAGATGTGGTACTGTAAATACAGGTTTCTGAGCCAAAACTGTCAGCTACATTGTTGTTACAAACCGTATTACGTGTCCAATAATTCACATGCTAATTCTTTTCTGTCTCAACCTTATTATCGTCTTGAATGGTATGTAAGCACCTCTCGTGTTCCTCTTATATTACAGCCAAAGCGCCTGTTTTGTCAAGCGCTACGCATCTTGGAACTTAACAATCAACTCAACCCGTATAGTCATTGCAAGCCAAATATATGCAGGTGCTCAATAAGCAATTAAAAACAAATCAATAACTGTACACTTGTGTAGCAGCAATTTTTGTATGTCATACACCATGTACTGTTGTGAAAAAAACTCTGGCTACTGCACTTCGTGCCTTGCCATAAAATACGATCACAAAGTATTACAAGATCTTTTAAAATACTACAAAGTTTTCACTGCGTGGTACGATACGCGCACAAACTCTGAAGTGTACACTCCAACATGTCTCGAGTGTCAAGCACGACGTGCGTGTTTCATAAACAATATCACAATCCCTTTGCAATAACCGATCGCCCTGCCATCGATGTGAAGGTTACGTTCCATAAAGTGTTTTAATTGTTTCTCAAAGCTCATAGGTTATACCATGCACAATGTTAACCCTTTATCATTATAACTTTTTTGTGTGTTTCTTTTTTACAAATTTTGTTTGTTGTCTTTTTATGTACTTTTTTGTTTTTTGCACTGCACACTTTAAATGCTTATATATATCACTATGAATCCTTCCAGTTTGTGTTGTTATTTTGTTTTTTATTTCTCTTAAAATCATTTTACCTAGACAGAGCTCAGTTCCTTCTCCTTGTATGTTTTCTTAGCTGTCACAAAAACAAAATACATACTACTACTAGTACAATAATATTTAAAACAAAAATGCTAACCATCAATTCTGCCATGTTCGCAATACATTATATCAAACTAATGCAAAAACATATGCAAAAAAGTATTGCAGTATTATTGCGTTAAGTTATATCATGTTTTGTTGTTGTATAATTCATGTATTATATTTCAGCTTCCTTTTCCTTTTTCATTTCGTCTGAAATTCTAATTCCTCTCCCTCATCAACATTCCCTCCGCCAACTTCCTCTACCTCCTCCTTTCCCTCCTCTTCCGGTATTGGGTCTTCGTCGTGCGTTTGCTCATAATTAGCAAATTCCTCCTCCTCTCCTCCACCTGTACATGCGCTTTCCAATTTTCCAATCATTTGCTTTAATGCCTCAAATTCCACGTACATTTTAGTTACATTTCCTTTTATTCTGTTCACTAACTCCTCTTGCTTCGTCACATTCTGCCTTTTCTCTTCCAATTCCCTTTTCATTCTTTCCACCACTCCCTGCATTCGTCTAACCCTTCTTTCACATTCTTCCTTTTCCTTCTTCACCACGTCAATCACCCTGTTTCCTTTCTTCGCCTTTCTATCGCAGTCTTTTTTCATTTTTTGCTTTATCCCATTCACCCCCTTTTTACATCTCTCAGATGCTGCTTTACGTATGCTAGTCACCGACACCCTCCCCGCATCCCCACCATTTCCATTACATTCCAAATTTATTTTCAAATTCCCCTCCACAGTCCACCTAGAGCCCCGCTTCACCCTTGCACTCATCGTCTTTCCTTCACCTAAATTTAACTGCCACTCACCCCTTTTTCCACATTCGCCAAATATATATAAAATTTCAGAAAAGTAGGAATTCATCTCATTTACAACGCTATAAGCCACCATAAGCTCACTCTCCTTTGGTATCAACTTCCATTCCAATTCCTAACCCTCCTTCAAGTCTACCGTAGCATAAACAAACTACAATCTACCATCTCCACCAGAATCGAACTGTTGTCGCTTGCATACGTACTCACAGGTTTTTTTATAAAATTTACACCTGTCATCCACACCTGTCTTACCTTCCCCACACCCACATCTCCCATTTAAAGTGTAACCTTCCGGACATTCAAGTTGCCCCATCTTCACACCCTCATACATCATACCTCCACATCTCTACCCCCTCTGACATCTAGTTACCGGCTTTAAACAATTATACACGTTCTTAATAAAATCAGAACCAGGTTAATAAAATCAGAACCAAACCTACACCCGCTTCCTTCCGGTATTCGCATGCACAGTTAGACATTCATTCATTATTTGTTTACCCTCACCTTATGTAGGACTTACACCCCCAGGACTTACAAGCGGGTGCCTGGGGTCAGAGGCCCGTCGAGGAGCAGACACTCATGGATCAGACAGAACACCCAGGATGGGTGATCAGCCCGATGCCTGGTATGGGATGAAGGAAGTAGATGAAACGAAATGTTGGTGAAATGGATGAAAGGAAAGGTGATGATGGAGCTGTTGGTGGAATGAATGGCGGGGGAAACCGGAGAACCCGGAGAAAACCCGCCCAGACGCCGCTTCGTTCACCACAAATCCCACATGCAGGTCCCTGGGATTGAACCCGGGCCGCCTCGGTGGGAGGCGAGCGGTCTAACCACTCGGCCACGGCGCCGCCCACAGTTAGACAACAATTCGTAATCCTTTTCACATCTTGTCACACTTTCCAAGTGACCCGCTTCGTCATTCAGCTCGAACCCACACCTCCCAAAACTAACGCAGCTCCTTTCTGCCCTACCAAGTCCTACTATCACCAACGCTGTCACTATCGCAATCATCATTCCCATATACTTTTTACACCCACAACATTCCCCTTGTTTTACCTTTCCCCTCACCCTAACATACCCCCACCTCCTTATCTTTCAACCAATCATAATCTCTTTTATTCTCACCAATCCACACCTTTCATTTATTCCATTCCACCAATAACACCACTTCTTATTCTCACCAATCACAACATCACACGTCACTTCCTCATCTACGTTTTACCACTTACTTACAAGACTCTTTCCCTTCCCAACTCTTCAAAAACACACACAGCAAATTTCTTTCTCCAGGTCACGTGGCATTAAACTACCCCATCACCCTCAACTCCACTCTCTTCTACCTTTCTTTCATCACCACATATCCTTCCAACCCTTATCTTCAAACTTAATTTGGCCCACGGATTAACCAACGTGGATTACCATAATCCTACCGCTAGTAACACTTTCAAATTTACCGCCTTAATCCACCGTAATCCATCTTAATCCAACGGATTAAGGCGGATTAACGCGACACCAAAGTCACCTAGCGGCAGGATTATCGTTAATTCAATTGGCTAATCCGAGTCCAATACTACTAGCATAATAATATGCTCCCCTCTCATTTGCACCAATACAGCGTTTATTACGTTCACCTGTGATTTAGGAGTATTGACATTATCCATAACGATTGTCAGATGCTTATCCAAAGTTTTCTGTCGGCTCGCCATAGTTTCCAGTTATTTTTCCACTGTTTCTGTATCATCGCTACTGGTGGAACGAAGACTGCTGTTTAATCCTTGCTGCATTTGATTTTGTATCTTCCGCACTAGGGCTTTAAAAAGTTTTTTGGTTGCTGCATCGCTGTCATAGTAGATCTGCTACCTCTCCTATTCTTCATTTTTGAAACGAAATGTTCTCATATGAATCGAGCGGGGACGATCTTGCACTTATATGTTATAGTCAATGTTTCTTATTCGACACGTCGTGATCCTCTTGAAGTAGTTGTATTAACTTCACTTTTATTTGTGTAACATAATATTGTTTCAAGCGTCACGTTTAAGAGTATTTTTATCCAGATACTCCATTAGAGCGTCATGTTGCAAGCCTAGCGATTTCAGGATGTGTTCCCTAAGCATGGTTTAAGTTTTCCCATGCGCTGATTTGTCGTTGTTTCGGTAAACTCTTGATAGGAAGTAGAAGACCTAAGCGCATACACCTAAGCGCAGCGTTTAGTTGCATCATCGTCTTCCTCAGGATCCTGAACAAAGCACAGTATCTTGTTCCTGAACGGGTAATTTCCTTTTCCATCTCTATTTATAATGTACTGATTGCAGTGACCTTTCAATTGGCGCAGCGTCTGTGATCCGAACCTGTCAATACTCATGACGAATAATGAATTAGCAATTTCGTTATTATTTACTTTATTACACATATCCAATGTGCTCATATTTCGACCCTCATTCACGGGAAATTCGGGAAATATCACCATAAAGGGTCCTGCTTCTGAAGAGCTCTCCCAAACACCTTGGCACAAATTTTTAAACTCTGTATACATGTCTGTGATTAGGCAATCTTCATATGCGTGCTTCAATTTTAAATTATTTTGTCTCAAGGGTATAATCCTGTTTGCATTATCGCGAATTAAATGCCTTGGTACTTTGGCATAGGATTGTGCTAGATATATAGAGTGCACATTTCGATGCCTGTCCATGCTGTAAAAGGACGCGATCTTGTCTTGCTTTTCTGTGATGACATCATCAAATATAAAGGTTGAATTTTCTTTAACTTCTGATGGATGCAAGACGGTTTCATGAGTATTCACTCCTATACCTTCAATATTTCCAAGCAGCTTAATTAGATATTGATACTTTGGCTGATACAATGACTTTGAATAAATGTGCAAGTTTTCAAATTGTAGTCCATACTCGTGAAGCATCATATTCTGTAATATATTTTTTCCAGCACAGGAGCCCCTAGAAGGAGTTGATCTAATAATGATTGAAATTATGAAGTCCGGGATTTAGATACTTACAACACTGTAAGTCGCCATTGGGGTATGCTATCTCAATACAATTTGAGATCTCCTTGTGGTTTACCGGAAAATATGCATTTTTCAGCCGTTTGATTCTACCTTTCCCGCCTAGCCCAACACACGGCTTGTGTGGAAGAACAATTAATTCCACTCATTGTATTGCCTGATAATTTATGATAAAGTATTTGCATACAAGCCTCTGACACATATGATGCAGCCTTTATTTTAAATTTATTTACTGTTGTAATGTAAAGAATTTTTAGTGAATAAAACAAGTTGTAAAGGCATAAATTCATTCTTTTTATTATTTTTTATATTTTTATATTCCAACTCCTCGGTCCTACATATGGTATTATACTTGCAATGGGTGTGTTACCTAGATGGTAATCAATACATTATTCAAGTCTTTTTAGTTGTGAAATTTCATCACTATTTAAAAGTATTTCACAATCATTCAAATTAGTTCGCAATTCTATTTTTTTCCTTTTCCATATAAGCACTGGCATTATAAGAGGAAACAATATTTTCACTATATTCCACTCGCGGGCACTTTCTCGATTGGGAGAATGCTTGAAATATAGGGAGCCTCTTCCAAATTATCTCCCAATCATGCATTGTCATGAATACAAAATTATCTCTCTTTTTCAGTATAAGCACTGGAATGTTGTAGAAGAACCCGATTCTACACTATGGCCTCTCGGAGCTTCTTGCCTGCTTGTTTCTTCGGGTATCGACCCTGGTTATTCTATCCTCCAAGAGCTGCAGCCTCCTTTGTAGATCGTCAAAATTGATCTTATTATTATTATTATTATTATTATTATTATTATTATTATTATTATTATTATTATTATTATTATTATTATTATTATTATTATTTCCATGGCCGAAACATTACACAATTAAAATCTTAGTAAACATACTTTTGGAAATGGGCGTAGCCTAAAATGAATTCTATTTTGTTAGGTTGCAGAGAAATCAATATGCAAAGAGTTTTTATTCCAGTTATGGAAATACTCACATCAATGTTTTCCTAAGTTCTGTCTACTTGCCGGGGGAAGGCTCTAGAGTCGTCTGTATTAGATACCCTCCACCATGAAATTGGATCCCTAACCACTATCTTTACGATTAGTAGCCTGCGCTGGTGCTGTAAGTGGGTATTCCACCTTATTCTCTGCTCCTCTACTCTCTGAATCTTTCTCGTTTTCAGGTACAGGCGTCGTCATTCCAATTCTGCAAAAGCCATAATGATTTTCAGGATTAGATATACCGAAATACTAATGTATGATAGTACTAATGTATCGAGATACTAATGTACAATAGTATTGCATACGTAATTATTTACATTAATGATCTCCAAGTTTACTTATACAGTGACACCAATGTACGATCGTATTGCACATGCAATTAGTTTAACATTGCTACTTTAAAGTTCTCTACCTGAACTGGTATAGGCTGTAGTTTTCATTGTGCGAGAAGTATGATCCCATCTAATGGTATACCTCATATTTGACGCTTAGGACCGCGTGAGTATGTTCATTACAGTACTCTGAATGGCACAGGAAGGTGTGGCTTGAAATGATGCTCTCGATCTCATCGTCCTTTTCGGAATCAGCATCCCCGAAAGGAAGGAATACAGTTCAATGAGTAATTTTATTTCTCTCGTTATAAACTTTTTTAGAAATAGCATTGAATAAAATCTGTACTTATATCATATTTTTTCGTAGATGGGACAGTTGTCTGTGCATATGCCGAGAGAAGATATCTGATCATGATACGAAGGAATTTAACACACCATACAGTGCATGAAGCCGTTGCTCGCCTCTTTATGATAATAAGTGTAATGGTGGGCCTCTTCTCCGCACTCGCTTTAAAACCATCTATCGTATTATCGTCTCGATTACACATCAAATAATATTTCAGACAGGGGCGAATAGGCTTCTTATATACGCATGATAGAAAACTGGTTCATTAAGTCAGATATACTGACATGTGGTGAGGGGTCCCAGGGGGGGAAGTTGTGCAGGCTGGGCTGGTTTTTTATTGTGATGCAAGATAATCCAGAAGCGGCTGGATGATGGAATGCAGAGGGCAACTGATGCAGGAGATGTTAACTCATATTTCAGAGGGAAGTTTTTTGATATCTCTGTTTGGAAAAGTCGAGGGTGCAAATCAGAGAATGGAATGTAGAGGGGGAGGACGTAGGTGTGCGTTTCATGTCATATCAGGTGTTTGGGTATTGCAGAGGGATGCAGGTGTGTGTTTGGAAGATTCGAGCGGGCCAGGTGCAAAGCAGAGAATGGAATGCATTTCATGTCACAGAGATGGGGAATACCGAGGGAAACAGGTGTTCAGGAACACGTGTGAATAGAATCCAGTTTCCCTTTGTCGGAAAGGGTATCAGAAGAAAAGTGTCTTCTCTCTGGGGACGGCATTCATTGTTCACCAAACAATATGCAGGTATCTCAGTGCATGGGATCCCTTCTGTCTTTGTCGAAGAGGATGAAAATAGAAGAGGCGTCTATTGTCTGAGAGGGAGCGGCCGACAAAAGGACCTGTCATCCTTTGTTCAACAATCAATAGAAAGTTTATGACACACAGGTGTTCTTTGGAATGCAAGGAGTGGGTTGATGGACAGTTGGGTCCCGAATATGGGTCCGAACCCGGGTCTGTGGTCTAACTTCATCATTTTATTACTACATAGTTGGAATGAAATATCCGCGGCATTTGTCTTATTCTACTACACAGCAAAGGGACCAGGCACCTTGAGTGTCAGAACGCTCCATTCGCTTGGTATTTTGAACAGCGAAATAGTAGCAACTCAGCGTACAGTAAATAATAGAAAAAATGAAGCACTCTGGAGCTGGGTGTAGCTCGATATGAAATGTTACGTGATTAATTGTGCGCAACTCCAATTGCACAGGTACATAGTATGGAAAATAACATTCATGGTGACAAATGCATTATAAGTTATCTACGTAATTACTTATTTAATAAACTAAGCATTACGTTCCTTTTTTCGTCCATAAAGGAGTAAAAAGGATAAAAGAAACTAATTAGTCACTACACCTTTTTATTAAGCAACAGCTTGTGTAACTACAGGTAATGCATGATAATGTAATTAATTTTCTGGAGTGCGATCAATTTGTACCCTGGAATATGTTTTCAGGAGGTGATTTACTTAAAGTTGCAAAAGCAAAATGCCAAACATTTCATCAGCAGAGTCCGTTGAACTGCCAATGAAAGATACTCCATTTTCTCAATATCATTGCTAGCTATTCCTATAGAAGTTATCAAATTTCCAGCTTCATGTTGCAATAATCCATCTTTTTCGAAATAATCATCAGCAGTTCTTTTAGTCTCTTCAGTTGCGAAACTCTTATGCCATTATTTATCATCTCCCGCGCCTGATGATGAATAATTCTTTCTCTCCATTATGACATGATTTCCACTATTGTATCTTCAATTAGTGTAGTACAACTGACACACTCTTCCTCGACGTGTGGATGACGTAAACATCGTTGCTATTGTGCATATTTTTCGATATGCCTGTTCGCTTTGTCGAGTAGTACATGGATATTCTGGGCACTAACAACAACTCTTTTCTACTCCGTGGCATTGTCAGCTAAAAATCAAGGCCCTCTTAGCAGGCATGTTCTTTTATAAATCCAATATATTCGTAATCAAGTATAAGTGTTTTGTAATTCCTTTTTAATCCTCTAGTAATTTATGAAATGAAATTACATGGTGTTTTGTAGCCCCATGTCCGTCAAAAAGACTTGGGCTTTACAATGGTGAAGTAATTATCAAAATCGATTAAGTAGTCTTTAAGATTACTCTACACACATACACACACAAACACGAATTTTCTCTCTTTATAACATAGATACACATTTTTTTTCGAATGAAGAAGACTTCACAGAATTTCTCAAAAAATTAAAGATATATAGTTTATTAGCTATGTAATAATCCTAAATGTATACTAGTTGTTTAATTAAAATCGTTAGAGCCGCTTTTGAGAAAAAAATAACAGAAAATGTAAACGGTAGTTTGGTATGGCGGATTTTCTTGAAAAGCTTCGTGTCGCAACTTTGGCTGAATTTAAGTACAAAGTTTGAAATTTCTCCGACTTTTGGTTTCCTACTTGTGCTGTTCACACAGAGACAGACACTGAGGGAATGTTCTCTAAAAATGTTACCTGGGTTCAGGGAGCCTCAAAACATGTATTTCTGGCGAAATCTCTACATAGATTTCATTCCATAGATCCATAGATAGCGTCCTATTTTACAAGATCTCTTTATTTTATGAGCATGACCATCGCAATATTTAATTTCGGATTTCTATAGCATATTTCTGTCTTCTTCTGTTTTAAGTTTAACGTCCTCTACCGTAGAGGTATATGCAATTATTGGATGGTGAATGAAGGAAATGTATATCAAGTGAGTCTAATGAACACAGAACTTAGGTCACCGCACATTCCTATTCTGAGTAAAGGAAAACCCCTGTGAAAAGATCCTTACCAGATAAATCACCGAGGGCGGTATTCATAGTCGATTTTGGTCCAGCCCAACTTGCTACTTCCGGCGGATTTACAGCGGACCATCGATTTTCTTATTCATAGACCGGAATTTTCGTTGGTCCGGAGATCAAATGCCTTGCTCGGGACCAAATTTTGGTCCACTCAGAGGGGTAGATTAAAGGCAGACCATATTTACAAAATGGATGACTTTGGAGTAATGGGCTTGCGTAGAATTCGCGAAATGAGACGATTGAGTAAAACTATGTACTAAAATTAGACATAATTGGAAAGTATGGCGACCTAAATTTCAAAACAAATACAGGTTTAGTAAAGCAACGGTTAAAAGGCTGATAAAACGGATTCATCCTAACCTACATGACAGACGACGATAACCGAGATTTGAGTATCTCAATTGGTACGATGCTAATAGCCCTTCCACATTATGCAAGAGAAGGGTATCAAGAGAAACACTACTGACCTTAGAAAGTCGCATTATAACTAATGACTCATATGTCATTGCTAGATTTACCTTCGTTAAACCGGGATTACTATGTACTTTGCGTAACATGACGGAATGTAACGCGAAGTTAAGAAACTCTGTTAAAGTAAATATCTAATTTGGATGCACTTAACATAACGGGAATGAACATTTATTAATTGTTCTTTTATTACTTAGTGCTACTGCTTCACGCCGATTGGTTCTAATTGCCATGCCACATTAAACTTCACGTAACGGGAAGGAAAAGTTTGACACTGACAAAAGGGAACATTATTCCGTATGCGGGTAGGAGGTATGAAATGTTAAGAAATTTACGGAATCGGAGTTTCAACATTGCAACATCGAGAGCCCTAAGCCGCAAGGCGTAGCCAAGGGATTTGAGGACCCTCAGTCTCAAAGTGTAGCCGAAGGATGTTTTTTAGGAGAGGAGTGTAGCAGTTACAACTGCGAAGCGACGACAGGGCGTAGCTGAGGGATCTGCGCGTCTTAACTCGAACGAGAACCTAGATACTACACAATCAACCCTACGTATTAAAAAAACCTGATTTCGTATATTTCTTAACATTTCACACCTCCTACCCGATACGGAATAATGTCCCACTTGGGTTAAGTTCGAAATAATTCAGGCTTTGCTTACGTTTTCCCGGCGAGGAGAGGAGGATTACAACTTCCGGAAGGTTTATGATGTATTAGAATTTCCTCAGGTAATTATTTCTGTATAATTACTATCACACAATATTTACTTGGTTAAGATCCAGGGTGAGATTTTACTAACAGCAAATGTTCCTTCCTATTTAAATACGATTTGATTCTGAAATTTTAAGGTTAAAGGTTAATATTCCAGCAAGTTAAATTCTTATTGAAATGATTAATAATGCCATGAAACCATGTGGATAAGAACGTTTCCAAAAGGGGAAGTGTGGCAATAGGTTAGAAGCATGCACAAATCTGCCTATATATGTATTATCTCCCTCCATACCTCCCTTTTGTTTTTGCGTTTGTAGAAACCGATTGCTTTTCAATAATATCCATTATTTCTTTGCATTAAGGAAAACAGGCATTTTCCTCCTCCGAACATTTTAATGCACACTTCTAGGTTATCTCCATTTTTTTTACTTTGGGCGAGGAGTGAGGACTGAACCGATGAAAAAACAGCTGTGAAACGACCATAGAAAGTAAAAACTAGGGAATAACAGTGGTTAGTTTACTACTCTATGGCAGTCGCGCATGCGCAGAACTACCTTTCTTCGTTGTGTAACATTTTCTCCTTGCTGATCCACGGCCTTTCTTGGTCCGAGGCTTTTTATCGTCTATGAATACGAAAAACTTGATCAGCCTTTGGTCCAGACCAAATTAGTCCAGAGATGGTCCAAACCAACGTCAACTCTTCGAATACGACCCCGAGATTCCAACGTAGAATCTCTTGAATGTGAGGCAGGCACATCACCCCTACATTACGGAGGAGGGCTAAAAATAATTATCTCTAGCAAGGAATCGAAACCGCCCTCCCTCTTGAGAGGAGGATGCTAACCACTATAAAACAGAAGATTACTTTCTCTGCCTTGCAGCGTTGTATAGCTAAGACGCTTTGAAATCACTCAGTAATGCCGGCGATAACAAAATATTATTTGTGCCCACAAATTTAATTGCCCTCCAGGAAAGAGAATGACTTGTTCATAAAGAGCATTGTATTTTTAAGCTTGCTGTCTAAAAGCAATTTTTACGTTAACTGATTGCGAAGATACGGGTGTACATTAAACTTCTTTTAACAAGAGGTTCTGCTAAGAAGCTTTCTGTTCAATTCCCATCATGCTGCCACTTGTTTATTCTGTCAGCACGTGATTCGAAACATAATCAGAACCAGCATAAGCTAAGTGATAAGTAAGGAAAAGACCTCTAGTTACTGGTGATATAGCTTTAGTATGGATTTTTACTCTCGTGTTAGCGGTGGTAATTTCAGTTCCCGTAATTCGACTAAGGATTGTTTTGTGATGTTGGTGTTCAGTGAAATTTAACTTAACCAACCAGGTAGGAGTAGTGAAAGTCAACCAATAATACATAAACGGAAAGTGTTGCGTCATCAAAGCCGGAATATAATTCACAGTGTGTATTTTTTCTTTAAAATCTTTCCAAATGTGATGAGCGTAAAAAGATAAACTCTTCACGGCCATAGGAGTTGCCTTGGAAGCTTGTGGCATCGGAAGTTTACGTACTGTATAACGCATTTGTGCAGAAACAAAGTCCTTCCTTTGCAGAAGGACAAATACCGATTTTTCCATTACTCCGATAAAGAACCATGAAGCGTGTTACAATTTAAACGTCTTTAATAAAGAAGTTTTGAGGCGAACAATTTATTCCCTTTATGACAGGGGGAATTTCCTACCGCAAAGAAACTTGCGGATGAAATGAGGAACATAATAAATTAAGAAGGCTCTGTGCCATCTGTCTACACAATATTGAACTTTTTTAGGCTTTAAGTACAGAAAAACCATTGATAAACGGAAGTTTATAATGGAAAGAGAAGATGTTGCAGCACTTGTTAAATTTCTGGAATAATACATAATTTGCGAAGTTCGGAAGATAAAAGCCCAACTTTTTACTTGGTCGAAACATTTAACTAAAATCATACCAAAATGTATATATGGCAATTTTCTTCGAGAAAAGGAGCGATTACAGTTTCAATAGGCAAGGACGGAGGAGACACTGTATGCCATGCAGGCTCAGCTCAAACAGGTTTCATTCCTGAGAACAAATGTATTTTTCATTCTAAGCCGCCTTTGGAAAATTTAGATTATATTCTAAAATGAACGCCTTTAGTTTCAAAGAATGGTTCACAAATAAATTTCTTACCTATCTTGAGAAATGATAATGCGAAATACCACTCAGTCACCTTAAAGAAACTCCCTAATCTTGCAAGTGGGTACAAAAAATTCAGGACTGTTTGCGGCGGAAAAACATTGATTACGACTCTGCCGAAACCAAAACTGAATTACTACAGCGTTCCTCCATATAAGAGCATAGAAAAGGTGTATGAACTGAATCAAATAGCTGCTGAAATGGGCCAACAAGTAATTATGCTGCCCCCTTATCACAGTATGTATAACCCCATTGAGATTATGTGGGCTAAAATTAAAGGGGAAGTCGCTGAAGAAAATAAAATAGCTTTCATTGGCGGACGTAGAAACAGCCAATGCCGTGAATGAGCACGTCACCAAAGAATTTCCAGGGTCCGAGACGTGGAAAACCTGCAGAAACAAGACTACGAGAAAGAAATGGCAACCGAAGAAATATTGCAGCCGATTATTATCACTCTTACGGAAGACAGCGATGATTCTAACATGGGTGAAGCGAGGATAAAGATGACCACGACACAGATGGAATTGTTTTACCATAGGAAATTTTCTGCTTGGCCTGCGCAAGATTTTTATTCCTGTTGTTAAGGTATAACTTTCGATTACTTTACTTGTCAAGTTGGCAATGCACACCAAGTTCTGTCGTCTTCCGTGGTCTAGGGGTACAATGCCAGCCTCTAGTTCCCGAGGGTGCGGGTTCAACACCAGCGGGTGTAAAAATCCTTAGCATGGTATCCTTCGGAAGGAAAGTAAAGCTGATGGTCCCGTGTAGTAGATTTAAGGCACGTAAAAGAACCACAGACCTGATAAAGACGCTCTGAGCAAAATTTCCGGTCTTTCATGCCCAATATAGAATGGAACGCTAGAAGCCATGCCAGTTAAAGAGCGTCCATAAATAAAACTGAATTTAATTTAACACCAAGTTTATGTTTGCGTAATACTAAAGCAATACCCCATAAATTGCCTTCACATCTCTTATTACTGCAACGTTGGCAACGTCGAGCTTCTCCCGCAATGGTCAAATACCGGCCGCTGTTAAATTTTGTCTGCAATAATAGTGGATTAGAACTTCCTCATAAGGAGGCTGCCATAGAGACAAGATGCATAAATTATATAAAAATTATATTGTTGAATAAGGAATTAATCTTATTTCTAATTAATCAAATTTAATTACATTGCCGTACAATATTGTTGAACAATTGTTGAAAAATAAGGAATTAATCTTACTTCTAATGAATGAAATTTAATTACATTTATATAATCCTACCATTATGAACAGGTTGTTACTGTATACAATATCGTGCATAATTGGCTCATTATCGCACGCGTCTGGCTGCCTTGGTTATCGGTTCTTCAGGCCGAAATAACAAATGAAATGCTGACTCCCTATAACATATGAAGACTCTCGCACTAATGTCAGCTATGTATGGTCGAATTAGTTCACGATTTATTTCTTAAAATTTTAATACCGTGAATTTATTCGTTTTTGTCATTTCACTACACTGATTTAGTTCAGTACTCACTGTCACTTCACAAAGTGATTTAGTTAAATTTTCACCATCACTTCACTTCTGTGACTGAGCGTAGCGGTGAAACAGTACGCACGAAGCAGCCTCTTCTTTCTTCCGCTTAACACTACGTCACAACTGTCGTCACAATCTCACTCGTAGAACAACACTTACCGCCGTATCAGAAACGCACTATCTAACTCACTGAATTTCTGCCACACTAGCAAGCAGCTCGCCTGTGTACAAATGTGGGAGTTTCTGGAATGTTCGCAGGAGACAGAGGGAAGAAACTTCCAGAAAACTCTGGTTACCTTTCGATAGCGCTTCTGGAATTTGCGTTGGGTGATAAGCGCTACTTCGTATCCTTATCTCTTACTGGTCACTCGGTCAGCAGTAGTAAAGCCTGTGAACTCCTCTTCATTCGGAATGAATTTTGTATAAGATTATAAAACGAGTAGGACTACAGGCTACAAATTTACCGCCTGAGCCATCCCGCTAGGTTATAAAACTGTAAACCGTAACAGACAAAACTTACTACATTCGGTACTGGTCATTCGGTACCCGTCTATTTAAATTGTAAGAATTATGAGCAGCTTCCAGGAATACTCCAGCCACATGACAATGGTTGCCTTCCTTCATCTCATTCGCCTCAAAATCCTTCTTGCATATGTGGCAATGACAAGCATTGCCGAATTCAGCCACATCCTGAACAGCCAGTCATTTAATTAAGCCTATATTGGGCAATAACCATATCGGCTATTCTTCGAAGATCAATGAAGAACTCCTTGATATCATCAGGACCTCTAAATAGCGTAAATATCGACAATGAGTCGCCATGGCGGCATACGCGCTTGAGAGATATTAATATAGCTTCATGATGCTGGCTAGCCCGAGTACAGCTCAGGTAGCCGATGGCTCGCAGGACTGACCTCTGGATAGTACGCTTCATATCGGTATGCATAATAAAATTAAAAGGAGTACACTTCGAGTAAGATGAAAATTCGATCATTTCCCCCCTGCTGAGGCATTTTGAGCACCAGATACTGCATGCACTTCAATTGATGCTTTTTAAAAGCATTTTCATGATTGAGTTGTTTCAGGCAGGGTTCGCACACCCACTGTTTCCCCTTATGTTTGCTGATCTACCTTGCTGTCAGCCTTGACAATCTTTAATCACACAGTAGTGAGGTCTTCCATTTTGTTCAGTGACAATAAATTTATATTGAATTTTTTGTTGCTGAGTCTGGTAAGATGAAAATTCGATCACTCCCCCTGTTTAAGCATTTTGAGTACCTGGTATTGCATGAACTTCAATTGATGCCTTTTAAAAGCATTTGCATTATTGCGGTACTTCAGGCAGGGCTCGTACACCCACTGTTTCCCCTTGTGTTTACTGATCTGCCTTGCTGTCAGCCTTGTCAATCCTTGATCATGCAGTAGATATATTTTCCATTTTGCTCAATGACAATAAATTTATATTCAATTTTGTGTTGGCGGGTCTGGTATAATGGAGCTCTCTCTCTCTCTCTCTCTTTGTCTCTAGTGCAAATGCCGAAGCTGATATACCCTGGTTTTTCCATTCAAAGTCTCGAAACTGATGCAGACTTACTGGGAAGGCTATTCCCTCATAATTAAATGCTGTGGATAGTTGTTCTGCAGGGTATTTGCTCGTATTTTCACCGATACTTTCACAGGATACTTAGCACGAGAGCAAACACCATGCAAAACAGTATTCATCACTGTTCTTGATATTTACAATAGCATGTATATTTCTGATTGCGACGGGTAGCTTTATGTAACGTGATGCATTTAAGGGATAATAAAAATAGTTCGAATAACAAGAGCCCGGACTGCGAGCTAAGATTTTCAGCTTGCTTTCTCTTCGCAATTCGGGGTGTTCTCTAGCATTTCATCGACCGTAGAGGTAAATAAGGAATAAAGATTACTTGAATAAAGGCCAAGCGTGGTCTCACTATTGAAAAAGATGGTTTCTTTGTGCTCTTTCTCAGGAGACTGAATCAAATAGTTGACTTCATGAGTATATCTTAAAATCCGAAGGGTTTCTATTGAGCAGAGAAACCATCGCTCCCAATACAGGATTTCTGCATTCCTGCAAAAACTGTCTGAGGTCAACTATTCCTAGAATATTCTCTATTCTGCCATTGAGAAGACGTCCCTTGAACGCCGATTCAATAACCTTACATTGTAGCTGCTCACGACTAACCTCCGGGTTTTTGCCGTTGTTGTTGTTGCTGTTGGCGGTGTTTGACGGGTCCTGGCGGTGTTGCCCGACGCTTGATGGTGCTGCAATTTGTGATGGTGGTGCCATTAAGGACCCTAGACGGATGAGTGAATCCATTCCTTGACCGTGATCTCCTTCTTCAGCTTTGTGAGACCTCTTGGATCCCGGAGCAAAGCTTGATTGGCCTCAGCTTCTGGCTCCGGGTTTGTATCCATCGACATAGGACACATAACAATAAAAGATAAACAGAATTAACAAGAATGAAGGTTATATACAAGTTAAATATAACAGAACTGTTGCATAGAACGGAAATGTGGAAATTTATGTATATTTAATAATTGAAGAGAATGCCATTGAAACGTTATACGCTGGCGTTATGCTAATTCTGCATATGATACTAGTAAAGCTTGAAAAATGAGATTAAGACTCAGAGTTCAATCCAAAACTATCTGCGAGAGCACAGTCCTATACGTGCAGTTCTCGCATTCGCAAAACCCCCCGGTTGGAATATTCATCGAACTAGCCACCACAGACATCGGGAAATGCAAACTTGCGAGAAGATGGGCGAAGGCGTGCTGTGCTCGCTCTCGTGGCCACCATCTCCGGCGTAGATAAACCCGCTTCAGGAACCGTAGTAATAACAGTAAAAGCAGAATTATCTACAAATTAGCTACAATGTAAGTTACATGGAAGATTTAAATGTAAAAGAATGTTGTTAATTTAATGCTTAGTAATAATTAAAACTTTTGTAGTACACGCTCATTGATTTCCTGTTATAATTCTAAAGAAAGTTGTATATTATCGAAATGTGGTAAAGCGTAACAAACAGCTAGACCTACCATTAACTTCACTAAGCATCTGCATTAGCGTAGATTGTATGCGCAATTACCGCAGGTACAAAATTCCTCAGCGGTGATTCCCCGGTCTGCATCCACCACAGGAACCGGAAGACATCCTAAAACCCTGGAGGTAGTGATATGATATAATCACCCCGATAAGTTGGGGTGAGGTTCCTTGTCTGTTATCGATGGATGCAGACGATGGCGGACCTGCCGCGACGGGTATTTGCACACTGTACCCTACTGCTGCGCTCTGCTCATTTGCGAATTCTCTAGCCTATGATTTGCAAGACTAAGTAGGAGCCTCCAACTCTGGCGAAAGTAGCTCTTCCGGAACCGTTGTTTGCCATGTTATCTGAATAATATTTTTAAGCTGTTGCAAAGAGGAATAAATTTCAGGTCATTATGCAAAATCATAGTTCATTTTTTATGTTGTAGTATTGGAGAAAATAAATTAAATCCAGTTTTATTAATGGACGCTCTTTAACTGCTGTGGTGCAGTCTAGTGTAGAAGAGTGAGTAGAGCAAGTCATGCGAATGTAATCCTTCCAACTTATAAAAAGCGCTTCTATCTAGAAGAACGTGTATCGTAAGTCATGCAGATGTATTGCACATCATTTCCGTTTCTGTCATATATAATACTATCATTGTCTAGAAGAACGTATATTGAAAGTCATATGAATCTATTACATTGGAATTTTCTATCGTATATAATATTAACATTCCCCAGAAGAATGTGCAGCGAAAGCTGTATGAATGTAAGCACAAGTAGGTTATATCCACAAGAGTGAGTAGAGAAAGTTATGTGAATGTAATGTCTAATATATACAAAGCGTGAACATTCAATGGTATTTTAGCTACGAAAGCGTCTTATTCCTGAATACACCCTGCATTTGAATAGAACTCATAAATTTTGAGAAGAGCCCTTTTTTTGGAAATTCAATGCCTTTTAGCTAGCGGCTTATTCATCAATACACTTTGATTTTGAAAAGACTAAAAAGTCGTAATTTTTTAAAAGAGTCTGTTTGGAAATGCTGTGGCTTTTAGCAATGAAAGCGGCTTATTCGTGAATACAACTTGACTTTGAATATAACTCGTACATTTTGAAAAGAGGCTTTTTCGAAATTCAATGATTTTAAGTCATGAACGCGGCTTATTCATGAATACTCCATGATTTAAATAGAATAAAACATTTTTCGAAATTCAATGGCTTTTAGCTATTAACGCGTCTTATTCGTGAATACAGCTTGACTTTGATTAGAATAAAACTCGTAACTTTTGAAGAGCCTTTTTGAAATTAAATTGCTTTGCATTTTATTAAATTTTTCAATAGTTTGCATCGTTTCTCTCAAGGTTTAGAGGGAGATTATTGATGATTTATTTTATACATACGATAATGTTTTCCCCAAATGATGAATTGTGAATAAATCCCGGCCTTTTAGAAATTTAAGTAGTTTTCATTATGACTAGAAACTGTTCAAGCTCTTCTGGAAATGCAAAAACTTTTGCGATCTATTATTAGAGTCTATCGCTCGAAAAAAAGAAGAAAAAGGTAGCCTTGTCTTGTGTTCTGCGGTAATCTAATATACGCATCTAAATGTATCTGGGTCTTTAACAGTAGACAGCAATGTTCGTGTAAAACTAATGTCTACTCTTACTGTAGCGTGTCGATTCATTGGAGGATCTAGGCATTGTTTAGTTCATCTGCAAAGGTTCAGTGAGCGATAAAATCTGAATGAGCTCTGTGCCTCCATTCATACCATACAACAATCAGGGCCGTGAATAGAATCGCCGACCATTCACGTTGCAAATGCACCCTTGCTATTCGCAAACTATGAATATTATCGTTTGGAGAGAAGTGAATGCACGATCCGATTTTGGATTGAATAAATGCCGTAATATTAACTAAATGGATTTTCAACAACAGCGAGATAATAGTGTATTTTGCCCAAAAAGTAAAATTTGCTATCTGCGATTAATTTTGTAATGCGAAATTAAGGACAAGAGTGCTTTTGGTGTGAATATAGGGGGTATTAATAGCAAACATCATGAATTCGTGCTCTCGAGAGGTAGAATTATATTTCAACGCTTTAAATTTATGTACGCGTCTCTATCTCGCTCTCTTTCTCTCTCTCTCTCTCTTTTTTTTTCTCTCTCTCTCTCTGGAGAGATGTCAGTATGAAATTTATTTCTTCTTTAGACTTGGGGGGTTGTTAGCGAGTAGAATAAATCCCCCTCTCTCGGGGGAGATGTCAGTTAGGAAATTTAATTTTTCTTTAAACTCTGGAGTTTCTGGCGAGTAGAATAAGTCAAGAGTATTGTCATTTTCTCAATGTAACCTGCAGGGAATCTCTTTCTCTCTGTTTAATGACTTGTCGTATGGGAAGGGCGCTTGCATGCTGACTCTTTTTGGCGATTACTTAGAATCCTTTTGTGCTATCAGAATATGGAATGCGGGTATCTTTGTGTATTACGCGTGGATGACGCAGCACATACCACCATCTCCTGATATAAATATACGGGTGTCAGAATGACCCGGTTTCAAGGCACCTGTCGGTACGTATTTTGAGACAGGATGGAGATTGCTATTGAGTGCGTGCATATTCGTTTATCATGGACACAAGCATTGCTGAAATGGGGGTTTGTTTAGAAACGTCACTATCCCCACAGCTTCTTTCAGTGCATCGTTGGAATGTAATGATTTTTCTCAGAAAAAATGGAATTATTCCACAGAATTTGATGACATCTGTTTTTTTAAGTGGGATGAGGCCCTTTTGGGATGCAAGCGTCCGGGGGTTATTTTCGCTAGGACAGTAGGGATTTTTTGGTGGAAGGTTTTTTTAATGAAATTATGGCACAATGGTGGACATGGAATGCTCTGTTTTTTTAAGGTGTATGAGAGGAAGGTTGGGTGAGGTATTAATTAGCATAAGCACATACATATATACATAATTGCACCAAAAATTGTATGGTAGTCTTTGGAATGCTGAGGTTCATTAACGGTGGATAAGAATGCCGCAAAACATGTATATTAGAAATGCGGGGTTTTTCTTAGAAAAAGAGGACTATTCCTCGGATTTTAAGCCACCTGTCGGCTGCTGATTTTTTGAGATGGAATGGGGGTGCTATTGAGATGCAAACGACCTACGGCATTTTCTCTTTGTCAGCTGCGATTTTTGGTGGAATGTGGTTTATTTGAATTGAATTATTTACAGTGGCAGTCTTTGTAATGCTGCGGGTTTTTAAGGTTGCATGACAGGAAGGTGGGGTGAGATATTAATTAGCATAAATAAGTATATAATTTCACCAAAGAGCACGTAGCAGTCTTTGGAATGCTGGAGCTTTCTTTAAGGGTTTATGAGAATGCTACACATTCCAAAGACCACCAACTCACCCGCACAGAGTTATAAATATCATGTCAAATTGTGAATGAGTCATTCAGGGAAGCAAGAAGAGAGATTAATTACGATCGTATTTTGACAATAGTAAGCAGGGGAGGAGTATAACAACTGGCAGTGACACCTGTCATCCTTTGCTCACCAAACAATGCACGACTTCTGTTATCAACTCAATACCCATTGTCAGATCGTTTCCAGGAAAGCAAGGAAGGGGAGGCTGATTTATTTTAACAGATTGATTGATTAACTGCGCGTTTCTGCATATATAATCTCACCAAAGACCGCAAATATGCATTACTCAAGTGCACAATAATAAATCAAAGTAGTCATAGATGAAAGAAAATTGAAAAGCTAAAAGTTTTACATGCATAACCGTAGAATTACGAATACAATACTGTTATAATTACGGTAACACTGAACGCACACCCAAACCTAACCTACAGTATTAGCTTCCAATTGTTGCTATAGGCTATAGTGTGTTACCTAAACTTGCCACCCACACACTGTAAGGTTAAATAATAATTTGTGGTCCACATGTAGAATATTTTCAGATGAAAGTGTACAGTGAAAAATTAAAGTAGGAGTCTTAGATGGAAGAAAACTGAAATGACACAAGTTTTGTGTATAACCGTGGCATTATCAATACAGTACTGTTATAATTAGAGTAACAGGATCACACATCCTAAACTATATTACTAGATTCTTGCGTTTGCAATAGTGTATATTGTACTGCCCTACGCTTTCCAATAATTTCCTGTTAACATAATGAATGTTTTCAGATGAAACTATACAATGATGAATTAAAGCAGTGACAAAATTATCTCTGTGTTTAAGAATTAATTCCAATGCCTTTAATTTCGTACATTCCAGTAGAGATAGCGTTAATCTAATTATTGCCTACCTCTCCAACCGTCCAACATTTTAATTGGATTTTAATACCCTAGAGGTTTGCAGTTTGGAGCTTTTGAACCAACAAGACCGCTTGTTGCTTTTGCAATAAGTAAAATGTTTCATGTGTTTAATAGCGACGTAGGAGGATCTTTAGAATCATCACTTAAAATACATTGGAACTGATTTTCAGTTTTAAATATAAGCTTTTTAAGACTGGCATGAGTGTCGAAAGTCAATTCATAAATCAATATTACGAATTATAGACATTAAAATCGTAGCCCAACATTTCTGCAATATTCGGTTTCAAATAAAAACTTCCGATGAAACTAAGAACCTAATTACTACTAACTGCACAGCGCATAAACCCCTCACCGAAAGGGGATTCTAATTGGACGCGAAGTCAAAACATCAAGACGTTTCACTTATTATTGAGCTTTTGGAGAAAAAAACAAGAAAAAGTTGATATAACAAAAGTCAACAGGCATACTATTTCTGGAGAGTTCTGCTATTGCAAATGTTCTTTAGAATGCACATTTAAGAAGTTATATAAGTATTTCCTTGTTATTATTTGTGCACATAAACCAATAAAAACGGAAACAATTTAGTGTTGATAGCACAGACATAACATCACACATACATAAACTTCTGGGCTATTGAAAAGTTATGTTTTAACTTGCACCATCACTACAGAAAAAGAAATTATTACAGGTTTTCATAACATCACATGGCATGTATACTGCGCTAACCAAGAGAAAGAGGGCGGCGGAGGAAGAGTGTAAATTGGAGAGGTAAACTGGGAGGGTGAGAGAGCGAGAGAAGGATCTACTCCACAAATAGTGCAGAACGAGTGCAACTCTGCGGGTTCCGCTACGATTAAAATAAAATGGAGTGAGTCATAATACTAAACGGTCGCCATCAGCACTATTGAGAATTTTTCGGATTTAATTTTACTCCATATTATCACATCTAACTCACGAGCAGTTATGTCGTGATTACCTGTTGCTAAGGCGAGTCTTTCTCTAAGCAAATGGTGCAACGTTTTCCTGCCCCTCTTTCGACGTTTGATCCGACATGAGATCATAAAGCCTTAGTGTGATGGCATGTTTTTCTCGTGATCCCATGTCAGGCTTATCACATGCCTCAGATACTGTGAGAGGTCGCATCATTAATGTGGCTATTCAACAAGTTAAATGATGTCCCTGCCCTTGCCTATGTTGCGTCCTCATGTAAAGGCATGGTTACACAGTTACACTTTATCTTCATACTTTGTCACTAGCCATTCTTTAATGTCTATTTTTACATTTTCTACCACATTCATGGTAGGTAGAAAATGTATTGCATTCCACCCAAACATTCGATACCGAGATTTCACCGGAAATACAAGTTTTGACGCACTCTGAATCCGAAGAAACATTTAAAAAAAGTCCGTATGTGTGTTGTTCGTGTCTGTGAACAGCATAACTCAAAAAAAAAATTGGATCAACACCAAACTTGGTATTTAATAGACCTTCCAAGCATGCGACAGGTAGATTTTCAAGAGAAACCCCCTGCAACAAATACCCTTTAGATGGAACATTCTTTAAACGTTTTCATTTTCTAAAAAAACGGCTGTAACAATTTTGATTAAAATGGCATATATTAAAGATATTTACATGGCAAATAAAATATGTATGTTAAATTTTCTAGTAATACCCTATGAAGTCCATTTCAGTCGGAAGGATTTTTGTATAATCTTGTCTAACTGGTAAACGTTACACGATATACCAAAACGTACTACACAAGAAATGTGACACCATTTAAAATACATCATTTATTTCAAATAACTTTTTTGAAGCATTAGCTATTTCCGAGATATTGGTCATTAATGTTCAAAACAGCCATTCTTTTAAAGTCCTGTCAACATTTAGTTGTTTCTCACGATTCCACTGAAACACTTGGGATTTTAAATAGCGTATAGCGTCCAGTTCTTAAACATTTGACTATCGCTGTTCCCTTTGTATAACTAAATTTGTAACGCAGCTATTTATGGAAGCTTATTTGGATTAGAATGAAGTAGATATAAAAACAAGCTTTATTAACGCTAGTTTGTATATCCACTAATAAACGATAGAAGAAAGAGAAAGCCATGTGAATATATCACGTCAGATTTTTAGACATAGTTCCGTGTGTGTCTGTGAACAGCATAAATCAAAAACGAAAAGTGGGATAAACACCAAACTTGATATTAAAGATTCAGTACCTTCCAAGATGTGGCACGAAGATTTTCAGAAAATAACTCCACACCAAACTATCCTTTACATGGAAGATTTTTTGAAATGTTTGACTTTATAAAAAAACTAAAATAACAATTTTTATTAAAATACCATATATTAAAGACATTTGAATCACAGATGAAATGTGTATCTTGACTTATTTGGGAATAGCCTTTGAAGTCCTCTTCATTCGGAAGGAATTTTGTATAATCTTGTATAACTGGTAAACGTTAAGCGATAGAGGAAGGCATTATACACAAGAAATGTACATCTCTTTAAGACAATTTTTTTCAAATAACGTTTCTGTAATAACAGTCATTTTTAAGATATTCCTTATTAATGGTTGGAAATGTTCAATACTTAGCCATTCTTCTCAAGTCCTGTCGATTTAGTTCATTCTTGCGATGCTATAGGAAAGACGTTTAAGGCCAACGTGTAGCGTCTTGTTCTAAAACACTTGACTATCGCTGTTCCCTTTGTATATATAACGAAATGTGTAACGCAGCTATTTCCGGAAACGTTTATCTGGGTTAAAATGAAGTGGATACGAAGATAAACTTTCTAAGAATAATTTGTATGTTCACTAATAAGATATAGAGCATAGAGAAAGTAATGTAAATGTAAGACACCGCATTTTAACTTTCTCTACTACGTGCATAGTAGGTAGAGAAGGTATTAGATTCCATCCAAAAAACTGATACGGAGATTTCAATGAAAATATGTTTTGAGGCACCCTGAATCCGAAAAAAAACAGTTTTAGGATACGGCTCTCTCTCTCTCTCTCTCTCTCTCTCTCTCTGTGTGTGTCTGTGAGTGGACAGCGTAACTCAAAAACGAAAAGTCGGATAAATACCAAACTTCGTATTTAGGTTCAGTGCCTTCCAAAGATGCGACACGAAGATTTTGAAGAAAATCTCTCACCCCAAATTACTGTTTACATGATACATTTTTGAAATCTTTGAATTTCTGAAAATGGCTGTAACGATTTTGATTAAAGTACCACATATTAAGTATATTTACATGACAAAATTTGACTTGAATTTTCTGGGAACAACCTGTGATGTCCTCTTCATTCGGAAGGAACTTTGTATAATCTTGTATAAAAAGAAAAACATTAAGCGATAGAGGAAAACGTACCACACAAAAATGTAGATCTCTTTATAAGAAACAATTTATTTCAAATAAAGTTTCTGTGGCATCAGCCATTTCCAAAATTTCCTTAATAATGTTTCCATTTGTTCAATACTTTTGTCATTCGTTTCGTCGATTTTCAGTTGTTTCTCGCGATTGCGTGGAAAAAGTATGAAATTTTAAGGATAGCATATAGCGTTCAGTCCATAAACATTTTACTGACGCTATTGCCTTTGTATATTTAATGAAATGTATAATGTAGCTAGTTTCGGAAATTTTATCTCGATTATAATGTAGTAGATAGGAAAATAAACTTTCGTACGAATAAGTTGTATATCCACAAATAAACGATAGAGGGTAAAGAAAGTCATGTGAATGTAACACACCAGATTTTTACTTTCTCTTCTACGTGTAGTAAGTAGGGGAATATTGTATTCTACCCAAAAATTAGATATCGGGATTACACCGGAAATATGTTTTGAGGTCCCCTGAACCCAAAAAATGCATTTTTAGAAAAAGCTTAGTGTGTATGTGTGTGATTGTGAACAGCATAACTGTGAAACGAAAAGCTGGATAAACACCAACTTGGTATTTAGGTTCAGTTCCTTCGAGATGTGACACGAAGATTTTGAAGAAAATTCTCCCATACCAAACTATCCTTTACACGGAAGATTTTTCGAAATCTTTGATTTTCTAACAATGGCTCTAACGATTTTTTTTACTAAAACACCATATATTAAATATATATGGCAAAATATATATCTTGACTGGGAATAGCCTTTGAAGTCCTCTTCATTTGCAAGGAATTTTGTATAATCTTGCATAGCTGGAAAACGTTAAGCGTTAGACGAAAGCATCTCTTTATGACACACAATTTATTTCCAATAACTTTTTTGTGATATCAGCCATTTCTGGGAAATCTGTTATTAATGGTTCGTAATGTTCAATACTTAGACATTCTTTACAAGTCCTGTCGATTTTCAATTGTTTCTTGCAACGTTATGGAAAGAGTTTTAAGGCCAGCGAGTAGCGTCCAGTTCTAAATCATTTAGTATCGCTGTTTCCTTTGTATCTATAACGAAATGAGTAATGCAGCTACCTCCGGAAAGATTTTTCTCATTTAAAATGAAGTAGACACGAATGTAAACTTGCGTAAGAAAAATTTATATACCCACTAATAAGCGACGGAGTGTAGAGAAAGTTATATGAATGTAACACATCAGATTTTTTAGTTATAAGCAGGGCCCGGATTTGATGAGCTAAAATGTTTTAAAAATTACCAATAAAGTATCTCTAAAATTTAAAAAAAAAAATACAGAAGAACAGCAAAACTTGTTATGTATTACATTCACATGGCTTTCTCTCCCCTCTATCGTTTATTGGTGGGTATGCAATTATTCTTACGAAAGTTTATTTTTCTGTCTACTTCATTTTAATCCAATAAACCTTTGCAGATTACGCCTTTCCTTAGGGTACAAAGAGAACACTGATAGTCAAATGTTTAAGAACTGGACGCTACGCTGGTCTTAAAATTCCAGTTTCCATGCAATCTCCGGAATTTAAAAGGAATGACAAAGCATTAACAAATCGAACCATTAATATCGGATATCTCGGAAATAGGTAATACCACAAAAAAGTAATTTGATATGAATTGTATGCATTAAAGATATTTACTTTTTTTTGTGAAGTACGTTTTCATGTATTACTAACGTTTACCAGTTTACAAGATTATAAAAATTTTCTTCCGAAGAAAGAGGAATTCACAGCATATTCCCAGAAAATTCAAAGCATGTATTTTATTTGCCATATAAATATCACTAATATACTCGTATGGTATTTTAATAAAAGTCGTTAGAGCCATTTTTAGAAAATAAATTTTTTTCATCTAAAGTATAGTTTGGAGTGGAGGGATTTGTATCGAATCTTTGGAAGGTAGTGAACCTAAATACTAAGTTTGATAATTATTCGACTTTTCGTTTTTTTATTTATGCTGTTCATAGACATACATACATACATACATACATACATACATACATACATACATACATACATACACACATACATACATACACACATACACACATACACACATACACACATACACACATACACACATACACACATACACACAGACACACAGACACACAGACACACAGACACACAGACACACAGACACACAGACACACACAGACACACACAGACACACACAGACACACACAGACACACACAGACACACACACACACGTACTCACGTACACACGTACACACGTACACACGTACACACGTACACACGTACACACGTACACACGTACACACGTACACACGTACATACGTACATACATACATACATACATACATACATACATACATACATACATACATAGAGAAAGACAGACCTTTTTCAAAAAATGCTTTTTCATTCAGGGGGTTTTAAAACATGAATTTCAATGAAATCTCGGTAACCGATTTTTTAATGGAATTCAATACCTTTTCTTCCTACTAGATAAGTGGTAGAAAAGGCAAATACATTCAAATGACTTTCTCTACCCTCTATCTTCGTTATCTTTATAGTGGGTATATACTATTCTTACTAAAACTTGTTTTTCTATCTACTACATTTAATCCAAATAAACTTTTGTAAAAACAGCTACATTACACATTTCGTTAAAAGTACAAAGAGAATAGCGATGGTCAAATGTTTAAAAATGCTCTCCTTAAAATTTCAACTGTTAACATGCAATCGCGAGAAACAACTGAAAAACGATGGGACTTTAAAGGAGTAAGTAATGAACAATTCGAACCTTTAATAACGGATATCTCAGTAACGCCTTATGCCACAAAAAAACCTATTTTAAATAAATTGTGTGTTTTAAAGAGATCCACACTTTTTTGTGTGGTACGTTTTCGTCTATCACAACGTTTGGAAGTTATACAAGATTATAAATTCCTTCCGAATGAAGAGGACTTCCTAGGCTATTTCCAGAAAATTCAAGATACACATTTTATTAGTTATGTAAATATCTTTCGTATATGACATTTTAATCAAAACCGTTAGAGCCATATTTTAGAAAATTAAAATTTCTGAAAAAGTTCCATGTAAAGGGTAGTCGGGTAGGGAATTTTCTTGAAAATATACGTGTCGCATCCTTAGATGATACTGAACTCAAATACCAGGTTTGGAATTTATCCAACTTTTCATTTTTGAATTATGGTGCTCACATACACACAAACACATATAAACACTCACATGGACATGTTTCCAAAAATGATTTATTTGGATTCAGGGCGCCTGAAAACATGTATTTCCGGTGAAATCCCGGTATCGAATTTTTGGGTGGACTATACGTAGTAGAGAAAGTAAAAATTACCTAAAACTGAGATTCATTTGCTTTATTAAAATTAGTGCAGAGAAAACTATATGAAGTTATATATGGGTATAACTGATATACATGCAGAAAAAATAGCTATAAGAACAGTAAGGGATAATTTAATAATGAATGAAAACCAAATGATTCTTCCGTGATGTTGTTTGAATGTTCTGAAAAGAAAATTAAGAAAAGCGTTTTTAAAGCAGCATTAGCTGTCATTACAGAATATACCAAATTCATAGCTAATAAAGGGAACCTTACATCCTATGACACAACATAAGGATAAGAACAATTGCAGCCTGACTACGCACATCATTAAACGTTTAAACTGACATGTCTCATACCTAGTTTGGGACATGAATTCATAACTTTAATGATACCTGTTCCTCTAACAATAGCCACTCCACACACAAAAGCAGGTCTTTCCAACTAACTATTGAATAGAAACGTGATTTTGTTTTTTCATAAATATGATACTCTTGTTTCTCAGTTGAGTAGTGAAATTTCTGAAGTTCTAAAAGGTATCTTTATGTAAAATTTCAATAATATAATCCTCTTCATATGCTCCATGTAACTGCAAGAAAATTATTAAACGAAAACGCAATGTAAAAGCAAGAAAATTACAAAATAATGACGTAAAATCCAAGAAATGCTCTAAAATAGAAAATGGCATAAAGTAACCACGAATTACTTAATAGATACATATTTTTATAATGTTGGATCACGATAAGGATTTATGTATACTTAATTATGTATACATATTTATGTATACATTGCCTATGATGGAGCAATTAAAAGATGACATGTCATGTGAAACCGTGCCCTAGCTAAAAGTTACGTTAAATATACATTCGTATATATGTAGGTGTATACAAATACAAATTTTATTGCAGCTTTGTACTTCAGAGTAGTTCATTGTACACGTTTACTTCAATTATTTAACTGCATTAAAAATCACAGAAATATTTTACTTGTATTGTTATTTTAATACATGAATGCTAGTAGTAGCTAAAGGCTTATGGATGTAAATTAACTGCAACGCTCTAATCAAAAATATCCAGAGCACCCATGGGATTTCTGGATATGAATGCGTTATTTTTTCTAATCAAACGCGTGTTATTTGCAAAAGATAATGTTCGACCGTTGCTGGGATGTTACGCGCATAAGGACGGGCATTGGTTCGAGCCCCAAACTGGTAGGAAGATGTAACTTTGAATGTATTGTTCGTAGAATTGTGGAAAAAAAAGATCTAATTGAATGACGAAATTGTGATAGTGTGTGTATCGGTTTAAGCTCCTTGATTGAGAGATGTAATTTTGGAAGCATTTTTCGTATAACTGTGGAAAAAAACTTAAAAAGATAGACCTAATTGATAAGAGGAAGTTAAAATGGTACCCTTCAGATTTTGATGTTGTGTACATGGGTTTGAGGCCCGAGATGAGCGAAATAAACATCATACTGAGTAAAACAGTTTTCCACAATAGACGCAATCGATTATATTTACGAAGTGGAAAACATATTTCTTTTATGACACCAAAGCGAAATGATCAGACAGGTATTGGGATGAAAAATCAGCAAGTATATTTATAATTATGAATCTAGAATAACGAAAACACATCGCAACTACACATTTAGAACGTCAAGCCTATCGAGGTAAACAAAGGAATGCAGGACTTACAATATTAATGTTTCGAGAATTGTGAATTATGCAGTGAAAGCTAAAATTATCGTTCGTAAAAGTAATTGATAGGGGGGAGGTGAATGTGTTTGCCATATCTTGCACGAGACTTCCTAAATGTTACACAAAATCCGGATACATTGGGAAAATCGCCTGCATTGCAAATATAAGGTACGCAAAATACCTTCAAAGTGAAACGCTATTAATACAGAAGCAACAACAGTATGTGGAAATGGTAATATTATTTATACACTTAAATAGAAAAAACCTAGCCAGTGTTGTGAAAAGGTAAAACATTGCAACTACACTGACTCAAATAAAGTTTGTATAGGTTGATGACCTGAAACATTCACAGGAAGAACTCCTGGTATACTGATACGCCATATAAAAACAAGAACCCCAATTAAGGAAAAAATAAAAGTAACATACAAAAACAAAACCTAGGCACAGCACACCTATATTTGCATTCAGAGACAATCAATGAATTATGCGATTCAAATTAATGCATGACATTACGCATTAATGAGAGAAATTACATACGCCTGCAGAAAATGTATAACTTATATAAGCTGGTAATGTAATATGAAATGCGGGAAACACCTATGACAATTACGGTAATATAAACGTTGCATACGGTAAAATGATAAACGTTGCTCGCAAATCACCGAAGTTGAAAGTAGATAATATACAATAAAAACCTAAACACCCTTGAATGCAAAATCTGCATCCTACAAAGACCACATATGTTTTATGTGATGTCAAACTAATGTAAAAAGTATATATTAATGAGAGAGAAATTACGCATATAGATGTAAGAAACAGTTATAACACTTGAGATAGTGCTTGTTTAGTGTGAAACAAATCACAATCATATTGAAAATAAGAAAGGGAAATGTATGGGTGTCAAATTAATGTACAAAATTACACATTAATGAGATAGAAATTGCAAATGTGACAAGTGAAAAATAGTTATAACACTTGCGATAGTACTTCATTACTGTGAAGCAAATCACAATTGCGTTGAGAATAAGAAGGGACAATTTTAAATACTGAATCATACTGCTGTGAAAGAAAGTGAAAAGGCTACCGCTGTCATATACCACGCGAAGTACCGAAGTGTAACATTATGCCTACAGACATCGTCTGATTTATGCGATAGAAGCTTTACATATTATTAAAGTTGTGTAAGGTAATATATAAGATCCAGAAAGCACTAATTATAACAATTGCGGTAATACTTTCATAACGAGAGATAATAAACCTTGTGCAATAATCAAAGAAGTTGAATTTTGATAATACACAGTTCAAAATCTAAATACACTTAAATGCGAAATCTGCATCCTACGGAGACAAGAATGAATTATGCGATGTGTAATCAATGTGTAATGCTGCACATTAATGAGAGAGTAATTACACCTATGAGAGATGTGAGAAACAGTTATATAACTTGCCATAGTACTTTTTTACTGTGAAACAAATCACAATCCCAATGAGAAAAAGAAGGAAAATTTTACGTACTCACCCTTATTGCTGTGAAACACTGTGAAAAACTGTCGCTGTCACAGAGCATATGAATTACAGAAATCTAACTTAAACCTACAGAGAAAATCTAATTTATGCGTTAGGAAATGTACATATGTGGCAAGTCAAAACTCTACCCGGGGTTTCGTGGATCTATAAATCGGTAACCATAACAGATATGGCCGAAAAATGTCTATCAGAGCAAAGAGTATCTCTCAAATTTCTCTTTGCATGCAGTCGCCATAGTATGACGTTGTAATGTTTGCCACTAGAGGGCAGTCATAACAATTGATTAAAACATGCCGTTCACTGGTGAACAGAAAGAGTTTTGTGTTTTACGTTTGCTAAATGTGAATCAATTGTGATGGTACACACAACATCGATTTCGCACAAATTTACACAGCACCACCTGTACCACGACAATTACAGCATGGTACAACAACTTCGAAGCGACTGGTAATCTTTGTGCTGGTAAACAAACAGGTCGACCACGTGTGTCAGGAGGCCTCTGAGCAAACTTTCTGGTCTTTCACGCCCAGTATAGAATGGGAAGCTAAGGGCCATAGCAGTTAAAGAGCGCCCATAAATAAAACTCAATTTTTTTACGCGTGTCCGAATAAAAAGTCAAGCATTTGTACGGAGCCCACAAAAGTCTACACATTGCGCGAGTAGGGAATTACAGATTCCGCAGAAAACTGTCTGGAGAATCTTGAGTAAACGATTTAAACTCAAGCCATATCGAATACAGCTCCTGTAGACATTTAGTCCTCGGGATAACAACCTTCGTCGTGAGTTCTGCATGAATTTTCAAGGGAGGCTACAAGAAGACGTTTTCGCTGAAAAACTGATTTTCAGTGACGAGGCCACATTTCATGTCTCAGGCAAGGTGACCCATCACAATGTTAGAATTTGGGGGATTGAAAAATCTTCATGCTACTGTGGAACGCGTCCGTGATTCCCCTAAGTCAATGTGCTTTGTGCTGTTTATGTACAAAAGTTTATGGCCCATTTTTTGGAACAAACTGTTATCGGTCCTGAGTACCTCATTTTTCTCACAACTCCGTCGTTACCTCAATGATTCACTTCCACGTCGTTTGATTCGTCGTGGTTCTCAAGCCGATTCTCCCCTCCTTCTGTGTCCATCAAGACCACCTGACCTAGCTCCATGCGATTTTTACTTATGGGGTTATGTTAAAGATTGTGTATTCGTCCACCCCTTTGCCACGCGATTTAGCAGATCTGAAAGAGAGGATCGTGCATGCAGTCGCCGGTATCGACCGTGAGATGGGACGTGTATGGGGCGAGTCCAAACTATAGGATTGATGTCTGACGGGTCACCAGCGATGGGTATATGGAGCACTTTAAGAGATACTCTTTTCTTTGATACAAATCTTTCCGCCATGTCTGTTGTGGTTACCGTTCTATAGGCCCATGAAACCTCGCAGGGACCTTTGGCTTGCCCTGTACTTATTAAAGTTGAGCAATGCATTATGTAAGATCCGGGAAACCTTTCACAATTGCAGTAATATTTTTATACCGAGAGATGTTAAAGGATACACACTAATCACATAAGTTAAAGGTAGAAACTATTTTTGAATGTCCTTCGAAATTATGTAAAACACTTTCAGCAATTCAAGTATTTAGGAGGAGGATATTCAAGAGCAAATACACAAGTTAAGCATTGCCCCTCTCGACAACAGCACAACTGTCATTCGAGCGATATGACTGGTGAGTTTATATTGGATCTTTCCGAGTCAAAAAGGAATAACTATGTAAGAATTAATGAGGTAATTAGCGCAGATATATACTTAAAAATATTAGTGTATAAATGGATGCAAATGCTTAAACAGTAGGTGGTAAATAAGGATTTAAACTTTTAGCTTATGGAATGAAAGTATTGTGTGTTTAGAGTATATGAAACGAGTTTGAGTAGATAATTAATAAACGAAGATAGCATTTTCGGAAAGTATGCCGTAACAAGTAAATGAAATGATTACAATTAATTTGCTTCTTACTTATGTTAATAACATTCTTCTAATTAATTTGATTGGTTTCAATTAACAAAGAAACAATTATAAACAATTAACTTTAATTAATTATAATAAAATCAAATTTATTTTTAATTTAACATCTTTTCTACAACATTTCTTATCAAGAGCGTAAATTTCCACCTACGCTAACATTTTCCGATCTGGAGCAGGGGAAGTCTAATGTTATAAGAGAAATTAAGAGTGTAACCCAAAACGTGATGATGAAGTAGTTACGCATATTATGAAGGACAGCTGTTTATGCCGTCGTGATTATGTATGAAAGTATGAAAGGAATGCCAGAAAATTATTAATGGTATATCACGGACAGCAGCAGACAGGAAAATTCGGAAAGGTAACAACCCTGAAACCTGTTGTGATGTGTATAGCTTTTAAAACTGAAATCTATTGTGTAAAACTAATGAAGATAACAAAAAAAAGCGGGTGGCCATAAGCAACGACCTATATTTTTTATCAAAAGGTATTTTTCCACAAACACGAAATTTACACCTACGAAAGAAAGATCCTTTCCCTAATTACTCTATTTTTCTATATACCCTCCTTCTAATTGAATGACCTTCATCCAGCGAGACACACGTATGTATATGCCCTGTCGGTGCCAATCATTGCTCTGTTACGGAGCCCTATTTTCACTGCATGAGTCACAATGTCGTCGTCCTCCAAATGTCTTCCACGAAGGACATTGTTTAATTGCCAAGACAAGTAGAAATCCGAGAGAGCCAGGTCAGGGCTGTAGAGTGGATTGTGTACTACTGTCCAACTAAGTTTTGCGATTTGTTCGGACGTCCTTAAACTCGGAACTGTGAGGGTGTGATTCTCATTGTGATGCCAAAGAGCAGTAACATTCATTCAGAAGCATACACCAGGACATTAACCGCACTTAAGAGGCACTTCCAGCAACTTCGGCGCCCTAAGAAACCAGCAAACGTATTAATTCAACACGACAGCGCTCGGCCTCGCAAAGTTTTAGGATGTCCGAACAAATTCGATTGGACGCTAATACACCATCCACCCTACAACACTCACCTGGTTTGTTTGTTTGCGCCATTAAAGGATGGCCATAGGGAAGACATTTTGAGCACGACAAGGATGTGACTCGTGCAGTGAAATCCTTGCTCCGCAGAGCCTGAATTGGTACCGACGGGGCATAAACGCCCTTGTGTCTTCCTGGAGGAGACCATTGAATTAGAGGGAGACCATGTAGAAAAATAGAGTATGTAGGGAAAGCATCATTCCTTCATATGCATAAATTCCATGTTTTGGAATAACTACGTTTTTAAAAAAATGTGGAAAAATTTCTTATTGGCCAATCCTGATGTGACTATATTTCTGTTACTAAATGATGGCGCCGTTTCGAGCAGTAAGGAACCTCAAATTCGTACAAGTGAATATGCACGGTAAGCTTGAAATAGTCTTACTATTTGTTATGTAGCATGACTACATGTTTTGAGTAAAATATTATTGTTAATATAAACTAATATTATTGTTACATGTTTCAGATGAGCCGAGTGATATAGCTTCATGGAATGCAGAGGCGCGCTACACGAATAGCTTCATGAAACACCCGGTGAGAAATCACTTACAAATGATACTTTTTACAAACTTCTCCTGGATAAATACTTTTAATTATTTTTCAATACATTGTTATTAATAATAACCATTCATTAAACATTCAATTGCTATCATTTATTTACAGGATAAATACATTTGTTTTCGCTTACTAATGTTACTTTTATTAACTATTTTCCTGAAGAAATGATGGCCTTAGATCCCGTTACTCGAATCAGTTCTACGAGAAACACCTTCCTCCCCTCTCCATGCCTTGTGAGGCGATGCAGTACGCCTACGCATCGAAGATAAAGAGATCACACCATCGCCACGGACTGCAAAAAGTGTATATGATTGCCGTGATTTGGAATGTAAGATATCATACAGCATTATAAGGTCGTTTTCTTAGTAGTGCGTTTGAAAAGACAATAGAAACACTGGATCTACGCGAATTTATGAATATATGTGCTGATCTTGTAATTAGGGCATTGTATCCTCTCTAAAGAAAAGCATGTCTGGAATTAAAATGAGCTTCTCCTTGCAATTTCATATTTAATCCAGACCCCTTCAAAGGAAGAGGTTAACAGATAGTGCCTTAATTCAAAGACCAAAAGAATTATACAAACAATGAAACTTTACTGTCTCTTCCGTATAATTACTGATGGCATTTTAAAGCACTTGATGAAATTTGAGACCCAAGCTAACTCAAAATCTTTATATGCAATCAAGTGTGGTAAATAGTGCTTACCTCTGTGATCCCCTTCGCGCTTCCGGCTACAATGAACTTCCAGAATCGATCAGTGAAATAAGCAACACTGAACGTAAAGAACGACCACAACTACTGTTTAACTGGGCGTATGCTAGCCTTTAAACTTCCTGTAAAGGCTAATAGAAGTATAACATCATCATAATTAAGCACTCGCTTTCTGACGAATTCAATTATTGGTTTTTGCTTTCTCTGTCTCTTTAGAGCAGATTAAATGCTTTGAAAACTAAACCCCTGGCGTATCGGTAGCTGCTTTTGCACTGAAACAAGATAAAGATATAGCATCAATACTCAAGCCGTCTGACAAGAAAGATCATATTGTTAATCTTCTCATGATTGAACAAGGCGATGAAGCGCACTATGTGCTACATACAAGAGCGCGAGGCTATATCCATATCGTTAAAGGTTGTATGTAGGCCTTAGAGGAGGCAATGCAAACAATGACTTCTTTATCGAACTCAGGTCGGTCGCTGATGAAGTCATTCCAATATATTCCATGAATGAACCATTGCATATTCCAATCGAGAGGAGGTGAATTTTCATAATGCTGATCATTGTCATATCCGCAAGAGAGATTTTATGTGTATGCTAACAAGATGTTACACTAGTACTTTCCTATTGGATGCTCGTAACAGATACAATGCAAATAGAAAATGATTACACTTCATACTAGACGTTTTCGTTATCTATTTAATTATGACCGTCACTTTTAGCGAGACAATTGACATGTGACAATGAGCCAATATCACGCATAGCTCAATCCTCGAAACAACATTTTGCATTCACTAAAACTATATGGGCAAATATCTCAGGTTCCCCGATAGCTACAAGTTTCTTGATGACAAGTTATCCAACCTGACAGATGATTTCAAGATCAGTAATATCGAGAATTCGAAACCAGAATTCGTGAACGGAAAAGGTATATTTCCACCTGGATGATATTATGACGGCTATAATTTTATTTTCACAGATTTTGATAAATATGATTTTATACAGCTTGACATATTCAGAACAAAACTTGTTTAAGTAACCCCAGGAAATTGCCTTTAGCTTTCTGGCGCGTCATTCCTGGATGTTGAAAGAAATGGAGATTATGCGACACGCAGTTTGGGGTAAAAGACCATTTATGTCCGACACATGGGTGAGTTACGTAATTTTTGCTGACATACAGTTACGACAGTTATTAGCTAGATACTAATCAGCATTTGTCCGATATTTAAACTTAGTGATTTTTACGGTAGTCTCTCGAACAACTATGTCTTGTGCTGATTGTGATTTTTTCTAACCGTGTAAGGGTGATATTTTTACTGCCAGTCACTTATCACAGTTTATTCTTGCTCATATATTTTATCTTTGTTAATTTTTGGAGTATGTTTATTTTAAATTACATTGTTTTTAGCCGCTTACATATAAGGCTTCGCCATCCACTCCCTTCCCTCTGTACGTGCCGGCTCTATGCACTTGCCATTCCCAGTTATTGTCGGTTTGGGGGTATGGTAAGTGTTTTATTTTCTTAATTTGTTTCTAGTTATTTGTTCCATTTTATACAATCTGTAATTATAATTCCTTCCCATCATATACTTACTCAGTTTTGTTTAAATTCTTAACCATCTATGTATATGTTTATATATAGGCAGTTTTTGGCCTCTGATGTTAAAAATCAAACATATATATATATATATATATATATATATATATTACTCTCCTATTTTTATGCAGTTATTTACATTTGTTAGTATTTATTTGTTTGTTGTGCTCCCTCTGCTGCTTTGCTTGTATTTTTGTTTCAGACTTGTATACTCCTTACAACTTTCCTTCCATCCCTCTCAACTTTATTCCTTCATGTCATTAATGCAGAACCCCTGGCATTATCTGTCTGCGGAAATGTTTGGTGGTGCTGTTCCGAGGATTTATCTGCTGCTTTCAACTGTCCAACCGGGTGGTCCTACGTGGGATTTACTGATATGATCCTGGTGTGCTGCTGTGATGTGACTGTGCCTGTTCCTCTGTTTCCGGAACCCTCCAGCTTATGTGCATGTTAGCCCGGCTTAGTCCATGACGGTAGTGGTATTTGTTTCCACATTTGGGCATAGGTTGGTGGACAAAGGTGACCATTCTTGATGCTCCTTGATGTAGCATGTCCTGCTTACCGCAATGCACGTAGTTTTTTTTAATGCAACTTGAACATCTTGTTTCCTATTTATGTTCAGCATATGTGGGTTCTGCCTACTTTTACCTGGCTGGCTGTCCGGTTGTTTCTGCGGGTGCCGTTCATCGATCGCCACATCCCTCGCTGGTAATATTCCTGTTCAAGTGACTAGTGTTTTCTAGCGTGTGCTGTGTGGACATTGTGCATGGTGTTTCTGCCTGTTAAACAATATCCTTTCATGTGAATTTCTTGATTTCTTTTGTCCTCCTTTTCCGCAGCTCATCTATCCTTTCTTCAAGTTTTCTCCGCAAGTGCCATGGGGGCACCATTATGCTGATTGTGATTTTTGTAACTGTGTAACGGTGATATTTCTACTGCCACTCACTTGCGCCGTGTCTTTGTTTTGCGATCTCTATGTCCACTCACTCCCTTCCCCTCTCGCTTTTCGTCCTCTTTGGATTGAGGGTGTGGTTCACCTCGTGGAATGATGAGGCGGGTCGGCCGCTCTCTCATGGCAGACCTGGTACGGCAGTAGTACGCGCGAGACGGGAGGTTGTATGGCTTCTCGGTGGGAGTGAGAAGCCTGCTATACCATGATGGTTGACGCAAATTAGGTAAAGTTTTTGCTACCTTTCAAAATTTTGGTCGCTGGCATAAAATTTTTTACCCCAGCGTATGTAAAGGAAAGATCCCTTGATCAGCTCATTTTGCTTGTTTCTTAAAGTGAATGTGAGCTACAATAGCATTCAGACATTGTCCCAAGGCTATCGTCAGTGACTGGTTCTCAGGTTTAACATACAGAATAATTTTGGGTGCCTATCTCGTGTATGTTCGGTTTTCAAATGTTATATATATATATATAGTTAATGCTTAGGCTTATAGCATTTTAAAGTTGTATTAAACCTCTTTATTGAAAATTAAATGTAATGTGTTAAGTTTTTAGGGTTTTTCAAAGTGTTGATTCTGTTCTATTTATATTCCGTCAACCTTTAAAATTACATTGGTGAGAAACTCACAGGACATGTGTGTGGCTTAGAAATCAAATTTAAAGAAGGTTTGAAGCTTAGTAAACTGAAAGCTGTGTGTTATATTTCTTACGTATTAGCTAACTTCTGGATCAAGTTACATTAATAGCCTTCATAAGGCAATACGTAAATTTTGCCCCATTCGAAACTGGGAATAATCTTGAAGAAGTGACATCAACAACACTTGCAGTATAGAACAGACCTATTTTACAAAGATACCTTCCCAAACTTCTCTTGGTTGCGCGAATACTATTTTCGCGTTTTTTTTTTTACAGTTTTTGTGTTTGACCATTTGTCATTTTTGGTTTTCTGAACTATCGCCCATTTGACAGGCTTGTAGCTGTTGCTGAGCGAAACTTTGCCTGTATTTTACTCGTGGCCAGCTGTTAATCAATTTAATTCCGTACTGCATGTGTTTGTCATGATGGATTGCTGGCTTGAAGTGTTTTATTTCCTGTTGCTGGTTAATTGTATATTTTTCCCTTTTAGCTATATAATTTATCCAGTTGTTTCTGGGTCTTAGCATGGCTTCCTTCGGAAGGGAAATAAAGCTGGTGGTCCCGTGTCGTAGATTACGGCACGTAAAAGAACCTCAAGTTTGATAAAGGCGCATCTGAGCAAAATTACCGATCTTTGACACCCAATATAGAATGGGACTCTAAGAACCATAGTAGATAAAGAGCGTCTATAAATAAAACTCAATTTAATTTAATTTGTTCTATTATACTCGTTCCTATAGTTAATTATAATTGTGCCTTTATAATAGGCGATTTACCTTGTCTAAACTTTAAAGAACCTTTGCTGTGAAATATCGTTCTTATTTAGTCTACAAGGTTGCAATATTTGCAATATTTGTAAGGATGTTTAAATGTCACCTGAAACGACTATTAAATCTTTTGGTTTCGTGTTTTATTTGCTATTAAATCATTTGTTTGAGATCGTAACCTATATTACAAATTCGGTTTAATTTTGTTTCTTACATTGTGCTGTGATTTCAAAATTAAATATTGGCCTTCTATGTAAAGTACTATTGAGTTTATATTTCATTTAATGTGCTAATTATTCATTTAAGATTTTGTTTGTTTTCTTTAAAGCTTTGCGTTTTAGTGCATTATTCTTGATTTATTATTTCTTGAGCTTGTTGTAATAGATTGTGAGGTGTTTATTTGTGAGCGGTTATGTTAATGGGGCAGAGTTGATCCAGGAAAATAAAGCCAGTTAATAGCTAGATTTGTTTCTGTTTATGCTTAGATTTTCTCTTGGTCCAGTTTTGCTTTTTCTTCTTTTGAATAGGTTATTGGAACTCCGTGGTTCGTTTTCTTGAATAGTCCCCTACGGCAGTTGTTACGTCCGTCCTTTTCGTATTGTCGGGGATATCAGCGCCTGACAAAATTATCGTAAATGCCTGCGTTGGTCACGATGTCTTCCCCATGCAGAATTGCCTGGTGAAGCCACCCTGACCATTGCATGGGATTGGCAGTAGAGCATGGTTTTCGTTAGTTTTGTCAGGTTTGTCTTGGGAATATTTTCTTTAGGGCTCGATTTAAAGGTTGTACCCTATTTTTCGCCTTTAATTTCGGACCTGTACCTTTTCAGTATTAGTAGTGTGAACATGTCGCTCCCCGTCACTAACGTTAATAGGTTGAGCAAATGCGAATTATGGGTGGAGATAGTTGTTCGTGGGGGTCATTGTTCACCCTCTACTGAAGTTGCCGCCATGTTGGAGATTTTTCGCCAGGTTAAAGATGCACCATTAGTTACTGTGGCTACTGATCATTCCATTGTTATCAAGTGTGAGTCTACTTGTTCGCTTTGCGTTAACAGAAATACAAGATAATTTGATTGATTTGGAGCGTGATGCCTTTCCCTCTAGAGCACAATTGCTCCGTTTACCAGTTAGGATTCGACATTATCTATTTTATTTAGACTATGTAATTGAGAGATTCCCTGCCTTGCCGTCGTCAGTTTTGCACACTTAAGAAAACACTTTTCGGCATTAGCCTGTAAAGTTGAAGATGATTTCGTCGCAAGTCAGGAGGCCGGTTTTGCTTTACCATTGGATCCTCAGATAGTTGCAGAGTCCGTTCAGCCTTCAGCTTCTGTTTCAGCATTTCGGCCACTGCTTCATCCACTGCAGCAATTTGTTGAGAGTCCTCAGTTAGTTGAGATTGTTGATGTACAAACATCTTTGCAGCTTTTGTATTTTTTGGTTCGACTTACGTTTTTGGCCAAACGTTATTCGGCATCTGCTAACGAGGTGTGAGAAGTTTTGTCTGGCAAGGTGTCCGGCGTAGTTTTGAATATGTTAATTGGGTGTTCTACTCTACCCGAACCGATAACGGTTTCCATTTAGCTTTGTTAGACATGTCCATTCCGCGCAGAGAAAGCGCGAGGATTATGCTGGACATATATCTTCCTCCTCAGGGTTCAACAGAGCCGTTTACTGAATATCTTACTCGCGTTAAGGATATTGCTCTGGTGTTGGTACTTCCTGACAGTGAAGCAGAGATTTGAGACGTCATTCTGTCTGGACTTAATCCCCTGGTGAGGTCCTAGGTTCTCGCCCAAAACATTTTCTGCAGTTGGAGGCACTGATTCCGAAACTTAACGAAACCATGTTAATTGCTAGCGAAGCCTGGCAGCAACTCACTGTCACCCTTCACGTACTAATGTGTCTTTGCCAACGGTTACATCGTCTGCTGCGGTCCCAGTTTCGGTAGCTGGTGCTCCGACTTGGTGTTTTCGATGTGGCCAAGTCGGTCACGTTAGACGTAATTGTACTAGTAGAAGGGTATTAGGTCGTACGTCCTCTCGCTTTTCTAACCATTTGCGATGATTTAGACCATTATGTAGCCAGAAGGTACCATCGACCATTTGTCTTTCTTCTCGTATTTGTGGTTTTCCATTTTCTGGTGAATCTTTCGTCCAGGTTAGTCTTGAAAAATCTCCTCTGGTAGTCTTATTAGATGCGGGTAGTACAGTTTCTCTGGTCCAGCTTGAGTGACTCCATTTAAATTTGGCCGATACCATTTCGCGGGCGCAATCCTGTGAGGTTTTGTGTTTGATGGTAAATGGTCAAGTCTTTCGAGTGTCTCAAACAGTAGAATGTAGTATTCGTTTCTCACATCGATTTTTTATTGTACCCAGTCTTCCCTATGCCTGCATTTTAGGTGCAGATTTTATGTCGAGAACCGGTGTGGTTATGGATTTTGGTAGTAAGCAGTTTGTTTTCATTTTTCTCCACAGGTAAATTTTACTTTTATTAGGCCCTTAAAAGCATTTAAGCCCTTTTAACTTTGGGTGATACTAACCTGGTAGAGGAAAATATAGATCCTCCGCCTCTTTCGCATTTGTCTTGCGAGCTAGGAAAGCTGATTGAGGCTTTGGTAAGGGAGTTCAGCCTCTGTTCTCCGGCACTTTGGGCGTTATTCATCTGACTGAATATGACATTCAGTTGACTGATCCTACTCCAGTTAAATTGTCCAATATAGGCTCACTACACCGAATATGGTTATTTTGAAAGAAAAAATCCAGTATATGCTTGATCTGGGTGTTATTACAACATCCACGTCAAATTATTGCAGTCCTATTTTTTTCTACCTAAGTGCGATCAGGACTTTAGACCTGCTGTGGATTATCGTCTTTTAAATAAACGGATACACATTGAAGGAACCCCTTTACCTGATTTGCACACTGCTGCCCATAATTTTGGCACGGCTCGTGTGATTACGACATTAGATTTAAACCATGCGTACCATCAGATCCCGTTACCGAGAAGTCCAAGCATCTTACAGCTTCTGCTACCCCTTGGCGGCTTTATGAATTCAATCGGGTCCCTTTTGTTTTGTCTACTGGTGCTCAAGTTGTTACTCGCATTTGGACACTTTGTTTCCGATCTTAAATTTAAATATCTGTACCACTACCTGAACGATTTGGTAATATATTCTGAAGATTTCGAATCCCATCTTCTCCATTTACGTGAGGTTTTCTCTCGCCTACAACGCCCTGGTTTGTCTGTGAAGCGTTCTCAAGTTCGTTTTGCTACGTCTCAAATTTCTGTTTTGGGGCACATAGTATCTCCTTCGGGTATTATGATCGACCTGGATCCTACGAGGGTTATTTTAGATTTTCTTGCCCCGCGAAATATACGTGAGATCGCTCTGTTTCTCGGTATGGCGAATTTATTTTCCAAGTTCATTTCAATTTCTCAACCCGCGACGAACTTCTTAATTGTTTACGTCGAAAGGGTCTTAGCTTTTAGTGAGTTCAAGAGCAGCAAAACGCTTTTCTAGATTTAAAGGAGGCGATTTCTAACCCGTCTGTGTTAGCTTTCCCCGATTTTCCTCCACCTTTTATTTTGCAGATTGACGCTAGTTCCAGTTCTGTCGCTGCTGTTCTGTTACAGGAATTTCCTGAGGGCAGCCGTCCTATTTCTTTCAGCTCTAGTACTCTTTCTCCTGATGAATGCAAATTTCCCATCTATGAATTAGAGACCTTAGCGGTCCTCTTTGGGTTGGAGAAATATCGAATGTATTTGGAACACGTATACTTTTTCCTTGAATGTGACAACCAAGCTTTATCATGGGCTTTGGCTGCCCCACGGAAGATTGGCCGTCTTGTCCGATGGCGTGTTCGGATAGGAGCTTTCAAGTTCACATCCTCTTTTATCAAGGGTGCAGATAATTGCATTGTCGATGCGCTTGCCCGTGTATTTGCTGAACCTGCAGAGCAAAAACCCCAATCAAATATTGTCGATTGTTCTAAATCCGAGATTGATACCGTTACCTTTTCCTTTCCGCGTTTCCGGAAATGTTTGTCAGTATTCGCGAGCTACCAACGTTCGGATCCACTTCTGGCTCCTGTCATTCAACAACTTCATAAGGGAGTGTCGGTTCATGATCATAAGATTAGTGAAGGTATTTTGATGGAAGAACCAGTTTTGGCCTGCAATATAAGGTGTTGGTTCCCGAAGTTGCGGTATCTATGCTTCTGAGGTGTTTTCACAATTTCCCTTTCGGAGGTCATTTGGTAATTGTTAAAACTAAATACCAGATTCGTCAGCAATTTCTGTGGCGCAGTATGGAGCTGGATATTAGAAGACACATTAAGGGTTGCCGCATTTGTTCTTTGTCTCAGCCTGCGCAGTCTAATAACTGGGGTTATTTGGCTTCAGAGGTCCTCTCTGTTCCCATGCAAAAATTGTTCGTTGATTTCATTGGGCCCTTTCCGTTATCTATGCAAGGCAATACTTTTGCTTTAGTCATCACTGACGCTTTCTCAAAGTTTGTGTGGATCTCTCTCCTTGTTGCCGCTACAGCTCGTTTGGCTATTCGTGAACTTGCTACGATCTCTGGATCTTTTGGCACTCCTTTATATTTAGTGATATACCTCTATTTGGTTTCAACTAATGGTAAAAAGGATATTTAATTATATCTTATTATCAATATTCGAATTTCTATTAATATTAATTTCTAGTTAAATTCATATGAAAATTTAATAAATCCTAATATTGTAATTGTAATACTTAAGATAATGTTTCGCAATTTAAGTTGCACTTATTTAGGTTGTTTTGTTTTGATTTGGGGTTACGCATTTACCCCATATTATCCAAATTCTTGATTAGCGGAGCGGATTAACCGCAACCTTAAGTCCGTCTTAATCGCCTACCACCATCATCAGCATAAACGTTGGGACGTAAATTTGAAGCCGCTCCAATTTGCTTTAATTTCGGCTAAGCATGAGGTTCACAAAGTACGCCTTTTTCTTTAGTATTCACTTATCAACCATCGTCACCATTAGCGAATATGTGGGCCTTATATGACTTGCTACCATTAGGTAATTCCGCGGATAATTTTCGTGCCAATTGGAAGGCGGCGTTTAATAATTTACGCAGAGGGCATAACCTCAGAACAGGTCGTTATGAGGTTGGTCGTAAGGCTTCTCCATTTAATGCGGGTGATTTAGTTATGTGTCACAATTTCCCGCAGTCTTCAAAATTAATGCTTTCGCTGCTCAGTTGAGCCCTCGATATTTGGGTCCGTACAAAATTCTTAAAACCTATAAAGGTGCGTCCGTCTTGTTGCAGGATAAATCTTCTTTTCATATTCGACGTGCACATCCTTCACAACGTAAATTGTATCAGAAGGGATAGATTAAGCATAAACAGTATAATGGCTTTATTTTCTTTAGTGTGCAAGATTGTGGTGTTAGGTTGTTGCATTAATGTTCTGGATATTATGATAGTACCTTTTATGCTAAATTACTTACAATAGCCTTGATGGTGGTTAATATAGAGCTTTACCTTTGATGGTATTGCGCAAGTATCATTTTGTGTTTATAGCCGTTTATTGCGCTTTTATCTTAGATGTGTCTCATTTCTCTTTTATTTTAGCATTTGTGTGCTGTTTGATGGTTCCTACCTTTGCCAGGTTCGGTGTTGGTTGAAATTTGTAGCCGCGTTTATTGTTGCTCTTATATTTTATCTTTGTTAATTTTGGAGATATGTTTATTTTAAATTAAATTGTTTTTAACGGCTTACTTATAAAGCTTCGCCATCCACTCCCTTCGCTCTGTACGTGCCGGCTCTATCCGCTTGCTATTCCCCAGTTATTGTCATGTATGGGGGTGTATGCAAGTGTTTTATTATCTTAAGTTGTTTGTAGTTATTTGTTGCACTTTATATATTCTGTAATTATCATTCCTTCGCATCATATATTTACTTTTGTTTAAATTCTTAACTATCTATGTATATGTCTATATACAGAACGTTTTTGGCCTCTAACGTTAGAAATCAAACATTACACACACAATATATATATATATATATATATATATATTACTCTCCTATTTTTATGCAGTTATTTACATTTTACATTTGTTAGTATTTATTTCTTTGTTTTGCCACCTTTGCTGCTTTGCTTGCATTTTGTTTCAGACTTGCATGCTCCTTAAAACCTTCCTTCCGTTCCTCTCAAGTTTATTCCTTCATCTCATTAATGTAGACTCCCTGGGTATTATCTGTCTGCGGGGATGTCTGGTGGTGCTGTTCCGAGGATCTGCCTGCTGCTTTCAACTGTCTAGCCGGTGGTCCTACGTGGGATTTACTGATATGATCCTGGTGTGCTGCTGTGATGTGACTGTGCCTGTGCCTCTGCTTCCGGAAACCCTTAGCTTATGTGCATGTTGGACCGGCTTAGTCCATAGTGGTAGTGGTATTTGTTTCCACTTTTGGGCATAGTGATTGGTGGACAAAGGTGACCATCCTTGAAGCTACTTAATGTAGCATGTCCTGCTTACCGCAATACACATAGCTTTTTAATGCAACCTGAACATCTTGTTACCTGTTTATATTCAGCATCTGTGGGTTCTGCCTACTTTTACCTGGCTGGCTGCCCGGTTGTTTCTTCGGGTGCCGTTCTTCGATCGCCACTTCCCTCACTAGTATCATTTTTGTTCAAGTGACTAGTGTTTTCAAGCGTGTGCTGTGTGGATATTGTGTGGGAGTTTCTGCCTGTTAAACAATATCCTTTTATGTGAATTCATTGATTTATTTTGTCCTCCTTTTCCCAGCCCAACTATTCTTTCTTCAAATTTTCTCCACAACTGCCATGGGGGCCATTGTGCTGATTGTGATTTTTTGTAACTGTGTAACGGTGATATTTTTACTGCCAGTCACTTGCGTCGTGCCTTTGTTTTGCGATCTCTGTATCCACTCAATCCCGTCGCCTCTCACTTTTCGTCCTCTTTGGATTGAGGGCGTAGTTCACCTCGTGGAATGGTGAGGCGGGTCGGCTCCTCTATCGTGACAGACCTGGTACGGCAGTAGTACGAGCGCGACGGGTGGCTGTATGGCTTCTCGTTGGGAGTGAGAAGCCTGCTATATTCAAGTTTTTGCTCGTGCTTATAATTTTTGAGAAGTTTTGTTCTATATACCATTATGGTTGATGCAAATTAGCTAAAGTGTTTGCTACCTTTGAAAATTTTGGTTGCTGGCATAACATTTCTACTCCAGCGTAGTGAGGGTAAGATCCATTGATCAGTTCATTTTCTTTTTCTTAAAGTGAATGTGATTTACAGTAGTATTCAGACATTGTTCCAAGGCTATCGAAAGTGACTGGTTCTCAGGTTTAATATATAGAATAATTTTGGGTGCCGATCTCGTGTGTGTTCGGTTTTTTATGTTATACATATATAGTTCATGCTTTGGCTTATAGCATTTTAAATTTGTATTAAACCTCTTTATTGAAAGTTAAATGTAATGTGTTAAGTTTTTAGGGTTTTTCAAAGTGTTGATTCTATTCTATTTATATTTCCTCAATCTTTAAAATTACATTGGTGAGAAAATCCCAGGACATGTTTGTGGCTTAGAAATTACATTTAAAGAAGGTTCGAAGCTTAGTAAACCAAAAGCTGTGTGTTATATTTGTCATTAGTTAACTACTGGATCAAGTTACATTAATAACCTTCATAAGGCAATGCGTAAAAGTTTACCCCATTTGAAACTGGGAATAATCTTGAAGAAGTGACATCAACAACACTTGCACTATAGGACAGACATATTTTACAAAGATACTTTTCTAAATTGCTCTGAATTGCGTGAATATTATTTTCACGTTTTACTTAGAACTTTTGTGTTTGACCATTTGTCATTTTTGGTTTCCTGAACTATTGCCCATTTGATAGGCTTGTAGCTGTTGCTAAGTGAAACATTGCCTGGCTTTTACTCGTGGCCAGTTATTAATCAATTTAATTCCGTACGGCATGTGTTTGTCATGATGGATGCCTGGCTTTAAGTGTTTTATTTCCTGTTACTGGTTAATTTTATATTTTTCGCTTTTAGCTATACAATTTATCGAGTTGTTTCAGGATCTGAGTTTATGTAAATTTTTCATTTATTACTAGTTTTGTTCTATTATCCTGGTTGCTATAGTTAATTATGATTGTGCCTTTATAATAGGTGATTTACCTTTTCTAAACTTTAAAGAACCTTTGCTGTGTAATATCGTTCTTATTTAATCTACAAAGTTATTCACTTTGTTTACTATAATTTTGTCAGGAGCTGGGATCCCCGATAAGACGAAAAGGACGGACCTAACGACTGCCGTAGGGGACTATTCAAGAAAACGAACCACGGAGTTGTAATAACCGATTAAAAACACAAAACAAAACTGGACAAGGGAAAATCTAAGCACAAAACTGAAAGGATATTTAAATGTCGCCCTGAAACGACTATTAAATCTTTTGTTTTTGTGTTCTGTTTGCTATTAAATCATTTGTTTGAGATCGTAACCTGTTTTATAAATTCACTTTAATTTTGTTTCTTACATTGTGCAGTGATTTGAAAATTAAATATTGGCCTTCCCATGTAAAGAATTATTGAGCTTTATATTTCATTTAATGTGTTATTGTTCATTTAAATGTTTGTTTGTTTTCTTTAAAGCTTTGTGGTTTAGTGCATTATTCTTGATTTATTATTTCTTGAGCTTGTTATAATAGATTTGAACTGTGTATCTGTGAGCGGTTATGTTAATGGGGCAGAGTTGATCCAAGAAAATAAAGCTAGTTAATAGCTAGATTTGCTTCTTATTTGTGCTTAGATTTTCCCTTGGTCCAGTTCTTTTTGAATAGGTTATTACAACTCCATGGTCCGTTTTCTTGAACAGTCCCCTACGGCAGTCGTTAGGTCCGTCCTTTTCGTCTTGTCGGGGATCCCAGCGCCTGACAAAATTATCGTAAACGGCTGCGTTGGTCACGATGTCTTCTCCATGCAGAATTGCCTGAAGAAGCCTCCCTGACCATCGCAGTGTCTAGCCAGACTTTGTTGTGGTCAGTTCCTTAAGTTTATTTGGTGTTAATTTGCAATCTCAACGTTGGCGCTAGACATGACGAAGATGGACTGCCAGATCTCCTCTACCACGCAGGTAAATCTACCAGCTGTTTATTTCTTTCTTTTAGAAATGTAGTTTAGGTTATATTAGACAAATTAAAGATTAGAAAGATTGGGAACATAAGTTATATGTCTTATGTCATCCTTTCACTACCCTTGTTAGCGCAACCTATAGCCCTCTCGAGACCATCCTGTGCTACGTTCTCCCATCCTTTACGTGACGTCGGTGAGAGCGCAGATAGCGTCGTCACCGGGCTTGTGTTACAATTTTAGGAAGCTCAAAGTAGAGATTCTACCACCCTGAATCCCTATTCGTGCTACACGCTACCCAGGCTTGCCTTGACGCCATGCTAAAAAGACAAAGGGCAGCTTAACCTAATTTGCGATGCCAAAATGCTACCGTTTTTTTGAAGATTGTACTCCAGAAGGATTATGCACGGTATCAAAGAGATACTCTAAGGTTAACCACAAATACATGTCAGGTACAATTTATAGTGCGTAAGCATGCCGTCGTCAATGCTCTGTCAATGTAAGATGGCTTGACAGGAAGGAAATCTACTCTTTAGATTTCTCGCAATACCTGCAAACTCTGATACAGGATACGTTCTAGAGGTAGATATACAATATGCTGCTCGTCTTCATGACTTTCATAATGCCCTTCCTCTCTGTCCCAAGAGCGAGGTGCCACCCGGCTCCAATACAAAAACTGCTAGCAATATTATTGTATTGTTGTATTATAGGAATCTGATACAGTGCATCGTTTTAGTGCTATCATTGAGACATATTCATCAGGTGGTATCATATGACCAATTGAAATTCTTAAAGGTGTAAATTGGCCTTAATGTCGAGAAGCAAGCCGGGGAAACTTCAAATTTTTGTTCATTGCTCTGGGAAAAGATGAAAAACTCTATGGATGGTAAATTAATTGAAAATTAATTACAGAGATTACAAGCTGGTCACTACCTGGGAGCAAGCACAGAAATTGATTGCACGTCATGATTCTAAGAAGCATAATTTTCGATGAACGCAATTTTATGTCGGCATAGACTTGGCTAGGGAGGAAATCTTCATTAATAAGCCAATCTATATTTAGCGGGTAATTAACTGCATGTTACGATTCTAAGAAACATCATTTTCGATGACACCAGATCTGTGTCGACATAGAGTTGGCTAGAGAGGAAATCTTCATGAATAAGTCAGGTAATTTTAAGCATTTCAAAATTAATCATGTCGGATTTCTTTATAGCGTAATGAATGAAACCTAATCTGAACGATCCGGTCTTGAATTACATGAAAATTGTTTAAAACATGGCGTTCACTGGTGAATAGAAACAGTTTTGTGTTTTACGTTTGCTAAATGTAAGTCAGTTGTGATGGTACATACAACGTCGATTTCGCACAAATGTTACGTAGCACCACCTATACCACGACAATCACAGCATGGTGCAACAAATTCGAAGCGGCTGGTAATCTTTGTAGTGGTAAACGAACAGATCGGCCACGTGTGTCAAGAGGCCTCATTCATTTTTGAAACTAATAATGACATTTATAAATTCATCAAATGCAACTCCCAGCATTTTGATAAATCAATTTCTACAGATATAAATGTGTATGGTATTCCACAGGCTAATAAGAAAAGCATTGAGTTGTTCAAAGATGATTTGGGCGGCAGGATCATGGGAGAATATAAAGGGTTGCGATACAAATTATACAGCTTTAGATACAACGACCAGACCGTCCTGAAGGCGATGGGGATAAATATAAGTGGAATACAGGCAATAAATTTCGAAAAATGTTTCGAATGTCTGAAAGACGATAACAAACATATTTCGTCAAATTAAAACACGTTTCGGAGAACGAAACATAAACTTTCAGCCATTGCGACTAGCGGAATTTCATTACACGGAATGTGACAAGCGTAAATTGGATGAAGACTCTCATTCGCTATCGCATGGGTCATAAGTCCATCAGGTCACAGTGATTTGTATTGTCTGCCCTAGCTACCTTATCCTCATTTAAAGCAAGGAAAATCTTAAAAATTCCTACATTTTCTGAGATTGTAAATAATGTAAGGATTAAACTATTGAACATATTCTTTATATACAACCCCTTTAGGCTTTATGACTATCATATTACGTGCAAAGTACTTCTGGGAATTATTGTATATGGGTTTTAGGTACTTTCTTGAAATAAATAAGCAACATTAAATGAACATTTCTTTATCTAACTAAATCATTTTTGTCAATCTATTGAGTTTTATGAAACACTTAACATTCCTTAAGCATCCTATTTCCTCTCTGTCTTAAAAGTCCTTCTATAAGATATGTATTTCAATATAAGGTCCGGAGAAGAAAATGTCCATAAAACGAAACTTTATTTTCATTTCCTTCCGTATCCTTGATTAGGTGCGTAATTGGTTTGGTGTGTTTCAATTAAGAAGCTTGAAATATTTCAGTACTCCAGTTTGACATGAAGTCCTTTTCAAAGTGTCGTTTAGGTTTAGATATTCTTACATGACCAACACTGACCTTCCTTGCACACCTGTTCCTCTCCTGGATTGATTGCAGCGATATACTGTGAGAAGATCATTATTTTCCACTTTTAGTTTCATGCTGTTAGTTGAGTGCCATGTATCAATGTATTTGCCATGGTTCTTGGTAAAACATCTAACCTTTTGTGTGATCGTTGAGTTAAAAGCTCTCGACACATCATGTCGTCCTCCGTGGTGTAGTGGTTACCAAGCTAACCTCTAGTTACGAAGGTCGCGGGTTCAAAACCGGCGGAGGGCGATGGAAATTTTTGGGCGTAAAAATCCTTAGCATGTCTTCCTTCGGAAGGGAAGTAAAACTAGTGGTTCCGTGTCCTATATTTACGGCACATAAAAGAACCTCAAGCCTAAAAGGAGGCCTCTGAGCAAAATTGCCGATCTTTCACGTCCAGTATAGAATGGGACGCTAAGGGCCGCAGCAGCTAAAGGGCGTCCATAAATAAAACAATATTTTAATTTTCTCGACACATCATATTCTTTACTGTTCCTATTAAACGTTCTACGGCTGCAACATTTACATTGCTATACGTAGTGTACTGCTTAACGTTATACTTCAACATTAAACTTTTAAAGCATGTATTATAAAATTCTTTGCCATTATCAATTTGAACATTGTTGGGAGAGATTTCCAGCTCTTGAAGTACTTCTTGCATTTTCTTTACTTCCTTAGTCCCAGTTTTGTCTTTTAAAGATTTAGTATATGCCATTTTAGAATAGAAATTAATTGCAATCAGTATATTTTTTAATTCTAGTTAACTTAAGCTCATGAAATAAGTCCAAACAAATATTTTTAAACTAATTATGTCGTCCTATGCTGATGATTTTCCTGCGCATGAAATTTCTTTCGGCAGGAGCATGTATACTTGTTGCAAAATTTAGAAAAGAAGCAAGCTATACGCCGCTTCTTTGTAAGAGGCTATAAACTCAAACTTTCAACTAGACACGTGTCATACCCTTCTTTGTTAGAGACTATAAGTACGGACGTATCTTTGTTGCATGGGATGAATCTGCGGTCAAAATGAACCTCATAAATATGTATGGTCAGCAAAAATGGCAACCTTTATTCCTTTTTTCATGCGACATATCCTTTGAACCTTTTCTAAATTATGTAGCAACTATAGCTCGTTGGCGATGCTATAACTTTTGAAGACTTCAGTTCTTGAACAATTTGGCTCGAATGAATTTTATTTTCTGCTTCTTGAGATGCAGCCTGCATTCTTAGTCAATTTAACAGGATTGCTCCAGTGGACGTAGTCCAACTGCCTGTCGGATTGATCTTCCTTCCACTTGAGACCCAGACTAGTATCTTTTATAATAGAGGGCGTATAATTTGTTCACCAGTATGAAGTGCTTTATTTCAGACGTTCTCATCTTATGAATTCTCGTCTATGAACTAGAGTGTTTTTAAAAATCTTTTAGCAAGTATCCAAATCTTCATCGGAGAATGCTTCCATTTTAGGTGTATGCTTGGAGATGGATTCATTTAATTCTGGGTAGCTACTAATGTTTCATTTCTTATTCGAATCAGATTATTTATAAACCGAATCACTTAATTACCTAGCTTGCAGCTTCCATAATCATAGCGCACGCCATATACATTATCCAGATAATGACTATTTCTATTGGTTCAAACTTGATTCAAGTAGTTTTAGGTAGACTCATTGCCCACCTCCGGATGCGCTTGTTTCTATATTCATGAACCTGCTCCGCTACTGTTTGAAGAACTTCGGACATTGCCCTTCGGATCTCAAACTTGTGACACTTCAGGCCGAGTAACTTTTCTCTTATAGCATTGGAATGTCTGGCTATAGATTCCTTGTCGTCCTCTGTGATCTAGAGGGACCATGCTAGCCTCTAGTTCACGAGGTCGCGAAATCAAACCCGGCGGAGGGCGATGGATTTTTTCGAACGTAAAAACGATCCTTCTGAAGGGAAGTAAATTTGGTGGTCCTATGTCGTAGATTTACGGTACATAAAGGAATCTCACGCCTTATAAAGAAGCCTCTGAGCAAAATATCCGGTATTTCAAGCCCAATATAGAATGGGACGCTAAGAACCATAGCAATAAAGAGCGTGTATAAATAAAACTCATTTTAATTTTACAGATTCTTTAAGTCCTATGCTCTCCAAATCCATCTTGAAATGTATCCAAATTAATTTCTCGTTCTCAACTTATAGTTTGCGTTCAGCTTGAGTACTCATCGACAACCTTATCCATCATCTTAACCGAAGTTCTCAGGCGTTGCACATGATTCTTATCATCCTGTATCCGAATCTTGAATGCGTCAACAAAGACCGTCATAATTACTACTATGCTGATTTCTAATCAACTCTTCTATACTTTGCATTTGATGTGCATGATATTTGTGATGTCCTGCTGGTCTAGAGGTACCATGCTAGCTCCGTTCCTGAAGTCGCAGGTTCAAACACTGCGAAGGGCGATGGACTTTTTCGAGCGTAAACATCCTTAGCACGGCTTCCTTCGGAAGGGAGGTAGTGCTGGTGGTCCCGTGCCAGAACCAAATTTCAGTCTCTTTATCAGGCTCAGGGCATTCTGAACAACCTTTCCAGTATTTCACGCCCAATATAGAATGGGACGCTAAGGAACATAGCAGTTAAAGGGCGTTCATAAATAAAACTCAGTTTAATTTAATTTTTATTTTTCTGATTGTCCATCAATATGTTTACTGTGTTTATAATGCATTCAGCTTCTCATTCTGAAAATGAGTTTCGGGAGTAATCAAAGTGTCTGTCTTTAGCTCATTGATTGCATCTTCTACACCGGAAATTTGTTTCATCACTATTTTAATTTATTCATTTTCTCTTTGCTTGTATTCAAAAGATTGGCTTTCGCTCTCTCGAAGGTCTGTGCAATTTGCTAAACAGAATTCATTAGAGAATCTGTCGTCTGTTTAGTAGAATTGCATAGAGTATCCACAATATTCATAGTCTTGTACAAATATGCAGTGATAACTTCCAGTTTCTTTTGTATTTGCATTTTGATTTCCTTGGGTAGGTATCTGTTTAGCTCTCGACGAGTCTCGATCGATTTCTTTATAACCAGAATTTTAGCGTATCTTTTGTTTACAGCATCCATATCTCCAATAGGATCTGTTATATCAGTGAGCCCTTTTTTTGCCAAATAAAATGTTGCCATCAGCATCTAGCTGTTGCGTTTGAGAATTTATATATTCGGTGATGAACTGTCTATTCCGTACATCATGATCATGCATTGAATCGAATAACATTTTCAGTGAAAATTTGCCAATCATAAGTTTATTTTTCCTGGCCTCTCTTTAGAATATACCTTGCCATCAATTCGTCGATCCAGTCTTAACTATAACCTAAATTTCGTTAGCATTTTGCCGAGAGAAAGCAGGTATCATATTCTCAAGTGCATTCACGTACCTCCTATTGGATACATCAATATCATCTGCAGGATTATGAACATTGCGCAAGCTATTAATCTTGAATTGATAGTTTGCCCCCGTGTCTGCATTTATTATACATTGAGTAGTAACCTTTCGGACTAGAATCCATCTCTGGGATTTGAACTTATTGATATTCATGACTAATGAGCGACTGATCATCTTCGCTTATTCACTTTATATATATATATATATATATATATATATATATATATACATACATACATACATATATGATCAAATCTATTTCTGTGTCGTCATTGTTCAGAGGGAATCCGGGAACTATAACAACCAAAGTTCTTTCAGCACCATTCCCATTCATTTATACACAACTCTTTAAATTCATCGAAAGTCATGTTTGTAATGACGTAATCTTTATATATGCTTCAAGTTTAGTTTGTCTTGTCTAAAGGGTGCAATCATGTACGCACTATCTCTAATTAAATGTTTTGTTACTTTGTCATATGATTGAGCTTGGTATATGGAATCATCATGTCTACGCCTACCCAAACTGTGAAAGGAAGTAATGTTTTCTTGCTTTTCATTTATTACATCTTCAAAGTATAGTGACTGAATCACAATTGAATAAACGGTTGTACCACCTCATCTCCATTCGCAAAGCTATTAATATGTATATCCGGTATGTTCACAAGCACCTTGAACAGCTGTTGATATTTCGTTTTGGAAAGGACTTTGAATAAATATGGACATTTTTAATCTAAGCCCGTGCTCGTGAAGCAGCAAATTCATCAATACATTTGTTTTATCAGCACTGGAGCACCCTAGAATAAGTGGTGTGACATTACTTGGAAATAGATCTGCACGACGCCCCCTCTGATGATGTCACCTTCAAAGTTCAAAACTTGTATTGGAAGTGCACATGTTTGCGGTACTAACTACATCATTCGACTGAGCTCATAAATCATAGTCAGCTGTATTTATCTTTTAGTTTATAATATGATCTAGTAGAGTTAACATCTCGTGCTTATGCTAAGAGCTCCAGTGAATAAAACGCCTGGATGATGTATGCATTCTTTGATGTATAATAAGGTCTAGGAGATGTAAGATCTTTTCTAAAATAAACTCTGGAATTATTAATTCGCTAATTAGGTAACAGATTACGATTTGAAGCTCATTTGTCTGGTTACAGATCCTGTGGTTCAGGAACTAAATTACTGAAACGTTTGAAAGGTGTGCCATTTTCTCCTCTTCCACAAGTTCAATTATACCTATAGTCGCAGAATGACATATTCAAGACGACGTGGCTGGAGCGTCGGAATATGCCATTGGCGAGTGAAGTCGCCAATAGTGAGGTGGCAGCACTACAACGAAGGCATGGAAAACTATTCAGCTTGGCTTGGCAAGGGTGTCTCCGACAGGTGCTTGCACTATTCCTTGATTTGTCTGCAGCGTATGACCATGTCCTTCTGCCGATGCTTATAGACCGTCTCCGTAAATATTCCATTCCATCTCGTATATGTGCGTTACTTTATGGCCTTTTTTACAATCGCCGTTACCACCTCGCGTCGTATTTTCATAATCCCCACACACGTACTACATCTCGCGGTTTGATACAGGGTTCAACACTAAGTCCTTTGTTATACTCTTTATACATTGGAGATATTCGATCCGAAGTGACAATCACTGCGCGTGTGGTACAATATGCGGACGACCTGGTGATATACACACCGATTCAACCGAATTCCGGGGGCGACTTTCGACTCTTTGAACTAGACTGCCTACGTGTTATACGCTTTTTGGAATCCTTGGGTATGCGGGTTAACATCCGGAACACGAAATTCCAGCATTTCCGTAGATCCACTAGACCTTCACCATTTGTACTCCACATACTGGACCACGATCTAAGCCCGACACCGACGGTGAAATATCTAGGCCTTCATCTGCAACATAATCTCTCCACCTTATCACATTTCAAATTTCTTGTGACTGCCTTGAATCGTATAAAAAATCTCTTCAGAGCCTGTGCGGCCCGGCATTGGGGCATGCATCCTCTCTTACTACTCCGACTGATACCACCACTGATACACGCTAGATTGGAATACGGACAACTTCTTGTACCACCATTATCGGGTGGAACTAGATGGACGCTGGACACCTTTTTCTACCAACTGTATAACATCATCTTTCACATTCCGGGTAAACCGGCTAAATACCTCTCGCAAAGACATTTCCCGCGATATCATTTGGAACAGCGGCTATTTGCACTCAGCATACACTTTATGGCTGACCTACTGACTCATTCTCATTCCCCATTGTTACCTAAACTTACCCGTCTATACGAAATACTATGCGCCAAACCCGAAGGGGTGGCGCATTTACCGTTACCACTGATACGCGCTCTTGCCTTATTCCGACAACGCACACAATATTATAGCACGCCGGTATACCCGGCGTATCTGCTGGACATCCCGGTCCACACACTCCCGGACTATGTACAAGTTGACACCCGTACATTCCATATTCCGATTTCAGATTATACGACATTATGGCACGCGTACCGCGAGGACCGGAAGATCGCTTGGAAGGACGATTCCCCACTCCTAATCTTCACAGACGGCTCCAAAACCCCGGAAGGCACTAGTGCGGCGATCTATGTTGACACAACGTCCGAAACTTTTACATGGCGACTGGACGACGCTACTACTATTTATACGGCGGAGTCTATTGCACTCTATAGGGCACTGAAGTACCTACATGGTCATTTAGTACCACACTGTATTGTATTTACTGACTGCCGCAGTCTTTTGACGGTTCTGCAATGCCCGGTCCGGTGGCCCAAGGTTCCTATATATGAAGTGCTTATCCGGAATCTCCTGCATACTTTACCGGGGACGGTACACCTATTTCTAACCTGGATACCGAGCCACGTAGGAATCCCGGGTAACGAATGTGTGGATGCAGCTGCGCGGGACGCGACGGGGAACCGGACGACCTGTGACCAGTTACGGACGCCTCCATCGGACATTGTAAGACATCTATTACGGGTGGTGCCCGATATGGGACAGACGCCGCATACAACTGCAGATCATCTAAGTACATTTTTAGCTAGTTATCCAAGACTACCTACTCGAGCGTTCTCGTCTTACTTTCGCCTTCTATTTCATATGGCTTTGACTCCTGCGTATCTCTTTCGTATCGGTCCCCGAGATACGGACCTCTGCACCTGTGGTCATCGGGGTGATGTTAATCACCTTTTTTTTGAGTGCCCCCGTCACCAGGCCGCTACGGCTGCTCTTTTTGCCCATTTACACGACATGGGTATCATGGGACCATACCATTTACCTTCGATTCTCCTGCCATTCTCCGGACATCTTTGCAGGGCTTTATTTAGATTCATCACACGCACTAAAATGAAGTTGTAGACGATGGTGTCCCCACTCCTCCTTTTAAATACGGCGCCTGATATCACTGCTGCTAACCGTTTTCCTGAGACGCAGTAGCTCACCTTTGGTGGAGCAGTAGCGTCTAAAAACAAGCCAACAACAACAACAACAAGGGTGTCTTGGCACGAGAGAGAAGACGAGGAGACATTGAGAGACACGCCTACCGGTAGCACGCTAATACGGAATGTGAGTCAAGCAGCACTACTTTTTTCGGAGTAGTCAAAATTTATAATCAACCGTTTTGGTGAGTAAATTTTCAAAATTATTTAACTTGAGGTGCCAAGTAGACAGGGCAAGCAGATAAGCAGAGATGGCTATAACGTTCTTTTGTATGATATAAAGAAATTTTCTTAGGTGGGGGAAAGCAAGATTTAAACGCTGTCGATACGTCATAATCAGTATTGTTACAATACTTTTCAAGAATAAAAATAGGAGTCAATATACATTATATTTCACTAATTATGTAGTAATTACCAAGAAATTACTAGGTGACACAAATATTTATATTTAAAAAACCGTTATAATTGAGAAATAAAATAGGAAAAGAAATATTCTGAGTTTTTAATTACAAGTTATTCCTAATTATACCGAGTAGGAGAATTCCTTATTCTGAGCTTCCTTCACATTTTCACGTACATATATAACTGTGTTAGGGACTGGGTAGAAATAAACAAATGTAACAAAATGGCAGCAGAGCCGTGTGACATTTCTTATATAACGTATAGCAGTTATATTCATACTTTGGGTAACGTATCTATATGGCTTTACATGTTGAGTATCGATGCTTAGGCTTTGAAAAGCTTTCCGATACAATTGTAGATACATTTGTATCAATTTTTGTATTTGATTGGGTGCGTTTTTGACTTGATACCTTGCCCCATTCTATGCCAAATCCTACTCTGTCTGTTTCTTCTCTCTTGTCGACGCTTGACTCACTATGGCGTTATCAAACATTGATCTTTTGCGGAAGGAAGAGTTTTTTTGCTTGATGTCACGGGGAGTGCAATGCGACATTAATGCAACCTTGCCATTATTGTTACACCTATTACACGAAAACGCGGAAGTGAATGTAAATGGAAATAATTTTTCTAAAGATGGAATATTGGAATTAATTCGTGAGGTGAGTTTTCAATTGAAAGAATTTCAAAATTTATTTGCCGAAAATAGGAGTGAATGTTCTACTGCAACGGTACGACATTTAAGAGCACGGTTAACACACCATATTGAAAGAATTAAAATTGTGCTCACATCGCCTTTTGTAGGGGAGTCTATTTCGCATTTGCAAAATTTAGTACGCTCTTATGAGGAATTATTATCTAGTTTGGGCGATACTTCATCGGCTAGTATTGAACAGAAGAAGCAGTTATCTGGGCAACAGGCTAATATGCCTGTTTCTGTTGTACCTACTGATAGTGGAAATCCGACTACGCTCCCTTCTTTAGCCTCGGAATTTTCCTTTCATTCTTTGAGTATTCAACATCCTGCGCAAAAGTTAGTAGATTAAGCACATTACTTAGTGAATGATGCACCACAAGCTTTGGAATATTTAAAGCTTTTTCTTAGTTTAGGCGAGGTATGTTCTCTATCCACATTTCAAGTTACCGAGTTTTGCACTTTGCTTCTTACAGTGGTGGAGGGAAAAGTTATTTTTGTTACGTTCAGCCATGCAGCAAGCAAATGATCTTTACACCTTTATGCTCGAGTCTTATGACTTTTTTCAGCTTGGATTCGTATACATTTTCTCTCTCAATATTATTATGCACCTCAGAAAGACACAGAAGATGCAATCACCTTTATAGATCGCGTTAAATTTTTTTCGCGTCTATTTCAGCTTTCAGATACTGAATAACAGATGCGTCAATTGATTGTTTCTGGGAGTGTACATTTGCTTCTGTTCCAATTCATTTACTGACTTGGATTTGTTAGTTACTCAGTTACAACAAACAGTTGAAGCAACGTGTGCGAACTCCATTTCCGATCAGCGGCCATTACAGTTATCGCAAAGTTCAAAATTGCCAGTTTCAGTTGAGACACAATCAACAGCAGATTCTTTACCTGTAAATAAATATTCTTTACAATTAAATAATCATGCTCAGCCACGATCTCAGTCTTTATCAATCGCTTCTCATTCTTCAAAGGTGGGTTTTACAGATACGTTAACACGTTCTTGTACATTTTGTGGGAAAGTGTGTCATACTTATAGATTTTGCTTTAAACGTAAACGTCAATTTACGTCGCAAAATGCAGAGCCTTCTTGTTTGGCAGTAAATACTCAATTTAACGCCTCTTCGCAACTTTATGGAATTCCATTTTTGACGTTTCCGTCAGTTCAGATTTGATGTCGCAAAATCTTGTGTCCCAACCTTGTTAGCCTCTGGTTAACTTGATTGATAAAACATTTTGGAAAACCATCCCACTAAATTTCGTCGAAATTTTCAGACGGAAAACGAGTGTGGTCCACGATTTCAGGAGAGCCATTAGGAGTTATAGAATTTGTAATTCTTCATATTAACTATCTTTATTTTGTGAGATATTAAGTTTCATGTTACAGAATAATCACCGTATTCGTTAATTTTGGGATCGCCGTTTATGTATAAAACGAAAATGGCTTTCAATTATGCAAATTTGACGGTGCGGTGAGTATCCCCTTTAGTCCTTCTGTTCTTATTCCTTTTGCTTTAGGTTCCCTTCAGCAATGCACGTCAGGTAATGCTGGTTTGGATTCAAAAGGCACAGACTTGGATTTGTTGCATTTAACCCCATCGTCTCGTGCGCAGATTTCGCAGCTTTTGGAGCAATTTCCGGATGTTCTGAAGAATTAGGCACAGTCCGAGATACTGAATACTCTATTCAATTATCTGATAACATTTTGGTTAGGTCTCCACCCTACCGTGCTACCCACCTCCGCCTAAACTGGAGATTTTGCATACCGAGATAGACGACATGCTTCGTCAGGGAATTATTGAGAAATCTAATAGTGCTTATTTTAGTGCTCTTTAGTCCCTAAACCAAATAATAATTTTCGTTTGGTGATGGATTATAGGAAACTGAACAAAAATATCATTGTGGACGCAATGTCGTTGCCAGATTTACATACATTGGCCCATTATTTTAGGAATGCAAGGGTATTTACTACCTTTGATCTGAACCAAGCATATTATCAAATTCCGTTAGAAAGATATTGTAGACATTTAACGGCTTTCTCCACAACTTGGAATTTGTTTCAGTTTTGTCGCGACCGTTTTGGTTTATTGACAGGCGCACAGTTTCTGTCACGATTGTTAGATCAGGTTTTTCATCAATTTATGTTTAAGTTCATGTTTAGCTATATTGATGATTTGGTCATTCATTCCCCGAATTTTCACACACGTCTTCAACATCTTCGATTGGTTTTAACGTGTTTACAACGGGCGGGGCTGACAGGTTAAAGTCGCAGTTTCGCAGTTTTCCTTTTTGGGACATATTAATTCACCTAGGGGAATTTCAATCGACCCTGATCGCACTTTAGCACTGCGAAACTTCCCGGTACCTGGTACCGCGAAACAGTTTAGTATCGTTTTTAGGGATGGCCAACTTTTTTGTGAAATTCATTCCACATTTTGCACACGATGCAGAACCATTACACTTCGGAAAGGAGTAAAATGTATATGGATAGATGAACTTCAACACGCCTTTGATACCTTGAAAAAAGCCCTTATGAATCCTCCTGTTTTGGCTATGCCAGACTTCGAACAAGATTTTGTAGTGCAAACTGACGCATCCTGTTTTGGAGTTTGAAGCCGAAATTATGAAGTCAATAATTATCATAATAATCTGAGGAGGATAGTGATATAAAATAAATAATAAAATATTTAATTTTAGTGTTTGTATAAAAAGGAGAAGCATTCTGAAAATTGTTGACTGTTAAAAGCGACAGAAAGACCAGACAGGCACAGTTTAGCTAATTAGGGACCAGCCTCGGGTATAAATGGTAAAATAGCTGAAGCCAGTTTCTCTTGGAATTAGTGGGTGCAGTTGCACTGGTCGGGATGTCAAGGTCATTAGAGGCTTCATGACGCTAAGTTTGAGAAGAGTTTTGAGGGGAGAGAGGGGAAGTTAGGAGTTTTTCCTCTTTGTAGCGCGGTGGTGAAATTCATTCTGTCCTGAGCGATTGGTGAGAACGGGACGAGATTCTCGTCGAGTTGTGAACATTGGCGGCGAACATGCAAGAGGGTAGAACGTTCAGCTGTAGTTAATAATCTTCGGTCTTTGTAAAGACACAGTAGCATCGTATGCATTTAAAAGTGATCGGCAAACCTTAAGTTTTATTTTAAATGGTGAAAATAAAAGTATTCCAAGAAAGCGTTCGTGTTTCTCTGCACACATCCACGCATACCCAGAGATTAAGATCTCATGCTCGAGCAGCCGTGGCAAAGAATAAAAAACAACTAGGAGGAGAAACGCAGCAATCGTGAGGCAAAGGTAGTGCTTCATTGTTGGAGGACGTAGCGTGGCTGCGTCATATGGCGTCCTAAGCACGGGGCCCGAACAACGGAGAAGCTGAACGACGGAGACATCAAGGAGGCGCGAATAACGGGGAGGACAACAGGAGCAGCATCGAAGCAGCAGTTGCAGGCAGCAGATATAAAGGTACTGGGTGTAAATTTATTTATGTGTTCCAGTGGTAAATGCAGTTAAGGAACCTGATGCAAACATGGAAATTCAGGACGGTGATAGTAGAACTGTGCAGGACGTGAATAGTAGTGTAAATAAGGTAGTAGAAACAGTAGACGATAGAAATGTACAAAAACAGGTAGAACAGCCAGGGGGAAGTACGGAAACTAACGAGATGTTAAAGTTAATTATGTCAATGATCCAGGGTCAGAAAGATTTAACAGGAAAAATAGAACAGGGTCAGAAAGAATTAACAGGAAAAATGGAACAGGGTCAGAAAGAAATAAGGGATGAGATGAAAGCTAACCAGGATGTAACAGAACAGGATCAGAAAGAATTAAGGGATGAAATGAAAGCTAATTATTAATGTTTAAGGGAGGATTTAACAAGCAATTTAACTGAAATTGGGAAGAAAATTGAGAACCAGCAGAAAGTCTTAGAAAATTTCCAGGAGGAGGCTAGAAATGAAATAGAAAACATGAGAATTGAGGTTAGGGAGAATCAAGAACAGGTTAGAGAAGAAATTAAAATTGTAAGGCAAGAGATTAGTGAAAGAGTAGTAAAAGAAAACAGAAAATTGAGGGAAGAATTAAGTCAGGAATTAGTTAGAGAAAGGGAAGCTACTAGCAAAGAACTAGAAATATACAGAAACAGGATAGAACAGTCTGAAAGAGAAAGTAGGAGACTTACTGTAGGAATAGACGATGTAAATGATATACTTAAGGAAGGGTTAGAAAAGTGTGCATATCAGACAATATTGGTACTTCAGCATGTAGTAATGTAAGCAGTGCAACAGTAAGTAAGGATACAGCGCCGAATGCGTCACCTGACTTTCCGATGCTGAATTTAGGTCCAAGTACCTCCAGCAACAGTACGAGTACAAATGTAAATAGAAATGGCAGTCCACATTTTCAATGGCCTAACCATGTTCTCAGTGAAATTTCACCACCGAATTTTGAGGACGAGGAATCACATAATCCCAAAGCAATTTATTAACAGTATGCAGGAATATTTTAATGTTAAGGGTATACCAGAGGAATACAAGATGACTGTAGAACGAAAATGTTTTAAAGGTAATGCTTTCAATTGCCTAGAATTGTCTGTATGGCTAGATAACAATTACGGGGCTTTTAAAGAGCTATTTCTGAACAGATATTGGGGTGCAAGCAGACAAGTGAATATAAGATTAGAGCTGAGAAATGACAAGTACAATTCCCGTAAGGATCAATCTATGGTGAATTATTTCATGGTAGTGGCAAGAAAATCTAAGATGCTAGATCCACCGATTGGAGAACATGAATTAATAAATCTAGTAACCGCACACTTTCCGGAAACAGTACAAAATTATATAATTATTGCAAAACCGGTTACAATAGCAGCCACGATAGATTTGTTGATCGCTTTGGAGAGGAAGAGAAATCAAGATGGCGTCATTAAGGATAGGAATTTCACACAGAAAGAAAGAAGTCCTACAAAAATTTTCGGGCAGGGGCTTATCAAGGAAATGACAGAAATTTTGATGTGAGAGATAGATACCATGGGCCTGTACCGAAAAATAACTACAATGATAACAGAAGGAATAACTTTGAAAATAATTATAGGGGAAGAGGTGAAAATTACCGAAGAGGACGGAACGCACAAATAAATTATGTACATACTCACAGGTATAATTATGATAGATTGGAAAGGTATTCTAGAAACAGACGCTACTCTGGAGATAATTGTAGCAATAACTATGAAAATAGGTATAGAGCAAGTTCACCAAGACAGGAGGCGAGAAGTAGAAGTGGTAGGAATTCACCAGTTCAAGAAGAGAGGATTGACGCAATAAACTCTACAAGGCAAATAATGGGAAATAATTACCGTCATGAAACGAAACCAGGACATTCGCATAACGATATTGGGACAGGAGCAATTAGCAAAGTGTCGGAAAACTCCAAACCCAATCAACTTCGCCTTCAGTGAAGATTGGGAACCATTCCTATAATGAACGGTACACGAAAAGTAGGAACAATGGAAGGCAACTAATGATAGAGGAACATCACCAAGGGAGAGATAGGCCAGAAGAAAGCGAAATTTTAACTGATCCACAAAGGATAAATATTGGCATTAATGGCAAACAATTTCGTGCAATAATAGACACCGGCGCCAACACTACAGTTTGTTCACAAAATTTTTATGAAGAATTAATAAACAGTGGTTTAAAATTAATGCCTTTACCAGTACACGGGATATATTGTTCAGTAGCAGTGGGCAAAAGAAAAGAAAGCGTAAGATTTCAGGCTATGATGAATACTGAAATCGGAAAGCAAATTATTGAGATGTTATTTTTAATAGTACCTAGGCTTGTAACAGACATAATAATAGGTTTTGATAGTCTATACGCATGGAACTCCATTATAGATTTTGAAAACAAAATTTTGAAGCTCGAAACAGAACAAGACACCATAATCGTACCGTTGTTGGAAGACAGTAGTTCAGGAATAATTGCCAGGGATCCGGTAAGGTTATAGAATTGCCATGAAATTAATGAAGAAAATATAATCTACGGAGAACATGAGAAATTTTGTATTAATGACGGCGAAGAAAAACCCCAAGAAAATCCCAGATTAAGCTTGAACGATAAGAATGTCACTAAGTACGATAGGGTGGATGACTGTGTCGAAATAGCAAATTTGTTGAAAAATAAGGTGAATCAAGCTAGTAGACTGAATGAGAAACAAAAGAAGGAATTATGGGAAATTTTAATGGATAATAAGGAAGTACCGGGAAGGTGCATAAATTGCACCCATTCATTTGAAATGACTGATATTAAACCATATGTGCATCGTAGTAAGATCTTCAGGGAGACCTTAAAGAATCAGAATATAAAACTCTATCATTGTTCCTCTTATTTTTCATCTGGGAATCCCGCAGAACGCATATTGAAGGACACTGGAATCTATTTTCGTGTACTGACTCATAATAATCACAGAAATTGGGTAAGGTATTGTAATGTGATAGAAAAGATAATAAATAACACCATCAATACGACGACAGGATTCGCACCAATAGAACTAATGCAAGGAATTGAACCTGAACCGACTTTTAAAGGAATACCAAAAACGATTAAAGGAAACCAATCACCATTATCCGAAGAACAAAGGACTAAAATTGTTGTTGACAGGTTGAAAGAAAAAGCAGAAAAAAGGAAATCTAAAGTAAAGAAGCGAAAGCATAAATGGGAACCGAAAATAGGAGACCTTGTGCTTGCCAGAGATCACAAATTATCCAGCACATTAAAAGGAAGAAATCATAAGTTAGAGCTCTTATATAAAGGCCCGGTAATTATTACTGCTAAATTTGGGGAACATACTTACGCAGCAATCGTGAGGCAAAGGTAGTGCTTCATTGGAGGACGTAGCGTGGCTGCGTCAAGTTGCAGCAGTATTATGGAAAGGACCAGTGGGAGCGCGTAAACCCCCATATCACATTTCACGTTGCCATTCCTTGGCGGAGAGACGCTTGCCAGTGTATGAGTTAGAAGCTCAAGCCGTTCTCAATGCCTTTAACAAATTCCGTCAGTTTCTTGAGCACCGTCATTTCCATCTGGAGTGCGACTATCAGGCAATCATGTGGGGTTTATCACACGCACACCAATCTGGAAAAATCGCTAGACGAGCAGTAAAGTCTCAGCGCCTTTCAATTTACGGTTACACATATTAAGAGTTCGGAAAATTCCGTAGCAGATGCATTATCGCGTATGTTTGCTGAATCTTCGACCGAATCCGGTTCTCCTTTGCTTGCGGCATTGGCGGTTTTTCCATGCGATTTTCCGGAAATTTTCACCCGTCTTTCTCAGCATCAGCAAGATGATAAGAAGTTGGCCCTACGTTGGCGACAATCTCAGTAGGGCAACATACCGTATGGATATCAATTTCATGATGGCATGTTACCTGCGTGTCTTCCACGCTCAAAGTTGTAGAGTATTTTACTTTCCAAGGCACTAATACCGGTTGTATTAACCTATTTTCATACTTCTCCGTTTGGAGCTCGTTTGGGGGGTTTAAGAGAAAACAAAAGATCCGACAGGATTTTGTATGGCGCGGAATGTACAGTGATATTGCCATATTTGTTAGATCTTGTGATCCTTGTTTGAGAGCTAAGCCTCCTCAGAATACCCGTTTGGTTTTCCTAGCGTCGAGTGTATCACGTTATCCAATGGAGTGCCCATTTATTGACTATATGGGACCTTTACCTCATACTGCTGGCGGTCATAGTTATTTGTGCGTCGTTATTGATACATTTACTAAGTTTATTTGGCTCACACAAGTTTGTGTCGTTACGGCCTTTACGTCGTCCTCCGTGTTATCCTCTATATTCGCATCATTTGGTATGCCAACAACTGTTGTATGGATAATGCCTCTTATTTTCGCGCACAGAGCTTTCGTATACATATTTGTTTTTTAAAGAGGCGTTAAATTCGTGCGTACTTCTTCATATTATCCGCAGCTCTCCTTGGCTGAGCGTGTAAATCGGACATTGAAAAGTGTCTTAATTTCCTTTCATTCAAAGGATCATCGGTCATGGGATACTTTAGTAGCCGACTTCCAATTTGCTTTTAATGCATCGGTTCACGAGGCACATCAAGAGGTTCCCTTTCGATTGATGTTTAATTTTGTGCCCGTATGTCCTTTGTCTAATCATTGGAAGTTCCCTGATCTGCTTTCAGATACACGTGACCCTGCAGTACTTTATCATCGCTGGAAAGCGGCTTTTGATGCAGTGAGACGAGATTATCAACCTCGTGCCGTGCGCTATAACTCTAATCGTCGTCCAGCAACCTTTCGCATTGGGGGTTTGGTGATGTTACGGTCACACCATCAGAGTGATGGTTTCAAAGGCTTTGCCAAAAAGTTGGCAGAACGGTATATTGGCCCCTTCCGGGTCATTAGAATTGTAAATTTGGTTTCCTTTCATATTCAAAATTGTGCTACCGGAAAGCTAACTACTGCACATGCTTCTCAACTGAAGCCTGTGCCTACTAATTAAATTTTAATAGCTCGGCGTCTCGCTGACCATTCTCAACCTGAGGTTTTGAACCCATGCTCGCATTTCTGCTTGTCTTCTCACATTCGAGCATGACGTTTTTTTCTCTCTGCTTGAGTTGCAAGTGATTATATTTTTACTTTTTCTGTTTCATGTTCTTTTTCCCTCTTTTCTTGTATACTTTTCTTCTTTCTTTGTGTATGTGTTGTCCTCGAGGTGTTTTTTATTTCTTATCTTACTTTTTATAATTGTTATAGGTTAAGTGGGTTAAGTTATTTATTGTATTACTTTTTAGGTTAATAGTAGAGTATATTATTATTTAGGCTTGAGTTTCTATGTGTTTGTTCAGGAAATCCCCTAAGTTTCTTCCTTATGTATGTGTTATTTTTTATTATCCTATTTTATTACTCTGAGGCTTTTTATAAATGTAGTCCCTTTTGGACCTTGTAATAACCATCATTGGCATTTGATGAATTGGTTATTCTGTTTCATCAATGTGCTGTATTTTCATGGTCTTTTACATTTTATTGTTTTTTTTATATATGTATGTATCTCTGTTTTCTACACTTTTCGTGTGTTATGAAATTGTGTACTTTCGCCGGTTTTAATTTTAAAAATGTTTCTGGACTTGTAATGTTTGCTTTTCCCTGTTGAATGGCTGCTTCTTTTATTTTGCCTTTGGGTCTACACCTTGATCTATTTCGTTGTGCTATTCTCACCTAATCACCTCTGAATTTTACATGTACTGTATCCTGTGAATGGTGTTGTTTCACCTGTTGTCAGTGGCCTTCTGCCTTCTTTCGTCAAGGGGGGATTATTGTGCCATTTTCTCCCCTTCCACAAGTTCAATTATGTCTATAGCGGCAGAATGACATATTCAAGACGACGCGGCTGGAGCGTCGGAGTATGCCATTGGCGAATGAAGTCGCCAATAGTGAGGTGGCAGCACTACAACGAAGGAATGGAGAACTATTCAGCTTGGCCTGACTTGGGTGTCTTGGCACGAGAGAGAAGACGAGGAGACGCTGAGAGGCACGCCTACCGGTAGCACGCTAATACGGAATGTGAGCCAAGGTGCATTATTTTTTTCGGACTAGTCAAAATTTATAATCAACCGTTTTGGTGAGTAACTTTTCAAAATTATTTAACTTGAAGTGCCACGTAGACAGGGCAAGCAGACAAGGAGAGATGGCATTAACGTTCTTTTGTATGATATAAAGAAATTCTCCTACGTGGGGGGATTTAAACGCTGTCGATACGTCATAATCAGTAATGTTACAATACTTTTCAAGAATTTAAATAGGAGTCAATATACATTATATTTCACTAATTTTGTAGTAATTACCACGTAATTACTAGGTGACATAAACATTTATATTAAAGAAACCGTTATAATTGGAGAAATAAAATAGTACAAGAAATATTCTCGTTTTTTTAGTTACAAGTTATTCCTAATTATACCGAGTAGGGAGATTCCTTATTCTGAGCTTCCTTCACATTTTACGTACATATATAACTAGTTATGGGCTAGGTAGAAATAAACAAATCTAACAAGATAGGCGATTCCTGAACAAATCGATACAAGGAAGATTGCAGGGATCACATATTGCCTACAGTAGAGATACAGATACCGCTACAAGACGTTTGGCCGAAACAGTTCTGTTCGGGAAGGCTTAGAGTAGGTTTCTGTCATCGACGCTTCGTTAGAAGAAAGGTTGGCATCGGGATTTGTAACGTCCATCAGAAGGATAATCCTGTCATTGGTGCTGGGAGAATAAGAAGAAGTATTAACACAGTTGGACTTTTGTCACTGATTCCCATCATTACTGTTCCGGTGGCTGCCGCATGAAGCCTGTACGAATTGCTACGGCTGCAAATAAGAAGCTTGCTGCTTGGGTGTGATGATTAGACACAACAGAGAAATGGAGTTTAAAGGTAAGGGATTTTGGAAAAAGCTCAAGTCTACAAGAGAAGGGTCGGTACTTCTAATGTTGTAGAAATTTGCTAATTGTGTGTAAAGCAAGAAAGGCAGAGGACTTAGAAGGCTTAGAAAACGTGGAAAAGGGTTGTACCTATCCCAGAGTAAGCCCTAAGCAATATTGAGATGTATGCAAAGCGCTTAGAGATACGAGTTTATACGAACGACACCCTTCCTTCAGAACCACTAAACAAGGAGAGAACTGTTGTAAATTTAGATGCTTCGAGCAAAGATGGCCTACACTGGGTCGCTATACGGAAGGAATTTTGGCATTTTATTTCAATAGTTATGGTAAACTGAAACTTCCTAAAGAAATAGGAAGCTTTCTGAAGTGTTTTTAAGATAATGTATAATAAATAGAGGTATCAGAATTTCAGTTGTGTTATTTGTGGTTTCTATGTTTGGAATTTATCGCATAAAAGCAAGTTGATATGCCGGTCTATTAGACAAAATGAGTTACACAGTCCCTGTGAGTATTACAGAATCTGCCATTTCTACATATCCGAAACCACCTCTACAATTAGATTATAGATACCTTTATGAGGCTACTGTCTTAAAGTTTTAAACATTCTATTCAGTACTCATGTCGATATGAACTATCTCATTATACTTTTAATGGAGATACTCAATTATAAAAACTCCTATTGGAACCTATGGGATTATTGATATAAATTCATCTGTGAAGGGTAAACTTGAATTTGATGGTGGTGCCTTCTTGATAACTCCTAACAATAATGCACTGAAGTCTGCCATTCAATGCCCTTTTGAAATATATCTTTCTAAACCTTAAAGTATAGGTTCCCTTCTAGTATTCAATTAAAATCGGCTTCTGCAATGTTGTGCGAATCTGTTCACTTTGTGAAAATATGTAATGTGAGTATCATACTATAGACTGCAGTGTCGCAACTGGTTCTTTCATCGATGGTCAGTCTCTGTATGACCTCTTTCCATCGATTCCTCGGGTTAACACATATCAAGAACCTTCAAGTTCTATAAAAGTTGAGTCCACCGACAAATTTCAGGGATGATTCCTGAGTGGAAATGGAGCACCTTCTGTCCCGAAATGCATAGTTTTCGCGGTAGATGGCACTGAACAAAGAGCCCTGGCGTACACTACATGTCCTGAAACCCACAGTGTCATAACAGATGTTAAAGTGGCCTCCATGGATGCAATGCACGCGTTCAACGTCACATCATGCATTGCCTCACGCGTTCGAATGTCATCACAGGCTACTGGACACCGTTGAACGCTCTGAACATCAGAAACAGGCTCAGATGCCCCCACAAGTAACATTACAGGAGGTTTAAGTCCAGTGATCGAACATCCCATGCAACAGGGTCTCCACGTCTGATCCAACTTCTGGGGAAGATAGTGTTGAGTGTCAGCGAACATTAATGCAGAAGTAGGCTGGCGCTCCATCGTGCCGCAGCCACATTGCCTGTCGTATTGCCAAAGGCACATTCTACAGCAATAGAGGCAGAGTGTTTTACAGAAAGTCTAGATAGGTTCTTTCGTTCAGGCGTTGTGGAAGCAGAACTGGTCCATGTAGGCGGTCGCTATAATCCCTGCCCAAACATTAATGCTGAACCGCTGCTGATGAGACACTTCAACCATTCCGTGAGAATTTTCTGTAGCCAACTGATGATTATGCAGGTTAATTGTGCTATCTCTATCAAAGGTCACTTTATCAGTGAAGAGGACTGAAGACAGAAATCTCACAGTGGTGATGGTCTGTTGCACAAACCAGCGAGAGAATCCTTCCCGCGGAGAAAAATCCGTCGATGATAATCCCTGTACACGTTGGAGGTGATAGGAATAATAGCGGTTGTCGTGAGGGATACAGATAACCGTCCTTTGGCTTACACAATGTTGGCGGGCCCATTGCCTGGAGATGAACCAGGGTTGCTGTCAATATTATGGAGAACATATTCCTCCATATCTGTTGTACGCACAGTTCACGCCCGCCCTGAACGTTCGTCTGTCTCAAAGGACCCATGCTCACACAAACGCCGAAAAATGGCTCCAAATGTTATGTGATGTGGGTGGTGCTGTCTGCTAGGGTACGTAGCACGGTACATTCATGTTGCCTCTCTGCCGTTTCCACCTGCTAGGCCATACACGAACACCATCTCGGCTTGTTCCTGAAATAAATATAGGAAAGTTGTGCTTCTATGTTGCTTAACCTCCTTGGGGCCAAGATGTAGAGCGGCGGTCCTCCGTTAGTGCCAGATACGAGCAGATCGCCTTTTAAAATCCACCCACTTTAGTGCCAGGAGATCGGCTTACGAAAACTTAACATGGTTAATATACTTTTGTGACATCCTATAGCAAGAGAATGCAAACCCTTGGAAGGGTACAGCTTTTGTCATTTAACAGGAAGGTTTGTAATGGTATATTTGGCTTTCACGACAACAAACAACCCCTCAGTTTACGATAGTCTGTTCTGCTGTAGTAATGAAAAATGGCAAGTTCTCCTCGTGGTTTTTTTCAAACCAGGCGTAGATGAAGAAAATTTGTTAGAGTATTTCGATAATTATGAAGTTGATGCAGATGAACTAGTATCGGATAGTGATAGCGAAATCTATTCTTCTAATGGCATCATGCCGAGCACGCTCCCTGGTTCTCCACCACAAAAGAAGATGAAATTGAACGTTTATTTTGGTGAAGACAACGTACTTGATAATGGAGTTGATTCAGAATCCGAAAAAGATTCTATTGATGATGACGGCAACAATGAAGAAAATGATACTCTGCAGGAAACCTTCAGTGAAGTTTATCCTAATGGTAATGACCACGCCCCCTTACCTACATCCCCTTTTATGGAATTCTATGGACCAAAGTATGCCCCTAACCCTGATTCTTCACCTATGTTTTACTTCAATCTGTTTTTCACCACTACATTCCTGAACCTCATTGATGCCGAAACAAATCGTTACGCAAATCATGTGCTTGCGGCGAGAGATCTCTCACCGAGTTCAAGAACAAGATCCTGGCTAAGAACAACCGAGCACAGGATAAGGACCTTCATTGCAGTTATTTTGAACATGGGACTTGTGAAAAAACCATCCGTGTTTTCCTACTGGAGCACCAAAGACATTTTCCATACTCCTTGGTTTGACAAAATATTTTCCAGGAACAGATTTCAACTTGTTTTGAATTTTTTCATTTGACAAATAACACCAAGTTCTCTCTTCCTAGTTTTTCAAATTATGACCCGTGTATTAGATTACAGCCTATTTTGGAACATGCAAACAGAGTATTACCGGTATCATTACACCCCTCATCAACAACTGTCAATTGATGAAAGTTTAGTGGGAACCAAATGTCACACTCAGCTGTTGCAGTACATGCTAAACAAGCACCATCATAAATGGTGGATAAAATTATGGATGATATGTGATGCAGTAAGCAAATACTGTTTAGGTTTCTACATCTATAGGGGTGCAAAATCTTCCAAGGACAAAACATCTATAAAAACCGATGGCTTATCGGTTAACAAACTACTTTCAATTGGCAATTACCTCATGAAAGGTCATCATATATACATAGCTAATTTTTTACATCCATTCCCATCGCCAAATATTTATATTCGACAGGAACTTTTTTAACTGGCACAATTAGGCGTAACAGAAAGGTAATTCCGAATGCTGCTAAGAATAAATTTAAAACAATAGCAAACAAATACTTCAGGCGAGAGCCTTTGTTACTTGTAGCATCTAAGCACAAAAATCTCAAAAGAATCAGGTAATACTTTTGTCAACCTACGGAACTGCAGAAGTATCTAACGTGACTCCCACAGTTAGAAACACAAATGAGACTAAATTGAAGCCCGAGGTAATCTTGGACTACAATCGCTATATAGGGGAATAGATGTCAATGACATGATGCTGTATTTTTATTTAGATGAACGCAGAAGTTTGAAATATTGGAAAACGTTGCGTTTAACATTATTTTAAGAATAGTACTAAATGCATATCTCCTATATCTTGAAAACTGCAATGGAACAAAAATGACTCGGCTACAGTTTTACACTTCCATTATAAACTCAATAAGTGAAGAATGGTTATCTGCCCAAAGTAATATTTATTCAACATTACTGACTCTTGCAAATGACAACAGGCCTGTGTGCGATGTGAAATTGCTACCTGGAAAAAAGGAAAGACAGTGCATTATGTGTCATACTCCAGAACAAATACGATGATCCAGAACTTTGTGCGTCAAGCATGACAAAGGATTGCATACAAAATGTGCAACCCGTCATAAGTGTAAAAAAACAAATTTGAGGTGTTTTTGTAAACATTTATCTGCATAGACTCGTGTGTAATTTAAATCTGCTGAAGATACATTTTCTATTTTTATACCACATACCATATTAATTCAGGTCAACTTCATTAATTCGTATAATTATTATTTAGCGTTTATTAGTGCCTTCAATATCAAAACATACATTAATATACCTGAATGGGGACAATTGTAACGCTTACATTTCAACAACAGACTTTACAAAAAATAACTTGCCTCTAAAAGTATATTATTCTTCATTTCAAGATTGTGGTGAGTACCAGAATACTCTGACTTGTTTACATCTTTACATCTTATTGTTTTATGATCTAAAATGTTAAACGATTTAAAAAACCGCCTCTCTTTATGCATGTCACATGTTTACGTAATGTCAATCTGTAAATTTATATCTTTTTCTTAATCTTATGTGCATTTTGGACACTGATTTTTTAAATTTAAAGTACAAATAATTATATTCTCATAAAAATATTATATTTGTTGCTGTATTTTGGAGCTGTTATGGAGTTATCGTGTCCATAAATGTTATAAACGTATGTTACACAACATGGACATTATTATTAAATACGTTTCCGGGCGTTGACAATCAGATCTCGGGAGTTATATGCAGTTAATTGCAACAGTGATTTTTCCGCCTAAAACTCTTGGCACTTTACACCGGTAAAGAGAGGCAGGCGTCTGGCTCTCTACAGCAGGTTTTAGAAAGCCGATCAGATCGGCTCTGGCGCTAAGAGGGTTAAATCACATTATCTGCAAATCACAAAACGCACACTGCAAGTTATGAGGGATTGTCGTCAGTGCCATCTACCGTGGAAACTATGAATACCCGGACATATAGGGTTAGGGACTTTTGTGCTCAATTTCCAATCAGGAATCACCCCCTGAAGTTTGTCGGTGGACTTAAAACTCATTCTGTATATTTGCCCCTAAGCAGGGTATCCGGTTTTAGGTACAGGGCCTGCTTCTCCACATCTCCGGGAATTGCAATTCCTGTATCATTTACCTTGGTGTCTGAGGCAGTCCTCTTTCGAGGGCCCAGCCGCCTCAACTTCGGCATGGATATTCTCGGGATTACCTAACAAGGAGACCTCCAGTTTATTGGAACTTGAATCTGCTATACTTCCCACGATTAGCCTCGCCAAGACAGAGCCCCACATACCTAGGTAAGACTATATGCTCTGAGAGGTTTTCAGGTATCTCAGAGGCTCAGTGATACATCTTCCCATGTGCCGTGCACCCCATCAGCACGGATCGCATAACACCTTAGGGTTGGTGAGTTGGTTTGCGGTCTCCCATTTGTTATTCAGAGATAGTCCTGACTCAGCCTGTCAGTAGTAAACAGGCGCCACTTGCCACACGTTCGGTACCCGCTCGAGGTACAGCTTTAGGGACTTAGGCCACTCCAGAGGCCCCACTCTGCTGATATCCTGCTTATTAATATACTTGTTCTTTCCCTTTCACTGCGTGCCAGGACTTGTCACTGTGACGTCATGGTGGTGATTCTAGTGACCACTTTTACCCATCGCAGGACTCGTACCAATACACAGCATCACAATTTCGAGTGTGATCCATTCTAACTTCCTTCATTCAATTGGATCCATTTTTAATTGTTTCAGAAAATCTACGAGAAATCATTTCAAAGTTACATCGTTGTACTCATTATGGGGCTCGAACCGATATACACAGCATCGCAATCTCTAGAGGGTCAATTCTAACTTCCTCCGTTCAATTAGGTTTAATTATTTTCTACTTCTTTCCACAGTTCTACTAAAAGTACTTTCAACGTTACATATTTCTACCCATCACGGGGCTAGAAACGATACATACAGCATCAGAATCTAGAGGGGTCCAGTCTACTTCCGGTATTCAATTATATCTATTTTTTGACAATGCTTTCAAAGTTACATCTTTCTAACATCTAGGGGCTCGAACCAATGCCCGTGAACGCGCAGCTTTCCAGGCAACGGTCCAACATAATATTTTGCACATAATATGCAATTAATTAGAATAAATAGCGCATTCACATCCAGAATCCACACTGGGATTCTGTATTTTTTATTTGGGTGGGTTGTATTATTTTGTTTCTAGAAGCCCCTTGGTGTTCCGGATACAAATGATATAGCGTGGCTATGAAATATTCAGAAAACCCATTTATCTACTACTGATATTACTTGTCAGTACATTAATTCGGATGTACCAGATTCTCAGGAGATGCTACAGACGTTGAATACTTTGTTCTGAATATGATCCTGTTGGAAATGGAATATAATCTATTTTGATCTTACAATCTCTTATGAATCTTTCAAAGAAAATAATTAAACCGACTGCTAGGAAAAATAGGTATGTTAAATCTCGCAGTAATAGATTACCTCCTCAAAAAAAAGGAAAAGCGATGTTTTTAATAATGGGGTCCTAAAGCCCCTCCACCAAAAAGCATAAGCACTTTTACTCTGGAGTTTTGTTTTATGAAGAAAATTATTTTAAAAAAGTCATCAAACGTTTCTGAAGGTCTGATTTAGAAATGTGTATGAAACCAGTATGTTTTAAGAGGTTGCAGTACAATTTCGTATTTGTTTTGTCTATATAAAATTTTGATATGTGGATCATACAGTTGTTTCTAGCAACCACAGAAAACAATGAAGTTCTGAATGCTACACAACCATGTGTTTTGTATTTTAATTTTCTCTACCACTTACCTATTGTGAGTACATGAATTCTACCCAGGAACTCGATGTCGACATTTCACTGGAAATGCATGCTTTGAGATTCCCGAAATTCACACAAAAGTGTTTAGGAAAAGGCCCATGCTTATGTGTGTATGTGTATTTCTGTCTGTCTTTCTGCCCGGAAAAAGCTAATTCAAATACGAAAGGTCGGATAAATATAAAAGCTGGTATTGTAATTTCGTACTTCCAAAGATGCGATACGAAGATTGTCAAGAAAATCCTTCCCCCAAACGGCCATTAACATGGAAAATGACACGTTATTTTTTTCTTACTCATAATGGCTCTAATCATTCCTATTAAAACACCAAGGATTTAACATACTATTTGAATCGCCAATAAAATGTAACTAATTTTCTGGGAATAATCTGTAACTTACTCTTCATTTAAATGGACTTTATATATTTTATATAATAATAGGTAATGGTAAGCTATAAAGGATAGAGAAAATCTTACCACACGAACAATGATAATCTTAAAATATCCAATTTATGCCAAAGAAGTTGTTTTTAGGGTGGTGGCATTAGCAATTTTCCGAGGTATTTTATAAGACGTTATATTTTTTGAAAGGTCATCACCACATGCTTTTGTTTCTCGTGATGTGCAGAGATTGTTGAATTTCAAAGCCAGCACATAGACCAGTTTTAATGCTTTGATTACCGTTCCAGTCTCCCATATTCATCTCCTTTACCTCAAAGAAATGTGAAATGACACCATTCCTGTACATTACGAAACTAATGAATGGTATCTTAGTACTTCATAAGATGAAAATTGGAAAATGCATATCAGTGTAAGGAATATCTCAAAAATACTTAATGCCATAAAAATTTACTTGGCATAAGCTTTGTGTTTTAACGAGCTATACAGTTTGTGTGTGATAAGCTTTTTCCACCGTTATAGTTTGCCAGCAAGAGGAAATGATGCAAACTTCTTTCAGAATGAAGAGGGCTTCTTCACTGGTCATTCGCAAAAAATTCAAATATATATTTTATAATTTATATAAGTACCTTAAAAGCATGCCATTTTAATTAAAATTGTTGGAGCCGCTTTTGAGATCAAAAGTGTGAAAAGAATAGTTTGGTTTGGTGGCTTTTCTTAGAAATCACTGTGTCGCATCCTTTAAAGCGGCTGAACTTGAGTATCAAATTTAGTCTTTATCCGATTGTTCGTTTTTTTTAGTGATGCTGTTCTCTCCCCCCCTACACACACAAACACATAACGAACGGATCTTTTCTAAAAGTGTTTTTCGTTTTATGTGAGGTTTCAAAGCTTGTGTTTGTAGTGAAATCTCTATATCAAATTTTTGGGCATACTTCCTCTACGTACTATACGCAGATAGTAAAGAAAATAGAAAAGCAAACTAATGTAAGATACTCCTGTAAATGCCGCATGACAGTTCCACCAGAAAAATCATTTACAAATTCCGACACCTTCTAATCTGCTTTTTATTTCAATAAGTGAACTTCTAGTCGTTGTTTCGATGCAGAAAAGTTAGCAGAAGATGAATGAAGTCTCAGCACCACAGTGTGCATTACAAACCAACCGCAAGCCATCGCACTTTCAGAAACAGTGTCATTAATCTCGTCTATTCAATTAATCCTCTACTGCCCGAATTATTTTTCAGCAGAAGAAATACTGATTCAATCATTTATAGACACAATATGAAATAATAATAATAATAATAATAATAATAATAATAATAAATGTAATACTTTTCATCGGTTACTTTTTTTCAAAATAGGTTTGTTACTTTGAGTAACATTGGGCGGTAATTGGTATTTGATAAATTTCCCAAAATAAATTGTAAAGCACCTATTAAGATCACTATAAGTATGTTTTATTTGGTATTCCTTAAGTTAACACAATAAACACTGTAAGTATGCATATTTAACACAAATGAAACGTTCCATTAGTTGTGGATCTGTCCGATAAAATGCAAAAGGCAGTCAATGAAGTCTACAACCCCTATAATTCAGGTTTACTTCACTGGTCTGTATGAAAATCCAGAAAACATTTTGATGTTGATGTGAAGCATAAATGAACTTAGCATTTTGTGCAAATTACTTTGGGGACTCTGTGACAACCAGGCCTTTCACACCGCCCCCTCTTCTCCACAAATGTTGGCCAGTGACTTGTTTGTGACTAGTGACTAGTTTCAGAGACTAGCATGATTTCTTTCATTGGCACTGGTACAATGCCACCGTACCTTTTTTCTCTTCAATTTTGTGCATCATTGAATTACTACTTGGTTTTTGGGCTTCCTGGGCCTTTCTTTGCTCTCCTGGCAAAGACAGGCTACAATTGCTGTCTTGAAGTCCAGCAGATTTAATTCATCTTTCTTCTTGACCCGACATGAGTCATAGTCCCTCCTATACAACAACCATGCATTTACGGCCACTACATCTATCAAATGAAACCTATTTTTAGGTACCATTTTTTGGATCTGACAATTGCCCGATAAAGAGCAATAAGGCTGTGAATGAGGTCCATGCCCCCATGAATTTGTTGTACAAAATAGCTATGCTGGGAATGGAATTGCTATTCTCTCCTTCTTTGACTTGTCCCCCTTTGAACATTTGTAGCTGGGTGAGCACCGCGACAAAAGTGCTCAATAAATGAACTACTTTGTTCTTATATCTAGCATTTTACACATCCTTTCCCCACATACTCTTCAAAGGAACCCCTCCCTCGTTTCTTCATGTCCTTGTTGGCAGAAAACTTACATCCGCTAGTCAACTGGAACGCACTGTGCCTAAGCACTGGATTTCATCTTTCTCTAAACATACCTGCAAGGGCACACTTGTGGACTAGCTGTCACAGTGCAGTTTATGGAAGCGGTGTTTTGGAATGACGGTTGACAAGCGAATCACATTGCCAGATACACCTACATAATCGATTGGCCATGGTCTGACTTCCCTGAGTAGATCTCTATGTTGTAAACAATACCTTTGAATCACATAACAGGAATACCTTATATCCCCACTTCTTTGGCTTTCCCTTCACATGCTGTTTCACGCTGTGGTGGCCCTTCAGGGTATCATTTACTCACCCAGATAGAGCTTCTCGTCAATGGGTATTTTATTGAAGTTTTCTGCTATGGATTGCAACAATGGTCTGCTTTTATAAGTTTATCATTAAGCTATAGTTTGGTATTACCATTTAAGTGTAGTACTGATTTTATTGCTTACCATCTATTTCTGCTCATTATGTCAGCAACTGGGGCTCTGGTTTCTATCTTCCAATATGAACGGGAGCTTGATAAACCATAAATTGAGATGCGTAAACAACACCCGAAAACTGCTCAATGTCTTGATTCGTTACACTTATAGGCTTTGTTGGATTCTGTTCTACACTGTATAAATTTATTTATTCCACTGTTGTTTGTAATATATTACTGCCCATCAATGTTCTGCAATGATATATCGGTAAACCGGAACTTCAGGTCCTAGGGTTAGCTGATCTTTCCATGGCAATATAGCCGTTGCTCTCCATGAGGTTACCTTCACCCAAACTGTTTCATTTCCTTCACTCAACCTTTCAATGACGCAGTGCTGACATGGTTTAATGTACTAGCTTCATTATTATCAGCATTTAAAGTTGCTAACATTTCAGTTTCTGGTCATCATCATTCTCTACTGGCATGTTGTCCTCTCCATTTTCATCCACACTTTCCGGAATAATTGTTTGTCTTACTGTTGAAATGTCTAAATCATCATCAGAGTCTGATAAGAGAGATCTTCAGATTCATATCCACATATATCTCTTACTTGAACAGCATCTCCTCTAACTTTGCCGTAGAATTGACTGGGATCCATCAGTCTGTAACAAAATAAAAGTGGGATTATGGTTTGCTAATGCCCAATGTGACTTTCAAGTTACGAGGCATACTTTAATAACAAAATTAGGGTAATTGGCATTTTAACTGCTACATATAAGTAGGTTATTTAGGAGAGATCGAGCGCAGTTTTGGCGTTTGTATGGGAAAGGATAGGGAAAACGATGGGTAGATGCGACGGTTCAAGGAGGAAAATGCGTTTATATGGGCGAGATAGGGAATACGAGGGTTGATGCTAGGCTAGACAGTGGTAGAAGGAGGGGGAATGCGGTTTATATGAGACAGATAGGGAATACGTGGAGAGGTGCTAGGCTAGACGGAGGCTGAGGAGTAGAGTATGGTTTATATGAAAGGTATAGGAAAACGAGGAGGGGTGTTAGGCTAGACAGAGTTGAAGGGTAGAGCATGTCTTGTATATGAGAGAGGTAGAGAACAGGAGCAGGGGTGTTAGGCTAGACAGAGGTCAAGAAGTAGAGTATGGTTTATATGAAAGGTATAGGAAAACGAGGAGAGGTGTTAGGCTAGACAGAGTTGAAGGGCAGAGCATGTCTTGTATATGAGAGAGGTAGGGAAAAGGAGCAGGGGTGTTAGGCTAGGCAGAGGTCAAGAAGTAGAGAATCGTTTATATGAAAGGTATAGGAAAACGAGGAGAGGTGTTAGGCTAGACAGAGTTGAAGGGCAGAGCATGTCTTGTATATGAGAGAGGTAGGGAACAGGAGCAGGGGTGTTAGGCTAGGCAGAGGTCAAGAAGTAGAGTATGGTTTATATGAAAGGTATAGGAAAACGAGGAGGGGTGTTAGACTAGACAGAGTTGAAGGGTAGAGCATGTCTTGTATATGAGAGATGTAGGGAACAGGAGCAGGGGTGTTAGGCTAGACAGAGGTTGAGAGTAGAGGAGGCGTTTATATGTATGAGACGTATAGAACAGGAGGAGGGGTGTTAGGCTAGACAGAGGTTGAGGAGTAGAGTATAATTTATATAAGGGTATAGGAAAACGCGGAGAGGTGTTAGGCTAGACAGAGGTCGAGGAGTAGAGTATGGTTTATATGAGAGGTACAGGGAAAAGAGGAGAGTCGCTAGGCTAGACAGATAGTGAAGCAGTAGGAATATGGACTTATATACAGGAGAGATAGGGAATAGGAGAGGAGGTGCTAGACCTTGAAAGCGACTTTAGACGCGAACTTCGTGGAAAACTGTTCCATGTCAATGTTCTAGACATGCCCATCGCGTAACCCATTCAGGGAAAAGGTGACTCACTCAGGCAAAAACGTGACCATCAAAGGGAAAAAGGTGTCCAGCAAAGGGAAAAACGTGACCAGCAAAGGGAAAAAGGTGACCAGTAAAGGGAAAAATGTGACCAGCAAAGGGGAAAATGTGACCAGCAAAGGGAAAAAGGTGACCAACAAAGGGAGAAAGGTGACCAGCAAAGGGAAAAAGGTGACCAGCAAAGGGAAACATGTGACCAGCAACGGGAAAAAGGTGACCAGTAAAGGGAAAAAGGTGACCAGCAAAGGGAAAAATGTAATCAGCAAAGGGAAAAATGTGACCAGTAAAGGGAAAAAAGGTGACCAGCAAAGGGAAAAGCTAACCCACTCACTCTAGCAGGTAAGTAATTCAGTTAGTATCACAGGGTAGGACAGATCCTGGGAAGCGGATATAGCATAGTTCCGTATGATGTTACAGGTAATTCAGAGAGTATCGTAGGTATTTAGGATAATTCAAGTAACATAGGTGTATAGAGTCACTCAGCTAGTATCACAAGAGGCTAGTTTCCAGGGGCAGGACGTATCATAGATGCATATTTTTCACAGGCAATTCAGCTAGTATCGGAGGGTATTTAAGCTAATTCAGCTGGTATTACAAGAGGCGGACTGCATCATAGCAGTGTATGATTTCACAGGTAATTCAGTTAGTATCGTAGGTATTTAGGCTAATTCATCTAGTATCACAGGAGGATAGATTCCAGGGGTTGGGTATAGCATAGTTTCGTATTTCACAGGTAACTCAGCTAGTATCGTAGGTATTTAGCATAATTCAAGTGTCATAGGTGTTTAGAGTAATTAAGCTAGTATCACAGGAGGATAGATTCCAGGGATTGGGTATAGCATAGTTTCGTATTTCACAGGTAACTCAGCTAGTATCGTAGGTATTTAGCATAATTCAAGTGTCATAGGTGTTTAGAGTAGTTAAGCTAGCATTACAGGAGGGTGGGTTCCAGGGTCGGTTATAACGTAGTTTCGTATTTTACAGATAGGTCAGGTAATATCGTAAGTATTAGGGTAATCAGCATAGTTTCACAGATACTCGTGATAATTTCGATCAGAGATTTGTATCACAGCTATTTAAGGTAAATGCAGGTGATTCAGGTTGTATCAATGGTATTTGAGTCATTTTAACAGGTAATTCATCTAGTATCATTGGTATTTAAGGCAAACCAGATAGTATCACAGGTGCTCGTGCTAATTTAGAGCAGGAATTCGTATCAGAGCTAGTTAAGGTAATTTCACATGATTCGGGTAGTATCACAGGTATTTAAGTCATTTTCACAGGCAATTCAGCTAGTATCGTGAGCATTTAAGCTAATTCAGCTAGTATCACAGGAGGCTAGATTCCAGAGGCTAACTGCATCATAGCTATGCATGATTTCACAGGTAATTCAGCTAGTATCGTAGGTATTTAGGCTAACTCAGCTAGTATCACAGGAGGCTAGATTCAATGATCAGGGTTTCGTATCAGAGCTATTTAATGTAATTTCACTTGATTCGAGTAGTATCACAGGTATTTAAGTCATTTTAACAGGTAATTCAGATAGTATCACAGGTATTCATGGTAATATAGAGAGTAATTAGATAATAAACATTTCGCATCCAACGTTACAGCACTTTATATACCTTTTTCTAAATCTTACAAACCTTTTATATGTTAAACAGTTAGTGGACGAGGCTGAGAGGGATAAACTGCCTGTGGGGTTACAAAATGAAAAGCCATGCATCAACATACCTTAATTTACTCCGTCGTACGTGCCTCTCCCCTTTTATCTAGGCTTGAGACTAGCACTAGGATTGCTCCTAATGGCAGGGTTAACACCTCCCCTTCCATCTTCTTCTTTCTTCATCAGGCGTCTGCTAGTTGCATACACAGCACGTGAGTAAACTTAATTTTCTAAGATTGTAGACTCACGAGAAAATCTATATCTTTAACTTACATTCTTTTAAGCACTGTTTGTAATGGCGTAATGTCCATACGCATAGGTAGTTATTCCATCTTCGGCAATAACTCTTTTATCATCAAACGGAGTCAATGCAATTTTATTCACTTGTACTGTAGCAAGAGCGTGCTTTAGCGACAGGATTAGATTCATGGGCGTTCTGATGATTTCACAGGTTTTAAGACAGTCTGTATAGCTGTCAAACGAAATGTACTGCTTAATAGCGCTACGTTTAATACCTTTAATCTTTTTTATCATTGATCCTTGAATATCTAAGGCATACATCTTAGGACGTAGTCCAACAAAGCGTGGATGATTTTGCTATTAGCCTCATCTTTAAATTTTCCCAATACCTTCTTGTTCTGAGTAGAGTGGCATATATGATTGACAGGGTAATCAGATGTATCGAGATGCTCAAGAAAACGTAGCTTGTCCTGGTACACATCTTCAGTTGTTACACGATGAATGAATGAATCAGTGTCCATATACATAAGCTTCAGGTTTTCAGCTCCATAATAAGGCAACAACACGTCGTAATGATAGTTATACATTAATGTCTTGGAGATGTCTAACACACTCATACCAATGTATATAGGCTTGTTGAATACAATCTGACGAGAGGCCATATGTACAGCAGCTAGATTATCAGCATATATCGTCCTGTCGATAAACGTAGGCTTGGCTATCAGCTTCTCTAGAGTTTTTTCATTGGTCACCAGTCGTATATCCATACGGTTACGCAGGTTCTCCATAGTTTTTCCAAACATGGCGTTGTTAAAGAGGTTGTAGAGATCCTTCTCGAAATCATTTGCAGCTTGTTGTCGTAGCCTGTTGTTAAACTCTACATAAGGTTTTAGCCACCGAGACTGTCGGAATTGTAGCACACGATGAATTTTTGTTAGTCGTAGTCCATGATTAAGAGCTTGCTTCAAAGCCATGTAATGCACTACATACTTCTGTCGAGGTCCAAGATGGGGTATAAGTTTCTTTGTAGATGCTTCCAATGGTTTCATACACTCTGGCAGGAAAGATAGATCGTTGTGTAGATCGTGAAGTTCTGCAGGATACTCGATATCGACTTCTAATATGTACCCATGAGGATCATCTTCTTGTAGTCTTTCTAAGTTGATTTCTTCAGGCAAAACCCACTGAAATCCACCAAAAGGAAGGGCGTTACACATTGCCCAGCCATATTGGTTATTAGCGTCCTCGTATGTGATAAATTGGGTTGGTCTCGACGGATCAAACTTCTCCATATAAGTGTTATTAGCCTCGGCATACCGATGAGAAACTTGACATAAACCTCCTCTTATACCTGATTCCACCATGAGTAGTTGATCATAATCTTGTAACAGCTCTAACTTAATTCCAGTATACAGTAACATAGCGTCCCATGTAAGACCTGGAGAGGTAAAATAATGGGCCGGATCGACTTTATGTGTTTTGAGGGTTTGCTCTCTGAACGTCTCAAAGACGTCAGCTAGAAGAAGTACATCCGAAGTTAAGTAGAGATCCCAGGTTTCTCACATTAAACAGCTCCCATACATTTCTAGCATGATCGTAGTCAGTATCAGTAATTTGTTCTTCATTTAATCTATTGTAGAAGGAGTCCTTAGGAGGCAAGCAGGTCTCGTTCAGGGCATCCCATGACGTAACAAAATCATATGGAAATACACGCTTACGAGTCATCAACTTCAATTTGTCTTCTCCAAAGTGCTTTAGCGTTTCAGGATACGAGGTTAGAGTTTTTACCAAACTTATCCAAGCTTGTACTGAGGAATCGGAAGCTATCCACAAATCGAAGCTTTATATCTCCTACATACTTGGTGAATGAGATATAGCTTTCTTCAGAGTTAGGAATTACCTCCACACGTTCACTTGTGTAACCCAGCTCCTTAACAATGAAATGAGAGTCATATCCGCTAAGGTTATGCATGAATACTGGTATATATTTAGGTGTTTTACAGGCTAAATTACATTCATTATGAAGACTTCCACGATATTCACCGCTGATGTGATCATGGTCGCGTACTTTATAGTTCTCTTCTGTAAAGGGTTTTCCACACAAGTAGCATGCTGAAGAAGACTCGAAAACCTTTTGCTGTTGATCCGTAAGTTTCAGAGGCTTAGCAGATTTGTATACGGCATCAATCATTTTTGCAAGAGATGTCAGGTACAGCATAAACTTCTGAGCAGCATCAGCACCACGATACACATAGGGTTGCTTAGGAAGACCAGTTTCGAGATGTTCAACACTGGATGTAGGCTTCACGTAAACACAGAAGCTCATATGTGTGTGCTCTTGATAAGGGGTTGTATAGGAAGTTTCAGGATTGGGTATACACGTATGGCATGGAGTGAGAATACTCTCAAAATCAGCATAGATGACATAAGGTACTTTCAGCATCCACTCAACATTTTTAAACTGTACAATTGATTTCTCCTTTGTAGGCATAACTACCCTTGCAACACCATGCTGATTACAGATGGTTGCATGTTCTTGTAGTTTTTCCAGTCCACTTCGTCCATATCGATTATCAAAATGTGTAAAGCAGCGCTTGCAAGTATAAACCCGTCCATTATGGCTAGTTTTCTGACATCGAACGAGTTTCTCAAAATTCTTGGTATATACATAGTGATGTTTTCCAGTACTGTCACTCAATAGTAGCAGGTCGCGATGTTCAGGTAGTTCAATATCAGCAATCTTTATCGGATACACTTCATGCTTCTCATCCAGCCCGAAAACCTTAATAGAAATATTGTTAAGCTTCTCAAATTTAGGTATTTGAGAAAGTGGAGTAGGGTAGGAAACACAGCTGAAGTCGTACTTGTCTTGAAGTTGTTTGTATTTGCTCACACGTTGCGCATCCTTCTCAACGAATTTAGCGAATACGGAGTACATGAAACATTTCTCGTCGCTAAAGTTCTGAATGTTTATACACGCTTCTTTAGCTCCGACAGATGACGGTAGTGGTATGTAGCTACTTCCTCGCAACGGGTTGTACTTGTTGATACGAAGTCGAACTCCTTCCACAGTAAGCAAAGCCCAGCTGCTACCCTTAAGCTGAGACTCCTCCATTTCAGTCACCAATTTCTTGAATTTCACTTCCATCGTTGACTCCAGATCTGTTTCTAGGAAAACAGGATGATTCCGTGTTTTAAATGTTTTGTCACAGGTTTCTCCAATACTGTTAACAAATCGACACTCAGCCAGCAGATTAATTTTAACACTCTTATGAATGCTAAGCTCTTTATGCACAGCCTGGATTATACGTTGTTTTGCCTCTTGCAGATACATATTTAGGTCCTTAGCTGATTCGCATCGTATAAAATACGATTTCAATCGTCCTTCGAATGAAGTTTCATATTCTTTCATATCACAGTCCTCCATTGTTGACAGCAACTGATGTTTAGTTGGCTCTAATCTTCTTTTCTTCTGTGGGCTGCTTATTTCACATATATCTTCGTGTCGCTGTCCCTTATAACAATCTTTGAAGGTTACATTACAATGTTTACATTTGAAGAGCTTCTTGCAGCTCATCTCGTGTCTTCTCTTGTCATACCCTCGGAGGAACTTCTTCCCACATTTTCCGCATGCATATCCAGTAGCGCTTGGAATAATATCCTTATACGCTGAGTTATTCATCTTTATTCTTGATGTAATAAGGTATTAATCACTGATCAATGAAATGTAGACCTCTTCACCTTGACACCACTTTAGAAAGCTGATTATTCTTGGAGAGAACACAATGTTAACACCTCAAGACTAATTAGCGCAATGAACTCCAATGCCCTAGATCACCGTATTTATAGAGGGAGCACGAGCCTTTTAGATCAATCATAAACTCGCTCCATAGCTACCTGTATATGTTTGCTCCACGCGTATTAACCTCACGCCCAGAGTCAGGATGTTTATGACGTCACACCCAGAGACAGGATGTCTGGCAGTATCAAACACGTTTAAACTCGTCTCGTAACTATCTGTATTCCCACACGCTCATTCAGTCAAATGTTCCATTCAAAGCCTACCACAACCACCACCACCACCGCCGCCACCACCGCTACCACCACCCATTATACCAAAGCTAGCACAATCTCTATTATCACAATACTTAAAAGTAAAGGCTTAAAAGGTAACGTAGAAGATTTTCTCCCTTGTTTAGTTAAATGTATGTATATACTACATTATTTCACGTTTTCATTCCCTTTTCAATTCTTCCTTTCCATTTTCCCACAGAAAGACCACTACAATCACAAGCAAAGCAATTTTTCCGGAGTTACAGAGATCCTAAGCTTCTAGAATCGAACTCGGTAATACTTTTCATAAATGTGTTTTAGTAATTTAGCTCCCCCGCATCAGCATCTACCATTTAATCTTTACTCGAACCTGATATGATCCATAGGCTTATTGATATATGAAATCACCCCTTCGGGATTCAATCTGAGTACTTTAAAGTAGTTATTGTAATGATAACAATATTTAGGGACTAGGTACTCTGTTTACGGTTTACTTGACGCATCTATCTAAACTAAATTACGAGTTATTAAATTTGCAAGTAAATTTCATTGAATCGGTATTCGAACCCAGAACACCAGGAACAAAATAATTTATAATATTAGCTTGACATGTTAAACAAACCTGTGTGCAGTTACGCTATCAATCTAAGTGATATATTCTAGTGTACAGAGGAAAATTAAGGAACTCATTAAAAGATGGGGAATCGAACCAAGCACAACTGATTGAAAATTATATACAGCATTAATTACGTATTATAAGCGCTATCAATCATGCTTTGGTCCACTCCTCTATCTCTCTTAGTTTCCGAGATAATGAAGATTTAACATTAAAGATCAAACCCAGGACGTCAGGTATCTAATTATACATCCATAAGATACTACCTTACAACATCAACGTAACAAAGTTTATTTGGTGTCTTTATCTTAATTGGTTTAGGAGTTATTAAATTTATAATTAAATTACATTCTATCGGTATTCGAACCCAAAACAGCAGAAACAAAAGTATTTACAATATTAGTTTGATATGTTAAAAAGAGCTGTATGCAGTTACAGCATCAATCTAAGTGTTATATTCTAGAGTATAGAGAAAAATTAAGGAAGTCACTGAAAGATCGGGATTCAAACTAGGGACAACTGATTAAAAATTATATACAGTATTAATTACACATTATAACAGCTATCAAACATGCTTTGATCCATCCCTCTAACGTTCTTAGTTTCCGAGATAATGGCGATTTAAAAATTAAAGATCGAACCCAGGACATCAGGTACCCAAATATACATTCAGAACACACTACCTAATGACATTAATGTAATAAAATTTATTTGACGTCTTTACCTTAATTAGTCTCTGAGTTATTAGAAGATGAATTTGTAATCACTCATAGGATTCGAACCCAGGCATCCCGACCAACTCGGATTAATACCTCAAGGACGCGGCGCATTCCAAATAATTGATTACTTTTTATACCATTGTTCTATCTCTTTTCATTCAGGAGATATAAGCGATTAATCAGTAGTATAGATTTGGGGGTGGGGGCTAATTAGGGGGTGGGGCTAATTAGCATATTAATTGCATTCCACGCATATTAGGTGTGCCAGAATCCATAAATCTATAGTACTGATTAATCGCTTATATCGAATATATCACTTAGATTGATAGCGTAACTGCACACAGCTTTGTTTAACATGTCAAGCTAATATTATAAATTATTTTGTTCCAGGTGTTCTGGGTTCGAATACCGATTCAATGAAATTTACTTGCAAATTTAATAACTCGTAATTTAGTTTAGATAGATGCGTCAAGTAAACCGTAAACAGAGTACGTAGTCCCTAAATATTGTTATCATTACAATAACTACTTTAAAGTACTCAGATTGAATCCCGAAGGAGTGATTTCATATATCATCAAGCCTATGGATCATATCAGGTTCGAGTAAAGATTAAATGGTAGATGCTGATGCGGGGGAGCTAAATTACTAAAACACATTTATGAAAAGTATTACCGAGTTCGATTCTAGAAGCTTAGGATCTCTGTAACTCCGGAAAAATTGCTTTGCTTGTAATTGTAGTGGTCTTTCTGTGGGAAAATGGAAAGGAAGAATTGAAAAGGGAATGAAAACGTGAAATAATGTAGTATATACATACATTTAACTAAACAAGGGAGAAAATCTTCTACGTTACCTTTTAAGCCTTTACTTTTAAGTATTGTGATAATAGAGATTGTGCTAGCTTTGGTATAATGGGTGGTGGTAGCGGTGGTGGCGGCGGTGGTGGTGGTGGTTGTGGTAGGCTTTGAATGGAACATTTGACTGAATGAGCGTGTGGGAATACTTCTCTTGTTGGTGTGACAGCACATACAGGTAGTTACGAGACGAGCTAAAACGTGTTTGATACTGCCAGACATCCTGTCTCTGGGTGTGACGTCATAAACATCCTGACTCTGGGCGTGAGGTTAATAAGCGTGGAGCAAACATATACAGGTAGCTATGGAGCGAGTTTATGATTGATCTAAAAGGCTCGTGCTCCCTCTATAAATACGGTGATCTAGGGCATTGGAGTTCATTGCGCTAATTAGTCTTGAGGTGTTAACATTGTGTTCTCTCCAAGAATAATCAGCTTTCTAAAGTGGTGTCAAGGTGATGAGGTCTACATTTCATTGATCAGTGATTAATACGTTATTACATCAAGAATAAAGATGAATAACTCAGCGTTAAGGATATTATTCCAAGCGCTACTGGATATGCATGCGGAAAATGTGGGAAGAAGTTCCTCCGAGGATATGACGAGAGAAGACACGAAATGAGCTGCAAGAAGCTCTTCAAATGTAAACATTGTAATGTAACCTTCAAAGATTGTTATAAGGGACAGCGACACGAAGATATATGTGAAATAAGCAGCCCTCAGAAGAAAAGAAGATTAGAGCCAACTAAACATCAGTTGCTGTCAACAATGGAGGACTGTGATATGAAAGAATATGAAACTTCATTCGAAGGACGATTGAAATCGTATTTTATACGATGCGAATCAGCTAAGGACCTAAATATGTATCTGCAAGAGGCAAAACAACGTATAATCCAGGCTGTGCATAAAGAGCTTAGCATTCATAAGAGTGTTAAAATTAATCTGCTGGCTGAGTGTCGATTTGTTAACAGTATTGGAGAAACCTGTGACAAAACATTTAAAACACGGAATCATCCTGTTTTCCTAGAAACAGATCTGGAGTCAACGATGGAAGTGAAATTCAAGAAATTGGTGACTGAAATGGAGGAGTCTCAGCTTAAGGGTAGAAGCTGGGCTTTGCTTACTGTGGAAGGAGTTCGACTTCGTATCAACAAGTACAACCCGTTGCGAGGAAGTAGCTACATACCACTACCGTCATCTGTCGGAGCTAAAGAAGCGTGTATAAACATTCAGAACTTTAGCGACGAGAAATGTTTCATGTACTCCGTATTCGCTAAATTCGTTGAGAAGGATGCGCAACGTGTGAGCAAATACAAACAACTTCAAGACAAGTACGACTTCAGCTGTGTTTCCTACCCTACTCCACTTTCTCAAATACCTAAATTTGAGAAGCTTAACAATATGTATATTAACGTTTTCGGGCTGGATGAGAAGCATGAAGTGTATCCGATAAAGGTTGCTGATATTGAACTACCTGAACATCGCGACCTGCTACTATTGAGTGACAGTACTGGAAAACATCACTATGTATATATCAAGAATTTTGAGAAACTCGTTCGATGTCAGAAAACTAGCCATAATGGACGGGTTTATACCTGCAAGCGCTGCTTTACACATTTTGATAATCGATATGGACGAAGTGGACTGGAAAAACTACAAGAACATGCAACCATCTGTAATCAGCATGGTGTTGCAAGGGTAGTTATGCCTACAAAGGAGAAATCAATTGTACAGTTTAAAAATGTTGAGTGGATGCTGAAAGTACCTTATGTCATCTATGCTGATTTTGAGAGTATTCTCACTCCATGCCATACGTGTATACCCAATCCTGAAACTTCCTATACAACCCCTTATCAAGAGCACACACCTATGAGCTTCTGTGTTTACGTGAAGCCTACATCCAGTGTTGAACATCTCGAAACTGGTCTTCCTAAGCAACCCTATGTGTACCGTGGTGCTGATGCTGCTCAGAAGTTTATGCTGTACCTGACATCTCTTGCAAAAATGATTGATGCCGTATACAAATCTGCTAAGCCTCTGAAACTTACGGATCAACAGCAAAAGGATTTCGAGTCTTCTTCAGCATGCTACTTGTGTGGAAAACCCTTTACAGAAGAGAACTATAAAGTACGCGACCATGATCACATCAGCGGTGAATATCGTGGAAGTCTTCATAATGAATGTAATTTAGCCTGTAAAACACCTAAATATATACCAGTATTCATGCATAACCTTAGCGGATATGACTCTCATTTCATTGTTAAGGAGCTGGGTTACACAAGTGAACGTGTGGAGGTAATTCCTAACTCTGAAGAAAGCTATATCTCATTCACCAAGTATGTAGGAGATATAAAGCTTCGATTTGTGGATAGCTTCCGATTCCTCAGTACAAGCTTGGATAAGTTGGTAAAAACTCTAACCTCGTATCCTGAAACGCTAAAGTACTTTGGAGAAGACAAATTGAAGTTGATGACTCGTAAGGGTGTATTTCCATATGATTTTGTTACGTCATGGGATGCCCTGAACGAGACCTGCTTGCCTCCTAAGGACTCCTTCTACAATAGATTAAATGAAGAACAAATTACTGATACTGACTACGATCATGCTAGAAATGTATGGGAGCTGTTTAATGTGAGAAACCTGGGAGAGTACAGCGATCTCTACTTAACTTCGGATGTACTTCTTCTAGCTGACGTCTTTGAGACGTTCAGAGAGCAAACCCTCAAAACACATAAAGTCGATCCGGCCCATTATTTTACCTCTCCAGGTCTTACATGGGACGCTATGTTACTGTATACTGGAATTAAGTTAGAGCTGTTACAAGATTATGATCAACTACTCATGGTGGAATCAGGTATAAGAGGAGGTTTATGTCAAGTTTCTCATCGGTATGCCGAGGCTAATAATACTTATATGGAGAAGTTTGGTCCGTCGAGAACAACCCAATTTATCACATACGAGGACGCTAATAACCAATATGGCTGGGCAATGTGTAACGCCCTTCCTTTTGGTGGATTTCAGTGGGTTTTGCCTGAAGAAATCAACTTAGAAAGACTACAAGAAGATGATCCTCATGGGTACATATTAGAAGTCGATATCGAGTATCCTGCAGAACTTCACGATCTACACAACGATCTATCTTTCCTGCCAGAGTGTATGAAACCATTGGAAGCATCTACAAAGAAACTTATACCCCATCTTGGACCTCGACAGAAGTATGTAGTGCATTACATGGCTTTGAAGCAAGCTCTTAATCATGGACTACGACTAACAAAAATTCATCGTGTGCTACAATTCCGACAGTCTCGGTGGCTAAAACCTTATGTAGAGTTTAACAACAGGCTACGACAACAAGCTGCAAATGATTTCGAGAAGGATCTCTACAACCTCTTTAACAACGCCATGTTTGGAAAAACTATGGAGAACCTGCGTAACCGTATGGATATACGACTGGTGACCAATGAAAAAACTCTAGAGAAGCTGATAGCCAAGCCTACGTTTTTCGACAGGACGATATATGCTGATAATCTAGCTGCTGTACATATGGCCTCTCGTCAGATTGTATTCAACAAGCCTATATACATTGGTATGAGTGTGTTAGACATCTCCAAGACATTAATGTATAACTATCATTACGACGTGTTGTTGCCTTATTATGGAGCTGAAAACCTGAAGCTTATGTATATGGACACTGATTCATTCATTCATCGTGTAACAACTGAAGATGTGTACCAGGACAAGCTACGTTTTCTTGAGCATCTCGATACATCTGATTACCCTGTCAATCATATATGCCACTCTACTCAGAACAAGAAGGTATTGGGAAAATTTAAAGATGAGGCTAATAGCAAAATCATCCTACGCTCTGTTGGACTACGTCCTAAGATGTATGCCTTAGATATTCAAGGATCAATGATAAAAAAGATTAAAGGTATTAAACGTAGCGCTATTAAGCAGTACATTTCGTTTGACAGCTATACAGACTGTCTTAAAACCTGTGAAATCATCAGTACGCCCATGAATCTAATCCTGTCGCTAAAGCACGCTCTTGCTACAGTACAAGTGAATAAAATTGCATTGACTCCGTTTGATGGTAAAAGAGTTATTGCCGAAGATGGAATAACTACCTATGCGTATGGACATTACGCCATTACAAACAGTGCTTAAAAGAATGTAAGTTAAAGATAAAGATTTTCTCGTGAGTCTACAATCTTAGAAAATTAAGTTTACTCACGTGCTGTGTATGCAACTAGCAGACGCCTGATGAAGAAAGAAGAAGATGGAAGGGGAGGTGTTAACCCTGCCATTAGGAGCAATCCTAGTGCTAGTCTCAAGCCTAGATAAAAGGGGAGAGGCACGTACGACGGAGTAAATTAAGGTATGTTGATGCATGGCTTTTCATTTTGTAACCCCACAGGCAGTTTATCCCTCTCAGCCTCGTCCACTAACTGTTTAACATATAAAAGGTTTGTAAGATTTAGAAAAAGGTATATAAAGTGCTGTAACGTTGGATGCGAAATGTTTATTATCTAATTACTCTCTATATTACCATGAATACCTGTGATACTATCTGAATTACCTGTTAAAATGACTTAAATACCTGTGATACTACTCGAATCAAGTGAAATTACATTAAATAGCTCTGATACGAAACCCTGATCATTGAATCTAGCCTCCTGTGATACTAGCTGAGTTAGCCTAAATACCTACGATACTAGCTGAATTACCTGTGAAATCATGCATAGCTATGATGCAGTTAGCCTCTGGAATCTAGCCTCCTGCGATACTAGCTGAATTAGCTTAAATGCTCACGATACTAGCTGAATTGCCTGTGAAAATGACTTAAATACCTGTGATACTACCCGAATCATGTGAAATTACCTTAACTAGCTCTGATACGAATTCCTGCTCTAAATTAGCACGAGCACCTGTGATACTATCTGGTTTGCCTTAAATACCAATGATACTAGATGAATTACCTGTTAAAATGACTCAAATACCATTGATACAACCTGAATCACCTGCATTTACCTTAAATAGCTGTGATACAAATCTCTGATCGAAATTATCACGAGTATCTGTGAAACTATGCTGATTACCCTAATACTTACGATATTACCTGACCTATCTGTAAAATACGAAACTACGTTATAACCGACCCTGGAACCCACCCTCCTGTAATGCTAGCTTAACTACTCTAAACACCTATGACACTTGAATTATGCTAAATACCTACGATACTAGCTGAGTTACCTGTGAAATACGAAACTATGCTATACCCAACCCCTGGAATCTATCCTCCTGTGATACTAGCTTAATTACTCTAAACACCTATGACACTTGAATTATGCTAAATACCTACGATACTAGCTGAGTTACCTGTGAAATACGAAACTATGCTACACCCAACCCCTGGAATCTATCCTCCTGTGATACTAGATGAATTAGCCTAAATACCTACGATACTAACTGAATTACCTGTGAAATCATACACTGCTATGATGCAGTCCGCCTCTTGTAATACCAGCTGAATTAGCTTAAATACCCTCCGATACTAGCTGAATTGCCTGTGAAAAATATGCATCTATGATACGTCCTGCCTCTGGAAACTAGCCTCTTGTGATACTAGCTGAGTGACTCTAAACACCTATGTTACTTGAATTATCCTAAATACCTACGATACTCTCTGAATTACCTGTAACATCATACGGAACTATGCTATATCCGCTTCCCAGGATCTGTCCTACCCTGTGATACTAACTGAATTACTTACCTGCTAGTGTGAGTGGGTTAGCTTTTCCCTTTGCTGGTCACCTTTTTTCCCTCTGCTGGTCACATTTTTCCCTTTACTCGTCACATTTTTCTCTTTACTGGTCACATTTTTCCCTTTGCTGATTACATTTTTCCCTTTGCTGGTCACCTTTTTCCCTTTACTGGTCACCTTTTTTCCCGTTGCTGGTCACATGTTTCCCTTTGCTGGTCACCTTTTTCCCTTTGCTGGTCACCTTTTCCCCTTTGCTGGTCACATTTTTCCCTTTACTGGTCACCTTTTTCCCTTTGCTGGTCACGTTTTTCCCTTTGCTGGACACCTTTTTCCCTTTGCTGGCCACGTTTTTGCCTGAGCGAGTCACCTTTTCCCTGAATGGGTTACGTGATGGGCATGTCTAGAACATTGACATGAAACAGTTTTCCACGAAGTTCGCATCTAAAGTCGCTTTCAAGGTCTAGCACCTCCTCTCCTATTCCCTATCTCTCCTGTAAATAAGTCCATATTCCTACTGCTTCACTATCTGTCTAGCCTAGCGACTCTCCTCGTTTCCCTGTACCTCTCATATAAACCATACTCTACTCCTCGACCTCTGTCTAGCCTAACACCTCTCCGCGTTTTCCTATACCCTTATATAAACTATACTCTACTCCTCAACCTCTGTCAAGCCTAACACCCCTCCTCCTGTTCTATACGTCTCATACATATAAACGCCTACTCTACTCTCAACCTCTGTCTAGCCTAACACCCCTGCTCCTGTTCCCTACATCTCTCATATACAAGACATGCTCTACCCTTCAACTCTGTCTAGCCTAACACCCTCCTCGTTTTCCTATACCTTTCATATAAACCATACTCTACTTCTTGACCTCTGCCTAGCCTAACACCCCTGCTCCTGTTCCCTACCTCTCTCATATACAAGACATGCTCTGCCCTTCAACTCTGTCTAGCCTAACACCTCTCCTCGTTTTCCTATACCTTTCATATAAACCATTCTCTACTTCTTGACCTCTGCCTAGCCTAACACCCCTGCTCCTTTTCCCTACCTCTCTCATATACAAGACATGCTCTGCCCTTCAACTCTGTCTAGCCTAACACCTCTCCTCGTTTTCCTATACCTTTCATATAAACCATACTCTACTTCTTGACCTCTGTCTAGCCTAACACCCCTGCTCCTGTTCTCTACCTCTCTCATATACAAGACATGCTCTACCCTTCAACTCTGTCTAGCCTAACACCCCTCCTCGTTTTCCTATACCTTTCGTATAAACCATACTCTACTCCTCAGCCTCCGTCTAGCCTAGCACCTCTCCACGTATTCCCTATCTGTCTCATATAAACCGCATTCCCCCTCCTTCTACCACTGTCTAGCCTAGCATCAGCCCTCGTATTCCCTATCTCGCCCATATAAACGCATTTTCCTCCTTGAACCGTCGCATCTACCCTCGTTTTCCCTATCCTTTCCCATACAAACGCAAAAAACTCCGCTCGATCTCTCCTAAATAACCTACTCATATAATATATAATTATTATTTTTAACTTACCTTAGCTTTATGAATTTTTGTTCCTCAGAGCATTGACACAAACATAAAATACACAACTTCAAAGTAGGGAACCAGCACAATTCCATTAAACATATAGTCAGGCTCCTGAAATAATAGACATCTGGCGAGAACGCCCCATACTACTCGTGCTTTTAGACTGGAAATCAGTGCAGTCATACTGTACCTTCAAATTCACATTGGTCCACGGTGGAATGATTGTGTATACAGAGTAGACCATTTAAGTTGAGACCATTGAATATCTCCAAAACTAAGCGTTGTAAAAAGAAATGTGTTAAATAAAAAAAAGTTGCTTGATATTATGGAGGAAAGTAAATGTCATTGGCGTGTTTAATTTGGAGGACAGTGTAACGGTCATTTTAGAGTCACTTTAATTTTTTTAAATGGAAACTTATCTTTTTAATGTTGTTTTCTTACTCCTCATAAAAAAACTAAACAACATTTGTACAAAGCACTTCGCCATTGTTCTTAGACCAACGTAAATAACAACGAAAATTATGAATGCCCGTGTACGAAGAGCGTAATGAATAGTTGGATCATCCATGGATGGTCATTTGAGGGTCAAGTTACGTTTCATAATTGGGAACCAATATTTTTTGCTTTGTGTTCTGTGCTGTTATGTGTTCTTTTTATGTTTTGTATCTGTATTATACATCCAGCCAGTCACTTTACGTTGCTTGTCCCCTTTGCTTAACGCTCTCTTTGGTGCTCTCTTTTTTTTTCCTCTGTGGGTTGCTGACGTGGCATGTGCTTTGGCCGTACGCGCTGAGTGGTGGATTTCTGTCCGCATTGCAGGGATAGCTCTCTGCCCGGCAACTTCTGATGCGGATTGTGGAAGTTTTTGTAATGAATTTTTAAGGAACGTCTTTGTGATTTTCGGTGGATCGACCTTATGTAAAGGTAGGCTTTATTATCAGTTTTATGTCCTGGTAATGGTGAGTGAATTTTGGGGCGGAAAACGTTATGTGTGTTTGAAAATAAGAGTTCGTAAAGTGACTGGCTCTTGGAGTTGTTCATAGGTTTAGTGTGTTTTGTTTCTTTTCCAGTTGAGTTATATTTTCAGTACGTGATTTTCAGTGTATAGTTAGTTTAAAATTTGTGATAAGAGCTTTACACAGTTGTGCAATTTGAAAATGCATATTTTGATTCATGAAGGTAAAAAGCATCAGTAGTGTGAAATTTGTGAGAAAAGCTTTTGGCATTTGTCGTCTGAAATTGCATAGTTTGATAAAAGGAGGGCAAGAAGCAATATAAGTAGAAATTTGTGAGTAGAGCTTTACATATTTTGGGCACTTTGAAAATGCATAGTTAATTCAAAATTACAGATATTCTGTTGTGTAAATTATGAGAGCAGTAATTGCAGTTAAAAGCCAGTTATGCTGAACCCATTTGTGCTGAACTTTGTAACTGAAAACGGTTGGGTTGTAAAGCTATCTACATCTAGCTTAGCTGGACTTTGAAGCTCTCGGTTTCCTGAATTTCATTAAAGTCTGTTTCGGTCTTGTTCAACATTCTTAGCTAGTCTTTGACTAGCTAAACATAATTAAATTTTTTTGGTCTGATGTTTATAGTGGCCTTGTTTTATATACTTTCTAAATTGATTTGGTTTGTTGAATTTTTGGATTTACTTAATTTTGCTGTATTTAAAACTTGCCTTTACTGCTCTGCTCAATTGGTTTTGGTTGCTTTACTCTTTAAGCCATTTTTGTTTTACAGTTATTCTTTTATGGTTGCTTTACGGTTCTGGTTATTAATGTTTGTTTATTATTATCATTAAAGTACCCAAAAACAAACTTATCAATAGTAGTATATTTTTGAGAGTTCTGGTTTCCTTTTGTTTTCCCCTACGGCACTCGTTAGGGCTTCCCTTTTCGTTTGGCCGGGGTTCCCTAACTCAGTCAAACAGCGGAACCATTGCAAATTACTGGCAGCAGAGCGTGGTTAATTGATTTGTCTGTGTTGGTTAGGGAATATTTTTGGGTTTGTTGTTTGCTCTGTATTCTCCGGATCTCATTTTCTTACTTGTACCATATCCGTAGTTACAAGATGGCGGTATCGGTTACTAATGTGGAAAGATTACGGAAAGGTGAATTGTGGGTAGAGTTGGTTTACGTGGAGGTCAATGTTCTATGACAACTGAAGTGGCTATTATGTTGGATGTTTTTCGACAAATTAAGGATGCTCCAATAATTACTGTTTCTATTGATCACGTGATAGTGACTAAGTGTGAGTCCACTTGCTCGTTGGCCTTAGCAGAGATTCAGGATAATTTAATGGATTTTGGGCGCGAGGATTCTCCCTCTAAGGCACAGTTGCTCCGGTGGCAAGTTAGAATTCGGCATTACTTGTTCTATTTAGATTATGTCTTACAGAGATTCCCTACTTTGCAGTCTTGTATAGCGTTGCAAAAGTTAAAGGATCAGTTTAAGGAATTAGCCCATAAGGTGGAGGAAGATTTTGGGACTACACAGAATGACACTGGGGCGTCTCCCTTGTATAATCAAGGATTGTCGGATGTGGTTCAGCCTGCGATTGCGGTATCTGCGTTTCGGCCACTTAGACTCGCTCATCCCCTCCAACAATTCGTGGAGGGCTTTCAGTTAAACGACATTGTTGATGTACCATCGGCTTTACAGTTTCTCTATTTTCTTGTTCGATTGACGCTAATGGCTAAGCGTTATTTGGTACCCACGGCTCAAGTGATAGAATTATTATCTGTCAAGGTGTCTGGGATAGTTTTGGACCTCTTAATGCGGTGTGCTGGTTTGGCCGAGCCTGTGACTCGCTTTCATTTGGCCCTATTAGACATGTTCATTCCACGTAGGGAATGCACGAGGATAATGCAAGACGTATATTTTCGTCCTCAGGGTCTAACGGAACCGTTTACAGAATATATGGTTCGGGTTAAGGAAATTGCTTTAGTGTTGGTGCTCCCTGATACGGAAGCGGAAATTTGTGATGTCATTTTATCAGGACTCAATCCAGTCGTCAGGTCGGCTTTGGTTTTAGGACCTCGGCCGTCAAATTTGCAGCAGTTGGAAGCATTGGTACCTAAACTCAATGAAGTTATGCTTGTTGATAGGCTGCGTCTGTCAGAGCCTCCGGGCTCATTAGCAACTCCTAATACCACTGTATCAGCTCCTTCTTCGGCCATTGTTCCGGTTTCTGGTCGTCGGGCCACTATTAAATGCTTTCAGTGTGGTCAGGAAGGCCATGTTCGACGAAATTGTCCCAATAGGAGGACCGTGAATCGGGGTTTTCTTCGTGTTTCTAATCAGGGGCGACAGTTTCGACCTTTATGACGCCAGAAGGTTAAGTCGACCATTTGTTTGTCTCGGCGTATTTGTGGTTATCCGTTTTCGGGTAAACCCTTAGTTCAAGTTTCTCTTGAGAAGTTGCCTTTATTGGCGTTATTAGATTCCGGAAGTTCTGTCTCTTTGATTCAGCTTGATTGGCTTAGGTTAAATTTACCATGTATTATGTCGCGTGCAACCACGTGTCAGTTGGTTTGTTTGATGGTCAATGGTCAGGCCTTTCAAGTTACTCAAAAGGTATCATGTACTATACGTTTCCCACGTTTTACGTGGAAACATAGTTTTTTTGTCGTTCCCAAGCTTCCTTATGCATGTGTCCTAGGTGCCGATTTTATGTCAAGGACTGGGATGGCTATTGATTTTTCCACTAGGCAGATCGCTTTTCATTTTGCTCCCCGGATAAAGTTGGACTTTGTGAGGGATTTTAAACCATCTCGGCCCCCTTTAACTTTGGGAGATATTAATTTGGTAACCCAAAATTGCGCAACTTCTTCTCTGTCTCATTTGTCCCCTGAACAGGCAAAGCAAATAGAGCATTTAGTTGGGGAATTTGATTCATTGTTTACAGATGTTTTAGGGGTCACTCATTTGACTCAATATGAAATTCAGTTAACTGATTCTACTCCGGTCAAGTTATCTCCATATAAGCTCACACCACCGAAGATGGCTATATTAAAAGAGAAAATACAGAAGATGCTTGACCAAGGGGTTATTAGACCATCTACTTCAAATTACAGCAGCCCCATATTTCTAGTACCGAAGGGAGATCAGGATTTTAGACCGGTCATAGATTATCGTCTCTTGAACAAAAGAATCCTTATTGAAAGTACCCCTTTGCCCGATTTGCATACAGCTGCTCATCATTTTTCGAAGGCTCGCGTTTTTACGACCCTGGATTTGAACAATGCTTATCATCAGATTCCTTTGGCTGAACATTCCAAGCATCTAACAGCTTTCGCTACCCCCTGGCGCCTTTATGAATTCAATAGGGTCCCATTTGGTTTGGCTACGGGCGCGCAAGTCCTCACTCGTTTGCTGGATAATTTGTTTTCGGACATAAAATTTAAATATTTGTACCATTACTTAGATGATCTTGTAGTATATTCCGAGGATTTTGACTCACATCTTGTTCATTTACGTGAGGTCTTTCGTCGCCTACAGAGCGCCGGGTTATCAGTTAAGCAGTCTAAAGTTCATTTTGCTACCTCTCAAATATCATTTTTGGGCCATATGGTTTCCCCTTCTGGTATTACCATAGACCCAGATCGCACTAAGGCTATTAGAAATTTTCCGGCACCCAAGAATAAGCGTGAGGTGGCTCGATTTTTGGGAATGGTTAACTTCTTCTCTAAATTTATTTCAAATTTTTCTACTCGGGCGGAACCTCTTAATTGCTTACGTAGGAAAGGGGTTACTTTTGCGTGGGCCGAGGAGCAGGAAGCGGCATTTGTTGATCTAAAAGAGGCTATTTCAAACCCTCCTGTCTTGGCTTTTCCAGATTTTGCTATGCCCTTTATTTTACAGACGGATGCTAGTGCTAGCGCGCTAGCGGCTGTTTTGTTGCAGGAATTTCCTGAGGGTCGTCGTCCCATTTATTATAGTTCGCGTACTTTATCTCCTGAAGAACGTAAATTTTCTACATATGAATTAGAAACCTTAGCGGTGCTTTTTGGATTGGAGAAGTATAGGGTGTACTTAGAACATGTGCATTTCTTTTTAGAGTGCGATAACCAGGCTTTAACGTGGGCGTTAGCTGTCCCAAGGAAGACAGGTCGTCTTGCGCGTTGGGGTGTCCGGATAGGTGCCTTTAAGTTTACTCCTTCCTTTATCAGAGGTTCAGAAAATTGTATTGCGGATGCTCTTACCCGGGTATTTTCCGAACCTACTGAGGAGTGTGTTTATTTCGAGACTTTGGATGCTCCTGCGGATACTCAGATTGAGAGCTTCTCATTTTCGGCATTTCCTGAAATGTTTGTCAGTATACCTGAACTTCAACTTACCGATTCTGGGTTGGCCTCAATTATTGAGCAAATTAAATCAGGAGTTTCACTGCAGGATTATAAGATTCATGAGGGTGTTTTGATGGGAAGAGCTAGTTTTGATCGGCGTTATAAAGTCATAGTTCCGAAGGCAGCTATTCCCATGATTCTCAGTTATTTTCACGATTCTCCTTTCGGGGGTCATTTAGGCATTGCCAAAACCAGAAATCGAATTCGTGAACAGTTTATGTGGCGGGGCATGGATTTCGATGTAAGAAAGCATGTTAAGTCTTGCCGCATTTGCGCATTGTCCAAACCCGCGCAGGCTACAAATTGGGGATATTTGGCTTCGGAGGTTCCCTCCGCGCCCATGGAAAAACTATTTGTAGATTTTATCGGACCGTTCCCTCGTTCTATTCAGGGAAATATTTTTGCATTGGTGCTTACTGATGCTTTCTCAAAGTTCGTATGGATTTCACCTCTGAGTGCTGCTACTGCTCGCCTTGCTATTCGGGAACTTGGAACAATATTTGGATCTTTTGGTGCTCCTCAATATCTGGTCTCTGACAACGGTTCGCAATTTAAGTCGCGTCTCTTTCGTTCCTTTTGTTTTGATTGGGGTATTAAGCATTTTACTACTACCCCTTATTACCCTAACCCCTCATTAGCGGAACGGGTCAACCGTAACCTTAAGTCCGCTTTAATTGCTTATCATCACCAGCAGCACAATTGCTGGGATAAATACTTGAAGCAACTTCAGTTTGCTTTCAATTCTGCGAGACATGAGGTTCATAAGACGACGCCGTTTTCATTGTTATTTGCCTACCAACCTTCGTCTCCTTTGGCTAATTTGTGGGCGTTAAATGATTTATTACCGGCTGACAATTCTCCGCATACCATTCGTACTAATTGGAAGGCTGCCTTGAATAATCTGCGTAGAGGCCACTCTATGAGAAAGCAGCGATACGATGCGTCCCGTCGTCCCTCCCCATTCAAAGTGGGAGATGTTGTTATGTGCCGTAACTATCCTCAGTCCTCGAAAGCAGATGCGTTTGCCGCGAAGTTAGCTCCTCGCTATCTTGGCCCGTTTAAGATTCTCAGAATTTATAAGGGGGTGTCTGTTCTTTTGCAAGAATTGTCTTCTTCCTGCAGGCGCCGCGCTCACCTGTCTCAGCTTAAATTGTATAACTCGGGGTAGCAAGTGAGTCACTTGGCATTGTCCTGATGATGGGTGACTCACTTTCAGGAATTAGCGATCCTGCCCCATGCGAGCTCTTGATTTGTCCCATTCCCTTAACCGGGATAAATCCTGTCCCATTCCTCTCCCAATCATCCTTTCTTATACCTTCCATATTCATGAAAGCTCCCAATTATACTTTCCTTTCCTCCTACAGTAATGGTATCTTTTCGGATGTTAGCATATAGAACTCCAGTGATTTGTCTTCAGATCTTTGACACATGAGAATATCACTATTGCATACTTGCCAACTTTTACAGTTTGCCCGTAAAATGTATGGTTATGCCCGTGTGCTAGGGCTATTCAAGAGTCAGTCACTTGCGAGTTCCTGAATATTTTGGAGGAATTTATGATTTCCTTTTCAAGTCAGTGTGCAAGATAAATATGGTAACATGTATGGTTACCTAATTCTGAAAGTTTTGCCTCATTTCCATTCGCCCTTGCTGGGATATTTAGCTGTTGCGCAGAGCCTACCTTTGCTGTTGATCCTGTTATTTTGAGTGACCTTTTGTGTTCCTATAAATTTGGCTCGAATTTAATATCCTTTGTTCTTTTTTTAATTTTTGGGGGTAATATTTTAAATTATAATTATATATATTTATAAGGTCACTTAATTTCAGTGGGTGTCAGCTTAATTAAATTGTTCTTATTGGGAAAATTTTCATGCTTCCACACCGGTGATGCCCTGCCGGTATGCCCTGTTCACCTGCCTCTCCCCAGTTATAGTTTGTGTGGGGTCGGGGCAAGTGAATTATTATTTTGTTGTACATAGTTGTTATATAGTGCATTATGTCTCATAGCTGTTTCATTGCATACCATGTTTAATTCTTGTTCTATAATTGTAATGCTATACTTGTCTAATTTAAAAATGCACATGGTTTATTGTGAAATTCAATATTTATATGTCTATAAAATTATAATTGATTGACGATGATTTAGTTTGTATAAGTAAGTTTATATTTTGCTTTGTGAGCCCCCTCTGCTGCTTTGTTTTATTATGTTTCAAATTCTTATCCTTCTCGGCTACCATCCCTTTTTCCTTCCTCGTGCTACTCTGTGGGGACACGTTCTGGACCTTCTGAGTTGCGATGTGCTGACCGCTGTGCAAGTTTCTTCTGCTCTGGTGGTGTGTGCAACCGGGTGGTCCTACGTGGGAATTTCACCGTCGGACGCTATTTGTGGGTTTAAAATTCTGAAGCCTGTGCCTCCTCTTCCGGATCCTGACAACTTTATACATGTTTTGGCCCGCTTCAGTTTCTGCCTTAGCGTCATCCGTCTGCAGTGTCGACGTTATTAGTAAAGAAAAATCTATACTCCTGGTTAGCGGCTTGTCCGCTTAATATTGCTGCCAAAATTATGATGCAAATTTTCGCCTGTGACTGTTCCTGGGAGTTATATACTTAAGTTTTTCATCACCTTGGATGGCTGCCCGGTTGCTACGTCGTGGGATATATACTGTTGGGGTTTGCTTGCCTCAATTATGGTCTTCTCCTTGTGTGTTCAGTGTCAGCTACTGAAGTTTGCGGACTGTATGTGTGGAGTTACCTTCTTCGTCTACTTACAGTGTAGCATGTTCCTTCTGTTTTCCTAGTTGTTTCCCCTTTTGGCTACTTATTGTTCCCTTTCCTCGAGTTCCTATAAATGGTTATTTTTTTTTCTTCTCGCAAGCTCGCAGATTGGGGGGGGGCTATTGTGCTGTTATGTGTTCTTTTTATGTTTTGTATCTGTATTATACATCCAGCCAGTCACTTTACGTTGCTTGTCCCCTTTGCTTAACGCTCTCTTTGGTGCTCTCTTTTTTTTTTCCTCTGTGGGTTGCTGACGTGGCATGTGCTTTGGCCGTACGCGCTGAGTGGTGGATTTCTGTCCGCATTGCAGGGATAGCTCTCTGCCCGGCAACTACTGATGCGGATTGTGGAAGTTTTTGTAATGAATTTTTAAGGAACGTCTTTGTGATTTTCGGTGGATCGACCTTATGTAAAGGTAGGCTTTATTATCAGTTTTATGTCCTGGTAATGGTGAGTGAATTTTGGGGCGGAAAACGTTATGTGTGTTTGAAAATAAGAGTTCGTAAAGTGACTGGCTCTTGGAGTTGTTCATAGGTTTAGTGTGTTTTGTTTCTTTTCCAGTTGAGTTATATTTTCAGTACGTGATTTTCAGTGTATAGTTAGTTTAAAATTTGTGATAAGAGCTTTACACAGTTGTGCAATTTGAAAATGCATATTTTGATTCATGAAGGTAAAAAGCATCAGTAGTGTGAAATTTGTGAGAAACGCTTTTGGCATTTGTCGTCTGAAATTGCATAGTTTGATAAAAGGAGGGCAAGAAGCAATATAAGTAGAAATTTGTGAGTAGAGCTTTACATATTTTGGGCACTTTGAAAATGCATAGTTAATTCAAAATTACAGATATTCTGTTGTGTAAATTATGAGAGCAGTAATTGCAGTTAAAAGCCAGTTATGCTGAACCCATTTGTGCTGAACTTTGTAACTGAAAACGGTTGGGTTGTAAAGCTATCTACATCTAGCTTAGCTGGACTTTGAAGCTCTCGGTTTCCTGAATTTCATTAAAGTCTGTTTCGGTCTTGTTCAACATTCTTAGCTAGTCTTTGACTAGCTAAACATAATTAAATTTTTTTGGTCTGATGTTTATAGTGGCCTTGTTTTATATACTTTCTAAATTGATTTGGTTTGTTGAATTTTTGGATTTACTTAATTTTGCTGTATTTAAAACTTGCCTTTACTGCTCTGCTCAATTGGTTTTGGTTGCTTTACTCTTTAAGCCATTTTTGTTTTACAGTTATTCTTTTATGGTTGCTTTACGGTTCTGGTTATTAATGTTTGTTTATTATTATCATTAAAGTACCCAAAAACAAACTTATCAATAGTAGTATATTTTTGAGAGTTCTGGTTTCCTTTTGTTTTCCCCTACGGCACTCGTTAGGGCTTCCCTTTTCGTTTGGCCGGGGTTCCCTAACTCAGTCAAACAGCGGAACCATTGCAGTTCTTATTCCTCAACACAAAATAAACAACTTTTATAAACCATTTCCTAATGAGAAAATAATAATCTGATTATGATTTTGTAAATTTTCTTTTTCTTTAAGACTGGTTAGACTAGTACACAAAATAATATATTAAGAAAGTAATCATAAACGACATAGAGGTAAACAATAGTAATTTATACAAGAAAATAGCGCATATATAGTTGCTTTATATATTGTATATGCTAGCCAATAAGACTATCCCCTTCAAGTGGTAAACGCACAAATCGCACACTGCTTTACGCTATATTACTCATAGTCACAGTTATAACTATATAATATGACTGAAATTATATATATATATTCACGTACCGCGTGAATCCTCTCATCCTGCGGCGACAGGCACCTGCACCAGGCAGCAGTCGATGCGAAATGCAGGTGTTGACACCGCATTCACCAGCCCGCTGATTAGGACTATGGTGGTGCTCGTTGTTAACGTGTTCTAGTAACACAATGGTACATGCTGGAAAGTTATGATAAAGGTCGGAAGTTCAAATCACACCTCTGAATAAATGAGTTTTTTATTCATTTCTATTCATGTTTCGAGAACGTTCTAGAAAATCATGATTTCTTTCTGAATGCACTAGAAAATGGATTTGCCTATAAAACACGAAGTTCCAGTCGTTCGTGCTGTGGAACAATGTTTTCGAATAAAGTGTATCTGGACATGTTGTTAGTATACGGGGAAGCTCAGCAAAATGCAATGGAGGTACGTCGTCTATACCAACAGAGGTTTCCGCAGAGAATACTTCCTACAGATCACACGTTCTTGCGAGTTGCGAACCGCCTTCTGGAATCAGGAACAGTGAACAAGACACCACATCCACGAAGAGATCTCTCTGTCTGTGCTTAACAACGATGTATCGTGTGACTATGTCATTGAGCATCCGCATTATAGTACGAGGGACATTCACAGGCATCTCAATATTAGCCAATCTTCCGCGGGGAGAATACTACATCATGCAAAGTTTCACCCTTATCATCTTCAACTACACCAAGAGCTACCGCAGCCGGATCATGGACGGAGAGTGGCGTTCGCTAGGTGGATCATACGACAAACTGAACGAAGTCCACATTTTTTGGCAACTGTGTTATTTACAGACGAAGCAGGGTGCCACAACACTGGCCATGTAAATCACAACATGCATTACTGGAGCACTGTAAACTCACATTGGATACGAGAGGCGGCCTTACAAGTCCGATGGAGTTTCAATGTTTGGGCTGGTATATTCGGTGATCATCTAATAGCCCCGTATTTTTATGATGGCCGACTGACTGGGAATCACTATCTCCACTTCCTACAACACCAGCTGCCTACTCTACTGGATAAAGTGCCGTTGCAGAACCGACTAACTATGTGGTACCAACGTGATGGGGCACCAGCTCATTCGTCCCGTCTTATAAACGGTTTATCCCGATGCCACCTGCCCTGAGCGATGGATCGAACGATATGGACCAATAGGGTGGCCAGCACATTCACCAGATCTAACCCCATTAGATTTCTTTTTATGTGGTTATCTTAAAGATATCGTGTAGCAGGAGCGGCCAATGACCCCTCAACAGCTCAGGGAACGCATTATCTTAGCTTGTCGTGACATCAAACCGGCCATGTTGCGCCGGCTTAAGCTGGCGATGATGGTTAGACTGAGATCTTGCATCCGCCGGCATGGTGGCTAGTTCGAACGCGTATTACAACCACATGTAGGAAACGGGTAAGTTGTAAATGTTTATCTGTGTGATGGTCTGGCATGATGTCATAATCACTGTTAAATGCACTACTTTGGGAACCAGAGAGGTTAACAACAATCATAATATGAGCTTGCAAACGTTCTCTAGTTTGTATTACGTACTGCATATTGTAAACTCTCAGAACAATTTATTGACTTTCTTTTTATGAAAGAATAGCTTTAAATAGTAACATATTATTTAATTATGCCTTATGTTTGTAATTTATAATTACAATGTTACACAATTATTATTTGTAGTTTATAATTATAATTATTTATGATCTTCATTAGAGCATATCCTAACAAGTGGCAATTTGTGTTTTAATGAAATTCACATAATTAAACTAATTAAGTGAAATCACACTTCCATGCCAAACTATCACTTCTCGCTAAATTTACTTAACATAAAAAGTACCTTAAAGTGGCAATATTTGAACGTAGATCTTCACCACTAAAGGCACGCGCACACTGTTGCGCTACGAGTGCAAATCACTGCTAGTCGAGCGGTGCAGAACAGTCATTTCGGCCGAAATTGATACGACGCGATTCAGTGGATAGTGTTTACAAATGCCAGTACATCGCCGGGAGTGCATAACTTCTCAATCCGCCGGCTGAGAAGGCTCATCCACTATATAAATATTAGCTATAACTAGAATAGCTACATACATACACACATATCCATTTCACATGTAACTTCTTACGAGTAACTTGTGCAAGAATGCAAGCATTCGGTAAATGCTGGCAATTTAAGGAAGAATTTGGCATTCAGAGCAACACTAAAAGGGAACAGGTCATACGGGTAGTGATAGTGGGTTTCTGGAAAATTCTCTTTTTGTTTACAAGACGAGGTTACTAAAGTCGACTACTATGCACAATGAAACGAACTGAAAAGTGGGTTTGAGAAAAAAATAGCTCCAAATGTGCCCCCTTTTTTTGCTTCATATCGCACAATAGAGAGGTAAACAAACCCGCTTCTGGGAGTTCTATGATATCTGCTATGATATCATAGTCGCAAAACAAAGTGTTCACTGCCACAGTTATATGCGTGAATCAGAACCGAACAAGCTGATTGAAATAAAACCTATAGAGGTGTTTAAAATAGAAGCATTTTTCTTTCTTTGGGCCACGCCGCGCCGTCATTCGCTTGCCCCCCAAATGCGTGATCTGAATCCTAAGGAACTAACTTGGGCCAAACTGAACCAAATCATTAAAGAAAGATATGACTTATTGTTGCAGAAATGGCACTGCATAACGCTGAGGGTATATCGGTTGTGGCCGAAACATGCTGGCACAGTTTTTTGCAAACCTGTAGAATTACATGTGGAATATTAATTATTATTGCGATATGATATAAGCAATTCTTCATTTTCTTTTTCCTCCTCCAACAAAAACTCTTATGTATTACATTTACATGGCTCTCTCTACTTACTATTCTACAAAGTATTCTTACGAAAGTTTATTCTTCTACCTTCTCATGTTAATGGAGATAAATTTTTGCAGAAATGGTTTTATTACGTACTTCGTTTTAGGTAAAATAGCATAGGTGCCGACTTAGGGGGACAAGGCATTTTTCCCCCTCTAATTTACAAAGACAGAGGCAATGTCCCCCAACAATTTTACTGAAGATGCCTGTGCCCCCAAAAACCCAATATAGGTCTCTCAGTATTATTATTATTATTATTATTATTATTATTATTATTATTATTATTATTATTATTATTATTTTGGAGGGATTTGGTTGTCAAGGGCCAATTAACCACCAGGATATCCTGTTTGTATTATATTCACACACGCATTTACCTTCTCACTCATGTCTTCAGTTTCTAGCGAGGATGGGAAATAATCCTGGTTAAAGAAAAATTCCCATCCTCCAGCCGGGAATCGAACCCGGAGCTCTGGATTTGGAAGAATCTCTCATCAAACAAACTTAACAAAAACGAAATTGCTTAAATAGACCTAACGGAGTTGCAAGGGATTACCTTTATTTCAAATGCAGAGTGCCACTATTAAACAAAAGCAATGATACCTAGGTTTCATTTAACATCGGATCAGAATCGGAGTACACAAATACTGAGTTGTTCTTGTGTTCACACGTCCGTAGTTTCATTTCCTGTAAGGTATAGAAAAATATTTTGCAGCGACCCGCTTTTAAAAGATTTGATCTGCGATCAATTTTCGAAGTACGGTGTGATGCAAAATGGACCCAATTCATTTTGTGTGTTGCGAGAAATCCACTTATAGGAACAGATTTCGTGAATATCCTCACACCTAGACAGTAGCAAGCTTTTAAAATTACTTTTGTCGTTTGAGTAACTACGGATTGAAGTTCCTTGTATTCCCCTAAGCGCTGTTGCTTGTCATCCATTGTCATCATGAAGAAGCCGTGAACTTGGATCCTCATTCGGTGGCAGACGAGCTTATAAGTAGGAATTACGTTTCAAGTAGAGTTTAACGCCCGTTCTTACTGCATACGTCACCACGGGAGGTGGGCACTGAGGATACATCCAATGATAATTGGGGAAAGAAATTTGGGAAGGAAACATTCCAGGCCTAAGTTTAGGGTACCTACCCGTCATTTGTCAGATATGGACTGAGGAAACCCTGGAAAAAGCTTATCAGGGAGGACATGCTAGCAGGACTTGAACTTCAGACCTCCCGTTCACGAGACCGTGTCTTAATGACCTCGGCCACCCATGTCGGAGGAATGAACTGAGATGCAACATTTTCGCCAGTAAACAGTAAAGTAAGACTCACCAGACTGGCATTATTTTTCTTATAACATTAAATTAATCAACCATTTATTTAATTTTCAGGTGATTGAAATCATGTGTACTTCACTGTGATTAAATATCTTTTAGTTTAGGATTGTACTAACTAATGCTTACACTATGCACTACACTATGTACTAAGTAACAACTAATTAATGCCCGACTTTATTGCACAATACTGCCCCCCCCCCAAAATGTATATCAAGTTCAAGGATATGCTTAAGCCATAGTCAAATATTTTAAAAGCGGGTCGCTATGTGATGGCTTTGGGACTCCCTTCTTTTCATATGACCACGATAAAAAACGAATAATTACGTATCACATGAAGAAAACAAAGTACTTGACAATTCAAATCAATAATAGAGATATCTCTGCAATGGTTAATGCCATAAAATATTATTTGACATAAATTGTGTCTTAACGAGATCTACGTTTTTTATGTTGCAAGTTTTTGCCTATCTCGCACGCTCTACAAGTAATAAAAACTTAATTCAGAATGAAGAGGACTCCACAGTCTACCCACAGAAAATTCAAAATATGTATTTTATTTCTCACACCAATATCTTAAACATATTGTCACAATGCATTGACCATTACCTTTCAGGTGTTCGTAGATTTATTATAAATTTCCGCAAAAGGTGAAATTTAAGTATGTTATATGTTAATTGAGAGTTCAGAAAACCCGGCTTAGCGAAAGCGGAAGTGTCTGTGTCACTACCCTTAGGGCAGTGCCAGGGTTACTGCTAACTTGTTTGAAGTCATTTCCCTTGCCGGTAAAGTTTTGCTGATGCACGACAGGGATTTACGTTAAATAGTGCGAGTTTTAGGACTTGTGGTCAATTCTTTGGCAGATGCTACCGGTCCCCTGTTCGGTGGCCATTCTAAAGTCCACGTATAAAGGTACTATATTAAAGTAAAGCACAATGCATCGGCCAGCATTATATGTGGTTCAGCTTGATGCAGTAATTTGTATCACAAATTACTTAAATGTAAATAATGATTGTAATATGAATATGCATTTTTATGTGACATTGATTTCAGATGTTTATTGATTGTAAATATTGTTGGGAAGTAAATTTAAATGCCTTACTGAAACTGTCAATAATAGCGCGCAATAATGCAGAGAGGGGGGTGAGCTGTTTATCATTATTGGAAACGAGGAAGTTACGTAATGTTGGCGCGTTTTTTCCGTTGAGAACCTTCTGGAACGTTTTCTCCCTAAAGCATATGTATTCATAATTTTCATTGGATATTAAGATAGACGCTAATGTTGGCGCGTTTTATTAGCCAATAGCAGTTCAGTTATAATCTTTAGGCGTATCTGGATGCAGGATTATAAATAGGGTAGGTTAGAGGTAGCTTCATGCTCAGTTCATCAAAAATCTGTGTACACTACACGTCGTTTTCAGTCAGTCAGTTCGTCATACATCGGATATAGATTCACAAGTTACGCGCAGCAGAATTATGAAAGATCTAAAATATGGTAAAGTTAATTATACAAAAGGTTGAAGTACGTTGATTAAAAGTGATCAGTAAGAAGTTATTATAACAGTTTCAGTTTGGCGAGTATCTAGATCAATATGTAAAAGTGATAGTGAACGTGTTCGACAATAAAAATTATAAAACAAATTTCTTCATCAGTGTTCTTTTTGGATAAAAGATTCCTTTCCGTTTACACAACCCTGATCAAGACACATGTTCGACCCAAGATAAGATAATAGCTAGCCGGAGGACAGTAAACAAAATTTAAAATTCTTTCAAACACTAATACTACCACAAATTGCTAACACTAGATGGAGCTACAAACCGAACAAATGAATGACGTCACAAGATGGCTTCAACACACGTGATGTAAACAAACATTTGTAAGTAATACCGTTACAAATTGGCTACCACAACGTGGGGCTACAATAATGTCAAATATAAATAATATAACAAACAATGTTGTCGCAAAGTGGCTCCCATACGTGGGGCAGTTAAAATTATGTAACCAAACAAAACAAAAGCAGCACAATATAAGATCTTCAAGTTCTAATAATTTACGTAAAAACATATTACGTAAACAACAATAAAACTACTACAAATTGGCACCCAGAACGTGGGGCAGAGTAACCAGGAAAGGAACACGATGACCAGGAAAGGATCTGAATAACCAGGAAGGGGCAGAATTAACCAGGAAGAAGTGAGATGACCAGGAAGGGGCGAATGGAGAAGTGAACTGAACTACAAGACGCAGATTCCAGAAACAACAAAAGGAACGACAGACTACGCGGATGATTGGACATCGTAATTCCGAGATTACAAGGCAACAGGTGAACTCAACTACAAAAACATCGAGAAGACGCAGATTCCAGAAACAACTATAGGAACGACAGACTACGCGGATGAATGGACACAAAAACATCGAGATGACGCAGATTCATCATTAATACAACGCAGAAGCGACATATAACCTAGGAGAGAGGGGCAGGAAGCTGGACATCAATGTAACAGCAACAGACAGCATCACAAAGGTCAGAGTATCGTAATTTTTTTTAGAAAACAAAATTGTAACCTTCAAATGTACTTAAGGAGTGGTAGGATAAAGAAAACAATGGCTACTAATAATACAGAAGAAATAATTATGGAGGGAGATAATGTAACAGTTAGCTGTAATTCAATACAGGTTACAGAAAATAGCTCAAACTTTTTAGGATTTGAGGGTGGAAATGTTAGTGCAGAAAGTCAGAATAGAATAGCAGGAAATGTTAATCTTGATACTAGTATGAATATGGAAATGCTGCAAAATTTGAATGAAGATATGCAAAAGAATCTTAGTAAGAAAATAGATCAAAACAGGGAAGATATGCAAAAGAGTCATAGGGAATTAAGGGAAGATCTTAGTAAGCAAATAGATCAAAACAGGGAAGATATTGATAGGAGTTTAGAACAAAAACTAACTCAGAATAATGAGAAATTGAGGGAAGATATTGATAGGAGTTTAGAACAAAAACTAACTCAGAATAATAAAAAATTGAGGGAAGATATTGATAAGAGTATTACAGATCAATTAAGGGAAGAAATTGGTAAGAGTAATGAGAAATTAGAGCATAAATTAGATCAAAATAGGGAAGAAATTGAAAAGAAATTCATGGAACTAGATAGTAGCATGATTAGAATGAAAAATGAAAATCAAGAAATGATAGCAAATGAAATAGGTGAAGTTTCAAAGAAAATGTTGGACATGAGCAGGGAAATATATAACCAAAAAATGAGGTTAATACTAAAAATGAACATGTTAATGTAGAATGTACAGAGTCAGGTAGTGGAATGAGTAGTATTTCAAGTGAGATAAGAGAGATAAAAGAGGTTATGAATGTAGATGTGAATCAGGCGGAAGTTAATTTCAGAGGTGAGATATCAGAAATACAGAAGGAGTCAGTAACACAAAGAAATAAATTGTACCAAGAAGTTAAAGTTTTGCCTGTAAATAATCAAAAGCTAACTTCTGAAATAAACACGTACCAAGATGTTCAAAATGAAAACTCCAGTCCAGTACAGTTTAGTACAGAATTGTCAGAGTATTCTCAAGTTAAAAAGATAGCAGATGAATTGAAAATGAAAGTTGTTAAAAGATGTATTGTTCAGGAAACTTTAGATTGTTTTCAAATGTTATCATGGGATGAAATTTCATATGAATCCTTTAAGAGGTTATTCATGAACAAAAATTTGAAGGTTAGGATACGGCTACGAGTAATGTTTAGCCACACACAATTTGATCCAGGAGGGTAAATAGCCATGAGATGTAAAGTAAATGCTGGATAGTTAAAGATGACTTGCAGAGAAATGTATTGGAACGTAAGAGGGTTAATTATTTATATGTCATTTGAAAAGAGAAATAAATAAAAAAAAAAGAGAAATGTTAAAAAAAAAATTAAATTTTTAGTAACTGTAACAACATTTGAAAATTAAGAATGCAAAGATTGAAACTTAATATGATATTAAATTAAAAGTACGTAAATACAATTCCAAGAGTATTGTTAAAATAAAGTACAAAATAACAAAAATGGGTTAAAAAAAATAATTAAAACAAATACTTATGTAGCAGACAGAAAATGTGAAACAGTACTTAGATTTAAGAGATGTAAATATATTTATGTAGAGGGTGAATATTTTTGGTAAATATGTTTAATAATAAAAAAATTTTTTTTGAATTGATAAATTTTTGTTAACAATATAAGAAAGCAAACCATTTTTTGTAACAGTAAATAAATAACTCAGGGTACAGTATTTGCTATATAAAAAAATTGTAATGTCAGATTAATATCTAAATTAATTAAACCAGAGCCAGTAAGTGGTGGCGAGATAAAAAAAAATATGTCGTGTGTTAAATGCGTGTGAAGTGTTAAGAGAAAGTGATAGCGTGTGTTCCAAGATTTAGGAGACTAAAAACCCAATTATAAAATTTTCAAACAAGTTGTAAATATTTATAATTATGTTTCTAGTGGGGCATATGATGCAGTAATTTGTATCACAAATTACTTAAATGTAAATAATGATTGTAATATGAATATGCATTTTTATGTGACATTGATTTCAGATGTTTATTGATTGTAAATATTGTTGGTAAGTAAATTTATAATGCCTTACTGAAACTGTCAATAATAGCGCGCAATAATGCAGAGAGGGGGTGTTTATCATTATTGGAAACGAGGAAGTTACGTAATGTTGGCGCGTTTTTTTCCGTTGAGAACCTTCTGGAACGTTTTCTCCCTAAAGCATATGTATTCATAATTTTCATTGGATATTAAGATAGACGCTAATGTTGGCGCGTTTTATTAGCCAATAGCAGTTCAGTTATAATCTTTAGGCGTATCTGGATGCAGGATTATAAATAGGGTAGGTTAGAGGTAGCTTCATGCTCAGTTCATCAAAAATCTGTGTACACTACACGTCGTTTTCAGTCAGTCAGTTCGTCATACATCGGATATAGATTCACAAGTTACGCGCAGCAGAATTATGAAAGATCTAAAATATGGTAAAGTTAATTATACAAAAGGTTGAAGTACGTTGATTAAAAGTGATCAGTAAGAAGTTATTATAACAGTTTCAGTTTGGCGAGTATCTAGATCAATATGTAAAAGTGATAGTGAACGTGTTCGACAATAAAAATTATAAAACAAATTTCTTCATCAGTGTTCTTTTTGGATAAAAGATTCCTTTCCGTTTACACAACCCTGATCAAGACACATGTTCGACCCAAGATAAGATAATAGCTAGCCGGAGGACAGTAAACAAAATTTAAAATTCTTTCAAACACTAATACTACCACAAATTGCTAACACTAGATGGAGCTACAAACCGAACAAATGAATGACGTCACAAGATGGCTTCAACACACGTGATGTAAACAAACATTTGTAAGTAATACCGTTACAAATTGGCTACCACAACGTGGGGCTACAATAATGTCAAATATAAATAATATAACAAACAATGTTGTCGCAAAGTGGCTCCCATACGTGGGGCAGTTAAAATTATGTAACCAAACAAAACAAAAGCAGCACAATATAAGATCTTCAAGTTCTAATAATTTACGTAAAAACATATTACGTAAACAACAATAAAACTGCTACAAATTAAGCTATTCAACAATCTAACTAATTGTATCCCTTGCCCGAAACGGGAATTTCAAACGTTACACTAAAACCTTGTTAACTTAATTGGGTTTACTATGTAAGTGTCTGGAACTACCTTGGTCATATCCGTAATCCCCTTTCACATGCCTCGCCAAGCCTAGAGCACTCAGGACCCACTCTTCCTTAGCTTTCCCCATTCAGGCAAACCACCCTGTGGTAGGAGTGGTGTACGCATTGCGAGAGCTATATACTCTCCACGAACACCCACAGGGGGCTCGGAATCTGGATCATAGACCTGAACTACTCACTGTGCGTGAGAACAATCATACGGACGTTTTTCTAAAACTCTAAGTGTTACATTCACACGACTTTCGTAAGAATAGCTACCCTCTATCGTTTATTACTGGGTATACAAGCTATTATTACGAAAGTTTATTTTTCTATCTACTTACTTTAATCGAGATAAACCTTTACAGAAATAGTTATATTACACATTTCGTTATAGACACAAAGGGGATAGCGATAGTCAGATGTTTAAGGACCGTACGCTATATGCTGGCCTTAAAATTCCATACTCTTTCCATGCAATCGCGAGAAACAACTGAATATCGACACAACTTTAAAAGAATGACAAAGTATTCAACAATTCAAACCATTAATAGCGAATATCTCGGAAATGGCTTACGCCATAAAAAGTTATGTGAAATAAATTGTGTGGTATAAATAGATTTATATTTTTTGTGCAGCACGTTTACGTCGATCTCTTAACGCTTACCAGTTACATTATAAAAAATTCCTTCCAAGTGAAGACGACTTCAATGTCCATTCCCAGAAAATTCATAATATTCACTATATTTGCCATATAAATATTTTAATATGTAGTATATCATTCAAAATCATCAGAGCTAGTTTTGAGAAAATAAAACATTTCAAGAAATGGTAGTTTGAGATTGGGGATTTTCTTGAAAATCCTCATGTCACATCTTTGGAACATGCTGAACTTAAGTACCAAGTTTGGTGTTTATCCGCCTTTTCGTTTCTGAGTTATGTTGTTCACAGACACTCACACATGTATACACACACAGGACATTTTTCTAAAAATGCTTTTTTATTCAGGGTCTCAAAACATGTATTTGTAGTGAAATCTCGATATCATTTTTTTTTTGGTAGAATGCAATGCCTTCTTTACCTAATATGCACGTGATACAGAAAGTAAAAGTGCTTGTGCTGATTAGCTTGTTTATAAGTTAAATATAGTATGCAAAATAAATACTTTTAACTTTGTGTTTTATTATCATTTAGCAAATTCTTCGCTTTCACCTACCATGAGTATATTTTCCAAAGTAAGCACTACTGATGTTAAACGTAGGCAGAGGAACGGGCGAGTCCAGCGTCAGGTCTAGATAGAACCGCATAGCGAGCGGGATGGCTCAGCTAGTAACGTCTGTGGCCCGTATTCCGGGGGTCGTGTGTTCGACAGACCGTGGCTGACCCTCGGGTTTTTTCTGGGGTTTCCCCGGGTCGCTAGGTGAATGCTGGGTAAATTCATTTCATCCCCAGAATTTCCTGTCCCGCCATTTCACCTTTCATCTGCTTGGTCTGTTTCAAGGTTGATAGTGTCGGTGGGAGTCTCGGCGTTTCATGACAGGGAAAAAGGATGTTCTACATAACCCTTCGTCCCCCGGAATAGGGGCGGTCTCCGACTCCCAGGTTCCCCAGGGATGTGTAAGCCCGCAGGGGGAAGGGTTGCACCAGCTGCCATCAGGGAAGTTCCAATCTGTAAAAGATAGGGACCCTGCCCTCTGTCTGTCGTGCCTCCTGGTCCCGCCGCCCTCTGTCTCCTCCCACCTCATCCCTCTCTCCCGGGGTCACCTCGTCAGGGGCTTCAGGCACAAAAACTCTTGTAGATCGAGGGACTAAGTACCCCTCCGCACTTAGTCCTATTCCTAGTAGAATTGCTTGTGGAGCTGCCGGTTGATTGCTTTCCTGCCAGGGACTACGAGCTGGTGGACAAACAGTGTCTATGAATCGCGACCGAGCAGGTTCGAAAGTAAGAGCTATATCCTCCTGCAGTGACAAGCATATGTTGTGATGAAATACGCAGATACTTGGTTCAAATGGTATAGTTGTGCGATTAGTGCAGAGGTTTTGGTAAAGCACCAAACTACTTCATCCCCGCGGCTGTCTAAGCCATGCGTATAAATTGTGTATATAGATTAAGCTACGTACGCAGGATGGAAGGTGATCTATGATCATTCTTTTAAACTATGAAATAGACTTGTTTTGAGTGTGTTTCCTTAATAAACTTTTTCCACAAAGCTTTCCGTTCTTGAGATAACTGCTATTTTATTTTGCACCATATTGCAACACGTAAATTCAGCAGACTCCTTTACATTCAGCCGGTTAACTTTACATTTAGGGTCAGTTTCACAAACGCGAGTAACTTTTACTCTCGAGTAAAACGTGGTTTAGTCGCGAGTAAGCCCTTTGAGCGTTTCACCGACAACTTATCTGGAATAAATTGTGTATGCGAGAGTAAATCAGAGAGTAACGTTACTCGGCGAAATATTGTGGAATGAAGTACAGAGTAACTGCTAGCTGGCATTTTACAATGGCTGCACCGCTGCAGGGTTGATGATAATGGTTTTTGAGGACAGTTCTAGCGATGAAGATGAGGATTTTTACCAATGAGACTGAGTACTTTGGTGAATACTGAATCATCACTATGATCTGACCTTGGATGTCCACCACCTGCAAATTAGAAGAAAGAATAGAATAAACGCTTACACTACATATACATGTTGCATATTAAAAAGAAAACAAATGTATAATCTGTCTTATTGCAGCTATTCTTTTATTAGCTAAATCCCTCTTTGCAGCTTTTTTTAGCAGCTCCCACTCTGCCTTTATATTAGCTGCAGTTCTGTGTCCATGGTGCTGCCAGCATTATATTTTTCTGCAGCCTTCTCCCATGTATCCTTCTTCTGGTGCACGGTTGAACCATCTGTTCTCTAACACACTTATAAATTCTTCTACCACAGAAAGCAGTAGGAGTTTTTCAGAAGAATGCCAATTTGGACTTCTCTTTCGCTTTCCTTCGTCTGACATGATTCTGTAAATTTAACACACAAAAAGTATAAGTTAATAGGATAATTTCATTATAACGAAAGTTACATTTTTTCGAAAATATTAGCTATTACCATGTATTTCTACTTACCAGTGCTTTCGTTTACTTCCTTCTCCGTAGGTTTAACCTCTAAAAACGTTCGTTTACTCGCACTAAATTCCTTAAAATGGCGAAAAAAAGCTGTAAACATTGGTCACAAACTATAAGAAACTTCGCGATCGATGCTTTTCTGGTATAATTATTGGAGTACTAACTCGAGAGTACTTTAACCTCCACACAAGCATGGTGAAACGAATACATGCCACTAGGGAGTAACAACCACCGGGTTATTGTTACTCTGGAATTACTATTCTAGACTTTAATCGCGTTTGGTGAAACCTGCAGTAGGGTAACTTTTAATCCTTCAGCTTCTGCTGCTATAGCAACGAACAAATAGACACTTCCGATATAAAATAAACAGAAAACTACGCATGGTTGTAACGTAACCTAAATATCATATGAAATATGGAACTAGGAGGGATTTAAAATATTACGCAAATTATTAGTAAGAACACTTATTTATAAAGGTAAATAAAAGCCCGAGAAACCCAAGTTACAACACTATGCGTCCTTTCTCTGTGAATTATAAAAATCTGTGAATAATTAAAGCAGGACAAGAACACAAAAGCAATGAGAACTTCTTTTGATGTATAGAGAAATTGTTCAAAATGGTCACCTCTGGCCAACACACATGCTTAATGTGTTTCACTGTAGTAAGTAAGTAATTAAGTAAGTAATTTATTGTGAAACTACATGCACAAGTTCTTGATACAAAGAGAATAATAATATCAACACAAACCATAAACAAGTTTTACAATTTAATTATACATTTAACCTTCTTGCCTCTACATGAGTTGCTGTGCCCCTGGGGCCCAAAAGACTCAAACCCTTTGGTTACCGAACTATTGGGTCCTACTTACAGCTTAAATTCGATACCTATCATTATTTAACTTTCTTCTTCCTTTTGCTGACTAATTTTGCTCAGCCATTTGGCTCTTACTCTACCTAAAAATGTCCAACTTCTATTATGTTTTTCCTTGATTTTACTATCATAAGCTTTTTCCCCTGAATTTCTTTGGTAAACTTGACCAATCCTTTATTCCAAAGCTCTCCCTAAGTATGTTGGTTTCCTCACAATCCAAAATCCTGTGGCAATTATCCTGTTTCCTGTTACACAAAGGGCATTTCTCTATATCGTTTCCTATTCTTAAACCTTTCAGTTTCATAATCCCTGTTCTATCCAATGCAAGGCCTTCTATCGCTGCTTTGTCACAAATGTCAACATAATTTTCCCTACTCCAGTCCATTTTCATTCCCCTGTATGTTCCCAAAGAACTTTTCAATTAAAGCTTGCGAATATTTCTTGTTTTTCAATATCCTCCAATCTCAGTTTAATATCTTTCCAGAAACCATTTTGTAACAGATCCCTACCTTCCCACATATCTCCAAAACCTAACTTCACTATAACTTCCTTTATCTTATTGAGCCAAGTATCTTTTTTTGTTAAGCCTTTCTTGTACTACCAAACATTGGTGTAAAACATGCTCATCTACCTTTCTTATTCTAGTCCAATATTTCACGACTATTTCCACTATTTTCCCTCTAATTCCAATTCTTCCTAATTGTGTTTGTGCCACCGGATTGGGCGAAGCTCTTGGCAATCCCAAAATTTGTTTGCAAAAGGAGTTTCACTGTAAATCAATAGCATTTCAAATAAAGTGAGTATAGTAATAAAGTGAATATTTCAGTATTAGTAAAGTGAGCCATTTTGTAACTGATAATCCGCCTGTTTCCAAAACAAGTCCTATGTGCAATAAACAACAGCTGAAGTGCGTTTCTTTATATAAAGAAAATTTATTAACAAATGAGGTATCCCTCAATTGGAGACTGTCATAAACAAAGCATACTAAGCAACAAAATGATATGAATGCATAATTGAAATTGTAAAGAATATAAAAATCTGTTAATAAAGTTGCAACTAATAAAACATTATCTGAAAATAGTAATCCACACACACACACATATGTTTGTTTGTGTGTGTGTGTGTGTGTGCGCGCGCGCGCGCGTGTGCATGAGTGTGTGTGGAAATTTCCATCATCTAAACCAAATCTGTATGTGAGATTAATCAGTTTACATATAATGCAAATGATTTTTCAATATAGCTAGTGAACCTTTAAGACCACTTAGGGCCACTGCTTTAATAAATAAGCTCTTTAATTTATATTTTCTGCAAAACGTTACAAAAGTGCATCGCTTCAATTAGTAATCCAACATCAATTGAAGCAAGATGATATTTATTGCAGAAGTATGGTACTATTGGCTCGTAAATGGTATACTTTTCTTTGTGAACTTCTTCCTGTTTCGCATCTGACGCTAAGATCTATGATGGTTCCGAACATGAGCCAGGTTGAATGGCTATGATGTTGATTCTTCCGTTTGATCCATTCTCTGTAATAACATGGACTTCCTCGTAAACCTGGTACTTTTGCAGCTTGAGGGCTTCGGCAGTCATTGAGCGCACCTGATGATGTCTTACATTTCTGAGCATGCTTCCATGTGGACAGGACTCAAGGCCATGTGCAAATATCTCTATCACACTGCCACAGCGGCGGCACTGGTTGCTATCCTGGAACCTGCCTTGTATTGCTCTAACTGGACAAACGTTTGCTGTCATTTTCAGTGCTTCCATACATTCACCCTTAGTCCCTTAGGCCTGTGTATCCAACTATTTTCAGGGGTGAACTGCTTATAAAGAACTACACCCTTTCCTTTTTGAGGGTGAGAACACCAAGTTTTGAATTCTTTCTCCCTCAGTGGTCTTCTTAAGCTGCGAACAGTGGCACTTTCAACAATGACAAGGCCATTCTTGTGAAAACAAGTGTCAATTTCGCCAGCAATATTATAGGTTGTTACATAAACATTACAGTCTTTCTGTTAGGTTCGAAATAGTCCAAGATCTTTATACGAGATCTCGTACTTTCTCTCTGAATAAATTGTACTGTTAGGGAGATATTCTGGTAGTTGTAATACATCTTTGAGGGTGTTTTTAATTATGAAATCAGCATCTTTGAGAAACTATCCAGGTATTTTATTACGGTGTAGTTTGTAATGAATAAATGAGTTTTGAACAAATAAAGCTGGATAGGCTGAGAATTTTTGATACGGTTGTAGTAGAGGTGCCACAGCCAAACAATCTATTTTGCTTCTTAACTTCTTGTTTTTCCGGCAGTCAAAAAGTATGAAGCTATGAAAGTCCACACCTAAGTATCTGATATTTTCGTTTATGGTAACTGAAGCAATTACTTCATCATTATTCAAAATCAGAGGCTAATACTGAATATTTCCCTTTTTAATTGATATGCATGTTGAACTTTTGGTGTTAATGTTTAGTCCTTCAAACAGCTGAAATACATTTCTTTCGATCTTACAGTATTATGATGTTGTATAGTCACGAGTCTAACAATGCAGATTCAATTGAGACAAACTTCGAAAAATTATAATAGTAAGAGTGCGAATTGTTAATTTAAAATGTGTTTAAACATGCAGAAAATATTTATATTTCAATCCCCTCTAAGAAATAATTGAAAAAGATTTAAGTTTCGTTAAATATTCATTTAAAATAGAATTAATATTAAGCAATTTTTGCTTTATTCTCAAAAACTACTTTAAAAACAACAAAACTGCACTACGATTTTTTTTGTATTCATTACAGAGTCATCCTGTTCAAGGTTGATCATAGATCGGCTTTCACTCTGTATGCATGCTTCTTCGAGAATCACAGAAATAATAAATTATCCGAAATTGGATTATTTTCTTAGAAACAGGATGAGAAAGAAGAGCTTATAAAATGCTAGAATGTTAATAAGGCATGAATGTGGGTTCACTTCTTTGGTTCACTAGGTCAAAGGAAACAAGAGGAGCCTACAGTCGCGGCGCTTCCGCTAGTCTTAATTGGTAGTTGGCTGCCGTTTGATTTACTGAGTTTTGAGCTAATTTCTCAGAACGCAAAAGACAGAAAATCAGGATGTGACGAGCCAAGATTCTCTTGAGATAAATCAAACGTCTGCAGCGGAGGACGTGGCCTATTTTACGACTGCGAAGCTACTTATGAATGACGGCCAATGGCCGGAAACTTGGTATGCAATAATCAAACGGGACTTTTGTTGTTTATGCAACAAAGGGCTTGTGTTTCCTTGAATGTTACCACATCGAAATGTAATATGGTTCTCTGTTCACAAGAAGAACAGAATATTTTGCTTCCTGCTTTTAATGTTGAATAAAACATCTTTATAAAGCTTTGTCCATTTCCATAACTAGATAATTCCAGAAAATGGGTAAAATGACAAGAAACCCCAGGAAGAATATCACTTGTAATTAATATTCAGAATGTTTCGAGATGACCAGAAATGTTTCGATACAGCGATATGTCACAGTCAGATAGCATGACAATAGCTTCTTTCACCGTTGGCACCGAAGCTTTAAATGTCCTGAGCCTGTCCGACATGAGGGGGCTGTCTGTATGCTGAACACTCGTACATATATGCAGTTTAGTTTTTTTTTCGAGTGGAGGAGAAAATGATTTAATCACTAACCCCAGCCCCAATAGGAGTCGGGACTGAGAGTGTGGGACTCTCCGAGCGTCGGCATACCCACTAAAAACTCCTCCACCGGTTAGGTCGTGAAATTTGAAAGGAAGGTCGTGGGAAAGGTAGTACGGTCCCGTATAGCTCCCGTGTATTCAAGTGAAAGATTCTGAGCTGCCAGCCAATGGGCGGGAGCGGCGTGGCGTGCGGTCCTAGGCTACAGCCATGACAGACTGCCCTGACTGCAGCCTAGAGGTTGGGAGGAGAAACTAGAAGTGGTTCAGAGGAGATATTAGGCAGGGAAGGATGAAGATTTACTTACTCTGGCTCAGGTTGCCGTCGTCGTTTTGTCTTCTCTTGCACAAGCGCACGGTATTGTGCAAGGATGCGCTGCTGGTTGTCGCTGATGACCAGTGGTGGCTTCTGGGCTATTGAAGATGAAGTCCTGATGGAATCGTCGATGGCGTTAATTCTGGATGAGATGATATCAAACTGCCCAGCTAGAGAAACTTGCTGAGCAACCGACGTGGCTTGAAGTTCCCTGATGAGTTCCTCCAGGGTTGTCAGCTTCGCCGACATGTTCAGGAACTCCGCGTGGAGTTTCTGAATGGCGTCATTTAGGCCCTGGACTTCCTCGGTGACTGCGATGATCGGCGCTGGTGATGGTGCTGGTGTCGGCGAATGTGGAGTGGTCGTCGGCGGCATGGTTGGTGCTGGTGGCTTCAGTGGTGCCTTCCTGCGAGGATGCAGGTGAAGTGGTTCGATCCTCCACCGGTTGCACAATAGCGGCGGCGGCGTAGATCATGCTGCTTACATGATTGTGCTAGCGGCACCACAGTAGTGGCACCTTGGCTGAGCTGAGCAGGACGTCTCGTCGTGCCCGTAGGCACAGCAGTGTCTGCAGGGCACCTGGCGTTCCATTCAGCTGACCTCGATGCGTAAGCACCGCCCTAAAGGCCGCTTCATAGTCGCCAGGGTCTGCGAACTCGATCCTGACGAGCGACATGGGTCCCTGGGCACCGAAGATCCTAGTGGCCTTCAAGGCTGAAGACCACTGTTGGCATGCTGCGCTGATGAGGAACCTGACTAGCAGATCCCTCAGGACTCCTTGGATCACAGCACTGTACCCCCATGAGGTGCAGGTTGGATCTGCGGAGGTTGGGAAGCTCCCAAGATCGGCAGCGTGGATACCGGTGAAGATGGCGGCAACTGCGAAGGCAGTCGCGGCGAAGCTGCGGTGGATGGCGGCGAAGCGGCGGTCGAAGCGTAAGTAGACCCGGGCTGCAGCGGCTGCGTCGGTTTCTCCTCGGCGGACGCCGGAAGAGAAGAAGAGGTTCCTGTCTTAGCAGGATCGGTGACTCTACAAAGCTTCTTCTTCGCCATCTCGGAGCTGAGTGTGTCTGTCTCTCATGCAGTTTAGCTTGTCGACGTATAGGTTCCATGTTAGTGAATACCTGAAGGAAAATACTTTCCGGCTAAAATGCTATATAACATGATGTATTCAGCTGAATGTGGTAATCGATGAATCATAATCATTGCAAGATAAGTGCAACTTTTCACTCATATTTCCTAAAAATACTAGCGGAAGTCACAAATGTGCTGCAATGTACTATTTCGCCTTATTGAGACAATAAACAGTATTCACCTCAAGCATAAATTGAATATTTTCAGATCTAAATGGAAAAAAGAGTCTGATTTGTTACATTTTTATATAACTTTCTGAACTCTCTATCGCATATTAGTGAGTATAAAAATTAATTTTACGAAAGTCCATTTTCTTATCTCTTCATTTTAATCCAGATAAACATTTAGAGAAATAGCTGCATCACACATTTGTTATACATACAAAGCGATAGTCAGATGTTTAAGAACTGCACGCTATATGCCGGCCTTAAAATTCCATACTCTTTCCATGACATACCGAGAAACAACTGAAAATCGACAGGACTTTAAAAAAATGACATGGTATTGAACAATTCGAACCAAAAATAACGGATATCTTGGAAATGGCTGATGCCACAAAATTTTATTTGAAATACATTATACTTTAAAGAGATCCGCTTTTTTTTTAAAAAAAAAAAAGAAGAAATACTAGTTAACACAAAATTCCTTCCAAATGAAGAGAACTTTGTAACGGTATTATGTTTAATACCGTTTGTTATCCAGAACTGAAGTTCCAAAATAGTTATACCGCGCATAGAATGGATATGCTTATTGCTAAGAAGAGCTTGGGTTTGAGAGAGAATGAAAAAGAAAACCGGAGGTAGCAGCAAGTCACGAAACAGCCATATGAGCTGTCAGCCCGCGCCTGAGTCGTCCTCCGTGGTGTAGTGGTTACCATGCTAACCTCCAGTTCCCAAGGGCGCGGGTTCAAACCCAGCGGAAGATAATGAATTTTTTTCGGGCGTAAAAATCCCTAGCATGGCTTCCTTCGGGAGGTGAGTAAAGCCGGTGGTCCCATGTCGTAGATTTACGGCACGGAAAAGAACCTCAAGCCTGATAAAGAGGCCTCTGCGCAAAATTTCCTGTCTTTCACGCCCAATACAGAATGGGACGCTAAGGGACACAAGTGTCCATAAATAAAACTTAATTTAATTTAATTTAACCCGCACCTGAAACGAGAAGAGAGATTGCCTTTGTGTGCTTGACTATGTCACTTCAAGTTGAATTTTTGCTGCCAGTTGTTACTGATGGAAGCGCCATAGTTACGTAGTATGGGCTCTAGAAGCGCTGTCTTGTAGTTAAGTCCACGTAGTAAAAAGTAGTGGTCCAATTTTCGTAAGCAATTTCCAAGTACCAGTATATACACCTGACATTATGTTGCTATGAGATATCTTATGGTTATTGGCATTATAATAGCGATTGCATAGAATTGCCACAAGAGGTGAATTGGCTACAAATACATCACTACGTGATTTACCATTAGTAACCTAAATAATATGCTACATGAGAATTAGTTCGGAACACTTATGATCAATTTAATCATATTGTCTAAGAAACCGTCGAAGTAGAAGTGGCCATAGGAGTGGTTCCTCTCCAGAGCATCGTTTCCAAAGAAGAGTTGTAGAAGAAATTTGCTACAAGAGCACATAGGCAATAGAATTGATTCAAGAGTAATCCTCATCTGAAAGCAGCACGTAGCAAACCACACATTGGCCGATAGGGATTGCGGCTTCGTCTTAAAACGGGTAAAGCATTTCATTTTAAATACTTAAAAAAGCAAAATTAATATTCGTAAGCCAGCTTCAAGTGAATCACTTTAGTCAATGTGATTACATTTCTTTTACTTAATAGTAGTCCTAAAGGGACTAGTAATCTCATGGTAGGAAAATATATTGTTGTAATATAAAGTTACGTAGTATTCTTAAATAATCAGTACTAAGTGAATATGTTGATATTAAAGAATGTTTCACCTTATAGTGAGATAGGGTTAGTTGTGTAAGAGGGCAGTCCCTGAAGTACCCACCTGACTATATATAGCGGTTATTGTTTCAAACAAATAACTATGGTAGAAATTACAGTGGGCTTCAAATGTTTTCCGATAGGCCAAGGGGTGTAGAGGAAGAGGGGGAAGAAATTTCTTCTCGACTAGTCATGCCTGGCTATAGCCAAAAGCAAGTGCCGGATCGTCTCAAAGGTCACATTTACTTCCTTGTATGCTGGTATAATTCAGCGACCTGACTCTAAGAGGAAAGAAGACAAAACCATATACTTTTCTCTTTACTAGAACTATTCAAGTTAAAATAAATTAACATTTTCTTTGCATAATATGTTGTTTAAAAATCAAATATTACACTCTTTATGTGGGTGCTACATAAGTTTAAGACTTCCTTGAGAAACAAGGTTCGCATAATGTATATCTTGTTTTTAACGTTTGTTGCTAGTAATAAATAATAATATTGATAATAATAGTTTCATAATTATCACCAATAGAACCTTCTAGGCGTACTCCGAGAGTATTTATTACCTTGAGTAAAAGTTCGCTTTGCTTTTTTATTGGCATAGATATTGATCACAACGTTTAACGCTAAGTGTGCAGTTCCATACAGTTGGCACATTCAGTTCTGATAATATTCAAGTAATTTTTTAAAAATTTGGCAGCAAAAGTAATATTAATGTCAAACTGTTGAAGTAGTTTGGGAACAATTAAGTATAACATTAAATTTTCTTCAAAATGAGATATATTTTGCGTTTGTTACTGAAAAACGAATAAAGATTGTTTTATTTGAAATATAATTCCCCTTACATACACACTCACAAGGGAAAGGAAGAAAAACCGTGACAGTCGTATAGTGGACGCAGATTAAAAACACCTATTTAGGTATTGTATGCAAAAGGAGAAAATGTTAACAGATACGAGGAAACAACGTTTAGCGCAAAATATGCAGTTTCTGTATAGCTGTTTTATTCGGTTAGGATCATATAAGCTAAATTTTCAAAATAGTGACCCGAAGTGTTAATGCAGATAGGTTGATGTGCTTTTGTTGCAATTGGTTCATTTTAAAGCACTCTATTCTGAAAACTAAATTGCTTTCAAGTCACAAATCTGAAGATGCCCCACCCCCAAAATGACTTTGTATAACGATTCACGTTCTGAATTCTTAAAATACTTCTCTTCTCTGGAATGGAATGGAATGTGTAACGGAGAGGACTCGACCCCGACCCAGTGAATGAAGATATTGTGCTTGTGCCCCTCGAGGGGACGCTCCCGGGAGGGAGAGACGAGGTGAGAGACACCGAGCGGCCGGAAGTAGGAGTGACGGCACAGCAATGACAAGGTTCCTAAAATCTTCAGATTGAAACGCCCAGACAGTTGGGTAGACAAACCGGGGCACCACCCCAAACAGAGGGGCCAACGCCCCCAAGAAGTGGTCCTTATACCCTGGCAACCAGCCGAAGACCGAGAGACGGATAAGGTTCCACAGAGAGCATCCTTTTTCTCTGCCACGCCACATCGGAATACCATCGTCGACACTTCCAACCCTGAAACAGACTTAACGGGGCTAAGGATGAATGAAATGAGGAATGGAACGATATTCGGGTCTGAGAGAAATCATATTAGCATTCGCTTGACGACCCGGGAAAACTCTCGAAAAAAAAACCTTGGGTCAGATTGGGCGGTAGCCGGGGAGCGAACTAGGGATCTCTCGAATGCGAGTTGCACGTGTTACCGCGGCGCCACCTGGACATAAACTGGTAGATCCGTAGTTCAAATCTCGGCTATGACTTTGAATTTTTTAATCTGATTCTATCTTTCTAACCTTGTCCTACACACAGCTTGAGTGAAAGAGTCTTGTTGTTAATTGAAATGAACTGTCATTACAAACTTCGTTATAAGTATAAGAAAAATGCAGTAGCTCAAACGATAGTCAGATGTTTATGTGGTGTCTTTGAAACTCCACGCTCTTTGCATTACCACGAGAATTGTGATTAGGAAGAATTATATTTAAATATATATTAAATTATTTTTTTAAATTGAACATACTAATGTGTTGCATTCACATAACTTTCTCTTTTCACCATACTACAAATTCTTTTTTCTAAATCTTATTTTTCTGTCTAGCTCTTATACTCCAGATAAACTTGCAAATCACATTTAGCTCATCTGTGTGATGTGGGGGTCTGCCTCACATTCAAGAGGTCGCGAGTTAGAATCTCGGTTAAAGTGAAATACCTGGGTAAAGTTTTTTCCAGGGTTTCCTCTTATCCTGAAAAGATTAATGTTAGATCCTAATTTCTAGGGACCTAGGGCTCATTTGAGCATCATTTTAACTGTTTCAATCATTCACCGTCCGTAATGGCCTACCCAGTTAAAGGACTTTAATTAAACACCAAAAGAAAAAGTTCACATTTGCACATTTTGTTGTAGTATACGTAGATAAAGCGATAGTCACATTTTCAAAAAGCATGTCACTACGTGTTGCTTTGTAATTCCATGCTGTTTGTATGACCGCGACAAAAACAAAACGAATTACGACTTCTGTTACAAAAAATATTCAAACTAATAACCAAAAATATCTGGGAATTAGTTAATCTCATAAAATATATGTATAACAAACTGCGTGCTTTAACGGGGTTTGAATTTCTTGTATAACAAAACTTTGTCCAATCTTTTAGAGTTTACCAATTATACAAACGTCATTCAGAATGAGGAAGACTTTAGAGGCTCTTCTCAGTCAGTTCAAAATATGTATTTCGTTTGTTATGAAAATATTTTAAACAGTGAGTATTTTAATGAAAATCATTAGAGCCATTTTTAAGAAAATAAATTTCTAAAATTTTTCCCTGTAAAGGGTTATTCACGATGGATAGATTTTCTTGAAAATCCTTGTCACATCTTTGAAAGATGCTGAACCTAAATATCAAGTTTGGTATTTAACCGACTTTTCGCTTTGGATTTATGTTGTTCACAGAAATGCAGGCATATGGAGCTTTTGCCCTAAAATATTATGTGTTGCATTCACATGACTTTCTCTATTCACTCTTCTTACAAAGCTTATTTTGCCTCTATGTCATGTTAATACCGATAAACCTTCATCACTTATTTTCACAATTCGTTGTAGGTATAACCACAACATATTAAGCTAAAGCGATAGCCAAATCCCTAAAAGCTGATCGCTACGTGATAGCTTTGGATTGGTTGGCTACGGAGGGGACTCGGCACTGATCCACATAGTGGATATTGTGCCTACGCCCCACAAGGGGTCGTCTCTGGGAGGAAGGATGAAGCGAGACAAGACACCGGACGTCCGCAACCAGGAAAAGGGCACAGGAATGGCAGGGTCCCTAAGTTTTCAGATTGAGACTCCCCGTCAGACGGACAGGCAGACGGGGGACCCCACCCAGCACAGAGGATCATTTTTAAATACTTTAAATAATGTAGTGGAACACATAAATATTTACTAATTTATTTGTATAACAATTTTTTATTTAATTTAATCATTGTAACAATTTAAAATTTGTAAGCAAAAAAAAAAAAAACAATCCAACGCCCCTCAAGGAAGTTAGAATACTCCCGACAGTCAGCGGAAAGCTGAGGGACGGAGAAAGTCACAAAAAGCTTCCTTTTCCCCTGTCACACTGCACCGAAACACCATCGCTGACACCTCCAACCCTGAAAGAGATCGAAGGATGAAGTGAAATTAGAACAGAGATGAAATAGTGTTTCGGAAATTCGGGGATGTGAGAATCCTTCCCAACACTCGCTTTGCGACCCGGGAAAACCCCCGAAAAAACTTATGGATCAGAAAGTTCGGCCAGAGAAATCAAACCCACGACCTCCCGAATGCGAGCCACAGACGTGATAGCTTTGAAATTCTGTTCTCTTTGTATGAACACGAGAAAGAAAGAAAGAAAGAAAGAAGGCAAGAAAGAAAGAAAGAAAGAAGGCAAGAAAGAAGGCAAGAAGGAAAGAAGGCAAGAAAGAAAGAAAATAGCTACTTGCAGTTGAGAGAAGTATAATGTATTTGAAAATTCAAACTAATAACAAGGAAAATTTCAGAATAGGTAAAATATAGAAGTTATTTGACATAAAATAAAAACGTTATTTGATATAAATGTTGTGCTTTAACAAGATCTACAGTTGTTCTGCGGTAAGATTTTGTCTCTCTCTTATGATTTACTAATTATCAAAATCATTGGCAATAAAGACTAATTTACAGATTATTTCTAGAAAATAAAAGATATACATTATATTTATCATGAAAATAGCTTAAACATATGTATTTTAATCAAAAGCCTTAGAGTAATTTTAGAAAGCATAAAAAAATTCGAAAAATGTCCAATGTAAAGGGTAGTTTGGAGTGGAGGATTTTCTTTAAAATCTCAGTGTCGCATTCTTGGAAGAAGTTGAACTTAAACACCAAGTTGGGTTTTTAACCAACCTTTTGCTTTTGAGTTATGCTATTCGTGGATACACACACACACACACACACACACACACACACACACACAGACACACACACACACACTTGGACCATTTCCTAAAAGTAAATTCATTGAATTCAGAGGTCACAAACGTGATTTCTGGTGAAATTACGACATTGAATTTTCAGATGGAACACAATACTTTCTCTACTTACTGTAGCTATGTAGTAGAGAAAGTAAAAATATCTTACTTTGGATTCAGGGTTCTCAAAACGTGTATTTCCGTTGAATATCCTTATTCAACGTTTTGGTGGAACACAATACTTTCTCTACTTAATGTAACTACGTAGTAGAGAAAGTAAAAATACTTTCTTTGGATTCATGGAGTCTCAAAACGTGTATTTCCGTTGAATCTCGTTATTCAATTTTTGGGTGGAATATAATACTTGCTCTACTTACTGTAACTACGTAGTAGAGAAATTAGAACTGTTTTCTTTGGATCCAGGGATTCTCAAAACGTATATATCTGGAGAATCTCGGTACTCAGTTTTTGGGTGGAATACAATACTTTCTCTATCTCCTGTACCTACGTAGTAGAGAAAGTAAAAATGCTTTGTTTGGATTCAGGGGGTCTCAAAACGTGTATATCCGGTGAATCTCATTCAATTTTTGGCTGGGACACAATACTTTCTCTACTTGCTGTAAGTATGTAGTAGAGAAAGTAAAAACGCTTTGTTTGGTTTCAGGGAGTCTGAAAACTAGTATTGCCGATAAATCCCGTTAGTAAATTTTTGGGCGGAATACAATAATTCCTCTACTTACTGTAAGTGCTTAGTAGGGAAAGTAAAAATGCTTTCTTTGGATTCAGTGAGTCTCAAAAGGTGTATTTACGATCAATCTCGTTTTTTAATTTTTGGGTGGAATACAATAGTTCCTCTGCTTACTGTAAGTGCGTAGTAGGAAAAGTAAAAATGCTTTCTTTGGATTCAGTGGGTCTCAAAAGGTGTATTTCCGATCAATCTCGTTTTTTAATTTTTGGGTGGCATATAACACTTTCCCTACTTATTATAGGTAAATAGTAGTGACAGTAAAAACATGAGTTGTGGAATAGATAAGCGGTTGTTTGTCGTTACGGCATCTTGCATGCAACCAAATTGGGAAAAGTGTGACTTAGACTGTAACTTTAAATAATTTCTGACCTAAATCGTTGTCACGATGCATGGAAAAACCATACTTATAAGGACATTATGAAAATAAAGAACATATGTTAGTTGATAATGGGTAGAGAACGCAGTAAATATTGAAAACCAAACCATTTTGTTTTAACACTTGCTTGTTATACAATGATATGGTGCTTCTAATTCCTAAAAATTAGTTTTTAAAGTGCTGATGTAGCTGTGTTGTAATGTTATTGCTGTTTTCTTGTCACAGCTATTACATTCTTACAGCAATGTTTAACGGAAATGTGTTGGAATGATATTTTCTTTAGCCTGTTACATCCCTTAACCTTCCTTGTAGAGCAGGTATGAGCTAAGATACCTGGCATAACCTCTCGATAAGACCGCTACCGGTGGAACGGAAAACATTTGGAGCCGTCTGTACCACCCTTATAAAACTTAAGTTTGAAGTTTGACGATGCTACGTTGTTCAGTAATTGTTTGGCAGCCATTAATAATGAACTCTCTCAGCGCATTTGTAATCATAGATAAAACTGGCCATTGTTATGTGATACAATAAGTTCATTGAAAGGTCTTAGTCGAACTAATATTAAACCTCAGCTATATTCTGCTCTGGGGAAGTCTGTTCCTTCGTTTACTACAGTAAAATATTGGGTGGCAGAGTTGAAAATTAAATTGAGTTTTATATATGGACGCTCTTTAACTGCTATGGTTCCTAGCGTCCCATTCTGTATTGGGCGTGAAAGACCGGAAATTTTGCTCAGAGGCCACTTTATCAGGCTTGAGGTTTTTTTTACGTGCCGTAAATCTGCGACCTCGGGAACTAGAGGCTAGCATGGTAACCACCACACCAAAGAGGACGACAGGGCAGAGTTTAAGTGAGGCCGTACGAGCTGCCAAGACGAGCATCGCAGTGGTCGACCAAATGAGGTGCCCACGCCAGAAATTGTGAAGAAAACCCACAAAGTGGTATTGGATGACCGTCGACTGAAAGCGCGCGAGATAGCAGATATCGTAGGCATTTCAAAAACTGCTGTACATCGCATATTAACTGAAAATTTAGACATAAGAAATCTGTGCGCAAGATGGGTGCCGCGTTTACTCACAATGGAACAAAAGCAGCGCCGTGGGGATGTTTCAGTCGAGTGTTTGGCAATGTTTCGCTGCAATAAAGCCGAGTTTTTGCGTAGATTCTGTGGTGGTGGAAACGCGACTCGCGAGGCACTGTGACTCGCAGGTGCAACTCCTTTTCTAGCTGTCTATTCATTTGTTTTCCATGTACTGCTGAGTGGTGTAGTGCGTGTTGCATATTTGATGACTCGAGAGAGAGAAAGACATTTTCGCCACCCTTGATGTAGAGAAATAAAGATGCTTCTTCCCAAAAGTTTTGTTTTCTGTTTGTTAGCTCGGGTACTTCTGGGACAGCCCTCGTAAGATTATTATTCACCTTTTAGTGAAATTTAGGTTTACTAAATTATAATTCACGTTGTAGTGAAGGAATATTTATTCAATAGTTAAATGGGGATTAATACGTACCTACATACAGAATCAATTACTGTATGTTGTAATTGGGGAGGGGGAAGTAAATTGCTTCTAGCTTTGCTAATGTAACCTGTATTGATATGGGTTACAAGCAGAATACTCGACTGTAAGATTAAAATTTATTGTATGCTAACATTTGGAAAGATAATTAAAAGTGAGAAACTAACTTGGGTACAAGAAACTATATGCTTGTTAACTGGATATTGGAAAACCACAGCAGAAATAAACGAGAAAGTATAATAAAATTGTCTGTAATAATATTCTTCAGAGCACGGGCCTGAGAATTTGCTTCAGGAGAAGGCTATAGAACTTATAAGTTGAGAAAATGAAGTGTGTGGTTTCATTAGTAAGGAGAAAATATTTAATTACAATTGCTGAAAATACATTATAACATACTACATTTTACATTATGCCATGGGCTAAGAAAATATCAGAGCCAGGCTCAAACATGCAACCACTATCCAAATAACAAGTCACAACTTCACAGGCTGTTCCCAAAAACCTCAAGATATACATTTCATTTATCATTTAAATATTTTTAATATATGGTATTTTAATCAAAATCATTAGAGCGATTGTTTAGAGCAGGCATGGCGAGACTGTAAGCCTGCCCCGAAGCACCTTGATGCAACCTGGATAGCAAAGCTATGGAAGGGGGAGAATTTGGAAGGCGGACGGGGTAGTGGTAAAGAACGAACTGATTCAGTGGCGCCCTGTACTGTGTATTTAAAGTAAATTAAGCTTCTCCGATGTCGTTTGTAATGGGAGATTCGAAATTGGGAATTATGTTGTTTACAGCTAGCCGTAGCTGGTCATAAAGATGTTCGTTCGTCTGTCGGGATCTGCATTTGCTTTTTACTAATTTAATCATGGAAAATAATTATTTACAGACGTACGTTGTACAAAACATTGCTTCCATGGAAATTGCATATGATCAAAGCTTCGGATATTTATTGTCGCATAAGATTTTAAAACATTCCACTCCTATTAAATCCTTGCATCTGACTTTCATGATTTCGTCAGATTGTAAATGAATCAGCCCCTCTTGCAGATTGATTCTGGCCTTTCTTACTTCTATATTTAATGGGTAGACATACATTGGTATATCATATTTAAAAACCCTGAAATCACGAAATCTGTAATCACAAAATTCACTTTTAAGTGTTAAGAGAATACTAATGTAAATACTGAATTTAAGGAGAAATTTGTAAGGAGATTTAAACATGGAAAATGGTACACCTGTCTCTCTTTCAAGTGATCTACCCAGAGTTAAAGTGTGTTTACGAACAGCTGCACTGAACTATACTTATCAAAAATATTTTCATTGCGTCGTTGAAATGTGGTATTCAGCTTGTTTAAGTGCGTACATATATCGCATAAGAAAGTAAATCGCAGACCCAGACCTCGTTATTTAGTTCCTAAATTTCGATTCCCTAAAATAAGGAAACAATAAAATTACAATAAAATGACCTTAAAACATATGAGAATAAAGCTAAAATAAATTGTCTTTTCTTTCATGAAGCCGGGGAATTCATCTCTGAGGTCGAAGAACCGACGTAACATTGCACCTCTGCTAAGCCATCTAACACCTCACAAATACTTAATATCTTCAAATGATTCTCCCATATTTTTAAGTATACATATTTTGAAACTGTCTGTGTTTCAAAGCACTTCCTTTTATTTTGTTCACAACACAATCCATCACTATTGTAGTGTAACTGACTTATCACAAAGTGCTTCTTGATGAAAAAGACAATGCCAAGCATAAAAATTGCTCGAAATACCTTTATTACTGAAAAAAATGTTTTAACCTGTCAATCAACCCACTTTTTCCCCAACCATGGCCTTTGCTCCGTCTGATACTTATTATGATCACTGTAAACAATATCTTTCAATACTAATTTTTAGAGCTTTAAATATCTCCTCGCCAGTAGTACTGCCTTTTAGTGCGACTAAATCGAGCAAATACTCTTCTACATTAGGTATCTTATCAACACCTCGAATGAAAATGGCCAATTGAGGTGTTAGTTACATCTGTACTCTCGTCCAGTGCAAGAGAAAACTTCACAAAGTCAGCCATTTTCAAATCCATCTGCCTTATTAAGTCAGCAGAAAGCACTTCAACTTTCTTTGCAATGGTTTGTCGGAAAATATGCAAACACTCGAAATTATGGACCTGTTGAGGACATAAACTCCTAGCAATTTTTATTAAACATGTTTTAATAAATTATTCTTCCTGAAATACCTTAAGACCTTTGCAATTTCCCAGGTTACAATATAACTAGCGTGATATCTTTTCTCTGCCATAGTTTGAGTCTTTGTAGTTGGTTTAGGTCCATTGTTTTCCATCAATTTCAAAGTTTCTTGCGTTCTTTCGCGTCCTGTGAACATATTGAAAATTAGCAATTTGACCTGTAGTTTAAATAAGAATCAAAGTGTCATTAAATAAAATGTTTAATAATAATCATCATATTAATAATTACAGACCCAACTTACCTTGTAACTTGGCATATTCGGAATGATAAGCATTGTAATGGCGTTTCAGGTTAAATTGTATTACTCCGCTTTGAGACATATTAAACATTATGCATTGCCACCATCCTCAACGAAGAACTTCTCCTCCCATTCCATGAAATGTTCTGCTCTTCGAACGTTACTTGTCATGCGGCATTGCTAGCCGCCACTGTTTGACTTGACATAGTACTGACCACGCTGACATGAGTAGGAGGAGAAGTGCCGGAGAAGCTACGGAGGGGTAGTGCGCGAGTCAACTGAAGCGCAAATCGACTAGCCAAGCACTGTTTCGCCATGGCTGGTTTAGAGAATCAAGAATTTCGAAAAATTTTCCAAATAAAAGGTGGTTTGGGGAGGGGTATTTTCTTGAAAAATCTTCGTGCCGAAACCTTTGAAAGATACTGTACTTAAATACAATTTTGGTATTTATCCGACTTCTTGTTTTTTTAGTTAAACTGTTCACAGGCGCGCGCGCGCACACACACACACACACACACACGTACAGACATACACGTGGACCTTTTTCTATAAAGGCTCTTCTTTTGATTCAGGTATCTCAAACAATGTATTTCCGGTGAAATCTCGGTATATAATTTTTGGGTGGAATACAACACCTTCTCTACTTAATATGTACGTGGTAGAGAAAGTAAAAAATCATATGGCTTTCTCTACCATCTATCGCTATAAGTGAGTATACTAATTCTTTTTACGAAACCTGATTTTGCTACCCACTTCACTTTAATTGAGATAAACATTTCCGGAAATAGCTGCATTACACATTTCGTTATGGATACAAAAGGGACTAATGATAGCCAAATATTTTATAACTGGAGGCTATATGCTGGCAGTAGTTTAAATAGAAGAGATCGAGAACACTTTTTTAAGCATACATGAGGAAAGATAGGGAAAACGATGGAAGATATTAGGCTAGTGGGCGTTCATGGAACAAAATGGATTTATATGGGAAAGATAGCGAAAACGAGGAGAGTAAATACGTGTAACTAGGGCTAAAGCAAGGGAATGTACTTTATATGAGAGAGGTAGGGGATACGCAGACAGGTGCAAGAATAGATAGGGTTGAAAAAAATTGAGTTTTATTTACGGACGCTCATTAACCGCTGTAGTCCTTAGCGTCCCATTCTGTACTGGGCGTGCAAGACCGGTAATTTTGCTCTGTCAGGTTTGAGGTTCTTTTACGTGTCGTAAATCTACGACAGGGGACCATCGGCTTTAGGTCCCGTCCGAAGGAAACCATGCTAAGGATTTTACGCCCGAAAAAACCCATTGCCCTCCGCCGCTTTTGAACCCACGACCTCGGGAACTAGAAGCTAGCACGTTAACCACTGGACCACAGAGGACGACAACAGGCTTGAGGAATAGAGAATGCTTTATATGGAACGATAGGGAAAACGGGGAGAGATGATACGCTAGACAGGGTCTGAAGCAGGGGAATGCGCATTATACGAGAGAGGTGGAGAATGCGTGGAGAGGTGCTACGCTAGACAGATGCCGAAGGAGGAGGAATATAGGCTTATATGGCAGAGATATGGAATACGAGGGAGGTGCTAATGTTAAAGGTAGAATGCGCTTATATGAGAGAGATAGGAAGCCGAGGAAAGGTATTAGGCCAGCAAGGGTTGAATGGTAGAGTATGCGTTTATAGAGTATGCTAGAAGAGAGCTGAAGGAGGGGAAAATGCGTTTATATGGGGGAGGTAGGGAAAACTATGATAGGTGTTAAGGATTGTGGTTAAAAACAGCGGTAGAAAATACCGCATTATTCAAGAACTTTAACAACAAAAAAGTCTTAAGCATAGATCCTTTGTACGGTATTTGAGGAGGGGTCTTAATTGGAAAACTCCCCCTAAGTCACTAGTATGTATTCAGGAGTTCAAACGCACTTAATATGCAGGAATTTGCAATTAATACGTTAATTAATGTTCCTCTTCCACCTCACACGCCCCCTGGTACCTTTGTGGCAACGGAGGTCATAAATTTTGTATTGTTTAATGGAAACGGTTGACATTCAACATGCAGCTGTGATATTAAGGTCCTCCACCTCCTGTCAAAGAGAACAATGCATGTAACAAATTATGCTTTGTTATTCTAGCCGACAAAGAGCAGGCGTGCGGTGCGATACCCATACCACTGGACCACATTCATTCCAGAGACTACCTGGAGCAATAAATTTTGTTTTATTTGGTTTGCTGGAATGGCAGGGAACATGCACTCGCCGACAAAAAAGGCAGACGCGCGGGGCCATACCCATACCTAAGGACCACATTCATTACCAGAGTCTACCTGGGAGCAATAAATTTTTTGCGAGAAAAAACGAATGACAGCTAATATGCTTGTGCTATACGAACCACCCTGATCGCTATTATGGCTAGCGTGTCTTTTCTTTATCATCATCGCTAAGGTTCTATATAAACAGATCACGGGGTCTTGTTAGAATCTTTGTGAGTTTATTAACTCTGCGTTAAAATTAAAACACTCAAGTGCTGCAGTTTTAATTGAAGTGTGAGTCATTGCTTTCTACACAGCATTTATCATAATTAATACAATGCAGGGTGAGTGAGTTTTTACATAACTATACAAATCAGTGTTGACTTTTTACAGTGCATTTAATTTTCTTTAAACGATACAGTGCATGAAAGATGAATCGGTGCAAGAGAATCATATTTTTATCTCAACTTCATATTTTAACAGTTATCTTCCAAATTAATTTTTTAAAAACTGTAGAGCTTTCATCGCTGGTGCAAACAGTGTTAGATCCTAAAACATTAATATTCATACGGTTATTCCCCCTCACTCTTTTCCACATTACAGGGATTTCTCTACACACTTTTCTTTCAGTAACATTCGTACGGTTTTCCCCGCTCACTCTCTTCCGCATCACAGGGATTTCTCTACACGTTCTTCTTCCATTAACATTCATATGATTTTCACCAATCACTCTTTTTTTATCCCAATGCTTTCTCTACTCATTCTTCTTCCATTAACATTCATAGGTTTTTCCCACTCACTCTTTCACATCACAGGGATTTCTCTACACGCTCTTCTTCCATTAACATTCACGCGGTTTCCCTACTCGCTCTTTTTCACATAACAGGGATTTCTCTACACATTCTTCATCCATTAACATTCATAAGACACATACGCGTACAACCAGACATACACCAGCGCACTTACACACACATATACACATACACGAATAACCGTACACTCATGTATAAACATACATACAAACACATACATGCACAGAAACACTCTAAGAAAACAAATAAAAATTCGTCTACATACAGTCAAAACAACAGGCAAACACTAACAGAAATAGACATATGCATGCACATACGTGCCTATAAACACACACTCACGCATAAACATACAAACACAGATATGCACCAACACAGACATACTCAGAAACACGCAAAAAACACAAAAACACTCGTCCAGACACGTCTGCAGGCAGTGAAACAGTCAAGCACAGAAACAGGCATATACACGCACAGAGACCCATAAACAGATAGAAACACAGATATGCACCTACACAGAAAGACACAAAAAGACCAGCACAGAAGAACACCTATGGACCGCCAAACACTAAAATAAACAGATACATACACACATAAACACATATACAATCACTCAGACGCCTACACTCACACACAGCAGACGCGTACACACGCACACATGCCCACTTACAGTACATGGAGGTACACGCGCGTACACACACATACCACTCCAGGGGTGTACTACGGTAGGTACGGGATTGGTGCTCCCGGGGTCCCGAATCACACTCTCTATTGGGTTCCTCTAAGAGGCGAGAGGGCTTACGTCAAACGCCCAATAAACTGTGGTCCACAAGCGTGTTTGACCAACGTCTAGTTACTTCCCTGAAGACAGTCTGACGGCTACCACTGCGCGGGTCGTAGGAGGGGAGTCGCAAAAGGTGACTGGGTAATGCGTAACTCCCAGCCCCTGAGTATTATGTAGGACTGTGTTCGTATCCGCTGATAAAAGTCGGTCCGGGGGAGCGGCCATTACATGAGCTGTTACACTCCTGAAGGCGATTGGGTCCCTCTATCTGCTAATTGGGAGGTGAGACCCAAAGGTGAGCAAGGTCCAGGCCAGGACTCTCACCTAAGGTGGGGTGGTGCCCAAGCTGTGAGCATGCCATCTGAGACATTGTAATGGTGAAGGACATAACCGCAAATGGTGGAGGACATAACAAATCCAAAACAAATAGCAAGCTTAGTAGAAAAGAAAGTAGTCGGGTCTTGTTGCTTGTTGTCCTCGCTACTTGGTTATTAATAGAACAGAGGAAGGAAGGAAGTTTTTATCGGTGAACCCTTTTATAGTTCAAAAGGGTCTCGATAAGATTGCTGGTCCAGTTACGTTGTGCATTAGATCGCGTAATGGCACGCTCCTGTTTGAAGCACATTCAGCAAACCAAGCAGTGAAAATACTTAAAGCCAACATGTTAGGATGCTATCCGGTTAAGGTTGAGATGCACAGGACATTGAACTCCTCGCGCAGTGTGGTAAACATCCGTGCATTCGGTGGTATGATCAATGAGAAGATTCAATAAAATCTTGAAGAGCAAGGCGTAATATCGGTATATCGTGTCCTGCGGAAAGAAAGAGGTGAATTATTGTCTACTCGTACCCTGTTCCTTACCTTTGATCGGGTAGACCTCCCACAAAGGACCAAGGCAGGGTATGCAGTCATTGAAGTGAGGCCATACATCCCAAATCTCCTGAGACGTTATAGGTGTCAGCACTTTGGGCACACCAGTGATTTCTGTAGCAATGAACCTCCTGCATTAACAGTGAAAAGGTCTCTCACGATGGAGCATGCACATCAGCTTCAACGTGCGTCAACTGCAGCGGGGAACATCCATCAAGTTCCAGAGAATGCTCCCGTTTTACATAGAAAAGAGCGATTCAAGAGATCCGAGTTAGGGAAAAGGTGTCCTCGGAAACCTGAAAAACCCTTGCGCATCCGCCAGCCCTCTGTCCCTAGGTCCGGTACCCACAGCTCAGTTGCAGCTAAACCGGTACCGAGTCGGGAAATCGCAATTCGGAGCAGCGATATAAACGAGGCCACTCCCTCAGAAAAGACTCTTGTTGCCAGAACTCAGCCAAAGCCTTTAAAATCCACATCAACAACGCCAGTATCTGCTAAGTCCGCTACTCAAAAGACCACGTCGATACAACTACCACCAAAACCGTCGACCTCAACCAGCAAGACTAGCAAGACCATAATACATTATGCACGCCAAAGAAGTTCAGGACCACCTACGTAAGAACAGACTTACTAAAAGAAAATAACTAGCCATTATCCACAACATCCAAAAGGCAACAAAAGTCCACGAGCATCTCCTCGGAGATCCTTATCTGAGGAATTTGCTAAAAAGGACTCGGATCCGCGATCTAAATATTCGCCGGTCTCCACTTCGAATCGGTTCGAGAATTTCGAACCCAAATTTTCAATTGGAAGGAGGTCCTCCCCTGTGGAGGAGATGGAGCAGCAGGTTTCTGCCTGCACTGTCAGAACGACAGTTAAAAACAGGTAGGATCCTTCCTCCGTTAAAGGTGCTAGCCCGTCACCGAAACAGGCAAATTGACCCGACCAACGCTGTCCTCAAAGTAGTGGATTCTTTGTATTTAGAACTTATCCCATTATGAATACTATGGCTATCCTATACTGGAACATACGTGGAATTAGAACACATCGGCCAGAGCTTGAACTTTTGCTTAACAAGTATGAGCCTTTGGTCGTGTGTTTACAAAGGACTAAACTCCGTCCGCAAGACAGCTCCCAGCTTAGACGATATACCCTAGCACGATGTGATCTTACACCGGAAGAGGGTATTCCTGCGCACAGGGGCACTATGATGCTCATCAGAGATTACATATTTGTGGAATCTGTATTCGTGCAGTCAGTGGCTGGAAGGATTAAACTGCCATCCATTAGATTTACCATCTGTAACATTTACCTGCCTCCATCCGATAACCTCTCGCTCATGGATTTAGCAGATCTAGTCTCTCAGTTACCAACGCCTATTCTGTCGGTGGGAGACGTTAATGCCCATCACCCCCTTTTGGGCTAAGTTTGAGCTTCTGCGAGAGGTAAATTAATTGCTGATTTTTGGACAAAAATAACCTAGCCCTTCGGAACAACGGAGAGCCTAAATTTCTCTCAGACTCCTAAAACACTTTTACACACCTTAATATTGCAGTTTTGTTCACCACAGTTAGAAGTTTCCTTTCAATGGAATGTCATCTCTCATTTACTCTCTAGTGGCCACCTTCAATGTCTCATTAGTCTCTTAACACAAGATATATGTTCTACACGCCTACCTATATGGCGCTTAGACCAAGCCAACTGGAATCTTTACTCCCAGTTGGTTGGGTTTAATTACAATGAGCACGACTGTGTGGATGTTTTGGTCGAACATCTCACAACGAAGATTCTTTCTCCTGCTGAGCAAGCTATTCCACGGTCGACTGCCAATCCCCGTCGATTTCCAATCCCTTCGTGGACAGAAGAGTGCCGGAATGCCATTCGTGCTCGCAAGCGTGCTCTTAGGGTTTTCCAGCGTCGCCCCACACTGGATAACCTAATTGAATACAACTAATGCGTGCCAAGTCTAGATATATTATAAAGGATAGCAAACTACATCATGGAGCAAGTTTGTAACTTCATTTAATCGACATACACCTTCCTCTGTCGCTTGGAATAAGTTAAGGCGTGTGGCCGGAAAATCGACCCACGTGTTAATTGCCGGTCTTAAAACAGCTCCAGGAGCTGTTGTTGATGAATCTGACGTCGCTAACACATATGGCGTGCTTTCGCCCAAGTGTCTAGCTCAGATAACTATTCGCCCGAGTTCCTTCCTGTTAATACTCAGGTTGAATCTCAAGGTGTCCTTTTTCGTTCAGGAAATCCTGAAGATTACAATCGCCTCTTCACCATGGCGGAGCTAGAACACGCTCTTTCATCTTCGCGACTATCAGCACCGGGACCTGATCGTATCCATGTGCAAATGCTCCAACAGCTCTCTCCTGAAGGTAAGGCTTTCCTACTCCAGGTCTATAATCGTGTTTGGGTTGATGCCACTTTTCCAGAAAAGTGGTGCGGGAGGGAACTGTCATACCCATTTTGAAAGCCGGAAAGGACCGTCATCTCCCGAACGGCTACCGTCCTATTTCCCTCACCAGTTACGTTTGCAAGGTGATGGAAGGCATGATCAATGGAGGGTTGGTATGGTGGTTGAAAACTCACAACCTGCTGAACAACACGCAGTGCGGTTTGCGGAGGCACCGTTCAGCCATAGACCACCTTGTGTAATTGTCGACACAGATCTTGAACGGCTTCATAAAGAATTGTCAAACCGTTGCGATATTTTGTGGCCTCGAGAAGGCTTGTGATATGTGTTGGCGAGTAGGGATACTACGTTCCCTTCGCGTCTGGAATATACGTGGACGCTTACCATTGTTCATTCATGCGGTTTATGAAGGACCACGTTTTCCGAATAAGGGTCCGCTCCGTTTTTGAACCTTTTTGTTCAGATGAACGGAGTACCTCAGGGATAGGTACATGTTTGCTATAGCAATTAATTCTATCTCTAAATGTGCTCCTACAGGGACATCGTCATGCTTATTCGTAGATGACTTTGCCGTTTATTGTACTTCTCTGCGTACGCTGTTTTTGAAGCGCCGTATGCAGCAATGCTTAGATAATCTCCAAGATTGAAGTTCTAAAAACGGCTTTCGTTTCTCAACTGGGAAGTCAATCTGCGTGAACTTCTAGTGCCGCAGGGGACCATTTCCACCTTCGCTCCGATTCGGTCCAGATTTACTACCATTCGCAGATTCGACGAGATTCCAGGGAGTTGACGTTTGATAGGAAACTTAGCTGGTCATCGCATATAGCACAGTTGAAAACGCGATGTGGCCGTTCTGTGAACATCTTTGGGATATTAATTGGAAAATCCTGGGGAGCGGATCGGACTATTTTGCTGCGATTGTATCGCTCACTGGTCCGATAAAAAATAGACTATGGGCGTATCAATTATTCCTCAGCACGACCATCTGTGCTGAGGAGATTAGACGCAGTCCATAATTGGGGCATGCGAGTGGCTGTTTGATCCCTATATAGTTCCACAAAATCAATTAAATTTATATAACATTCGTTTACTTGAAGTAGATAATCGCTTTTCCCACTAGCCCAGTTATGAGTCTTTACGCCGAATCTGCAGAACCTCCTCTGCGTTATCGGCGTGAAATCCTCTTGGGAAATTATGGCTGTTCGCTTAAATGTATGCCTCAACGCCCAACGTTCACTTAGTTTTCTCACACTGCGCTGGACGTACGTTACAGAAATAGATCCATTAATCCAAGGCCTGCAGGTGTCAGTTTCCGGGAGCTTCTAAGAAAGCATGACATTAAATGCCTAGCATGTTAGGTAAGGGGGAGAGGGCTTCCCCCATTGTTATGTGCGACATTTCACGTAGATCTAGGGACAACGGTATACCGAAAGTCTACTATGCCTACGTTTAGTATTCGCACCTGTTTTTTTTAGAATTTCTGTCCGATTACAGTGTCCGAATTTTGATCTACACCGTGGATCTAATAGCACCAACGGTGTTGGATGTACTTATGTTCATGGAACCGAACCCTATACATTCTGTTTTCATGAGAGTGCATCCATTTATAGTGTAGAGCTGTAAGCCATATACCGAGCCATTTTGCATGTGCGCCATCGAAAATGGGAGACTGTCTCATTTTGAGTGATTCCCTATATGTACTTCAGACCCTTCGTAAGCTTTTCAACTACCACACCATTGTCCAGCGAATCCAGCATGTCCTCCATGTTTTATACGCTACTGGCGTTAATGTGCAGTGTGCTTGAAATCCTGGCCACGTTGGCTTGCCGGGAAATAGCTTGCGGATTTGGCAACTAAGGCGGCAACCACAGAACCCAGTGTTACAATACCTCGGGTAACGTCGGAAGGCTCTAGATTGTGCAGAGAGCGGCGCTGTCCTGCTGGTGCGACGACTGGTTAGCTCTCCGCGGAAACAAGCTTAGGGTAGTTAAGGACATTCCGATAAACTGGGTAACTTCCTCTGACGTATCTCATCGTGAGGGGGTGATTTTGGCTCGGTTGCGTATTGGTCACTGCAATTTTACGCACAGTCCGCTTTGTGGCGAGAATCTTTCGGTCCCTCAAGTGTTGCTAGAGTGTATTGCTCTAGCAGACCATCGGCACTCTCTGCAACTGCCGGAAATTCTTACAGAGGTCATAGCGGATGATAAGCAAGCGGTTGGTAGGATTTTTAATTTTGTTTCGAAAGTAAATTTCCAAATGCGGATTTAGTCATCTTAATAGAAGGTGTTTTATAGTGATCGGTTTAGTTTTATACATATATGTATTTGTGTATGACTTGTGCTATATTTCTATATTGATATTTATCTCTGCCTTTTGCTTTGATTTTATTTTTTATTCAGCTTTATCTGTGGCCTTTGCAATGAAATTATCTGCTGATCTTTGTCATGATGTGTATTAGAGGGCCGCTAATCACCTAGACGTTGAGCGCCCTTAAATAAAACCAAAAGAAACACACATATACCAGAGCACTTACACATAAACATACACTCACACAAACAATCACACAAACATATACGAACACCACAGAACACATAGTTACACACGCTCGTAACATCTCCACCCTTCCTCCAAGGATACGAACCTGAACGAAGACCTACGAAATCTCCAAATATAGATATAAATGCTCATCACTTCTAAAGCTTGCTCTAAGCACACAAACCTTCATGAAAACCTTCGAACAACCCGTAAGATTGTGTAAACACGTTGCGATATAAGAGTTTAGTCACTTAGTCAGCGTTATTTTTATTATGATTTAATATATCATTTATCTAGAAGGTGCGTGCTCCCTCTATAAGTAGGCTACCTTCAGGTGCTGTTTTTATTGTGTTAATTGGTTACGAGGTGTTAACATCGTGATCTCCCCCAAAATAATCGGCTTCCTAAAGTGTTATCAAGGTGAAGAGGTCTACATTTCCTTGAACAAGGATTAATACGTTATTACATCGAGAATAAGGATGAATAACTCTGCGTATAAGGATATTATTCCAAGCGCTACTGGATATGCTTGCGGAAAATGCGCGAAGATGTTCCTGTGCGGCTATGATAAGAGAAGATATGATATGTCTTATAAGTAACTCTTCAAATGTAAACATTGTGGCGTGACTTTCAATGACAGTTATAATGGTCAACATCACGAAGAAGTATGCGAAATATACATACCTGCGAAGAAAAGCAGATTGGAACCCACTAAACATCAAGTATTGCCTACAATGGAAGAGTGCGATACGAAAGAACATGAAACTTCATTAGCCGATCACTACAGTGGCTCTATTAACCACAGTGTGGCCACTGTCGTGTCGGTTTTTATTGGCTACTGTGGTCACGTGGTGCAATCTTACCATTAATATTCCAAATAAACCGTGGAATACCTTGCAGTTCTTTTTGAAGCAGGAAATCGAGTATTATAGACGATTTTAAACCTTTTTGTGGACATGCTACAAAGATGAGCTTATTGAAATCGTATTTTACATGATGCAAATCATCTAAGGATCTGAATATATACCTGCATGAGGCAAAACTACGGATAATCCAGGCTGCACAAATGTTCATAAGAGTGTGAAAATTAATCTGCTGGCGGAGTGTCGATGTGTTAACAGGATCGGAGAACCCTGTGACAAAACATTTAAAACATGAAATCAGCCTGTTTTCCTAGAAACTGATCTGGACTCTCTGTTGGAAACGAAATTTAAAAAAAATGGTTACTGAAGTGGAGGAATCGCAGCTTAAAGGTAGCAACTGGGCTGTGCTTGCTGTGGAGGGTATTAGTATACGTATCAACAACTATAACCCGTTACGAGGAAGTAGCTACATACCACTACGCTATCTGTTGGAGCTAAAGAAGCCTGCATTAACATTCAGAGCTATACCGACGAGAAACGTTTCATGTATTCTGTATTAGCTAAATTCATAGGGAATAATGCACGTCGTGTGAGAAAATACGAGCAACTTCAAGATAAGTGTGACGTCAGCTGTGTTTTTTACCCAACTCCACTTTCTCAAATATCTATGTTTGAGACGTTAAACATTATGTCTGTCAATGTTTTCGGACTTGATGAGAAGCACGAAGTGTATCCAATAAAGGTTGCGGAGACTGAACTACCTGAACACAGTGACCTGCTACTATTGAGTGACAGTTGTGGAAAACATCACCACGTATATTAAAAGAATTTTGAGAAGCTCCTTCGATGTCAGAAAACTAAATGTAATGGACGTGTGTATACCTGTAAGCGTTGTTTTACACATTTTGATGATCGATATGGACGAAGTGGGTTGGAAAAACTATAAGAACATGCATTAATCTGCAATCAACATGGTGTTGCAAGGGTGGTTATGCCTACAAACGAGAAATCAATTGTACAATTTAAAATTTTTGAAAGGATGTTGAAACTGCCTTACGTCATCTATGAAGACTTTGAAAGCATCCTTGCTCCATGTCATATGTGTATCCCCAGTCCTGAAACTTCATATACAGCCCCTTATCAGCAGCATATACCTATTAATTTCTGTGTTTACGTGAAACCTGCTCAATATGTCGAACAACTAGAAACTGATCTTCCTAAGCATCCCCGTTTTTGAGACTTAGCGTTCCCTATTAAAATAGTATGATAAGTGCATGCGTATAGTTGAAAGAAATTGCGTATCTAAGGAAACCTAAGTACATGATCACATCAAGAGACCCGAATTTGTGTCTTAGTGATGCGAGGTTGCAGGTTAAAAATGGCTGATACTGTGGTTAAAAGTGGTTGATACTGCTCCAGGATATCTGGCAGATATTGCTGTCTCATTATACCTAAGTACACGGTCCCAAGTTTGAGATTTAGTGTTCATTCTTCATTAGGAATTAAACATTTTTAAGTTTTTTTTGCATGCCCCTAACACATTTATGGCGGAGAAGGCGTTACGATGACGAGGAAATAGTATTCTTATAATTGGTAGGGGTTTGCTAATACTCAGTGTATTCATAGAGAGGATTTTCTGATGGGAAAAAATAATGATAAAGACAAAGAGAGACCTTTCTTTACCGCAAAATAATGGGTTTTTTCTTTCACTCCCCCTCCCAAAATACTCATACCGTTTGTTCAGCCAGCATGATATGTCCCGCTACGTTTAAGAGTCCATCCAAGCTATAACAAAAAGGAGCTATCCTGCACAAAGGAATGAATGTTAGAATCGATTGATTATAAGCACCTGGTATGTTGAAAGAAAAAATTAATGTCGTCTACACATACATCCTTTTACTATTCTGTTATTCTGTAAGATCTGTAGCTAATGTATTTTCGAAAGAATGAGTCGCCTGACAAAACCCATTCCAATGACTCTCTACATTAGCAAAATAGCCAGTTTTAAGCGAATACACCGCTGGGGCAATTAAAAAAACTATTTAGGAAACCTAACCATTGCAAGTGTAATACCCTATGCAGGAAAGAAGAGTTGGAGGAGAAAAGTGCTGGAATTGTATGGTAAAAATAGCCAGTTTTAAGCGAATACACCACCGGGTCAATTAAAAAAAACTATTTAGGAAACCTATCCATTGCAAGTGTAATACCCTATGCAGGTAAGAAGAGTTGCAGAAGAAAAGTGCTGGAATTATATGGTAAAAATAAAAAGAATGAAATAAGCTTTTACAACTTGTTTTATTCATTAAAATCCTTACATTCCTAATGAAAAAGAATCCTTACATTATAACTATCACTTTTAAATAAAAGCTGCATCGCATGAGCCAGAGGCATGTAAATACTTTATCATGAATTATCATGCAATACAACGAAGTCTGTATAGGGATATTGGCACTAGCTGAATTTTGATTCTGATGCTCCATTTACAACTCCCAGGGTTGATGACAGCAGTATATAACAAATATAGATGCATGTTTAAGAAACTACTTTCTCTTCAGTAGAGGGTATTTCTTTTTTCATAATAAGAATTTTGAAACTTTGAGTACGTGTCATGCAATGATGCAAATATAGTTTTCCAAAGTTTAAGTTCATGTCGTGATATGGGTAACATCACTATTAAGATAAATCCTCAAATTAGTTATGCGAGTTGAAGACTCTAGAGACACATCCTGAAGCTTCTAACATTCAGTAGCTCGCTAAATGAATGTATCCCTGTCTCCTAAAAGTAGGCATCGGTGAGCATGTGAATACTACAGTAAGCGAGTTGAAGACTCTAGAGACATGCTGATGCCTCTAAAATTCCATGGATTGCTAAAAATGTAACTCGATCTTGCTAAAAGCCAGCACCTATGAGCTTGTGATTAGTATAGTAAGGGAGTTGAAGGGGCTAGAAGCACGCTGAAGCTTCTAGCATTCCATGGATTGCTAAAGTGTAACCCTGTCTCATTAAAAAGTCAGCACGATAAGCATCGTGATACTACAGTAAGTGAGTTGAGGAATCTAGAGACACACTGAGGCATCTAACCTAACATTCAAGGGCTTGCTAAAATTTGACACTGAATCGCTAAGAACCAGCACCTATGTGCCTGTGAGTACTGCAGCAAGCAGATTGGAGACGCTAGAGGCACGCTGAAGCCTCTAACATTCCAGGGATTGCTAAAATATAATCCTGAGCTAACCTGGTTTGGTTAAAAGCTCTCGGATATGTAATCCCATTTTCGATAAAACGTAACCCAGTTTAGCTAAAAGCTCTCAGGTATGTAACCCACTTGCGCTGAAACGTTACCCGCTCCTGCTAAAAGCTCTCAGGTATGTAACCCATTTGCGCTAAAACGTAACCCGCTCTCGCTGAAAGCTCTCAGGTATGCAACCCATTTTGGCTAAAAGGTAACCCACTCTCCTAAAACCTCTCGGGTATTGACACATTTTTCGCTAAAACGTAACCCGCTCTCGCTACAAGCTCTCAGGTATGTACCCATTTTTCGCTAAAACCTAACCCGCTCTCGCTAAAAGCTCCCAGATATGTTACTCATTTTCGCTAAAACGTAACCCGCTCTCGCTAACAGCTCTCAGATATGTAAATCATTACCACTAAAACGTGACCACTCTTCTGCAGGATAGCATCATTCAGCATTCAGCAGACGAGTATATTTCACAGTTGGGGTGCAGCATAGTAATGCATGATTTCACAGTTACTTCAGGTAGTGTCATATGTGTTTAGGGTAATTCAGGTAATATCACAGGAGGGAAGATTCCACGGTTTAGATGTGTATAGCTCACATAATTTCACAGGTAATTAAGGTAGTATCATAGTTATTTAGGGTAACTCAGTATCATAGACAGCCAAATTTCAGGAATAAAGATGCAGCACAGCTCCGTATTATTTCCCAGATAATTCAGGTAGTATTGGGGGGTATTAAAAGCAAATAGAGTAATATCATAGGTGTTCGTGATAATTTCAATCAGTGATTTGTATCACAGCTATTTAATATAATTTCAGATGATTCAGGTAGTATCAAAAGTATTCGAGTCATTTTAAAAGTCAATTCATTTAGTATCATAGACAGTCAAATTTCAGGAGTGGGGTGTAGCATAGCACCGTATGATTTCAATGATAATTCAGGTAGCATAGGGGTATTTAAGTTTATCAGAGTAGCATTACAGATTTCATGGTAATTCAGAGCAGCGATTCGTACCAGGGCTATTTAACTTAATTTTCATATGATTCGGATAGTATGACAGGTATTGAAGCCATTTTAACAGGTAATTCAGATAACATCACAGCTATTCATGGTGATATAGAGAGTAATTCAATTCTTTGTAAACATTTCTTATCCAATGTTACAACACTTTTATATACTTTTTTCCAAATCTTGCAAACATTTATATGTTAAACAGTTAGTGTATGAGACGGAGAGGGTTAAACAGTGTATAGGGTTACAGTGAGCGTACATAGAAGCAGCATAACCTACCGCATCTACATGGTTGAGGAAATATTATAACGTTTTAGTCAGTTTTATTGTTTTATAAGGCGACAGTTTTATCCAAGTGTAGCAGCCTTATGAATTTAATCATTGCTTCAATAGATTAGGACTGTATGGGTAGGCGCTTCTCCTCTTTATCAAGGCTTGAGATTAGCACTAAAATTTGCTCCTAATGGCAGGGTTAACGCCTCCCCTTCCATCTTCTTCTTTCTTCATCAGTTGTCTGCTAGTGTACACACAGCACATGAGTAAACTTCAATTCTTTAAGATTGTAGACTCGCTGACAAAATATTCATCTTCAGATCCAGATTACATACTTTTTAGCACTGTTTGTAATACGATAATGTCCATACGCATATGTAGTTATTCCATCCTCCGCAGTAATTCTTTATCATTAAAATGAGTCAATGTCATTTTATTCACTTGCACGGTGGTAACAGCGTTCTCTCGTGATAAGATTAGATTCATGAGCGTTCTTACGATTTCACAGGTTTTAAGGCAGTCTATATAGCTGTCAAATGTAATGTACTCCTTAATAGCACTACGTTTCATACCATTATCTTTTTTCATCGAGCCTTGAATATCTAATGTATACATCTTAGGTCCTAGTCCAACAAAGCGAAGGATGATTTTGCTATTGGCCTCATCTTTAAATTTTCCCAGCACCTTGTTGTTCTGAGTAGAGTGGCATATATGATTTATAGGGTAATCAGCTGTATTCATATGCTCAAGAAGACGTAGCTTGTCCTGGTACACATTTTCAGTTGTTACACGATGAATAAATTAATCAGTGTCCATATACATAAGTTTAAGGTTTTCAGCTCCATAATATGGCAACAACACTTGATAATGATAGCGATACATTAATGTCTTGGAGATTTCCAACACATTCATACCGATGTATACATGGTGAAATATCTAAAACTTGCACCGCAAATATTTTGGAAATGAAAAGTGTCATTAATGTGAAGTTTTCACAGCATTGATTGGTAGTCAGGGGCTCGTACATTTAACCTATAAGCAGCTTTTAATAATACTGAGATAGTGTATTTTTTTAGCAAATACATACTCTTAAATGCAACAATGCCTAGTTACATCAACAAAATAAATATAGGGTAAATTATAATGTCGAAGGCGTTTGTTGCAAGATTCTAGTGCAAGTGGTTTACGAGAAATCTTATTTTGAAGCTTTTACGCACCGACACCTGTACAACCTGTGGTAGCACAAACTAAATACAAACAAAAGGGAATTACAATACTTCTGTGGATTCTTATAAGTAAAGAGAACATAGCCCTTCAAAGGTTGTGTTGAAAATTACTGCCAGCAGCTTCAATACACGCTTCCAGTCTGCTACGGAAAGACTGCTGCACACGTTCTAGCATTTCAGCGGAAATGACGTCGTTTCATATCGACTGGTGTAGTACATCCTTGTATACAGTATCTTTCAGCTTTCCCCACAGAAAAAAGTATAAAGCGATCAGATCCGGTGAAAGGGCCGGCCAAGGTACAGGTCCTCTTCGTCCAATCCAACGATTTGGAAACAATCCGTTAAGACAAGCTGTAGTACTTCGTGCACTATGGATTGCACAGCTATCATGTTGATACCACAGGTTCCTCGTAGTCTGCAAAGGAACGTCTTCTAGCATCTGTGGCAGATGGTTTGTCAGGAGGCTGCGATACCTGTGCGAGTTCATTGTTTCTTCTAAGAACGAAGGGCATATGAGCTGATGGTTCACTATCCCACACCACAGGTTTAAACTCCATGGACGCTGACGTTTCACCTGACGAAGCCAACGGGGATTGTCAACAGAGCAATAGTGCATGTTTCTGCGGTTTGCCTGGCCATGGTTAGTAAACTTTGCTTCATCACTAAACAAGATACATGTTGAATCTGGAGTATCATATTTTAATGCACATGTACAAAAGTTAACACGATTCTCAAAATCGTTTCCATGCAGCTCTTGATGGAGAGAGATGTGATAGGGATGGAACCTATGTCGATGGTGAATGCGCAGTACACTTGCTTGACTTATGGCACTTCCACGTGCGATTGTGCGGGGACTAATTTGCGGATCTACTGCAACGGCAGCCAAAACATTAATTTCTGCCTCTTTTCCAGTCACTTGTTTTTCTGTTATGTTTTCTAGGTGTTACAGTATCACTTTCACGTAATTTGTTCAAGAGGTTGATAAATGATTGGCAAGATGGTTGACGTCTTTTGGGACACGTTCCCACATACACCGTACAGGAACGAACTGCATTCTTCGTACATTCTCCATACACCATGAGCATGTCGGCTTTTTCAGCATTAGTAAACCCATCTTCTACTCACGACTTAATGCTTGAACTGTCACAACCTATCTGACCAAAAGGTTGCAATGCAATCAATGAACAGAAAATACAACACAAACAAACATAACATCGTACCCGGCAACTAAGCCGGTTGATGAGACAAACATATATCGGGGTGGAAACCTTTCAAAATACGATTTCTCGTAAACCACTTGCACTAGAAACCTGCACCAAAGACGATTGATATTCTATACCTTTATTCTGTTGATGTAACTAGGCATTGTTCCATTTAAAAATTGTATGTTTGCTCAAAAAATACACTTTCTCAGTATTATTAAAATCCGCTTATAGGCTAAATGTACGAGCCCCCTAACCACCAATCAATGCTGCACATCAATAGCACTTTCCATTTCCGAAATACTTGCGGTGCAAGTTTTAGGTGATTCACTCTCTATAGCCTTGTCAAATACAATCTGACGAGACGCCGTATACACAGCAGTTAGATTAGCAGCCTATATCGTCCTATCGATAAGCGCAGGATTGGCGATCAACTTTTTCAGTGTCTTCTCATTTGTCACCAGTCTTATATCTGTACGATTGCGTAGGTTCTCCATAGTTTTTACAAACATGGCCTTGTTAAAGAGTTTGCAGAGATCCTTCTCGAAATTATTGCAGCCTGTTGTCGTAGCCTATTGTTAAATTCCACATAAGTTTTTAACCACTGAGACTGTCGGAATTGTAGCACATGACAGATTCTACTGAAACGTAACCCATGATTATGAGCTTGCTTCAAAGTCATGTGATGTAGTACATACTTCTTTCGAGGTCCAAGATGAGGTATCAGTTTCTTTGTAGATAATTCCTCAGGCTTCATACAGTCAGGCAGGAAAGGTAGATCGTGAAATTCTGTAGGATACTCGATGTCAACTTCTAATATGTATCCATGAGGATCATTCTCTTGTAGTCCTTCTAAGTCGATTTCTTCAGGTGAAACCCCACTCATATCCGCAATAAGGGAGGGCGTGGCACATTGCCCAACCATATTGGTTACTGCGTTGTCATATGTAATAAATTGAGTTGTTCTCGAAGGATCACACTTATTCATGTAGGCTTTGTTTGCTTCGCATACCGATAGGAAGCTTCACATAAGCCTCCTCTTATACCACATTCTATCATGAGTAGTTAATCATAATCCTGTAGCAATTCCAGCTGAATTCCAGTATACAACAACAAGGCGTCCCAGGTAAGGCCTGAAGAGGTAAAATAATGAGACGGGTCGAGTTAGTGTGTTTTGAAGGTTTGATCTCTAAATGTCTCAAAGACACCAGCTAGAGGTAGAACATCTGAGGTTAAGTAGAGGTCGCTGTGTTCATCCAGGTTTCTCAGATTAAACATCTTCCATACATTTCTAGCATGATTGTAGTCAGCATCAGTAATTTCTTCTTCATTTAACCTATTGTAGAAGGAGTCCTTAGGAGGCAGGCAGGCAGGCAGGTTTCGTTCAAAACACTCCATTTCGTGACCTAATCATGGGAAAATACGCCTTTACGAGTGATCAACTTCAACTTGTCTTCTCCGAGGTGCTTCAGTGTTTCAGGATACAATGTTAGATTTTTCACCAGCTTGTTCACGCTTGTACTCAGGAACCGAAAGCTACTCGGAAAACGAAACTTTATATTTCCTCCCTACCTGGAGAATGATATGCAGGTTCAATCACTAAAACTTACACCGCAAATATTTCGGAAATGAAAAGTGCTATTGATGTGAAGTTTTCACAGCATTGATTGGTGGTCAGGAGCTCTACTTTTAGCCTGTAAGCAGATTTTAATAATACTGAGAAAGTGTACTTTTGAGCAAACATACAATTATTTGAATGGAACAATGCCTAGTTACATCAACAGTATAAAGGTAGGGTAAATTAGAATACCAATGGTCTTTGTTGTACCATTTCAGTGCAAGTAGTTTACGAGAAATCGTATTTTGAAAAGTTTTTACGCCGACAATTGTTTGTCCCATTCAACCTGTTTAGTTGCTAGGTACGATGTTGTTATGTTTGTTTGTATTGTGTTTCCTATTCATTGATTGCAATGCTACCTTCTGATCAGTTAGTTTGCGACGATTCAAGCATTAAGTCGTGAGTAGAAGATGGGTTTACTAATACAGAAGAAGCCGACATGTCCATTGTGTATGGAGAGTGTAGGAAGAATGCAGTTCGATTCTGTACGATGCATGCGGAAACGTATTCCAGTAGACGTCAATCATTTGGCAATCATTTATCAAACTCTTCAACCAATTACGTGAAAGTGGTACTGCAACACCTAGAAAACATAACATAAACAAACAACTGACTGGAAAAGAGGCAGAAATTAATGTTTTGGCTGCCGTTGCAGTATATCGGTAAATTAGTTCCCGCACAATCGAACGTGGAAGTGGCATAAGTCAGGCAAGTGTACTGCGCATTCTCCAACGACATAGGTTCCATCCCTATCACATCTCTCCATCAAGAGCTGCATGGAAACGATTTTGAGAATCGTGTTAACTTTTGTACATGGGCATTAAGACATGATACTCCAGATTCATCATGTATCTTGTTTGGTGATGAGGCAGCATTTACTAACCATGGCCAGGTAAACCGCAGAAACAGGCACTATTGGTCTGTTGACAATCCCCGTTGGTTTCGTCAGGTGGAACGTCAGTGTCCATGGAGTTTAAACGTGTGGTCTGGGATAGTGAACCATCAGCTCAAAGGCCCTTTATTCATAGAAGGAACAATGAACTCGCACAAGTATCGCAACCTCCTGACAGACAATCTGCCGCAGATGCTAGTATACACTCCTTTGCAGACTAGAAAGAATCTGTGGTACCAACATGATGACTGTCTAGCCCATAGTGCACAAAGTACTACAGTTTGTCTTAATGGATTGTTTCCAAATCGTTGGATTGGATGAAGAGAACCTGTACCTTGGCCGGCCCGTTCACCGGATCTGACCCCTTTAGACTTTTTTCTGTAGGGAAGACTGAAAGACACCGTCTACAAGGATGTAACAACTACACCAGACGATAAGAAATGACGTATTACTGCTGCCTGCTCTATAATTTCCTATGAAATTTTAGAACGTGTGCAGCAATCTTTCCATAGCAGAATGGAAATGTGTATTGAAGTTGCTGGTGGTCATTTTGAACACAAGCTTTGAAGGGTTATGTTCTCTTTAATTGTAAGAATCCACAGAAGTATTGTAATTCTCTTTTGTTTTCATTTAGTTTGCGCTACCACAGGTCGTACAAGTGTCGGTGCGTGAAAGTTTAAAAATAAGATTTCTCGTAAACCACTTGCACTAGAATCTTGCAACAAACGCCACTGACATTCTAATTTACCCTACCGTTATTCCGTTGATGTAGCTAGGCATTGTTTTATTTAAAAATTGTATGTTTGCATAAAAAGTACACTTTCTCAGTATTATTAAAATATGTTCATAGACTAAATGTATGAGCCTCTGACTACGAAACAATGCTGTAAAACTGCTCATTAATAGCACTTTCAATTTCCGAAGTACTTGCGGTGCACGTTTTAGGTGCTTCACCCTGTATAGCTTTCTTCAGAGCTAGGAATTACCTCCACCCGCTCACTTGTACAACCAGCTCCTTAACAATGAAATGCGAGTCATATCCACTGAGGTTGTGCATGAAGACTGGAATATATTTAAGTGTTTTGCAGGTTAAATTACATTCATTATGTAGATTTCCACGATATTCACCACTGATATGATTATGGTCACGTACTTTATAGTTCTCTCCATTAAAGGTTTTACCACACAGATAGAATATCGTAGAGGAGCCAAAATCCAGCTGTTATTGATCGTGACGTTTCAGAGCCTTAGCAGATCTGTATATATTATCAATTTGTTTTGCTAAAGATGATAGGTATACCACAAACTTCTCAGCAGCATCAGCATCACGATATACATAGGGATGCTTAGGAAGATTAGTTTCCAGAAGTTCGACAGATAGAGCAGGTTTCACGTAAACACAGATATTCATAGGTAAATGCTGCTGCCTAAGGGGCTGTATATGTAGTTTCAGGATTGGGGATACACATATGACATGGAGCGAGGATGCTTTCAAAGTCTTCATAGATGACGTAAGGCAGTTTCAACATCCGTTCAAAATTTTTAAATTGTACAATTGATTTCTCGTTTGTAGGCATAACCACCCTTGCAACACCATGTTGATTGCAGATTAATGCATGTTCTTGTGGTTTTTTCAACCCACTTCGTTCATATCGATCATCAAAATGTGTAAAACAACGCTTACACGTCCATTACATTTAGTTTTCTGGCATCGAAGGAGCTTCTCAAAATTCTTTATATATACGTGGTGATGTTTTCCACAACTGTCACTCAGTAGTAGCAGGTCATTGTGTTCAGGTAGTTCAGTCTCCGCAACCTTTATTGGATACACTTAGTGCTTCTCATCCAGTCCGAAAACCTTGACATACATACTGTTTAACTTCTCAAACATAGATATTTGAGAAAGTGGAGTTGGGTAAATAACACAGCTGAAGTCACACCTATCTTGAAGTTCCTCGTATTTCCTCACACGATGTGCATTCTTCCCTATGAATTTAGCTAATACAGAATACTTGAAACATTTCTCGTCGGTATAGCTCTGAATGTTTATGCAGGCTTCTTTAGCTCCAACAGATAGCGGTAGTTGTATGTAGCTACTTCCTCGTAACGGGTTATAGTTGTTGATACGAATACTAATTCCCTCCACAGCAAGCAGAGCCCAGGTGCTACCTTTAAGCCGCGATTCCTCCATTTCAGTAAACAATTTTTGGAATTCCATTTCCAGCAGAGTGTCTAGATCAGTTTCTGGGAAAACAGGCTGATTTAGTTATTAAATGTTTTATCACAGGGTTTTCTGATTCCGCTAACAAATCGACATTCCGCAAGCGGATTAATTTTCACACTCTTATGGACATTTGTACAGCCTGGATTATCCGTTGTTTTGCCTCATGCAGGTACATATTCAGATCCTTAGATGATTTGCGTCGTATAAAATACAATTTCAAGCGTCCAGCAAATTAAGTTTCATGTTCTTTCATAACACGCTCCTCCATTGTAGATAATAATTGATGTTTAGTAGGTTCCAATCTGCTTTTCTTCGCAGGTATGTATATTTCGCATACTTCTTTATGATGTGCGTTATAACTGTCGTTGAAGTTCACGCTACAATGTTTACATTTGAAGAGTTGCTTACAAGTCATCTCATGTCTTCTCTTATTATAGCCGCGCAGGAGCTTCTTCCCGCATTTTCCGCAAGCGTATCCAGTAGATCTCGAAATAATATCCTTATGCGCAGTCATTCATCTCTGTTCTTGATGTAATAACCTATTAAACCTTGTTCAAGGAAATATAAACCTCTTCACCTTGATAACACTTTAGAAAACCGATTATTTTCGCGGAAGCCACGATGTTAGCACCCCGTAATTAATTAATTAATTAGCACAAAAAGGGCGCTGGTGTATGTCTGATTGTACGTGTATGTGTCTTATGAATGTTAATGGAAGAATAATGTGTAGAGAACTCCATGTGATGTGAAGAAGATGAGTAGGGAAAACTGCGTGAATGTGAATGGAAGAAGGGCGTGTAGAGAAATCCCTGTGATGTGAAAGAGTGAGTGGGGAAAATCATATGAATGTTAATGAAAGAAGAATGAGTAGAGAATGCATTGGGATGTGAAAAAGAGTGAGCGGTGAATACCGTATGAATGTTAATGGAAGAACGCGTAGAGAAATCCCTGTGATGCGAAAAAGAGTGAGTGGAGAAAAGCGTATGAATGTTATTGGAAGAAGAGTGTGTAGAGAAATCCCTGTGATGTGCAAAAAGAGTGAGTAGGGAAAACCGTATGAATGTTAATGGAGGAAGAGCGTGTAGAGAAATCCTGTGATGTGGAAAGAGTGAAGGGGGAAAAGCGTATGAATGTTAATGTTTTAGGGTCTAAAGAACTATTTGCACCAGCGATGAAAGATCTACATTTTTTAAAAATTTAATTTGGAAGATAATTGTTAAAGGATGAAGTTCATATAAAATATGATTCTCTTGCATCGATTCGTCTTTCATGAACTGTATCGTTTAAACAAAATTAAATGCACTGTAAAAAGTCAACGCCGATTTGTATAGTTATGTAAAACTCACTCTCCTTGCATTGTATTAATGGTGATGAATGCTGTGCAGAAAGCAATGATTCCACACTTTAATTAAAACTGCAGTACACGAGTGTTTTAATTTTAATGCAGAGTTAATAAACTCAATGAATCTAGCAAGCCCCCGCGATCTGTGTATAAGAACCCTAGCGATGATGATAATGAAAAGACACGCCAGCCATAATAGCGATCAGGATGGTTCGTGTACCACAAGTGCATATTAGCTGCCATTCGCATTGTCCCGCAAACAATTTATTGCTCCCAGGTAGTCTCTGGTAATGAATGCGGTCCTGTGGTATGAGTATGACGTCGCGCGTCTGCCTTTTTTTCTTTCTTTGTCGGCGAGTATAACACACTGGTGCAGTTTACCTGACATTGCAGCAAACCAATACAAGAAAATTTATTGCTCCTAGGTGGTCTCTGGTAATGAATGTGGTCCTGTGGTATGGGTATGGCGCCGCACGTCTGCGCTTTGTCGGCTAGAATAACAAAGCATAACTTATTACATCCATTGTTCCCTTTGACAGGAGGTGGAGTATCTTAATAACACAGGTCATGTTACATGTCAAACGTTTCCATTAAACAATACAAAATTTATGACCTCCGTTGCCACAGAGGTACCAGGGGGCGTGGCAGGTGGAAGGGGACATTATATAACATTTTAATTTCAAATTCCTGCATATTAAGGGTGTTTGAACCCCTAAATATATACTACTGACTTCGGGGGGTTTTCCAATAAAGACCCCTCCTCGGACATCGTACAAAAGATCTATACTTAAGGCTTATTTGTTGTTAAAGTTCTTGAATAATGCGGTTCTTTGTATCATTGTTTTTAACCACAATCCCTAACACCTATCATAGTTTTCCCTACCTCTCCCATATAAATGCATTTCGCGCTCCTTCAACTCTCTCCTTGCATAGAATCTCTCTCCATTTTCCTCGTCGCTTCCATATAAACGCATAATCTACCATTCAACCCTGATGGCCTACACCTCTCGTCGGTTTCCTATTTCTCTCATATAAACGCATTCTACCTTTTCATCTGTCTATCTTAGCACCTCCTCCGTATTCCCTATCTCTCCCGTATAGGCCTATATCCCCCTCCTTCGGCATCTGTCTAGCCTAGCACCCCTCCACGCGTTCCCTATCTCTCGCGTATAAAGCGCATAGTTTGGGGTGAGATTTTTTTTAAATCTTCGTCTCGCATCTTTGAAAAGGACTGAACCTAAATACCCAGTTTGGTATTTATTGGACACAATAAAGTTTTGAGTTATGCTGTTCACACACACACGGACCTGTTTTTTAAATATTTTTAGATTCAGTGGGCCCAAAACATTATTTCCGGTGAAATCTTGGTATCGAATTGTTTGGAATACATGTGTTTGACTATGTATACTTCAACCTACTGTGTATGTGGTAGAGAAAGTAAAAATGCACTTCACAGACATCGGTTTTACATGTTAAAACTGAGCGAGATAGCTCCGCGATAACGTGTGAGGTTCGCATTCGGGGTCGTCCTCCGTGGTCTAGGGGTAACATGCTATCCTTGGTTCCCGAGGTTGCGGTTCAAACCCGGCGGAGGGCAATGGACTTATTTCGGGTGTAAAAATCCTTAGCATGGCTTCCTTCGGAAGAGAAGTAAAGCCGGAGGTTCCTTGTCGTATATTTGCGGCACGTAAAAGAACCTAAAGCCTAATAAAGATGAATCTGAGCAAAATTACCGGTCTTTCACGCCCAAAATAGAAAGGGGCGCTAAGGCCCATAACAGTTAAAGAGCTCCCATAAATAAAATTCTATTTTTTCTTGTTTTTAGGAGGTTCCATGTTCGTTTCCCGGTGGTCGCCCACTCTGACCATGGATTTTTTCGTGGTTTTCTCTAGTTGACATAGGTGAATGCGTTTGTGGTGTATTCTACCACGGATTTTTTTTCATTTCTCTTTTATTTTCCAGGTTGATTCGGGGCTGTGGTTCGTCGGTGGCGGGCAGATAGCGCAGAGGCTTGTAAATTGGAACTTCTTCTCAGCCCTGCTAGAGGGAAGCCTGTTGATCCTCCAATGCTGAGTCGTGTTTCCCCTGTCGCACTAGAGGGACGTCTCCGAGCGACAGCTTCCGTGGCCGAGTGGTCAATTCTGGAACTGTTAGGGAGCTCTGCGCGTCTGCATCGACTTGCGCCGGCCTCGCTCTGCAACCCATATGTCTTCTGCGGTTCACTCGCCTCATTCGTTACTCCTGGGAGTGTACGCACAAAAGATCCATTGGGGGTCGAGGTGCTAAGTGTCCCCTCTATTAAGTGGTACCACACATCTTTAAGAATAGGCGATGGTTCAAGATCTGAATAAAAGCATAAAAATCACTAAATGTTAAGCATACGGGAGCATATATAATAGATGACAATAAAGAGGGGAAGAATATTCATTTGTGGGGGTGGCAATCAACATAACACTCTAATCTTCTGAGCTAACGGACATATTCCCGCTTGTTAGCAATGAATGGCGTGAGTATAAACCTAAAGCGCAAAGCAATTGGTCTTTATATAGCAGTATAACTCTTCTTTACACAGGGTAATTATTAAGTCAATGTAAGCTTTGTGTCTGTGTTATAGATATAATAGTGTAAACCCTTAAATGTAACAATTTGTTTCTCAATGTAGTTTATTCAGAGATATAATAATCGCTTTACGTAATTCGCACTTGTGTGAGAAAAATAGTCTAACCATTATAATTTTCTATACTGAAATGTTGTACGTATTACTTTCTCTATCACGTAGATATTAAGCAGAGAAAGTATTGCATTCCACCCAGAAATTCAATATCGAGATTTCACCGGAAACGCACGCGCGCACAAACACAAAAACTGTTGTTTTTGTTTCTTCAGAGAGCCTCAAAACGTATATCTCGGTGTCGAATTTTTGCATGAATACAATGCTTCCTCTATTTAATACGCATAAGCAGTGGAGAAAGTAAAACGCAAGTCATAAGCTATAAAACATTACTTATTTTTATTGGGCTCCCAATGAAGATGATAACGTCGTGGAATATGAAACCACCTTTGAAAGTTGTCTGATACCTAATTTCATTCAGGGTTCTACAGCCATGGACAAAAACATACCTCGTAGCAGCGTAAAAGACTTGAGGATCCCCAAGTCTGTAAAAGTCAACAGTATGGTTGAATGCCGATTTGTTAGTGCCAGAGTTGATATTAGACACAAATCACTTTAAAACCCTCAAACAAGCTCTGCATCTAGAAACAGATCTAGACGCCAAGTTGGAACCGAAATCTAAGAAGCTGGTTACAGAAATTAAGGAATATTAACTTAAAAGAAGCAATTGAAGCATTTCCTACCAGAAGGACGAACTGAACAAATGCACATTTCGAGAAAAATGCCACTACAGTTTTTACGAAGGTCGCGCTCGGCATATTATTCATCCCTTGTGATTTAATCCAAAAGTACAGATGGTAATAAAACAAAACAACATCATATTATTCGTTTATTACATCAGGCGGCATGAACGGAATAATAATAAAATAATAATAATAATAGTAATACCGTCGAAACCTTCTTTATAATCACTCCATTACGGGGGTTAGAGCACAGGATTGGAATCTAAAGAATCACATCACACTTTCCTAACACGAGGTTCGACAGGAGCAGGCTAACAAAATACTTATAACACCTGAAAACCACCAAAATATTATTAAATCATCATGGATTAGGAAGGAAGGGACACCTACATAAATGATTCACATAGTATGAAGTTAGATGTCAAATACATTATACCAAATAAAAGTAATACAGATTACCTTCTTGTTTGGCGAAGCCTGACACACGTCTTGCTCTACTCACTGGCAAGGCTCAAAGAGAGGAAGAGAGCTACATGCTACCTCAAGATAAAACCAGTTACCCCTCCCCTTCTACGTCACTACCTGTTTGCATTGCCAACCTAAGCGTTAACCATACAGTGTTACCACACCACATATTCTTACAGTGTTACTTCAACCACATGCCACAGTACAAAGAAATACGTACAATCCAACTCATTTACCGTAATTATTGCGGCAATTTTTCTTAAAACGCTCCCCTAGTATTATTTTGTTGCAATATGTTAGCATTCCTTTGTGTAACGCTTTATTTCTTCACGTTACCGCGACCATTTTCGTACTTTCTTTCATTGATGCTGGTTTGCGCGCTTACTGCAGTCAACGAAATTTCCCTCGATATATTCAGTGGTGTGATCTTCGTCATAAAGCACAACACCGCACCCTAAGCCTGGATTACGTTCATCGTTCAGGAAAGCTTAAAGGCCTAAAATAAAGGAAAAATGACTAAAGTAATATAGAGGACCAATATGCATTCAAAACTGTGCATTATACTTCGCCGACTGATTTTTCTTTCTTGATGTCGTTTCGAGCTGGACTCTCGATGTCAGAGAGGGAGGTAGCCAGCAACAGCACTGCCCTTCCCTTAACGGTGGCGATCTGACGAACCATTTCCACTCCAGGCGAAGTAGCCACCACAAAAGATCTAGCCATTATTCCAAATTTCTGGAAGCTCCTCCCTTTCCTTATGATGGCGTAACCTGGCCACGTTGCTGCTCTCGTAAATGTCGTGAGGGGGTTGCACTGAAATGGCACACTACTTCCGCTACCACGCGAAGAGGCTGGAAAGGCAGGAACAAATCTCCACCGCAACTCTGCTCGCCCCTCAGAACACCAACGATGAAGAAATCCAATCACAGCATAAGTGTCCAAATATAAGGCAGAGAACACGGAAATAAATATGGAAAAGAAGAAATCACTAAGAGGTGTAGGAAGGGAACGAGAGTAAAGCAAGACAAAGTTAAATTAAATTAAATCTGAATATCGTACCCTGACATGTAGTTATTTATACCGGGGTATATATTTACATTTATAATTTATTTCCAATATAATGATACACTTATCAATTATAATTGCATAATTCTTTGTTTCAGACTTATACTACAACTACTAACTACGTCTAAATATAAACTAGAAAAAATGGCATTTATAATAACTAAAAATACTGGTAACCAGCATTTACAACGGGAATCCAGCTACCTAAACAACACACACACATATATATACATATATATCAGTACTATAATCTTTAATAAGTTTATTCAAATATTTGATTAAGTACTCAAAGTATCAAAAAATCTGTACTTTGGTTTTAATTTGCAATCAATTCTTCTTAAAAAGAAAATTTTAATTAAATTAATTTATTCACTATTTCGTTTATTAATAGTAAAGAGGCCTGTCATCCATTTCGTCACCTAAATTAATACTCCACCCTCCATTCCTCACATCAGTCATAGCCGCCTCTGGAACTACACCGACACCTTCTTCTTCCCATCCTTCCTCAGCTTCCTCAATTGAAACACCTCCCCGGTAAGCTAAAACGGCCCATCTACTGCCTCTCTTCGATCGTGTAAATTAATACTCCATCCTTCATTCCTCTCATCTACTATAACCTTTCCTCCAACTATACTGGATCCATCTTCACATCTCTGCTCTAATATTATCTCCATCCTCCTATCTCTCCATTCTTGTCTCCCCATAAATACTACGTAATATTGTCATCTATTAAAATTTTCTATTAAAATTTTCAAAACTGGTGGAGGGCGATGGATTTTTTTCGGGCGTAAAAATCCTTATCATGGCTTCCTTCGGAAGGGAAGTAAAGCCGGTGGTCCCGTGTCGTAGATTTACGACGCGTGAAAGAAACTCAAGCCCGATAAAGAGGTCTCTGAGCAAAATTACCGATTTTCATGTTGAATATAGAATGAGACGCTAAGCACCAAATCACTTAAAGAGCGTTCGTAAATAAAATAATTATTTTCCCACAAAGCAAACGCAAGGTGATTTCCCATATCAGACTGTCCTGCATAATAATATTGTGATACGTATTTATTATATATACGCGGAGGAAATAAAAACTGAAATGGTGACTAATGAAAATCTATCAAGGCAAGCTGTTTAGTTAAAGCCATTTGTAATAAAAAAGTTTACCCTGATCAATATTCAGGAGCAAACGATAAATTTCAACGTGAAAATTAACCGTGAGAGTACAACGGTCCCAAAAAGTAATAAAAGCTTCAGAAAACGAGAGCGCTTCTTCAGCTTCATTTACCACAAATTGTGCCCCATCTAAAGCGATTCTGCCGGATGTTTTACCTACAAGGCTTTAAAATTAATAACCGCATGTAAAATGAATGTAGATTCAGACTGCGGAATTGTCGAATCAGTAGAAAAACTTTAGAAACCACTGGAATAGCTACTGAAGATCCGAGTTCCTTTGAATTCAAAGAAGAATCGAGAATCGAATGTAAACAAGTATTGTATACGGAAATCGGATTCTGAATTTCGGAATGAGTCGATTTTGCCAATTGTGAAGTAGAAAGAACCTCTCTATGTAATACGAAATGCACGCTCGCAATCTATGCAACTACGCCGGTGTATACACAACCTGAGTTGTCAGAGCATCCTGAAATTCCGCAAATTAAAATTGTGTTGAGTGAAAAAGAATTATTAAAATCACTCTGTGTTAAGTGTGAAATAACCGGCTACACCGCCACATTGTCTTTCAAAGCTTGGAGTAATGAAGGTTACTGACTGTGTTCCGTCACCTGAAACTGCCCGTAATTTTAGATGAAAGCAAAGTTCGTCCTTTCTAAGCAGTTCCAAATTTGTAAGACGCATAATGAAAGAACAAAATGTTTAAAATGGGAAAGAGTAGAACAATGCACAAAATCACAGTATATGTTAAAAATTTGATATAAAAATCTAAAGAACAGTCACATAAAACTGCATAAAAAGTGTAAATAACATAGAGTAAAAACCAGGAATATGCACAGTGAATTTGCAATTTATGTAAAAATTTAACCAGGAGGGAAAGTTTAAGGCACAATGCAATAGAATGCTTAAGTCTTTGCTAAAACTTCGAAACTGCTCCCGAAAGCTGAATATAGACAGAAAACCTCAAATAAGCATAAAATAAAATGCTGTGTGCTCTGCTGTCATTCTTTATTAGGATAACAGTAGCATATATAGGGGGAAGCTGGGCCACTTTTTTGCGTTTATATGGGAAAGGTTAGGGAAAACGAGGGTATATGCTAGGTTGAGAGGCCCTTCAAGGAGGAAAAATGCGTTTATATGGGGATGATGGGGACTACGAGGATCGATGCTAGGCTAGATAGAGGTTGAAGGAGTGGGGATGCGCTTTATATGAGAGATACGAGGAATACGAGGAGAAGTGTTAGACTAGATAGAGCTTGAGATGTGGAATATGCGTTTATATGAGAAAGATAGAGAAAACGTGAGCAGATGCTAGGATAGACAGATGCTGAAGCAGGGGGAATATGAACATATATACAGGAGAGATAGGGGATACGTGGAGAGGTACTAGACTATTCAGGGTTTGAAGGGTAGAGTATGGCTTTTTATATGAAGAGACGAGGAAAACGAGGGTATATACTAGGTTGAGAGAACCTTCAAGGAGGAAAGATGCGTTTATATGGAGCAGATAGGGAAAACGAGGAGAGTTCCGAGATAGAACAGGGACTGAAGGAGGGAGGGGTATGCTTTATGCGACAGAGATACGGTATACGAGGAGAGGTGCTAGTGTAGACAGAAGTTAAGAAGTAGGGTATACGCTTATATGAGGAATGTATGAAAAACGGAGACAGGCGGTATTATAGACAGAAGCTGGGCCACTTTTGCGTTTATGTGAGAAAGCATAGGGAAAACGAGGGTAGATGCGACGGTTCAAGGAGGAAAATGCGTTTATAGGGGAGAGAGAGGGAATACCAGGGCTGATGCTAGGCTAGTCAGATGCTAAAGGAGGGAGGGAGACGCTTTATACGAGAGAGATAGGGAATACAAGGAAAGATGCTATACTAAACAGGACTTGAAGGGTAGAATATGGCGTTTTTATATGGGAGAGCTAGCAAACCGAGGAGAGGTATTAGACAGGAAGGTTTGAATGACAGAGTATGCGTTTATATGGAGAGACGAGGAAAACGAAGGTAGGTGCTAGGTTGAGAGAGTCTTCAAGGAGGAAAATGCATTTATATGAGAGCGGTAGGGAATACGAGGAGAGGTGCTAGTCTAGACATGGGTTGAGGAGTAGAGTATACGTTTACATGGGAGAAATATAGAAAACGGGAGTAGTACAAGGATAAACAGGGGTTGAAGGGGGAGGAGGAATGTAGGTTTATACGGTAATATAGAGAGTAATTAGATTATAAAACATTTCTCATCCAACGTTACAACACTTTTGTATACTTTTTTCTAAACCTTACAAACTTTTTATATTTTAAACAGTAGTGCACGAGACGGAGAGGGACAAACTGTATATCGGTTTACAGTGAAGTATACGTCCTAACTTATCCCCACCTTGTATGCTCTGGATCTTCTCATTGTCTATTCATTCCTATCATCATCTAACATAATCACGTAACAAGACGTAACACAACGTGACATAACAGCAAGACAAGACGTTACACTACGTAACATAAGCACGTAACCACGTGTCAAGACGTAACATCACGTAACAAGACGTCATACTAAGTAACATAAGCACGTAACCACGCAACATCACGTGACATCTCGTAACCAGAAACGTCACACGACGTAACAAGACGTACCAACCATGTAACCCCGTAACAAAACGCAAGAACAACACGTAACCAACCCATTGCTAAGGCAATCTAAACTAATTCATCCTTCATAACTTAGACAATAAGTACGAGGGCCTAGCCTGGATTAACCTGACCAATCCCAAACGTTCCTCTCATCATCTATTCTACTCAGTCATCGTCTAACCTAATCCGGCTAACCAGAGATAACCTCGACTTTCTTTTAGTGAAATTGCAATGTTTTATTCAGGTTTTATTATTCGAGAGTTTTAATTGAAAAGTTTACGTCAACATACCTTTATTTTAGTTCGTTGTAGGCGTCTCTCCCCTTTTTATCTAAGCTTGAGACTAGCACTAGGATTGCTCCTAATGGCAGGGTTACCACCTTCCCTTCCATCTTCTTCTTTCTTCATCAGTCATCAGCTAGTTGCATACAGCACACGGAAAACCTTCATTTTTTTTAGGATTGTAGACTCACGAGAAAATCTTCACCTTTGACTTACATTCTTTTAAACGCTGTTTGTAATGCTGTAATGTCCATACGCATATGTCGTTATTCCATCCTCAGCAATAACTCTTTTATCATCAAACGGAGTCAATGTGATTTTATTCACTTGCACTGTGGCAAAACAATGCTCCCGAGATAGGATCAGATTCATGGGTGTTCTGATGATTTCTCCGGTTTTAAGACAGTCAGCATAACTCTCAAATGTAATGTACTGATTAATAGCACTACGTTTTATGCCTTTAATCTTTTTTATCATTGAGCCATGGATATCTAGGGCATACATCTTAGGTCGTAGCCCGACAAAGCGCTGGATGATTTTACCATTAGCCTCATCTTTAAATTTTCCCAACACCTTGTTTAGAGCTGAATAGCATATATGGTTGACAGGGTAATCAGCTGTATCTAGGTGTTCGAGAAAACGTAGCTTGTCCTGGTACACATCTTAGTCATCACACGATGAATGAACGAATCAGTATCCATATACATGGGCTTCAGGTTTTCAGATCCATAATATGGCAGCAACACATCATAATGATAGTGGTACATTAATGTCTTGGAGATATCCAACACCTTCATTCCAATGTATATAGGCTTGTTGAATACGATCTGACGAGAGGCCATATGTACAGAGGCTAGATTAGCAGCATATATTGTTCGATCGATAAACGTAGGCTTTGCAATTAACTTTTCCAGAGTCTTCTCATTTGTCACCAGTTGTATATCCATACGGTTACGAAGGTTTTCCATTGTTTTTCCAAACATGGCGTTGTTAAACAGTTTATAGAGGTCCTTCTCAAAATCATTTGCAGCCTTTTGTCGTAGTGTGTTGTTAAATTCCACATACGGTTTTAACCACTGTGACTGGCGGAATTGTAGCACACGATGAATTTTTGTTAACCGTAGTCCATGATTAAGTGCTTGCTTCAAAGTCATCTAATGTACTACATACTTCTTTCGTGATCCAAGGTGAGGAATTAGCTTCTTTGTAGTCGAATCCTTTGGTTTCAGACACTCAGGCAGGAATGGTAAATCATTATGCAGATCATGGAGTTCAGCAGGATACTCGATGTCAACTTCTAATATGTATCCATGAGGATCATCTTCTTCTAGTCTTTCTAAGTTTATTTCTTCAGGTGATATCCACTCAAATCCACCAAAAGGAAGGGCGTGACACATTGTCCAACCATATTGGTTATTAGCGTCCTCGTATGTGATGAATTGGGTTGGTCTCGATGGATCAAACTTGTCCATATACGTGTTGTTAGCCTCTGCATACCGATGGGACACTTGGCATAAACCTCCTCTTATGCCGGATTTCACCATGAGTAGTTGGTCATAATCTTGCAACAGCTCCAGCTCGATTCCAGTATACAGTAACACGGCGTCCCATGTAGGTCCTGGAGAGGTAAAATAATGTGCTGGATCAACTTTGTGTGTTTTGAGAATTTGCTCTCTGAATGTCTCAAAGACATCAGCTAGAAGAAGAACATCAGTTATTAAGTAGAGGTCACTGTATTCTCCCAGGTTTCTCACATTGAACAGTCTTCATACATTTCTAGCATGTTCGTAGTCAGCATCACTAATTCCTTCTTCATTCAGTTTATTGTAGAAGTAGTTCTTAGGAGGCAGGCAGGTCTCGTTCAAGACATCCCATGAAGTGACGTAATCATAGGGAAATACACCCTTACGTGTCATCAACTTCATCTTGTCTTCTCCAAAGTGTTTCAGTGTTTCAGGGTACGATGTTAGATTCTTGACTAGCTTATCCAAGCTTGTACTGAGAAACCGAAAACTATCTACAAACCGAAGCTTTATATCTCCTACATACTTGGAGAATGATATATAGCTTTCTTCAGAGCTAGGAATTACTTCCACCCGCTCACTTGTACATCCCAGCTCCTTAACAATGAAGTGTGAGTCATACCCGCTGAGGTTGTGTATGAAGACTGGAATATATTTAGGTGTTTTACAGGCTAAATTACATTCATTATGTAGACTTCCCCGATATTCACCACTGATGTGATCATGGTCGCGTACTTTATAGTTCTCTTCAGTAAAGGTTTTTCCACACAAGTAGCATACTGTAGAGGCGATGAAATCCATCTGTTGTTGATCTGTAAGTTTCAGAGGCATGACGAATTTGTATATATTATTAATCTCCTTTGCAAGGAATGACAGGTATTCCATAAACTTCTGAGCAGCATCAACACCACGATATACATAGGGATGCTTAGGAAGACCAGTTTCCAGATGTTCAACGTTGGTTGATGGTTTAACGTAAACGCAGAAACTCATGGGAACATGCTGCTGATAAGGGGATGTATATGAAGTTTCAGGATCGGGTATGCATGTATGACATGGAGCGAGAATGCTTTCAAAGTCTGCATAGATGACGTAAGGTAGTTTCAACATCCTTTCAAAAATTTTAAACTGTACAATTGATTTCTCCTTTGTAGGCATAACTACCCTTGCAACACCATGCTGATTACAGATGGTGGCATGTTCTTGTAGCTTTTCCAGTCCACTTTGTCCATATCGATCGTCAAAATGTGTAAAACAACGCTTACAGGTATAAACACGTCCCTTACATTTGGTTTTCTGACGTCGAATAAATTTTTCAAAATTCTTTATATAAACGTAGTGATGTCTACCACTACTGTCACTCAATAGTAGATCACGATGGTGAGCTAGTTCAGTCTCAGCGACCTTTATCGGATACACTTCATGCTTCTCATCCAGGCCAAGACGTTGATAGACATCCTGTTAAGCTTCTCAAATTTAGGTATTTGAGAAAGTGGCGTAGGGTAGGAAACGCAGCTGAAGTCGTACTTATCTTGGAGTTGCTCGTATTTGCTCACCCGTTGTGCATCCTTCTCAACGAATTTAGCTAATACAGAATACATAAAGCATAGCTCATCAGTTAAATTCTGGATGTTAATGCAGGCTTTTCTTGCTTCAACAGATGGCGGTAGGTGTATGTAACTACTTCCCCGTAACGGATTGTACTTGTTAATACAAAGACGAACTCCTTCCACAGCAAGCAAAGCCCAGTTGCTACCCTTAAGTTGCGATTCCTCCATTTCAGTAACCATCTTCTTCATTTTCGTTTCCAACATAGAGTCCAGGTCCGTTTCTAGGAAAACAGCTTGATTCCGTGTTTTAAATGTTTTGTCACAGATTTCTCCGACACTGTTGACAAATCTACACTCAGCTATCAGATTAATTTTCACACTTTTGTGAATACCAAGCTCTTTATGTACAGCCTGGATTATCCGCTGTTTCGCCTCATACAGGTACATATTCAGGTCCTTAGTTGATTCATATCGTATAAAATATGATTTCAAGCGTCCATTGAATGAAGTTTTACATTCTTTCATGTCACAGTCATCCATGATAGAAAATATCTCTTGCTTAGCCGGTTCTAATCTACGTTTCTTCTCAGGTCTGTTTATTTCACACGCATCTTCGTGTCGGCGACCCTTATAACTGTCTTTGAAGGCTACGTTACAATATTTACACTTGAAGAGCTTTTTACAACGTAGCTCATGTCGTCTTTTATCATATCCACGGAGGAACTTCTTACAGCATTTACCACAAGAATATCCTGAGGCACTAGGAATGATATCCTTATATGAGGACTTATTCATTTTTCTTCTTGATATAATAACGTATTAATCTTTCTTCAAGGAAATGTACGCCTCTTTACCTTGATAACACTTTAGAAGGTCGATTATTTTCTGAGAGAACAGTGATGTTAACACCTCAGAGATGATCAACAGAATGAATTTCAATGCTAGAGATCGCCCTATTTATAGAGGAAGCACGAACCTTTTTGGATCAATTATATAACGTATTAACCCTTCTTCAAGGAATTTTGCACCTTTTCACCTTGATAACACTTTAGGAAGCCGATTATTTTCTGAGAGAACAGCGATGTTAACACCTCAGAGATGATCAACAGAATGAATTCCAATGCTAGAGGTCGCTCTATTTATAGAGGAAGCACGAACCTTTTTAGATCAATTATACTGAATATTAATACTAGAAAACGGTGACGAAGCGTGTAAGCTCTTATATTTCAATTCGTGTTACACTGATGTTCGAGCGTCTCCGTATAGCTTCGTGTGCTTAGAGAAAGTGTAATGTATTGTGAGGATGATGTATTGTTCGGCTATAATCGTACAGAGTCGGGTGCTTGACTCGTGAAGGTGATGAACGATCCGTTGACCGAGCAAGAGGCAAGCATTCCCCCTGCGCAACGAACCCTAGAAGCAAAAAAGATGCGAATGAAAGGAAATCGCGGTAGCAGCATACGCCACTCAGGCATTCGCCTGCAGACAAGGGAAAACTACGAAAAATCCATAACCAGAGTGAGCGAGCAATGGGAATCGAACTAGGGAGACCTTCAGATTGTTGACGTTAAAGATGTGAATTATACAGAATGGAAGGAAATCGTGACAGCATACACATCTCAGGATTCGCCTACAGACCAGGGAAAACCACGAAAAATCTCAGGCTAGAGTGAGCGTCGAACGGGACTCGAACCAGGGGCTCTAGAAGCATGCGTGAAAGATATAAATGAAAAAGATAAGGGAAAGGAAAACGGAATCAATGAGAAACCACCCAGGTGTTCGCCTGCAAACCAAGACAAACCATAAAAAATATGATGTAGGAGTGAGCAACCAATGGGTATCGAACTCCTGAACCCTAAAAGCACACTAAAAGATGCAAATTATATAGAATGAAAGGAAATCGTGATAGATGAGAAACCACCCAGACATTCGCCTACAGACCAGGCAAAATCATGAAAAATATGATGTTAGAGTGAACAACCAACGGCAATCGAACGAGGGAAACCATCAGATTGTACACGTGAAAGATGTAAATCAAATAAAATGAAAGAAAATCGTGATGGATGGGAAAACCACTCAGGCATTCGCCTGCAGACCAGGGAAAACCATGAAAAATCCCAGAATAGAGTGAGCGACCGACAGGAAAATCAAACAAACGACTAGAAGCACACGCGAAAGATGTAAATCAAATAAAATGAAAGAAAATAGAAATCGATGAGAAACCACTCAGGCATTCGCCCGCAGACCAGGGAAATCGAGAAAAATCTAATGTCAGAGTGAACATCCAACGGCAATCGAACCAGGGAGATCTTCAGATTGTACAGTGAAAGATGTAAATTATATAGAATGAAAGGAAATCGCGATAGATGAGAACCCAGCCAGGCATTCGCCTGCAGACCAGGGAAACCCGCGAAAAATCTGAGGTCAGAGTGAACAGCCGATGGTAATCGAACCAGGGAGACCATCGGATTATACACGTGAAAGATGTAAATGAAAGGGAAAGTAAATCGCGATAGATGAGAAACCGTCATGTCAAGTTCTTTATCTAGTACAATTGTGCTTTCTTGCATTTTATTGTCAAGTTTTTTTAGCTAAACTATTTACATTTTCCTGTATTGTGTTGTCTGTCTCCTTAGTTAAATTATCATTATTTTCCTTACACTGTTGTCTCTGGTTTCCATTTTGTTAGTCAGTTCTACGGCTAATGTAATTAATTTCATTAACATGCGCTCTAATGTTCCCTCATCTACTTTATCTCCTTCTGCTTTTGTATTACTAGCTAAACTACTAGTTGCTCTTTCTCTTACTTCTACTTCTTTTCCTACTTCCACATCTTTAGTATTCTTTGGATTTTCTACTTTACCCATTTTTCTAATATTTCTCAAAATTATTTACTTCTATTGATATGAATTTTCTTTGTAGAACGGTCTTATTTTTGTTGCTGTGCAGTTGGTATGACCTGTTGAATCCTTTGGTCTTGGAGTCATGTGGCCATCAATGCTTCAACTTGTTTCTTGGAAGGGGGGATGTAGATTGAGTTTCCGTCGTCGTCTTCTTCTGCTTCTTCTCTTCTCTCTTTGTTCTTCTTCTGGAATCTGTCATCGTGTTGCCTTCTTTTGTTAGTGAACGTTTATTTCCTGTAGAAATTGGTATGCTTCGATGTTTCTATTTCTAATTTTGATGCTTCTCTTCCTATTTGAGGCACAAGTTGGGTGCCACTTTGTAGAGGGAATAATGTGCAGGTTGGATTGTGCGTTACTCGTAGCAGTTTTCAGGGCGTCTTGTAGATTTGCTACTTCGATGTGATCCAGCGTTGGTTAGTTCTGTGCTAGTTTCCATTTCTGGACTCCTGTAAACATATACTTATCTCTACGGTAAGTATCCCGGGTCGTAGCATCTGAAGAGAATAAAAATATTTTGATACAGAATTCACTTCCCTTTTATTTCACACTTAATAAAACAAATTTCACAAAAACAAAATATACTGATTCACTTTGTATTACTTTTAAACAGAGTATTTTAGTAATCCTTAAACAAATATAAATGATAAACTGATATCATCGTAACAATATTTCGCGTGTTGCCTAACGCGGCTTCACCCTGAGGATGGCAGCGAAAGAGTGGGTTCGTAGCTTGGCGTCACTTTCAGGCTTCATGCATTTACGTCGCATATTGCTATAGAACTGGATTTTATGCGATGCTATTGCTAGCTTAGTCTGTCTCTATGTATGTTTCACTTTGGTTGTATTTAGGGTTAACAATCTGCTTATCATTGTTTAACATTATTAAGGTCACGATAACCTAAATGCAATTTTTATTATTATGAAGTTTCGATATAATTTGAATTTAATTATACTAAGTTCATTTCTAACTTTCTTTTTACTCTTAATTTTCTCGATCTCTACCGATAAGCCTTTATCAATTCTTATCTGATGGCATGCTTCTTTAGGAGTTCTGTATATGCTGTGCAACATAACCTATGTGGTTGGACATATTAAAATATCATCTCAGATCGGAATATGGAATGAGGGAGACCTGGGGTGAAACGGGGGATTTCACAAACACCTAGGTCTTTGCTTATACAAGAAACTGTCCCTTCATACGTGAGGTACGGGCAAAAGCTAAATTTACATGGAATTCGTTTTAAGATCCATCAAGAAAAATGCACGTAGGTTTTATATTGCATATAGGGCCAGTAAGCGTCGGGCAACATGGGACTCCTACAAGTAATCTCAGTGGAAGAAAAAAAACGAGATTAAGAGGGTCTCCGAGGAGTTTTCAAGACTAAAAAAGTTAAATGTGCTGTCTTTTCTTTTGAGCCCTATAAAGGCGCCGGCGAGGAATGAGCTCCTCCTAGCTCTTCTTCAACAGGCTAGTAGATCATTTCTCCTCACCTTGAGCATTCTCAGAACTTTTTACCATGGAGCATATTTATCGTCTCTGGAGGCAGGCCATTCCTAAGCTGGATAGACAACCCTTAATGCAGGCCTAAGGATTTTATTCCTATCATTCTAAAATCCTGGTTGAAAGCTCTGCAAATGCTGGTAGAAGGACGCGGTGTTGTTAATAGGCCCAAACATCCACATTAGTATGCCTATTGGCCAGATAAAACCACCGAATCGGCGCTCCACCAGCTAAAAGTAAGATTGAAAGGGGCGCTGGACTGTAGAGAACTGGCCATGGCAGTTTTCCGGGAAGGTACTTTTAATCATATGACTTTAGGCAACATTGAGAAATATCTGGAGCATAGAGGAGCCAATTCGATTGTTAGGGACTGGATTATTACCTCCTTGGAAGAACGTAGTCTGTGGTGCCTCTGTGAGTGTGATCACCAAGGCATTACTAACCCGGGACTCCCACAAGGAGTAGGTCTGTCATCCACTCTGTGGAGCTTGATGGTGGATGAACTACTGGAAGGCGGCGCCGTGGCTGAGTGGTTAGACCGCTCGCCTCCCACCGAGGCGGCCCGGGTTCAATTCCAGGGACCTGCATGTGGGATTTGTGGTGGACGAAGCGGCGTCTGGGCGGGTTTTCTCCGGGTTCTCCGGTTTCCCCCACCATTCATTCCACCAACTGCTCCATCATCACCTTTCCTTTCATCCATTTCACCAACATTTCGTTTCATCTACTTCCTTCATCCCATACCAGGCATCGGGCTGATCACCCATCCTGGATGCTCTGTCTGATCCATGAGTGTCTGCTCCTCGACGGGCCTCTGACCCCAGACATCCGCTTGTAAGTCCTGGGGGTGTAAGTCCTAAACAGATAATGAATGAATGAACTACTGGACAGACTCAACAGGGGGACACATGCCCAGGGCTATGCTAATGACATATGCCTTGCAGCAAGTGGGAAATTCCCAAGTACTGCTTCGGAGCTCATTCAAGGTCCTGCATACTCTAGAGGAATGGAGTAAGGAAAGAGACTTATCCGTTAATCCGAACAATTCTGAAATAATGATCTTCATAAGGAGGAGGAGGAGGAGGAGGAGGGGTGGTTCGGTTGGTAGAGCCCCTTCTGTTTGAAAAGAAATTGAAGCTGTTCGAAACGGTATCTAGGAGTTATCCTGGGCGCTGAGCTGAGCTCTATAGTCAAGTCATGTTGGTAATAGCCAAGAATCCAGGGACAGGCCGCTCTCAAGGCTGGAATACCGACGAGATTCACGGATGGCTCCCGCTTTGGGAGCAGGACTGACACTGGGGTCTGGGTTCCTAGGATAAGGCTTGGCATTCCCCTTGGGAATTTCACCACCGTTTCTCAGGCTTATATATACCGGGCGAGTCTTCTCAACCTGCGAATTGAGAAGTTTTGCAATCCCGGCTTTGCACAGCCTATGCCGTAAATACTATCCACTGCATTGTCTCGTATCAATTTCGGCCGAAATGACTGCTCTGCACCGCTCTGCGTGCAGTGACTTGCACTCGTAGCGCAACAGTGGCGCGTTGGCCTTCAGTGGTGAATGTTCCAGGTTCAAATACTGCCATTTGAAGGTACCTGTTATGTTTAGTAAATTAGCGACAACTGACAGTTTGGCATGGAAGTGTTCGTTTCATTTAATTAGTTTAATTATGTGAATTTCATTAAAACATAACATGTTACTTGTTAGAATATGCTTTAATTAACATCATAAATAAATACATATAACGTTGTGTGTATAACTTACAAACATAAGGCACCATTAATAATATTTTACCATTTAAATATTCTTTCATACAAAAGAATACCAATAAATTGTTCTGAGAGTTTACAAGATGCAGTATGTATGTACAAACTAGATAACGTTTGCAAGCCCATAGTATGTTTGTGAACCTCTCTGGTTCCCAAAGTAGTGGATTTAACAGTGATTATGGCATCATGCCGGACCATCACACAGATAAACCTTTACAATTTAACAGTTTCCTCTATAATAGGCTGTAATAGGTGTTGGAACTGGCCACCATGCCGGCCAGCGGATGCAAGATCTCAGTTTAACCATCATCGCCAGCCCAACCCGGCGCAACATGGCTGGTTAAATGTCACAACAAGCTAAGACGATGCGTTCCTTGAGCTGTTGAGGGGTTATTGCCGCTCTTAGTACCGATATCTTTTAGATAGCCCCATAATAAGAAATCTCATGAAGTTAGTCTGGTGAGCGTACTTGCCACCCTATTGGTCCATGTCGTCCGATACATCGCTCAGGATAGGTTGCATCCACATAATCCGTTACACGAGTGGGCCTAATGAGTTGGCGCTCAATCATGCTAGTACCACACATAGTTAGTCGGTTTTGCAACTGCACTTCATCCATTAGAGTAGGCAGCTAGTGTTGTAGGAAATGGATATAGCGATTCCCAGTGAGTTGGCCATCATAAAGTTGCGGGCCTATTAATGATCACCGAATATACCAACCCAAACCTTGAAACCTCATCGGACTTGTAAGGCCGCCTCTCGTATCCAATGTAGGTTTATAGTGCTCCAGTAATGCATGTTGTAGGATTTACATGGCCTGTTTTGTGGCACCCTGCTTCGTCTGTAAATATTTACAATTGCCAAAAAAAATGTGGAGCTCGTTCAGTTTGGCGTATGATCCACCTAGCGAACGCCATTGTCCGTCCATGGTCCGGCTGCAGTAGTTCCTGGTGTAATTGAAGATAATAAGGATGAAACTTTGCATGCTGTAGTATTCTCCACGCGGAAGATTGGCTAATATTGAAATACATGTGAATGTCCCACGCACTACACTGCGGATGCTGAATGACATAGTCACACGATCCGTTGTTGTTTGGCCACAGACAGGGTGATTTCTTCGTGGTGTATTGTGCACTGTTCCTGATTCCAGAAGGCGGTTCGCAACTCGCAAAAACGTGTGATCTGTAGGAAGTGTTATCTGCGGAAACCTATGATGGTATAGACGACGTAACTCCGTTGCATTCTGCTGCGCTTCCCCGTATACTAACAGCGTGTCCAGATGCTCTCTATTCGAAAACATTGTTCCACAGTGAGCACGAACGGCTGGATCTTTATATTTATAGGCAAATCTACTTTCTAGTGCATTCGGAAATAAATCATAATTTGTTAGAAAGTTCTCGAAACTTGAACAGAAATTAATAAAAAAAACATTTATTCACAGACGTAATTTGAACTTCCAACCTTTTCCATGACTTTACAGCATGTACAATTGAGCTACTAGAGCACGTCAACAACGAGCACCACCGTAGCCCTAATCAGCGGGCTGGTGAATGCGGTGTATGCACCTGGATGTTGCATCGTCTGTAAAACACCGGTTGCCTAGTTACCAATCCCCAGGATGGGAGAACTCACGCGGTATATGCAATTTTAGCCTGTGTTATGTATATTTTCTACAGTGTCATGCAGATGGGTGGAGGTGAATACCTGTTTAGATTGCCTAGTAGAGGTCAAAACTGTATCCAAAATGGTGTGGCAATTCCAAACGATGTTGCATAGACTCTATGACAACTGTCCAGATACCGTTGTTGGGTTCCCAGGTATGTTGGTATTAGAGTACATGAGATGGCAATACGCTTGCAAGAGGGGTTCGGGGTTGATTTAATAGGACCGAACACTTCTGCGGTGTGTCTCCCGGAAGTGCCAAGTGTGAAATATCCCAGCTCACTGTAAGGGTTCGTCTTGAGATCTGGACTAAACAACTACCATCATGCAAGCCCATAATTTGATCTCGGGTCCTGGCGGAAAACAGAGTGAGTTTCTCCTGAATTTAACTAGATTTAAGCTCAGAGGAATTGTTGGTTATCTTGCAGCCAACAACATTTTGCATAAGCATTTACACATAATATGACTCATGCAAGACCTTTTATTTAGGAAATGTGGTAGGGAGTATGAAGCCACCAAGCACATACTATGCGAATGCGAAAGACTCGCTTTGCATCGATGTGTATCCGTAGGTTTTTTTTATGGAAGCTGAGGATATAAGAAGGGCGGATTGTAATTGTGTGCCCACTGGATTCGAGAGTTGAAAACGAAACACTCTTATTCCTTCAGACCATTTGCTTTTGCAATTTAGTTCCGCGCAATACGGCGCTTACCTTTAAATTTCGGCATTTACCATTAGGCACGCCCGCTATGACTCGACATTTTTGGAACCGGGTGTCTTGTCCTTGTCTCGAGTGTATGTATCACCTGTGGTGCCGTATGTAGTAAGAACGGTCGTTAACGCTATTTTATAAAGATAGAGTGTTACATTCTACCCAAAAATAGGATACAGAGATTTCAGTGGAAATACTTGTTTTGAGGCTCCCTGCATCCAAATAAAATTATCTTAAGAAAGAGATTCACACACGCGCGTCTGTGTCTGTGAACTGCAGAATTAAAAAAACGGAATGTCGGTTAAATAACAAACGTGCTACTTAAGTTCAGTGTTTTCCAAGGATGGGCAAGGAGTTTTCATGAAAATCGCACTACCCCTTACGTGAAAAAGATTTTCGTTATTTTTTTATTTTCTCAAAAATGGCTCTGATATAAAGACATTTGAGTACAAGCTGTATAATCTGAACCTTATGAGAATAGCCTGAGAAGCCCTCTTCATTCTTTTGTATAAATGGTAATCCGTAAGAGGTATACAAAATCTTACTAGTACACAACTACAGAAAGTATATCTCGTCAGAGTAGATTTTGTTTTTTGGTTAATCATTCCGAAACTTCTTTATTATTGGTTTGTATTTACAAATACTTACTTTTTGGTAGTGGTAAGTCGCTATTTGGTTTTCTCGTGACCATGCAAAGAGGGTGGAATTTCAAAGCCATCACATAGCCATCAGCTTGCTAAGAATCCTATAATCTTGTTGCATGCATGATACGGAAAACTTCATAACTAACACCACAAGCACTAGCGTAGCGTAAAAGGGTGGTAAAGGTACGGGGGAACGGAAGAGGCCCTAAAACCGGGGAAGAGCACCACACTCAGGTCAGCCGGCCCCTTTTGATTCTACTGTGACCCCTGGGAGGGAGGGGAGAGACACAAAGGGCGACCACACCGGATGACGAAGGCGCATTCACAGACGGGGTGCCTAATATTTCCAGATCGAATGCCTCCAACGCCGCCCGAGCCCATTCTATTGGTCTCGAGCTTCAAGGGGTCCACCGAATGAGCTCCCGCCCGAAAGCACCCAGAGGTGGGTTCCAGTCGAGCAGTCCCTGGACGACGACGCCAGAATGAAACTTCCACAGAGCGCACAGCCTCCGTCCAGCCGCAACTTGCCGAACATCGTCGCCTCGTCCCATAACCCTGAAGCAGATGACAAGGAAGATGATGGGTATAGGGAGTGAGGTAGAGGAGATTCGAGGTAGAAGATGAACCACCACAGCATTGACCTGTTGATGCGGGAAACCACGAAAAATCAATGGGTCAGATTGGGCGATGGCCGAGGATCGAACACGGGACCTCCGGAATGCGAGTCGCACACGTTATCGCGGCGCCAACTCGCTCGATTAGAGTAGCGTAACAAAAAATTTTGTTTACACATTCTTTCTCAACACATATATACCTAGATGCCCTGCTGCTGACGAATATCGTCGATTAATGCGTCATATTTCCATTGCTTTATTGCTTGTTCGAGAGAAGTTTCAGACAAATAATGAATAATTCTGCTTCTTATTAACATAATATGCTAAAAAGCATACCTGCATTTCAAATACGACCCTCCGTTCCGGTGAGCTTCAGAGTATTTTACTAGGTCTTCATGGTTCTTCATTGCACAGGTAAGAGCAAAGTATTTTCTAAGGATTTAAACCCTAAGTCATCTGTACTTTAGGTAACAATTACTATGCAATTTTCCTGTCAATTTTTCGACTTTCTGAGAAGTATTTAGGACGGGTCCAGATATTTTAAGTTTTAAATATGCCGTTTTTTATTTGAAGGTTCATTTTGACAATGAATGCTTTATTAAAATTACAACGGAATCGAAACTTCCGCTGTGCGTATTAAACTCACGAGAACTTGCTATATTTAATTGCATTAATACATAACTTTAAGAGTCACAGATATTTAACAAATATAACACAAACTCTCACACACTCAGAAGAAAGATAGCACTGTGTCAGTAGACGATGTACTCGCGACATTCTCCAACACAGATTGTCTATCATAGACATGTCTATGTCAAAAATTGCATCGAACATGAGTAGTGCTCTGAACTGAAGGTAGAGAGTATGACAAGGTTATCCAAGAGGCGTCAGAATCCGGCTTCGCTAGGAAAGTGAGGAGGGTAGCAGTGCAACCACATTATTACGAGGAGCGTCCAATCAGTAAGTTTCCCTATTTTATAAAAAAAGTTACACACAATTGATCATGTTGAATTAATTTTATTTATGTTGTACTGTTCTTCTGTTACTTTTCTACATAGTCAACATGTTTTTCCAAGCATTTTTGGGGACGTGACACAAGCTTTTCCAAGCCAGTGTTGTACCAGGTGGGGTCCTGTGCTCGCAACAAGCTGTTCACTGACTTCACTTCTTCATTGGTGTTAAAAGTGCTTACCTTTGAGTTGGAGGAAGATCTGAAAATCACTTGGGGCAAGCTCCGGTGAATACGGAGGATACGAAACAACTTCCAAGTAGAATCTTGGCCAGATGGAGCTCAGAAGATTCAACTAGGAAGTTTTCTCGCATCCTCCATATTCACCAGATCTTTTCCCAAGAGATTTTCACATGTTCCCCTGACTCAAAGGTCATCATGGAGATAAGAACTTTAACACCGTGACGAAGATCAATCAGAAGTGAACAGCTGGTTACGACCAACAGGACCCGACTTCTGGTTCACTTCTGATTCATCTTTGTCACGGTGTTAAAGTGCTTACCTCCAAGATGACCTTTGAGTCAGGGGAACTTGTGAAAATCTCTTGGGAAAAGATCTGGTGAATACGGAGGATGCGAGAAAACTTCCCAGTTGAATCTTCTAAGCTCCGTCTGGGTCAAGATTCTACTTGGCAGTTTTCTCGTATCCTCCGTATTCACCGGAGCTTGCCCCCAAGTGTTTTTCACATCTTCCTCCAACTCAAAGGTAAGCACTTTTAACACCAATGATGAAGACAAATCAGTGAACAGCTTGTTGCGAGCACAGGACCCCACCTGGTACAACACTGGCTTGGAAAAGCTTGTGTCACGTCCCCAAAAATGCTTGGAAAAACATGTTGACAATGTAGAAAAGTAACAGAAGAACTGTACAATATAAATAAAATTAATTCAACATGATAAATTGTGTTGAAGCCGAAATTATAAAGTCAATAATTATCATAATGATCTGGGAAGGATAGCGAAATAAACTAAATAATAAATATTTAAAAATCCGTGCATGTATTAAAAGGAGAAGCATTGGGAAAATTGTTCACTGTTAAAAGCGAGAGAAAGGCCAGACAGGCACGGTTTAGATAATTAGGGACCAGCCCCAGGTATAAAGGGTAAAACCGCTGAAGCCAGTTTTTCCTGGAAATAATGTGTGCAGCTGCACTGACTAGGAAGTGAAAGTCACGAGTTCCTCCTTGTATCGCGCGTGTGGTGAGAACACTCTCGCTGGGGCCCTCTTGGGGTGCGGAACAACATTCTCGTTGAGCTCAGAAGTCTGGGTGTGAACTTGCAATAGGATCGAACGTTCAGCTGTAATTGATAATCCTCGGTCTTGAAAAAGAGACAGCAACATCGTAAGAATTTAAAAGTGATCGGCAAATCTTAAGTCTTATTGTAATGGTGAATAAAAAGTGTTAAAAGAAAGCGTTCGTGTTTCTGTGTACACACACTCACGCAAACCCAGTGATTAAAGTTTCATGCGCAAGCAGCCGTTACAAAGTAAGAACAACTAGGAGGAGAAAAGCAGCAATCGTGAGGCAAAGGTATTGCTTCATTGTTGGAGGACGTAGCGTGTCTGCGTCATATGGCGTCCTACGTAGGGTCCGAATAACGCGGAAGCCGAACAACGTGGAAGATGAACAACGGAGAAGCCGAATAACGTGGTGGCCGAACAACGGAAGCTGAACGACGGAGAAACCAAGGAGACCGGGACAACGCGGAGGACAACAGAAGCAGCATCAAAGCAGGAGTTGCAGGCAGCAGATATAAGGTACTGAGTGCAAAATTTATTTATGTGTTCCAGTGGTCAATGCAGTTAAGGAACGGTAAAATGTTCGAGCAATCAGATGCAAACATGGAAATTCAGGACGGTGATATTAGAACTGTGCAGGATGTAAATAGTAATGTAAATAAGGTTTCTACAAACAGTAGATGTTAGGAATGTACAAAAGCAGGTAGAACAGCCAGGGGGAAGTACGTAAACTAACGAGATGTTAAAGTTAATTATGTCAATGATACAAAATGGTAATCAAAGTTTAAGGAATGAGTTAACAGAAAAAATAGAACAGAGTCAGAAAGAATTAAGGGATGAGATGAAGGCTAACCGGGGTGTAACAGAACAGGGTTAGAAAGAATTAAGGGATCAGATAAAAGCTAATAACCAAAGTTTAAGGGAGGATTTAACAAGCAACTTAACTGAAATTGGGAATAAAATTGAGAACCAGCAGAAAGTCTTAGAAAATTTCAAGGAGGAGTCTAGAAATGAAGTAGAAAACGTGAGAAGTGAGGTTACGGAAAATCAAGAACAGGTTAGAGAAGAAGTCAAAATTGTAAGACAAGAGATTAGTGAAAGGGTAGAAAAAGAAAACGGAAAATTGAGGGAAGAATTAAGTCAGGAATTAGTTAGAGAAAGGGAAGCTACTAGCAAAGAACTAGAAATATACAGAAACAGGATAGAACAGTATGAAAGAGAAAGTAGGAGTCTTGCTGTAGGGATAGATGATGTAAATGACAGACATAAGGAAGGGTTAGAAAAAGTGTACCTATCAGACAATATTGGTAGTTCAGCATGCAGCAATGTAAGTGGAGCAACAGTAAGGAACGAGGCAGCGCAGAATGCGTCAGCTGACCTTCCGATGCTGAATTTAGGTCCAAGCACCTCCAGTAACAGTACTAGTACAAATGTAATTAGAAATGCGCGGTCCACCTATTCAATGGCCTAACCATGTTCTAAGCGAAATTTCACCACCGATTTTTGAAGACGAGAAATCGGATGATCCGAAAGCATTTATTAATAGCATGCAGGAACATTTCAATGTTAAGGGTATACCAGAGGAATACAAGATGACCGTAGTATGGAAATGTTTCAAAGGTAATGCTTCCAATTGGCTGGAATTGTCTGTAGGGCTAGATAACAATTACGGGGCTTTTAAAGAGCTGTTCCTGAATAGATATTGGGGTGGAAGCAGGCAAGTGAGTATACGGTTAGAACTGAGTAATGGCAAGTACGATTCCCGTAAGGACCAGTATATCGTGAATTACTTTATGATAGTGGCAGGAAAATCTAAGATGCTAGACCTACCGATGGGAGAAAGTGAATTAATAAATCTAGTAACTCGCACTTCCCGGAAACAATACAAAACTATATAATTATTGCAAAACCTGTTACAATAGCAGCCATGGTAGAGTTGTTGATCGCTTTGGAGAGGAAGAGAAATCAAGCAGTCCTACAAAATTTTTCGGGCAGGGGGCATATCCAGGAAATGACAAATTTTGATGTGAGCGATAGATACCATGGGCCTGTTCCGAAAAACAATTACAATGATAACAGAAATAACTTTGAAAACAATTATAGGGGAAGAGGTGAAAACTACCGAAGAGAACGGAACGCACAAGTAAATTATGTCCACACTAAAAGATATAATAATGATAGAAGAAAAAGGTCTCCTAGAAACAGACGGTATTCTGGAGATAATTACAGCAATAACTATGACAATAGATATAGACCAAGTTCCCCAAGACAGGATGCGAGACTTAGAAGTGGTAGGAATTCACCAGTTCAGGAAGATAGGATTGACGCGATAAATTCTACTAGACAAATAATGGGAAATAATTACCGTCGTGAAACGAACTAGGGACATTCGCATAACGATATTGGTACAGGAGCAATTAGCAAAGTGTCGGAAAACTCCAAACCCAATCAACTTCGCCTTCAGTGAAGATTGGGAATAGTTCCTATAATGAGAAGTACACGAAAAGTAGGAATAATGGAAGACAACTAATGATAGAGAAGCATAAGGAAGGGAGAGATAGGCCAGGAGCAATCGTGAGGCAAAGGTGTTGCTTCATTGTTGGAGGACGTAGCGTGTCTGCGTCAGTCTGTAGTGTTTTTTTTATATAAAACAGGGAAACTTACTTATTGGACGACCCTCGTAGCTTGTCGCTTTGCTTTATCAGATGCAGAGTAGATATAGAAGGAAATGTCTGTTCGAGAGGCATAGGTTTATGCAAGAAAGCTAAATATTTATTTTTCAATGCATTATAATACTTATGCATAAGTTATTCATCTACATGAAAGATGCTAATTATATTCAAACGTAAAGGAAGCCTGAAAACCAAAATCGGCTAAAACAATGCTTGTCTCAAACTTTACTGTACACACTGTCTACGTTGCCTCCCCTGGTGTTACAACTGATCGTAGGTGAGTTTTTTATTACTGGTGAACTCATCGGGAAAGAAGAAGACTCACATAAGATGCTTTACAGTACACCCCGTAAAAATTCAAATATGTAACAACTAATGTTTGGAAAACGGTTACTACTATAAATATCTTATGTGTTACACTCGCATGACTTTCTCTACTTTTGTACAAACTATTTTTACAAACGCTTATTCTCCATATGCTTCATGTTAATCGAGATATCGAGATGTTAATCTTATTGCTAATTTTCTTGTAGATGCAAGGGGAATTGGTAGGCTTTAAGCGATAGTCAAATATTTTAAGAGCTGGTTGTTATGTGGAGTATTCAATTTTCTTTGCATTACCAGGACAAAAATATAAGAGTTATAGATTTTAACTGTGCAGTAAACACACCGTAGTGATAGCACTGGAAAAATGTTTTTAACACACTGCCTAAATCCCTCGGTATGATCCCTTGTAATGCAAAATTATTTGTCACTGCATTGCAGATTACTTTTACATCATCAATTACAACATCCTGCAGCCAAACCTCATCAGCACACAAGTAAGGTGGATATGGCATAACACCCACATAATTTGAAATTGATTTTAAGTGCAAATCATGGACTAAATGAAGAATTTTAACAATTACTTCAGAACTCCAAGCATCAATATTTATTACAGTTGAAAAAAGTAACTCCATCACCGAGTTGCTTGTGCACTGTGTCTTTTTAACCTCACCAAATATGTCGTTATTTTGGCTCAAGGTGCCAGCAATCACTTTGGCTCTTTCACGGAAAACAACTTCTTAACATTAAAATTAAAACTGGTTCGTTTCTTACTAGGCATTATGAAAAGTCTTAAGACGTAAACCAGTAAACAAAGAACAGAAACCAAAACAAAACACCTAAAAATGGTACTTTAACAAATAATATATGAATGAATAAAATGAAACAGCCCTAAACCGTGGAAACAAAAAATAGAAATTAAAATAGAAACATTTAAAATGCTACTATAACGAACAATAAGATATGAATTAATAAAATGAAACGATCTTACGAAATTGGTTCAAATCAGCATTCCTTTGAAGCAATAGCGGATAGAAGATTCACAAAATCATAGCAGTTCATTTATTTCTCAGTATAAAAAATATTTGACTATCGCTACTATGTCCCCCTTGTTTTGTATTTGCGAGGGCAAATGCCTTTAAGCATATACATATCTCTTAATAGCCGGTTGCTATGTGCAGCACCATTCTCTTTGGCACAGATTAATACTCTTTGCATATCCAAGACAAAATATGAATAACGAATTCCCATTTGAGAAAAACTATTTCAAGTATTGAAAAATTTAAGGGAATAACAAGTAATATCTCAAAATGGTTCAGTCAACAACAACAAAAAATGTATATGAATTAACTTTTGTATTTCAACTGAAGTAGGATTATAGTTGCTTTTGTGCTGCTTTAGTTTTATTGCCCCACGTATGGGTGCCAACTTGAAGTAGGATGTTATATTACGTAATACTTTTACGTAATTTATTTAGCTTCACATAATATTATTAAACATGTTTACAATAAAAATAAGCATATGCAATGACTGTTACATACATTTTAAATAATTATTACATACATATTGTTTCAAGGCGGACTGTTATTGAATTTATAAAAATACAATTGCAATTATTTAGGTATTAAAATACTGCCTCATAACGCTGTCTACATTTTTTGTGTAGTAAAATTTTGTCTAGCTCTTATGGTTTACCAGTTATGCAAAAGTCATTCACAATGAAGAACACTTTCGGAGACATTCCCAGAAAATTCGAGATATACATTTCATTTGTCATGAAAATATCTTAAACATAAGATATTTTAATCAAAATCGTTAGAGCCATTTTTGAGAAAGTTCAAATTTTCCAAAAATGTTCCATGTAAAGGGTAATCTGTGCTGGAGGGATTTTCTTGAAAACCTTCGTGTCGCATCTCTGGAAAATACTGAACCTAAATACTGTAGTAGATAGTATCTTTACGTTATTTGAACCATGCTTTGGGCGTCAATTTGAAGTAGGTTGTATTGAAGGAGTATATTTCATCTGTTGGTAGTCGAACTTGAAGTTCATTGCAACCGCACGTATAGTACCCGCTTTCCGGTAGCCTTCGCCGCAAATGTACTTTCCGGTGGCCTTTGCCCCCCCAAAAAATGTTTAAAAAAATTATCTTTGTAATTTGACTGTTTGTTTAAATATTATATATTTATGTTTGCTTCGGCTGCGTCAGTATTATTGTTAGATACATGCTTCTCTTTGCAGGGTTGTGGTGCGACTGAAGAATGTAGGCTTCCATAGATTATAATTTTACTTCACTCCTTTTATTAATGCTTGACACGATTTAAATAACGCTTCACTGATATAGAGAGCTGTGAGATTATTTTATTAATTACTTGCACTTCTTAACACGTAAACTATTTTCGTCTGACACGAATACGTATTAAATTTCTCGAGAACGCATCTCGCGTCCGGTTAGAAACACTGTCTACAACCAATGCGTCCAGTTATGAGCGTTGTCTACAAGCTACTGAAGTAGGATAGATAGGACAGACCGGGGCCACTTTTTTGCGTTTATATGGAAAAAGATAGGGAAAACGAGGGAAGATGCTAGGCTAGGAGAGCATCCAAGGAGGGAAAATGCGTTTATATGGGGGAGATAGGGAATACGAGGAGAGCTGTCAGGCTAGACAGGGGTTGAAAGGGCAGAATGCATGTTTTATACTGGAGAGATAGGGATTACAAGCTTAGATGTCGACTAGACAGGGTTTGAAAGGTCGGAATATATGCTTTATAAGGGAAAGGATAGGGAAAACGAGGGGAGATGCTAGGTTGAGAGAGTCTTCATGGAGGAAAATGAGTTTATATGGGGGAGATAGGGAAAACGAGGGTAGATGCTAGGTTAGACAGAGGTTGAAGTAGGAGGAATGTGCTTTATATAAGAGTGACAGGGAATTCGAGGAGAAATGCTAGGCTAGTCAGAGGTTGAGTAGAGTATACGATTATATACGAAAGATAGGGAGTAGATGATAAGGCTAGACAGATACTGATGGAGGGAATACGGACTTACATACAGGAGAGATAGGGAATACGGGCAGAAATGCTAGGGAAGACAGGGACTGAAGGTATGTAGGTGTTTTCCAGAAGGGAGGAGTAAGAATTTCAGAGGTACTTAGAACACAAGCACAATATAACTATTTTAGAAGGCAGTTAGAATCTTTTTAGGCACATATTTATCTAACTTTTCAGGTATGCTGATGCTGTTTTAATGCTGCGGAACAGGCATTTGACATCCTCTTACTGGCTTTAAAATATTTTTAGACATAGAAACAGATACGTGTTTTAGGGTATTGATGTAAGCATTTTAACCAGTATACTAGGAATTGTGGAGCATTTTAGTGTTCATTTAGAGACATTTTAGGCACAGGTGCAGGTATTTTTGATATGGACAAGGCTTTCAGGACTTTCTGGTATGAGGCAGGGGAATTTAGGTATTTCAGCAATATTTTGGGAATTGGAGCAGGTAGATTCAGGGTATTCATATAGGCTTCAGAATATTTCGAGGTGTTTTATGATGCTTTTAAGGTATTTTGACTATTTTCAAGACGTTTTGAAAGCTCGTGCTAGGAGTGTTTGTGGATCTTTAAAGGTATTTTAGGTTATGGATGTGGCATAGGCACAGACCATTAAGAGCTCCTGAAGGGCTTTTGCAAAGTGTAGTGGCTGTTTTATTGGCTTTTGGAAAGTGTAGTGGCTGTTTTATCGGCTTTTGGAAAGTGTAGTGGCTGTTTTATCGGCTTTTGGAAAGTGTAGTGGCTGTTTTATCGGCTTTTGGAAAGTGTAGGATATTTTATCGGCTTTTGGAAAGTGTAGTGGCTGTTTTATTGGCTTTTGGAAAGTGTAGTGACTGTTTTATTGGCTTTTGGCAATTGTAGTGGCTATTTTTAGGAGCGCTTTTGGGAAGTGTAGTGGCTGTTTTATGGCCTTTTGGAAGGTGTAGTGGCTGTTTTATCGGCTTTTGGAAACGTAGTGGCTGTTTTATTGGCTTTTGGAAAGTGTAGTGGCTGTTTTATCGGCTTTTGGAAAGTGTAGCGGCTGTTTTATTGGCCTTTGGAAAGTGGGGTGGCTGTTTTATTGGCTTTTGGCAAGTGTAGTGGCCATTTTTATGGTGGCTTTTGGGAAGTGTAGTGGCTGTTTTTATGGGTTTTGGAAAGTGTAGTGGCTATTTTTATACCATTAGAGTTCCTAGAGAGCTTTTTTGAAAGTGTAGTGCTTATTTTTATGCTATTGGCACATGGTTTTCAGGCATTCTCTCATGTTTTATAGAGTTTTCTCTTGTATTACATAGGTCTTATGATGATCTAGAACCATTTCTAACATTTCTACTGTCATATTGGTTGCTTTTGAGGTCTTCTCAATATTCTAACGCTAACATGTAAGAAACTATGTAGAGATGTCTTTTCTAACCCAACCTTAAGCTCTGTTAGTGATATTATTGTTTTTATTCAGCTTTTCTGTTTTTGTATGGTTAATTGTTGGCTAGGTGTATCGTCTTTACCAGTTAATTGATCCTTTATTAGTTAAGGATTGTAAGTGTAGATGTCTGTCCCCTTTATCTAGGTTTGAGACTAGCACTAGGATTTTCTCCTAATAGCAGGGTTAACGCCTCCCTTCCACATTCTTATTTTTATTTATTCTTTAGGTGTCTGCTAGGTGTATACACAGCACATGGGTAAACTTCCATTTCTTGAAGTATTGTGACACTTCCAAGGGTATTTTTTTCAAGGTTTTCATATATGTATTTGAGACTGTTTAAAGGTATTTCAGCTTATGGTATCAGATATGAGTACAGGCTTTTAGGACGTTCTGGTATACTGGAATGATAATTTCAGGTGTTTCAATAGCATTCTGGTGATTGGAGCAGGCCTTTTCAGAGTATTGATACAGGTTTTTAAGATTTTTTCGGAATATTTCGAGGTGTTTTATATTGCTTTTAAGGTATTTTAACATCTATACAGGTATTTTCAGGGTACAGGTGGGAGTATTTAAGGCTCTTTGAACGTATTGTGGGCTATAGATGCGGCCTGAATTCAGGCTTTTAGAGTATTCTGAATGGCTCTTTAGAAACTGTAGCGGCTATTTTTTGGGTATTGGGACATGGTTTTAGAGTATGCTGATGGTGTTTAGAATGATTGAGGTTTTTATTTAACACTTAAAAGGTATTTTATGCTATTGCTTCAAAGTATTTTACCTCTTTTTCAGAAATTTTCAAAGCTTGTACCAGGAGTATTTGAGCCGCTTTAAAGGTACTTTAGCAACGAATCAGGTACTGTCGCAAAAGTTTAAGATTTTTGTGAAATTTTAGGAGTAAATCAGGTATTAACACACGTATTTATTCTGGTTTCAGGACTTGATGTATTTCTTCACATAATTTAATACCTCATGAACATTTATTATGCAGTGTTAGAACGGTTTTATATACTTTTAAAACCCTTTTTTTCTCTAAATTTTCAAACTTCTATATGTTGAGGAGATAGCCTATGAGACCGAGAGGGATAAACTGTGTATCGATTTACAATTTCAGTGTAGAAGTATTCTAAACTAACCTCACACCGATCATCCTAACCCATCCCTACCTTACCTGCTCAAAATCATCTTCTCATTGTCTATTCCATCCTGTAATCCTCTAACGTATCTAGGACACGTAACCATACGTGACAATCATGACGGCCTATTCCTAAGACAATCTATGCTAACCCATTCTTCAAACTCGAACAATCATGCGAGCCTAACTCTACCTATCCCAGACTATCCTAACAATATGTATTCTGCTCAGTAATAATGTAACATAATCTGATACCATTCCTTATAATCTGTCGTACAATCCAGTCCTAGGCTAGCACTGAATATCCTAACCTAGCCTAAGATAGTATAAACAGACTTCACGTCCAGCCTGCTAACAACTAACCTAGCATGTTTACGTACATGTTAACCTATTTCAATCTTAGTCAACAGCCCCTTATAATCTATTCAAAACGGTCGTAACTTAAAGCTATTCGTTAATTCATCCTCTTATTATCTATGACACCATATCATATCCTCACCCAGTCTAATCTCAGCTGCCTCTACACAAGCTATGCTGTCTTGTCTTTAACGCACCTAGCGTAACCTAGAAGAAGAACCCTCTTATATACTGAATGGAGAGTCATCCTAGCCTCATCGGATCCATACACCACTTAAATGTTCTCTTAAATCAAGAACTTTGAATGCTTTAAAGGAATTCGATACCTTCTGCAACCACATTTCTCATGTTCACAGTCAAATTTCCGTACCTAATAACTAGTCCATTATCAGATAGTTTAAGACCATTGAACCGCTTTGTACACTGGTAAAGGTAGTTTTTATGCTCGTAGCAATTCACTATGTTTTACAGTGTTCATGTACGAGGGGTATTTTTTAAGTAAGGTCCGGTCGTCGTTGTAAAAACACTACGAGACAGACTTTCGTCAAATATTTTTTATTCAATTCTTCATGCATTCAGCTATTTCTCCACATAGTCGCCGTTGTTTTTGCGACATTGTCGTAACGAGGGACAAGTTTTTGTAGTCCCTCGTCATAGAAGTCCGCCGCCCGTGAGGAAAACCAATTTGTAACAGCTGTTTTCACTTCATCGTCCGTCTGGAAACGCTTGCCGCCAAGGAGCCTCTTCAGATGCAGGAAGAGGTGATAGTCGCTAGGAGCAAGATCGGGGCTGTAGGGAGGATGATCGATCTGCTGCCAATGAGAGCTTGTGTCTGAACAGCGGTGTGGGGCCTTCCATTATCGTGCAAGAGAATCACTCCGGCAGACAGCAGGTCGCGACGTTTATTCTGAATTGCACGGCGAAGTTTCCTCAAAGTTTGACAATACACGGCTGCATTGATTGTTGTTCCCGGATCCATGAACTCCACAAACAGAATACCACGTCTGTCCCAAAAGACTGTTGCCATAAGCTTGCGAGTTGAGAATGATTGCTTGAATTTCACTTTCGTCGGAGATGTCGTGTGTCGCCACTCCATCGACTATTGCTTGGATTCAACGGTCACGTGGGACACCCATGTCTCATCCCCCGTGATGATATGGTCCAACAATGCATCACCTTCCTCGTGGTATCGGGTCAAGAACGTTAGATCACTGGCACATCTCTTTTCTTTGTGTTCCTCTGTCAGCAACTTCGTAACCCATCGATTGCACAATTTTCTGTAGCCCAGGATTTCTGACAGAATTCTGTACAGAACAGACCTTGAAACCTGCGGAAAATGCAATGACAGTGTGGAAACGGTGAACCGTCGGTTGGCATGGATTTCGGTGTTTACGGCACGCACAAGATCCTCGCTAATGACAGATGGTCGGCCCGAGCGCGGTTCGTCATGCACGTTCTCTCTGCCTGCCTTGAATAACCTCACCTACTTACGGACTTTGGTATCACTCATGGCTTTGGGGCTATAAACTTCACTAATCTGGCGATGAATTTCTGCCGCTGTCGTGTTCCTTGCTGTCAAAAATCGAATGACCGATCTGATTTCACACCCGGCGGGTCGCGCGATCGTCGTAAACTTTTCCATCACACTGTACGGTGCACACTCCACTGCCTACCTGACTCCAACTGCTGTGACACTGTGTGCAAGGGATGCCGGGATTGACTGCGCATGCGAGAAAGTACAGTCGCCTAATTCTTCCGACGATACGGGGCAGCGGACCTTACTTAAAAAATACCCCTCGTATGTCTTCGTAATTACTGTGGGCACTTCTATACGAATAAAAGGAAACCGTATAAGCATTAAAGAATGACCATCACCTTTCTTAGCACCACAATCATTCCCAAAAACCCTCCAAACACTTTAACCATCTTCCTATCACAAACAACATTACTTCCAATTACACCATAACCTTATACTACCACCGTCGCCACATGGATCTATTAACAACATAAATCTACACTGTGACTATCGCATAAGTCCATTAGCACCGTTATAATCTAATCCCTGAATCCTCACCATCGCCGCCACAACCATCATAACTATAGTAATTCCTGTTTACGCCATAATTCTGCACTGTCACCTCAGCCATCATCTCCAAAGCCAACAATCCTATAACCATCTTCCTATTACAAATACCATTACTTCCAAATACACCATAACCCTGAACTACCACCACCGCCACATGGTTCAATTACCACCATAAATCTACACTGTAATTATCGCATAAGTTCATTAACACCATTATACTCCAATCCCTGAATCCTCTCCATTACACCACAACTATCACAACTATAGTCATTACGATTTACACCATAGATATACACGGTCACCTCAGCCATCATCTCCAAAGCCAACAATCCTATAACCATCTTCCTATCATAAACACCATTACTTCCAATTGCATCATAAGCTTATACTACCACCGCTTCCACATGACACCATTAACACCATAAATCTACACTGTGACTACCACATAAGTCCACTAGTACCAGTATACTCTAATCCCTCAATCCTCACCATCGCCGCCACAACCATTACAACTATACTCATTCCTGTTTACGCTATAACTCTGCACTGTCACATCTGCCATCATCTCCAAAGCCAAAAATCCTATAACCATCTTCCTATCACAAACACCATTACTTCCAAATACACCATAACCTTATACTACCACCGCCGCCACATAGGTCTATTAACACTATAAATCTACACTGTAACTATCGCATAAGTCTATAAACACCATTATATTCTAATCCCTGAATCCTCTCCATCACCACCACAACTATCACAACTATAGTCATTACGATTTACACCATAGATATACACAGTCACCTCAACCATCATCTCCAAAGCCAAAAATCCTATAACCATCTTCCTATCACAAACACCATTACTTCCAAATACACCATAATCCTGTACTACCACCGCCGCCACATGGCTCTATTAACACCATAAATCTACACTGTAACTATCACATAAGTCTATTAACACCATTATACTCTAATCCCTGAAACCTCTCCATCACTACCACAACCATCACAACTATAGTCATTACGATTTACACCATAGGTATACACGGTCACCTCAGCCATCATCTCCAAAGCCAAGAATCCTATAACCATCTTCCTATCACAAACACCATTACTTCCAAATACACCATAATCTTGTACTACCACCGCCGCCACATGGCTCTATTAACACCATAAGTCTACACTGCAATTATCGCATAAGTCCATTAACACCATTATACTCTAATCCCTGAATCCTCTCCATTACACCACAACTATCACAACCTATAGTCATTACGATTTAAACCATAGATATACACGGTCACCTCAGCCATCATCTCCAAAGCCAAGAATCCTATAACCATCTTCCTATCACAAACACCATTACTTCCAAATACACCATAAGCCTGTACTACCACCGCCGCCACATGGCTCTATTAACACCATAAATCTACACTGTAATTATCGCATAAGTCCATTAACGCCATTATACTCTAATCCCTGATTCCTCTCCATCACCACCACAACCATCACAACTATAGTCATTACGATTTACACCATAGATATACGCGGTCACCTCAGCCATCATCTCCAAAGCCAAGTATCCTATAACCATCTTCCTATCACAAACACCATTACTTCCAATTGCACCATACCCTTATATTACCACCGCTTCCTCATGACACCATTAACACCATAAATCTATACTGTGACTATCACATAAGTCCATTAGTACCAGTATACTCTAATCCCTCAATCCTCACCATCGCCGCCACAACCATTACAACTATACTCATTCCTATTTACGCTATAACTCTGCACTGTCACCTCTGCCATCATCCCCAAAGCCAAAAATCCTATAACCATCTTCCTATCACAAACACCATTACTTCCAAATACACCATAACCTTATACTACCACCGCCTCCACATGGCTCTATTAACAACATAAATCTACACTGTAACTACCGCATAAGTCTATTAAAACCATTATACTCTAATCCCTGAATCCTCTCCATCACCACCACAACTATCACAACTATAGTCATTACGATTTACACCATAGATATACACGGTCACCTCAACCATCATCTCCAAAGCCAAAAATCCTATAACCATCTTCCTATCACAAACACCATTACTTCCAAATACACCATAAACCTGTACTACCACCGCCGCCACATGACACCATTAACAGCATAAATCTACCCTGTGACTATCACATAAGTCCATTAGCACCAGTATACTCTAATCCCTGAATCCTCGCCATCGCCGCCACAACCATTACAACTATACTCATTCCTGTTTACGCCATAACTCTGCACTGTCACCTCAGCCATCATCTCCAAAGCCAAGAATCCTATAACCATTTTTCTATCACAAACACCATTACTTCCAATTACACCATAACCTTGTACTACCACCGCCGCCACATGGCTCTATTAACACCATAAATCTACACTGTAACTATCGCATAAGTCTATTAACACCATTATACTCTAACCCCTGAATCCTCTCCATCACCACCAAAACCGTCACAACTATAGTCATTACGATTTACACTATAGGTATACACGGTCACCTCAGCCATCATCTCCAAAGCCAATAATCCTATAACCATCTTCCTATCACAAACATCATTACTTCCAACTACACATGACGTTATACTACCATCGCCGCTACATGACTCTATTAACATCATAAATCTATACCGTGACCATCATCATCATCATCACCACCACCTGACTCCTGTAATATCGTCACTCCCTAATCCCGCAATTCCCGTTCATCACCGCTGCTATATTAATCAAAATACTATCCCATTAGACAGGGCCTCTCGCATATGAAACTATATTATAACAGAGCCACGTACCTATAAGTTTAAGTGGATATCTCTATTAGTGTTTTTGTATGTTTCGTATTTATATGTGTATGTTTGTGGGTACTTATGTGTATTTTTTTGGCTGCTGATGAGTCACCGGGTCTGTGTATGGGTATGTCTTCGTGAATGTCCATGTGTTTGGATAGGTGTTCGAGTAAGTATGGGTGTGGGTGAATGTGTTTTTAATTGTCTGTATATATGTTTGTTTATGTATTTGTATGTTGAACTGTCTCTGCATGTGTTTGTGTGATAGTGTTGCGTGTATGTGTGTGCGTGTATGGGTGTTGATTATGTATGTGTGTATTGAACTGCCTCTGAATGTGTTTGTGACCACACATGTGTGTGTGGAAGCATGTGCGTAGGCTGTCGATGAGTCCGTTAGAATGTATGTGTGTGTGTTTTGAACTGTCTCTGGGTGTGTTTGTGAGTATATATGTGTGAGTTTGTGTGTGTGTGGATACATGTGTGTATTTTTTACTGTCCTTGAGTCACAGAAACTGTATGTGGTATGTCTTCGTGCATATCAACGTTTTTGGTTAAATGTCCGTATGTGTTTTGCTATGTATGTGGATGCGTGTTTGTGTGATAGTGTTGCGTGTATGTCTGTGGGTTTATGTATGTGTGTATTGAACTGTCTCTGGACGTGTTTGTGAGTACACATGTGTGTAAGGTGTCGATGAGTCCGTTATCATGTATGTGTGTGTGTGTTTTGAACTGTCTCTGGGTGTGTTTGTGAGTGTATATGTGTGAGTGTGTGTGTGTGTGTGTGTGTGTGGATACATGTGTGTATTTTTGTCTGTCCTTGAGTACAGAATCTGTGTGTTGGTATGTCTTCGTGCATATCAACGTGTTTGGTTAGATGTTCGTATGTGTTTGGCTATATATGTGGATGCGTTTTTGTGTTATGTGTTTGTGTGATAGTGTTGCGTGTATGTGTGTGACTTTATGTATGTGTGTATTGAACTGTCTCTGGACGTGTTTGTTAGATTGTGTTGTGTATGAGGGTGTGTGTGTGTGTGTGTGTGTAAAGTCTCGATGAGTCCGTTAGAATGTGTGTGTGTGCGGTTGTGTCTTGATCAAGAAGAAGAAAGGAACAAAGAAAGGAATAAAGAAGAAAGGAAGAAGGAAAGAAAGAATGAAAAGAATAAAAAATAAAGAAGATTAAGAATTTAATTCAGACCTGGGAATACCTAAGTCCACTTATAAATATTGTGACTTTTGTAAGCATTATTGCTTAGGTGACCTGGTGGCCCAGATCGGATATTGTGCAAGAGTGGAGGGGATGGGAAAACTAGTTCTAACGTAGCGTACCCACGCCAAGGTTAGCGTGGTTCAGTCACAGTTGAGTCGAGTTACTGCTAGAGCAAGGTCGTAACGTGTGCGCAGCTGTCTATGCGGAAGCATGGCGTCCGCACCGACAGGCAATGAGGCAAGGAGGTATTGTAGTTTCTCTCTCTTTATCCTAGAATATATTCGCCATCCGGCCCATTCTGTTGTGAATTTCTGTAGTAGATAGACCCGTACCTCATCCACATCATGAACTACTGTTATTGCTAGGGACATTATAGTATATTTTCCATAATTTCATTTAGCTACATGCCCCGTCGGACCTCGCATAATGTGTAACAGAACTTTCGATCTCTTCACGGTACCTGCACTACCCCCCCCCCATTGAGCTAGAATAGTATAGAGGTTACGACAATTGGTGGGGTGCCGATTAATTGGCGTGAGTCGTCGGGTATAATGTTATATTTGTAGCAAATTTTTTTCTTCTCTAAAATGTAGCGTGTTTGGTCATCCACGAGTTCGTTAGAACATATAATATTTTTTTGGCCTAAAGGTAAGCGTTTTGGTTTCGTAATTTGTGGTTTTCTATTCTAAATTCATCTTGCATAGTTTCTTAAAAGTGCCATGTCTGTATCTTAATTTCAAGCTCACTTGTACAATTTTTGCATTGTCTGTCGGTGGTGGGCCGGTAAAACTTTTGGCTCCGTTTTTCCCCTTACCATGGCTTCACTTCTGCTAAATTCTGTTTCGATGATAAATTGTTTGTATTGTTCCTTCTGAATTACTTATTTTTGTACTGTACTGATATTTTGGAACTTTGATAATATAGTTGTATGTGTTAGCTGGGTGTAGTTTTCTAATATTTCGCCGTGGGCGCTTAATTATAGTATTACTGGTATTGGTTTTTGTCTGGCTATGTTTTGATATTTCTAGTTACATTCATGCGATGATATAAGTGCTTAGTTTGGTATAATCTGTATGATGATCTTCTGGGAGCACAAGTTCTATTGTAAGCATTATTGCGTAGGTGACCTGGTGGCCCAGATCGGATATTGCGCAGGTGTGGAGGGGGTGGGAAAAACTAGTTCTAACGTAGCGTACCCACGCCAAGGTTAGCGTGGTTCAGTCACAGACGAGTCGAGTTACTGCTAGGAGCAAGGTCGTAGCGTGTGCGCAGCTGTCTATGCGGAAGCATGGCGTCCCCACCGACAGGCAAGGAGGTATTGTAATTTCTCTTTATCCTAGAATATATTTGCCATCCGGGTCATTCAGTTGTGAATTTCTATAGTAGATAGACCCTTACCTCATCCACATCATGGACTACTGATACTGCTAGGGACATTATAGTATATTTTTCATAATTTCATTAAGCTACATCCCCCGTCGGACCTCGCATAATGTGTAATAGAACTTTCGATCTCTTCACGGTACCTGCTCTACCCCCCATTGAGCTAGAATAGCATAGAGATTACGACAATATATTTGTTAAATACTTTTATTCCAGCCGTATATGTCTCCTAGTTTAATATTTATTAACCATTAGATTTTTATAAGATTCGAACAAGGACCTCAAGATACCTAAGTACGCCCCACGGTTTAACACAGATAATGAATGATATCTGATAAATACATTTTTGATCCACCCATACAACTCCCTTAGTTTAATAGCTATTAAACATTAAAGTTTTGCTACACTACGACTCAAAGTCAGGTCTCTAAGATAATAGTAAAAATTAATCCTTGAATAGCTTGATTAATTATTCCTTTCTTTGTTCCTTTCTTCTTCTTGATCAAGACACAACCGCATACACACACACATGCTAACGGACTCATCGACACACACACTCATACACAACACTATGTAACAAACACGTCCAGAGACAGTTCCATGCACACATGCATAAACTCACACACATACACGCAACACTATCAAACAAACACATAACACAAACACGCATCCACATACATAGCCAAACACATACGAACAACTAACCAAACACGTTGATATGCACGAAGACATACCAACACAAATATTCTGTGACTCAAGGACGGCCAAAAATACACACATGTATCCACACACACACACACACACTCACACATATATACTCACAAACACACCCAGAGACAGTTCAAAACACACACATACATGCTAACGGACTCATCGACACCTTACACACACGCATGTATACTCACAAACACGTCCAGAGACAGTTCAATACACAAATACATAAACTCACAGACATACACGCAACACTATCACACAAACAGGCATCCACATACATAGCCAAACACATACGAACATCTAATCAAACACGTTGATATGCACGAAGACATACCACACACAGATTCTGTGACTCAAGCACAGCCAGAACTAAACACATGTATCCACACACATACACAAAGACACACACACACTCACACATATATACTCACAAACACACCTGGAGACAGCTCAAAACACATACACCCACAAACATACATACTCGAACACCTATCCAAACACATGGAACATTCACGAAGACATACCCATACACAGACTCGGTGACTCATCAGCAGCCAAAGAAATACACATAAATACCCACAAACATACACATATAAATACGAAACATACAAAAACATTAATAGAGATATCCACTGGAACTTATAGCTACGTGGCTCTGTTATAATATAGCTTAATATGCGAGAGGCCCTGTTTAATGGGGTAGTATTTTGATTAATGTAGCAGCGGTGATGAACGGGAATTGCGGGATTAGGGAGTGACGGTATTACAGGAGTCAGGTGGTGGTGGTGGTGATGATGATGATGATGATGATGATGATGATGGTCACGGTATAGATTTATGATGTTAATAGAGTCATGTAGCGGCGATGGTAGTATAACGTCATGTGTAATTGGAAGTAATGATGTTTGTGATAGGAAGATGGTTATAGGATTCTTGGCTTTGGAGATGATGGCTGAGGTGACCGTATATACCTATGGTGTAAATCGTAATGACTATAGTTGTGATGGTTGTGGTGGTGATGGAGAGGATTCAGGGATTAGAGTATAATGGTGTTAATAGACTTATGCGATAGTTACAGTGTAGATTTATGGTGTTAATAGAGCCATGTGGCGGCGGTGGTAGTACAAGGTTATGGTGTAATTGGAAGTGATGGTGTTTGTGATAGAAAGATGGTTATAGGATTCTTGGTTTTGGAGATGATGGCTGAGGGGACAGTGCAGAGTTATGGCGTAAACAGGAATGAGTATAGTTGTAATGGTTGTGGCGGCGATGGTGAGGATTCAGGGATTAGAGTATACTGGTGCTAATGGACTTATGTGATAGTCACAGTGTAGATTTATGCTGTTAATGGTGTCATGTGGCGGCGGTGGTAGTACAAGGTTATGGTGTAATTAGAAGTAACGGTGTTTGTGATAGAAAGATGGTTATAGGATTCTTGGCTTTGGAGATGATGGCTGAGGTGACAGTGCAGAGTTATGGCGTAAACAGGAATGAGTATAGTTGTAATGGTTGTGGCGGCGATGGTGAGGATTGAGGGATTAGAGTATACTGGTGCTAATGGACTTATGTGATACTCACACTGTAGATTTATGGTGTTAATGGTGGCATTTGGCGACGGTGGTAGTATAAGGTTATGGTGTATTTGGAAGTAATGGTGTTTGTGATAGGAAGATGGTTATAGGATTGTTGGATTTGGAGAGGATGGCTCAGGTGACCGTGTATACTTATGGTGTAAATCGTAATGACTATAGTTGTGATAGTTGTGGTGGTGATGGAGATGATTCCGGGATTAGAGTATAATGGTGTTAATGGTCCATTGCGATAGTTACAGTGTAGATTTATGGTGTTAATAGAGTCATGTGGCGGCGGTGGTGGTTCAGGGTTATGGTGTATTTGGAAGTGATGGTGTTTGTGATAGGAAGATGGTTATAGGATTCTTGGCTTTGGAGATGATGGCTGAGGTGACAGTGCAGAGGTATGGCGTAAACAGGAATGACTACAGTCGTGATGGTTGTGGCGGCGATGGTGAGGATTCAGGGATTATAGTATAACGGTGCTAATGGGCTTATGCGATAGTCACAGTGTAGATTTATGTTGTTAATAGAGCCATGTGGCGGCGGTGGTAGTATAAGGTTGTGGTGTAATTGGAAGTAATGTTGTTTGTGATAGGAAGATGGTAAACGTATTTGGAGGGCTTTTGGGGATGATTGTGGTGATAAGAAAGGTGATGGTCATTCTTTAATGCTTATACGGTTTCCTTTTATTCGTATAGACGTTCCCACAGTCATTGCGAAGACATACATGAACACTGTAAAACATAGTGAATTGCTACGAGCATAAAAAACCACCTTTATCAGTGTACAAAGCGGTTCAATGGTCTTAAACTATCTGATAATGGACTGGTTATTAGGTACAGAAAGTTGACTGTGAACATGAGAAATGTGGTTGCAGAAGGTATCGAATTCCTGTAAACCATTCAAAGTTCTTGAATTAAGAGAACATTTAAGTGGTGTATGGATCCGATGAGGCTAGGATGGACTCTCCATTCAGCATATAAGAGGGTTCTTCTTCTAGGTTACGCTAGGTGCGTTAAAGACAAGACAGCATAGCTTGTGTAAAGGCAGCTGAGGTTAGACTGGGTGAGGATATGATATGGTGTCATAGATAATAAGAGGATGAATTAACGTATAGCTTTATGTTAGGACCGTTTTGAATAGATTATAAGGGGCTGTTGACTAAGATTGGAATAGGTTAACATGTACGTAAACAAGCTAGGTTAGTTGTTAGCAGGCTGGACGTGAAGTCTGTTTATACTATCTTAGGCTAGGTTAGGATATTCAGTGCTAGCCTAGGACTGGATTGTACGACAGATTATAAGGAATGGTATCAGATTATGTTACATTATTACTGAGCAGAATACATATTGTTAGGATAGTCTGGGATAGGTAGAGTTAGGCTCGCATGATTGTTCGAGTTTGAAGAATGGGTTAGCATAGATTGTCTTAGGAATAGGCCGTCATGATTGTCACGTATGGTTACGTGTCCTAGATACGTTAGAGGATTACAGGATGGAATAGACAAGGAGAAGATGATTTAGAGCAGGTAAGGTAGGGATGGGTTAGGATGATCGGTGTGAGGTTAGTTTAGAATACTTCTACACTAAAATTGTAAATCGATACACAGTTTATCCCTCTCGGTCTCATAGGCTATCTCCTCAACATATAGAAGTTTGAAAATTTAGAGAAAAAAAGGGTTTTAAAAGTATATAAAACCGTTCTAACACTGCATAATAAATGTTCATGAGGTATTAAATTATGTGAAGAAATACATCAAGTCCTGAAACCAGAATAAATACGTGTGTTAATACCTGATTTACTCATAGAATTTCACAAAATATCTTAAACTTTTGCGAAGGTACCTGATTCGTTGCTAAAGTACCTTTAAAGCGGCTCAAATACTCCTGGATCAAACTTTGAAAATTTCTGAAAAAGAGGTAAAATAGTTTAAGCCATAGCATAAAATACCTTTTAAGTGTTAAACAAAAACCTCAATCGTTCTAAACACCATCAACATTTTCTAAAACCATGTCCCAATACCCAAAAATAGCTGCTACAGTTTTTAAAGAGCCATTCAGAATACTCTAAAAGCCTGAGTTCAGGCCGCATCCATAGCCCACAATACGTTCAAAGAGCCTTAAATACTCCCACCAGTACCCTGAGAATACCTGTATAGATGTTAAAATACCTTAAAAGCAACATAAAACACCTCGAAATATTCCGAAAAAATCTTAAAAACCTGTATCAATACTCTGAAAAAGGCCTGCTCCAATCACCAGAATGCTATTGAAACACCTGAAATTATCATTCCAGTATACCAGAACGTCCTAAAAGCCTGTACTCATATCTGATACCATAAGCTGAAATACCTTTAAACAGTCTCAAATACATATATGAAAACCTCGAAAAAAAATACCCTTGTAAGTGTCACAATACTTCAAGAAATGGAAGTTTACCCATGTGCTGTGTATACACCTAGCAGACACCTAAAGAATAAATAAAAATAAGAATGTGGAAGGGAGGCGTTAACCCTGCTATTAGGAGAAAATCCTAGTGCTAGTCTCAAGCCTAGATAAAGGGGACAGACATCTACACTTACAATCCTTAACTAATAAAGCATCAATTAACTGGTAAAGACGATACACCTAGCCAACAATTAACCATACAAAACAGAAAAGCTGAATAAAAACAATAATATCACTAACAGAACTTAAGGTTGGGTTAGAAAAGACATCTGTACATAGTTTCTTACATGCTAGCGTTAGAATATTGAGAAGACCTCAAAAGCAACCAGTATGACAGTGAAAATGTTAGAAATGGTTCCAGATCATCATAAGACCTGAGTAATACAAGAGAAAACTCTATAAAACATGAGAGAATGCCTGAAAACCATGTGCCAATAGCATAAAAATAAGCACTACACTTTCAAAAAAGCTCTCTAGGAACTCTAATGGTATAAAAATAGCCACTACACTTTCCAAAACCCATAAAAACAGCCACTACACTTCCCAAAAGCCACCATAAAAATGGCCACTACACTTGCCAAAAGCCAATAAAACAGCCACCCCACTTTCCAAAGGCCAATAAAACAGCCGCTACACTTTCCAAAAGCCGATAAAACAGCCACTACACTTTCCAAAAGCCAATAAAACAGCCACTACGTTTCCAAAAGCCGATAAAACAGCCACTACACCTTCCAAAAGGCCATAAAACAGCCACTACACTTCCCAAAAGCTCTCCTAAAAATAGCCACTACACTTGCCAAAAGCCAATAAAACAGCCACTACACTTTCCAAAAGCCAATAAAGCAGCCGCTACACTTTCCAAAAGCCGATAAAACAGCCACTACACTTTCTAAAAGCCGATAAAACAGCAACTACACTTTCCAAAAAGCCGATAAAACAGCCACTACACTTTCCAAAAGCCAATAAAACAGCCACTACACTTTCCAAAAGCCGATAACACAGCCACTACGCTTTCCAAAAGCCGATAAAACAGCCACTACGCTTTCCAAAAGCCAATAAAACAGCCACTACACTTTGCAAAATACCTTCAGGAGCTCTTAATGGTCTGTGCCTATGCCACATCCATAATCTAAAATACCTTTAAAGATCCACAAACGCTCATAGCACGAGCTTTGAAAACGTCTTCAAAATTGTCAAAATACCTTAAAAGCATCATAAAACACCTCGAAATATTCTGAAGCCTATATGAATACCCTGAATCTACCTGCTCCGGTTCCCAAAATGCTGCTAAAACACCTAAAATTCCCCTGCCTCATACCAGAATGTCCTGAAAGCCTTGTCCATACCTGTACCTGTGCCTAAAATGTCTCTAAATGAACACTAAAATGCTCCACAATTCCTAGTTCACTGGTTAAAACGCTTACACCAATACCCTAAAACACGTACCTGTTTCTATGTCTAAAAATATTTTAAAGCCAGTAAGAGGATGTCAAATGCCTGTTTCGCAGCATTAAAACAGCATCAGCATACCTGCAAAGTTAGATAAACATGTGCCTAAAAAGATCCTAAGTGCCTTCTAATATAGTTATATTGTGCTTGTGTTCTAAATACCTCTGAAATTCTTACTCCTCCCTTCTGGAAAACACCCTACATACCTTCAGTCCCTGTCTTCCCTAGCATTTATGCCCGTATTCCCTATCTCCCTCATATAAACGCATATTCTATCCTTCAAGTCCTGTCTAGTCTAGCACCTCTCCTGGTATTCCCTATCTCTCCTGTATGTAAGTCCGTATTCCCTCCTTCAGTATCTGTCTAGCCTTATCATCTACTCCCTATCTTTCGTATATAATCGTATACTCTACTCAACCTCTGACTAGCCTAGCATCTACCCTCGTTTTCCCTATCTCCCCCATATAAACTCATTTTCCTCCATGAAGACTCTCTCAACCTAGCATCTCCCCTCGTTTTCCCTATCCTTTCCCTTATAAAGCATATATTCCGAGCTTTCAAACCCTGTCTAGTCGACATCTAAGCTTGTAATCCCTATCTCTCCAGTATAAAACATGCATTCTGCCCTTTCAACCCCTGTCTAGCCTGACAGCTCTCCTCGTATTCCCTATCTCCCCCATATAAAGGCATTTTTCCTCCTTGGATGCTCTCCTAGCCTAGCATCTTCCCTCGTTTTCCCTATCTTTTCCCATATAAACGCAAATAAGTGGCCCCGGTCTGTCCTATATATCCTACTGACTTCATTTCTACCACCTAAATTTGTAAATTCCTGTATTTCAAGTCTCTGATTGGCTATTCCTAATCCAGTAGAATACTTTTATTTAACTTAAGCTTTTTCTGGTTGTTGATTGGCTATTTATTAAACTGTCTCAAAATTTACATTATTGTTGCTCCAATAATGACTAATAGCATTTAAAATTTCTAATGCATTATTGCCTCAAGGCTACCTCATTGTTAGCAACTTTTAACCTATTATTCTCACAGCTCCTAAATTATTAAGTTACGTAATATATTCACATAACATTATTGAACATGCATACAATAATATAAACATTTACAATGACTGTAATATGCACTTTTTATTTATTGTTACATACACATATCGCTTTAAGGCGGGCTGTTATTGAATTATATATTATATAATTAGACTGAAATCATTTAAGTGTTAAAAATACTGCCTCAAATTGCCCCCTTTTAGAAATATTTAAAAATTGTTCTTTTGTTTTGTTCTTTTAAATTTTTAAATATTTTCTGAAAGTCTCCTGAAAGAGAGAAACATAGCCTTTTTATTATTACACTTTCTATTTTTCACTGTCACTTTTATTTAACACTCACTGGTTTTTCACTACACTCATGTATAGCAGAATAGTTTATTTTTTTCTTCTACTTGTTTGACACTTTAAGGTCAACGACCTGGTGTAAGGTTAATGATTTGGTGTTCAGTGACCTGAGTGAAGTTTGTTTATTCACTAACACAGCCACTATTAAGCATTTTATTTGCTATACATTTAACATTTAATTAAGCATATTAACACTTGTTACCTTTCCTTTATAACTTATTACTTAAACATTTTTATTGTTTGCTTACAATTTCTAACAATTTATACCTTATACAATATAAATGCAGCTGCTATTAAGATTTTTTTATGCTTTGCTTACTAACAATGGATTTTTTTCTATTACTTTTTTTTATCTAAACTCTGTTTTGTTATTTGACATTTGGTTACATTTAGTAAAAATATCATTATACATCTTTTTTTTTAATTACATTGCTTTCCCCTTTTATGTTCCAAATACTTTATTTTCTTTTTCTTCTTGTGCCACAGACTGTTTAGACTTTCCCTAATTTTATGTTGCGCAGCTGTGTTCCAAAACTTATTCATAAGTAAAGCTCTAAATGTTTTAAAATTCATTTCATTGTCTGCTACCATATGTAACCATTCTAAGGTTTTGTTATCCAAGCATTTTCTAACAAGTATCATCTTTAATGCTTCAAGCACATTTTTCAATTTAAAATATTCTACTAGATCATGTATAAATGACTTGAGGAAGCATTAAAATAAAGTAAAGGTAATTCATTTAGCACAGAATAATAGTTTGACATTTGATTTGGTACATGCACATGTGTGTCATCATTATTCTTTTGTGTTTGAGAGTCTGATGCTATGGAAAACTGCAGTAGCGTCTCTTATATTGTTAGTTAACACTTCTTTCTGCACTTGGATTATTGTCATGCGTTTGATTAGCATTTACAGAACTAGTTACATTTGCGTTTACGTTTGGTACACTGGTACTTAAAGTTTCAAAACTATTTCTAGGTTTATCAATTTCTTTGCTACTTTCTTGTACTTTATCTTTAATTTCACCTATCATTGACTTATGTGCTTCTTTAATTGCATCTGCATTTGTTTGTGCCATTTCATGCATTTTATTTATTTCCCCTGTTAAATCTATTTGTACTTGTACAAGATCTGCATTTGTATTTTCTACCATTGTTTTTAATTTTTCACCCTGTTTATCTAACTTATTACAAATGCCCTGTTTAGTATTAGTAAGTTTCAACTCCATTTCAGTTATATTTTTATCAATATGACTTGACAATTTCTGTTCTAGCTGCTTACAACCTTTGTTTAACTTTTAAATCTATATATTTTTAAGTGCTTTGGAAGATTGTTCTACTTTTATTTCTTTCATACAATTTTCTATTTGCTTAGCTAGATCATTTTTAATACTAGATAGCTCTGCATTTGTTTCAGTTAACTTATTACTTAACTCTGTACTAGTCTCAGTTAGCTTATTAAAGTCTTTTCTCAGTTCTGTTTTAGTTTCAGTTATTTTATTATTAAATTCTTTACTTAATTCTACTCTCAGCTCTATACTAGTATCTTTTAACTCTCCTCTCATTTCCTGTATCTTATTACTTTGTTCAGTTAACTTATTATTAGTTTCAGTTATTGCTTTTAGAAAACACATAAAATTTTGTTGTGATAAGTTTAGATGCTCTTGTTGGCTAGATGTGTGAGGGTTTCTTTCTTTTGTTGTTCCCTGCACTAACATGTGTAAAGGTGACTGACCTTGCATACTACTGCTATCTCTTTCTATGCTTACCTGTGAATTTACAGATAACTGTTCCTCTACATCTAACCTATTTGTAAAGTTACATTGTAATTAGTAATGGCTGACCTATCCTCTCCTACTTCCATATTTTCATTGTTTTCTGTTTCCATTTTATTTTGTATATTTTCTTTTGTTATATTTGGTTTGCAATTGCTCAATTTTAATTTACCGCTTCTTAACACCATGAAATTATCTTTATAACAATATTTTCTTAACTATTTTGACAATTATATCAATGTATAATGGAATTTTCTGACCTTTTGTTCTGGCTGTTAGTAAGCCTTTTTTTTTTTATTCTGGTGCTCCCTCGTAGATTGTAGTTGAATTGTTGACTGCGTGCCCCGTACTCCTGAAAGAATTGTTGCTGTCCTTGGATGCTATTGATGATTCCGAAGTTCTCTGAAATGAAGTCTTGTAGTATCGTCGATTCTGGTAATTCTTTGAGTTTCGTTGATCTCTTCTTTTCAGTTGTTGTCGCCAATTCTTGTCTCTTCGAGCCCCACGCAGCTGAGCGCCAATTTGAAGAAGATAGTTGTTTCGTTTTGTTATTTGCCCCAAATTTTGGGAACCTAACTTGAAGTTCATTGCAACCGCACGTATAGTATCCGCTCTCCGGCAGCGTTCGCCCCAAATGTACTTTCCGGTGGCCTTTGCCCCCCCAAAAAATGTTTAAAAATGTTAACTTTGTAATTAGACTGTTTCTTTAAATATTATATATTTATGTTTGCCTCGGCTGCATCAGTATTATTGTTAGAGACATGTTTCTCTTTGCAGGGTTGTGGTGCGACTGAAGAATGTAGGCTTACACAGATTATAATTTTACTTCACTCCTTTTATTAATACTTGACAGATTTAAATAACACTTCTCTGATATAGAGAGCTGTGAGATTCTTTTATTAATTACTTGCACTTTTTAACACGTAAACTATTTTCGTCTGACACGAATACGTATTACATTTCTCGAGAACGCATCTCGCGTCCGGTTAGAAACACTGTCTACAACCAATGCGTCCAGTTATGAGCGCTGTCTACAAGCAACTGACTTTCTACCGCCTAAATTTGTAAATTTCTGTATTTCAAGTCTCTGATTGGCTATTCCTAATCCAATAGAATACTTTTATTTAACTTAAGCTTTTTCTGGTTGTTGATTGGCTGTTTATTAAACTGTCTCAAAATTTACATTATTGTTGCTCCAGTAATGTCAAATAGCATTTAAACTTTCTAATTCACTATTGCCTCAAGGTTACCTCATTGTTATCAACTTTTAACCTATTATTCTCACAGCTCCTACATTATTAAATTACCTAATATATTCACATAGCATTATTGAACATGTATGCAATAATATAAACATTTACAATGACTATAATATACACTTTTTATACATTGTGACATAAACATATTGCTTTAAGGCGGGCTGTTACTGAATTATATATTATATAATTAGACTGAAATCATTTAAGTGTTAAAGATACTGCCTCAATACCAATTTTGGTGTTTATCCGACTGTTCATTTCTGAGTTATGCTGTTCACAGGCACACAGACACACACACGGACATGTCTCCAAAAATGCTTTTTTGGGGGGGGGGGATTCAGGGATCTCAAAACATATATTTCCGGTGAAATCTCGGTATCGAATTTTTGGGTGGAATACAATACTTACTATACGTAGTAGAGAAAGTAAAAAAGTGATGACATGTATTTATACTTTTTAACTATCTCTTACGGTTTACCAGTCATACAAAATTTTACAAAATCTATTCAGAATGAAGAGGACTTCACAGGCTGCTCATAGAAAGTTCAAAATATGAATTTTATTACTTAGTAGATCTTTAATATATTGTAGTTTAATCAAAATCGTTGGATCCATTTTTGAGAAAATAAACAATAATGAAATTTTGTCCCTGTAAGAGTAGTTTGGCGGAGAGATATTTTGCTGAAAATGTGTATGTATAAGCAATGGCTGTCTCAGCTCTGCAAATTTCGTTTTTGTTTGTTTTTCCCCCCTCCTAAACTGGTTCTTCGGTTGACCTCATAGTGTATTTCGGTTGAAATCTCAATATCGGATTTTTGGGCGGATTACAAAACTCTCTCTACCTGCTAGAGGTTAAATGGTACAGGAAGTAAAAAGGAATACAAGCTTTAACACTTTAAAGTAAGCTGTTTCACTTTAAGAAAGCGTTAACTTACAACAGTGAATATTTTTCAAATGGATATTCTTCATCTACAGGGAAAAAAAAAACTTACGAATTCCATGCTAGTAAGACCTTTTCGAATGAATAACATTTTAAAATAGCTCTATTCATATTTAACGAGAGATAAGTAATGTAAATTCATTACTATCAGTGAAAATATCTAGTTCAATCTAAATGGTCCTAATTTGTTTTCAAAGGTGAGGTCACCTGCCATTGAAGAGCTCATGACAAGTCACTGTAATAAGTTGCTCAAGCGGAACCTTGGACTACAACGTGGAGGAATTTTTCGAAGAAATCCGCTTAGCTGTTGTTTACGTTACTTGTGTTGCTTGTATTACTCTCCAATTCTTAATCAGCCTTCGCATTCGAGCATGCGCAGAGCGTATGTATGTCAGTGTCCATGAGGTTTCAAAGGCGGCTTCCAGCGTATTTTTTAAGAGTCGCAGATAGACGCTCGCTGGCAATTGTATTTGTGCACCAACGGAAAGAACGGTGAAGGTGACTAGCGGTGGACTCTCTTGGGTTTTTCTACAGTCGAACAAGGTGCGTGACTTTTATTTTGTGTGATTTGAATAACTAACGTTTTGGCTAACATTTACGCATGCTGAAGAACACAAACTTCAAAGGAAATATTTCTTGAAGGTTAGGGGATGCTTAAGGCAGATGCACCTCGGATCCTTTTTATTTTCTTCACTATACTTACAGGAAGTAGACGATGTATTGCATCCCACCTGAAAATGCGATGTCGAGATTTTACAGAGAATACGTGTTTGAGGCCCTCTGAATCAAAAAACAAACAAAAAAAAGTTTTAGAAAAAGATCTGTGTGTGTGGTATTTAAGTTCAGTATCTTCAAAAGATGTGCCACGAAGATTTACAAGAAAATCTCCCGACCCCAAACTAAACTTTACATGGAACGTTTTTCTTCTTTTCTTTATGTTATTTTCTAAAAAATGGCTCTAACAATTTTGATTAATTTACCATGTGTTCAAGATGTTTACATGACAAATAAAATGTATATCTTGCATTTTTTTGGAATAGCCTGTAAAAGTCTTCATTCGGGAGGACTTTTGTATTATCTTGTATAACTTATAAACGTTAAGCGATCTAAGACGAAAACGTACTACACAAAAAATGTAGATCTCTTTAAAACACACAATTTCTTTCAAATAACTTTAGTGGCATAAGCGCTTTTCGAGATATCCGATATTAATAGTTCGAATTCTTCAATACTTAATCGTTCTTTCAGAAGTGCTGTCGATTTTACTTGTTTCTGGCGAATGCATAAAACGGGTATGGAATTTCAAGGCCAACATAAACGCCCAGTTCTTTAACAATCACTATTCTCTTTGTATCTATAAGGAAATGTATAATGTGCTATTTTCTGCAAAGGTTATCTCGATTAAAATTAAATAGATATCAAAAAGAAATCTAATGTGTTACATTCACTACTTTATCTTTTATCGTTTATTAGTGCCTATACAAATTATTCTTACGAAAGCTTATTTTCCTATCTTCATTTTAATCAAGATAAACCTTAAGAAATAGCTACATTACACATTTCTTATAAATACAAAGAGAATAGCGGTAGTCAAATGTTTAAGAACTGCTGCCCTTAAAATTCCATATTCCATGGCATCGCAAAAAAGAAAATCGACGGCCTTAAAAACAAGGACGAAGTATACTGAACAAATCGAAGCATTAATAACGATATCTCAGAAACGGCTGATGCCACAAAAAAGCTATTTGAAACAAGTTGTGTGTTTCAAAGAAATTTAGTTTTTGTGTAGTGCATTTTCGTCTTCGCTTAACTTTTATCAGTTGTATAAGATTATACAAAATTCCTTCAAAATGACGCGGACTTCAGAGGCCATTCCCAGGAAATTCAAGATATACAGTTTATTTGTTGTGTAAATATTTTGATATATGGTATTTCAATCAAAATTATTAGAGCTATTTTAGAAACTAAAAACAATTCGAAAAAGGTTCCAGTAAAGGGTAGTTTGGGCTGGGACATTTTCTTGAAAATTTTGTGTCGCATCTTTGGAAGGTACTGAACCTAAATAACCCAGTTTGGTATTTATCCGACTTTTTATCAGCACAGACACACACGCTGCCGCGGACCTTTTTTACTAAAAAGGTATTTTTTTTGGATTTAGGGGGCCTCAAAACATTTATTTTCGGTGAGATATCCTTTTCGAAATTTTTAGTGGAATGCAATACCTTCTCTACCTACTATGCAGTGGTAGAGAAAGTAATAAGCTTTCATAGTATAGTTTGCATAATAAACGATAGAGGGTAGAGAAATTCATGTGGATTTAACACGTTAGATTTTATTGTTCATTGCATTTTCCGTGACAAATAGCCAGATGTCTCATTTTTACACGATCATTATTCGTTTCACTGAATGGCCCAAATTACAAAAGAGGCAAAGTTCTTGGGGAGCAGATCATAGTTTACCAACTTGCCCGTTACTATCTATTTACCCTAAAATGACCATCATAACGTCCTCCAAACAAAACACGACTAACGGCATTTACTTTCCCCCGCAACTTTAATATTAAAGAAATTTCTTTCCACAACGCTTAGTTTTGAAGATACTGTACAGTCTCAACTTAAGTGGTCCACTCTGTATATTGGTCTTAAAATTTCACAGTGTTTGGACGCAATTGCGAGAAACAACTGAATGCTGAAGGACATAGAACATGGCCAAGTAATGAGTAATTCGAACCATTACTAATAGATATTTCAGAAATGGCTTATGCCACAAAAAAAAACTTATTTGAAATGAATTGTGTGTTTCAAAGAGATCCACATTTTTTGTGTAGACGTTTTGTTATACGGCTTGACGTTTACCAGTTGTGTAAGATCATACAAAATTTCTTCTGAATGCATTGGACTTCACAGGCTATTCCCAGAAAATTCAATATATACATCTTATTTTTCATGTAAATATATTTAATATGTGGTATTTAAATCAAAAGCGTTATAGCCATTTTTTAAAAAATCAAAATTTTCGAAAAATCTTCCGTTTAAAGGATAGTTTGCGGTAGAGGGATTTTCATGAAAATCTTCATTCATCTTTGGAAGGTACCGAATCCATATACCAAGTTTGGTATTTATCCGACTTTTCATTTTTGAGTTATGCTGTTCTCACACACACACACACACACACACATATGGATATTTTCAATAAAAGTGCTTTTTTGAGTTCAGGGAGCCGCAAAACATATATTTCCGGTGAAATCTCGGTATCGAATTTTGTAGTGGAATGCAGTACCTTCTCTACCTACTATGTACGTGGTAGAAAAAGTAAAAATGCGCAAGTCAATTAAATACCAAACTTCGTATTTAAGTTTAGCGTCTTCCAAGGATGCCACACGATGATTTCCAAGAAAATACCTCCACCCCAAACTACTCTTTATATTTAAAAATTTTCGTCATTTTAATGTTCTCAAAAATGGGTCTAACGATTTTGATTAGAATACCGTATTTATTTTCTCGTGGCAATGTATTTATTTATTTATTTATTTATTAACATTCGAAATCTCCTTAATAAATGCATAGAGTTTAATGCTATTTGCTCGAAGGTCACGAGCACTGGACGGTCTAAAATGAACGTTCTTTTAACGGAGCAGAAGGCACTGTGTTATCTTAGGAAGAATATGGAGAAAATGAGGCAGAAGCGGTGCGTCACGATTTGACTTTTGGAGAAGTGTGATCGCTACCGCCGAGCGTATACAAGCGTCTGTCCTTCATAGGCACGAAACAACTCATTTCTGCATATACGAAGAAGAATAAACTTTGCCGAAGACCTTTCAAATCTGCATTTGAAATTCTTTAGATCAGAGTAGGAACAACATTTCAGTGCATGTTTACAAAATTAAAAGCAATTTATATGAAGGGCCTCCTAAAAAGTTACGATTTTGAGGTGAATCGCTTTATCTACAAACATCCCATTTTGGGATTCATTTATGGATACATTGCGGACTTTGCTAAATCCAGAACAAAATTGAGGTAATTTCTGAAGAGACTTCTAAACATTTACGACTTTTAAGCGAGCCGCTGCAGGTATGGAGTTGAAATTTAAGATTTTGAACATTTCCTTAGTCACTTCAAATTTGGTTTAATCCGCACAAAATTAAATATACTTATTTGGAAAGCCCCATGCAAATTCAAGATTTATGCGACACCCGCACCTATCAAATTGCAATTTTATATGCAAGAATATAACATTTTTCCGAAAGCTTAAAATCTAGTTAAATCGGTCCAAAATCAAGTGCGGCTTAATTCCCAAAATATTCATGATGATAAATTGGTATAATAATACCGCTGCAATACGAACATTTTACGCTATGGGTATATTTAGGACATGTTTGAATTTACTGTAATTTTGTATATATGTATATATATTTTAATATAAATTTTGTATTTATATATATATAAACTGGGCAACAGTAGCTACTTTGGTACATACATGTCACTTTGAGCAAGGTTGTCTATCGTAGAAAACAGTAGAAACTATTGCTGCAAGCTTTAATGAGGTGAAGGTATTTACCGTAGTAGGGCTTTGGTGAGGTGTAATGTCAACTTTCCACTTCGTTGCGCCGTGTGGTTGCGCCACTGGTAGAAGCGCGGGTAACTGCAAAAGAAGTATATTTAAATGCTCCTCATAATGCTGTTTTAATTTATTAGCGTTTCCTACATGACCTTTTACTAAAACTTCCGAAAGCCAGCATTAACATAAGAATTCAAAATCGGTTTAAATTTAAGAAAATTACTGAAAAAATCACGTTTAATGCTAATTAGACATCCAAGGCTATCTTAACGAATCAACACAGAAAACAATCGCCTGATTGCGTTTCTGTTCGAGCTAGAGTTAACTACACCATGCACAAATTATATCTTGCATGATCTTGCACTGTTTTGTAACCTGATTTATATTTCATTTTCAACATCGGTAGAATAAATATACTTTACCCAACCGCTCGCCAAATGTCTTGTTTATGCTCCAAAAAGCTTGCTTGTTTATAAATTTAATTATTAGTAGACTCATACCAACGTAAATGTTTATGTTCACTATGGACGTCGTTCTGCGTGGTCTAGTGGTATCATGCCAGCCTCTAGTTCCTGAGATCGCGGGTTCAAACCCCGCAGAGGGCGATGGTTTTTTTTTTTCGGCGTAAAAATCCTTAGCATGGCTTCCTTCGAAAGGCAAGTATAGCCGGTAATCCCGTATCGTAGATTCACGGCACGTAAAAGAACTCAAGCCTGATAAAGAGGCCACTTAGCAAACTTTTCGGTCTTTCACGCCCAATATAGAATGGGGTGCTAAGAACCATAATAGTTAAAAGAGCGTCCATAAATAAAACTCAATTTAATTTTCATTATGGATTTCGTACAGCTTGTCGAAACTAGTAAGGTTATGTCATTGTTGATATTTTATGGATATCAGAAAATAAAGAGTACACTCTTATATGGAGGAATTACACAACACAAAGTACCGTTTCATTTATGGTTTTTAGCTGTGTGTAACCAGCCACCAAGTTGGAAAGTAGAATCAGATTTGAAAAATTCAAATTTCGCAAAATAATAGTGCTTTCTGCGAAATTTGTTAGAATGGACAGAAATGACGCTCCGATTAGTGTCTTTATAGCACCTTTGCGTTTCTAAGGGCGTTCCAATTTGTTTTAGTTTTAAATGCTACATTTTACTACAAGCTTAAATTTTAAGTAAATTCAATAATCAACTTTTTGTATGAAAATATTAGTGAAATTTGCAGTTATTTCATGATTTTTATAATACAGAACAGAGAAAAAAGTATCGAGAAATAATTAGATGCAAGACAAAATTAAAAGATTCATAAAAATCACTTAATAAAACCTGGCTGCTATATATTGCCACCATGTGATCATGTTCAGATTCATCTAGGTATGATGGACGTTCTGTTTCCGGAACAAATGCACTATCAGCTCTGCCTACGTTCAATAACAGCTACAGAGCTCAGAAAGATCTAGGAGTTCTATAACTCACGAGGGGGTGTGGACGTTTAACAAGGACGCACTGAAGAAAAATTGAACAAGTTATCTGATAAACAAAGAAAATGATTAATGGTGGTGGTGATGACGACGACGATGACGATGATGATGATAATAATAATAATGATGATAATAATAATAATAATAATAATAATAATTAATAATACTGTGTGTTCAGCAAAAAAGCAGTTCCGGACCACAAAGCTTGGTTCAAGTGCCCACCATAATTCGTTCTAAGGTGTGACAATCGCTTTCTGCAGCATGGAAATGAAGTGACATCACTTATATTCAATTTTGAATCCAGGATAGAAGCCATTTCACAAATAAATAATCCCCTCTAAAGCCTCAATCGGTTCGGATCTTTATAAACTTTGTTTACCTTAATGTGTTATGATGATACTGTGATTAATAACCAAATATGGTTGACGAGGGAAAACAATGTTTTCTGTGATTTTGAAATTTTATAAACTTTCTGGTTTGAGTGAAAATTTGAGTGAAAATAATTAAGTAATTAGTTTACTGGCATGTTGATATAAATTCATTTCCATGCTAACACTTCGGATTGAAGCTTATCAGCTTCACATCGATAATTTACTGACACATAATTACGTTTATAATGGTGCAATTCCTTTTCTCGTTTCGGCCACGCATCCCGTATTACCTCTTTCTTTCTTTCTTTCTTTCTTTCTTTCTTTCTTTCTTTCTTTCTTTCTTTCTTTATTTCTTTCTTTCTTTCTTTCTTTCTTATCTACCTACCTTTAACTACTCTGGTCATATCAGCGGATTTGATTTAGAAACAATGCCTAGTATTGTTCACTCGCTAACACTGGCATTATATCATTTACATTTTACACTTTATAAACACATTCACAGCCCGGGTTAGAATCTGTGACCTATGTTTTGAGTGGTCATGGTGTTTGCGTTAAATGTATGCATTGTTATGATTTGCTAAACTCATTTCATTTATTCTATATTATAGCTTTTGAGAAAAATTAAGTGTTTGCAATAACTGAGGAAGGCATTGGGACTGGAAAGGCGTGGCAGCTGGGAAACAGCAAACCACTGTTTGTACGGTATTCTAATGATGGCTTTGCTCTTGAAAATTGCGGTAAGGTTAATTTGAAAGAAACCAGCTTGAATAAGGGTGACTTTGGGCAAATGTCACCGAGTATAAATGTCATTCGGTTGCGACTCTCACTGGAATAAAATAAATCAAGCGCTGAGAAGTGGACTAGTAAACAAAGAGACTATTGTGCTTGCCAAGTAATGACGTTTTATGTTAGAAAGCACTAGGCACATTGTATACTTCAAACCTGTCGTTATGAAAACCTTATCTCCCAGGGGAAATAGACTTTCGGGTTTCTTTTAACCCTTTCTTTCCAAAATCAGAAAAGTTATACAGTAATAGAATTCAACTTGTTCTATATGCACCGTAACTATAAAAAATGTCATCGGAGAAAAAAAGCAAAGGTGATCGTCAATTTAACCGTTGCTAGAAACGAAGAAACGGAGTATTTAATTTTCTTTTCTAAAATTGCGAATTTTGTAACGCAGGTTGTGCTAATCTACGGTAAACACGGTGCGTTAAAACTGAATGTTTGATTAACTATTTATGAGTGGCTAAGCATATACCGAATCACATTTTAAACGTCCTATCAAACATCGTTTTTTAAACATTTGAAAAGCCAGTATTGATTTTTCTTTTATTAATACATTGAATAATATAATCCTGCTTTTCAGAAATCCTTATTCCTGTGCTCTAAAATGATCAGCTTGGCTTATATGAACCACGCTAACACAAACGTGAAAACTTACCTTATGTTAAGGGTAGGCAAGGGAAGCAGGTGCTGTGAGGCCAAAGGCTCAGAAGACCCCAGACAATGAAGTATCAAAGTAACGGATGTATTTATTTAACCATTTTCTTATTTTTGCAAGATTAGATAGGAGGAGGCGCCCTCGTAGCCGGCAACCGGTGTGGATATAGGTAAACAGTTTTACAGAGGTATTGTTACTGTAAGTCGAGGAACACAGTAATTTAACGTGTGCTTTCACAGGTTATAGTCGATTATTTTATTGTGTCCCATAATGTTGGAAAAATGTCAAAGTTGTACTTCAGTAAACTTCGGTAAAATGAAACCGCTATAGCGTTTATGTTGCCAAGTATCTATTATGTATGTCGTCTGTATATTGTGATTGTTCGAGATCATTATTTGTTGTTTCCCAGTTAGGCTTTTATGTCTTTACATTTCATGATAGCTATATATACTTAATTTTAATTTATTGCTTTACTCCTATTTGCAGTTGTGATTTCTGTTTACATTTTTATTTATTAATGGTCTAATATATATTTTAGGGGTGTACAGACGCCCTGGTCACTCCCCTTATCTACGCCACTGCGTAAACCCACTGTTTCCATAAAACGTTTTGTGCATGATGCTTAGAACTAGAAGTTCTTCCAACTTGCCCGCTTTTCCCATCGCCTTTCTGTAATGTATAAAAGATATGGTGATAAACTTGTCACCGGTCTTTTGTAAAATCTGTCATCAGTTTTAAAACGTTTGAACGGTACTTATAAAATGCGCCGCTTCGGTTGTCATATTAAATCCAATAGTATTTTACTTCCGACTTCGTGGTATTTCACATTCACCGTTTTTCTTTTCTCCGACATGTCACATTCAGATTGATTTATATGTTTCCACTACTTAGATCTAAATTATTAGTTTGCACCTATGAATTTATTTACAACCACACGTACTTGACCGGTGGAAGCACTGTTTTCATCTATTCTTATTGCTTTTCTCTCCGACTTACTTTTACCTTCCCATTATTTTTGCAACTGTCCTTTACGGAAAACTTCTTGTCCTGTACCTGAAACTGCGCACACAATGATTTCCTTGGTTGCATTCGATGATTCAGCTGGATAAGATATAACCAAGCCAACTTGCGAGCGGCTTTCCGTAGCGTAATCAGTGCCATGTAAAGCATGTATTGAGCCGAGATTGGGGATGTGTGATATTTGGATTCAACACTGATTCAAGGCCCCAGGGACTGAGTAACCTGATTAAAGGTTAGAAGAAAATCAAGAACGTAGGACCTGTGGCTGTGCTCACCAGGTGATTTGTGGCATTCGTTTTTCATCTCGGGCATAGCTGTATGTGTGCAATATGAAGAAGGTAGCAAACAAAACAGAATAAATAAATAAATAAATAAATAAACACCAGAAAAGCTAGCGAATAAAGAAAAATCTGATGAATTATATTTACATTACTTCCCTCTATCACTTATTCTTACCGACAAACTTCAGAGGGTGATCCTGGCTGGAAATGGAGCACAGACGTTCATATTGTCGTGTGTCCGAAAATGAATATTTTCCACGGTAGATGGCACTGCCGACATTCTCTGATAACTTGCAGTGTGCGTTTTGTGTGTTGCAGATTGTGATTTGAGCAACGTAGAAGCACAATGGTCCGGTATTCATTCCATGAACAAGCTTGGTCATTCGTATGTGACCAAGCAGGTGGAAACGGTCGAGAGGCAGCACGGATATACCGAGCCACGTACCCTGACAGATAGCACCACCGACATCACACAACATTTGAAGCACTTTTTGGCGTTTGTGTGAGCATGGGTTCTTTGAGACAGACGATTATTCAGGGTGGCCGAAGACTGTGTGCACACCAGATGTGGAAGAACATGTTCTCCATGATATTGAGAACAACCCTGGTTCAAGCTCCAGGCACTTGGCCCGTCAACATGGCCTAAGCCAAAGCAGGGTTATCTGTATTCTATATGACAACCGCTACTATCCCTATCACCTCTAACGTGTGCAGGGATTTTCACCGGCGGAGTTTCCTCTACGGGGAATATTCTGTCGCTGGTTTGTGCAACAGGTCATCACCATTATGGGAGTTTTGTCTTCAGGCCTCTTCACCGATGAAGTGACCTTAGGTAGATATGGTATCATCAACCTGCATAATCGTCATCTGTGGACTACAGAAAATCCTCACGTAATGGTTGAAGCATCTCATCAGCAGCGGTTCAGCATCAATGTTTGGGCAGGGATTATTGGCGACCGCCTACTTGCACCAATTCTTCTTCCACAACGCCTGTGTGGAGAAACGCATTTGGACTTCCCGCAAAACACTCTGCCTCCATTGTTGGAGAATGTGCCTTTGGCAATATGACAGGCAATTTGGCTGCAGTGCGATGGAGCGCCATCCCACTTCCGCGTTAATGTTCGCCGAAACCTCAACATCTTCCCCAGACTTTGAACAGGACGTGGAGACCCTGTTGCATGGCCTGTTCGATCACTGAACATAATCCCCTGAATTTTTACTTGTGAGGTCATCTGAAAAGCATTGTATACGGTGAGTCTGTTCATGACGTTCAGACCCTTCCACAGCGTGTCCACGATATTCGGACACAGCCTGGAACATTCGAACGAGTGAGGCAATCCATGATGCGATGTCTGAACGTGTGCATTGCATCGCATGGAGGCCAATTTGAACATCTGTTGTGACATGGATGGGACTCAGGCCAAGCACTGTGTGTTACGGCTCTTTGTTTGATGTCGTTCTTCAGTGCCATCTACCGTGGAAACTACGCATTTCCGGACATAAAGTGATATGAACTTTTGTGCTCCATTTTCAGACAGGAATCACCTGAAGTTTGTCGGTGGACTTCAAACTATACTTACAAGCTATACTTAGAAATCTTAATTTTCTATTTACTTCATGTTACTGGAGATAAACCTTTGCAGAGATAGTTTCATTATACATTTGGTTGTGGCTACAAGAGGATAAGGGAAACCGAATCGATAGTCGGATGCTTAAAAGAGAGTCCTATTTATGCTGGCCACGAAATTCCATACCCTTTCATGACATCCCGCGAAACAACTGAATAGTGGCAGCACTTCAAAACAACTACCAACGTATTGAAAAATTAAAACCAATAATAACGAATATTTTGGAAAGGCTGATGCTACAAAGAATTTATCTGAAATATTGTGTGTTTTAAAGATATCTACATTTATTTTGGAGTGCGTTTTTGTCTATTTCTTATGGTTTACCCGTCGTAAACAATTACACAAAATTCCTTTCGAATGAAGGCGATTTCATAGGTTATTCCCAGAAAATTCAAGCTATACCTACATTTTGCTTGACATGTAAAATATATCTTAAATATTTATTAGATACATTAAATATTAAAGATGCTCTAAGGTTTTAATCTAAAGCTTTAGAGGCATTTTTGAGAAAATAAAAAGTATCCAAAATGTTTATGTATAGGGTAGTTTGCAGCGGGGGCATTTTCTTGAAAATCTCGTGTCGCATCTTTGGAAGATACTGAACTTCAGCATCAAGTTGGTGTTTATCCGACTTTTCTGTTTTTGAGTTTTACTAATCTCTCTTACAACACACACACACACACACACACACACACACACACATTCATACAAAACAAACAAACAAACAAACATACCTACATGCGCGCGCGGCCGGACCTTTTTCTGAGACGCTTTTGTGTGGATTCAGGGACCTCAAAACATTTCTTTCCTGTGAAATCGAATTTTTGGACGGAATGTAATACTTCTCTACATATTAGGTACGTGGTAGTGAAAATAATAAATTCACGACTTCTCTGCCTGAGTAACGGTGCGTGATTGTTTAATCTCCATAGAACCTGGATGTGTGAACGCGAGAGGGACTGGTGTGTTTTCAAAAGTAAGAAAACACATAATCCTAATGTAAAGCTCACCGTAAGCGAATTAAGATATCATGAAGTCAAATTCGCCGGCTTGCCCATAAATGAAAGAATAAAACAGCTGATGTGTAACCTTCACATAACTCTCTACTCACTAACGTTTATTTTTATAACTATTCTTACAAAAGCTTATATTTCTATCAAATTCATGTGAATCAAGTTATGTCTTTGGAGAAACAGTAAAATCTTTAAAAATCGGATCCCTATATGCTGACTGAAATTCCGCCTGTTGAATGACATCACAAACAAAAGATTGCCGACTTTGTACATCAACAAATGTATAACAAAAACACCCAAAACAATAACAACCAATATCTCGGAAATAATGTCACAAAAAATTTATTTTATATAAAATGTGTGTTTCGATGAGATCTGCGTGGTGAACATTTAACATAAGTCCTTCCAGAATGAAAACGATAGTTTTTTTTTTAAGTTCCCTTGTTTACCAAGTTTATCATTACTGTGCTTTCACTGTTTTCCATTACCGCTTATTGCCGCAATTATACACAAACACCCATAAGCATGACGGGACTCGAACCCGCAACCCTTAGCTTGGCGGAGTCTTAGAACCACGCGGTTTTCATCAATGTGCTCAGAATTGCTTGTATTTTATTGTTAGAAGTCTTTAAAAATTCAGTTCAGCCCTCCTTTAAGAGATTTTTAAGAATATAAAAATATAGAGCAATTGTTCATCAAAAGATGCCTTGGGGTGAGAGGATTTTCTGTTTAAGTTTCCTGTCGTATCTTAAGAAGATGCTGAACTTAAACACTGAGTTTCATATTTATCGGGAATTTATTTTTTGAGTTATGTCATTCACACACACACACACACACACACACACACACACATACGCACAAACGGACAGACACACACACGCACACATACACATACTCACAATAGTTCTTTTAAATGCTTTCTTTTTGCATTCAGAGTGTCTCAAAACATGCATTTCCAATGAAACCTCGATATCGAAGTTATGGTGAAAAACAAGAGAAAAATAAAACGAAAAAACACAAACGAAAAAAACCAAACAAAACACAGAACTCTTCAAACTATTAGAGAAACAAGAGAGGCATGCATCACAGAGTTGCGGTAAGGGTTTAACACTAAGACCAGTTTTGTATTAATAACACCGAAGAATATACGACTATTACACCTGATGTATCTTAAAATTGATGTAAAATAAGGACTATTGATTTGAATTGGGAAGAGGGGACTCGTCACCGATCCAGTCAACTCGGATATTGTACCGACGCCCCACGAGGGGGCGCCCCTGGAGATGAGATGGAGACACTGGGCGGTCGGAACCAGGGGTGGACACAGCAATGGCCCCCTACAGTTTCCTGATATAGACACCCCGCTAGTAGGACTGACAGATCGGGACTCTGCGTTCAGTGTTCCTCCCAGGGGGTCATACCCTGGCAACCAGCCGAAGGCCTAGGGACGGAGAAAGTGCAGAGTATTCTTTTTCCCTGCCATGCTGCACCGAAACACCATCGTCGACACTTTCAACCCTAAAATAGACCAAAGGGGCGAAGGATGAATAAAATTATTATGGAACGAAATGGAGGGACAGTAAATTCGCGGGATGAAAGAAACCACTCCACTATTCACCTGACACCCGGGAAAATGCCCGAAAAAGCCCGTGGTTCAGAGTGGCCGGTCCCCGGGATCGAACCTGGGACCTCCCGAATGTGGGCCATAAACGTTACCGCTGAGCCATCCCGCTCGGTAAATAAGGACGTAAATAGTCTTGGAACAAACGAACTTATTAATTCACAGTAGTTATGCTTATCTGTGCGTTATATCAACGAGGATTTATAAATTTTTACAAATCGATTCTTAACTCTGCATTCTTGATACCTATTTGTAAATTATACGTTAATGTGGAATAATAAATGAGCACAATTGGCACCATGAGTGAATTTTATCTTGCTGAAAACAGTTTTCAGTGAAGCAAAAATGTAACTAAGAGCTTTATTTGCAAACACAATTTCGAGAATAGAAAACTGAGTAACAGCATTAGTAAAGAAAAAACAAACATTTAAGCTTGCAATCAAATTGTTTCGGCCAGATTGTAAACATAATGGTTGCTATTTGTTGAAATTGAACGAATGCATAGAATAATAATAATAATAATAATAATAATAATAATAATACATTATTAGCGAATACGCTTTACTTTTCCCTATCGAGCAGAGAAAAATTGTTCTACTGACGGTCATATTATCTATTATTACTCAAAATTCATCTTTTTGTCTTTTGTTTAAATCTACTTCTTTGCAGAAGATAAGTGAAGGAAGAGAAAAGAAGGCGTTCAAGTCAACTGGAAATACAGATTACATCATACTGAAACGTGGATTGTAAGAAGTGTGGGCCTGGGTGACTAATAAAGATTGTAGACATGTAGGTGGAGGAACTGCGTGGGTACGCGATTATAAAGAATACTTTTCATTGAGAGATGGTAGGGATATACAATGCATGCAATACTTGTAATGGACTGTTTTAACAACATCCTCATCATCATTCGTAATTAAAGCCTATAAGTTTTTAAACTTTGAAGCGGTGCATCAAGTAGTAACTACACATCGGATGTTAACTTACCTTTTGTGCACCATAAAGGCACTAAAGGAGTAGGACAAGGTACGGAGGAGGACTTAGCACCTCGACCTACAAGATATTTTGTGTCTAAGCCCCTGACGAGGTGCCCCCGGGAGGGAGGGGTGAAGTGAGAGGAGACAGAATGCGGCCGGACCAGGAGACACGACAAGGCAAGGGCAGGATCCCTATCTTTTACAGACTGAAACTCCCCGGAAGGCAGCTGATGCAACCGGATTCCCTCCCCCTCCAGGTAAAAGCACTAAAATTATTAAAGCTGGCTACTAACAAGCTAAACATTGGTAGAGAATACCCGTAAAATATGTTTGTATACCAAAGTTATAAATAGTCGTTATTGTTGGTAAATGTTAGCAATTTGTTAATTTGTGGCATTAGTTAAATAAACTTTCCAATATTACCAGCTACGTCATAAAATAGCTACATTACAGAACATTAATACTGATGAGGAGTTGGCCTCATAGCTCAATCGGTAGAGCACCTGCCTGCTGTGCGAGGAGTCCCGGGTTCGATTCCTGGCTTGGGTGGGGATTTTTCTCTAGCCAAGGTTATTCCCTATTCTTTCCAAAATATGGAGGTACGAATGAGAGTAAGAATGTATTGTTTGCCTAGAGTATTTTGAGGCAGTGGAGAGGGAAAGGTAAAAGCCGCTGGCAGGCGGCCATTTCGGCTCCGTGTGTTTTTATTATTATTATTATTATTATTATTATTATTATTATTTATGGACGCTCTTTAACTACTATGGTCCTTAAGAGTCCCATTCTATATTGGGCGTGAAAGTCGGTAATTTTGCTCAGATGCCTCTTTATCAGGCTTGAGGTTCTTTTACGTGCCGTAAATCTACGACACTGGACCACCGGCTTTACTTCCCTTCCGAAGGAAGCCATGCTAACGATTTTTACACCCGAAAAAATCCATCGCTTTCCGCCGGGTTTGAACCCGCGACCTTGGGAACCGTGTGGCTGTAGTTTGTTCTAGCTACTGAAAATTAAACAGAGTTTTATTTATGGACGCTCTTTAACTATTGTGGTCCTTAGCGTCCTATTCTATATTGGTCGTGAAAGACCGGGAATTTTGCTCAGAGATCTCTTCATCGGGCTTGTTCTTTTTACTGCCGTAAATCTACAACACAGGACCACCGCCTTTACTTCCCTTGCGAAGGAAGCCATGCTAAGGATTTTTATCCCCCCCCAAAAAAACTCGTCGCCCTCCGCCGGGTTTGAATCCGCGACCTCAGGAACTAGAGGGTGACCACTACACCATGGAGGACGACCATTCTTCTAACTGCTGTGCCGACCGCGCGAATTATTTATCTCGCCCTTTTAATGTACTAAACCCAAAGAAATCTAGAAATTCAACAAGTGCATACGAGTTATTCTTTATCCAGAGTCTTTTGAGATAGTGTATAGGGGAAGGTAGAAAATCAGTTGCTTGTGCCTAGGTCGACTACATGCGGCGGCTCTTTGTGATAACTGCCGTACCGGACGCTCTACGTCCTTATCTACCCTTTCCACTCTCTCAAACGATTTGAACAAGAATAACACCATTGCCGATAAGGCAACATGTTCCAAAGGTAAAAGGCCGCCGATATGACCACAGCAGTTAAAGGCGGGGTATAAATGGAGCAAGTTAAAAAAAATGTACTAATGAGATTAACCTATTCTAAAATACATGGCAATGCACTGTTTCCGAAAGATCTATAAAATTTTTGCTCCACATCCAATTAAATCGTTCGTATTCTTTCTCATTAGCAGCATATTATTTCCTTGGTGTTGGTTATAATTATTATGCTTTTTCAGCTTCTGCTAAAATGTCTTCCTGCAAAACCATTTCTTCCTTTAATGTCAATTAACAAATGCATTATGACATCATAAAAGCAAAACATACACACTCACTTCGCAATAGTTCCTTAAACAATATTAATTTTGGTCAAATCCGTGGTGTGGGGAAAGCGTCTCTGCTTCGCATTCAAGAAGTTCAGAGTTCGAAGCTCCGTTACGGCGGATTACACGGATAAGATTTCTTCCGGGATTTTCCCCTGTCCTGAAAACATAAACATCGGGTAACTTTATGCTTTACGGACCCCGGGCTCATTTGAGCATCATTTTACCCATTTCATTCCTTCATCGTCCGATATGATGTACCCGATTAAAGGTTAAAAATTATTTATTTTATTTTTATTTAGTTTTGTAATTTTATTTCAACATATGAAACTCATTTATAATGTTATACAATTAAACCGTTATAAATTAAATTTATAATATACTATTATTGTAGCTGAATCTTATTACCAAATTAATATCAAACATTAAAAACCATACAACAGAAGAGAAACGAATGAAATAATTGTATCGAGTAAATGACCAATAGTTTCACACACACACACACACACACACACACACACACACACACACACACACACACACACACATATCATACATACATGGTGGGTGACGATTTTCAAAATTAAATTGCGACAGAAAGTACAAATAAACAATTACACCTTGCAACTGCATCTAGCATGTCATTTGAAGATAAAACTTCATCTTATATTTACCTATGGTAAATGCGTGCGCGTACATACCTAGACAAATACCTAGTAATACTTGCAACGCACATATTTTGTATAATCGCTTTGAAATAGTCATGGGACGGGAAAATTCAGCAACTGTTATAATAAGATTTTAAGATAAACTCTCACGGGTAGTTTTAGTTGAAGGTTGGCGTAAATACGCCTATTTATTAGGTAGATATTTAGGTTACGAGTGCAAGTGGTGAAGTTGTATAGCTTTATTATGTTACTACAAACAAGGCAGCATGAGAAAGATGAACATCAAACGTAACAAACCGTATTACCTTGACCTCCATAGGTCAACGTGTACGTACGCGTACACTGGTTCACGTTGTATACTGTATCTTGCCACAATACGGACTCAAATATGGAAAGGAAAATAGGCATTGGATATTTTCATTCCATTACTATTCTGACGCATTAATCGTTACATACAGTTCCGTTGATTGCTGGGAATTCTTCTAAATGTTTGCTTTTACCGGAGAATATATAACGGAGCCTCAGGTCTACGCAGAGAGTATATTATAGGATACCTTAGCGTGTGCGTGCGCGTGCGGGCACACACACACGCACACAAAAATTACACATAATGAAAATGTAATTAAAGCTATTCTGATAAGTTTCTATATTCCTATAGGTTTCTATGCTGATATTAATGTTCTAAAGTCAGAAAATTCATAATATATGGGTCTTAAATAAAGTTACTCAAAAGTAAACGAGTGAAATACAATTACTGTTGCCGCTGTAAACCCGAAGTTATGCATATGCTTAAGAAGGTGAGAGCAGCATATGAGCAGAATATGAAGTAAATAATTGCTGCTCTTCGTTGCATGCACCACATCCATCTGAGTTAATTATAGAGACAACTTCATATACTATTTCAAAGACTGTGCGCTTTAATTCCGAGATACTAAAAATATACATATACAGCAAGATGGCTTTGCAGTAACATATGAGCCTCGTATTCGGGAACGATTCCGTCAACCGCCCACTCTGACCTTGAGTTTTTCGTGGTTTTCCCTGATCGGCAGGCGAACACCAGAGTGGCTTCTCATCTACCAGGATTTCTTTTCATAATTTTCCTTTCGTTCCGTTTCCTTCTCATCTTTCAGGTGTGCTTCTAGGTTTCGTGGTGTGTGGTGATGACAGAAGCTTGTTCAAAGGAAAGACTATTCCGCGTGGACATTTGAGGGATACTTGGCTGACAGGTTGTTCATTGCCTTCTCTGGGGCAGCTCCAGTAGTGGGACGGGTCTTCGGACTAGGAACTGTTAGGGACTTACGCATGCCTTTGCGGCCTAGCCTGTCTGCTTAGGCTGTAAGGTTCCTTCACTCCAACCCTTCCTCCTGGGGTGGTAGCTACAATAGGTATCTCCCGTAGGTAGCAGTGCGTGAGGTTGTATACTCTATATACATATTACAAAGATTCGTCTTATATAACTAAAATTAAGTATTACGAAAGATTAAGGCCCGTGGGTGCATTTGGCCTACTAAATTTGCCTGAAATATTTACCGCAAAAGAAATCTGATGTGCTGCATCTGATATTATTACTTTCCTTATTCACTCTTCTACAAATTACTCTTACAAAAGGTTATTCATCTAACTACTTCTTGTTAACCGAGTTGAACTTTAATTACACATTTCCCTGGAGGTTTAAGAAGTATACTACAGGCTAAAACGATATTAACATTTCTAAAAAGCGATATTCGGAGTTTTAAAAAGCGAATCGCCATGCAATGGCTTTGAAATTCCATGTTCTTTGCATGACCACAAGAAAAACAAATAGCAACTTATCTTAACAGTTTAGAAATATAAGACATTATTTCGGAAAATAGTTATGAAGATATAATTTTTAACCCAATAAATCTGGAGAATGGCTAACTCCTAAAGGGAAAGCCCGAAGCAGAATAAGAACAACTTGGAGACAGGGTTAAAAAGACACGATAAAAATCTCGGGAAAAATGGGAAGTTTTGTCTGAGAAAAATGTATAAAACAAAAGTGCACAGAAGCATAAACTATTAACCATAATAAAATAGCCATGGCATGTGATTTAACTCTCTTAAGAGCAGTTGTTAACAGAAGTAAAAAAAAAACAGTTGTTGCAATCGGAAAGTCATATGAATAACACCTATGGACATTTGGAGCAGTATTAACAGTCACATGAAATTCCTTTATCTATTCTATGTATTCTTTGCACAAAACGTTATTTTTCTCTTAATTCTATAAACATGTGCGTTAAAAGATTTTGGGTGTAACTATCAACTGTACGTTGAACGTTAAACAGGGTACAATAATCCGATTTGATACTCATCAACTTTGGTGCACGCGGTTACAGAATCTTAATGGAGTACGTTATCGGTGCTGAAGTCCCCGCTTCGCTTATGTGTACAGTTTCGCAATTACTTACTTATAGTATGTAGTCATGGTAAAATTATTTGTATTTAATTACAGTCACTCTTAAAAAGCATTCCATTTATTTTACAGAACTGCACATTGTAGTTATTGTTGCCAGAAAGCATTTTATCTTTTAATCCTTTAGGAATGCTTTTCTTTAGATGGATGCCTATCTTAAACATGTCTAAGTTAAATGTCCTGAATTGATAAGACAAAATCTGCATTTAACCACCAGCGATTCTTCTCTCTAGCACGTGAGAGGAGGAGGTTTTTAGCTCGTCTCCGAGTTGTATCCGATTTACTGCTTATCTTACACAGCATTCTTATTATTTAACATTAGAATTGGAATTACCAGGAACTGGTGCCTTTTGGAAAACTGATTTAGTGCAAAAAATGACGCTAAAATAATGGAAATTTTACAAGCTTACATACGAACGGGCACGCCAGCTGGGCAAAGCATTGCCATAGTAGTGACATCATGAATGAAGTGACGTCATTGAGGAAAATATTTTTACTGCGGCGAGACATTCATAATACATCCACCCATATGCTCCTCCTCTTTCTCTACACTCTGGTCACCATCCGGTGTGCGTGCGTCTAAGTCATGCTATTTCGTCATAAGTCACGGTCTGTTTCACAGATTAATGATGTACGGCGAATGTGTCACAAATCAACGCCTGGGCGTGGCAGAGTTTCCTTTGGTGAGGAAACGCTTCAATGAGGCGCGTAAACAAAGTGCGCGACTTTGGGTTACGGCACATAATTTAGTTTTAAAACTGCCTTCAGGGTTTTACTAGAATGTTAGTAAATGTTTGGTGAATGAGCTAATGCTTGGATATGAACACAACTGAAGATTCGGACTAGTCCCCATGGCCAGAATCAAATTATGCTACCTAAGTATAGAATGCGATTGACTTAAACGTACATATGAGTCAGAATTGATTATGGAGAGATTTACCCACATCTATATGGCTTTGAAATATGGGCCATTCCAGCATAAACTCTACAGAGCAACTTTTTACACATGCCCAAAGAAAGTATAAAAATAATAATTTACATCCTAAAGCATACAGGGGCACAAAGGAGCATTGATTGCAAATTACCTGCTGACGCTTATGACCTGCTGACAATGTATATATACAAGGCGATTGTATTTTGCAATTTAAAATGGAACTGAAATAAATAAATAACATTTATAATACCATCACTTTACTAGACACAATACAGATTTGTTTAGAAAGGGTCCAGAGGGAAAAAAATCAGATAAAATTGCAAACATCCAAGGCCTAATTTTTATATCATAAATTACCGAGTGAGCTTAAACAGCAAACTGGACCTAAGCTGTAAAGAAAAATAAAAATAATACTAACCAATAAATGTTATAAATAATTTTGCCAAAATGTCATTTTCTTTTCTTTTTTTATAACTGTGTTTGTGGAATTACCTTTAATTTTTTTATGCAAATAAAGTATTATAAACTTGAAATGTCAGAAATTTGTAACAGATACCTATATTATTTATTATTATTATTATTAATAATATTCTGTTACTGGTAAAACTGCAAGATTTCAATAAACTTTCTATATTTTACGTTTTATTTTTCTTTCTTTTATTTCTTATCCCCTTTAGTTTTACTAAACTGCTCACATTTGCCACTTGAGTGAACTCTTTTCAGTAACTATGTTTTACTTCCAATTTTATCACAGGACTGGGTGAAGATGGTCTTCAGTGTTTATTTTGCGATACAATAAACTTAACAATTTATTCCAATATTCTTCTTTTTTTGTCAGACCACAAACTATCCATAACCGAAAATAGCCTTTCACCCTGAGCAGAAGTAGACAACTATGTTCCCAATGACGTGGGAGATATTATGAAATCGACTCAAAATAGTTGAACAATTTGTCTTCAGTGGAAAGGCCATTTTTTTGGTTTGATCTTCGTTTTTATTTCTGGTAGAATCTTAGAGTTCAAACATTTTCAAAACATGAGGTGTTGGCTTATTTCAATTACAATAAATCATGCAGAGAATTTTATGATAGTTTTGTTTGCGAATAAGTTGCTAATTAATCATCACCACATTAAAAACCGTAATCAAATGTATCACTTCAGAGCCAAGTGATGCATTAATTTTTTTCTGCGGAATTTTCTAATCAGACCACGATAAGATGTTTTGTTGATCCAAGCTATTTGAAGTTTCGCCATGGCTGACACTCCACAGTTCAGCGTAAAAAGATCTACATAAGACAGTAACTTCTACCATCATAGCTGTAACATCAATCTTTCTCTCTTCTTCAAGCAATTTTAATGTCGCTTTTGAACACACACACACACACACACACACACACACACACACACACACACACACACACACACACACACACACACACACACACCACCTTTTTCTAAACGTGCTTTTGGATTTAAAAACTGGATTTTCTGCCAGAAGCATTTTAAGAAGCATTAAAAAAAACAAAAAAGGTTGTAAACTAGATTTTCATGACTTTGCAACCAATTTTGGAGATGTTAAACGCAAATGTGAAAACAATGTTTTCGCACGTTTTAAGAGATACCTGGGAGGATGCTTTGTTGTAGTCGGTTGCGGCGCTTAGAATGCCCATAATAATGATTGTCTCCAGACTGGGGTACATGCCCTCCTGATAGCTGTTGAAGCTCGGATAGTGAAAGTGTACGAATACTTTTTACATTTATACCGTTCGTGTATCTCAAATTTCTAATCAAAAATTTCTGCAACTTCTATTGAGGCATGAAAATTCAAGATTGTTATCCGTCCTTTCGGCTATTGGGCGGTTTCTTTATATTATGTATTAAGTTTTGAAACCGTACTTTTGTTCCAAGAGCATTGTCCAATGATTATTAGAGCTTCTTTTTAACAATGTGTATGGAGAAATGTACCTACTGTTTTTGAATGAACAGCTTTGTCTCTTCAGTGACATTATTTTGACAATGGAGAAAACGAAGGCAACTGCAGCAGAGGTGTTATAATTTCAAAAGTTCAAAACACTCAAAAAAGGTTCCTTCATTTACCGGAAATACAAGTTTGGTATTTATCCGGTATTGCGTTTTTGAGCAACAACTCTTATTACTGCTAACAACAAGTACCACGTAGTTAAAACAATGCTTTCATCGGAATATTACCTTAAAATGTCAAGTATTCTCATTAGTATTACACTGGAAAACAGTAATCGCCGACAAAGCAAGCAGTCTGTATTGATACATTGCAGTATTAGAAAGCGTTGACTTCATTCTACAACTGGACATTAACACATTACCTATTATAATATTAACACCCTATTATTATGCATAAAAGTGCGTGTAAACATCACGTATAACATTTTTGAAACAAGACACAAATCACGTATAAAAATGTTGGTTGCAAGTTATAACATTACCTAACATGTTTCAATCTTATTTTTATTGAATATGTTTTATGTGTACTTCTACAGAAGCGTAAGTATCCAAAGAATTAACTCCATTTTCTTTTGCTTTAGCAGTTGTATACAGTGCGTGATTCACATGTTTCACAGTTAATTCAAAATCAGAATAAGTAAAAGATTTAAACGGCTTAATTTTCATTTGTAATGAATACCGGCATATAAAATAGAAATATTGGTAATGTAAATTAAGTAACACTGTATTTTAAAATTAATTTTAAAACAACTAGTCCTCTTCGCTTGGAAGAACTTTTTCCCAGTGTTTATTCCAATGTTATATTGATATTCAACAATGAAAGTTAATTTAAAGTGTTATAATAATTTTAAAAAATATAGTTCCTTATCCTAGAATGAGTTGTGCATAAATGCAATTTTTATGTTTAATAATAAGCAACATTTCAAAATTACTACTTTTATTAGATTTACTTTGTACAGAACTGTTTGAAGTAACACCATACAGGTGATCGCAGTAAATTATCCGTGTTTGTATATTTATATAACTTATATACATTGTACATGTAAATTGAGTTAGTGTCCCGGTTTGGGCAAATCAAAGTATGGCCAGCCTAATTCGAATGCAATTTGCGATTATCGATTCGATGTTGCAATTGCCATTGGAAGCAAAGACATTATTTTCCCAGGACCTTGGAAAGTACATTTTGTGTTTGGTTGTACTGATATGTTGAAATATGAAATATTTCTTTTCGTAGTTCACTGGCTGCTCGCATATTTTGAACAGAAGTAATCTAGCGTGAATAGAAAATACTACGTCGAAACCAAAAATATTAATGTAACTTTGCAATTTACTCATAAAGAAACACAATTTTGTCATGTTCCTAGCTACCTTGCACAACCTCGCAATGAAAATTAAAAGAAAGAGAAATTTAGAACAATAATGAAACATTTCCCATTATAAATTTAGCTCGCACACACATATTTGCTTTTGTAGGAGGTATGATCCAATCGGAAGCCAAGTAAACACAAGCGATTATTCTTTTGTCAGGGTAAAAGTTTTAAAATGTACGTTTTCAAAAAAGCTTATAATTATTCAAATGTTTATAATAAATCCGTGATTTACACTCGGAGGGCGCTGGATGTAGAATTCAAAACAAAAATGAATGCAGATTAATACTACAGGATTGGAAATAACCACTTTATTAATTGATGTAAAATACAATACTATATAATTTTACTTTCTTTAGTATAGCTTTGTAAAGCACATAAGGACAACCCATATATAGAACTTGATAGGTTGTCTTTCATAGAATCAAACTATTCGACAAATCTGAATAGTTTTATAATGCTCAATAAAGATGAACACAATAATATATACTGTTTAAGTAATTTAAATAATTAACAATGTTTTACAGCTAAACTTACGAAAGGCAAATGCACTTTGAGGCAGTATTTTTAACATTTAAATGATTTCAGTCAAATTATAGAATATAATAACAGCCTGCCTTAAAGCAATATGTGTATAAATAACATAAAATGCATGTAACAGTCATTGTATTATGTTTATATTATTATGTACATGTTTGATAATGTTATGTGAATGTATTACGTAATTTAACAATATAGGAGCTGTGATAATAGAGACCGAAAGTTGCTAACAATGAGGTAACCTTGAGGCAATAATGAATTAGAAAGTTTAATAAGGCTACTAGTAATTCTTGGAAACAATAATGCAATAGTTTTAAAACAGTTTATAAATAGCCAATCAATAACTAGAAAGGCTAAAAGTTAAACAAAAGTATTCCATTGGAGTAGGTTTAGCCAATCAGACTTTAAATACAGAAATTTACAAATTCAGGTGGTAGAAACTAGTTGCTAGTAGACAGTGTTCCTAACTGGACGCGTGACGCGTCCTCGAGAAGTTTAATACGTATTGAGTGTGAGTCGAAAATTCTCTACGGCAAGAATATTATAAAGTTTGCGTGTTAAAAAGTGCAAGTAATTAATAAATAATCTCACAGCTCTCTACATCAGTGAAGTGTTATTTAATCGTGTGAAGGATTAATAAATGGAGTGAAATAAAAATTGTAATTTGTGTAAGCCTACATTCTTTAGCCGCATCACCCCCTGTTAAGAAATACATGTTTCTACAAATTAATACTGACGCAGCCGAGGCAAACCTAAATACATATAATATTTAAATAAACATTCAAATTACAAAGTTGATTTTTGGGGCGAAGGCCACCGGAAAGTGAACGTTGGGGCGAAGGCCACCGGAAACTGTGTACTATACGTGAGGCATTCAACCTTCTCAAATTGGCTTTTCATACGTGAAGCAACAAACGTTTTTCATCAAGTTCGGCTCCCCAACATTTGAACTACAATACAACTCCTCCTAAAATAAACTTCCTTCAAATTGGCTTTCCATACGCGAAGCTACAAACCTCCAACTTCTACAGAGAAAACAATAGCTGAATTAATATTTAGCTAGTGAGTTGTGTTGTTTGACATACCATTTATGCTTTCGTTCAGAATCAAATTCCGTCGTCCTCCGTAGTGTAGTGGTTAGCATGTTCTCTAGTTCCCGAGGTCGCGGGTTCAAACCCGGCGGAGGGTGGAGTAGACTCCAATTTGTTCTTCATTGTCTTTCTAACAAAGGCACCACAAACACTTCTTTTTGCGCAAATTACATGCCTCCCGCCGTTAATTTCCACATGGTACTTGTATGTCATTTCTCGGTTCTTCTGTTTGGAGGGACATTGCACTTTGGTCTTGAAACATCCCTTAAGCTCAGCTGTTATCAAACTTGCAGTGTACTGCATAGTTCTATTCTATTTTCATCACTTACCTACTCTTCACATTTCATGCGGCAGAATTCAAGGTGTTTTTTGTTTTCCTTACTGGAACACTTCTTCCAGAGGATGTTGTATAGTTTTTACTATAATTTCTACAATCCTGCCTTTTGTTTCTAAGTTTTCTTGAATGAGGTTTTAATGCTTGTTGGAATATCTTTTCCTCACTTTTATCATTTTCTGTAGTTTCCTTTAAAGGAGCAGTCACTAAGTACGTATATTTAACTAAAGTTTGTGTATTTAAAGGGCCACTATAGGAATTTTCTTATGCTTCTTCGAAGGGGGTTGTTCAATAATTTCTGAATCAGAAGATTCTGGTATCCAATTGGGATCAATATCGTTATCCGAAAGTGAAACTGCATTGTCATTTTCATATGTATTACCAAAGAGATTAAAATAATTTCATCTTAATTCTAAAAGTTCACCCTGTATCCACTGATTTTGAAGCCTGGGGAAGTAACGAACTCCTCGACGAAGGTGACGATGTTAAGTTTCAATGCCATTTGAAATTTGAAAGGTAAATAAAATTAGGTATTTTATTACTTCCTGACAAAGGTATTATTAAAAATTCTGCCAAGAAATTAAGCTCCTATTAGAAGCTTCTGTAAACTTACCCATAGGTAACATTGCACAAATCCACGTCATTCCACCTCTTGAAGCCATGTCTTTGACGTGTATAATAAAATCTTGAAGCATAATAGGACTTAACACAATGAGATAATGGAAACTGAAGCCAATGTACACTTCACTCTTTTTCATAGACAACTGCTGTTAGAACAATGACAAAATTACCACAACAAAATAAAGAGTAGTACTCACAATAATAATAATACTCATATTGCAATCAACACATTGTCATCGTTTAAAATAAGTTTTGCACTGTAACAAAGACGTGTTGGAATTTAACCCTACAACTGCACACCTCGGGAACTGTCACGTGAGTTGTACACTAGGGTCACAATGACCCTTAATCTTTTACCCAAATTATATTAATCCAGTAGCATATTATAAGGATATCAAAATGCAGAATAAACTATAATTGAGATCTATAAATTAAAATATGTTATTCCTGTGAATTTTAAGGCAACTAGTATGCAATATGTAATAGAGAGGCAAGAATGGGATAATAAAATGCATATGAAGATTAAACTAAAACACTTGTTTTCATTTAGCAAGAAGGAAACAAATATATCATAAAATAAATAGCATGCATGCTAAAATAACTAATGTAGTGTTCACATTTATATCAATGCATTGTTTCATTTACTTTTGTTACAATTTTGGCACCATTTAGCGCTGTGTTGAGAACAATATGGCTTCTTACGTTTCTCGCACATTAAAAATGGTTTTTCTGTCCTTTGAATAAGGGCAAATGGAACATCTTTTACTTTTAGCAGTGATGACTGTTTCAGAAGCAGTTTCCCCACCTTATGACTTGAATCCTCGGCAGATTAGTCAGTTTCAACATAGTCTATAGGTTCTGGAGTCTGTTTCATCTGGAAAATCACTTAGCTCGCACTCATTATTCAGTTCCTCCAATTATACTGCTCATTAGTTGCATAAATATCATTTATACGTGTCATTTTCACATCTACGTACCTCACACTCTTTTAACAGACAATTAAAACACTACACCAGGGTCACAGTGATCCTGTATATCAAACTAACAAGTAAAGCATTAAATTTCAAACGTCCGTCCTGTAGTAAGTCTCATTGAATACTGAATTTACATTGTTGGGAGCCGTTGTGTTCGTCACCCAGCGCATGCGTAGAACAAAATAAAATGTTGCAGGGTCAGAATGACCCTGGTGTACCGTTCTAGGGTTAAAGAAAATAGTATGAACATGGGATTTCAAAAGAAGCTGCATATTTGTGTTAATCAGATTAATTTCACGAATTCAAGTCAACTTATGATTTATCATGACGTAATACATTGCATTTATTACAAGTCAACAGCGGGAAAAAATATCTTTTTGAACATAGGCAGCTTTTCTCAATTAATCCTTACAACAGTAGCGCATATTTGCAGCGCGGATATCCTCAACTTTTGTCCATTTTAGATCGTATTAATCTGGGTGAACAAAGTGGGAAATATTATACCAACAAGGATGTCTTGTGCTGTAAGGATAATCAAGGTAATGGAAAGGTTGTAGTTTCTCAACAGTTAATTCCATTTATTTTTCATTATTTAGGGAAATTTCGTTAGGGAAGAACTGCGCTGGTAAACTTAATGACGTTTACCAAATGCGATGTCTGAAGAATATTGCTTTCTAGCACTGGCTAAAAATACATGACTCACTACCCAAACATAATGGGGTAGATAATGACTGCCAAATGACATAAAGCAACTTATGTTTCTTTACTTAGTTATAATATTCAGTTTTTACTACTTATGAAATTCAGACTCACCAGTATCTCCTACAAAATTATCTTAGGAGTTACTTTTTCTCAATTGTACAGCTATATAAAAACGCTGTCCCTTGAGGTACATATTTAAATTCGGGCATAAATCAACTTACGCACCTTTACCCCGTGACCACAAAATTAAAACCCTTACTGTTACATGTTTGCATGGCGACACTCAGTTGCGTGAAAAGAGAATATGAGCTGCCTGGAAAGCAATAACGTAGATTCGGTACAGTTACTTTCACCGTAACGGTTACAGAAATACATTCAAATATATATGTAGGCAATTTTTAAAAAGAAGTAAATAATAATCAAATAAAGGTAACAAAAACATTTATTTCGTATATTAATGTTGGTAGTTGGAAGATGTTTCATTTTTATCTGCCGCACGTATGAAAGACAATTTATCACGGTCACTTCGTGTTATCTTTTACTGAGCGCCTGTTATTGTATTTAATTTTGGGTTCACTGTCCTCCGGCTAGCTATTATTTTTCGGTCAAGCACTTATCTTATACAGGTGTGTAAACGGAAAGGAGCTTTTTATCCAAAGATAACACTGATAAAAGAATTTGTTTTACACTTTTATTGTCGTAACACATTATTCACTTTCACATATTAATCTTGACACTCGCCAAACTGAAACTGTTATAATAACTTATTTACTGCACATTATTAATTCGCATACTTCAACTTTTTGTGTAATTAACTTTACGACACGAGAGATTTTTCATAACTTTGCGACGCGTAACCTTGAACTGGTGCGATGCATACTCCATGAATGCCTCCGTTGAACTACATGAAACTTAACCCTGACACTGAATTTATACTTCCTCACCCCAATATGCCTAAAGATTATAACCGAGCTGCTATTGGTTAATAAAACGCGCCAACATTAGCGTCTATATTTACATCCAATGAAAATTACGAAAACATATGCTCTGGGGAAAAATGTTCCAGCAAATTCTAAAAAAAAAAAAACGCGCCACTCTGACGTAATTTGCTCGTCTCTAATAATGATAAACAGCTCACCCCCTCGCTACATTATTGCACGCTATTTTTGTCAGTTTCAGTAAGGCCGTATAAACCCACTTCTCGACAATGATTACAATAAACAAACATCTCAAATCAATGTAACACAACAATGCATATTCACACTGCAATCACTCTGACATTTACATTTTTGTGATACAAATTACTGCGTCATATGTCCCACTAGAAACATAATTATAAATATTTACAACTTGTTTGGAAATTTTATAATTGGGTTTTTAGTCTCCTAAATCTTGGAACACACGCTATTTATCACTTTCACTTAACACTTCACACGCATTTAACACACGACATATGTTTTGCCTTTATCTCGCCACTATTTACTGGCTCTGGTCTAAGGTGTTTATATATATACATCTAACATTACAATTCTTTTATAGCAAATACTGTACCTTGAATTATTTAGTTACTGTTACAAATTGGTTTACTGTCTTAGGTTGTTGACATAAAATTATACATTCAAGAATATTAACCTGTTTCATTTTGTCACAATTGAACACATTACCAAAATATTTATCCTCTACACAAATATATTTACAACACTTAATTCCAGACACAATTTTACATATCTGTGTGCTACATAAGTATTTGTTTTAATTATCTTTACCTTTTTTTTTATTAAACATTTACTTTTGTCCTGAATTGATTTCTCATTTCTCATGACATACATACATAGTTAACCCTCTTACATTCCAATACTTTGTTTTGCAGGTCAGCTTTAACTATCCTGGATTTTATTACTTTTTTTTTAGCGGTCATTGCTATTCCCCCTCCTGGATCAAATTGTGTATGGCTAAGCATTACTCGTAGCTGTATCGTAACCTTCCAAAATTTATTCATGAATAACCTCTTAAAGGATTCATATGAGATTTCCTTCCCTGATACCATTTGTAACCAATTTAAAGTTTCCTGAACAACACATCTTTTAACAACTATCATTTTCAATTCTTGCGGTATCTTTTTAACTTGAGAATACTCTGACAAATCTGTACTAAACTGTACTGGATTGGAGTTTTCATTTTGAACAACTTGGTACTTGTTATTTTCAGAAGTTAGCTTTTGATTATTTATAGACAAAACTTTAACTTCTTCGGACAATTTATTTCTTTGTGTTACTGACTCCTTCCGTATTTCAGATATCTCCCCTCTGAAATTAACTTGCACCTGAATTAAATCTGCATTTGTAGCCTCCATCATCTCTCTTAACTCACTTGAAATGCTACTCATTCTGCTACCTAACTCTGTACATTTTACATCAACATGTTCAATTTTATTATTAACCTCACTTTTTTGGTTAGATATTTCCCTGCCCATGTCTGACATTTTCTTTGAAACTTTCCCTATCTCATTTGCTATCATTTCCTGATTTTCATTTCTCATTCTCATCATACTGCTATCTAGCTCCATAAATTTCTTTTCAATTTCTTCCGTTTTGTTCTAAGCTCTTACCAATATCTTCCCTTAATTCCCTATTATTCTTTTGCATATCTTCCCTGTTTTGATCTATTTTCTTTTCTAATTTCTCATTACTCTTACCAATATCTTCCCTTAATTCCCTATTATTCTGAGTTAGTTTTTGTTCTAAACTCATATCAATATCTTCCCTCAATTGATCTCTCAAATTTCTCAGCATTTCCATCATACTAGCATCAAAATGAACATTTCCTGCTATTCTATTCTGACTTTCTTCACTAACATTTCCTCCCTCAAATCCTACATTGTTTGAGCTATTTTCTGTAACCTGTATTGAATTTCAGCTAACTGTTACATTATCCCCTTCCATAATTGTTTCTTCAGTATTATTAGTAGACATTGTTTTCTTAATCCTGCCACTCCTCAAGTACATTGAAATTTTCACAATTTTGTTTTTTTTTTAGGATAAAAAAAATTACTATACTCTGACCTTTATGATGCTGTCTGTTGATGTTGCTTTGATGTCCAGCTTCCTGCCCCTCTCTCCTAGATGTATATGTCGCTTCTGCGTCGTATTATGGTGAATCTACGTCGTCTCGATTTTTTGTCCTGTAGTTGAATTCCCCTGTTGCCTTTTAATCTCGGAATTACGATGTCCACTCATCCGCGTCGTCTGTCGTTCCTGTAGTTGTTTCTGGAATCTGCGTCTTTTAGTTCAGTTCACTGCTCCATTAGCTCCACGTCCTGGTTCCTTCGCCCCTTCCTAGTTATTTCATTCCTTCCTGGTTAATTCGCCCCACGTTGGGCGCCATTTTGTGGGGGTATTAATGTTGGTAGTTGGAAGATGTTTCATTTTTATCTGCCGCACGTATGAAAGACAATTTGTCACGGTCATTTCGTGTTATCTTTTACTGAGCGCCTGTTATTGTATTTAATTTTGGGTTCACTGTCCTCCGGCTAGCTATTTTTTTCGGTCAAGCACTTATCTTATACAGGTGTGTAAACGGAAAGGAGCTTTTTATCCAAAGATAACACTGATAAAAGAATTTGTTTTACACTTTTATTGTTGTAACACATTATTCACTTTCACATATTAATCTTGACACTCGCCAAACTGAAACTGTTATAATAACTTATTTACTGCACATTATTAATTCGCGTACTTCAACTTTTTGTGTAATTAACTTTACGATACGAGAGATTTTTCATAACTTTGCGACGCGTAACCTTGAACTGTGTGCGATGCATACTCCATGAATGCCTCCGTTGAACTACATGAAACTTAACCCTGACACTGAATTTATACTTCCTCGCCCCAATATGCCTAAAGATTATAACCGAGCTGCTATTGGTTAATAAAACGCGCCAACATTAGCATCTATATTTATATCCAATGAAAATTACGAAAACATATGCTCTGGGGAAAAATGTTCCAGCAAATTCTAAAAAAAACGCGCCACTCTGACGTCATTTGCTCGTCTCTAATAATGATAAACAGCTCACCCCCTCGCTACATTATTGCACGCTATTTTTGTCAGTTTCAGTAAGGCCGTATAAACCCACTTCTCGACAATGATTACAATAAACAAACATCTCAAATCAATGTCGCACAACAATGCATATTCACACTACAATCACTCTGACATTTACATTTTTTGTGATACAAATTACTGCCTCATTAAGAATTAATATTAAAAAAAGGTAGAAAAATGCAACAAAACTGCGCGTTTCAATATCAAATATCGTACATATTCTTTTTCAAATAATTTGAAGATCAATTTAACACATTTACAAAGGATTCTGCCAAAGTTCCGGTTTCTGGTTATGAGGTCACAATTTTGTAACCTGAGATGATTGTGAATCCGAATGGCAATGAAAAGCAACAGTGCTCTACGAACTGCATAGTCGAGATGAGTCGTGAACTTTGACATGAAAGTACACAAGTTGTGAAAGACACAAAGTTCTCCCCCTCCCCAACAAGTCACTGGCGGAAACCTGTTTTACATCGGAAGTGCCTCCCCCCAAATAATTAAGTAGTGGCGTATGGATAGGGCAAAATGTAACAAAATGATTAATAAATCCACTTTACTGATATTTAATTGTATACCCCGCCCCCCCTCGCCGAAGTATCAACACACGCGTCCGCTCTGCCTGCCCTTTTGGGGGTCCCGGTATGGGTCATGAACATGTCATGTCCTCTCGTAGATTGCGTTAAAACATACAATGGTAACCTCGACGCACCTTTTGATTGCATTATTTGACGGGAATAGCTACAGACCGCAAAATGGCAATGGTTCTGCCTTAAATACGCATTTATTTGATCTATCGTACGCACCTGTGACGTTACACGTCCCTAACGTTAAAGGAGAACGAAACACAATTTCTTCCTAAATGAAGGATATGACCTGTAAAATTCAGTGGTGAGATTGTTTTCTTACTCTGCCACACCGTTATCGCTGCGCAAGCGATACGTCATCAGAGCCAGCCGTGCGCTGGAAGCAGTAGGGAGATCACAAGTCAGTCATTGTTGCACATGTAGTAATACATTTTCAAAAATTTTTCTTGTTGGTATTTAAGCTCAAGAGTAACGTACTTAGTGGCGGTGTTTTGGTGATGGTGTTACTGAGTCAGTTTACTATTATGCAAACAGCGTAATATTGTGAAAAATAAAATGCCTCAATGTTGTGCATAGACCTGTAATGTGAGAAGGGAAACACACAAGGGAACTCATTTTCATGCGTTTCCAAACAGACAAATCTCCCAAAAGATAAAGGAGATGGGTAGAATTTTGCAAAAGAAAAGATTTGTTTGCCTGGTCCCGGTTCTCGTTAATGTTCCTTCCATTTTAAGGACACAGATTATGAACAGACACAGTTAATAAAAAAGCAGCTTATGCCGGAAGAAAATTTCAGAAGGCCTTTATTATAACTGGAACTATTCTTACTATAAGGAAAATTGAATACAATTTCCAGATATCAAGTTCTAGTAAGATAATTGATACTTCACCATCTTCATCCAAGAGCAAATACAAAGAATGTAACGATATGTGGCTAGAAATCGTAATAGCATAGTTTCCGAGCTATGCGATAGTGTTACTTGCAATAAGACTAACAACAAAAGCTATGATGATAAAAGTAATGAAAGAGAATTCAGAATAGAAGGTGACAAAAAAAACCAAGAATTCAGAAATACAATGTGAACTAGATACTGAAATCATAAAGAAATGTATGTTGTTGGGAGCTGAAAATATCGACGAAACAAGTAATGATAGAAGTTATAACGAGGAAGAAGAAGCAAGAAGAAGAGGAGACTTTCACCATACGTGGAAATGATGCTACAGTGGAATATTTCATTGTTGCTTGGACATCTCTATTTTTATTTTCCAAGGTATGTGTTTCGTGTAGAAATGAAGTCAAAACAATTTCTCATTACATTAAAGGGACAATGTTATGTGTTAAAACAGTGTATTATTGCGGTAATGCTTTCACTTGGAACTCATAAAATTTATCAGGAAAGAAACCGGAAGGAAATGCTTTAATAGCAAGTTCTTTATTATTGTCATCTGATATATATTGTTTCAGCAATCTAAGTCCTTCTGCAGATTTTTTTACGCTCTTTAACCGCCGTGTTCCTTAGCGTCCCATTCTATATTGGGCGTGAAATAACGGTAATTTTGCTCAGAAGCCTCTTTATCAGGCTTGAGGTTCTTTTACGTGTCGTAAATCTATGACCACTTCCCTTCCGAAGGAAGCTGCTAAGGATTTTAACGCCCGAAAAAATCCATCACCCTCTGCCAGGTTTGAACCTGCGACCTCGGGAACTAGAAACTAGCATGGTGACCACACAACGGAGGACATCATCACTGGGTCTGGCAATGTTTTCAAGGCTGCATTCGATAAAACCATTCGAAACAAGGCAGCACCAGTTGTTAGAGCATATTGGGTTCAAGAAATAAAAAGGAAGTTGAATTCATTAAAAAGTTGTGGTACACCTATATGGTTGGCAGGGGATGGGCAGTATGACTCCCCAGGATTTTCAGCCATATATTTAGTCTATTCTGTCTTGAATTTAAATTCCCAAAATTATTGATTTTCAACTGCTCAAAGAAGTATGGTGAAAAGCGATTTGGAAAAGGCTGCTTGTGACAACATAATGATAGGCTTGCAAAACATGAAATGTGTAGAGTTGAAGCTTTTCTCTCCGACATACATAGAGGTGTAAGAAACCTATTAAAAACTCGGTATCCGAAAGTTGAACATGAATTTGACGTATGGCATTTGTTCAAAGGTCGAATGAAAATAAAAATGAAAATGGTAGAAAAAGAATACCCAGAGCTGATGGAATGGAAAGCCAGTATAAATAACCATTTATGGTGGGCTACGCAAAACTAATGAGAAAATGTAACATATTAATTGAAAAATACACATCAATTTTTATCATATAAAAATTATGGGTTAAAAGAGAATCAAGCGCTTATCATGCTCTGAAGAAAATTATTCTGGACAGCACCTTCTTCAAAGATTTCGTTCATATTCGACATTATATATATACTTGCAGTTTAGAAAAATGTCAGTCTTCGTCTCAGATATGCTCCGAAAAAAATACTTTTCCATATAATTCCCTCAAATTAGGCCCATAATAGCAGCGTTAGTGAGGCAATATTTTATATCACAACACTGAATGCCAGAGTGATTGTAGTGCAAATTAATATTATTGTATATACAGGATATTAGATGTTTGTTAGCCATAAGTATTGTTAGGAAATAAGTCTACACGCCCTAACTAAAACTGACAATAGAAGTGGGTAACAATAAACCGAGGGGGTGAGTTGTTTATCACTAAGAAGAGATAAACAAATGACGTCAGCGTAGCGTGCCTTCTTTTTAGAAATGGAGAGAATATCTTCCCTAGAGTATATATGTTAGTAGCAGTGATTGGCTGACAAAACAGACGCTAAAGTGAGCGCGATTTGGTAAGCAATAGCAGCTCTATTATAATGTTTAGACAATTCGGGGTGAAGGAGTATATATTCTCGAGCCATAAGCAAGTATCACGCAGTTCGGAAGAATCATTCACGAGGTGCACGTCACGTAGTCCTGAAGAATCTCTCGCGAGGTACACGTCGCAAAGTTAGTTACAAAATGTGAAGTACGCAAAGTAATTTGTGCGCGGCAACTATAACGACTGTAGTTACATTCGGAAATCTCAGTTTCAGTCGAGCGTGTATAAAGATTAAATATGTGAATTATTAATTAAGTGCGGCAATAAAAGTGTAGAAACAAATCATTTTATCAGTGTTATCTTTTAGCAACAACTCCTTTCGTTTACACGCCCTGCTTACAGATACTTGCTCGACTGAGTTGTAATAGCTAGCCCGAGGACAAAGAACCCAAATTTAAAATAATAAAACAAGAGGCGCTCAACAAATAAGATAACACTAGCAATTGAGAACTGCGACAAATGGCTCCCAGAACGTGGGGCGAGACAACTAGAACGTGGGTCGAGACAACTACGAATGGAGCGGTGCAATTAACTACAAGACTTTAGGATGGCGCAGATCCCAGAAACAACCACCAGAACGAACGACGACGCGGATGAGAGGACATCAGCGACTACGAGAACAGAAGGCAACAGGGGAATTCGACACCAAGACAGCGAACGACGTAGATCTATGGTACTACGGCCCAGAGGCGACATATACATCTAGGAGAGAGGGGCAGGAAGCTGGACATCAAAATAAGGTCATCGGATACCATCATAAAAGGTTAAAAAACTGTAAATTTTATGTGTCTCCTAAAACAAAAAAATGTGAAAGATTAAATGTTGTTGAGAAGTGGAAGGATTAACAAAAGAATGTCCACTACCAATATTGAAGAAATAATTATGGAAGGGGGTAATCTAACAGTTGGCCGTGATTCAATGCAGATCACGGAAAATAGCTCAAACAATGCAGGTTTTGAGGGACGAAATATCAGTGGAGAAAGAATAGAATAGCAGGTCAGTCAACTCAAACATCTGGGATTGTTGTAAACATTTCAGGGCAGGTAGCCGACGACAGAGATAGATATATTAGACCTGTGGGTCAGAGTACTGTATAAAACAGGGGTGAAGTAACTGTAACGGGTGGTGGAAATGGTTTACAAAGGGATGTAAATGTAGCAGGAAATGTTAATTTTGATGCTGGTATGATGATGGAAATGCTGAGAAATTTTGGTGAAACTTTAAATAAGAGTAATAGGGAATTAAGGGAAGATATTGATAAGAGTAATGAGAAATTAGAGCAAAAATTAAATCAAAACATGGAAGATATTGGTAAGAGTAATGAGAAATTAGAGCAAAAATTAAATCCAAAACACGGAAGATATTGGTAAGAGTAATAGGGAATTAGGGGAAGAAATTGAAAAGAAATTTATGGAGCTAGATAGCAGTATGACAAGAATAAGAAATGAAAATCAGGAAATAATAGCAAGTGAGATAGGAAAATTTTCAAAGAAAATGTCAGATATGAACAGGGAAATATCTAACCAAAGAAGTGAGGTTAATACTAAATTTGAACATGTTGATGTAAGATGTACAGAGTTAGGAAGCCGGATGAATAGCATTTCAAGTGAGCTAAGAGAGATGCAGGAGGCTACGAATGCAGATTTAATTCAGGTGCAAGTTAATTTCAGAGTGGAGATATCTGAAATTGAGGAGTCGGAAACACAAAGAAATAAGTTGTCCGAAGAAGTCAAAATTTTCTCTACAAATTTGAATCAAAAACTAACTTCTGAAATTAACAAGCACCAAGCTGTTCAAAATGAAAACGGTAGAAAATTGGAACAGACAATAGAAAATCTGCAAAGTACTGTAAATAGACTAGAATTGAGTTCAAGGGTCAATATATGGTACTACGGCCATGAAACAAATTATTTTATCAGTGTTATCTTTTAGCAACAACTCCTTTCCGTTTACACGCCCTGCTTAGAGACGTTTGCTCGAAAAAATACTTTTTCATATAATTCCCTCAAATTAGGTCCATAAACCAGCGTTAGAACACAATTTCAATGTAAATAAAAAAAGACTAGTGTCAAAACTCAGTACTCCAAAGCATCTGGGTCTTGGATCATGAAAAATAAATATGAGGAACCTAACGAAGAATGGAAACTGTTGATAATGCGTGAAATGAAAACGTCTCTGCATGCAGATTTTGTGGATCCGTTACCAGACGCAGCAATTGATCTGTCACTACCGAAGAATATAGCTCCCACACTTCGACCTCCATTAAGTTACCACGATTGGAGCTTTCTCGCGTTTTCAGTCAACATAAGAAGGGTGGTCACAGACACATTATACAATTTTAAATAATAATAATAATAATAATAATAATAATAATAATAATAATAATAATAATAATAAGGTTAAATTTAAAACTTAGGAGGGCGACAATGAGCTTTCTTAGAAAATCAAACGAGGATTAGTTTTAAAAAACTTATTATTTTATTGTTTTTCAAAATATTCCCTTTTAACATCAATACATTTTTGCATTCTACGAAACCAGTCCTTAAAGCAATAATGCCGCTCTTCTTGAGGCACTTCAGAAACCAGGATTTTTATAATGCTCCACTGCTTCATCTGATGACGAAACAGTGATTCCATATATTTTATCTTTAATTTTTTGAAATAAAAAGAAATCACAAGGTGCTAAGTGAAGGCTGTATGGTAGAGGGTTCAAGGTGCTGACCTTTAGGGCATCCAGATACTCAGTTGTTAGTTTGCTGTATGCGATGATGCGTGTTTTTCCTTTTGGGTGTTTTTCACGAACTTTTTAAAAAATTGCAGTAAACAGATATTTGTTTAGGAATTTGCAGTAACGGTGCCATCTATCTTTTAATTCTATAGTAGCAATATGGCCCTATTTAGAAAAAAACTAGCAACCATCTTCTTACCAGCGCTGCGACTTCGTCAGATTTTTGTGGTCATAAGTGCTTTAAGATCGTAAAAAGCATAGCCCGGAAATGCTCTCTGAAATTCATTTTGGAGTGAACACAAAATCTTTAAATGATAATACTTTTATTAACAAACTATTAGAGCAAATCGAACAAACAAACTACATGGCAATCGACTCCCAAAACATTAGAAAGTAGCTGTCAAATATAAGCATTCTAAAAATTTTCAGGCTCGCCCTCGTATGTCATGCATTTGACATTCAGTATTCAATTTTATTCAGCCTTTGTTACAATAATGTAAATGGCATTGTCATATTGACAAAAGATTAGAATACATCTTCACTAAACTACTCAACGAAACTATTACAAGCAGGCAGTTTTTTTACTTTCCTTTAAAAAAATTAATATTCAGCATTTTAAACCATCAGGTAACATTGTATACAGTAATAACACATACCATAGATATGCTTGGTTAAGCCCAGCCTTGCGAAAGGTACAGTCAAGATTTTTTATACTTCTGTTACTGTAATCATGCGTAACTGATATAAGTATGTATTCAGCATTTCTTTTATGTATAGTAGATATTAGTTCATGTAAATAAAAATTATAAGCCGTTAATATACGTTCTTTAATAAATAATGGATTGCAAGGAGTATAGTACAGGATGCTTTGGCAATCTAACCACTTTTTTCTGTAATAAAGATATTTCTAAAATGTGTACTGCTACCATAAAACTTAAGACCATAATCAAAAGCACTCTGAACTAAGGCGAATTATACTTCCCTTAAATAAAACAGGAACGTAATTTACTAAACTCACACTGGATTATATTTTACAAATAAAAATAATATGATCCAATTCAATTTAGTATCATTGTATATTCAACAGTTTTGACCGTGAGGCAGTATTTTTAACATTTAAATGATATCACTAATTATATAATATAAAAAATAAGTCCGTCTTGAAGCAATACGTGTATAATATAATATATAAAATGTATATTACAGTCATTGTATTGTGTTTATTTTATTATGTACATGTATAAAAATGTTATGTGAATGTTTTGCGTAGGTTAAAAAAGTAGGAGCTGTGAGAATAGAAGCAACTTGCCTTTTGTAGCAAACAGAATTACAAAGTAGAAGCCGAAAGTTGCTAACATATAAGGTAACCTTGAGGCAACAATAAATTCGAAAGTTTAAAAAGGCCACTAATACTTCTAGGAACAATAACAATGTAATATTTAAAACAGTTTATAAATAGCCAATCAAAAACTAGAAAAGTTAAATAATGGTATTCTATTGGAGTAGGATTAGCCAATCAGAGACTAGAAATAGAGAAAATGTACAAATTCAAACGGTAAACGCTACAAGAAAGCGTACCCAAGCAGTTCGGTTTGGTACGGGTTCAGTGTGAGACATGAAAATTCATTATGGTGAGAATAATGTAAAGTTTACCTGTTAAAAGTGCATTTAACAATAATCTCACAGCACTATAGTAGGATACATCAGTGAAGTGTTATTTAATCGTGTGAAGGATTAATAAAACAGTACAATACAATTATAATTTGTGTAAGCCTTCATTCTTTAGCCGTACCAGCCCTGTTAAGAGATACGTGCTCTACAAAATACTAATGATGCAGCTGAGGTATACATAGATATGCATATATAATATTTAAATAAATAACATTAGAATAGTTATTACACATAAAGTAAACGTGAGGTGAAGGCCACCGGAAAGTTTGTAGCGTACATGGGACGAACAATCCTAGAAACATATCTCCCGCAAATTGGCATCCATTACGTGTGTGGTGTAAAACAGCTTCATATTGATGCCTAAACGTGGTGCAACCGCAACAACGACAGCAAATAAACCCCTTCAACTCATCCATTTTGTGGATTATTTTTAGTATTGTTAAGAATAATTAGAAATTTTGGGCTTTTCTTCTAGTTAATTTTAAAACTATTTACATTAAGCCTCTTCTTGATATCACTGAAACAAATTGTGAAACAAATATCCAGTTTGCATAGGATTGTTATTTAGAATTATAACAGTTACAGAATTATGTGTAGTTGCAGTAGACACATTAGAAGTCGGATAGTTAACCACAATTAAACTTGGCCCAGAATATAACTTTCAGGAACACGAAAAATTATAAGACTTTTTCTCCATTTAGTTCAACATTGATCAGTCCAATCTAAAAACGTTACTGTTTAAACCAATCACGGCCGTGGTCACTGTGAAATTGTCGAATTTATTGCATCTGATACCCAACTGTCTACATTACATAATATAGTACGAGAGCAGTCCCAGAAGTAGCTGACCTGACGTATATATAGCGGTTGTTGTTTCAAAAAATGACTATGGTAGAAAATATCCACTCTTATAAAGCTGAAGTTTGACGATGCTACGTTGTTTAGTAATTGTTTGGCAGCCATTAATAGTGAACCTTCTCAGCGAATCTGTACACATGGATAAAACTGGCCATCGTTATGTGATACAATACTTTCATTTGAAAGGTCTTAATCCAACTAATAGTAAAGCTGAGCTAGATTCTACTCTGGGGGAGTCTGCTCCTTCGTTTACAACAGTACGATCTTGTATGGCAGAATTTAAGCGAGGCCGTACGACCTGCCAAGACGAACATCGCAGTGGTCGGCCAAAGGAGGTAACCACGCCAGAAATTGTGAAGAAAATCCACAAAATGGTATTGGATGGCCGTTGACTGAAAGTGCGCGAGCTAGCAGACATCGTAGGCATTTCAAAAAGTGCTGAACATCGCAAACTAACTGAAAATGTAGACGTGAGAAAGCTGCGCGCAAGATTGGTGCCGCGTTTACTCTCAATGGAATACAAGCAGCGCCGTGAGGAGGTTTCAGTCGAGTGTTTGGCGATGTTTCGCTGCTATAAAGCCCAGTTTTTGCGTCGATTCATAACGTGCATCCATTACTTCACATCTGAGACGAAGGAACAGCCAAACAGTGGATTGAAAGGGGAGAATCGGCTCCAAAGAAAACATCTGCAGGCAAGGTCATGGCGTCATTTTTTGGGATGCGCGTTGGATAATTTTCATTGATTATCTTCAAAAAGTAAAAGTAATCAATGGCGAGTATTATGCAAACTTATTGCAGCATTTGGATGATGAAATCAAGCAAAACGGCCTATTTAGTGAAAAAGAACATTCTGTTTTAACATGACAATGCACCAGTTCACACATCCATTATCGCCATGCTCAAAATCAATGAATTAAAGTTCGAATTGCTTCCTCATGCATCCTATTTGCCAGACTTAGCCCCCTCTGATTATTTTCTGTTTCCAAAGTAGAAAAAATGGCTTGATGGTAAAAGATTTGCCAACAATGCAGAGGTGGAGTTTGCAGTTGATGGCTATTTTGCAGAACGGTTCTCTCTATAAACCGGGAATCGAAGCTATTGAATATCGCTGGGAAAGGTGTATCGATCTGAAAGGAGACTGTGTAGAGAAATAAAGATGTTTTTTCCCAAAAAGTTTTGTTTTCATTGCTAGGTCGGATACTTCTGGGACAGCTCTCGTATATCGTCGGATCTGATTTTCAATTACTACTCATAGGTAATAAACTAAACGAAGCAGATGCTGTTTCTGTGTATGATAATTAGTATGCAAGTATATCGAATATATTAATAATACGGAGTGAGCAAAATTATATTACTCAAGATGAAAATAGACTGATGATACTCGGCCAAAAATTTATGTTGGCAAGCCCAACTGATTTAATGAAGCAATAAATTAAGTATTGTATATATTGATATTACTACATAATGTTATATTAGGATTGCTGATTCTCAAATTAAAAGTAAGACCTTATTGTTAACGTGTACAGTACTCTAGAAATTAAAGTAAGTAATTACAGATAGTCCCAAGTTGTTTTTTTAAATTGAAACCAAAATACAGCGTATTAATTGTAGAAAACTTGTATTTTATAGTATTTGCAGAATACATTATTTGCCGATGATGCATACACACGTGAATTAAAACTGGCCAATTTTCATATTTACATTTCTAGTCACATTTAACAAAGTATTATCGCAAACAAAACTATAATAGCATTTTCTGAATGATTTGTTGTAATTGAAATAAGTCAGCACCTCATATTTTGAAAATATCTGCACTCCTAGATTTCACCAGAAATAAAAGCGAAGACTAAACCATGATTTTGAATTAAGTGTGAAACGTGTGAACCTCTTCACATATGCACTGTGTACAACTGCTAAAGAAAAAGAAAATGGAGTTAATTCTTTGGATACTTACACTTCTGTAGAAGTACACATAAACATATTCAACAAGATTAAACCTTGTTAGGTAATGTCAGAACTTACAACTAATATTTTTAGACGTGATGCTTACACACACTTTTATGCATAACAATAGGGTGTTAATATGTTAAAATTAATAGCAGGCATTAATATTATAATAGGTAACATGTTAATGTCGAGTTGTAGAATGAAGTTGGCGCTTTCTAACACTTATGCCACTGTATCAAAGCAGACTGCTTACTTTGTTTGCGATTACTGTTTTCAGTTGGCAATACTATTGAGAACATTTAATATTATCGTAAGATGAAAGCATTGCGTGATTAATAATAGCTGTTGTTAGCAGTAATAAGAGTTGTTCCTTCATTCACAGGAAATGCATGTGTTGAGGTTCCCTAAACCAAAATATAAAAATGTTTAGAAAAAGGTGGGTGTTGTGCGTGTGCGTGTGCGTGTGCGTGTGCACGTGCGCGCGCGCGCCGGATAAATACCAATTAAGTTTAGTAACTGGCAAGGATGCAACACGAAGATTTTCAAAACGATTCAACTACCCCAAACTACTCTTCACATGGAAAATGTTGATTTTTTCTCAAGAATGGCTCTAACGGTTTTGATTAAATTGTCATTTATTTCAGATATTTACATGACAAATAAAACGTATCTAATTTTCTGGGAAGAGTCTGTGTAGTCCTCTTCATTCGGAGGAATTTTATATAGTTTCGTATAACAAATTAAAAATATAGTAACAACTTAGTGCACAAAAATGTGCACACTTTAAAACACACAATTTATATCAACTAACATTTTTCTGTGGAGATATCCGTTATTGTTTTCAATGTTTCAGTAGTTTACCATTTTGTTAAAGTACTTATATTCAGTTGTTTCTCGCGATGTCATGGAAATAAGTAGTAAGAAATTTCAAGGCCAGCAATAGACACACATGACTTCGACTCTCTCCCTTGTATCTACAACGAAATGTGTAGTGAAACTACATATTTCTGCAACGTTTATTTCGGTTAACATGAAGTAGATAGAAAAGCAAATCTTTTGTAAGAACAGCTTGTAGTATCTGTATAAAAATAAAGCGTAGAAAGTAATTTGAATGTTACACATCAGATTGTTTAATATAAAATCCAGTCACATTGATGCATACTTTCAGACTGTGGAGCGAAGGGAAATATTCTAATTAAAGAAAACTCGCTCCTCAGCAGGGAATCGAAACCGGGACTTCAGGGTTAAGATACCAGTATGCTGTCCAATCTCAGTCGATAAGATTGTTTTTCCACGTTATACTATAATTAAGGGATGGCTGACTTACGACAGCTTTTAAGAGAATGTTTGGACAAAGCTTGAGTAGACCCTCCATGATCATTGCTATTCTCGGGAGGAGCTCAACAAATGAGCTTTTCATGTACTGCAGATGTAGTAACCATATTGCTTTTTGTAAGTCCCACTTTCATTAACTGCCGTAATGAGGAACTTGACGGTTTGCATTCATCGCTTTTGTGGGAGTATGAGGGTGCTATGTACAATTTGGTGCCATGCAGCAGACTATTTAACATGGAAATAACATCAAAACGGTCGCGATTGTCTCACATCCTCTAGCAATCAACTGTAACAAATTTTTGTCATGCAGATTTCTGCTTCTGCGAGACCTTCAGCTATTCTATACCAAGACACTTCATGCATCAAACATGGAATATTCCATGCCCCATTTCTTAATTAAATCTTATTTTAATTAAACAGATCTTTTTCAGCGCATAAACCAGTATGCTTAACAGAAATTCATAGTACTGTAAATTTAACCGCTTCAGATTTACTTCAGTTTCTTAAAATATACAACGCTATACAACTCTTCTTCTGACTTAACGCTTCACTTAGATTAACATTTTTTGGTGGAAAAAAAGTGTCACAATAAATAAGAATCCGTTTTATAATACAACGCATACTTTGTTTTAGTAGCAAATTTCAAGGAATTGCCTCCAAAATCTAAACCAAATTATTTTGCACTTTCACCCCAGGGAAGAAAACAGAAATACAAGCATATTATATCCTCTCAAGGATATAGTACGAAAGACATAGCAAAAGGTCTGGTACGCGAGTCTAACTTGGTGACAAAATGATATCCTCACTAATACTTACCTCGAAACCCTTGTTCACTTTTTATCCGATACTTTAAAATGTTTTTGACATACCAATAACAAAAAGTGCAATATTCTATTTATCATAACTATTTTATTTTAATAGGTCTTAAAATAACTGAAAACTGAATATTGTCTTCTCTGGATATTACAAACATTTTTATTATGCGTTATGCTACCAGTTTTCGCCTTCAAAGGGAAACTTAGTTCACTATTCTCCAATAAAGGGTTTCAGAGTTTGGTTGCTAAAACGCATTAGTATCAACACTTGTCATTATGACATCGCGAAAATCGTTGCACTTTCGAAGTTGATCCCCCCAGGGGCTCACCTTTTGCAAATACGGGTTTGGCATACTCGGGGGTTCCCGAGCCTTTCATCGCCATCATCATTCTTCCACCCTCGTCGGTCGAGGTGGGTTCGTCCTCGTGACCGGGGGACTCAAGGTAGGCTCTCGTGCGTTTTGTGCATTTCATTTCGCCATCGTTTCTTACTTCTCTTCTATTTACCCACATTTCGCCCAACGCCCATTCATTAACACCTATTTTTTTCCTTCGCCGGCCTACCTTGCGTGCGAAACGCCCACACACTTTTAGTTTCTTTTACATTTTATTTTAATCCTCCGTGGACACAGCCTGACAGATACCCGCGCACTGGGTGCGCAGCTGGGTGAGTGGGTAATGGCGTCATCCCCACCACCCGGGGTCGTCATGTAGGATATGTGTTCGTATCCGATGTTCAACTGCAGTCCCGCGGGGGGGGGCCATTGCATGAGCTGCTGACTTTTGACGGCGATTGGGTCCCTCTGTCTATGTTCTGGGAGTGTGACCCTGGGGTGAGATAGGTATAGATAGGCCACTCACCCAAGCCGGGGTAACGCCCGAGTAGTCAAACCCCGAGGTCGGAGACGGTTGCAATGGTGGAGGATTTATTTCGCTATGGAGCACCCTTTCTCCATTAATAACAACAAGTGCCGAAAGGTTTATGTAACAGAAGTAACTGGTACTTACTTGGTTATTTCACGGTTATTTCACGAACCGAAGAAGGGCAAAGTTTTGAGAAGGTGAACACTTTCATTATTCAGAAAGGCATTGATGCTATTGCTGGTGCGGTTCAGTCCTGCACTCGTCTACGAAATGGTTCCTTATTAGCACAAACGAAGTCCGATCAGCAAAGTAAGACCTTGTTGCGCGCTACGCTTCTCCACGGTTATCCCATCCGTGTTGAGAAGCACCGCACATTGAATTCCTGTCGAGGTGTCATTACCACCCATAGCCTCGATGGTATGTAGGACGATGAACTCGTAGACTATCTTTCAGACCAAAAGGTGAAAGCAGTGCATCGAGTGCAGGCCAAACGCGACGGAGTATTGTTACCCACTCGTACCCTGTTTCTACATTTGATGGCGTCGATCTGCCCACGAGCATTTCAGCAGGGTACGAACACATTGCGGTGAGGCCTTATATTCCTAGACCTCTACGTTGTTTTAAATGCCAACGTTTTGGGCATACGCAAGTCTCCTGTAAGAGTGCCGTTACCATCTGTGCCTCATGTAGCCAGCCGTCACACGAAGGTACCTGTTCCACAACCACCGTCTGCGTTAACTGCAAAGGGTCTCATTCTGCGTCGTTTGCCGACTGTCCGCAGTACTTGGACGAGAAGGCGATCCAGGAGATCCGGGTAAAGGAGAAACTCTCCTTCGCCGAAGCCCGGAGGCGTTGCCATGCGCGCCAACCTTCCCTCCTGCGATCTGGTACATTTAGTTCTGTTGTTGCTTCGCCAGTACCACAAGTAGATGCCGAAACTCAGACCTGGACCATGACTGCATTAACCGCCACTACCATCCGGCCATCCATTTCTGCTATAGTTAGCAAGCCATCTAAAGCTGGTCCTAAGGTCATGAAGTCCCAAGGCACTGATAAGAAGTCCAAGCAGAAACTACGCAAGGTAGATTTTTTTCAAGATCCTCCGCGTGCGTGCGGTAAGAAAAGTTCACCTTCTCCTCCTCGAAGGTGGCAGTCCCAGGATGCTCCTGGGACAAGCCGCACTCAACGGCCACCTTCACCCATTGCCACCCAGAACTGATTCACGGCGCTTGAATCGGTTTCTGGCAATGAGCGCGTGGGCCCTCCCTTCGAGGAGCCTATGGAGTCTGACCAACTCCATACTAAAAGCCCGAGCCCAAAGGTTAAGCAGAAAGTAATTTTGAGCCGCCCTCCTAAGTAGACAGTTTATCCCTTTTATTCATGACTATCCTTACCTGGAATTTACGTGGTGTACGATCGCATAGAGCGAAACTGCAACTTTTATTGCGTTCCCATTCACCTATGGTCGTGTGCTTGCAGGAGACCAAGCTACGCCCTCACGACCCTTTTGAGCTCCGAGGGTATACTCCGGTTCGCTACGATCTTGAACCGCATGAGGGTACTCCTGCTCATGGAGGTGTCATGATATTAGTGCGTGACGACGTTATTTTCAGACTCTCGCACTAACGTCCGACTTGCAAGCTGTTGCCGTTAGACTTCACTTACCCGGCTTTTTCTTTTCTGTTTGCTCCATCTATACACCTCCGTCGTCTCCCCTCGCTCACACGGACGTTCGCGATCTCCTGTCCGCTCTCCCAACACCATTTCTTCTGTTGGGAGATTTTAATGCCCATCACCCCCTGTGGGGTTAGCCAAGGGCTTGTGCGAGGGGAACCTTTCTTTCCGACATTTTTGATCAGTTCCACATCCCTATCCTCAATACAGGTGAACCTACTTTTATTTCTGATTCTTCTGGTTCATTCTCTCATTTAGACCTTGCCGTTTGCTCCATCCGGCTTGCTAGTCGTCTGCAGTGGAACGTCGACACCTACTCCAGCTACCATTACCCCTGCATCGTTTCTCTTTAGTCTCACCACTTCCAGCATTCCAGAGTTCCTACCTGGATATTCGGAAAAGCCGACTGGAGATTGTATTCCAGCCTCGTGTGCTTTCAGGACCAGCCCTTCTCTGACGTTAACCAAATGGTGCAGCTCCTTTCGTCTACGATTCTCTCTGCCGCCGAACGCACGATTCCCCGATCATCCTCTCGCCACCGGCCAATTCCTGTTCCGTGGTGGAACGAGGATTGTCGGGACGCCGTTCGTGCTCGTAGAACTGCGCTTAGGGTGTTTCGGCGACACCCTACACTTGATAATTTGGTTACTTTTAAACAATCGCGCGCCAGGGCTCGTCGCATTATTCAGGATAGCAAGAAGGCTACTTGCACTCGTTTTGTCGAGTCTTTTAATCGCTTCACGCCTTCCTCTGTTTGGGATAAACTTCGTTGCTTCTCCGGTAAAGTGTTGCATTGTACTGTGTCTAGCCTTCAGGTTTGCAATGCCACCATAGTGGATCCGGTTTCCATTGCTAACGCTCTGGGTGCTGCCTTTGAGGCGGTTTCCACTTCTGCCCATTATTCCGCCGTCTTTCGCACTCTCAAAGACCGCCTGGATTCCGAGACCTTTACTTTTCGGTCTGCTAATAAGGAGTGTTATAATGAACTTTTCACAATGAGGGAGCTGGAGCACGCTCTTCATTGCTCTAGGCACTCCGCTCCTGGGCCTGACGGCATTCATGTCCTAATGTTACAGAACCTTTCAGCCGACATTCAGCTCTTTCTCTTACGGGTCTATAACCGTATTTGGCAAGACGGTTTTTTTCCTTCCGTTTGGCCACCATTGTCCCTATCCTTAAGCCTGGTAAGGATCGCCAACTACCTTCTAACTACCGTCCTATCTCCCACACCAGTTGCATTTGCAAGGTGATGGAACGCATGACCTGGTGGCTTGAGTCTCAGAAACTTCTAGCGAACGCTCAGTGCGGATTTCGTCGCCATCGCTCTACCGTCGACCATCTGGTGTCCCTGTCGACGCATATTATGAACGGATTTCTGAGAAAGTGTCAAACGGTGGCTGTGTTTTTTGACCTGGAGAAAGCTTATGACACTTGTTGGAGGGGCGGCATTTTACGCACACTTGACGCATGGAATTTCCGCGGTCGTCTTCCCATATTTCTTAGGGAGTTTATGACGGACCGCGTCTTTCGTGTGGGCTCGCTTTTATCTAGTCGTTTTATTCAAGAGAACGGAGTACCGCTGGGCTCTGTACTCAGTGTCACGCTTTTTGCGATAGCTATCAACCCTATTGTTGATTGTATTCCACCTGGCATTTCATCGTCCCTTTTCGTTGACGATTTTACCATTTATTGTAGTTCACGGCGGACCTGTCTGCTAGAACGCCGTCTCCAGAGCTGTATCGACCGTCTCTACGCCTGGAGTAACGCCAACGCCTTTAATTTCTCCGCCGAAAAATCCGTCTGTACTAACTTCTGGCGCCGGAAGGCTTTCCCTCCGCCCTTTCTCCATCTTGGGCCGGAGGTCCTTCCATTTGCAGACGAGATGAAATTTTTGGGGTTGATCTTTGATAGAAAGCTGAGCTGGACTTCGCACATTTCCTTTTTAAAAGCAAAGTGTGACCGTTCTCTTAATCTTTTACGTGTTTTAAGTGGCACATCCTGGGGAGCTGATCGGACCGTCCTTCTGCATCTTTATCGCTCCTTGGTCCGATCCAAGCTTCATTACGAGTGCATTGTCTATTCGTCGGCACGTCCATCTGTGTTACGAGGATTGAACGTCATTCACCATCGTGGCGTAAGAGTCGCTATAGGGGCCTTTCCAACCAGCCCTGTACCTAGTTTATATGCTAAGCTGCAGAGTCTCCGCTGTCCTTCAGGCGTGAGATGCTTTTGTGCAGCTATGCCTGTCGACGCTCAAGCTTGCCTGACCACCCGTCCTTCGCGTTATTTTACGAGGATTCTCTTGATCGGCAATATTTAGTTAGCTCATCTGCATTGCTCCCTCCAGGGGTTGGATTTCGACAACTTCTTCGGCATTTGGACGTTACGCCAGCGCCGGCCCTTCCAAGGGGGAATCGCGTTTTCCTCCATGGTTGCGCGCTGAGGCCCAATGTCACCTTGGGTTAACGTCGATGCCAAAGAATGCGACCCCTTCTTCAGTTCTTAGATCAGCGTTTTTAGAGCTACGGGCTCAATTCGGGAACTTTCATTTTATATATATTGATGGGTCTAAGACTGATGTTGAGGTAGGGTGTGCCTTTGTTTTTGGTGGACATAGTTTTGCCTTTCGTTTACCTGGGCAATGTTCGATTTTTACCGCCGAACTTTTTAGTCTTTATTAATCTGTTTTATACATTCAGCGGCACGGCCTACGGCGCTGTGTTGTTTGTACCGACTCTCTGTGTGCCCTTCAGAGTATTAACGCGCTGTACAATTACCACCCCCTTGTACAGCGCATACATGACCTGCTCCACTCGCTTGGTGCCCCCGGCATCAGCGTCTCTCTTATGTGGATTCCAGGTCATGTGGGCATCTCTGGAAACGAGTCTGCCGACGCCGCTGCCAAATCGGACATTTTATCACCCAGATGTTTTACCTCTGTTGTTCCCTCGTCAGATTTGTTTGTTATTTTACGTAGCCGCATCCTCTCGCTTTGGCGGGATGCGTGGACGGCCCTCCGGGGAAACAAGTTACGGGAGGTTAAACTCTTCCGTTAGTCTGGGGTACCTCTTCTCGTTCTTCTCATCGGGAAGAGGTACTTTTAACTCGTTTACGAATCGAACATTGCGTTTTTAGCCATAGATACCTGCTCAGTGGTGACCCCGCACCACTCTGTGAGCAGTATGATGCGCCCTTAACGGCGCGTCACATTTTAACAGAGTGTCAAGTTTTAGCTCCATTGCACGTTCGTGTGGGTCTGCCTATTGGCATAACCAACGTTTTGGCAGACGACGCGCATGCTGTAGAATGTACTTTACGTTTTATCAGTGACAGCAGTTTTAATCTGCGCATTTGATGCGCTGAGCGTCTTTTGGCTTTGTAGTTTTATATTGTCGATTTTAATGGGGCTCTTCTCCCCGACGGACATATGGCGCTCATTTCCCTTGCGTTCTACAGTTCTTGACACGTTTTAGTCTTTTATTGACCATGATTTTAGTGTGTAGATTTTAGTATTTGGTCTGTTGTGTTTTTTAGTGTTTTTGACCAAGCGGGTTTGTGTGTGGTTTTTTTAATTTTTTTACTTTTAACTTTTATATTTTATACCTTGTAAGGACGCTAATAACCTTAGCTGTTGAGCGCCCTTAAGCCCCATCTCAGCATCATCGAAGTTGAAATTTGGTGAATATGTATGCTTCCCTCAGTATTCTTTATAAATGAGAAAATCTTAGTATGTAACACGACAGTTTAACTTCGCATCACATCAGCGCTTCTGTTATTATATTTATAAATTCGATGCATATTGTGACCACGCGCGCGAAGTTTCTACGGACCGGCGGTGCGAGTGCCTCCCGACTCGTCTACATGGTCGCGGATGGGACTAATGGCCGTGCTCTTCAGAACAATGACCGTGCGAAATATCAGCCATTATACACCGCTTTCCCGCTCCAGAGGATTCTTTGGGAAGTTTCGAGTAGGTTCCTCTTCTAGAAAGATTCGCTTTTTATCCAGGGTCTATATACAGGGCTGTTCTGCCTAGTGAGTTCAGTTAGTTAAGAAGTTACGGAGTGAAAAGTGGACAGTGCCAGTGCTGTTCAGTTGTGACTCACCATTCAGATGTGAGCTGTAATTCTACGAATCAGTTGTGTTGTGTTTCGAGTGTGTGCCAAAAGTCATTCAAGTGTAACGTTAGTACTACGATGAGTGTCTAAGTGATAAATAAAGTATGTTTCGTAGTAACTGATGTGTTTATTTGTTGCAATATGTTGGAAAATTTAATTAAGCCTTAGTTGATTCTGCAAGTTGGTTTTACCCTTTACCCTTTAAAATTTATACCAGGGACGCCAACTTGAATCCAATATTGGGAGGGGGCAGGCGTGAATAGTATCGTATTTTTGCTTTTAAGAAGAGGGTTCTCCCTGTCACTATTATAAGTGGTTAAGTAGGAAATATCCAAAGAAACGGACAATTAATATATGCTATCCCTTCATTTATACCGCTTTATAATTATTTTAATGTTACACGTTAAACAGAGAGCGAAAAAATGTTTTTTCACCTAGCCCCCGAAAATCAGCTTTTGCGGCAATGAGAAACTGTTCTGCGTTTACTATTAAATTGAAAATGCTAGATTTAATTCGGATTATCATGCACCAATAACTGTATCCACAACTTCGTTGAAAACTTGGCAGTCGAAATATTCCATGGAATTAAAAGGAAAAACATATTTTATTCCATACAGTCTATTCCATGGGAAATCCTCCTTTTTCTTGGTAGAATTGGCTGTGAGTTGTGAATGGCGTTGTCCCAGAAAGATTTGAACGGTGATCTGAGATCTCTTAGAAGTTCAAGCAAAGTGGACATCATCTCTGCGGCTTGCTTGAAGTGGAGTGAGTGATTGTGCTTGAAGAGCAGTGTTGACTGCATTAATTGGCAGAAAATCTTACAAACCAGAGAAAGATGAAAGAAAAAGTCGAAAGTGTTCAATTGAATGATAAAACCGTTCGCTTTGGCACCGGCATCTGACTTTTCTCTTTCTTCCATTAAGTTTAGGAGTTCCCTGTATTTGGAGAGAATCGTTGACAAAGAATAAAGCTGGGCTGTCCATCGAGTCCGACAAAAAGGGTGCCAATTCTTCGATGATACGTTACTAGCATCGCTTTGAAGCTTTTTAAAGATGCTCAACCTTATCGGAGATTTCCTGATGAAACTGATTACTTCTCGAACCAGATTTAGTACGTTATCCATTTATTTGTTTCACCAAATCTTGGGCAGCGAGACTTAGAGAATGAGTCATGCAATGGACTAAGGCAGCTCTTGATTCCTGCTTCATTCTGGTCTGAACGCACTTATAGCTCCTGCCATATTCTGGCCTCTGCAGTCAGTGGCTTCTAAGTTTAATCTGCGAAGGACATCCATTATGATATGGAATAATGTCTGAGGCTTTGTATCTGTTGTCAAATAGAACCCACGAAACAGTTTTTCTACCAACAGATCATCTGTGACTGTCCTGAGACACACCTGTTCCTGGATTGATAAATCAAAAGTCTCGTCTACCATGATCGCGTAGTACTTGTTCTGAAGGATCCGAGAAACCAAAGAATGTGTTACGTGGTGGCCATGATCTCAAATATCTCATTGAAATTTCATGGGAGCATCATTTAAACTAACCTCGATTCATCCACTTCTTCAAAATTGGAGAATCTTCACACCGTAGCTCAAAAGGTTGATAAGTTGCTTGATTCATCAGTGTGCCCACGAATTGAAGTCTTTGAGTGATGAGAAATTTCAGAGAAGACAATCATCACCAAAGTTAACCGGTTCTCCTCTATTCCAATTTTTTATCATCGGAAAGTTGACAAATAACATTCACATTAGCCTTCACTGAAGTCAGTTTTAAGGCTGCCCCTCTGCGGATTCGGATTTCTGATGTTTTTTTGTTGTTGTTTTTAATTTTTCAATGCCTTTCTTCCAGTTTCAGAAACCTGATTCACTAAAACTCAGTTCTAATTTAGAAGAGAATGTAATACTTTGCTATTGAATGCTGTTTTGCAAAGATGACAGAAAGCTGAATCATTTAATTTTTCATATTGAAGCCAGAAGTACGTTTTCAACCAATGGGACTGGAAATTTCTTTTTATGGTCCTGCTTCCATCCTCCTTTATGCATGCTCTATTCGTTTCAGATTGAAGTAAGAGCTTACCTACTTGTGTTTATTCTAGAGGTTGGTTTCGTCCTCTTGAGGTTCCTGCAGTTTCTGATTCTTGCTCTTGACTCACTGATGGCTTTTCCCACTTTCAAATGAGTTTTCTTTTCTTTTAATCACAAACTTAATCCATTTTAAACTTTCACCAACAGAACAAATGGCTCCACAATGTAGCTATAATTATGCTGCTCTAAAGGTTTACCACTGAGTACTGGCCCATCAAACGCAAAGTGATAATGAAAAGGAAGGACTATTTGTCGCAAAATACAGCGAAATTGCATTGACTCCACTTGGAGTCAGCTGTTCAACAGCAATCTGCCATTTACCATTTCTTAGCTCTCATTGGCCGAAATGACACTCATTGGCGCGGCTCGAAAAAACATAAGAGCATTTGATACCAGAAATTAAACAATGCATGCGGTGTCTACTGACTTCTGAGAACCAAAGGCAAGCATAGTACATTTAGAGTAGCACGATAACTTTTGGGGAGCTCGGCCTCTCCGAAATAACTTTTGGGGGGCCGAAGAGACTCGAGACCTATAAAGTTGGCGCCTATGCTTCATACGTTCATAATCTCTAATGATTTATTATCTGAGATGTGTTAAATACCTCCATACGACATTTAAAATTCCAGCCTAAGTGTGGTCAAATGCATAATCTAAGATTATTTCGCAATTAATTTTAGATTTGATAGCATTCAAAATACTCCTGTGATGCAGGTTTTATCATCTTGGTTTTAATTCAACCCTTAATTTAAAGGGTTTGCAAAAATACCATTAGGATGAGACATTTAAAACAGGCCAACTGGATAACGCTGCCAATCTTATTAACTTAATGGTATTACACAAGATTCCAACCTCTCTCCAAATTTAATGCATAACACAAGTTTAGTAATATAATAATAATAAATAATAATAATAATAATAATAATAATAATAATAATAATAGTTATCCTTCCAAAAGTTAGACCAATGGCCTCGTACGGTCTTGTTTTCTATCTATCCTTCTTGTGGTTCTGCAAATGGATCTTTTTTCTCTCGGTCGATATAAGTATGTACATATTAGTTTACTTGCTCATCTATACGTTATGTTTATGCTATGTTAAAATACAATAACGTGCAGGGTTTCCGTGTATGGTTATCGCAAGCTAAGGATCCCCAACCAGCGACCTTTGTACAGACGGCTCCAAATGTTTTCCATTCCACCGGTAGCGGGGAAGCGTGATGTCTTATCGAGAGGTTATGCCAGGTATCTTAGCTCATACCTGCTCTACAAGTAAGGTAAGGGATGCAACAGGCTAAAGAAAATATCAATGCAACACATTTACCTTAGACTTGACTGTAAGAATGTAATAGTGAAAAAAAACAGCAATAACATTACAACAAAGCGACATAAGCAGTATACAAACTAATTCTTGGGAATTAGAGGCATCATATCATTGTATAACAAGGAAGTGTTAAAACAAAATGGTTTGGTTTTCAATATTTACTGCTTTCTCTACCCATTAGCAACTAGCATATGTTCTTTATTTTCATAATGTCCTTATGAAGTATGGTTCTTCCGTGCATCGTGACAACGATTTAGGCCAGAAATTATTTAAAGTTACAGTCAAGTTACATCAATTTGGTTGCATGCAAGATGCCGTAACGACAAAAAGCCGCTTATCTATTCCACAACTCATGTTTTTACTGTCTCTACTATTTACCTATAATAAGTAGGGAAAGTGTTGTATTCCACCAAAAAGTTAAAAAACGAGATTCACCGGAAATACACTTTTTGAGACCCACTGAATCCAAAGAAAGCATTTACACTTTTCCTACTATGCACAGTAAGCAGAGGATGTATTGTATTCCACCCAAAAATTCAATAACAAGATTCACCGGAAATACACTTTTTGAACCCCATTGAATCCAAAGAAAGCATTTTTACTTTCCCTACTACGCACTGACAGTAAGTAGAGGAATTATTGTATTTCACCCAAAAAATTAATAACGAGATTTACCGGAAATGCACGTTTGAGACTCCCTGAATCCAAAGAAAGCATCTTTACTTTCTCTACTACGTAGTTACAGAGTAGAGAAAGTATTGTATTTCATCCAAAAATTCAATAGAGAGATTCACCGGAAATACACGCTTTGAGACCCCCTGAATCCAAAGAAACCATTATTACCTTCTCTATACATATCTACAGCAGTTACAGAAAGTATTGTATTACACCCAAAAATTCAATAAAGAGATTCACCGGAAATACACGTTTTGAGACCCCCTGAATCCAAAGCAGGCATTTTTACTTTCTCTACTACGTAGCTACAGTAAGTAGAGAAAGTACTGTGTTCCTTAATGAAAATTCAATTTCACCAGAAATCACGTTTGTGACCCCTGAATTTATTTTTAGAAAATGGTGTGTGTGCGTGCGTATTCGTGCACGTGCGTGTCCAAGTATAGCATAACTCAAAAGCAAAAGGTTGGTTAAAAACTGAAATTGGTGTTGAACTTAAATTTCTTCCAAGAATGCAACACTCCAAACTACCTTTTACATTGGACATTTTTCGAAATTTTTTTATTCTTTCAAAAATGACTAAGGATTTTGATTAAAATACATATGTTTAAGCTATTTTCATGATAAATAGAATGTATATCTTTTATTTTCTAGGAATAGTCTGTAAATTAGTCTTTATTGCCAATGACTTTTGATAATTAAAAAATCGAAAGATAAATCTTACCGCACAACTATAGATATTGTTAAAGCACAACATTTATATCAAATAACATTTTTATTTTATGTGAAATAACTTCTATGTTTTACCTATTCTGAAATTTTCTTTGTTATTAGTTTGAATTTTCAAATACATTATACTTCTCTCAACTGCAAATAGCTATTTTCTTTCTTTCTTTCTTTCTTTCTTTCTTTCTTTCTTTCTTTCTTTCTTTCTTTCTTTCTTTCTTTCTTTCTCGTATTCATACAAAGAGAACAGAATTTCAAAGCTATCACGTCTGTTGCTCGCATTCGGGAGATCGTGGGTTGGATTCCTCTGGCCGACCCTCCTGATCCCCCCAGGGGCTCACCTTTTTTTGTGAGTACAGGTTAGGCGCACCCGGGGTACCCGAGCCATTCATAGCCATTTTCACCCTTTCATACCCGTCCGATCGAGGTGGGTTCGGTCTCGTGACCGGGGGACTCAAGGTAGGCTCTCGTGCGTTTTGTGCACTTCATTCCATGTCGCCCCTCTCCATCGCTTCTTTCTTCTCTTCTATTTATGCACATTTCACCCCACGCCCATTCATTTACACGTCTCTTTTACTTCTTCCCCGGCCTACCTTGAGTGCGAAACGCCCACACACTTTTACTTTCTTTTATGTCTTTATTTAAATCCTCCGTGGACACAGCCTGACGGATACCCGCGCACTGGGTGCGCAGCTGGGTGAGTGGGTAATGGCGTCATCCCCAGCACCCAGGATCGTCATGTAGGGTATGTGTTCGTATCCGCTGTTCAACTGCAGTCCCGTGGGGGGGGGCCATTGCATGAGCTGCTGACTTCCGACGGCCATTGGATCCCTCTGTCTATGTTCTGGAAGGTGTGACCCTGGGGTGAGCTAGGTAGAGATAGGCCACTTACCCAAGCCGGTGTAACGCCCGGGAAGTCAGAGCCCGAGGTCGGAGACAGTTGCAATGGTGGAGGATTTATTTCGCTATGGAGCACCCTTTCTCCATTAATACCAACAAGCGCCGAAAAGTTTATGTAACAGAAGTGACACCACCGACAACTGGTTGTTACTTGGTCATTTCACGAACCGAAGAAGGACAAAGTTTTGAGAAGGTGAATCCTTTCACTATTCAAAAGGGCATTGATGCTATTGCTGGTGCGGTTCAGTCCTGCACTCGTCTACGGAATGGTTCCTTATTAGCACAAACGAAGTCCGATCAGCAAAGTAAGACCTTGTTGCGCGCTACGCTTCTCCACGGCTATCCCATCCGTGTGGAGAAGCACCGCACATTAAATTCCTGTCGAGGCGTCATTACCACCCATAGCCTCGATGGTATATCGGACGAGGACCTGGTTGAATATCTTGCAGACCAGAAGGTGACAGCTGTCCATCGAGTGCAGGCTAAACGCGACGGAATTTTGGTACCAACTCGTACCCTGTTTATCACTTTCGACGGCGTCGATCTGCCCACGAGTCTTTCAGCAGGGTACGAGCGTATTGCTGTGAGGCCCTATATACCTAGACCTCTGCGTTGTTTCAAATGCCAACGTTTTGGGCATACGCAAGTCTCCTGTAAGAGTGCCGTTACCATCTGTGCCTCATGTAGCCAGCCGTCACACGAAGGTACCTGTTCAACAGCCCCCGTCTGCATTAATTGTAAAGGGTCTCATTCTGCGTCGTTTGCTGACTGTCCGCGGTACTTGGACGAGAAGGCGATCCAGAAGATCCGGGTAAAGGAAATACTCTCCTTCGCTGAAGCCCGGAGGCGTTATCATGCGCGCCAACCTTCCCTCCTGCGATCTGGCACATTTAGTTCTGTTGTTACCTCGCCAGTACCACGAGTAGATGCCGAAACTCAGACCTAGACCATGACTGCATTAACCGCCACTACCATCCGGCCGTCAATTAAAGCTACAGTTACCAAGCCCTATAAACCTGGTCCCAAGTCAATGAAGTCGCAAGCCGCTGAAAACGAACCAAAGCAGAAACTTCGTAGGGAAGATTTTCTGTAGGACCCTCCGCGTGCGCGCGGTAAGAAAAGTTCACCTTCTCCTCCTCGGAGGTCGCAGTCCCAGGAAGCTGCTGGGACAAGCCGCGCTCAGCGGCACCCCTCACCCATCGCCACCCAGAACCGATTCACGGCGCTTGAATCGGTTTCTGGCTCTGAGCGTGTGGGCCCTCCCTTCGAGGAGGCTATGGAGTCTGACCAACTCCATACCAAAAGCCCGAGCCCAAAGGTTAAACAAAATGTAATTTTAAGCCGCCTTCTAAATAAGACAGTTTATCCCTTTTTCTTAATGGCTATTCTGACCAGGAATGTAAGTGGTGTACGATCGCATAGGGCGGAACTGCAACTTTTATTGCGTTACCATTCGCCTATGGTCGTGTGTTTGCAGGAGACTAAGCTTCGCCCTCATGATCCTTTTGATCTCCGAGGATATACTCCGGTTCGCTACGACCTTGAACCGGAGGAGGGTACTCCTGCTCGTGGAGGTGTCATGTTGTTAGTGCGTAACGACGTCCATTTTCAACGTCTCACTCTTACGTCCGACTTGCAAGCTGTTGCCATTAGACTGCAGTTACGCGGTTTTTCTTTTCTGTTTGCTCTGTATATTCACCCCCATCGTCTCCCCTCGCTAACGCGGACCTTCGAGATCTCCTGTCCGCTCTCCCAACACCATTTCTTCTGTTAGGAGATTTTAATGCCCATCACCCGCTGTGGGGTTAGCCAAGGGCTTGGCGAGGGGAACTCTTCTTTCCAACATTTTTTACCAGTTCAATCTCTCCGTCCTCAATACAGGTGAACCTACTTTTATTTCTGATTCTTCTGGTACATTCTCTCACCTGGACCTTTTGCTCACTCCAGCTTTCTAGTCGTCTGCAGTGGAACGTCGTCGCTGACACCTACTCCAGCGACCATTACCCCTGCATCATTCCTCTTCTGTCTCACCACGTCCAGCATTCCAGAGTACCTACCTGGATATTCACAAAAGCCGACTGGAGATTGTATTCCAGCCTCGTGTATTTTGACGACAAACCCTTCAGCGACATTAACCAAATGGTGAGTACCTTACGTCTACGATTCTATCTGCCGCCGCACGCGCAATTCCCCGTTCATCCTCTCAACCTCGGCGTCTACCTGTTCCGTGGTGGAACGAGGATTGTCGGGATGCCGTTCGTGCCCGTAGAACTGCGCTTAGGGTGTTTCGGCGACACCCTACACTTGATAATTTGGTTACTTTTGAACAATCGCGCGCCAAGTCTCGTCGCATTATTCAGGATAGCAAGAAGGCGTCTTGGACACGTTTTGCCGAGTCTTTTAATCGCTTTAGCCTTCATCTGTTTGGGATAAACTCCGTCGCTTCTCAGGTAAAGTGTCGCATTGTACTGTTTCTGGCCTTCAGGTTCCCAATGCCACCGTAGTGGATCCGGCTGCCATCGCTAACACTCTGGGTGCTGCCTTTGAGGCGGTTTCCAGTTCAGACCATTATTCCGCTGGCTTTCGCTATATCAAAAACCGGCTGGATTCCACAACATATATTTTCGGTCTGCTAATAAGGAGTGCTATATTGAACTTTTCACAATGAGGAAGCTGGAGCACGCTCTTCATTTCTCTAGGCACTCCGCTCCTGGACCGGACGGCATTCATGTGCTGATGTTAAAGAACCTTTCAACCGACAGTAAACTCTTTCTCTTACAGGTCTATAACCGTATTTGGCAAGACGGCTTCTTTCCTTTCGTTTGGCGCGAAGCCACCATTGTCCCTATACTTAAGCCTGGGAAGGATTGCCAACTACCTTCCAGCTACCGCCCTATCTCCCTCACCAGTTGCGTTTGCAAGGCGATGGAGCGCATGATCAACGGGCGGTTGACATGGTGGCTTGAGTCTCAGAAACTTCTAGCGAACTCTCAGTGCGGATTTCGCCGCTATCGCTCTACCGTCGACCATCTGGTGTCCCTGTCGACGCATATTATGAATGGATTTCTGAGAAAGTGTCAAACGGTGGCTGTATTTTTTGACCTGGAGAAAGCTTATGGCACATTTTGGAGGGGCGGCATTTTACGTACACTCCATGCATGGAATTTCCGCGGTCGTCTTCCAATATTTCTTCGGGAGTTTATGACGGACCGCGTCTTTCGTGTACGTGTGGGCTCGGTTTTATCTAGTCGTTTTATTCAAGAGAACGGAGTACCTCAGGGCTCTGTACTCAGTGTCACAATTTTTGCAATTGCTATCAACTCCATTGTTGATTGTATTCCACCTGGCATTTCATCGTCCCTTTTTGTTGCCGATTTTGCCATTTATTGCAGTTCACGGCGGAGCTGTCTACTCGAACGCCGTCTCCAGAGCTGTATCGACCGTCTCTATGCCTGGAGTAACGCTAACGGCTTTAATTTCTCCGCCAAGAAATCCGTCTGCATCAACTTCTGGCCCCGGAAGGCTTTCCCTCCGCCCTCTCTCTATCTTGGGTCGGAGGTCCTTCCATTTGCAGACGAGGTGAAATTTTTGGGGTTGGTCTTTGACCGGAAGCTGAGTTGGAATTCTCACGTTTCCTTTTTAAAAGCAAAGTGTGACCGCTCTCTTAATATTTTACGTGTTTTAAGTGGCACATCCTGGGGAGCTGATCGGACCGTCCTTCTTCGCCTTTATCGCTCTTTGGTCCGATCCAAGCTTGATTACGGGTGTATTGTTTATTCGTCGGCACGTTCATCTGTGATACGTGGATTGAATGTCATTCACCATCGTGACATAAGAGTCGCTACAGGGGCCTTTCCAACCAGCCCTGTTCCTAGTCTGTATGCTGAAGCTGCAGAGCCTCCGCTGTCCTACCGGCGTGAGATGCTTTTGTGCAGCTATGCCTGCCGAGTCTCAAACTTGCCTGACCACCCGTCCTTCGAGTTCTTTTTCGAGGAGTCGCTTGATCGCCACTATTTGATTAGCTCCTCTGCTTTGCTCCCTCCAGGGGTTCGATTTCGACAGCTCCTTCGGCATTTAGACGTTCCGCCAGCGCCGGTCCTTCCTCGTGGGGAAACGCGTTTTCTTCCTTGGTCGCGCGCTGAGGCCCACTGTCACCTTGGGTTAACGTTGATGCCGAAGAATGAGACCCCTGCTTCAGTCCTTAGATCCGCATTTTTAGAACTACAGGCAACATTCGGGGACTGTCATTTTATTTATACTGATGGGTCTAAGACTGATGTTGGAGTAGGATGTGCCTTTTTTTTAGGTGCGCATAGTTTTACTTTTCGTTTACCCGGGCAATGTTCCATTTATACCACCGAACTTTTTAGTATCTATCAATGTGTTTTATACATTCAGTCTTACGGCGTTGTGTTGTTTGTACGTACTCTGAGTACCCTTCAGAGTATTAACGCGCTGTACACTTACCACCCGCTCGTACAGGCGCATTCACGACCTGCTCCACTCGCTTGGTGCTTCTGGCATCGGCGTGTCCTTCGTGTGGATTCCAGGTCATGTGGGGATCTCAGGAAACGAGTCTGCCGACGCCGCTGCCAAATCGGCGATTTTATCCTCCAGATTTTTTACCTTTGTTGTTCCCTCGTCTGATTTTAGTGTTATGTTACGTCACCGCATCCTCTCGCTATGGCGCGATGAGTGGACGGCCCTCCGGGGGAACAAGTTGCGGGAGGTTAAACCTCTCCCGTTAATCTGGAGGACCTCTTCTCGTTCTTCTCGTCGGGAAGAGGTCATTTTAGCTCGTCTACGAATCGGACATTGTCTTTTTGTCATAGATACCTGCTCAGTGGTGACCCCGCACCAGTATGCGAGCAGTGTGCTGCGCCCTTAACGGTGTGTCACGTTTTAACAGAGTGTCAAGTTTTAGCTCCATTGCGCAGTCGTGTGGGCCTGCCTGTTGCCATAGCCAATGTTTTGGCCGACGACGCGCATACTGTAGAATGTCTTTTACGTTTTATCAATGTAGTGCTTTTAATCGGCGCATTTGAGCGTCTTTTAACATTATGATTTTATATTGCCGTTTTAATGGGGGCCCTATCCCCCTGTGGTCATAAGACGCTCGTGTCCTATGCGTTCTACAGTTCTTGACACGTTTTACTATTTTATTGCATTGTTTCACGTAGCTTTTATAGTGGTTTTAACTATTGATGACTGATTTTTGACTATGCGGTTTTTTACTCGTATTTTATTTTTGGAACTTCAATTTTATACTTTGTAAGGGCGCTGATGACCATAGCAGTTTAGCGCCCTTAAACCGCATATCATCATCATCACGACCCTCCTGATGCATAGGCTTTTTTCGGGAGGTTTTCCCGGGTCGCCAGGCGAGTGCTGGGAAGGATTCTCAGATCCCCGAATTTCCGAACCACCATTTCATCTCCATTTTAATTTCACTTCATCTTTCATCCGTTGGTCTCTTTCAGTTTTGGAAGTGTCGGCGATGGTATTTCGGTGCAGTGTGACAGGGGAAAAGGATGCTTCTTGAGACTTTCTCCGTCCCTGAGTTTTCCGCTGACTGTCGGGAGTAATCTAATTTCCTTGAGGGGCGTTGGACACCCTCTGTGCTGGGTGGGGTCACCGATCTGCCTGTGCATCTGAAGGGGAGTCTCTATCTGAAAACTTAGGGACTCTGCCATTCCTGTGCCGTTTTTCCTGGTTCCGGACGTTCGGTGTCTTGTCTCGCCTTAGCCTTCCTCCCATAGACGCCCCCTTGTGGGGCGTAGGCACAATATCCACTATGTGGATCAGTGCCGAGTCCCTCCGTTGCCAACCAATCCAAAGCTATCACGTAGCGATCAGCTTTGAGGGATTTGGCTGTCGCTTTAGCATAATATGTTTCGGTTATACCTACGACGAATTGTGAAAATAAGTTTTGAAGGTTTATCGGTATTAACATGACATAGATGCAAAATAAACTTTGTAAGAAGAGTGAGTAGGGAAAGTGTTGTGAATGCAACACATATTTTAGGGCAAAAGCTCCATATGCCTGCATCTCTGTGAACAACATAAATCCAATGCGAAAAGTCGCTAAATTACCAAACTTGATATTTAGGTTCAGCATCTTTCAAAGATGTGACAAGGATTTTCAAGAAAATCTCTCCATCCCGAATAGCCCTTTACATAGAAAAATTTTCGAAATTTATTTTCTTAAAAATGACTCTAATGATCTTCATTAAAATACTCACCGTTTAAAATATTTTCATGACAAACGAAATATATATTTTTAACTGACTGAGAAGAGCCTCTAAAGTCTTATTCATTGTGAACGCCTTTTGTATAATTGGTAAACTCTAAAAGATAGGACAAAGTTTTGTTACACAAGAAATGCAAACCCCGTTAAAACACGCAATTTGCTATACATATATTTTATGAGATTAACTAATTTCCAGATATACTATACTTACGTATAGTAAGTAGGAAGTAGTGTATTCCACCCAAAAATTCGATACCGAGATTTCACCGGAAATATATGTTTTGAGGCCCCCTGAATTAAAAAAAGCATTTTTTACTTTCTCTACTACGTATAGTAAGTAGGGGAAGTATTGTATTCCACCCAAAAATACGATACCGAGATTTCACCGGAAATACATGTTTTGAGACTCCCCGAATCCCAAAAAAAAGCATTTTTAGAAACATATCCGTGTGTGTCTGTGAACAGCATAACTCAAACGAACAGTCGGATAAACACCAAACTTGGTATTTAGGTTTAGTATCTTCCAGAGATGCGACACGAAGGTTTTCAAGAAAATCCCCCCACCCCAAACTACCCTTTACATGGAAGATTTTCGAAAATTTTAATTTACTGAAAAATGGCTCTAACGATTTTGATGAAAACATGATGTGCTTTAAGATATTTTCATGACAAATGAAATGTATATCTCGAATTTTCTGGGAATGTCTCCACAAGTATTCTTCATTGTGAACGACTTTTGCATAACCGGTAAACCATAAGAGATAGACAACATTTTACTACACACAAAATGTAGCACGCGTTAAAATACACAATTTATGTCATATACATTTTTTTTGTTGAGTGCACCATTTTCGAGATATTGCTTGTTATTCCTTTAGATTTTCCAATACTTATACTTTTTCTCAAATACGTTATTCATTTTTTTCATGTCCTGGACATGCAAAGAGAATGGAATGCGCCACATAGCAACCAGCGCTTAAAATATTTGACTATCGCTTAAAACCAACCATATTCCCCTTGCATCTACAAGAAAATTAGCAATAAGATTGACATCTGCATATCTCGATTAACATGAAGCATATGGATAATAAGCGTTTGTAAAAGTAGTTTGTACAAGAGTAGAGAAAGTCATGTGAGTGTAACACATCAATTTTTTTTACTTTCTCTACTACGTATAGTAAGTAGGGGAAGTATTGTATTCCACCCAAAAATTCGATACCGAGATATCACCGGAAATACCTGTTTTGAGACCCCCTGAATCCAAAAAAAAGCATTTTTGGAAGCATGTCCGTGTGTGTGTGTGTGTCTATCTGTCTGTCTGTCTGTCTGTCTGTCTGTGAACAGCATAACTCTGAAACGAACAGTCGGATAAACACCAAACTTGGTATTTAGGTTCAGTATCTTCCAGAGATGCGACACGGTTTTCAAGAAAGTCCCCCCACCCCGGATTACCCTTTACATGGAAGGTTTTCGAAAATTTTAATTTTCTCAAAAATGGCTCAAACGATTTTGATTAAAATATCATATGTGTAAGATGTTTTCATGACAAATAAAATGTATATCTTGAATTTTCTGGGAATATCTCCAAAAGTGTTCTTCATTGTGAACGACTTTTGCATAACTGGTAAACCATAAGAGATAGGCAAAATTTTACTACACAAAAAATGTAGATCGCCTTAAAATACACAATTTATGTCATATACATTTTTTTTTGTTGAGTGAACCATTTTCGAGATATTGCTTGTTATTCCCTTACATTTTTCAATACTTATTTTCTCAAATGGGAATTCGTTATTCATTTTTTTTGTCTCGGATATGCAAAGAGTATTAATCTGTGGCAAATAGAATGGTGCTGCGCATAGCAACCAGCTATTAAGAGATATGTCTATGCTTAAAGGCTACTGTATTTCTATATTGCCCTTGTAAATATATATTCCCCTTACATCTACAAGAAAATTAGCAATTAGATAGAGTCTGCAAATGTTTATCTCGATTATCATGAAGTAGATGGAGAATAAGCGTTTGTAAAAATAGTTTGTACAAGAGTACAGAAAGTCATGTGAGTGTAAGACATCAGAATTTTTTTTGTCCTGGACTTGCAAAGAGAATGGAATGCGCCACATAGCAACCAGCGCTTAAAAGATTTGACTATCGTATAAAACCTACCATATTCCCCTTGCATCTACAGGAAAATTAGCAATAAGATTGACATTTCGATATCTCGATTAACATGAAGCATACGGAGAATAAGCGTTTGTAAAAATATTTTGTACAAGAGTAGACAAAGTCATGGTAGTGTAACACTTCAGATTTTTTGGAAACATGTCCGTGTGTCTGTCTGTGTGTCTGTGAACAGCCTAACTCAGAAACGAACAGTCGGATAAACACCAAACTTGGTATTTAGGTTCAGTATCTTCCAGAGATGCGACACGAAGGTTTTCAAGAAAATCCCCCCACCCCAGATTACCCTTTACATGGAACATTTTTCGAAAATTTTAATTTTCTCAAAAATGTCTAACGATTTCGATTAAAATATCATATGTTTAAGATATTTTCATGAGAAATAAAATGTATATCTTGAATTTTCTGGGAATGTCTCCAAAAGTATTCTTCACTGTGAACGACTTTTGCATAACTGGTAAACCATAACAGATAGACAAAGTGTTACTACACAAAAAATGTACATCGCGTTCAAATACACAATTTATGTCATATACATTGCTTTTGTTGAGTGAAACATTTTCGAGATATTGCTTGTTATTCCCTTAAATTTTCCAATACTTATACTTTTTCTCAAATGGGAATTCCTTATTCTTTTTTTTTTTGTCCTGGTAATGCAAAGAGAATGGAATACTCCACATAGCAACCAGCTCTTAAAAATATTTGAGTAAGGCTTAAAAGCCTAGCAATTCCCCCTTGCATCTACAAGAAAATTAGCAATAAGATTTACATCTCGATTAACATGAAGCATATGGAGAATAAACGTTTGTAAAAATAGTTTGTACAAGAGTAGAGAGTGTAACACATCAGATTTTTTGTTATTGTTCTGAATATTTTTTGTCACTGAGAAGTCGTTATTCGTTTATTTTGTGTCGCGGTCATACAAACAGCGTGGAATTACGAAGCAACACGTAGTGACATGCTATTTGAAAATGTGACTATCGCTTTATTTACGCATATTACAACGAGACGTGTAAATGTGAAGTTTTTCTTTTGGTATTTAATTAAAGTCCTTTAATCGGGTAGGCCATTACGGACGGTGAATGAACGAAATAGTTAAAATGATGCTCAAATGGGCCCGAGGTCTCTAGAAATTAGAATCTAACATTCATCTTCTCAGGATAAGAGTCCCTGGAAAAAACTTTACCCAGGTATTTCACTTTAACCGAGATTCTAACTCGCGACCTCTTGAATGTGAGGCAGACCCTACACCACACAGATGAGCTAAATGTGATTTGTAAGTTTATCTGGATTATAAGAAGTAGACAGAAAAATGAGATTTAGAAAAAATAATTTGTGGAATGGTGAAAAGAGAAAGTTATGTAAATGCAACACATTAGTATGTTCAATTTAAAATAATAATTTAATCTATACTTAATTATAATTCTTCCTAAACATAATTCTCATGGTAATGCAAAGAAGGTGGAGTTTTAAAGACACCACAGAAAAATCTGACTATCCTTTGAGCTACTGCATTCTTCTTATACTTGCAACGAAGTTTGTAATGGCAGTTCATTTCAATTAACAAGAAGACTCTTTCACTCAAGCCGTGTGTAGGACAAGGTTGGAAAGATAGAATCAGATTGAAAAATTCAATGTCATAGCCGAGATTTGAACTACGGATCTTCCAGTTTACGTCCAGGTGGCGCCGCGGTAACGCGTGCGACTCGCATTCGAGAGATCCCTAGTTCGCTTCCCTGCTACCGCCCAATCTGACCTACGGGTTTTTTTCGAGTGTTTTCCCGGTCATCAGGTGAATGCTGATATGATTTCTCTCAGCCCCCGAATATCGTTCCATTCCTCATTTCATTCATCCTTAACCCCGTTAGGTCTCTTTCAGGGTTGGAAGTGTCGGTGATGGTATTCCGATGTGGCGTGGCAGAGAAAAAGGATGCTCTCTGTGGAACCTTATCCATCACTCGGTCTTCGGCTGGTTGCCAGGGTATAAGGACCGCTCCTTGGGGGCGTTGGCCCCTCTGTTGGGATGGGGACCCCGGTTTGTCTGCCCGCCCAACTGTCAGGGCGTCTCAATCTGTAAATTTTAGGAACCTTGTCATTGTTGTGTCGTCGCTCCTGGTTCCGGCCGCTCGGTGTCTCTCACCTCGTCCCTCCCTCCCGGGAGGCCTCCAGGGGCACAAGCACAATATCACTGGATCGGGGTCGAGTCCCTTCCGTTACACATTCCATTCCATTCCATGCCAGGGAAGAGAAGTATTTTAAGAATTCAGAACGTGAATCATAATACAAAGTCTTTTTTTGGGGGGGGTATCTTCAGATTTGTAACTTGAAAGCAATTTAGTTTTCAGAATAGAGTGCTTTCAAATGAACCAATTGCAACAAAAACACATCAACCTATCTGCATTAACACTTCGGGTCACTATTTTGAAAATTTAGCTTATAAGATCCTAACCGAATAAAACAGCTACATAGAAACTGCATATTTTGCGCTAAATGTTGTTTCCTCGCATCTGTTAACATTTTCCCCTTTTGCATGCAATACCTAAATAGGTGTTTTTACCCTACGTCCACTATACGACTGACACGGTTTTTCTTCCTTTCTCTTGTGAGTGTGTATGTAAGGGGAATTATGTTTCAAATAAAACAATCGTTTTCTCGTTTATTCGTTTTCTCACTAACAAACGCAAGATATATCTCATTTTTAAGAAAATTTAATATTGTACTTAACTGTTCCCAAACTTCTTCAACAGTTTGACATTAATATTACTTTTGCTGCCACATTTTTAAAACCTTACTTGAATATTATCAGAACTGAATGTGTCAAGTGTATGGAACTACACACTTAGCGTTAAACGTTGTGATCAATATCTATGACAATTAAAAAGCAAAACGAACTTACATTCAAGGTAATAAATACCTCGAATTACGCGTAAAACGTTCTATTGGTGATAATTATCAAACTATTATTATTAATATTATTATTTATTACTAGCAACAAACGTTAAAAACAAGATATATATTATACGAACCTTGCTTCCTAAGAAAATTACTGATTCTGAAACTTGTGTAGCACCCGCATAAGGAGTGTAATATTTGATTTTTAAACAACATATTATGCTAAAAAAAATGTTAATTTATTTTGCTTGAATAGTTCTAGTAAAGAGAAAAGTATTTGGTTTCGTTTTCTTTCCTCTTAAAATCAGGTCGCTGAATTATACCGGCATACAAGGAAGTAAATACGACCTTTGAGACGATCCGGCACTTGCTGTTGGCTATAGCCAGGCATGACTATTCGAGAAGAAATTTCTTCCCCCTTTTCCTCTACACCCCTTGGCCCATCGGAAAACATTTTAAGCCAACTGTACAATAGCCAAACACTTGTTCTCTACCCTCCCTATCCGCAACCACCTAAACATCTTAGCGACATCCATGTACACGTGCGCGTTGCTGCCACAGTTAAAAATAGTATTTAAAAGCAAAACTTTGCAGCTGATTTCTACATGTACAGAATACAATCATGCAGTTTGTCTGCTTGCTTTACACACAAATGCAGTAAATAACTATGCATCGCATAGTAATTAAATTTATGTTAAAAACGTTTTAAAACATAACTTAGGAGGATCTGAACTAATATACTACGCTATAAGAATGGAAATGCATGTTAATATATCCGAGAGAAACTTGGAAACATGACCGAATAAAGTATATGGTATTGAGTTTTTCAGTCATCTGATTCTACCTTTCCAAACTATACATTGTTGGACTATCATTAAGTAATTAAAATACTTAAGTATGAATTTATTTTGAAAGGAACTCTTACTCCCAAATCAAATCATTATTTTCAATTATGCTATTTAACCTAATAGTTAATTTTTATAAATAAGGGTTGCATTTTTTCAGCTTTGCTTACTGTAATTGTTACTGTGCGCGGAGCTATGGTGAAAGTATTCATCATTTTGTCCTGCAACCACAGAATATAGAAAAACCAAGTTCCAGAAGATGTAAACAAAAACACTAAATATGTCAAATTAAAAAAGGAAAAAGAAGAAACAGATGAAGAAAGTAAAGCGAACGCGTCTTTGTATCACTCTGGGAGATAGGTGCTTTTTTCGTAGTTTTGAAAGTATAATACATTTGCTTCACAACAATGTTTTATTAATATAAAGCTAATATAAGAAGGAATTGTCTTGTTTAAGATGTAGGATTTATAAGCATGGCAGCTTCTGTTTACTTAAATGAATAGATTTATTATAAAATGCAGGATAATTAAAAATACGGAAGGCAAAAGAAAGAAAATTAAAAAATCTCATATGTTATATTCACATGATTATCTCTACTCACTCTTCTACAAACTACTTCTACAAAACCTTATTGCTCTATTTACTTCTTAAACGAGATAAAATTTCATTGGACATTTCGTTTTAGGCTAAAGCAAAGTCAGATTTTTTTAAAAACCAGATGACTATATGACTCTGAAATTCCATGCTCTTAGCATGACCACGAGAAAAATACAAATAGGGACTTCAAGCTTGTAAAAAGTACAAGTATTTCAAAATTCAAACAAATGACAAAGAATTTCTTGGAAATGATTAACACAATTTGACCTAAAATGTGTTCTTTACCGAGATTGCATTTTACGCACAGTAAGATTTTGTCTATCTCTTACGGTTTACCAGTTAGACAAAAAGTTGAGAACGAGGAAGAATTTGTAAGTTATTCCCAGAAAATAAAATTCAAGATACAAATTTTATTTTTGTTACAAATTTCGTTTTTCGTGCAAATATCTTAAGCATGCCGTATTTTACTAAAAATCGTTATAGCTGTTTTTGAGAAACTCAAAACAATAACGAACATTTTTTCACGTAAAGGGTTATTTTCTACATATTGTGATCATTACACACAAAAATCTGGCTTTTCTTATTCAAAGGTTTTGTAACTCTTTTCTTCGTGGTCTTGGCACTACTGGTACTCGGCAGAGGGTCATTTGCTGGTGCGGCCGGAGGGGCAGCAACTTTGTTTGTTTCCCAAGGCTTCCACATCTTAATTAAACTATTAAACGCCAATAACTATTAAACATTGCTAAACTTACAAAATTGCACTAAGTAAAACACCATATAACTTCTCTGAAGATACAGATATAAACTTAACTAAAAGACGGAAGAAAAGCACGTGCGAACAGTCACAGATGCTAAAACGTACTGAAAGCGAAGACACAACAGAAATGACATTGCAACAACGCTTTGCTTTTGTGGAGCTAGAGACAGGACCACGTGCAGTAGTTGAGGGATGGGAAGACCCTACTAATCGCTTACTGATGGGTTTGTGACCAAGCTTCAAAGCGTTCCGTTCGCTTTGTAGCCGGCTGGGGAAACGTTGCCTGCGACCAGTATACTATATCTTTGCCGTTGCAGCACAAAACAGTAGGAATGTTGGGCGTAGGTAAACATCTTCGGAACGCTACCAAATATGCATTTATTAAACAGGCGCTCGGACAAGGTCTTTTTCCCCGTTGCATCTCATGAACTGATGGGTGATGGTAGGCCTAAGGTCCTGAATAATGTGTTCCCAGTGTGCATGAGACAATTCAAGCTCTAAATATTACATAACGATTTCTGTCATCGTAAAACCTAAATGATGACAGCATTTCTGTGATTAGTGCATAGAATCGACTAGTATATGGTTGTGGAAAAATCAAAGAAGGAAAGAAAATATGGCGATTTCTTTTAAACCAGTTTAAAGCACCAGCTCTCTTAATGCTTTAAAATTTGAAATGTGAATAACAGTGCAGGTACACATGTAAGTACTCTAAATAGTGCGTTATGTTTATTATTTATGTTTATTGTTGTTTTTTACATTAAGTAAATTAGTTTTGAGTAATCTACTGAAACAGTTTCAGTTGCATAAGAAAATGCCCTTCAGCTTTTCTCATTTATCCACTATTTTAGCAGTCTTCCTTTGAAAACGTATAACTGAGGTTATACTGTAGTAGTAATAATAATAATAATAATAATAATAATAATAATAATATCATCCAAAGAGAGATATTTTGGAATTCCAATAGACAGCTGCTCATTCATAAGTTACTTACATCACAGACAAAAACAACAAGCAACACACATCTTGCGTGATGTTATAGGCGCAGAAATAATTCGTGAGACTGCATGTGACGCAATGCAGCATTAAGTTGGGAATGAAAACCTGCTTAGCTCGTTCATGACGCCATCGACAGCGATGAAGTCAAGGTTGTGCTCATGCGGTTATAAGCCTGTCTATTAATACGATATTCAGCGTATTATTTCTGCCAGTTCATTAAACAATAGTCTTGATTTGAAAATTCCTCTTATATAAGAAAGGGACCGAAATTATGATTTACTTCTTTAATTTACATCTATATCAGATTTAACAATATTTATTTGTAATAGGGAAAATTAATTTAAACCAATTACATGGTTATACCGCGACTTCCCATTGGGGTTACAAAGTTGCAGTATATTAACAGTGCAGTCTACTTCTTGTTAATACAGATAAACCTTAATTACTGATTTCATTGTAGGTATAAGAAACTTTACGTTAAGCTAAAGCGATAGTCAAATCTTTTCAAAGTAGGTTGCTATGTGGTGGCTTTGAAATTCTATTTCTTTTTACTTTCTCTACTACGTATAGTAAGTAGGGGAAGTATTGCATTCGACCCAAAAATTCGATACCGAGATTTCACCGGAAATACATGTTTTGAGACTCCCTGAATCCAAAAAAAGCATTTTTGGAAACATGTCCGTGTGTGTGTCTGTGTGTGTCTGTGTGTGTGTGTTTGTGTGTCTGTGTGTGTCTGTGTGTGTGTCTGTGAACAGCATAGCTCAGAAACGAACAGTCGGATAAACACCAAACTTGGTATTTAGGTTCAGTATCTTCCAGAGATGCGACACGAAGGTTTTCAAGAACATCCCCCCACCCCAGACTACCCTTTACATGGAAAATTTTTCGAAAATTTTAATTTTCTCAAAAATGGCTCTAACGATTTTGATTAAAATATCATATGTTTAAGGTATTTTCATGACAAATGAAATGTATATCTCGAATTTTCTGGGAATGCCTCCAAAAGTGTTCTTCATTCTGAACGACTTTTGCATAACTGGTAAACCATAAGAGATAGACAAAATTTTACTGCACAAAAAATGTAGATCGCGTTACAATACACAATTTATGTCATATACATTTTTGTTGTTGAGTGAACCGTTTTCGAGATATTGCTTGTTATTCCCTTAAATTTTCCAATACTTATACTTTTTCTCAAATTCGTTACTCATTTTTACTTTCTCTACTACGTATAGTAAGTAGGGGAAGTATTGCATTCCACCCAAAAATTCGATACCGAGATTTCACCGGAAATACATGTTTTGAGACCTCCTGAATCCAAAAAAAGCATTTTTGGAAACATGTCCGTGTGTGTGTCTGTGTGTGTGTGTGTGTGTGTGTGTGTGTGTGTGTGTGTGTGTCTGTGTGTCTGTGAACAGCATAACTCAAAAACGAACAGTCGGATAAGCACCAAACTTGGTATTTAGGTTCAGTATCTTCCAGAGATGCGACACGAAGGTTTTCAAGAAAATCCCCCCACCCCAGACTACCCTTTACATGGAAGATTTTTCGAAAATTTTAATTTTCTCAAAAATGGCTCTAACGATTTTGATGCAAATATCATATGTTTAAGACAATGTCATGAGAAATGAAATGTATATCTCGAAATTTCTGGGAATGTCTCCAAAAGTATTCTTCATTGTGAACGACTTTTGCATAACTGGTAAACCATAAGAGATAGACAAAATTTTACTACACAAAAAATGTAGATCGCGTTAAAATACACAACTTATATCATATACATTTCTTTTGTTGAGTGAACCGTTTTCGAGATATTGCTTGTTATTTCCTTAAATTTTCCAATACTTATACTTTTTCTCAAATTCGTTATTCATTTTTTTGTGTCCTAGACATACAAAGAGAATGGAATGCTCCACATAGCAACCAGCGATAAAATATTTGACTATCGCTTAAAAGCTACCATATTCCCCTTGCATCTACAAGAAAATTACCAATAAGATCGACATCTCGATATCTCGATTAACATGAAGCATATGGAGAATAAGCGTTTGTAAAAATAGATTGTACAAGAGTAGAGAAAGTCATGTGAGTGTAACACATCAGATTTTTTTATGTCCTGGACATGTAAAGAGAATGGAATGCGCCACATAGCAACCAGCGTTAAAATATTTGACTATCGCTTAAAAGCTACCATATTCCCGTTGCATCTACAAGAAAATTACCAATAAGATTGACATCTCGATATCTCGATTAACATGAAGCATATGGAGAATGGGCGTTTGTAAAATTAGGTTGTACAAGAGTAGAGAAAGTTATGCCAGTGTAACACATCAGATTTTTTCTTTTTACTTTCTCTACTACGTATAGTAAGTAGGGGAAGTATTGCATTCCACCCAAAAATTCGATACCGAGATTTCACCGGAAATACACGTTTTGAGACCTCCTGAATCCAAAAAAAGCATTTTTGGAAACATGTCCGTGTGTGTGTGTGTGTGTGTGTGTGTGTGTGTATGTGTGTGTGTGTGTGTGTGTCTGTGAACAGCATAACTCAAAAACGAACAATCGGATAAGCACCAAACTTGGTATTTAGGCTCAGTATCTTCCAGAGCTGCGACACGAAGGTTTTCAAGAAAATCCCCCCACCCCAGACTACCCTTTACATGGAAGATTTTTCGAAAATTTTAATTTTCTCAAAAATGGCTCTAACGATTTTGATGAAAATATCATATGTTTAGGTTAGTGTCATGAGAAATGAAATGTATATCTCGAATTTTCTGGGAATGTCTCCAAAAGTATTCTTCATTGTGAACGACTTTTGCATAACTGGTAAACCATAAGAGATAGACAAAATTTTACTACACAAAAAATGTAGATCGCGTTAAAATACACAACTTATGTCATATACATTTCTTTTGTTGAGTGAACCGTTTTCGAGATATTGCTTGTTATTTCCTTAAATTTTCCAATACTTATACTTTTTCTCAAATGCGTTATTCATTTTTTTTATGTCCTGGACATACAAAGAGAATGGAATGCGTCACATAGCAACCAGCGTTAAAATATTTGACTATCGCCTAAGAGCTACCATATTTTCCTTGCATCTACAAGAAAATTACCAATAAGATTGACATCTCGATATCTCGATTAACATGAAGCATATGGAGAATATGCGTTTGTAAAATTAGGTTGTACAAGAGTAGAGAAAGTCATGTGAGTGTAACACATCAGATTTTTTACTTTCTCTACTACGTATAGTAAGTAGGGGAAGTATTGTATTCCACCCAAAAATTCGATACCGAGATTTCACCGGAAATACATGTTTTGAGACCCCTGAATCCAAAAAAGGCATTTTTGGAAACATGTCCGTGTGTGTGTGTCTGTCTGTCTGTCTGTCCGTCTGTGAACAGCATAACTCAGAAACGAACAGTCGGATAAACACCAAACCTGGTATTTAGGTTCAGTATTTTCCAAGGATGCGACACGAAGGTTTTCAAGAAAATCCCCCAAGCCCAGATTACGCTTTACATGGAACATTTTTCGAAATTTTTAATTTTCTCAAAAATGGCTCTATCGATTTTGATTAAAATATCATATGTTTAAGATATACATTTTATTTGTCATAAAATAATCTTGAATTTCCTGGGAATGTCTCCAAAAGTATTCTTTATTGTGAACGACTTTTGAATAACTGGTAAACCATAAGAGATAGACAAAATTTTACTACACAAAAAATGTAGATCGCGTTAAAATGCACAATTTGTCATATACATTTTTTTGTTGAATGAACCATTTTCGAGATATTACTTGTTATTCCCTTAAATTTTTCAATACTTATTTTCTCAAATGGGAATTCGTTGTTCATTTTTTTGTCTTGGATATGCAAAGAGTATTAATCTAAGGGAATAGTGCTGCACCTACCAGCTATTAAGAGATATGTATCTGCTTAAAGGCTACTGTATTTCCAAATTGCCCTTGTAAATATATATTCCCCTTACAGCTACAAGAAAATTAGCAATAAGATAGACTCTGCAAATGTTTATCTCGATTAACATGAAGTAGATGGAGAATAAGCGTTTGTAAAAATAGTTTGTACAAGAGTCATGTGAGTGTAACACATCAGACTTTTATGTCCTGGACATGCAAAGAGAATGGAATACCCCACATAGCAACCAGGGCTTAAAATATTTGACTATCGCTTAAAACCTACCATATTCCCCTTGCATCTACAAGAAAATTAGCAATAAGATTGTCATCTCGATATCTCGATTAACATGAAGCATATGGAGAATAAGCGTTTATAAAAATAGTTTGTACAAGAGTAGAGAAAGTCATGTGAGTGTAACACATCAGATTTTTTGTTTAGTAAGATGTTGTCTATCTCTTCAGTTTACAATTGTACAAAAGTGGTTTAGAATAAAGAGGTGTTCAGAAAGTTCAAGGTGCATATTTTATTTGTCATAAAAATAGCTTAAATACATGGTATTTTAACAAAAATCGTTAGCCATTTTTGAGAACAAAACATAACGAACAATTTTCCATGTAAAGGGTAGTTTGGGATGAGGTGGGGGTTTCTTCAAAATCTTCGTGTCGCAATCTTGGAAGGTCTTGAACTTAAATACCAAGTTCATTTCGCTTTTGAGTTATACTGTTTATAGACACACACACACACACACACACACACACACACACACACACACACACACACACACACACGGACTTAGAGTAAGCAGAAGTAGTATTTTATTCCACCCAAAAATTCGATGTCAAAATTTCACCAGAAGTACTTGTTTTGAGAACCCCTGAACCCAAAATAAGCATTTTTAGAAAAAATTTGCGTCTGTGAACATCATAGCTAAAGATAAAAAGTCCAACCATTCAGCTCAACGCGCCTAATTGACCTAGCTGAATCTTTTTTAATTGTCCTGGTCGGCTATTACGTGAAGTAGTTGCACCCTCACATTCCGCGTTCAAAAGCGGTGATGACATAAGACGCTAACGGCACTGCTTTAACTACCGAACGTTACATACGAGGCCAAAGACACCTACACGGCCGGATGTGAGCGCATACACTACATGCGTGTTGGAATTTGCTCTACTGTGAGTATACAATGAAACTGTATATTTGCTAGACTTAGTGATTACTGGGTTGTGCTTTACCTTCGAGAAGGAACCACAGCGAAACAAATTGTGAGCACTGACAACTGTTTATGTACCTCTGGTTACCAGGAATAGTTAGAGACAGTTTACCTTACGGTTTGCTTCCGTGAGACTGCTACCCAGTTTTGCCATCCTCCAAACACAAACGGGCCGTACATGTTTTAAAAGTGGACCCTATTTATACCCCCAGGGCTGTACATCAGCAACTTCAATGTTAAATAGTAAATATAAAGAAAACCATTTTAGAGTTAAAAGCAATGAATTCTGATACTGCATCCGTAATGGCATGGCAAACAGGGATAAAATTAATGATTTACCGAATGCTTAGATGTCAAAAATGATGCCATCTCCATCGTCATCGTCAGGATACAGGGATTGTGGTGCCGAACTGCTACATGCCGTCGAACTGCTTTATAATGAGCATTTTGACATGCTCTTAGCAGTCGTCCTTTGGAACAAAGTTCTTGCAAGAAGAATCACCACTTGCTACATATTAAATAGCGAGCACACACCCATTAATGGTTTTTGTGTCCATATTTTTTTTTATTAAGTAGAGTTTCCTAAAACCGCGATCACCTTTGGCATTAGAGTGAGACAATGCTAAGACTGCAAGTGTAAATTTGGGCAAGTAATAAAATATTTTACTTCTAGAGTTGTCCTCAAGTTTCATCAATTGAGCCAAAAATTCATCGGCTTGAGGACAAGATTTAACATCCATTGGAATGTCTGTATTTGGCAACTTCCGCCATTCATCATCAATGTTTTACATGAGGTTAGTGTCTGTATTGCAGACAATCCTGGGTAACTCAGTTTGAAGAGGCACAAGAGAGGTAAAAGTTTCCCGTTCTCGGTTTGAAATGGCCTTTTTTGTGTGACAGAATTAGAGGAGTGTTTCTTTAAAATCATACTTTTCATTAATTCTAAGCAACTTTTCTGTAGATACTGCCTGCACTTGTGGTAAAAGTAATTTCGATTTTGATATTGAATCTGAATTTCTGGTTTTTGTACAGCCTTCATTTCTTCTATTCCCAAATACATGCTTTTATCCTGAATTTTTTCTTTTTTAGAATTGGAAGGATCAATATCAGACAACTTTGTTTTTAGAACATAGGCCTTGTCCATGTAACAATAATATACATGTGAATGATGTTTGCATTTTTAATGAAGGTCAGTGATGACCGCCTTGTTACTCTAAAATATTGGTTAATTGGGTGAATTTTGATAATACCAAACATAAGAAGATAAACAATTTCAAGAATTTATCATACAAACTGTGATGGATTTCTTCAAAAGCTACAAGCCCCTCCTCTAGATATTTTGAATCGAAGTAAGGTCTCAGAACTTCCCATTGTTCGACAATTCGAACATCAGTAGAAGGTAAAGAAAGTCACTTACTTCGAGAAGGGTGGAGCATTCTGTGTACTGGTAAATCGACACAGGTTTGGAATTCGTGCAGCTATGCATGCCTCTTTGCACTTGCAGCAAGAAAGTAAATATTGCGAGCCAAATCCTCACAACGCCCCTCAGGGGAAGTTTGCAAGCCTCACTTGTAATAAATTAAGAAAATGGCATACACATTTAATTACAGTTATATCAGGAAACTGTTCTTTAAAACGAGTCATTACTGAATTGCTAGGCCCTATCATGGCCATTCCAACCATCCGAAGCAAAACCAATTACATTTTATAAAGATATGTTATGCTCCGTTATACAGTTCATCAAATTGCGAAACAAATGCTCACTAGTTGCGCCTTTATTAGTTATTTCACAAGTCACCCTTTTCAAAAACATTGCAAATGTTCAAACATTTACTAACAATTTCGTTTGAATTTTCGTCAAAATAACGAATCACAGTTCCTATGTCTATAGATTCGTCGGTTAAAACACTGAACTTGGTAGTTTTAAACTGTTTTGCTAGCTCGGCTTTGGCATTTTCCAACAGCATTTCTTATTACGACTTTGCATTTTGTGCGTATAATTTACATGGTTACCGTAATTTTAAAACACAAAATGACGCCTTTATTGCGCCCTGCAAGTGGCCCATAGCTCGGAAGGGTATGTGTTCGGCAAAGAAACCTGCAATCTTTATTTCTGCTATAAGTGCCAATTTATCGACGCTTGAAAGACTGAATTTCTGAAAAATGCATCGCGCTACACTAACCGGACACTACAATCCCTTTCATTTTGTTCACATAGTGTTCGCTCTTGTTATGTCTCTTTATATTAGTAAGTTCTGGTACAAAGCTTGTTTTGCAAATTTTGCATTTAACCCCATTTAATTACCGCAATCGCAACAAAACAGCTTTTAAACTCTGGAATGTCTTACTACGCCTTTATATATTTCCACCTAAGTCACAAGCAATATTTTTTATTTGGGGGGCATACCCTTCCCTCCGAACCAGAACCTAATTCCACATTAATAAGTACCTTAGTACAAAAACACAAATATATTTTAACACTTCACAATGTTGCCTTCGAAATCCAGCTTCTAGCTTTAGTAAGCAACACTGCATTGAACACACAGTGACTGCAACAATCGCCAGGCAATAAGAACTAGAATTGAACGGCAAGCAGATTACAACAAGAGAGCTTGAGAAGCTTGGAGCATGAAGTCTTGCATGATATCACATATCTTGCTGCTAAGACTGCATCAATCTTTAACGCTGCCTTTCGCCTCGGATATTTTCCTCGCTAGTGGAAACATGCTAAGATTATCGTTTTTCCCAAACCTACCCTCGCCCTCTAGTTAGCGTCCAATAAGCCTCTTCTATATTTTTTCCAAGCTTTTTGAGAAAGTAATCAAAGGGACTCAACAAATATGTAATTAAATGTGCTGTTATGCAGTCAAAATCTGGTTTCCCAAACAACCATTCTACAACCCATCAAGTGTTACGGTTAACTGGGGGCATTGTACAGGAAATGAAATGAAATTGAGTTTTGTCTATATACGGACTTTCACTACTATGATTCTTAGCGTCCCATTCTATATTGGGCGTGAAAGACCGGAAACTTCGCTCAGAGGCCTTTTTATCAGGCTTGAGGTTCTTTTACGTGCCGTAATACGACACGGGACCACCGGCCTTATTTCTCTTCTGATGGAAGCCATACTAAGGATTTTTACGCCCGAAAAATCCATCACCCTTCGCCGGGTTTGAATATGGTTCTCATAGACTACGGAGGAACACACATTGCAAACAACAAAGAAGATAGAGTTTCAGCAGTATTGAAATTCTTGTAAGCATGCAGTTCTGTTCTATAAACTTAGAGCCATTTGATCGTCGGGTTATATTATCGAGTGATCGCAAGCTTCTTCTCGCATCGCACTTTTCAGGTGCGAGTCGGTTCTACTATATCAACAGTGCGGCCGACAAATTCTGGAGTGCCTCAAGTTTCCATTTTGGCGCCTGTGTTATTCAAAATCTTCAGCAATGATATACCGCTCTTGTCATGTGTTCACGTCGTAATGTACGCTGATATCATAGCCTCTTTCTTAGTGTCATGACCTAGATTTTGCAATTCGCATATTACAAGTATTCCGCAATATTCTTGTCTTGGATTCAAAACTGGAGTATTTCTTTAAATCTCTCTCTCTTTCTCTCTCTCTCTCTCTCTCTCTCTCTCTCACACACACACACACAGGCAAAAGGTGAAACTATAATTTTCACCTCATCTCATCCTATGTTTCACCTCTTACCATTTGCAACCCATCCCAACCTTAGAAGCATGCAGACGACACTATTTGGGCGCCCACTTCGATCGTCGCTTGACCTGGCAGTTGCAAATTAAACCTGTATTACTCCAGATTACACAAATTGTGCCCTGTTCTCGACCGGATATCATCTCTGAGGATATAGTGTAGCTCTTTTTTGCAGTATTTACTTCAGCTATTGCTTATATATTGTGGCTATCCAATTTGGGATAGAGCTGCTGTGTCCAAGATTCATCAGCTACAGGTTTTCCAAAATAAAGTTTTACGGCCAATATTGACTACCCTTGATATGTACGCAACATTCATTTACATCATCGACTTGAATTCAGTACAATCGCTGAATATATTTGTTCTCAGGCTTTCATTTTGTGCCTGGCGTAGTATGTACAAGTGTTGAAGTTCCTCGGGCCAGGAGTTGTCCCGACTCCACCTCAGAACTAGAAGATTCTTAGTGTAACATGGTCCGTGGTTTTATCCAATACGTTTAGTGCCAGAGGGGACCTTATGTGGATCACATCCGTTCTTGTTATTTATATTATTATTTACTGCTGTTGCTTCCGGACTGTATAGCACATTCTTGTGCTCATCCATAGAAAAGAACTGCAAAAATGAATATAACAACCCAATTGAAATTATAGAAACGTACAGCGAAGAAACGGCCGAGATCGCAGAAGACCTATGAACCACGATCTTCGTGCCCTTTCAAATGATACAAAGTGGCTCTTAAGACAAAGGAAGGCTGTAAACATCAGGGTGAGAATGTGGTGTAAGGGGTTAATTCATAGGCTGAGGTAGTGGGCAAAATAAGGATGAAGGTGTAATGAGGGGCTGCAAGGTAGAAGCGGGTTAGTATACAATTTTAAATTTAAAAAATCTCTGAAACTAAGCTCTCGTCCCTAAAACGACATAATACATAGTTAAACGTGTTGGTCAGCGAATGCTAAAGAAAATAATTAATAATTATAATGAAATCACGAACAATTAGATTTATGTCTGTTTCGCGATAGGTTGAAATCGTGAGGGACTTTAGCTAGGTTGCTCAAGGTTATCTAAGCGGGACTCAAAATCCTTTGTTACAATATCATGCCTGGTAGAAACTCCAAGGGAAAGAAAACAGACCTGCGTAGGCAACCCAAATATTAATGTGAAAATTAATACCTCGTAACCCAAGTTTGCAGGTTTAAGCGATTGCATAATGTGTGTTAATTATCAAGTGAGAACGAAATACAATACAGTGATTTTATTCAATTTTCTTTTGGTGGCCTGAGACCATACGTTGTGTGCCAGCATTTCATATTGATACTAAATGAAAATTATTGCAGGAACTGAGTATATAAAACCATGGCAAGTACAGACATATTACTCCAGCAAATAGGTGACTTCCACATCCTCTCTGTACCCGATGTCCAAGGGAACAAAAATCTGATAGTTTCCTAACGACCCCTTGGCTGTGGGTGGTTTTGTTTTTGCACTGAGATTGGGAATTCTGTGGCTGGAACAGTACAAACGGAGACTGTCTATTTGGAAGCCGTGTGGTGTGGTCCGTTAACACAGGACGGTGACGAGACATATTATAGGTGAAGTGCATTAGGAAGAAGCGCAAAATAAAGAACAATTAAAAATAACACATTCTTTAATTCATAACATCATACTCACCCTGAGATACCACTAGAGTTTCACACCACAAGGAGAGGAACGAGCTCCACACCTCACATGGAACACCTTCCTAAAATTTCAACCTCCCACCTAAGAACGTAGACATAGGCACACACTCTTCACTGTTTCCTGCGTGTAACGCTGCAATAAACCACGCGCTAAGCAGCAGCTTCTATCTTCCTCGATCCCTCGCTTCAGTGTCAAGCACAGGACTTCTTCCACTCACTGACGCTCGTCACGCAGAATACATTGATTAAACAGCACTGTACGTTAGATCAACAACATACTTCCGCGGTTAATACGCCCATTTTATGCCCCAAGAGCTTTGTGGCTGGTTCTATGATGTAGGGGGAGAAATAAAGAGGGTGATGGGAGCTGAACATGTAGGTTTAATGACCACTGCTGCTGCATCTCCAGTCTATTTCGCCATTTCCCATTTGTCTCAGTCTCACTTACCCTTTCTGTGTTGCCGCATAGCAAGAGTAATGGTGTTAAAATTACTGCTTAAGCTCGAAGAAGCTTTATTTATCTCGTGTTGCCACTGTAGTATACTCCCCCTGGCAAAAAATGAATCAACAATGTTACTAGTATTACTTCTAGTATTAGTGGTACTTCGAACCTCATGGTTCACAACGAAAAGAGCACTTCGACCGTCCCTAAATGAGAGAGCGTCTTTTTCTCAGCTTCCTCCACATACCGGAAGCTGATTTGCTTCCCACACTATCACGTGATTTTTACACTCTCCTTAACAAAACAAACTACAATCACCCATCCGGCGCCATTGGTGGAGGCAAGCTCGCTGTTGCAACATTCATGTGTATTTCTCTCCCTGGTTTCTCTTCTATAGGGAACGCAAAATCTACGAGCATAGGTTTATCCAATAGACTACTACCCAAGATATACCGATAAGACATAGGACAGACACAACGATGTCCCTATCGCACACTCCACCTTGCGCAGTATCAAGTTGCGAGAGGTGAAGCAGCGAAAGGAGTCAATTAAAATAAACCTAAGAGTACAAAGCATTACATAGATTATTTTGTATACAAATTATGAAATAGCAAAACAATTGCCTTTTTGAAGAAGTAGAAAATCGTCACTCTAAGAGAACTATCAAAACCTTTTCGTAGTTGTCATCTTCTTCCTCGTCATATTCACAAGTATTTGAAACAGATTCACTGTCCTGGAGGTTAATAATCATATTCTGCACCATGTACTCTCTCGCAATTTCTTTTCGGATATCTTCCTCTAAGTTTTCAACATGCGCAACCTCTCTCATAATTCTGCCGAGGGCTTCATTTGCAAGTCGCTCAACATCTGCAAGTTAAAATGTAATATTCGACTTTGCTACCTGACGCTTTGCTGTACCCAAATAATTTCTATAGGGCAGTATTGGCAATGATATGGCTGTAAGCTAATAACCTAGTGGCTTATTTCTAGTGTTGTCTGGTTTAATTCATACATGTTCCCTTGTTTTGTAAGGAGCAACGCGAAAAACGGCTCGTTTTTGTTTACTGCTACAAATGCAATGGTTCCTGCAACCACTCCAGAATCTTTGGTTTTCAGTTTAGCAGTTTATTACATACTCTAGAGCGATAGCTAGCGTTGTGCATTATTATGATAGAACCCTGAAACTAAAAATATGTTAATAAACCAATGTTTAAAACTATCGGCATTCATTTCTGCATGATAATAGGAATCCTTGTTTTCTTTTGAGAGTGAAGCACCCACTTACTTTTAGCAAAAAGGCGGTTTTTGCTCATCTTGCATGGCATAGGATAAGTCAAGCACCTTTATCTACCGGTACTTTAAGGGCCCCCCTTCCAGAACAATCCTACCATATGTCTTTCGTGGTGTGATTTTGGTTTATGCAGATCTCATTCAGATAAAATATGCGCCTGGCATCACCTGAAGTTCTGTTCTTGCGGACCGTGAGCAGAAATTTTATTCTAGCTGCGAAAATTTCGCTTCTTTCTAACAGAAATTTCCGACCATCATTTGTTATTTGTTCGCCTACATCTAAATCCCAGAGATTTCAAGATTGTGTACATGGAAGTCACACAGCCATTCTTCCTCGTTAAATTGACCAACTTTTTTTTTTTTTGCCATTGGATGTTCTCTCTTATCGTATACTTCATAAATAGCTCGGCGTAAAACACATTTTTGAAAAACATCTAAATTCGTAGTACGGTGTTTCCCGGAGATGTGGCCACACTTCCCCTAACATCAATCTCTTTTCCCTCCTTCAAAATAGCTACACTAATTCGGTAAGTTTGAGCTGTTAAAACTCTACTCCGGGCGAAATTGGTATTATCGCACACTTCTTTAAGAGAGATTCTGAAAAAGAGTGCACATAAATAATATTTCTTGCTTGCTTATGCAACACTTGGGGCGTAATGTCACCATCACAATCACACTGTGTTCGTGCTAGGCTTACTAAGAGCCATTATAAATAATTTAAACTGTTAACACTTGAAAATAGCCACTTTCCAAAACTCACGTCTCTACCCTCCACTCTATCTAAAATATGGTTAATTGTTTAAAAAAATCTGGAATGTATCATTGCTGTAAAAGAGGTTTGACAGCGTCGGAACTTTTATCAAGTTCAAGGCCAATTCATATCTCTTAAGTGGAACATCGCACAAACATTGAATTTGTACAGTCATTCCCACAATAAATAAAATAAATTTAGTCATTCTCACAATGATTAACTCTATTTCATAGCATTATCAAAGAAATTCTAAATGTAAAACATATTATGACCGCAAAGAAAGAAGCAAAGCTCGTTGCCACAGCACGCTAGAGCGTTTCTTTAACCGGCAACGTTGCGGTAATCTCACTGTTCACTCGCTGGTTTTCGTAGCCCCGCCTTATGTTCATAGATGTTTTGCGTTTGCCTTAGGATTTATTTCTTGTATCATTGTTCATTTTTCCAGAGCTTTCAAGTTTATGTATAAAGGACCGCCTTATTTCGCTTCATCTTCGCTCTAATGATAACTAGACATACAGGATGAACCATAACTCCACCAACAAACTTTCATACGTTATTCAGATATACCTTCTGAGTAATTTGGTATAAGTGACTCGTGCTCTCCGGTGGCTCATTACAGAATAATGTAATTATGATTATTCGGTTTTTTACCTCAATCGTCCATTCTTGTTTCTGTAAGAATACCTCACTACAGTGAAGAAGCCTATACAATATGCAATAACCAAAACGTACAACACAGATTAGTGCAAAATCCCGCAAACGAAATACGTACACTTTTTATCGCAGTGTGTTCAGTCTGATCTGTCAGTGTACAATACAGTACTAACAAATGTAGAACAGTTCCCTTAAGGTATTGTTAGAAAAGTCGACCACCATGATCACGGCGAAGTGTTCTGCGACGCACCAACGACTGGATTACACACTCAAGCATTCCAGGAGTTTGGCGTATTTATTTCCGCGGTTGCGATAATCCTAGCAACCAGGTCCATGCGAGTATCGACCGGTGTCTCGAAAACTAGGCTCATCACATGCCTCCAGAAGAAGAAATACGTTGGTGTCATGTCTGGTGGCCGAGCTGGCCATGGAACATGACCCCGCGACCAATACACTGTCGTCCAAACTGAACATCAATGTGATTCCCTAACATCGAGTGCAAAGTGTGCCGGCGCCCCGTTATGTTGAAACCACATAAGTTGACGAATTCTCAGCGACACATCTTCTAGGAACTGTGGGAGGACATGTTGAAGGAATGTTTTGTACACGATTCCGTTCAGTGTATCAAGGCAGTACGTAAAGTCCAATCACAAAATCGTAGACAGTATCAGCCATACATTCACAGCAAATTGTTGTTGATAGGATCGACAACGGTGCGTATGGATTTTTGTAGTCGCATACATGACTTTCTAGTGTTGAACATGTCCTCTCTTGTAAACTTGTAAATAATACATCTGTAATCGGTAACCAAAGCAGAGAATTGTGGTTTTCTGCACATTACCGTAGGAACAAATTTGCAAACTCCACTCGAAATGGGAAGTCCGCTGGCTGCAATGACTGCACCTTCTGTTGATGATACGGCTACAAGTGTTATTCATTTACGGTTCTCAAAACATTGAGAAAGTTGATTGTCTTGTGTTCAGAGCTCGTGCAACGCGCCGACTACCAGCCGCAGGATTGTTACCAATCGCGTGTAATACATTCTCTTCCATATCTGGTGTTCTGGCATACCTCGCATGATAAGTATATTCCACGAAGATCCAGTTTCTTGTAGGCGCCTATATACAATGTAAAAGTACTGTGATGTTTTTGCCGTCGGTGCGTGAACACCTCAGCATGGTGTCCTTCTGCTGATCTTCCATTGCATTCAATGAACATGAGGTGCATGTCGGTCAGCTGCTCATCAGTAAACTTATTCATGCTGCTGAGTACCACTGTTAACGCACAACTAACACTGCCGGAGAAACGAAAGCCTAGACAGAACCGAGCAGTACGGAACGCAAACTTGAGGGTAACGAGTTAATAGGGCATTACGTTTGCCAACAGCAGATAACGTGAGCAAATAGAAAGAATTTGTTTACAAACAAGACACACGGCACATACCGTCCACATTTGCACCGTTGTGCAATATTTTCATTGGAATACAGATACAAAGCTAATTGAGGCAATAAACCAACGAAATGCAATTACTCTGTAACGAGCCACTGGAGACCGTGGATCCCTAATACCAAAATACTCGGAGGGTATCCCTGAACAACCTCTGAAACTTAGACGGTAGAGTTCCGGTTATCCTGTGTATAGGTTTGAGTGGACACAAAGCTTCTTCTAATTTCTACCAAGTCTCTTCTGTCAATAAGACACTCCTAACAGTTCTTTTGATCTGCACACTGGGACTAACAACAGTTTCCAATAGAGCAGCTTTGTTCTCTAGCTAGTTGTTGAAGCATAGCAGCCTGGGGACGGGAATTTTAGTATGACAAAAGATTTAGCATTTTTACTTTCTCTACTACGTATATTAAGTAGGGGAAGTATTGCATTCCACCCAAAAATTCGATACCGAGATTTCACCGGAAATACATGTTTTGAGACCTCCTGAATCCAAAAAAAGCATGTTTGGAAACATGTCCGTGTGTGTGTGTCTGTGAACAGCATAACTCAAAAACGAACAGTCGGATACACCAAACTTGGTATTTAGGTTTAGTATCTTCCAGAGATGCGACACGAAGGTTTTCAAGAAAATCCTCCCACCCAGACTACCCTTTACATGGAAGTTTTTTCGAAAATTTTAATTTTCTCAAAAATGGCTAACGATTTTGATTAAAATATCATATGTTTAAGATAATGTCATGAGAAATGAAATGTATATCTCGAATTCTCTGGGAATGTCTCCAAAAGTATTCTTCATTGTGAACGACTTTTGCATAACTGGTAAACCATAAGAGATAGACAAACTTTTACTACACAAAAAATGTAGATCGCGTTAAAATACACAATTTATGTCATATACATTTTTTTGTTGAGTGAACCATTTTCGAGATATTGCTTGTTATTCCCTTACAATTTTCAGTACTTATATTCTCAAATGGGAATTCGTTATTCATTTTTTTGTCTTGGATATGCAAACAGTATTAATCTGTGGGAAAGGGAATGGTGCTGCACCTAGCAACCAGCTATTAAGAGAGATGTATGTGCTTAAAGGCTACTGTATTTCTATATTGCCCTTGTAAATATATATTCCCCTTACATCTACAAGAAAATAAACAATAAGATAGAGTATGCAAATGTTTATCTCGATTAACATGAAGTAGATGGAGAATAAGCGTTTGTATAAATAGTTTGTACAAGAGTAGAGAAAGTCATGTGAGTGTAACACATCAGATTTTTTCTTTACCCTTAGCCTCCAGAATTGCATTTGAAACAAGCTACGCTTGAAGGGCTTAGTAACTTTCTGGCTTAGATGAAGCAATTCTTAAAGCATTTCTAAAGATTACGTCTTTGATCAGTAAATGTGTGCTATGAGCAAATACCTCTACTGGTTATGGGTAGTATTTCTCCTGCAAGCATGCATATTCTTGGCGTTGTTTCTGATAACGATGTATTTGTCATAATACGTTGCCATTTCATGAAGAACCGCGTTAGAACGTGTAGGTACTTGTCATGTTTTCGGCACACACCGGCTTTTCATGATCTACCTAGGATCTTCGAAAATACTTGACATATACACATGCAAAGATATTCCAGAATGTTCGACATTCCTGCGCAATACATAATTATCTGTTGCTTACTAGCGACTTTTATAGACAGCGTCCTGAATGCGGGTTGTTGCAGCAATTTATACAAGCTAAGAAACCAGCTTTAAAAAGCATTTTAAACCTCACTTAATACAATAAATCCGTTTATGTTAATTTTACAACCCTAATGGGATGATAACTTTTCAATAGAACGGATTAAATTCCCTGTCTTCATCAATACTTACCACCGTTTTAATGTCTGTAGTACTTTGATTTATCTCTGTATTAACATTTACAGTGTGCTATACTATCCCTGTAGGTAAAAAGAGTTACCGTAAATAAAAATTATACTGTAGTGTTTCAATAATGTGGTTTTGGGTATCTGGGGAGGAGCCTGAAGTGGCCCCCTGTGTGTAAGCGCCATTCCTACTAATTGTGACCACTATACTCACTCTTTTAGTTTCTGTCCTTTCTACACATCAACACTTCTCACCTTTCATTTTTCTCACCTATCAAATACTCATAACAGTTACTTGTCTAGAACTTTGTAAGAGTGGCCTACAACAAATTATACCCGTTTAAGTAAGAAAACTAATCGGATACTAACTTTCTGAGTGGTTATCTCTTGGGACGTTCCCAGTATCATCCTTTGCTATTACTTTCTCTACTACGTAGGTATAGTAAGTAGGGGAAGTATTGCATTCCATCCAAAAATTCGATATGAGATTTCACGTGAAATACATGTTTTGAGGCCTTCTGAATCCAAAACAAAAAGCATTTTTAGAAAAAGGTCCATGTGCGTGTCTGTGAGCAGCATAAGTCATAAACGAATAGTCGGATAAATACCAAACTTGGTATTTAGGTTCAGTATCTTTCAAAGATGCAACACGAAGATTTTAAAGAAAATCCCCGCACCTCAGACTACCCTTTACATGGAACATTTTCCGAAAAATATTATTTTCTCAAAAATGGCTAACGATTTTGATTAAAATATCATATGCTTAAGATACTTTCATGGCAAATGAAATGCATATCTTGAATTTTCTGAGAATGTCCCCAAAAGTCCTCTTCATTCTGAATGACTTTTGCATAACTGGTAAACCGTAAGAGATAGACAAAAGTTTACTGCACAAAAAATGTAGATCTCGTTAAAATGCACAATGTTTGTAAATATAATTTTTTTTCAAGTGAAACACTTCCGAGATCTTCCTTGTTGATTCAATTTTCCAATACTTGCACTTTTTCTCAAATGGGAATTCGTTATTCGTTTTTTTATGTCCTGGACATGCAAAGAGAATAGAATGCTCCACATAGCAACCAGCTCTTAAAAGATTTGACTATCGCTTAAAGCTTACCATATTCCCCTTGCACCTATAAGAAAATTAGCAATACGATAGTTTCTGCAAATTTTTATATCGATTCACATGAAGTATATGGGAATAAGCGTTTGTAAAAATAGTTTGTACAAGAGTAGAGAAAGTCGTGTGTGTGTAACATATCAGACCTTTTTTTGTTTTTGTTTTTTTGCATCTGCTTTAGGATTGGAATAAATATTTGTCTTGGATTACATTTTATATGCATAACCTATTCAGAAAAAGTTAGATTATGCAATTATGAGCTTTCAAACTAAAGCACTTTGCGATTTATGTGCTTTTCTTGTTTCAGTTTAAATGCATTCTTTAACTTAATAAGTATATTTGCTGTATATTCTTAAAGTTAAACCTATTTTCTGTCTAACTCTCGTAGTTTTATGTTTGCAGATCTCTGAATTTTCGCAATGGCAATAACAAGGGTTCAGATTCTCAAGTTTTTGGAGTTGGTGAGTACACCTCTGATCTCTTCAGTTCAGATATTGGTTTTACACATGTTAGCACACAGCTTATATGCTTTCCTTGTCCGTTTTATATTTGTTTGTTCCTATTCCTTATATCTTCATTACATTTGGCTGCATTAACGAATAAATTTGAAGTAAGAGTTCCCTTGATCGATTATGAGCAATATTAGAAAATATTTAAAATTATGATCTTTATATTATTGCAATGCATTGAAAATGGTGCCAAATATCCCTTCTACTCACTCAGAATTATTTATTTCGAAAAAAAAAGGTATAGTTTAACTTACACTGATTTAATCAAATTAATACTATAAGGATGCCTTTAATCAGCAGAACTACATTTTTGAATGCTTAAATTGATATGTAGAGGTAATGCCTGTATGGATTACTTATTAACCACACAATTTTGCGCTTTAGGTGATGACTATTGTTTGCATTGGCCTGCATTATAACAGTGGCGAAACTGGCAAATTTGCTGAAATCATGATCACAAACACAGCATTTGGTGGATTCCTTATCATTCTGGTTGGCGCATTTGCAGGCATCTTTACTGGCCAACCCCTTAATAAGAAGATAGTAAGTATATAAGTTTTATGTGAGACAAGTAAGTGAATAGACATTTGAAAATGGAATAATTTTACATTGAATTTGTTAGATTTGTTGTACTTTGAATATAAGAGAAGAAAACCTACTCCTGGTGAGAATGAACAAGTTCATTATAAACTTTTATTAATTCATTTAGTGAACAAATTCTGGCCAAAAATATGAGATGTATTTCGTTGTAAAATACCATCCATCCACTAGTGAGAATAAACGGAAAGTTTGGTACTGAATGGGGAGAGTTGCTCAAAAAAAAAGTGACAGTTTCTTTATATGTGCAAAGTACATTATATAATCCCGAACATTTTTACTTTCTCTACCACGAATAGTAAGAGGGGAAGTATTGCATTCAACCCAAAATTTAATACCGAGATTTCGCCGGAAATACATGTTTTGAGGCCCCTGAATCCAAAAAAAGCACTTTCAGAAAAAGGCCCGTGGTGTGTCTGAACAGCATAACTCAAAAACAAAAAAGTTGGATAAATACCAAACTTGGTATTTAGGTCCAGTATCTTTCAAAGATGCGACACGAAGATTTTCAAGAAAATCCTCCAACCCAGACTACCCTTGACATGGAACATTTTTCGAAAATTTTGATTTTCTCAAAAATGGCTCTAACGATTTTGATTAATATATAACATAATTAAGATATTTTCATGACAAATAAAATGTATATTTTGAATTTTCTGGAAATATTCCCAAAAGTCCCCTTCTTTATGAATGCTTTTGCATAACTGCTAAACCATAAGGGATAGACAAAATTTTGCTACACACAAAAATGTAAAGCTCGTTAAAACACACAATTTATGTCATATATATTTCCGAGACATTCCTTGTTATTTGTTTGAATTTTACGATACTTATATTTTTTACCATATGGAAAATTCGTTATTCCTTTTTTTATTTATTTATTTATTATTATTATTATTATTATTATTATTATTATTATTATTATTATTATTATTATTATTTATTTTTATATGTCCTGGACAAGCAAAGAGAATGGCATGCTCCACATAGCAACCAGCTCTTAAAAGATTTGACTATCGCTTAAAGCCTACCATATTCCCCTTGTACCTACAAGAAAATTAGCAATAAGATAGTTTCTGCAAATGTTTATTTCGATTAACATGAAATAGATAGAGAATAAGTGTTTGCAAAAAAGTTTGTACAAGAGTAGAGAAAGGCATGTGAGTGTAACATATCAGATTTTTAAGTTTTAAATCCGCATATGGACGCTTCCCTTTGGAACGTACAATGAAAGTTAAGTGTTCTAAGTTAACCTTGATGCAGTGACTGTAAATGCAGAAGCCCAAGGATTCAGGAGGAGTACAGTACTTCTCTTATAAAGACTGCCTGTTAACCCTTGAAGATCATGTAGTCATAGTATTTTTTTTATGTTCCATGAAGTTTGAAAATAACTGTCTTTTTCACAATTTAGATTTAAACAGTCATACCACAATTTATAGATTGGATTGGATTGGATTGGATTAGATTAGATTGGATTGGATTGCATTCTATGAGTTCACTAGCAGCCATAAAGGCTTGTGAACATAGAAAATGTCAAGGAAATGTACAAAAATTACATATAAACATAAATATTACACAGACTATAGAACATTTGAAATAAAATAGAGACATACTATATGCGTGTTGAAGTGTACAATATAGTTACATATATACATAAATATTACATAGAATACAGAACATTTAAAATAAAATAAAGAAATATTATATACAAAATGAAACAAATCAGGTGTAATTTTGTACAAAGTCGAATACCTCTCTACCGTTACATATTTATTGAAAAGAACAGTTATTTTAACTTTCACTAGACTTGTACCTTTGTTCGTCTCATCATTTTGTTCTATTTGATTTGTAATGCATAGCATTTACTGCCAGTTCTTAATATACATACATTTAAATAGCTTCATTAATTCTAGAACAGATGTCAAATATAACTGGCAATTGTCATTAATTTTTAGTAATACTACTTACAGGGCTATATATGTATTATCATCAGGATAATTTGTCATTCAGAAAATCTTGTACAGAATAATATGCTTTTGAGCATAGGTACTCTTTAACAGCAGTTTTAAAGACATTGAAATTGTCAACTTTTCTCTTAAGATCATTTGGGAGAGTATTAAATATGTTTATGGTCTCATAATATACACCTTTCTGGAAGCAAGAAAGCTTTGCACTGGGATGATGGATGTTACCCTTTTGTCTAGTGTTTATCTAATGAATTTCCATGTTTGTAATAAATGTGGTTCGATTGCATACATAGAATTTTAAGATTGAAAATATGTACATGCAAGGTAGGGTTACTATCTTCAGTCTTCTAAAAAGATGTTTGCAAGAGTGTCTGCTATGGGTGCTGTAAATTATTCTTATAACCTTCTTTTGCATGAGGAATATTCGTTTACCTTCTTCCGAGTTTCCCCAAAATAATATTCCATACTCAATGATAGAGTTAAAATATGCATAGCATACTAATTTAAGTGTATCTAGAACTGTCATTTACCAGTGCTCGGATAGCATAAGAGGCAGAACTGAGTTTGGGTAAGATATACATAATGTGAACTTTCCAATCTAAATATCTGTCTACTTGAAGGCCCAGAAATTTAATGTTTATTTTTTCTAGTAGCATGTCATTAATCCCAATTTCTATTGGAGTGTGTGGTGATGGATGGGTTATAAATTTAACAACTTTTGTTTTGTCTAGATTTACAGATAATTTGTTAGCTTTAAACCAGTGTGACATATAGTTCAAAACATAATTAAATTTAATTACACACTCATTCAAGTTTTTAATAGTCACCAGAACACTTGTGTCATCAGCAAACAGAATGATACTTGCAATATCCTTTATATAAAATGATAGGTCATTTATATAGATAAAAAATAATAAAGGTCCCAGGAGGGAACCTTGGGGCACTCCATGTGTTACTGTTTTCCATTTTGATGTATGTTTTCCAAATTCAATATCATTGACTACTTCAACACTTTGTTTTCTTTCGTTTAAACATGATATGAACCAACTTAGAGTTTCATTTTTAGTCCATAGAATTTCAATTTTGCTATCAGAATATTATGATTAACACAGTCAAATGCCTTTGCTAAGTCACAGAAAATCCCACCTACATGCATTTTTTTGTGTAATGCAGTTAATATTTCATGAGTAAGTTTATAAGTTGCATTATTGGTCGACATTCCTTTTCTGAACCCGAACTGATCCCTGACAAGTATATTGTTACATTCAAGGTATTTATACAGTCTATTAAACATCACCTTTTCAAGAACTTTTGAAAAAATTGGCAGGAGAGATATTGGTCTATAATTTGAAACATTATTGCATTCGCCTTTTTTGAAAAGTGGTTTAACAATGGAAAAAGACTGTTAGTAAGTACTAATTATTATTAGGGGATGCCAACATTTTTGCAAGTTTGTTTTTATCCTTTAAATTCCATTGTGAGTAACACTTGTGAATACTTAATATATCAAACGCAGACTGTCACCATAACTAAAGAACACAGTGTGAACAAGCCCCTCGAATTTCCTGTCCCTCCATTTCATCTCCATTCTCATTTCACTTCACCTTTCATCTGCTTGGTTTCGTTCAGGGTTGCAAGTTTTGGCGAGAGGTCTCGGCGTGTGTATGGCAGGGGAAAAAGATGCTGTGAGGAAACCTTCGTCCCCCGGACTCCGAACGGTCTCCGGGTCCCGTGCCCCCAGGGGCAGCTGACTGCACCAGCCAGAACTCGGGAGTTAAAATCTGTAAATGGTAGGATCCTGCCCTCTGCCTGTCATGCCTCCTGGTCCGGTCGCCCTGTGCCTCCTCTCCCTCATCCCACCCTTACGGGGGCGCACCTTCAGGGGTCTAGGCACAAAATATCTACGCAGGTCGAGGTATTAAATTCTCCTCCGGTCCTAGTCCTATCGTATACTTCGTTTTGTGACATGTGTGTAATTAGTCTAAATAAATCCGTAACATTAATGAACTGAAATTATTAAACTTGGTGAAACGTTATTGATCAGACTCTTAATCACTGAGCCTGCAAATTAGACATTTAAGGGAATTTAAAGAATGTCAGCTTTAAGCTTCCATTTCATACGCATATTCATTCACCGCCCAATATGACTTTCCAGTTACAGGATTTTAAACTTACCGAAAAGAAAGTTTTAGAGCATAATTAAACAGTTCAACTGCATCCATACTCTTATCAGTTCAGCTGATAGTGTCATTATTTCAATGCTTTCTCCATTTTTGTTTATTTTGTTTACAGTTACTCTGACAGTTTTAATATGTAATAAAAACTGAATAAATAGAAATTCATACATCAAATTTTAGTATTGATAATTAGTTAACCTCTCAAATTCTAACAAGGTGATGACGAATTTTCTGCATTAACCCACGCTGTAGAGCCGTCCAGCGGCAGGACCGAAGAAAAGCAACAAAAGTCAGGGTTCTTATCTTCGTAACATCATGGTTCAACTCCAGTATGCAATAAAATATAGCAAATACGAGTAAGGTACAGCTATCTCGTAGTGCAGGTGGTTTTCCGAAACCTATAGCAGGCACAACTCCAACGGGCAATTCATTTGTCCTGTCCCACCTCCATCACTGTCATTTGGTGCATCATAGTGTCATATCTGATCAACTGTCTTGCAATACAACATGTAGAGCGTCTGGTCTCGTACAAAATCCAGAGTGACTATATGTGCACATTGCATGTTGCCACTGTTTCTCTCCTGTAGGAATGTGTCAGCACACACTATGGCTTTCAGTCAGTAGGTACAGGCCGTGTCCAGAATATAAACCAGCTTCCATCTGCGTTCCGGGTATTTAATCTGTACGGGAGAGTAGCAATGTGTTGGTTTAAGAAAAGTCTATATAATTGCCGCCTAGCACATTCTCGATTGACAGGAAGTGTTTCTTTCTTTATCATTTTGCTTTTGCTCCCAACCTCCCTAGTTCTGCTTGTACTACTCCATTCGGTGAACTTCTTGGTAATCCCAGGCTTATTTTGCAAAAGTTCCTATGTATAGCATCTACATCTTCCCATCATTTTCCAGTCCCCATATCTCTGCTGCATATAACATCCTTGCTTCCATCACTATTATATTCTTTCTAGCCACGTAATTTGCATTTCTGGTATTTTGTTTACACGTGCTGTGATAACCTGTATTGCTTTTTCCCCTTTGCTAGTACTTTTTTCTTCTGTTTTCCCCAATCCTCGGCACTATTGCGCCTCTCTCCTAGATAGTCATTTTTCCTCACTACTTCCAACTCCGTTCCTTCCCAATACCAATTTTCGGTCTTTCTTAGTTTATATCCTTTCTTAAAGATCATTATTTTCGATTTCTTTTTGTTTATTTTCAGCCCCAATCATTACAGTGTTTGCCAATTGCTTCAATAGCTTTAGTTAGCCCCACAACTGAAATGGAACCTGCCACTAGATCTCTGCAAACAATCCTGGTAATTCACTAATATTAATAACTGGTGAATGCTTATTAGATTTTTTTTATCCCTTCTATAATATCATCTATAAATAGGTTAAATAGCACTAGACTAACTTTGCACCCTTGTCTAAGCCCTGAATTATTCGCGTTCAATAATCCTTCCCTTGGCTATTTTCACACAGCACTCATTATTTCCATATAAATGCTTTATATTCTTTATAAATGATTCCTCGCTCCTTTCTTAATTAGCTTTAACCATAGTGCATCCCTCCAATGTATGTAAAAGAAGTAAAGGATAGCATCCAAAGCGGGTACAGAATGTTTCCGTGCAGTGGATAACATCTAAAGAACCTCATGCTGCGTGATAGGTTGTAGTAGAGCCGCTGCCTTTTGAGCTGCGCCTACATTATAGTGACTATCTGCGATGCGAGGTTGGTCAGCACTCTCGCAAAGTAAAATTGGAAATGCTTCTCAAATATCTTTAAAACTAATGGTGTCCCTGTTATCTCCTGGTCATCAGAGCGGATTTATGAACGTACAATTTATTGGTCCGTGCCCGTTCCTTCACAATCTGGAAGAAGGAAAAATGCTTTCGTCCAGCATTTGGCAAATGTGTTCACTAATAGGTAGAGCTGGGAATTTTAGGTGCTTAACCTTAACTTGTTTTGCTGTTAAAATGTCTAAATTGACTTTTCTTGCATTTTGGTTAATCCTTTTTTTTCTCCAATATCGGCACTTTTTGCATCTTTTCTTATTTCAGTATCGTTTTACACTTTTTCGACTTGTTTTTGGTCCTTTGCCACGTTGTGTTTTCTATAAAAATTAAAAACTGATGTATAAAATAATTGGATAAATTTCCGTAGATTTACGGCATGTTATACTCTCATGTGATAAAGCGTGATAAAGAGGCCTCTGAGTAAACTTTCCGGGCTTACATGCCCAACAGAGAATGGGACGCTAAGAAGCATAGCAGCTAATGTGCGTCCATAAATAAAACTCGAATTCAATGTTGTGTCTCTGATTGTACTCGAACCCCACTCCGCGCAAGCAGCCCCCTTATATAACCCCGTAACAAAGCGGAATGTTCTCTATAGGGCAGCTTCTCAAACCTGCCGACAAGGAAATTTCCAGAAAGGGAGCGCACATAAAGGTTTTATTGCGCGGGGCATTTATTCTAAACGCCATTATTGCGCGGACCATTGTTATTTGGTCTGACCGAAGGTGCTAGCAAACCAGACGGCTAGGTGAAGGAACCGACATACTCTCACACTTGGCGTGACCCATCAGAAACTTTGCGTACATGGTCACACTATTCCCTCCTCAGGCTGGTCATCCAGACCAGCACCGTCGTAGCAGACTAGACGATCTAAGCGTATCACAGGGCTCTTTCCTCAAGGCAGCCTCTGGACGCGGTAGACTACATAAGTTCTCTTCACCACAAGGTACGGTCGTTGACATGATTGTTGAAGCTTGGAGCAACGCCCCTTGATCCGGGTAGGGGTTACAGCCACATAAGCTAAACCTGCTGGAAACTTGATTGCCTTGCCGTCGTAACGGATCTTCATTCTTCTCTCGCTATCTGGGTGTGTTGATGGGCCATCCCCTGCAAGTCGTGAAGACGGTCAACGCAGTTTTCCGCGTAGCCGAATGCTACCAGCAAGAAAAGCGGTACCCAGAAATAACAGTCTTCTGGTGATTGGCCACGACTTTCCTCAAGTGCTCTTCTAGAGTCTTGATACACCGCTCAACTATGCCATCTGACTTGGGGTGAGGGCGTGTTGTGCTCGTCTTATGTACTCCTAATCGCACTTCATCATGTTCGAATCGAAGTTGTGTAGCTCCAACGGTACCACAAAGGGCATAACAGTTCTTCCGCGAGGCAGTTTGCGATCGTCTTGGCCTCCTGGTTAGGAATGGCATACACTTCCGCCACTTGGTGAGGTAATCTATTACCATCAGCAGATATTTGTTTGCCCCTATCGGACACAGGGAGTGGTCCAGATATGTCGATGGCGATGCGTTCGAAGAGCGCCTTCCACGTTATATTGCTACATGCGACCCCGGCTGCTGCTCTGTTGGCCATGAGTTGCCGCACACACGGCATTGGCGGCACTACATCTCAGCGTCCTACTGCATCCAATAGTATTTTATGGAAACTTGTCAATTGTTCAGTTGGGTTCAAGATGAGCTCCCGAAATCCCCGCATATACTTCCTCCAGGACTTCCGTCATCTTACTCCGAGAGAGAATCAGCTGCTCTCTCTCTCTCTCTCTCTCTCTCTCTGGGTCTTCCCTTTAGATGATTGCCACACTCTGAACAACACATGTTCCTTGGTTTTCAACGAAACTCACTGGGTCCATTAGGGCTACTACTACACAGTACCTCCGGATGGGATGTCTTCCAAGCTCGGCCTATCCCGACTCCACTTCTCTCAGGAGCGGTCCAAGTCAGCGGCGTCCGCCAGCTGCTCCCTCTTCAGATCTGCACTATCCCATCTGTCTATAGCACCGTCGTCGAAATCACACAAACAGCTGCGGTACGTTTCTTCTCCGCCATGGCCGCACTCCTGAGCAGGATCTTCCTCACGTGGTCAGCATTTGAATGGGTCCTTCCTCTCCGATGTGAACTTGTACTCTTGTAGCCTCTGGACCCAACGGGTTGTCTGACCCTCTAAGTTCTTGATGCTAAACAGCCAGGTGAGGGCGGAGTGGTCAGTCACATGGAATGGCTGACCATACAGGTACTTATGGAAGTGTTCCAGCTCCTTCACTACTACCAGGAGGTCCCGTCGGGTAACTCAGTAGTTCTCTTTCGCCTTGGAAAGTGTCTTGCTGTATTACGCTATGCCCTCTCCTGGCCTTCCTGGACCTGGGATACTACGCCTCCAACACCGCTGTCGTCGGCGTCCAGATAAAATCGCTGCCCGGTTGTGGAAAACCTAAGACAAACGCACAGCAGAATGCTGCCTTAGGACCTGGAACGGTCCTCGGCCTCTTCTGTCCACGTGTAAGACAAGTGCTCTTCCGTCAGACAGTGAGGGGCTTCTTGGTGTTGGAGAAACCTCTGGCGAACCGGCAATAATAGCTGAATAGGCCCAGGAAACTCCGTAACTCTCGTTTGTATTTTGGGCGAGGCGAATCTCTTATAGGCCGAGTCTTTGAGTCGTGGCCACCACAGTTGATGAGACTATTTGGTCCAAGTGATTAACCTCTTTGCAGAAGAGTTGGCACTTCTTTGCATTCAACTTCAGATTAGCTGCCTGCAGTCTCTGAAATATCTTGACCAGGTTCTCGAGATGATCTGCGATGAAGCTGCCAATGACGATGATGTCCAGATATAACAGGCAGGAATCGTAAGTCGACTCCCTCATCGCCGATTCCATGAGGCGCTGGAAGGTAGCTGGTGCGTTGTAGCGGCCAACGGAAAGGATCACTCTACAGATCCCCGGATGTTTGTTGGGACTGCGGGACGTCACGTTGTCTCGCCCGAGTTGCAAGACCCTCCTGCCAACGTCGATCTTAGTCTCAAGGCTCCTGAGGTCATGCAGTCCCAGTATCGCAATCTCGGCCACCCTCGCGACAAACACTCACAGGTTCACAATGCTCCGCTTCAGGGTCATATGTCATCCTCCGAGTCTAGTGGCGCGATGCATAGTAGTTAAGGAGCATCCATAAATATGAGTCAATTAATATAAAACTTTATTAATTATTATCATCGGGGTAAACTCCAGCAGGGCCTCCTCCACAGGTAAGGTATCGCATGAAGCCATCACTAGCTGGTAGGGTCGATTCGGTTTCCTTGATGGCAATCCCTTTGCCACGTAAGGTCTGATCGCAGTCACGACTGTACCTGTTCACTAGTATCTGGCACAGCTTTCTTGTATCCAGCCATCCGCGACGAAACTGTCATCCACTCCCCTGCCTCAGGCCGCAGCCTCATTCGATGCACTAACAATCCAGAAGACTTGGTGAAGGGACCAGAATTAATCTGAAATGGTATAGACAATGTCATACTGTGATAAAACATTTTCAAGTCTCTCATGGGTGATTCCAAGAGGAACATTGTATCTGTTACAGGTGACTGTGCCATAACACAAAAAGAAGAAAAAGGAGAGTATAAATCTCTTCAGCAGGCCCTATCTTAACTGGTACTACAGTTCCATCTGCAAGGGTATACCTGGAATCACCATGATTTAGTTGTAACTACATGTAACCTTTCATAGATTTCCTTGTTATGCACTTTAATATAAACTGTGTTTTCTCTACCTATGAACTCAGTTGCAAGTACTATTTGTTCTACACTAACTTGTGGTTTTTCTTCTATCCACACATGCATAATAAGGAGCAGGTCTTGCATAGTCCCATGGAAATTTCACTACAATTGTATTCACTTCTATCATGATATAAATTTGTCTTACTGGTATATAAACACAAGAATCTTAAAGATAGTTATACACTACTCAGAGCATGTAAGAGATCTCTCTCCAGACCATCGAAAACAAAATTCCTATAGAATTTCATTTTATATGTTTAGTTGTTAATAAAACCAAGGCTGCCTTTCAAAAATATAACAATGTAAAACGTCAGCTGCCCTTGGGGATAAAAATTTCACCAATTCATACTTTGGTTGTAAAATAGGCAACAGCAGCATAAGCTATATAAAGAAACAATCCAATGTATACTAAAATATACAATATGTACACTCAAATTAATTGCTGATCATGCCAAATGACATCTCCTTTGCCAGTGGAAGATGTTTGGCGTACAGTTTTCAGTATATAATGCAGGGTTGGAGCATCATCATGTTTGGATTATGATTTACTTTGCTTGAACTTCATCTTCAACACTGTAAAGGGTTTCCCTAACTTTAATGGTTTACAAGTTTTTCAAAAACAGAGATCCTGGACCCACAAAAAACGTTAATGTATGCATTTTCTACATCAATAGCTGTGAAATTGGACTGTTTTATCACTAAGGTTGAACCTCCAGGTTACATGAAATGCAAACTTCAAGAATTAGTGCTCTGAAATGAAAAAAAAATACATTTCTGTCATGTTGCTGCTATTTACTCTCTCCCTTAGTTTTAATAATCCTTGTTATGTTGTAAATAGGAGCTCTTTTAAAGATTTATCCTCCCTGTATCACAGTAGATACACAGGAGAGGGACATAAAACTTAATTTATACTATTATTATTATTTTTATGCATATTTCTGCTGCAAATACTAAAACTACTTGTGTTTATGTACATCAGAGCAAGACTTTTTCAGCTACAAACTTGTTAGTAGATTCTCGTTTATTCTCTAAATCCCTTGTTTTTAAAAGTTCGATGTCAAAGAAAAAAATACTTAACACACTTCAATTATCAACTAATCACATATAGTAGTAGCGAATTTGGGGCAATCTGCTGCAATGAAGTCCTAATTCCTAATGTAAAGAAAGAAATGAGTTTATTTTAAAGCATACATATCGTTATTTTTACAATAAAAAGATAGTTGCTTGTTAGGCTGATATTTATACTTTTGTTTGTTTCAGGACATTTTCTTCAGTCTGATTGGCTGTGTTCTCTTCATCACAGCTGGTTCATTTGCAATTCAGTTCTTTGACAATTATTATGGAAGCAAGGAGACAAGAAATATTGGAATTGCCAAAGGTTCAATCGCCATCATTAATGGGGTAGTATTTCTGGTAGATGCTGTTCTTAGTTTCCGTGGAGAATAATTATTGAGCATCAGCTTTTTGTATGTCAAAGGGCTATTACTTTAACAAAAGTCTTGAATTTGTCAAGAGTGTATTGGGAGGTTTATCACGATTTTAAACTCGGTTGAAACTGAAATAACTGAACCTCAATTGTTCATCATACAATAAATTTTGTGAAGAATTCCCAAAGTGTTCAGAAATTAAAGACAGTGAAAGACATTTGGTGCTAGGGAAGTGCAATGAGAATTGTAAACAAATTTTGCAAGAGTTAAAGAAGTAATAACAGAGCTCCTTTATAGTTAATTTGTTTTAATGTGTTGTCCTTTTCAGTTTTTTCAATTCCTTTTAATATAGAATAAAATGATTTGTAATATATGTATTTTTATATTAAATGTAATTTGCTTTATGTTTAAGTTTCCTAAAACAGATACTTTTGGGAATAAAGAGTTTTCTTTGTATCACAGTGTTCAGAGCTCACAAATTAATGTTTATAAGCTTGTGAAGTAAAAAGTAAATTCTCAAGCATGGAGAATGATGTTTTTGAAATTTTGATGGCACTAAAGCAAGTACTTGTTTTAAAACTGCAACATAAATTTCATAACAAAGTTTGAAATGTTGTTATAAAAACACAAAAATATTCAGTAGTATTAAGAAATAAAATTGGTGATTATGAAATAATTGACAACAATAATAATAATAATTTGTGTTAAAATTCAAGTGCATACAGAGAGATTGTAAATAAGCCTACCTGTATTGAGCTTATAAAATATTTGTTATTATGGTAATTGTTTTAAGTCTGAAGCATGAGATGCAGTAATCAAATGGAAGAAGCATAAGAGAGCTGGAAGACATATAATATTCAGCTAGATAATACATGTATTACCAAAATTGCACACCTTAGGAGGGAACTGAAGTTAGTTCAAACATTCACTGCCAGATGTCTAAAGTATGCAAACAAACCCCCTCCCAAAAAAGAGGCTGGATTAAAAATTAGCTTTTGAAGTAAATCACACATAAAGTAGAGTATTACATATAATTAGAAATCAGAATAGTATTTAATAGTGATGTACAAATGGAGAGATTACCATTAAACAATTATGTTTATTTTCATTGGCTAAGGCATTACTAATTGATGTTATCAAGCTAATTACACATTAATTGTGCTGAAGAGTATTTCAGTAATTACAGAAAAGTGATGTATTTATTAGTTGCATTTTAGAACAGCCCCATTGCCATATCCATTTAAGCATATACAACTTGAATCATCTCCATATCAAAGAATAAATGTGTTTTTTTCCAGCCATGTCAAAGTTCATCTGGTAAACTGAGTTGCCATAAAAGAGGTTGACATGGAGGAAATGAAAACTTCAATTTAAGCTTTTATGTTTTTGTACTGGCAGTACTAAACTGGTTGGTTATATATATTATCTGAATCAGTTTTAGAACTACCTGCTGAAGCTATGAAACGTTTTATGTATTTTTAATAAATACATCTTTCTTTCTTAATTCTGTATTTTCTTATGATCCTTACCACTTCTTCTATATTAATTCCTCCCAAAAATTTAACAAAAATGGAAACTGCACAAAAAATTATTCAAGGTGATTCTATACTGTCAAATCTTTAATGATCTGAAAAATACAATGATGATGCACTAAAAGTTTGATTTTGTAGTAGATATGCTACCTTGCACAACTTAACTCAGTGGCTCTTTTAAGGCATGCTTTTGGCAATGGTACATAATGTATGTTATTTTCCTCCCAGTTGCATAAGACTGAAATGGTATGGCATAGCTAAACAACTTATCACTGCAGGGAAACATAAACTCCTCATTATACCTTACTCATGAAACACATGTTTAATCAGTGGTGGCCGGTGAAGAGTGTTGGTAACCCCCATCCCGAAATGACTGATCAATACATATACATTTGGACTATTTAAGAATATACTGTAAGAAATTAGTCAATAATTGTAAGCATCAAATTGATGAATTTATGCAGGGCACATGAAACTTTGTATACTAATTACAGTAACCATGCCCATACCCAGAAAAAAATTCTGGGGAGGGTTTTCCACAAGTGGATCTAAATTTAACAGTACCCCACACAGTTACCATGTACCTACTCCGTAGTATATAGACATCACTTGGATAAGAAAATTGCTTGTAGACATTATTATAGACAAGAAAAACTCACCAGAATGAGGATATTCCACCTTACAGCACAAAAGATGGAGACTGCTTCGAAAACCGGAATGTATGATCACCTTACCTATGTAAGGCAACAATATTAAGTTTCCCTTTTTCTTGTAAATGTGCTACTAGCAATAGACCTACTGTTATCTATCAACATTTTCCATATTGGTTTGCTATGAATTTAAAGAAATAAAACCGTCAGAAGTTTTGGGGGGAGGATTTGAACCGTAAACCCCCCCTCTAAATATGGTCCTGAGAGTAACCCGCTGAAACTCAATATTATTTACATAGCTAAAGTTATGCTAGATTTACAGTATTATCCTGTTGAAGATCTTAATTATTGTAAATAATACAATTTAAAATGTATGTCCAACAAAAACTTAGTTTTAGGGAGGCAACAGTACAAACCACATTCGTTTAAGATTATTCTTTTTTGGGAGGGCTTCATTATTTCAACAAGAATGTACCTCCAGTAGTGCTAAAGGTATTTTGTAATGACAATAAATACAGAAAAAATCCATATTGTCAATCGATTTGAAACAAAATAACATACTGAGATTGCAATATGTAGTATAATATTTCCCTATTAGAACATTTAAATACAAAGGATTCATCATAAATAAAAATTAATATAATGATGTAGGTTCAAAAGTATTTTGTAAAATGAAACAAACGCAAAATAATAAACAAAGGATGATAACTGATTTTCTTACTTTAATATTTATATAGCATTTTGCTTTAATGACTGCTGCACAACTTGGTATTCAATTAACAAGTTGAGCCAAGTGCACCTGTGGAATATTTCTCCATGTATCACATCATGTGGTGTGTAAAACTCTTTGCTGTCGGGAGTTGTTTTTCCAGCAAACACTTCTATCCAGCACCTCCCAAAGGTGCTCAATTGGGTTAAGTTCTGGACTTGGGCACTCTAAAACGTTAATTCGATGGTTCTGCAAAACTTCCTTGAGTTGTCTTAGAATCGCTGTCATGTTGAAACTTACAATTATGTGGCATATGTCTTCACGAGGAATCATATTGTTCACCAGTATGTTGCCATAATTCAGCCTGTCCATTGTTCTATAAATTTTGACTAGATGACCAACACTACTTTGTGAAAAACAACCTTATACCTGTTACCTCCTGCATGTTTCATGGTAGGTATCTGGTACTTAATGGTCATTTCTCTTGTTGGTCGGCCTTCCAGCATAGCTTATCCTATCTGATGAATATACTGAACTTGGTTTCATAATTTCAGAGACTTTGGACCAGTCATCTGTGCTCCATGGTCCATACTTCTTAGCAAATTGCAGTCTGCCTTCCTATTCTTCTCACTAATAAGTTTCCCATATGTCACCCAGTATTGAGATCAATAGCTGCTTATTGACGTTTGACTGTCAAACGTGGACTTTTATCCCATACTTTTTCTCAAGATGATCACGTATTACTCAGTTGATTTTTTGGATTAGCCTCCGACTGCCTATGAATTATTTGGGTCAACCTCTTCAGGGATTGTTCACTACTATCCCTCATCTTTTCTGAAGTCAACACCAGTCACTCCAAAGTTATTGATGGGAGACAACAAATTCCTTTGCAACAAAGGATTGAGTCCGGCCTTTATGATAGAGCATTTAATAGAGCTTGTGTTAAATTATTGGGTCAACCTCTTCAGGGATTGTTCACTACTATCCCTCATCTTTTCTGAAGTCAACACCAGTCACTCCAAAGTTATTGATGGGAGACAACAAATTCCTTTGCAACAAAGGATTGAGTCCGGCCTTTATGATAGAGCATTTAATAGAGCTTGTGTTAAATTAGTTGAACGTTCCTTAGTTTTGGGCATTGCTATAAAATAGAAATATTAGAATCAATTGCCATTTCTTTAGGTATTCTCGACATTATGCTCTAGTTGTGTCCCGCACAGCGATCCCACAGTGATGAGGATGTATATTTCCAAGGGGCGGGTAGGTGGGCACAAGCTATTGAACAGAGCACATCCACTTCTAAACTCACTCACAAGGTAAATTATTCGCTTTTCTTTGGCTAATTTAGGCTACTTCGACGGGATACAACAGTAGCAGATTTGCCGGTATTCTAGTGTATGTGTTTATTTTTAGGTACAAAATTCTTATGAAATAATGCGAATTGAAGTTACCCAATAAATGCTCTGTGTGTGTGTGTGTGTGTGTGCGCGCGCGCACACCCAACACTCGCAACACATAACTGCGAGGTCAAGCAGTTTGATCTGATCCACCAGTTTGCTTTGATTCAACTCTGCCTACTATAAGCAACTTCTACAGACTATAAGCAACTTCTATAGAATACTGTTGAGCGCTATGTTTGTAAACCTATCCATCATTTCTACTGAGATATAGTTTTTAAAGCTTTTAACTACTCCCGTATTTAACAATTAAGGTTTTACAATAAAATTACCTACCAAATTAGTAAATATGCATGTATATTAATCTAGAATGTTAAAGGAAGGCGTTAATTACTAGTTGTTGCTCGAATGAAATGATCAAGCTCGCCCATCTACCCTTTATAATGACGACACATTATATATAAGAAAACGGTGCCATTTGATATGAAAACCGCTAAAACAATCGGCAAAAAGTAGCTAAATCAATGTCGCCAACATTTGAGAATCATAGGGGCTTAACTTCATAGATCATACGGTTACACCCTGTAGCCGCAACTGTTTCATCCCTGTTCTTATAATATACCTTGACCTACAAGTATTGTAAATTACCTTGCTCATTTACTGCGAGAGCAGTGTATTCGAGTGTCCGTACGGAGTACTACAACTAGTCGCAAGGCTGCGCTGGCGTTCGTCCGTTTCCAAGGCTTGCTTGCAGCTTTGCGCAGCTATAGTATTACATTAGCTACAATTATTTACGAACTGCAAAAGGACAGCTTATATATAATATACATAATTACTATAAGCTGGAGTGACTTGTGCCACTCGTTTATAACGAAAAAATACATTCTTATCATTGATAGACTAAGCGCAAGTTACACAACTCAATCACAGGAAATTGTATAAAATGTTAATATTCTATTTCTATGCATTAACGGTGAAAAATACTAGTTTATAATTAATATAACATGGACATTACTTCAATTGCGTTATTGGAGCTCTGGTGACTGGCTAAAACACGTAGTTGGAAGCAACACATCGTTCTGAAGTCCTTTATAAAATGACTTTAACGCAGGGTCGCATACTTTAAATGTATTTAGGCCTTTTATCTTCTATCACACTTATGCAGCCTCTAGCTATTAAATAAAACTTAAGACTGACTGGCCCCCTAGCTCGGTCGGCAGAGCACCTGCCTGCTGCGCGAGAGGTCCCGGGTTCGATTGCCGACTGCGGGGTAGGCATTTTTCTCCAGCCAAGATTATTCCCTATCCTCCTCAGAGTCTGGAAATATGGATGAATGTGTGTGTGATTTACTGAATAAAACCCAAAAGTTTACCAGAAATCCAACGACAAGCGAATACGAGTTAACAACATTGACTATAGGTAATATGTTCCAAAGCAAATGCCGCCGACAAGACCATTGTAGTTAAAGGGTATAAATGGAACTTAAAAAAAACACTGATCTATAGGCTTACATAGGTTCACTTTTAACACAGTGTTACATAATTAATTGGGCCTATTTTTGTCACTGTTGTGTTAAGTAGCTATTAAACACTTGTAGTGTAGTGTAGATTGCGGGATATTGGAGGATACAGAACTCTCGCACCTCGACCACTCAACACATTTAATAACACAAGATTTATGTCTGTACCTACACTTTGAGTTTATTCCTCGACAATGGTTTCGAGCAGAGAACTTTTCTCCTAATTTTCAGAGTCTCCGTGGATTTTGGGCAGGTAAGGTAAGGTCTTAAGAATTTGTTTAGAAGAGTCGACAATATTTTTTCATGAACATAGTCATTATTGGCGTTATTACAAATCAGTCGTGGGTTCTGACATTAGCTTGACTGAAAGAGTTTCGCGAATTTGTGAGGAGGTTTGTCTCGATTATATACATAAGTGGCGCAACCAATTGCTGCCACAATTTTCACAAATTCCATTATAGGATAGAATTAGCCACAACGATTAATATTTTTCAAGAATGACAGACAGTATAAGAATGTCAATTCTGACACAAAAATAGATTTACAGCATTCAGTTCTAAGTTATCGTTAATTGTTCGGAACAGATAACTAGTGATAACTAACAAAGTGGCCGATTTTAATGTTGTGTCTAGGTGGTCAAGTAGCTTTGGATGAAATTCAAGCAAAATGTGAAGATCGCTAATACGATCGTGGGCTTCAGAAGTGATAATTTATTCTGTCGTGATACTGAACATGTCATTGTTGTGTTAATTCCTGTTTAGGGCCAACAGAATTTGCACTCGGAGACCCAGAAATTACTCCGGTACTCAATATTTATATATATCCTGGACTACCACAACAGCATTAGTTTGGCCCTGTGGTTTGGCCATTGTTCCCTCCTAGTCTTCTAAATGAACTGAAAAATTATGTGATGACTTGAAAGTTTTCTTATAAGAAAAAAGTGGAATTCAGATATCAAGATATACCTTATGTATTTTACTGTTGATAAGGTACAGACATGGTCAACTTATTAGAGTAAACCTGGTAAATTACTACATACTTCACTCATTAGTATATTTTAAAATAAACATACTCATTGTTGCCTAGATGTTTAGACATTTAATCTTTGACAACTTTAGATAACATTATTGATGTAGCAACAATCAAATAGATCTTTATTGAAGGATATGTTATAGTTTTCCAAATTATAATATAATTTTCTAAATTTTTACGCGATTCTTACATCAGAATGGCCAGTCAACAATAATTACTACACTAATGTAACTAGGCTATTTTATCAATAAATTCCTAAAACCGACATACTTTCTGTAAATATTGCTGTCAATGAAACATTAGTAAATGTTTATCAATCATAAGATATAATGCAATCTAGTAATATTGTAAACTATTTATCCAAAAATATACCAAAAATTAAAATTCTTTATAGGCTAAAAGCAATGTGTGCTGATCATTAAGACAATGTTTTCTCGTATTTAAGAATGTTTTAACTATTTATGTTCCATGAACTTATTTTCAAGAAATAGGCGAATGAGAATGTTTACCCTAATAATTTGACCACGTTCTGTACTTAACATGCTGGGATGTTGGCAGCTATTCTTCCAAGTATTTAAATAGTTCAGACACTCATCACCTAGCCCTGCAATCTAGAATTGTGAATTTGAAAAAATGTTTTGTTTCGTCACGAGAACGTATGTATAATTTGTGTTATTCACATTTTGAATTCTAAAAAACCTTTCTCATTATTTCTAAGAATTCAACTGTAGCAATTTTGGAACCCCTCTAGGCCGAAAATACTCCCTTCTTTCTTGAAGAAAAGAGAGAATCTGTTACTTTTTACTTTCTCTACTACGTATAGTAAGTAGGGGAAGTATTGCATTCCACCCAAAAATTCGATACCGAGATTTCACCGGAAATACATGTTTTGAGACCTCCTGAATCCAAAAAAAGCATTTTTGGAAACATGTCCGTGTGTGTGTGTGTTGTGTGTTGTGTGTGTGTGCGCGTGTGCGTGCGTGCGTGCGTGTGTGAAAGAGAGAGAGAACAGCATAACTCAAAAACGAACAGTCGGATACTCACCAAACTTAGTATTTAGGTTCAGCATCTTCCAGAGATGCGACACGAAGGTTTTCAAGAAAATCCCTCCACCCCAGACTACCCTTTACATGGAACCTTTTTCAAAAATTTTAATTTTCTCAAAATGGCACTAACGATTTTGATTAAAATAACATATGTTTAAGATAATGTCATGAGAAATAAAATGTATATCTCGAATTTTCTGGGAATGTCTCCAAACGTATTCTTCATTGTGAACGACTTTTGCATAACTGGTAAACCATAAGAGATAGACAAAAGTTTACTGCACAAAAAATGTAGATCGCGTTAAAATACACAACTTATGTCATATACATTTCTTTTGTTGAGTGAACCGTTTTCGAGATATTGCTTGTTATTTCCTTAAATTTTCCAATACTTATACTTTTTCTCAAATTCGTTATTCATTTTTTTATGTCCTGGACATGCAAAGAGAATGGAATGCGCCACATAGCAACCAGCGTTAAAATATTTGACTATCGCTTAGTAGGTTATTTAGAAGAGATCGAGCACAGTTTTTTGGGCATATATGGGAAAGGATAGGGAAAACGAGGCTGGATGGGGCGGTTCAAGGAGGAAAATGGGTTTATATGGGAGAGATAGGGAATACGACGAGCGATACTATGCTAGACAGGCTTGAAGGAGGGAAATACGTTTATATGGAAGGAATAGTGGAGAGGTGTTAGGCTAGACAGAGCTCGAGGAGTAGAGTAGGGTTTATATGAAAGGTATAGGAAAACGAGGAGGGGTGTTAGGTTAGACAGAGTTGAAGGGTACAGCATGTCTTTTATATGAGAGAGGTAGGGAGCAGGAGCAGGGGTGTTAGGCTAGACAGAGTTCGAGAAGTAGAGTATGGTTTATATGAAAGGTATAGGAAAACGAGGAGGGGTGTTAGGTTAGACAGAGTTGAAGGGTACAGCATGTCTTTTATATGAGAGAGGTAGGGAGCAGGAGCAGGGGTGTTAGGCTAGACAGAGTTCGAGAAGTAGAGTATGGTTTATATGAAAGGTATAGGAAAACGAGGAGGGGTGTTAGGCTAGACAGAGTTGAAGGGTAGAGCATGTCTTGTATATGAGAGAGGTAGGGAACAGGAGCAGGGGTGTTAGGCTAGACAGAGGTCAAGAAGTAGAGTATGGTTTATATGTAAGGTATAGGAAAACGAGGAGGGGTGTTAGGCTAGACAGAGTTGAAGGGTAGAGCATGTCTTGTATATGGGAGAGGTAGGGGACAGGAGCAGGGGTGTTAGGCAAGGCAGAGGTCAAGAAGTAGAGTATGGTTTATATGAATGGTATAGGAAAACGAGGAGGGGTGTTAGGCTAGACAGAGTTGAAGGGTAGAGCATGTCTTGTATATGAGAGAGGTAGGGGACAGGAGCAGGGGTGTTAGGCTAGGCAGAGGTCAAGAAGTAGAGTATGGTTTATATGAATGGTATAGGAAAACGAGGTGGACTGTTAGGCTAGACAGAGTTGAAGGGTAGAGTATGTCCTTTATATGAGAGAGGTTGGGAACAGGAGGAGGGGTGTTAGGTTAGGAGAATTGAGTATGTGTTTATAAGGAGAGACGAGAAAACGGAGAGAGATCCTATGCTAGGATAGACAAGTGTTAAAGTTAGGTTAGATAGGAAAACAAAGGAGTTATACTCAGCTAGAGGGGGCAGGAGGAATGGGCTTTATGAGAGGTAGGGGATACGGGGAGTGGTGTTAGGCTAGACAGAGGTTGAGAGTAGAGTATGCGTTTATATGTATGAGAAGTATAGGAACAGGAAGAGGGGTCTTAGGCTAGACAGAGGTTGAGGAGTAGAGTATAGTTTATATGAGAGGTATAGGAAAACGAGGAGAGGTGTTAGGCTAGACAGAGGTCGAAAATAGAGTATGGTTTATATGAGAGGTATAGGAAAACGAGGAAAGGAGTTAGACTAGACAGAGGTCGAGGAGAAGAGTATGGATTATATGAGAGTCATAGGAAAACGAGAGAGGTGTTAGGCTAGACAGAGCTAGAGGAGTAGAGTATGGCTTATATGAGAGGTATAGGAACAGGAGGAGAGGTGTTAGGCTAGACAGATACTAAAGGAGTAGCAATATGGGTTTATATACAGGAGAGATAGGGAATAGGAGGTGCTAGACCTTGAAAGCGACTTTAGACGTGAACTTCATGGAAAACTGTTTCATGTCAATGTTCTAGACATGTCCATCACGTAACCCATTCAGGGAAAAGCTAACCAGCAAAGGGAAAAAGGTGACCAGCAAAGGGAAAAAGGTGACCAGCAAAGGGAAAAAGGTGACCAGTAAAGGGAAAAATGTGACCAGCGAAGGGAAAAACATGACCAGCAAAGGGAAAAGGTGACCAGCAAAGGGAAAAAGGTGACCAGCAAAGGGAAAAAGGTGACCAGTAAAGGGAAAAATGTGACCAGCAAAGGGGAAAATGTGACCAGCAAAGGGAAAAACGTTACCAGCAAAGGGAAAAAGGTGACCAGCAAAGGGAAAAAGGTGACCAGCAAAGGGAAAAAGGTGACCAGCAAAGGGAAAAACGTGACCAGCAAAGGGAAAAAGGTGACCAGCAAAGGGAAAAACGTGACCAGCAAAGGGAAAAAGGTGACCAGCAAAGGGAAAAATGTGACCAGCAGAGGGAAAAAGGTGACCAGCAAGGGGAAAAAGGTGACCAGCAAAGGGAAAAAGGTGACCAGTAAAGTGAAAAAGGTGACCAGCAAAGGGAAAAACGTGACCAGCAATGGGAAAAAGGTGACCAGCAAAGGGAAAAAAGGTGACCAGCAACGGGAAAAACGTTACCAGCAAAGGAAAAAAGGTGACCAGCAAAGGGAAAAAGGTGACCAGCAAAGGGAAAAGGTGACCAGCAAAGGGAAAAAGGTGACCAGGAAAGGGAAAAAGGTGACCAGCAAAGGGAAAAAGGCGACCAGCAAAGGGAAAAAGGTGACCAGAAAGGGAAAAAGGTGACCAGCAAAGGGAAAAGGTGACCAGCAAAGGGAAAAAGGTGATCAGCAAAGGGAAAAAGGTGACCAGCAATGGGAAAAAAGGTGACCAGCAACGGGAAAAACGTGACCAGCAAAGGGAAAAACGTGACCAGCAAAGGGAAAAAGGTGACCAGGAAAGGTAAAAAGGTGACCAGCAACGGGAAATAGGTGACCAGCAAAGGGAAAAAGGTGACCAGGAAAGGGAAAAAGGTGACCAGCAAAGGGAAAAAGGTGACCAGCAAAGGGAAAAAGGTGACCAGGAAAGGGAAAAAGGTGACCAGCAAAGTGAAAAAGGTGACCAGCAAAGGGAAAAAGGTGACCAGCAAAGGGAAAAAGGTGACCAGCAAAGGGAAAAAGGTGACCGGCAATGGGAAAAAAGGTGACCAGCAACGGGAAAAACGTGACCAGCAAAGGGAAAAACGTGACCAGCAAAGGGAAAAAGGTGACCAGGAAAGGGAAAAAGGTGACCAGCAACGGGAAAAAGGTGACCAGCAAAGGGAAAAAGGTGACCAGCAAAGGGAAAAACGTGACCAGCAATGGGAAAAAGGTGACCAGCAAAGGGAAAAAAGGTGACCAGCAAAGGGAAAATCGTGGCCTGCAAAGGGAAAAATGTGACCAGCAAAGGGAAAAAAGAAGACCAGCAAAGGGAAAAAGGTGACCAGCAAAGGGAAAAAGGTGACCAGCAAAGGGAAAAACGTGACCAGTAAAGGGAAAAAGGTGATCAGTAAAGGGTAAAAGGTGAGCAGTAAAGGGAAAAAACATGACTAGTAAAGGGAAATAGCCGAGCAGCAAAGGGAAAAAGGTGACCAGCAAAGGGAAAAAGGTGACCAGTAAAGGGTAAAAGGTGAGCAGTAAAGGGAAAAAAGATGTCTAGTAAAGGGAAAAATGTGACCAGCAAAGGGAAAAAGGTGACCAGCAAAGGGAAAAAGGGTAGGGAAAAGGTGACCCTCTCACGGGAAAGGCTAACCCACTCACACTAACAGGTAAGTAATTCAGCTAGTATTGCAAGAGGCTGACTGCATCATAGCAGTGTATAAGTTCACAGGTAATTCAGTTAGTATCGTAGGTATTTAGCATAATTCAAGTGTGATAGGTGTATAGAGTAATTAAGCTAGCATTACAGGAGGGCAGGTTCCAGGAGTCGGTTATAATGTAGTTTCGTATTTCACAGATAGTTCAGGTAAGTATTTGGGTAATCAGTATAGTTTCACAGATACTCGTGATAATTTCGATCAGAGATTTGTATCACAGCTATTTAAGGTAAATGCAGGTGATTCAGGTTGTATCAATGGTATTTGAGTCATTTTAACAGGTAATTCATCTAGTATCATTGATATTTGGGGCAAACCAGATAGTGTCACAGATGATCGTGCTAATTTAGAACAGGAATTCGTATCAGAGCTAGTTAAGGTAATTTCACATGATTCGACTAGTATCACAGGTATTTAAGTCATTTTAGCAGGTAATTCAACTAGTATCACAGGTACTCATGGTAATATAGAGAGTAATTAGATTATAAACATTTCTCATCCAACGTTACAACAATTTATATACTTTTTTCTAAATCTTACAAACTTATTATATGTTAAACAGTTATAAACTGCAGAGATAAACTGCATATGGTTCACAAATTAAAAAGGTTTGCGTCAACATACCTTTGTTTAAGTTCGTTGTAGGTGCCTCTCCCCTTTATCTAGGCTTCAGACTAACACTAGTATTTGCTCCTAATGGCAGGGTTACCACCTTCCCTTCCATCTTCCCCTTTCTTCACTATTTGTCTGCTAGTTGCATACACAGCACATGAGTAAACTTTAATTATTTAAATTGTAGACTCGCTGAGAAAATCTTCATCTTCGGGTTACATTCTCTTAAGTACTGTTTGTAATACTGTAATGTCCATACGCATCGGTAGTTATTCCATCCTCAGCAATAATTCTTTTATCATCAAAAGGGATTCAATGTAATTTTATTCACTTGCACTGTGGTAACAGCATGCTTTCGTGATAGGATTAGATTCATGGGCGTTCTGATGATTTAACTGGTTTTAAGACAGTCTGTATAGCTGTCAAACGAAATGTACTGCTTAATAGCGCTACGTTTTATACCTTTAATCTTTTTTATCATTGACCCTTGAATATCTAAGGCATACATCTTAGGACGTAGTCCAACAAAGCGTAGGATGATTTTGCTATTAGCCTCATCTTTAAATTTTCCCAATACCTTCTTGTTCTGAGTAGAGTAACATATATGGTTGACAGGGTAATCAGCTGTATCGAGATGCTCAAGAAAACGTAGCTTGTCCTGGTACACATCTTCAGTTGTCACACGATGAATGAATGAATCAGTGTCCATATACATAAGCTTCAGGTTTTCAGCTCCATAATAAGGCAACAACACGTCGTAATGATAGTGATACATTAATGTCTTGGAGATGTCCAACACACTCATACCAATGAATATAGACTTGTTGAATACAATCTGACGAGAGGCCATATGTACAGCAGCTACAATGATAGCAGCAATAGATCCTGCAGCTACAGAAACATCACCCGCAGCCTGAACAATAGCTGTAACAGAAGCAAATACAATAGCTACCGTAGCAGATACAGCAGCTGTACGACAATAGATGTAACAGATCTTACAGATGTAGCAACATCTGCTACAATAACAGCAGCGACAAACACCAGTTACATAACAGCTGTAGGAGCAGCAGCAGGAAAGATTTAGCACTCTTAGCAATAGCAAGCATCACAGCAAAGATATTCCAGCTATAGCTTCACCCACTACAGCAACAGCAGTCATCACTCCAGCTGTAACATCAAATACGGAGCTGAAGTAGTAGATACAACACTGTAACATCAGCTACAGCAATAACAGTATCAGATCAGGTAGCTGTAACAGCATTAGACATAGTCAGCACAATACCTATAGCAGAAGCAAATACAGCAGCTATCGTAGCAGATACAGAGACTGTACAACAATAGCTGTAACAGACCCCACAGCTGTAGCAGCATCTGCTATAACAATAGCAGTAGCCGTCGCATTACATAACAACTGCAGCAGCAGCTAGAGATTTAGCAGTGTTTAGCAATAGCAAGCATCACAGCAATGATATTCCAGCTGTAGATTCCCCTACCGCAGCAAAAGCAGTCATCACAACATCAACAGTAAATACGACAGATGTAGTATCAGATACAGCATCTATAGCAACAGCAGCTACAACGATAGCAGCAATAGATCCTGCAGCTGTAGCAGCATTAGACACAATCAGCACAATAGCTGTAGCAAAAGCAAATACAATTACTATCGTAGCAGATACAGCAGCTGTACAACAATAGATGTAACACATCTAACAGCTGTAACAACATCTGATACAATAATAGCAGAGACAACAACCGGTTACATTACAGATGTAGCAGCAGCTAATCCATTTTTTGTTCAAATGTAAGAGCTTTATCAGTTAAATCATTGCTTCATTAAACAAGGATTGCAAGGGTAGAAGTCTCTTCCCTTTATATAGGCCTGAGACTAACACTAGTATTTGCTCCTAATGACAATGGTTACCACCTCCCCTTCCATCTTCTCCTTTCTTCACTATTTGTCTGCTATGTGCATACACAGCACATGAGTAAACATTAATTTTTTAACATTGTAGATTCGCAGAGATCATCAAAGGGATTCAATGTAATTTTATTCATTTGCACAGTAGTATCAGCATGCTTTCATGATAAGATTCATAGGTGTTCTCATGATTTCACAGGTTTTAGGACAATCAGTATAACTCTCAAATGTAATGTAATGCTTAATAGCACTACGTTTTTTACCCTTAATCTTTTTTACCATTGAGCCGTGGATATCTAAGGCATACATCTTAGCTCGTAGTCCGACAAAGCGCTGGATGATTTTATCATTAGCCTCATCTTTAGATTTCCCAAGCAATTTGTTTAGAGCTGAATAGCATATATAGTTGACAGGGTAATCAGCAGTATCCAGATGCTCAAGTAAACGTAACTTGTCCTGGGACACATCTCCAGTTGTTACACGATGAATGAATGAATAAGTATCCATATACATAAGCTCCATAATATGATAACAGCACATCGTAATGATGGTGATACATTGTCTCGGAGATGTCCAACACACTCATACCAATGTATACAGGCTTGTCGAGAGGCCATAAATACAACAGCTAGAACAGCAGCATATATCGACCTATCAATAAACGTAGACTTGGCGATCAGCTTCTCTAGAGTCTTCTCATTTATCACCAGTCGTATATCCATACGATCAGGCAGATTCTCCATAGTTTTTCCAAACATGACGTTGTTAAAGAGCTGTAGACGTCCTTCTCGAAATCATTTGCAGCTTATTGTAGTAGCCTGTTGTTAAATTCCGCATAAGGTTTTTAACCACTGTGAGTATTGGAATTGCAGCACACGATGGATTTTTTAGTCGTAACCCATGATTAAGAGCTTGATTCAAAGCTATGTAATGTACTACATACTTCTTTCGAGGTCCAAGACGAGGTATCAGTTTCTTTGTATATGATTTCAATGGTTTCATACACTCAGGCAGGAAAGGTAGATCGTTAAGTTCTATAGGATGCTCGATGTCTGTGACGTCACACCCAGAGACAGGATGTCTGCCAGTATCAAACACGTTTAAACTCGTCTCGTAACTACCTGTATATGCTGTCACATCAACAAGAGAAGTATTCCCACACGCTCATTCAGTCAGATGTTACATTCAAAGCCTACCACCACCCATTACACCGAAGCTAGCACAATCTCAAAGGCTTAAAAGGTAACGTAGAAGATTTTCTCCCTTGTTCAGTTGAATGTGTGTATATACTACATTATTTCATGTTTTCATTCCCTTTTCAATTCTTCCTTTCCATCTTCTTCTAGAAAGACCATTACATTTCACTACAATCACGAGCAAAGTATTTTTTCCAGAGTTTCACAGATTCAAAGCTTCTAGAATCGAACCCGGTAATAGCTTTAATAAATGTATTTTTAGTAATTTAGCTCCCTCGCATCAGCATCTACCATTTAATCTTTACTCGAACCTGATAGGATTCATAGGCTTGAAGATATATGAAATCACCCCTTCGGGATTCGATCTGAGTACTTTAAAGTACTTTTTGTCATGATAACGATATTTAGGAACTAGGTACTCTGTTTACGGTTTACTTGACGTGTCTATATAAATTAGATTACGAGTTATTAAATTTGCAAGTAAATTTCATTAAATCGGTATTCGAACCCAGAACACCAGGAACAAAATAATTTATAATATTAGCTTGACATGTTAAACAACGCTGTGTGCAGTTACGCTATCAATCCAAGTGATATATTCTAGTGTACAGAGGAAAATTAAGGAACTCATTAAAAGATGGGAATCGAACCAAGCACAACTGATGGACAATTATATACAGCATTAATTACCCAGTACAGAACCTAGCAAACATGCTTTGGCCCACTCCTCTACCTCATTTAGTTCCAGAGATAATGAAGATTTAAAATTAAGAATCGAACTCAGGACACCAGATCTCCAAGTATAGATCCGCAAGAAACTACCTGTTGATATAAATGTAATAAAGTTTATTTGACGTCTTTATCTTAAGTAGTTTAGGAGTTATTAAATTTATAATTAAATTACATTTTATCGGTATTCGAACCCAGAACACCAGAAACAAAATTATTTATAAAATTAGTTTTATATGTTAAAAAGAGTTGTATGCAGTTACGCAATCAATCTAAGTGATATATTCTAGTATACAGAGAAAAATTAAGGAAATCATTTAAAAATCGGGATTCGAACTAGGGACAACTGATTGAAAATTATATACAGTATTAATTACACATTATAACAGCTATCAAACATGCTTTGGTCCATCCCTCTACCTCTCTTAGTTTCCGAGATAATGAAGATTTAAAATTAAGGATCGAACCCAGGACACCAGGTATACAAATGTACATTCAGAAGAAACTACCTAACGATATAAATGTAATAAAATTTATTTGGTGTCTTTATCTTAATTAGTCTCTGAGTTATTAGAAGTTGAATTTGTAATTACTCGTGGGATTCGAACCCAGGCATCCCGGACAACTCGGATTAATATCTCAAGGACGCGCCGCATTCCAAAGAATTGATTAGTTTTTATCCCATTGTTCTATCTCTTTTCATTCAGGAGATATAAGCGATTAATCAGTAGGGATAAAATGATGGTTCTAGAACAATTAATATGCAAGGAATGCAATTAATATGCTAATTAGCCCCCCTCCCACTAATTAGCCCCTCCCCCTCATTTTACCCCTACTGATTAATCGCTTATATCTCCTGAATGAAAAGAGATAGAACAATGGGATAAAAACTAATCAATTCTTTGGAATGCGCCGCGTCCTTGAAATATTAATCCGAGTTGTCCGGGATGCCTGGGTTCGAATCCCACGAGTAATTACAAATTCAACTTCTAATAACTCAGAGACTAACTAAGATAAAGACACCAAATAAATTTTATTACATTTATATCGTTAGGTAGTTTCTTCTGAATGTACATTTGGATACCTGGTGTCCTGGGTTCGATCCTTAATTTTAAATCTTCATTATCTCGGAAACTAAGAGAGGTAGAGGGATGGACCAAAGCATGTTTGATAGCTGTTATAATGTGTAATTAATACTGTATATAATTTTCAATCAGTTGTCCCTAGTTCGAATCCCGATTTTTAAATGATTTCCTTAATTTTTCTCTGTATACTAGAATATATCACTTAGATTGATTGCGTAACTGCATACAACTCTTTTTAACATATAAAACTAATTTTATAAATAATTTTGTTTCTGGTGTTCTGGGTTCGAATACCGATAAAATGTAATTTAATTATAAATTTAATAACTCCTAAACTACTTAAGATAAAGACGTCAAATAAACTTTATTACATTTATATCAACAGGTAGTTTCTTGCGGATCTATACTTGGAGATCTGGTGTCCTGAGTTCGATTCTTAATTTTAAATCTTCATTATCTCTGGAACTAAATGAGGTAGAGGAGTGGGCCAAAGCATGTTTGCTAGGTTCTGTACTGGGTAATTAATGCTGTATATAATTGTCAATCAGTTGTGCTTGGTTCGATTCCCATCTTTTAATGAGTTCCTTAATTTTCCTCTGTACACTAGAATATATCACTTGGATTGATAGCGTAACTGCACACAGCGTTGTTTAACATGTCAAGCTAATATTATAAATTATTTTGTTCCTGGTGTTCTGGGTTCGAATACCGATTTAATGAAATTTACTTGCAAATTTAATAACTCGTAATCTAATTTATATAGACACGTCAAGTAAACCGTAAACAGAGTACCTAGTTCCTAAATATCGTTATCATGACAAAAAGTACTTTAAAGTACTCAGATCGAATCCCGAAGGGGTGATTTCATATATCTTCAAGCCTATGAATCCTATCAGGTTCGAGTAAAGATTAAATGGTAGATGCTGATGCGAGGGAGCTAAATTACTAAAAATACATTTATTAAAACTATTAGCGGGGTCGATTCTAGAAGCTTTGAATCTGTGAAACTCTGGAAAAAATACTTTGCTCGTGATTGTAGTGAAATGTAATGGTCTTTCTAGAAGAAGATGGAAAGGAAGAATTGAAAAGGGAATGAAAACATGAAATAATGTAGTATATACACACATTCAACTGAACAAGGGAGAAAATCTTCTACGTTACCTTTTAAGCCTTTGAGATTGTGCTAGCTTCGGTGTAATGGGTGGTGGTAGGCTTTGAATGTAACATCTGACTGAATGAGCGTGTGGGAATACTTCTCTTGTTGATGTGACAGCATATACAGGTAGTTACGAGACGAGTTTAAACGTGTTTGATACTGGCAGACATCCTGTCTCTGGGTGTGACGTCACAGACATCGAGCATCCTATAGAACTTAACGATCTACCTTTCCTGCCTGAGTGTATGAAACCATTGAAATCATATACAAAGAAACTGATACCTCGTCTTGGACCTCGAAAGAAGTATGTAGTACATTACATAGCTTTGAATCAAGCTCTTAATCATGGGTTACGACTAAAAAATCCATCGTGTGCTGCAATTCCAATACTCACAGTGGTTAAAACCTTATGCGGAATTTAACAACAGGCTACTACAATAAGCTGCAAATGATTTCGAGAAGGACGTCTACAGCTCTTTAACAACGTCATGTTTGGAAAAACTATGGAGAATCTGCCTGATCGTATGGATATACGACTGGTGATAAATGAGAAGACTCTAGAGAAGCTGATCGCCAAGCCTACGTTTATTGATAGGTCGATATATGCTGCTGTTCTAGCTGTTGTATTTATGGCCTCTCGACAAGCCTGTATACATTGGTATGAGTGTGTTGGACATCTCCGAGACAATGTATCACCATCATTACGATGTGCTGTTATCATATTATGGAGCTTATGTATATGGATACTTATTCATTCATTCATCGTGTAACAACTGGAGATGTGTCCCAGGACAAGTTACGTTTACTTGAGCATCTGGATACTGCTGATTTCCCTGTCAACTATATATGCTATTCAGCTCTAAACAAATTGCTTGGGAAATCTAAAGATGAGGCTAATGATAAAATCATCCAGCGCTTTGTCGGACTACGAGCTAAGATGTATGCCTTAGATATCCACGGCTCAATGGTAAAAAAGATTAAGGGTAAAAAACGTAGTGCTATTAAGCATTACATTACATTTGAGAGTTATACTGATTGTCCTAAAACCTGTGAAATCATGAGAACACCTATGAATCTTATCATGAAAGCATGCTGATACTACTGTGCAAATGAATAAAATTACATTGAATCCCTTTGATGATCTCTGCGAATCTACAATGTTAAAAAATTAATGTTTACTCATGTGCTGTGTATGCACATAGCAGACAAATGGTGAAGAAAGGAGAAGATGGAAGGGGAGGTGGTAACCATTGTCATTAGGAGCAAATACTAGTGTTAGTCTCAGGCCTATATAAAGGGAAGAGACTTCTACCCTTGCAATCCTTGTTTAATGAAGCAATGATTTAACTGATAAAGCTCTTACATTTGAACAAAAAATGGATTAGCTGCTGCTACATCTGTAATGTAACCGGTTGTTGTCTCTGCTATTATTGTATCAGATGTTGTTACAGCTGTTAGATGTGTTACATCTATTGTTGTACAGCTGCTGTATCTGCTACGATAGTAATTGTATTTGCTTTTGCTACAGCTATTGTGCTGATTGTGTCTAATGCTGCTACAGCTGCAGGATCTATTGCTGCTATCGTTGTAGCTGCTGTTGCTATAGATGCTGTATCTGATACTACATCTGTCGTATTTACTGTTGATGTTGTGATGACTGCTTTTGCTGCGGTAGGGGAATCTACAGCTGGAATATCATTGCTGTGATGCTTGCTATTGCTAAACACTGCTAAATCTCTAGCTGCTGCTGCAGTTGTTATGTAATGCGACGGCTACTGCTATTGTTATAGCAGATGCTGCTACAGCTGTGGGGTCTGTTACAGCTATTGTTGTACAGTCACTGTATCTGCTACGATAGCTGCTGTATTTGCTTCTGCTATAGGTATTGTGCTGACTATGTCTAATGCTGTTACAGCTACCTGATCTGATACTGTTATTGCTGTAGCTGATGTTACAGTGTTGTATCTACTACTTCAGCTCCGTATTTGATGTTACAGCTGGAGTGATGACTGCTGTTGCTGTAGTGGGTGAAGCTATAGCTGGAATATCTTTGCTGTGATGCTTGCTATTGCTAAGAGTGCTAAATCTTTCCTGCTGCTGCTCCTACAGCTGTTATGTAACTGGTGTTTGTCGCTGCTGTTATTGTAGCAGATGTTGCTACATCTGTAAGATCTGTTACATCTATTGTCGTACAGCTGCTGTATCTGCTACGGTAGCTATTGTATTTGCTTCTGTTACAGCTATTGTTCAGGCTGCGGGTGATGTTTCTGTAGCTGCAGGATCTATTGCTGCTATCATTGTAGCTGCTGTACATATGGCCTCTCGTCAGATTGTATTCAACAAGTCTATATTCATTGGTATGAGTGTGTTGGACATCTCCAAGACATTAATGTATCACTATCATTACGACGTGTTGTTGCCTTATTATGGAGCTGAAAACCTGAAGCTTATGTATATGGACACTGATTCATTCATTCATCGTGTGACAACTGAAGATGTGTACCAGGACAAGCTACGTTTTCTTGAGCATCTCGATACAGCTGATTACCCTGTCAACCAATATATGTTACTCTACTCAGAACAAGAAGGTATTGGGAAAATTTAAAGATGAGGCTAATAGCAAAATCATCCTACGCTTTGTTGGACTACGTCCTAAGATGTATTCCTTAGATATTCAAGGGTCAATGATAAAAAAGATTAAAGGTATAAAACGTAGCGCTATTAAGCAGTACATTTCGTTTGACAGCTATACAGACTGTCTTAAAACCAGTGAAATCATCAGAACGCCCATGAATCTAATCCTATCACGAAAGCATGCTGTTACCACAGTGCAAGTGAATAAAATTACATTGAATCCCTTTGATGATAAAAGAATTATTGCTGAGGATGGAATAACTACCTATGCGTATGGACATTACAGTATTACAAACAGTACTTAAGAGAATGTAACCCGAAGATGAAGATTTTCTCAGCGAGTCTACAATTTAAATAATTAAAGTTTACTCATGTGCTGTGTATGCAACTAGCAGACAAATGGTGAAGAAAGGGGAAGATGGAAGGGAAGGTGGTAACCCTGCCATTAGGAGCAAATACTAGTGTTAGTCTGAAGCCTAGATAAAGGGGAGAGGCACCTACAACGAACTTAAACAAAGTTATGTTGACGCAAACCTTTTTAATTTGTGAACCATATGCAGTTTATCTCTGCAGTTTATAACTGTTTAACATATAATAAGTTTGTAAGATTTAGAAAAAAGTATATAAATTGTTGTAACGTTGGATGAGAAATGTTTATAATCTAATTACTCTCTATATTACCATGAGTACCTGTGATACTAGCTGAATTACCTGCTAAAATGACTTAAATACCTGTGATACTAGTCGAATCATGTGAAATTACCTTAACTAGCTCTGATACGAATTCCTGTTCTAAATTAGCACGATCACCTGTGATACTATCTGGTTTGCCCCAAATATCAATGATACTAGATGAATTACCTGTTAAAATGACTCAAATACCATTGATACAACCTGAATCACCTGCATATACCTTAAATAGCTGTGATACAAATCTCTGATCGAAATTATCACGAGTATCTGTGAAACTATACTGATTACCTAAATACTTACCTGAACTATCTGTGAAATACGAAACTACATTATAACCGACTCCTGGAACCTGCCCTCCTGTAATGCTAGCTTAATTACTCTATACACCTATCACACTTGAATTATGCTAAATACCTACGATACTAACTGAATTACCTGTGAACTCATACACTGCTATGATGCAGTCAGCCTCTTGCAATACTAGCTGAATTACTTACCTGTTAGTGTGAGTGGGTTAGCCTTTCCCGTGAGAGGGTCACCTTTTCCCTACCCTTTTTCCCTTTGCTGGTCACCTTTTTCCCTTTGCTGGTCACATTTTTCCCTTTACTAGACATCTTTTTCCCTTTACTGCTCACCTTTTACCCTTTACTGGTCACCTTTTTCCCTTTGCTGGTCACCTTTTTCCCTTTGCTGCTCGCCTATTTCCCTTTACTAGTCATCTTTTTTCCCTTTACTGCTCACCTTTTACCCTTTACTGATCACCTTTTTCCCTTTACTGGTCACGTTTTTCCCTTTGCTGGTCACCTTTTTCCCTTTGCTGGTCACCTTTTTCCCTTTGCTGGTCACCTTTTTTCCTTTTCTGGTCTTCTTTTTTCCCTTTGCTGGTCACATTTTTCCCTTTGCAGGCCACGATTTTCCCTTTGCTGGTCACCTTTTTTCCCTTTGCTGGTCACCTTTTTCCCTTTGCTGGTCACGTTTTTCCCTTTGCTGGTCACCTTTTTCCCTTTGCTGGTCACCTTTTTCCCTTTGCTGGTCACCTTTTTCCCGTTGCTGGTCACCTTTTCCCTTTGCTGGTCACTTTTTCCCTTTGCTGGTCACCTTTTTCCCTTTGCTGGTCACCTTTTTCCCTTTCCTGGTCACCTTTTTCCCTTTGCTGGTCACCTTTTTCCCTTTCCTGGTCACCTTTTTCCCTTTCCTGGTCACCTTTTTCCCTTTGCTGGTCACCTATTTTCCGTTGCTGGTCACCTTTTTCCCTTTCCTGGTCACCTTTTTCCCTTTGCTGGTCACCTTTTCCCTTTGCTGGTCACCTTTTTCCCTTTGCTGGTCACCTTTTTTCCTTTGCTGGTAACGTTTTTCCCGTTGCTGGTCACCTTTTTTCCCTTTGCTGGTCACCTTTTTTCCCATTGCTGGTCACGTTTTTCCCTTTGCTGGTCACCTTTTTCCCTTTACTGGTCACCTTTTTCCCTTTGCTGGTCACCTTTTTCCCTCTGCTGGTCACATTTTTCCCTTTGCTGGTCACATTTTTCCCTTTGCTGGTCACCTTTTTCCCTTTGCTGGTCACCTTTTTCCCTTTGCTGGTCACGTTTTTCCCTTTGCTGGTCACGTTTTTCCGTTTGCTGGTCACCTTTTTCCCTTTGCTGGTCACCTTTTTCCCTTTGCTGGTCACCTTTTTCCCTTTGCTGGTCACCTTTTTCCCTTTGCTGGTAACGTTTTTCCCTTTGCTGGTCACATTTTTCCCTTTGCTGGTCACATTTTTCCCTTTACTGGTCACCTTTTTCCCTTTGCTGGTCACCTTTTCCCTTTGCTGGTCACGTTTTTCCCTTTGCTGGTCACATTTTTCCCTTTACTGGTCACCTTTTTCCCTTTGCTGGTCACCTTTTTCCCTTTGCTGGTCACCTTTTTCCCTTTGCTGGTTAGCTTTTCCCTGAACGGGTTACGTGATGGACATGTCTAGAACATTCACATGAAACAGTTTTCCATGAAGTTCACGTCTAAAGTCGCTTTCAAGGTCTAGCACCTCCTATTCCCTATCTCTCCTGTATATAAACCCATATTGCTACTCCTTTAGTATCTGTCTAGCTTAACACCTCTCCTCCTGTTCCTATACCTCTCATATAAGCCATACTCTACTCCTCTAGCTCTGTCTAGCCTAACACCTCTCTCGTTTTCCTATGACTCTCATATAAACCATACTCTTCTCCTCGACCTCTGTCTAGTCTAACTCCTTTCCTCGTTTTCCTATACCTCTCATATAAACCATACTCTATTTTCGACCTCTGTCTAGCCTAACACCTCTCCTCGTTTTCCTATACCTCTCATATAAACTATACTCTACTCCTCAACCTCTGTCTAGCCTAAGACCCCTCTTCCTGTTCCTATACTTCTCATACATATAAACGCATACTCTACTCTCAACCTCTGTCTAGCCTAACACCACTCCCCGTATCCCCTACCTCTCATAAAGCCCATTCCTCCTGCCCCCTCTAGCTGAGTATCACTCCTTGGTTTCCTATCTAACCTAACTTTAACACTTGTCTATCCTAACATAGGATCTCTCTCCGTTTTCTCGGCCCTCCTTATAAACACATACTCAATTCTCCTAACCTAACACCCCTCCTCCTGTTCCCAACCTCTCTCATATAAAGGACATACTCTACCCTTCAACTCTGTCTAGCCTAACAGTCCACCTCGTTTTCCTATACCATTCATATAAACCATACTCTACTTCTTGACCTCTGCCTAGCCTAACACCCCTGCTCCTGTCCCCTACCTCTCTCTTATACAAGACATGCTCTACCCTTCAACTCTGTCTAGCCTAACACCCCTCCTCGTTTTCCTATACCATTCATATAAACCATACTCTACTTCTTGACCTCTGCCTAGCCTAACACCCCTGCTCCTGACCCCTACCTCTCTCATATACAAGACATGCTCTACCCTTCAACTCTGTCTAGCCTAACACCCCTCCTCGTTTTCCTATACCTTTCATATAAACCATACTCTACTTCTTGACCTCTGTCTAGCCTAACACCCCTGCTCCTGTTCCCTACCTCTCTCATATACAAGACATGCTCTACCCTTCAACTCTGTCTAGCCTAACACCCCTCCTCGTTTTCCTATACCTTTCATATAAACCATACTCTACTTCTCGAACTCTGTCTAGCCTAACACCCCTGCTCCTGCTCCCTACCTCTCTCATATAAAAGACATGCTGTACCCTTCAACTCTGTCTAACCTAACACCCCTCCTCGTTTTCCTATACCTTTCATATAAACCCTACTCTACTCCTCGAGCTCTGTCTAGCCTAACACCTCTCCACTATTCCTTCCATATAAACGTATTTCCCTCCTTCAAGCCTGTCTAGCATAGTATCGCTCGTCGTATTCCCTATCTCTCCCATATAAACCCATTTTCCTCCTTGAACCGCCCCATCCAGCCTCGTTTTCCCTATCCTTTCCCATATATGCCCAAAAAACTGTGCTCGATCTCTTCTAAATAACCTACTTCGCTTAAAAGCTACCATATTTTCCTTGCATCTACAAGAAAATTACCAATAAGATTGACATCTCGATATCTCGATTAACATGAAGCATATGGAGAATAGGCATTTGAAAAAATAGATTGTACAAGAGTAGAGAAAGTCATGTGAGTGTAACACATCAGATTTTTCTGAAAACATTTGAACTGCCCTTTTGACATTTTTTTTTCAAAACTGCTGAGACTGATATGTTTTTCAGTCAGAAACCGGACTGGTTTCCACGCTTCACCTTTCTGAATTTCAAAAGGCATCCTTAGGTATTTGGGACTAATTGATTTTCCATTATTAGTAAGTTATCTTTTAGAATCGAGGAAATCATATCTTATATTCTTTATTATATGGCAAAAGTCATAAGATGGAGTGGTCGCTCAACATCATAAGGGTAACATATTTATGATCAAGGAATTCCATCACATAATTCAGAAAACATTTTTACATTTCTATAGTGGTTGTGGGTTCTTATTCTTATTTTTCTTATCACTTTTTTTTATCACTTCAATTATTCTTATCACTTAAATCCGGAACCTTCTAATTTCCTCATAACATTAAGAGTCAATTTCTTTAATTCTTTAATGGTCACATTATTTGTAAAGAAATATTGTGGAGGTATTACAAAATGTGGCGCTGGACATTAGAAAATAAAACATTTTAATCCATTCCAATATTATTTTCCTGCGTGCTATTTTTTCAAGTCCACCATGTCTACTTTTCCTATTACATCACCCGATGTGACATATGTATATATGGTCGAGTCGCCATATCATCTATTATTATTCTTATTATTTATTAATTATTACTATGACGACGACGACGATTATTATTATGATTATTATTATCCTCTTCAGTCTCTTAAGTACACATTTGTGCACCTTAGTTTAGAGCGCCAATAAAACGCTGTGTGATAAAATCAGCATTGAAAACTTGTGTGCACATGTATGTACAACCCAAGCTTTCGATTCCTGCCACTTGAAGCGCCCTATTTCTGCTTGCAATTGAAAAATGACAATTTGAAGAAGTGTAGATGGCAGCAGACCGACGGAACTACAGAAGTAAGTATGAATAAAATATAATAATTTGTTTCAGATGTTTGGTTTATCAATTTCTGTTAAATGTATATTTGACGAGATAATGGGCAATAAAACATAACATCTAGTATAAATATCATTTATTATGCAATTCATATCCAGGGTACACATTTGTGCACCTCAGGTTGCATGTGCTAGTATTGTGTTTTGAGGTTAACTCAGCAAGAGGGTTAATATATTTGATTTGTTTTCAGTCAATCCTCTATCAGAGGAGGAAATATGTGAAATACTGAATGAAAGTTATGTAGACTTGGGTGACTTCAGCAGTGAAAGTGAAGATGAAGCATATGAACAGAGTAAATTAGATGTAACTAGTGGCCAAATGGAAACTGATTCAGAAACAGAAATTGACCAGCAACCAGCAGCTGTTGATGAAGTGAGAGCGAATGCAATTACTGGGGACCAAAGAAGAACTTGAAATGGATAACAAAGAGGTTATAATTATAATCAATTTTATTAACTATTAAAATGTAGATTAACGTTGGCATTTACTGCTCAATACTAGCTTTTACATTTAATCAATGTAACTTTTCAGGTATTTTGGCCTAAATACTTACATATGCTGCAAACAAATTCAGTATTCATACAAAATAGCATGTGAAGGAGCCGCATCATAATCCCATTATTAATACAAATTGCCTGAACTGGGTGGCTAGAACATATTTTTTGGATTATATAAAAATTAATATAACTACAGCAACAAATGAAATTATTTATTGTGCAACTTGATGTAATCTGAAATTAATAAGGTTGTTTTAAAAATAACAATATATAGATAATAATTATGTTATTATTATTATTTATTTATTTATTTATTAATGCTTCGCTAAAAGTAATATTCCTAAATTTAATACAGATATAGCTTTGTCCTTGATATCTTGTTTTAACCTAAGTAAACAACTATAACAGGTATTATTCTGCTTTAAGAATATATTCTAACAACGTATTTTATTTTCAGTATGGTTGCAAGGGGTCCAGGATTAGATAATGAGCTGCACTGGGGTGAACAAAAAGAAATTTTTGAAGCTTTTCTGGAGTATTTCCCATTGGAATTCTGGAAGCTGGTGAGCCATGAAACAAACCTGAAATCAGTTCAAAACACAGGAAATTGAAATATTGCATTATGTGGGTATTGAAATTATTATGGAAACACTTAAATTACCTCAAGCTAAGTTATATTGGAGTAGGTTGTTCAATTTTCCTCTGATCTGTGATACTATGCCAAGAGACAGATATTTTAAAATTAGAAACAGCTTGCACTTTGCTAATAATCTTGGTGATCACCCTAATGATGGTAGCTATGGAAAATTAGACCTCTTGTGAATGCAGTGAGGGAAAACTGTATAACCTTACCTAGGAATGCTCATTTATCAATAGATGAGCAGATGATTCCTTTTGCAGGCAGGTGTGGTTTTAGGCAAACCTAATCCATTAGGTTTAAAAAACTTTGTACTTGCAGCTAGTGATGGCTTGATGCTGGGCTTTTGTTTGTATGTGGGTAAGGGCACTGTTTCAGAGGATGATTTGAAAGCGCTTGGGTTGGGAGCTTCTATTGTCAAATTGTTATCTGTTACTATTCCTAAGAATGGACAGATTTTTTACCAGTGTAAAATGTGCTGAAATGTTACTGGAAAATAGGATACTTCAAACAGGTGCAGTGTTGAAAAACAGAATAGGTACAGCCGTTTCCAAATTATCTGATGACAAATCTCTAAATAGGAGTGAATGGCATAAAATTATAAGGAAGATGATAATTTATGCCTTTTAAAGTGGAAAGACAATAAATGTGCAACATTACTGTCATCTTGCATTGGTAGTGAACCTGTTGGGTCATGTAAACGTTGGTCAAAGGAGGAAGGGTAAAAGGTAGATGTACAATGTCCAGCTATTGTCCAGTCTTACAATAAAATGATGGGGGGCACTGACCTATACGACAGACTTCTTGTTTGCTACATGAGTTCTGTACACACTAAAATGACCAGTGAGGGCATTTAACCACTTTGTTGATGTAGTTATTATCAACTGCTGGCTAATGTACAGAAGATGCTGCAAAGCTGAGGAGGTAAAAAAGAAAGACCAACTGCCATTGATTTCTTACAGGCTTCACTTGGCTACAACACTTGTTAAATTTGCTGGTTCAACCCGAGGTGTTAGCGTACTCTTAGCCCAAGGATAAATTCAGCAATTGAAGCCGAGAGTTCCTCAGACGAGGAAACTTCTTCAAAAAAGAAGTACAGAAGGGTTGTTAGGCAGTCCAACACGGAGATTAGATATGATGAAATTAGTCATTTCCCCGTTTATTGCAATGAGAATTTTGCATCCAAATGCAGAAATCCAGGATGTAAATCAAGATCTAGATTAAAATGCTCTAAGTGTGACATGTATTTATGTGTAATGAAAAATAACTGTTTTTTAAAATATCATACAAGATGAACCTTTGGGCACAATGTTTATATATTATCTACTTTGTGTATTAATAATATAATAAATAAATGTGGTCATAGACTTCAAAAAGTTGCATTCATTTGTAATTTTTACTTTCTAATATAAAAATTCCTACCAAAGCCTAAGTTAGGAAAATACTATCCTTGATCCCAAGGTGCACATATGTGTACCATCTATTATAAGATACTGTTAATTTCAAAAAAGTTAATTTGGTTATTTTTGTGTTATTTAGCCATGCAGTAACCTTATTTGATCAAAAGTTTCCAAATTACATCAGTATTTTAAACTCGGGACTCAAGAGGTTATTATTAGAGCGCCAAATGTCTTTTCTTCTAACGTGCTATGCAATTCTGAAGCCGCAGCGTTATGAGATCATGGTATTTTCCTTTGTGCATTGCCTGTATACCTTTCCAATGTAGATCTGCTAGGAGAGCATTTCGAATGAACTCATATGATGAATATTTCCTCTGCCATAATATGCAATATCTAACACTCAGTTCACTCCAGCAATGCTTTATTTGCACCAATGCTTGCAATTGTTCTTTAGAAATAAAGCTTTAATATCCACATTCTGTATTGCAGCTTCTAATATTAAAGTTATTAATTTTTTAATTAGCCTGATTATATTTGTTCTTAATTCCCTTATCACGGCCCTCGCCACCTTTGTTTTGCTTTTTAATCTAATTTTACTTAGTTTTAAGGAAAGGACTTGTCTCGTTTTATGGGCAAGAGCAGTTGATGGAACTTTCCTGTGGTCAGAAGTGTAATTTTCTTTTACACATTCAGCTATTTCATTCTCGCTTGTATGTGGAACATCTGTTTCATTGTTGACATAGTTTGTTTCATCAACATATGCCCGATTAGACTATTTTTATATTTCGTTACATGCTGAGACGAAAGGTTTGTCGTATTTTGTTTTAATAATCTCCTTGTTGGCTCAGAGTACCCTTTAAATATTTCAGATAATTGCGTAATATTCATGAGATGGAACTAGCCTTCAATACCCTTCGTTTAAGTCTTCTCCATAGCTTTCTATTTTAAAATGTTCACTGCAAACTACACTACAGTCCAAAGGCTGCCAATGTCTAGCAGATTCTCCTATATTAAAACATTTAAAAAATGTTATTAGGTTCTTGTTGCAAATTCAATTCTTTGTTTCTCAATGGAGAATGAAAACATATGGGCCAACTTAAAGAACAGCTTTGATTTAAAAAAATAATCTGATGTGTGGCACTCACATGACTTTCTCTACTCTTGCACAAAATATTTTTACAAACACTTATCCTCCATCAACTTCGTGTTAATCGAGATATAGAGATGTTAAATCTTATTGCTAATTTTCTTGTAGGTGTAAGGGGAATATGGTAGGCTTTAAGTGATAGTCAAAACTTTTAAGAGCTGGTTGCTATGTGGAACATTCCATTTTCTTTGCATGCCCAGACATAAAAAAACGAATAACGAATTCTCATTTGAGAAAAAGTATAAGTATTGGAAAATTCAAACAAATAAAAAGGTTCGCTCGACAAAACAAAACAAAAATTGTATACAACATAAATTGTGTGTTTTAACGAGATCTATATTTTTGTGTACAAACAATTTGTCTATCTTTTACGGTTTACCAGTTATGCAAAAGCCATTCAGAATGAAGAGGACTTTTGGAGACATTCCCAGAAAATTCAAGATATACATTTCATTTGTCATGAAAATAACTTGAACATATAATATTTTAATCAAAATCGTTAAGAGCCATTTTTGAAAAAATCAAAATTCTCGAAAAACGCTCCATGTCTGAGTAGTAGTCTGGGATGGGGATTTTCATGATAATGTTTGTGTCGCATCTTTGAAAGATACTGAACCTAAATAGCAAGTTTGGTGCTTATCCAATTTTTCGTTTTGGAGTTATGCTGTTTCACACACACACACACACAAAGACCTTTTTCTAAAAATCTGATATGTTGCAATCGCATGACCTTCTCTACTCTTGTACCAAGTATTTTTATAAACGCCTATTCTCCATCTTCTTCATGTTAATCGAAATAAACGTTTGCAGAAACTATCTTATTGCTAATTTTCTTGTAGGTGCAAGGGGAAATGGTAGGTATTAAACGACAGTCAAATCTTTTAAGAGCTGGTTGCTACATATGTGGCGCATTCCGTTCTCTTTGCATGTCCATGACAAAAATATTTGTCTCGTTTAAGGCCTAATATGTTCCCCTTGTTTTGTATTTGCAAGGGCAATATAGAAATACAGTAGCCTTTAAGCAGACATATATCTTAATAGCTGGTTGCTATGTGCAACACCATTCTCTTTGCATATCCAAGACAAAAACAATAAATAACGAATTTCCATTTGAGAAAAAGTATACGTTTTGGAAAATTTAAGGAAATAACAAGCAATATCTCGAAAATGGTTCACTCAAAAAAAAAATGTATATGACATAATTTGTGTATTTTAACGCGATCTACATTTTTGTGTAATAAAATTTTGTCTATCTACCAGTTATGCAAAAGTCGTTCACAATGAATACTTTTGGAGACATTCCCAGAAAATTCGAGATATACAATTCACTTGCCATAAAAATGTCTTAAACTTATGGCATTTTATTCAAAATCGTTAAAGCCATTTTTGAGAAAATTAAAGTTTTCGAAAAATGTTCAATGTAAATGGTAATCTGGGGTGGTGGGATTTTCTTGAAAACCTTCGTGTCGCATCTCTGGAAGATACTGAACCCAAATACCAAGTTTGGTGTTTATCTGACTGTTCGTTTCTGAGTTATACTGTTTACAGACACACACACGGACATGTTTCCAAAAATGCTTTATATGCATTCAGTGCACCTCAAAACATGTATTTCCTGTAAAATCTCAGTATCGAATTTTTGGGTAGAATACAATACTTACTCTACGTAGAAGAGAAAGCAAAAATCTGGTGTGTTTCGCTCACATGACTTTTTCCACTCTTGTACAAACTAATTTTACAAACGCTTATTCTTCATATTCATGATAATCGAGATGTTAATCTTGTTGCTAATTTTCTTGTACTTGCAAGGGGAATTGGTAGACTTTAAGCGATAGTCAAATATTTTAAGAGCTGGTTGCTATGTGGAGTATTCCATTCTCTTTGCTTACCGGGACAAGAAAAAAATGAATAGCGAATTCCCGTTTGAGAAAAAGTATAAGTATTAGAAAATTTAAGGGAATAACAAGCAATATCTCGAAAATGGTTCACTCAACAACAAAAAATGTATATGACATAAATTGTGTATTTTAACGTATCCACATTTTTTGTGTAGTAAAATGTTGTCTATCTCTTATGGTTTACCAGTTATGCAAAACTCATTCACAATGAAGAATACTTTTGCAGACATTCCCAGAAAATTCAAGATATACATTTTATTTGTCATGAAAGTATCTTACGTATATGATACTTTAATCAAAATCGTTATAGCCATTTTTGAGAAAATTAAAATTTTCGAAAAATGTTCCATGTAAAGCATAATCTGGAGTGTGAGCTTTTTCTTGAAAACCTTCGTGTCGCATCTCTGGAAGATACTGAACCTAAATACCAAGTTTGGTGTTTATCCGACTGTTCGTTTCTGAGTTATACTGTTCCCAGACACACACATGGACATGCTTTATGTGCATTCAGTGCACTTCAAAACATGAATTTCCTGTGAAATCTCGGCATCGAATTTTTGGGTGGCATGCAATACTTCCCCTACTTACTATACGTAGTAGAGAAAGTAAAAATGAATAACGAATTCCCATTTGAGAATAAGTACAGGTATTGGACAATTTAAGGGAATAACTGGCCATATCTCGAAAGTGGTTCCCTCAACAAAAAAAATGTACATGACATAAACTGCGTATTTTAATGCAATCTACATTTTTTGTGTAGTAAAGTTTTGTCTATCTCATGGTTTACCACTTATGCAAAAGTCGTTCACAATAAAGAATACTTTTGGAGACATTCCCAGAAAATTCAAGATATACATTTTATTTGTCATAAAAATATCTTAAACATACGATATTTTAATCAAAATCGTTAGAGCCATTTTTGAGAAAATTAAAATTTTCGAAAACTCTTCCATGTAAAGGGTACTCTGGGGTGGGGGATTTTCTTGAAAACGTTCGTGTCTCATCTCTGGAAGATACTAAACCTAAATACCAAGTTTGGTGTTTATCCGACTGTTCGTTTCTGAGTTATGCTGTTCACAGACAGACACACACACGGACTTGTTTCCAAAAACGCTTTTTATGCATTCAGTGCACCTCAAAACATATATTTCCTGTGACATCTCGGTATCGAATTTTTGGGTAAAATACAATACTTCCCCTACTTACTATACGTAGTAGAGAAAGTAAAACTCTGATCTGTTACACTCACATGACCTTTTCTACTCTTGTACAAAATATTACTTTCTCTACTACTTATAGTAAGTAGGGGAAGTGTTGTATTCTACCCAAAAATTCGATACCGAGATTTCACCGGAAATACATGTTTTGAGACCCCCCGAATCCAAAGAAAAGCATTTTTGAAAACATGTCCGTGTGTGTGTCTGTGAACAGCATAACTCAGAAACGAACAGTCGGACAAACACCAGTAGTATTAGTCCCGGATGAGCCAATTGGATTAACGATAATCCTGCCGCTAGGGGCGCTAGTGTCGCTGCGTGCGACGGCGGCAAGTTTGAAAAGCGCCATGAGCGGAAGGATTATCCTTATTGCAATTGGTTCATCCGGGACGAGTTAAAAGAATTGAGGATTAGGGAAAGATGAAGGAAATACAGGAGGTGACGTGGAGTGTTTTGATTGGTAAAAATAAGACGAAATGTGATTGTTTGGTTAATTCGGGTGGAAGATGATGGAAGGAAGATGAAAGAGTATGGAGGACACGTGACGGAGAGGAGTGGGGTGGCGAGGTGTTGTGTGTGCGGAGGTTGGGACTGAAAGAGGGAAAGATGGCGAGAGAGGGATAAAAAGTATAACAGAAAGTGACGTGTGAAGTTGTGATTGGTGGGAATAAGAAGTGATGTTATTGGTGGAAAGGAACAAATGAAAGTTGTTGATTTGTAAGAATAAGAGAGATTATGATTGGTGGAAAGAAAAAGGTGTGGGAGTGGGGTATGTTGGAGGTGATGGGAAAGGTAAGTTTTGCTAGCAACAAGATTTGCAAAAGCCTGTCGAGAACTCATCAGCAATTTTTGAACGTTGGATGGTGGTTTTCTTGAGTGGATAGAGAGATGGGGCGATATGAGATGCGGTGGCGAAAATGGGAACTAAACAAGATGGTTGAGACAAGAGGTTTAAGGACGAGGAAATTTCGAGGTTATTGGTGAACATGGCAGTCGCAAAAGGTGGGGGCAAGGAGACGCGGTGGTGAGAATGGGAACTAAAAGAACATGGCGGTAGCAAGAGCTTAGAAGAGCAGATTTTGAGGTTAACATAGTGGGAACTAAAAATGGCGGAGGGTCGGCGACAAGGAGATGCGGTGAGAACTAAACAAGATGGCGGACGCAAGAGGAGGGTAAGGAGATTTGAGGTTACAGTACCAAAACACCAAAGGATATATTCCTACGCCAAGCAGGCCCGAAAAATAATTATGCGTGTGGTACTTACCTGTTACTGGTGTTGATGCGTCACCAAAAGCACAGCAGCTTCACGCGACGCGAAAAAAATAAAAGCAAACTGTTTATGAAAATGCTTAACCAGCTTTAAGATCAACCAACATCACTACGCACTGATATACCTAGGTTTTTTAAAGCGGTACAGACACCCTTTGCACAGACGTAATTTAACTATACCAAAAACCTGGTACTGGACCATCGTAATGGTCGCTAGCGTACGTAGGAGCAGGGTTCTCATAGCCGGTCGAAAGCGGTCAAAAAAGTGTACGACGTAGGTGTTCACAGTAGCTCCTGTCGAGTCAACCGTCGAGGTGTGAATGAACGAGATCTGTTCTTGCCGGCAATCTGGTTCGGAGATGAGAGGCGCGGTGGTAAAAATGGGAACTAAATAAGATGGCGGAGGCATGAAGTTGAGGTTAAAATATGAGGTAAACGTGGAGAGCTTAAACTAAGATGGCGGTGGCGTGGTGGTGAAAATGGGAACTAAACAAGATGGCGGAGGCAAGAAGTGGAGGGACGAAGAGGTTTGAGGTTAGGGTCAACATGCGAAAGATGTCGAACGCAACAGATGGTGACGAGGAGATAGAATTGAGGATTAGGAAAAGATGAAGGAAAAACAGGAAGTGACGTGGAGTGTTTTGATTGGTAAAAATAAGACTAAATGTGATTGGTTCGTTAATTCGGGTGGAAGATGAAGGAAGGAAGTTAAAAGAGTATGGAGGACACGTGATGGAGAGGAGCGGAGCGGCGAGGTGTTGTCTGTGCGGAAGTTGGGACTGAAAGAGGGAAAAGATGGCGAACGAGGGATAAAAAGTATAACAGAAAGTGACGTGTGAAGTTGTGATTGGTGGGAATAAAAAGTGATGTTATTGGTGGAAAGGAACAAATGAAAGTTGTTGATTGGTAAGAATAAGAGAGATTATGATTGGTGGAAAGAAAAAGGTGTGTGAGTGGGGTATGTTGGAGGTGATGGAAAAGGTAAGTTTTGCTACCAACAAGATTTGCAAAAGCCTCTCCAGAACTCATCAGCAATTTTAAATAACTAGTGTTTCGGGGTTTTCTCTGGTTGGTAGACGAATGCAAGCTGTTTCTGCTTTTTCATAGGTTTTCCCTGGTTGGTAGGCGTTTGCTGTAGTGGTTGACGAAGCCCTTTCTAATTTTCGAGGTTTTTCAGGTTTTTCGTGGTTGTTCTTGCCCGGTAGGCAAATGATGAAGTTTTGCCTTGGCGTCGCACGGATACTAGGCACATACTCGCACACACACACACACACACATACATTCGCTCACAAACTCTTTTCATTTTTCGGGCTTTTAAAAAATTAAATCGGCACACACACTATAATAGTAGCGTATAAAAAAATTTAACAAACAAAATCCACACAATCACAAAATTGAAAATGTATATATATTTTAACACAAAAGTGTGCAGTGCAAAAGAAAATGAAAATTAAATAGGCACACACACATTTAATAGTAGCGATACTGCTTGATAAGGCACAAATTGCACGTTGTTTGTTACGGCAATGCATGTTGAAAGTTGGCACACTGGGAAGTTGGTTCGCACAAAATCCACACAATGACAAAATTGAAAATGCATATATATTGTAACACAAAAGTGTGGAGTGCAAAACAAAATAAAAATTAAATAGGCACACACACACACCCGTTACAGTTGCCATACTTATATTATTCGTCTTTTACTTTTTTTTCTTTTTGTTTTTTTTTCGTTTTTTTTTAAAAAATAACTAGTTTTTCGGGGTTTTCTGTGGTTGTAAACGAATGCAAGCTCTTTCTGCTTTTTCATAGGTTTTCCCTGGTTGGTAGGCGTTTGCTGTAGTGGTTGACGAAGTCCTTTCTAATTTTCGAGGTTTTTCAGGTTTTTCGTGGTTGTCCCTGCCCGGTAGGCAAATGATGAAGTTTTCCCTTGTCGGCGCACGGATACTAGGCACATACTCGCGCACACACACACATACACTATAATAGTAGCGTATAAAAAAATTTAACAAACAAAATCCACACAATGACAAAACTGAAAATGTATATATATTTTAACACAAAAGTGTGCAGTGCAAAAAAAATAAAAATTAAATAGGCACACACACACTATAATAGTAGCGTATAAAAAATTTAACAAACAAAATCCACACAATGACAAAACTGAAAATGTATATATATTTTAACACAAAAGTGTGCAGTGCAAAAGAAAATAAAAATTAAATAGGCACACACACACTATAATAGTAGCGTATAAAAAAATTTAACAAACAAAATCCACACAATGACAAAACTGAAAATGTATATATATTTTAACACAAAAGTGTGCAGTGCAAAACAAAATAAAAATTAAATAGGCACACACACACATTTAATAGTAACGATACCGCTTGATAAGGCATAAATTGCACGTTGTTTGTTAGGGCAATGCATGTTGAAAGTTGGCACACTGGGAAGTGCATGTTGAAAGTTAGCACACAGGCAAGCTGGGTCGCGCTGTGGTCAGCCGACTACTTCGACAGCATGGTTCCCACGGTCAGTTTTCATGCTATCGTGCAGTTTGCACGATGTGTACAGCACGTGCTTCCAGGTATGATAGCTTGTCGGCTTATTTCATGTTCATACTTCTTTTCAACGCATTTCGTTTAGAGGTATTGTTTATTTGTTTTTATGGCAATACGTTTTTGGCATACGTTTTTTGCATTAATTTTATATAATGGATTGCGAAAATGGAAGTTTCTATTTGTATTTATGACAACTATGAAAATACAAGGAGAAGGACAGGCTTTTGCCACCTACCATGCTGTTGCTGATGGTGCGCTGGGCGGCCATATTCGACAGGGTGCGGTTGGCGGCCATATTCGACAGTTTATTGCAATGCGTGCAACAAGGGCACACACCCACTTGTTGCTCGCGTCGAGAGTTTGTGCGTGATTTTTCTCAGATTTTATGCACCGCACATCACAAATACACTACACACGCCACTGATAGTTTTAAATATTTCACACTGATGTTGAAGTTGTGGCAGGGCACTGTTTTTAACTCCACACGCACTTAATAAATCACATAACCGTGCGGAAATACTTAACTTTCAGCGAAAAGCGCTAGTGGGGAGTGCAAGCTGAACGACTATTAGCAACATGTAGCAAGCGTTATAGTTCTGCTCGCGTTAGTCTTTTCTCGTACGATGTCGCTGGTGATGTTGCGGTTGGCAGCCATATTTGACAGTTTATTGCAATGCGTGCAACAAGGGCACACATCCACTTGTTGCTCGCGTCGAAAGTTTGTGCGTGATTTTTCTCAGACTTTATGCTCCCCACAACACAAATTGCTCGCGTCGAAAGTTTGTGCGTGATTTTTCTCAGATTTTATGCACCGCACATCACAAATACACCACACACGCCACTGATAGTTTTAAATATTTCACACCGATGTTGAGGTTGTGGCGGGGCACTGTTTTTAACTGCACACGCACTTAATAAATCACATAACGGTGCGGAAATACTTAACTTTCAGCGAAAAGCGCTAGTGGGGAGTGCAAGCTGAACGACTATTAGCAACATGTAGCAAGCGTTATAGTTCTGCTCGCGTTAGTCTTTTCTCGTACGATGTCGCTGGTGATGTTGCGGTTGGCAGCCATATTTGACAGTTTATTGCAATGCGTGCAACAAGGGCACACATCCACTTGTTGCTCGCGTCGAAAGTTTGTGCGTGATTTTTCTCAGATTTTATGCTCCCCACAACACAAAATTACTACACACGACACTGATAGTTTTAAATATTTGACACTGATGTTGAAGTTGTGGCGGAGCACTGTTTTTAACTCCACACGCACTTAATTGAAAGTTGGCACACCGGGAAGCTGTTTCGCGCTGTGGTCAGCCGACTACTTCGTCAGCAATCGTTGTCACGGTCATTTTTCATGCTATCGTGCAAATTGCACGACGCGCACAGCACGTGCTTCCCCTATGATAGCCAAACACAGACACAGCTGTAATAGCTTGTCGGCTTATTTCATGTTCATACTCCTTTTCAAAGCATTTCGTTTAGAGGAATTGTTTATTTGTTTTTCATGGCAATACGTTTTTGGCATAAGTTTTTTGCATTAATTTTATATAATGGATTGCGAAAATGGAAGTTTCTATTTATATTTATGACAACTATGAAAATACAAGGAGAAGGACAGGCTTTTTCCACCTACCATGCTGTTGCTGATGGTGCGCTTGGCGGCCATATTCCACAGAAAAGAAAATTCCTTTGTTTAATTTTTTTAACTTAATGATTTAAAAACATATATTGGTTTTGTTGATTTGTTTGTGTTTTAAATATACACATAAAATGAGTGCTATGGAGATATGAGGAGATGGAAAGCACCCTAACTTGGTGAAGTAAAATAAGGAAAAAAAGAAACACGTATTAAGGACAAAAGCACAACATGTGCAGTGTATTATAGAGAGCAGAAAAAAGCAACCAGAACATTTGGAAATATAAGCAAATAAAAAGTTTTAACAAAAAAAGAGTTGCGTTAAACAAATTTGTTTTAACATGCGCACTGTATTAAACACACACACACACAATAGTAATTGTTTCAAAATGGAAATATACAAAGTTTGAACATAAAATTTGTTTTAACTTGCGCAATGTATTAAAACACACAATAGCAATTGTTTAAAAATAGAAATGTACAAAGAGTGAACCAAATGTTTAACACCATGGAAATTTATGTAACATACATTGCTGTGCACCGTGACAGCAAAATTGATTTGCTGGTTGTAAATGTTTGTAAATTATTGGTATGTTGTTGATGAGACAAGCTCATCGTGCTTGACACTGTAAGCACAAAGGCAAATAAGTATTGCATCTGACGGTGCTATACCAGACGGTATAGGGTTCGTATCTTTTCACCAGTAATTGTTTCTGTGATTTACGATACTTAGTGTTTAGACAAGCAACACAAAACTTTGTTGTAATGTCACATGGCACGGCATACATACATTGAGGGAAATTGAGATTTTCCGCTTGAACATTTGAACTGGATATTGACATTTTTGCTGCTACATACGCACGTACAGTTGCACTCCAAATTGAAGAAACAAAAGAATTACACTGCGCAAGAAAAAACTTTACGCTACACCTAAAAGAAAAGACAGAAAAAAGAAAAAACACTGCAACAAGTGTGCTTGACGCTGGTCCAAATCGCCGCAAAGCCCTATGAAGACCGACGTGCCCTTTTAGGCTGGAAGCGTGATAAGGCCTCTCTAGCTAAAATTTGCCGCCGAGCTTCTCTGGTGAGGGGGACGAGCATGGGTATGGCTAAATCAGCCACGCTCTCGTGGTGTTCGTGGCCGACGGCGGTGCTGAGCTGTTGTTGGCTGTTATCCTGGTGGGTGGTGAGTGGCCAACAGTTTTCTCTTGGGTGCCGGATGACTGAGGCACGAGAGAACTCTGCAAACAGATTTCTGCGGGCCGGGAGTTTTCCAAATTTGGAAGGTGTGCAGGACAACACCTTTAGGAGGGACGGGGTGGGAGGAGAAACATTGCTAAAATGGGGGTTCAGCAGAGGAGATGGGGAGATGCTCTGGGTGGGGAAATGTACTTCTGGGGCGAAATAGGGGTAAAAACAGGTTGCAGGGGAGAAGCAGGAGGAGGTAATGCGTCACTGGTGGTGTGGGTGGTGTCGGTGGGAGAGGAAACACTTAAAGGAGGAGGTGAGCAAGAAGGGGAATGTGGAGAGAAGGGTTGAAGCTGAATGTTATCTAGGGACGTGGGTTGGATGTTGGGGAAAAATGAAGGCAAGGACAAAGGCGAGGAACCAAGCGGTGTTGATGTGAGTGGACGAGGTGGTGTGAGCTCGGGGTCGGAAGAAAGGATGATAAGTGAGGAAGAGGAGGAGGAGGAGGATATGAGAGCTGGCGAGTATGATGGGGAAAAGGTTAGATGCGGGTGCGAAGGTGTTGCTCTAAGAGGTGGCGAGTAGCATGGGTAAAAGGGTTGATGTGGGTGCGGAGGTGTTGCTCCTGCATCAACGGTGTTGTAGTCTCCGGCGTCGGACAAAAGCCCGCTGTCTGCGCTGGTAAGCTGTTGCAAAGAGTTGGCAATAGCATCCAGCGATGCCTCGGTACGAAGACAACTCAGGAGAACCGGCACCGATGTTGTTGCACACTTGTTGGAGCTGTGCAAACGCAGAGCTAAACTGCGGCAACGGCTGATGTTGCAGATCGTTGTTCCCCTGTGGGGGTGGTGGTAGCGCAACAAAAACCTGCTGCTGCGGGTTGCAATTGTAGAATTGCTCGCTAGTTATGAGCAACTGCTCGTAGACCCTGTTGGTGGTGGGCGACAAAAAAAAAGTTGCTGCGTGACGGTAACTGTTGAGAAAGGCAGCCGCTCCATGATGCTGATGCAAGGTCTGGATGTAAACTTGCTCTAAAACTTATATGACGTCAAATAGCACGATTTTATAGCAAAATCCACTATCGCTCCCGTTTCTGACTACGGCCGGCTGCTGTTGGACCTGGGTTTTTATAAGTTCGCTTATTGCAACCGCAGTTTCAGCATGCGCGTGGAGTTAAATGCCTCATTAAAAATCCTGACGCCTTATTTTGCCACAACTTGCCAAGTTGTAATCGCAGTCATTTCCGGTCACACCATCCATCCATCCATCCACCGCTGCACTTTTCCCTACCATCGACCATAAAACCGCATTTAAAAGATTTTCTCGCTGACGAGCATCCGTTCGCACGGCCATTTTTTTTAAAGTTATCGTGCAGTTTGCAACTCTTTAAACGCGGCTGCTTTGTCAGCAGCCGTTCTCACGGTGATTTTCAAGTTATCGCGCAGTGTGCAGCTCTTTAACCGTGGCTGCCATTTTGTAACACACATGGACTGCTTCATCAGCACACGGTTATTCACGTACTGCTGCTTCCGCTGCACATGAGAATCGTTTTTTTACTGTTTTCTCCGATACTAACGTCAGCAGAACTATAACGCTTGCTACATGTTGCTAATAGTGGTTGAGCTTGCACTCCGACTAGGGTTTTTCGCAGAAGGTTAAGTATTTCCGCACGGCTATGTGATTTATTAAATGCGTGTTGCACACTTTTGTGTTAAAATATATATACATTTTCAATTTTGTCATTGTGTGAATTTTGTGCGAACCAACTTCCCAGTGTGTCAATTTTCAACATGCATTGCCCTAACAAACAACGTGAAATTTGTGCCTTATGAAGCGGTATCGCTACTATTAAATGTGTGTGTGCCTATTTAATTTTTTAAAAGCCCGAAAAATTGAACGAGTTTGTGAGCGAATATATGTGTGTGTGTGAATGTGTGTGTGTGTGTGCGAGTATGTGCCTAGTATCCGTGCGCCGACAAGGGAAAACCTCATCATTTGCCTGCCGGGCAGGGACAACCACGAAAAACCTGAAAAACCTCGAAAATTAGAAAGGGCTTCGTCAACCACTACAGCAAACGCCTAGCAACCAGGGAAAACCTATAAAAAGCAGAAAGAGCTTGCATTCGTTTACCAACCACAGAAAACCCCGAAAAACTAGTTATTTTTTTTAAAAAAAAACGAAAAAAACAAAAAGAAAAAGACGGATAATATAAGTATGGCAACTGTAACGGGTGTGTGTGTGTGTGTGCCTATTTAAATTTTATTTTCTTTTGCACTGCATACTTTTGTGTTAAAATATATATACATTTTCAATTTCGTCATTGTGTGGATTTTGTGCGAACCAACTTCCCAGTGTGCCAACTTTCAACATGCATTGCCCTAACAAACAACGTGCAATTTGTGCCTTATGAAGCGGTATTGCTACTATTAAATGTGTGTGTGCCTATTTAATTTTTATTTTCTTTTGCACTGCACACTTTTGTGTTAATATATATATACATTTTCAATTTTGTCATTGTGTGGATTTTGTTTGTTAAATTTTTATACGCTACTATTATAGTGTGTGTGCCTATTTAATTTTTTAAAAGCCCGAAAAATGGAAAGAGTTTGTGAGCGAATGTATGTGTGTGTGCGAGTATGTCCTAGTATTCGTGCGTCGACAAGGGAAAACTTCATCATTTGCCTACCGGGCAGGGACAACCACGAAAAACATAAAAAACCTCTAAAATTAGAAAGCGCTTCGTCAACCACTACAGCAAACGCCTACCAACCAGGCAAAACCTATAAAAAAGCAGAAAGAGCTTGCATTCATCTACCAACCACAGAAAACCCCGAAAAACTAGTTATTTTTTTTTTAAAAAAAACCAAAAGAAAAAAAGAAAAAGACGGATAATATAAGTATGGCAACTGTAACGGGCGTGTGTGTGTGTGCCTATTTAATTTTTTAAAAGCCCGAAAAATGAAAAGAGTTTATGAGCGAATGTATGTGTGTGAATGTGTGTGTGTGCGTGTGCGAGTATGTGCCTAGTATCCGTGCGCCGAAGGGGGAAAACTTCATCATTTGCCTACCGGGCAGGGACAACCACGAAAAACCTGAAAAACCTCGAAAATTAGAAAGGGCTTAGTCAACCACTACAGCAAACGCCTACCAACCAGGGAAAACCTATGAAAAAGCAGAAAGAGCTTGCATTCGTTTACCATCCACAGAAAACCCCGAAAAACTAGTTATGTTTTTTAAAAAAAACGAAAAAAAAGAAAAAGACGGATAATATAAGTATGGCAACTGTAACGCGCGCGTGTGTGTGTGTGTGCCTATTTAATTTTTATTTTCTTTTGCACTGCATACTTTTGTGTTAAAATATATATATACATTTTCAATTTTGTCATTGTGTGGATTTTGTGCGAACCAACTTCCCAGTGTGCCAACTTTCAACATGCATTGCCCTAATAAAAAAAAACGTGCAATTTGTGCCATATGAAGCGGTATCGCTACTATTAAATATGTGTGTGTTTGTGTGTGTGTGCCTATTTAATTTTTATTTTCTTTTGCACTGCACACTTTTGTGTTAAAATATATATACATTTTCAATTCTGTCATTGTGTGGATTTGGTTTGTTAAATTTTTATACGCTACTATTATAGTGTGTGTGTGCGAGTATGTGCCTAGTATCCGTGCGCCGACAAGGGAAAACTTCATCATTTGCCTACCGGGCAGGGACAACCACGCAAAAACCTGAAAAACCTCGAAAATTAGAAAGGGCTTCGTCAACCACGGAAAACCTATGAAAAAGCAGAAAGAGCTTGCATTCGTCTACCAACCACAAAAAAACCCGAAAAACTAGTTATATGTTTTAAAAAAAACGAAAAAAAACAAAAAGAAAAAAAAGGAAAAAAAGAAAAAGACGGATAATATAAGTATGGCAACTGTAACGGGTGTGTGTGTGTGTGTGCCTATATAATTTTTATTTTCTTTTACACTGCATACCTTTGTGTTAAAATATATATACATTTTCAATTTTGTCATAGTGTGGATTTTGTGCGAACCAACTTCCCAGTGTGCCAAATTTCAACATGCATTGCCCTAACAAACAACGTGCAATTTGTGCCTTATGAAGCGGTATCGCTACTATTAAATGTGTGTGTGTTTGTGTGTGTGTGTGTGCCTATTTAATTTTTATTTTCTTTTGCACTGCACACTTTTGTGTTAAAATATATATACATTTTCAATTTTGTGATTGTGTGGATTTTGTTTGTTAAATTTTTTATACGCTACTATTATAGTGTGTGTGTGCCTATTTAATTTTTTAAAAGCCCGAAAAATGAAAAGAGTTTGTGAGCGAATGTATGTGTGTGTGTGTGCGAGTATGTGTCTAGTATCCGTGCGCCGCCAAGGCAAAACTTCATCATTTGCCTACTGGGCAGGAACAACCACGAAAAACCTAAAAAACCTCGAAAATTAGAAAGGGCTTCGTCAACCACTACAGCAAACGCCTACCAACCAGGGAAAACCTATGAAAAAGCAGAAACAGCTTGCATTCGTCTACCAACCAGAGAAAACCCCGAAACACTAGTTATTTAAAATTGCTGATGAGTTCTGGAGAGGCTCTTGCAAATCTTGTTGGTAGCAAAACTTACCTTTTCCATCACCTCCAACATACCCCACTCCCACACCTTTTTCTTTCCACCAATCATAATCTCTCTTATTCTTACCAATCAACAACTTTCATTTGTTCCTTTCCACCAATAACATCACTTCTTATTCCCACCAATCACAACTTCACACGTCACTTTCTGTTATACTTTTTATCCCTCGTTCGCCATCTTTTCCCTCTTTCAGTCCCAACCTCCGCACAGACAACACCTCGCCGCTCCGCTCCTCTCCATCACGTGTCCTCCATACTCTTTTAACTTCCTTCCTTCATCTTCCACCCGAATTAACGAACCAATCACATTTCGTCATATTTTTACCAATCAAAACACTCCACGTCACTTCCTGTTTTTCCTTCATCTTATCCTAATCCTCAATTCTATCTCCTCGTCACCATCTGTTGCGTTCGACATCTTTCGCATGTTGACCCTAACCTCAAACCTCTTCGTCCCTCCACTTCTTGCCTCCGCCATCTTGTTTAGTTCCCATTTTCACCACCACGCCACCGCCATCTTAGTTTAAGCTCTCCACGTTTACCTCATATTTTAACCTCAACTTCATGCCTCCGCCATCTTATTTAGTTCCCATTTTTACCACCGCGCCTCTCATCTCCGAACCAGATTGCCGGCAAGAACAGCTCTCGTTCATTCACACCTCGACGGTTGACTCGACAGGAGCTACTGTGAACACCTACGTCGTACACTTTTTGACCGCTTTCGACCGGCTATGAGAACCCTGCTCCTACGTACGCTAGCGACCATTACGATGGTCCAGTACCAGGTTTTTGGTATAGTTAAATTACGTCTGTGCAAAGGGCGTCTGTACCGCTTTAAAAAACCTAGGTATATCAGTGCGTAGTGATGTTGGTTGATCTTAAAGCTGGTTAAGCATTTTCATAAACAGCTTGCTTTTATTTTTTTCGCGTCGCGTGAAGCTGCTGCGCTTTTGGTGACGCATCAACACCAGTAACAGGTAAGTACCACACGCATAATTATTTTTCGGGCCTGCTAGGCGTAGGAATATATCCTTTGGTGTTTTGGTACTGTAACCTCAAATCTCCTTACCCTCCTCTTGCGTCCGCCATCTTGTTTAGTTCTCACCGCATCTCCTTGTCGCCGACCCTCCGCCATTTTTAGTTCCCACTATTTTAACCTCAAAATCTGCTCTTCTAAGCTCTTGCTACCGCCATCTTCTTTTAGTTCCCATTCTCACCACCGCGTCTCCTTGCCCCCACCTCTTGCGACCACCATGTTCACCACTAACCTCGAAATTTCCTCGTCCTTAAACCTCTTGTCTCAACCATCTTGTTTAGTTCCCATTTTCGCCACCGCATCTCATATCGCCCCATCTCTCTATCCACTCAAGAAAACCACCATCCAACGTTCAAAAATTGCTGATGAGTTCTCGACAGGCTTTTGCAAATCTTGTTGCTAGCAAAACTTACCTTTCCCATCACCTCCAACATACCCCACTCCCACACCTTTTTCTTTCCACCAATCATAATCACTCTTATCCTTACCAATCAACAACTTTCATTTCTTCCTTTCCACCAATAACATCACTTCTTATTCCCACCAATCACAACTTCACACGTCACTTTCTGTTACACTTTTTATCCCTCGCTCGCCATCTTTTCCCTCTTTCAGTCCCAACCTCCGCACACACAACACCTCGCCACCCCGCTCCTCTCCATCACGTGTCCTCCATACTCTTTCATCTTCCTTCCTTCATCTTCCACTCGAATTAACCAAACAATCACATTTCGTCTTATTTTTACCAATCAAAACACTCCACGTCCACTTCCTGTTTTTCCTTCATCTTTCCCTAATCCTCAATTCTTTTAACTCGTCCCGGATGAACCAATTGCAATAAGGATAATCCTTCCGCTCATGGCGCTTTTCAAACTTGCCGCCGTCGCACGCAGCGACACTAGCGCCCCTAGCGGCAGGATTATCGTTAATCCAATTGGCTCATCCGGGACTAATACTACTAACACCAAACTTGGTATTTAGGTTCAGTATCCTCCAGAGATGCGATACGAAGGTTTTCAAGAAAATCCCCCACCCCAGATTACCCTTTACATGGAACATTTTTCGAAAATTTTAATTTTCTCAAAAATGGCTCTAACGATTTTGTTTAAGATTTTATGACAAATGAAATGTATATCTCGAATTTTCTGGGTATGTCCTTTAAAAGTATTCTTCATTGTGAACGACTTTTGCTAACTGGTAAACCATAAGAGATACACAAAATTTTATTACACAAAAAATGTAGATCGCGTTAAAATACACAATTTATGTAATGTACATTTTTTTTGGGGGTACACCATTTTCGAGATATTCCTTGTTATTCCCTTAAATTTTCCATTACTTATACTTTTCTCAAATTCGTTATTCATTTTTACTTTCTCTACTACATATAGTAAGTAGGGGAAGTACTGCATTCCACCCAAAAATTCGATACCGAGATTTCACCGGAAATATACGTTTTGAGACCCCCTGTATCCAAACAAAGCATTTTTGGAAACATGTCCGTGTGTGTGTCTGTGAACAGCATAACTCAGAAACGAACAGTCGGATAAACACCAAACTTGGTATTTAGGTTCAGTATCTTCCAAGGATGCGACACGAAGGTTTTCAAGAAAATTCCCCACCCCAAATTACCCTTTACATGGAGGATTTTTCGAAAAGTTTAATTTTCTCAAAAATGGCTCTAACGATTTTGACTAAAATATCATATGTTTAAGATATTTTGATGACAAATAAAATGTATATCTTGAATTTTCTGGGAATGTCTCCAAAAGTATTCTTCATTGTGAACGACTTTTGCATAACTGGTAAACCATAAGAGATAGACAAAATTTTACTACACAAAAAATGTAGATCGCGTTAAAATACACAACTTATGTCATATACATTTCTTTTGTTGACTGAACCGTTTTCGAGATATTGCTTGTTATTTCCTTAAAGTTTTCAATACTTATACTTTTTCTCAAATGCGTTATTCATTTTTTTTATGTCCTGGACATGCAAAGAGAATGGAATGCGCCACATAGCAACCAGCGTTAAAATATTTGACTATCGCTTAAAAGCTACCATATTTCCCTTGCATCTACAAGAAAATTACCAATAAGATTGACATCTCGATATCTCGATTAACATGAAGCATATGGAGAATAGGCGTTTGTAAAATTAGATTGTACAAGAGTAGAGAAAGTCATGCGAGTGTAACACATCAGATTTTTTTTGTTTTGCATATGCAAAGAGTATTAATCTGTGGCAAAGGGAATGGTGCTGCACCTAGCAACCAGCTATTAAGAGATATGTATGGTGTTAAAGGCTACTGTATTTCTATATTGCCCTTGTAAATATATTTTCCCCTTACATCTACAAGAAAATTAGCAATAAGATGAGTCTGCAAATTTTTATCTCGATTAACATGAAGTAGATGGAGAATAAGCGTTTGTAAAAATAGTTTGTACAAGAGTAGAGAAAGTCATGTGAGAGTTACACATCAGATTTTTTTACTTTCTCTACTACGTATAGTAAGTAGGGGAAGTATTGTATTCCACCCAAAAATTCGATACCGAGATTTTACCGGAAATACCTGTTTTGAAAGCATTTTAGAAACATGTCCGTGTGTGTGTGTGTGTGTGTGTGTGTGAAAGCATAACTCAGAAACGAACAGTCGGATAAACACCAAACTTGGTATTTAGGTTCAGTATCTTCCAGAGATGCGACACGAAGGTTTTCAAAAAAATCCCGCCACCCCAGACTACCCTTTACATGGAACATTTTTCGAAAATTTGAATTTTCTCGAAAATGGCTCTAACGATTTTGATTAAAATATCATATGTTTTAAGATATTTTTATGAGCAATGAAATGTATATCTCGAATTTCCTGGAAATGTCTCCAAAAGTATTCTTCATTATGAATGACTTCTGCATAACTGGTATATCATAAGAGATAGACAAAGTTTTACTACACAAACAATGTAGATCGCGTTAAAATACACAACTTGTCATATACATTTTTTTTTGTTGAGTGAACCGTTTTCGAGATATTGCTTGTTATTCCCTTAAATTTTCCAATACTTATACATTTTCTGAAATTCGTTATTCCTTTTTTTTTATGTCTGGACATGCAAAGAGAATGCAGTAGGCCACATAGCAACCAGCGCATAAAATATTTGACTATCGCTTAAAACCTACCATATTCCCCTTGCAGCTACAACAAAATTAGCAATAAGATTGACATCTCGATATCTCAATTAACATGAAGCATATGGAGAGTAAGCGTTTGTAAGAATAGTTTGTACAAGAGTAGAGAAAGTCATGTGAGTGTAACACATCAGATTTTTTGTCCTAGTAATGCAAAGAGAATGGAATACTCCACATAGAAAGCAGCTCTTAATATATTTGACTATCGCTTAAAGCGTAGCAATTCCCCTTGCATCTACAAAAAAAATAGCAATAAGATTAATATCTCGATATCTCGATTAATATGAAGCATATGGAGAAAAAGCGTTTGGTTTACCAGTTATGCAAAAGTCGTTCACAATGAACAATACTTTTGCAGACATTCCCAGAAAATTAAAGATATACGTTTTATTTGTCATGAAAGTATATTAAATATATGATACTTTAATCAAAATCGTTAGAGCCATTTCTGAGAAAATTAAAATTTTCGAAAAATGTTCCATGTAAAGCGTAATCTGGGGTGGGAGGATTTTCTTGAAAACCTTCGTGTCGCATATCTGGATGATATTGAACCTAAATACTAAGTTTGGTGTTTATCCGACTGTTCGTTTCTGAGTTATGCTGTTTACAGACACACACACACACACGGACATGCTTCCAAAAATGCTTTATATGCTTTCAGTGCACCTCAAAACATGTATTTCCTGTGAAGTCTCGGTATCGAATTTGTGGGTGAAATGCAAGACTTCCCCTATTTACTATACGTAGTAGAGAAAGTAAAAATGTATCAAGTACATACCTTGGTAGCAGATAACTTTTAACCATTTTCCTCTCAAACCACTATCACAATGATACATTTTTCACCTTCCTTTTTTTCATTTTTACACAAGAGTAAACCATTGCAAGCCGTGTCCCTCTCTAACAGAATTACAAAACGCTCATAGAACACAATTCAAGAACTTTTAGGTGTAAAAATCGTGGTAAAATGCACGTTTCTCTCGCTTAAGTCAGGCAAATAGACAACCAGCTGAAAAATAATGGTATCTAGCGGGATTCTTAGCAACCATTGCGGACACAACTCGCTATTGAATGAACAGGTCAGTTGTAATGCATTTTGTAGGTCAAGTAAAAAGATCCCTCGGCTCTACCCCTGCGGCTTAGGGCAAAGCAGCACTCCGAACCTTCCGCTTTATTCGGATAGTAAAATTTGGCAGTGAAAATGATCCCATAATGCCTCGGGTTTGTTGCGTATTGCGCGCTAATTATTTATAATGAACAGAGGTTGAAATAGTGATGTTTCTCGTTGTTAACATCATCTGCAACCTCAATTTATGTTAGAATATGCCTTAGAATGTATATACTTGTGTTACGGAATAAAATTGTTATGAATATGTATGTGTATATATTATAGTGATTCCGAGCCATTGATAAATACGGAGTATTACTTTTGAAATTAATGGATTGCAAAACTTAATTGTTTATGAACTATATATATATATCCATTTTACTAAAAAGCATATTTAGAAATTTGGATGTGTTAGCCTAAGTGTGTGGCAATTAAATTGAGTTTTATTTGTGGACGCTCTTTAACTGTTGTGGTCCTTAGCGTCCCATTCTGTATTGGGCATGAAAGACCGGAAATTTTGCTCAGAGGCCTCTTTATCAGGCTTGAGGTTCTTTTACGTGCCGTAAATCTACAACACTGGACCACTGTCTTTATTTCCCTTCCAAAGGAAGCCATGCCAAGGTGTTTTACGCCCGAAAAAATCCATCGGTTTCAATCCTTGACCTTGGGAATTAGAGGCTAGCATGCTAACTATTACACCACAGAGGACGAATAAGTATGTGGCGAATATAATGGAAATTGTTATAGACTTTCATTTTCTCTACATTTTAGTATCCGTTCAAAGTCAAAGTAGGTGCCCTTTTTAGCGTGTAAAATGTTTTCGCTGACGGCAAAAGAATTTTTGAAAAGCAGGCATAAAAATCACTGTATTGCAATCAAAGAAACATTTCCCACTGTTTTTTTTTCAACAGTTATAAGGCGCATGCCAATTGTTAAATTAAATTGAGTTTTATTTATGAACGCTCTTTAACTACTTTGGTCCTTAGCGTCCTATTCTATATTGGGCGTGAAAGACCGGAAATTTTGCTCAGAGGTCTCTTTATCGGGCTTGAGGTTCTTTTACGTGCCGTAAATCTATGACACGGGACCATCGGCTTTACTTCCCTTCCGAAGTAAGCCATGTTAAGAATTTTACGCCCGGCCCTCCGCCGGGTTTGGACACCAACTTCGGGAACTAGAGGCTAGCATGGTACCCTAGACCACGGAGGACGGCACATGCGAATTGTAATTATCCAATTTCTAGATAGGGAAAAAGGGTTTGAAATGGCATACCATTTTAATGTTTGTATTTTTCTTCTGATATATAACGTGGAATTTTTATTTTTTGGTTCGGTACCTTAACATAATAACTTCACAAAGAAGACCAGAAATGATAAATTATAGTATACAATTAAAAAGTAAATATTTTATAGGGTACCGATGTGTTATTTTATTCCTACTATGCGAGTAAAATGACACAGTTTCAGCATACACAGAAGAAAAGTGAAAATGCTGAACAAAAAACTTTAAAATGTGTTAAGGAGCTCCTTATTTAAAAGATTGCATAAAAAGATCACACAAAACGTTTAGCCCTCGCAGAAACACCAGCACAATTACAATGAGCCCACGTTTTACATCTACACACTTTATCCATGATTCCCTTCGAATGCGAGAAAGGTTCATTGCAGTAAGTACAAACATAATCAGCATCATCTTCTTCTTCATTTGCACAGGGATCTGAGTTAAAGGCTTCTGCACTGCTGAGCTCTATTCTGTTCCGAGCTTGTCTAGATGATCGCCGTTCCCCAGCTAATTTGTTCTGGTGCTCTTTCTCTTCTAGAATTTTTATCTTGGGACTGCCGTTCAGAGACCTGTAGAAATCTGAGTAATTTTACACTCCCTTGGAAGGTATGATTTTGCTGAAGGAACTGCGGAAAGTTCAGCCGACTGATATTTTTAGTACTTTGTCTGCTTTGTGTGTCTGAAAAATGATTGTGCGAGCAGGTTCCTCTTCAGGTGGTGAAATGACCTGTATAGCACATGAGCATCCCGGAAGATTTTCCTCTTCACTTGTGGGAACAGGCGTTTAAATAGCCTGTACAGGGTGCGAAAATCCTGGAAGATTTTCCTCTTGATTTATGGCAGAATGTTCCTCTTCAGGTGTTGAAATGGCGTGTACAGCATCCAAAAATTCTGGCATACTTTTCTTTTGCTTTGTGGCAGCAGGTTCCTCCTCAGGTATTGAAATGTCCATGTGAACATTCTGGGAAAGTTATCTCTTGACATTTATTGTTCAGTCTAGTGGTAGGTATGTGAAACTTGTTCAGACTCTACAGGCTTAGGCCAGTCTGTTGTCTGAGTCGGAGCAAAGAGATATTTTTCAATAATGTCAGGGCTCAATGGCCAGATTCGTGTCTTAGCAAATCCGCTATTAGCATTAGTAAAGAGTTTACTGATTTGGACTGAGTGGCTATTCGCCCGGGGTGGATTTTCAAACACTGATGTTTCCTGACTATAATAGGTCTCCATGGGACTATAAAATGACACATCTAGTAGTTGAAGTCGTTGAGTGCAGTGGGGCGGTAAGCAAACTAGAAAAATTCCATTTTCTTTGACTCATTTCAGCACCTCATCATGTTTATGGCTCGAGAGATCATCAACAATGAGCAACATGTTATTCTGTTTGGATGACTTAACAAAAGTAATAAAATAATGCAGGCCACTCGAGAAGAACCACACCAGGCATCCATCCAGCTTCCTGAGCAATTTATAAAGTTCCCATGGGTGCTCCATCGACTAATTCGTGTTTCCAGTTTTTCCTGGGGAAGATTAAAGCCTGTTGGACAAAGTTCCCTGTAGTTTTTATACACAGAAACCATTGTAGCATGCATCCCCTCTCAGTGCTTTTAAGTATCCCCATTTGCTTTTTCAGTCTTAGCAAACACGTCTTTATGATTCTGTACAGTTGAAAGAGCAGACTCGTCCACGTTATAAATTCTTGCAGGTGAAACTCCTTCTTCATTGAGAATATCTCCATATACCTTCAAAAATTCCATCGACTTGGGGTTTATTGAACTCCATCGCACGAGCCTCAGAAGTAGCTTCTGGCTTCCACAAGTCTGGACTGCATTTCCGAAATCTTTTAGCCAGTCCCAGCCGATCATTTCCTTCTCTTAATTAAATCTGTTGGGTATAGCATTTGCTTCTGCAACTTGATATGTCAGTCTCATTACTTCTGTGCATATTATATAAAAAGACGAGACTCAAGCAGTTTTAAATGGCTGATTATTTCCTGCGCCAGTACTTTTTAAAATGTGGCTTGAAACCTGCCTAATCCTTTAGTAACACCAACAATTTGTTTGTTTTGATTTCTGGCACACCTTCTTAAAGTTGCCTGCGGTACGCCAAATTGTTTGGCTGCTCTTAACTAGCCCATTTCTTCGTTGTTTACAGCGTCCATTCCTCTTTCGTGACTTGTTCGGCCCATGACTGGCGTGTAGTCTTTCTGAGGTAAGTCCCAACCATTTGCAAACCAACAGCGCTTATCATAAGAATTGGATTTCAACCTCTATAGTCAGAGTTCTATTACTGCTACTCAAACATATTTTTAAACATGTAAGAAGAACGGCACTGAATTTTCTTAGACCAATTTATAGGGGTAAAATGACACACTATGTCGCTTTATCCTTTCTCATGGTATGTCATGTTACCCGACAGTGCAGCTTTTTACAAAAAAAGAGGTTATGCGTAGAACAACGAAGCGATTAGATTTATAACTAATACCATTAGAAGCTGTAATAACAGTCTAGTATTAGGTGTTATATTTACAATAAAAGGAACTTACCACTAACAGTGATGCGGCATCTAAAATGGAACACACAGAAATCCCGGCAACCTTCTTTTCAAGTTTTATTTACTGGCATTTAACACGTTTGCTGTGCATGCCCGCCATCTACAGAGTATCAAGTTAGCAAACTTTTGAATACGTTAGTGCATTCAAACTAAAGGACACTAGCGCATTTGCGAGAAATGCCCAATATGTCGTTTTATCCGAATACTAGCTGAAATACTCGGCGTTGCCCGTGGTTTGACGGTTTATGTCTACAACATTTAGCCTTAGCTTGCACTTACCCAACAGCCTTGCGTTTCTTTGGAGGCATTTAAAAATTTTACACAAAATACTTAAACAAAAAATTGATTAAAACTCCCAGGACTGTATAAAGAAGAAAACATAAAAATACTGAAGAAAATACTATGAAAAAGCACGGCTGGACAACCTTAAGCACCACAGTTTGTAATGATGATTTCTCGTGAATGCAGTTAAGTGAGTTCAACGTTGTCACATTTGGGCTTCCTCGTTGTTATTCATAGAGAAAATTTCGAGTGAAAAGAAATAATAGCAGTTTAAGTGACATTAACATGACTTGTTCATTCCCAGTAACTAACATACACAAAACTGCTAAGAAAACACACGAAACAAAATGAAGGCCAAAATTAATATATCAAGGAAAGAAGAATAGCAATAAGAAGACTGGTTTGATGCTGTTGTCCATCTCAACTGTCACTTGGTTTATGTTTTTCTGCTTATCAAATTTCCCACAAAGAAAGAAACCCGCTGCTTACAAAATATAAGAAACTAATATCCAAATATCGGAGTATGATCGCAGAAAGTGTGGATATTATCTTCTACTTATTTATTGCTCCTAGGTTAGCAATGTTTGAGCAACATAGATACTTTTGTGGTGAATGCGATTATGTTGAATACTTTTGTGTTACCTATTTTATAACTGTACACAATAAATAATCCTATGAAGATAAAGAAGAAGTGTCGGTTTGATGCTGTTGCTTTAATCATAAGTGGGACAGGTGTAATTATTCATTTGACTGTGTTATTCCTCGTGATCACTGCCAGAGAGGAGCTCAACGAATATGTGAACCGCTGTTCCTTTGTTATTTTGTGAGGCCGTGAAAGCCTAAGCAATTATTCTTATGCTGTTACTGTTCGGCCTAATACGCATATTGTTAAGAAAGATAAGGCTGGTTCACAACCGTCGTCCTCCGTGGTGTAGTAGTTACTTTGCTAACCTCTAGTTCCCGAGATCGCGGGTTCAAACCCGGCGGAGGGCAATGAATTTTTTGGGCGTAAAAATCCTTAGTATGACTTTCTTCGGAAGGGTAGTAAAGTCGGTGGTCCCGTGTCGTGGATTTACGGCACGTAAAAGAGCCTCAAGCCTGATAAAGAGGCCTCTGAGCAAAATTGCCGGTCTTTCACGTCCAATATAGAATGGGGCGCTAAGGACCATAGTAGTTAAAGAGCGTCCATAAATAAATTTGTTTTTGGTTCACAACCAACAAGAACGGTAACCAGAACGAGAACGACAAAGCTGAAATGCATGTATTCAAATGGGAGCGTTCACAATCGACGGGAAGCATTCCCGGACCCCGGGAACGGGAAAAAAGACTTGCTCAAGCTTTAACTTTCTCGTTCTTGGGCACGGCATATTAGATTCATATTGTGGATATTCACTGTAGAGTTTATTCTAGGCGGCCGTGTCATTAAACAGCCGGTTTCTCTCTGTAGTCACAAGCTGGAAACATGAAAGTGGAAGAAATTAGTAGTAAATGTGCTTCCTAACCTTGGATACTGACACCAACAGATCCACTAAACGTTGGTTCTTCTAGTGAAAGTGCCTTCTGTGGTTTGTTTATATGCAACTCAAAACTGAAAATTGCCTCAGAAACAATGGCAAAAGCTACAAAGAACAGCAAAGACAGTGGAGATTAACAAAAAAGAAACCTTTAAATAAAGGAATGAAAGCTTGGTATCACTAGAGGTATAGGAAATGTAATGGATGTGCATTTAGACAAATACCATTCAGTACCAATACAGGAAACTCGAACGATTATGTTATCATCCGAGTTAGGGAATTACACACGATAGTAACATCATCTAGCGTAGTGGGGCTGAACTACAGATATCAGCTGATTTTATCTCATTGGGAATGATGCTGAGATACACGTATTGATTTCTATTAAAATCTGAATAAATACGCCAATTTATTCATTTTCTTTTCAATCAAGCTTACAAACTAGGATACAAGTTTTTATATTTCAAGTGTGGATTGAGTTAAGCTTTACAGGTCACAATATAATTCTTTATATTAACCTTCATTTAGGCCACCGTTATTAGAAAGAGTATCATCTCCAATAATTATAAAATATGCTTTAAAGCTCAATTGTTGATCTATCATAGTGAAAGGGGATATATCATACATATTATACATTGTACATTTGAAAGGGGATATAACATACATATTATACATTGCACATATGAAAGGGGAATCATACACATAAGAATTGTATAGCAATGATTTAATTCACTGAATGTTAAAACATTCAACATGTAACTTTGTACAGAGGTATTTGTAAGTAACGGGCGCTAGCTAATTGAATGGGAATTCCTGGAACTCATAACGACCGTGCCTCGCACAGAGCGGTATGACGCTACATGATGGCGCTGAAGCGCAAGGTTCTGAAACCTAATATTTTCATACATGCTTGGGTAACGCGGCCTGAGGACCAATGGGAAGCATCGTTACAGTTTCAAACGTAGAAGATAGCGTGGGTAAGCCACCCTATATAAGACCAGATTTTGCCGAGCGGGCACTCTTACTTATTACCAGGTCAGCGCAACAACAAGGTACGCCAACGCAAGGTGCTATAGATGCACGTGGGTGCATATAAGGGTGGGGGATGCGTGTGAAGATAGATAGGCTCCTGATAAATATTCAAGCGGTGGGATAAAGTAAATGGGAAAAGCTAGCTGCCCACGTTTATTTAAATAATGGAATAAACATCAATTATAAAGGGAAAACTTGCAGTGTATTTTTTAACTTGCCTCACCCACTAGAACCTGACGTAAAAGAGATTTAGCAATTAGGTAGGAATGGAATACTCAACTACCGACGAGCATCACTAGCCGAGGAAGAAGAATACTACAACAGCACGCTGCAAGAGTCGACCACCATTTACCGCTACAAATGGCGCCCAACCATTTCCCGTTACAATAGGTTTTGCGGTGCTGCCAAACAAAATCTAATTTTAACACAATTGCTTTGTGCTGAAAATCCGTATTTCATAGAAAAGCCGATTTTGATCCAGAGAATCTGCCAAAGCTTAGAAAGGCTGAAAGTGATCGTGTGTACCGTTCAAATCATGGTTAAGACACGAGACTTTGAGCTTTTACTTTACTCCACTCCTCAGCAGTCTGCAAAAGTTTCCGAATGAAATGCTGTTACGCCTTCATTCTATATTAATTTTGCAATTCCCTCTAAGCTAAGACCAGCATTGCCAGCATAGCATAATTTGACAATAATTATATACAAATATTTATTTGAACAAACAGATGCCGTTTTCCATATTGTACTTCATTGGTTTTAATTCGAAAGAGCGTTGCAAATTACCTTAAAGATGTAATTGAGTTCGTGGTGCACCGCTCATTTCTTTTTACTTTCTCTACTACGTATAGTAAGTAGGGGAAGTATTGTATTCCATCCAAAAATTCGATACCGAGATTTCATTGGAAATATATGTTTTGAGGCCCCTGAATAAAAAATCTGATGTGTTACACTCACATGACTTTCTCTACTCTTGTACAAACTATTCTTACAAACGCTTATTCTCCATCTACTTCATGTTAATCGAGATAAACATTTGCAGACTCTATCTTATTGCTAATTTTCTTGTAGATGTAAGGGGAAAATATATTTACAAGGGCAATATAGAAAAACAGTAGCCTTTAAGCACATACATATCTCTTAATAGCTGATTGCTAGGTGCAGCACCATTCCCTTTGCCACATATTATAACTCTTTGCATATCCAAGACAAAAAAATGAATAACGAATTCCCATTTTAGAAAATAAGTATTGACAAATTTAAAGGAATAACAAGCAATATCTCGAAAATGGTTCACTCAACAAAAAAATGTATATGACAAATTCTGTATTTTAACGCGATCTACAATTTTTTGTGTAGTAAAATGTTGTCTATCTCTTATGGTTTACGAGTTATGCAAAAGTCGTTCACAATAAAGAATACTTTTGGAGACATTCACAGGAAATTCAAGATATACATTTTGTTTGTCATAAAAATATCTTAAACATATGATATTTTAATCAAAATCGTTAGAGCCATTTTTGAGAAAATTAAAATTTTCGAAAAATCTTCCATGTAAAGGGTACTCTGGGGTGGGGGGATTTTCTTGAAAACCTTCGTGTCGCATCCTTGGAAGATACTGAACCCAAATACCAAGTTTGGTGTTTATCCGACTGTTCGTTTCTGAGTTATGCTGTTCACAGACACACACACAGACACACACACACACACACACACACACACACACACGGACATGTTTCCAAAAATGCTTTTTTTGGATTAAGGGGGTCTCAAAACATGTATTTCCGGTGAAATCTCGGTATCGAATTTTTGGGTGGAATACAATACTTCCCCTACTTACTATTCGTAGTAGAGAAAGTAAAAAAGGCATTTTTGGAAATATGTCCGTGTGTGTCTGTGAACAGCATAACTCAGAAACGAACAGTCGGATAAACATCAAACTTGGTATTTAGGTTCAGTATCTTCCAGAGATGCGACACGAAGGTTTTCAAGAAAATCCCCCATCCCAGAATGCCCTTTACATGGAATATTTTTCGAAAATTTTAATTTTCTCAAAAATGACTCTAACAATTTTGATTAAAATATCATATGTTTAAGATATTTTCATGACAAATGAAATGTATATATCGAATTTTCTGGGAATGTCTCCAAAAGCATTCTTCATTGTGAACGACTTTTGTATAACTGGTAAACCATAAGAGATAGACAAACTTATACTACACAAAAAATGTAGATCGCGTTAAAATACACAATTTATGTCATATACATTTTTTGTTGTTGAGTGAACCATTTTCGAGATATTGCTTGTTATTCCCTTGAATGTTCCAATACTTATACTTTTTCTCAAATGGGAATTCGTTATTCTTTCTTTCTTTTTTTTTTTTTTTTTTTTTTGGTTCTGGTAATGCAAAGAGAATAGAATACTCGACATAGCAACCAGCTTTTAAAATATTTGACTATCGCTTAAAGCCTACCAATTTGCCCTTGCATCTACAAGAAAATTAGCAATAAGATTAACATGAAAGCAGATGGAGAATAAGCATTTGTAAAAATAGTTTGTACAAGAGTAGAAAAACTCATGTGAGTGTAACACATCAGAATTTTTATGTATGACTGTCGGCAACTACTTCAGACAATAATCATTTGCTTCTATTGTTCAGAATCAATTTTGACATATACATACCACTGGAATAAGTTTCCCAACACCCCGAATAAAAGCGATTGATCTTCTGATGTCTGTGGCACCCTATATTATAGAATAAAGACAATTCTCTGTCAGGAAAGAAAATTATAAATTATTTGAACAAAAGTAATATAATTAACATAAAACCTCATTAATGGTTAATATAAACTTTCACTTGATATTACTGTATGAACGTTGAGAACTGAGAAATAACATTCTGTGAGCATAACTATTTTTACCCCTTCCTGAAAAATCTGTATTTTTTCATTAATAAGGATATGTGTAAATAATTTTTCTTTTTTTTGGTATATTTTCATACTACATCTTTATATTTGTAGTTTAACGAAACGTAAGCTTGTGGAAAGGGTACTGGCTGTATGTTTCAAAACAATAAGTACTTAAGGGGGCATATACGTCAGAAGTCACTAATGATTTTTAAAAAAAATTGCCATTAGCTCATTTAAGGTATGTTTTTGAAATTTTGCACACGTCTTACCCATAAAATGTATGTAAAAACCATTATGGTGAATTTTCCTTATACAGGTTGGGCAATGCATTAAAACTAAGAAATGAAAGAATGATTAGAAATTGTTCCTTTATCGCTGAAATTTGTGAAGCAATTCATCTGAAGTTTTGACTGAATTACTGTTATCTGTTGGTAACTTTTGACCTCTAAAAGATTTTTGTGTGAAATAAATACTAAAATAGTAATTAATTATGTTAATGTTTTACATGTTTGGCATAATCTCAGTGTATAGAGCTAGCATAAACCTAATGCTGATGCTACAAGTAACTTCTCTTTAGAGGACAAGCTTCAACATAAGTTATAAAGGCTTCATAAAAGTTTCATAGCCATATTGCTGAAGGTTGCTGAGAAAAAGGAACATATACTATGAAAAATGTAAGTTGCAGAAATGAGTAGTTTAAGTTTTTTTCAAGTAAATCCACAAAAAAATCCTTACTTTCAGAAATTAGCAATGCTCAGTGATTACCATATGCATATTCCTCATCATCTTCTTGATTCTTTCTTGTGTCCCTCTTCTTCTGCCTTCTTTCCTGATGCAGTTTGAGGAGATTTGGCTCTGGTTTCACTAACCACTTCCGATCCATGCAGTTAAATATTTGTATTGTGTACACTCCAGGTTCCATTCCAGCTTTGTATAAAACCTTAATTCTTCCATATTTCCTTCATTATAATATAGCCCAGCAATATTCAGCACTTTTAGATCACAAAACGTGATTTTAGGGCACCTAAACCATACTAAATTGTTAAAACTTTCATTATTATTATTCTGCACTTTACCATGCATACAGTTTTGCAAAAGTTCAGTATGTGACAAAGCTTTAAATGTTGGCTTTATTTCATTTAACACTGCCTCTGGGAGTGAATGCTTGTGTATATAGCTGCTGCTGTCAATATTGTATTTCACTATCATTCTTTGGGGCACAATTGGTGCATAGGTTTCTGTTCGCTTGACAGTTTGTGAAAGTAAATGGTCCAAATTGCTTTCCTCATATTCTCTACACTGGAATTTTCTCTTATAGCTTTTCCTAGTAAACCTGCAGAGGTTCTGTTTCCTTTGTAGTCAGTCTTCCTCTACCTCCTAAACTTTTTCCATCATCCCAGAGAGCACCCCTTTTCTCCTTCAGCAGTCGATGAAGTCTTCCACCAACCCTTTTCTGAATGTGTCCATACATTCCAGTTTTTCAACTGAATAGTGATAAGGATTTTCATCCAAGACATGCTTGTAGGATGAAGAGTCACCATCCCCAAGATATTTTGTGTACCTTACTCTATATTGACTTTGAGATCTGCAAAACATGCCACCACTTGAAGCATCATAGTTTTTGCTGGAAATTAATTTATGTTTTTTCAGCCCACTCCTCTGCTGCTGGACCTGCCAAGGAGTTTCTCACTGCACATTCATAGCAATACTTGGATTTAAATGGCAATGTCCAATATTTTGCTACTGTCAACATTTATTACTGAAGCTACCCCAAACAGGTAGCATCAACCGAAACACACAAATCTGTGGACCCATCACTTAATTCTTCTTTCTCTTCTCTTTCCTTTACTAGTTCATCTACTGCAGCTTTCATACTTTCCTTCGCAGCAGTACATTATATTACAAATGTGTTTGTTTACATCATTAAATCTTAGAGTAGGTGGAGGTATGTTTATCATTCCACGAAAGATATTTGCACCTTCTCTGCCCTTTCCCAAGCCCCTCATTCCACATGATTATCTAAAACTACGTTCATAAATACCTTCTGGCCCTTCTTGGATGAAGCGAATGAAAATTCAAAACTGCAGCTCTCACACACAAATTTGAACTCTGTAGCAACACCAACTTTGCTTGTTTCCATCATTTTGACACACTGAGTAGCAATTTGAGCAGGCACATGATATGTTTATTTCATTGCATAATAAGTTTGGATCTATAGGTCCTAGCCCTGACATTGATATATCTTCATTGGATACACTGGTATCCAGACATTGCAGATCAGAATCAACTCTAGAAGATGAAGCTGATAGATTATGTTGTTTTAGTTTGTCTGCTACTGATTGTTTCTGTTTTTTAAACCGGCTTCCATGAACTTTTATCATTTCATACACTCTATTTGATCTTGGCATTGTAAAGACTAACACAACTATTGTGAAATACACTATTCAGCAGAAAGCTTATTTTAAAAAAATCAACACTTTAATTCCACCTTAACAAAAACATGTGCTCTACAGACTGTGCTCTTGTGTAGCCTCCTGGTGGAAGAAGGATGTATTATATAATATAGAGACATAGGGAAAATAATATTGGAGCAGAATTGCCCATAGAGATTCATTGTACCAAAATAAAATTATGCAACCAGCAGAGTTCATTTCACTAAAAAGTGGGCATGGCAGCATCAGCGCACTAGTACGATGTATTTTATTGTTTTAATGCATTAAGAGTTTGGAATATAATGTTAAAATTTACGGGGAATGCGGAAACATCATGAATGTTCAAAAATTAACAAATTTAAAAAAATGCTGACCTTACCACTTACATCCCCTTTAGAAAATCGAAAGAAAGAAAGAAAGAAAGAAAGAAACGGCATTCCTTTGCTAACTATATACTTCTGGCAATAAAATGCCGTACACACTTTCCCATCCTTGAAGGTTCTCATACTCAGCTCCGAGATGGCGAAGAGGAAGCACTGTAGAGTCGCCGAGCCTGCTAAGGCAGCAATTTCTTCTCCCCCGGCATCCGCCGAGGAGAAATCGTCGCAGCCGCCGCAGCCCAGGGCAACCTACGCCTTGACCGCCGCTTCACCGCCATCCACCGCAGCTTTACCGCGACTGCGCCGCCACCTTCACCGGAATCCCGATCCTGGGAGCTTCCCAGTCAGCGCAGATCCAGCCTGTGCCTCATGGGAGGTGCAGCGCTGTTATCAGAGTAATCCCGAGGGACCTGACAGCCAGGTTGCTCATTAGCGCAGCACACCAGCAGTGGCCTACAGCAATGAAGGCCACTAGGATCTTCGGATTACAGGGACCCACGTCGCTCGTCGGGATGGAGTTTGCAGACCCTGGCGACTACGAAGCGGCCTTGAGGATTGGGCCTGCTTATGTTAGGGCGCTGTTTACGCATCGAGGCCAGCCGAGTGGAACGCCAGGTGCCCTGCCGGTGCTGTTGTGTCTACGGGCACAACGAGACATCCTGCTCAGCGGAACCTACGCCGCCGCCTCTGTTGTGCAACTTGTGGAAGGTCGACGCACTTTACCCGCAAAGCGCTCTGCCCCCTGCATCCTCGAAGGAAGGCAACGCTGAAGCCGCCACCACCAACATCTCAGCCATCGACTGCTCCACATACGCCGACACCAGCACCATCACCAGCGCCGATCATCACCGAGGAAGTCTAGGGCCTACTCGACGCCGTTCAGGATCACTACACGGAGTTCCTGAACGTGTCGGCGAAGCTGACAGCTTTGGAGGAATTCATCATAGAACTTCAAGCCACGTCAGCTGCTCTGCAAGTTTTTCTAGATGGGCAATTTGACACCATCTCATCCAGAATCAACACAATCGATGACTCCATCAGGAACTCATCTTCAGCTTCAGACACGACATAGCAACACTCCACTCCACTCTCAGATCTCTGGCAGCACAACAGCATCAACTCAGAACCCACTTCCAGCAGCCATCCGCAAAAGCGGAGACCTAAAGTAATCACCGAAGGCCGCCGGCCAGATCCAAGTTCGTCGAAGAGTACCTGAACCGGGTAATTCAGTGACAACGTTCAAACAATCAAATTCAACTTCAGCATCCCTCTCCTACACATCTACCACATAAATTCCCTTCTAAATCCCCGCCATACCCACTAGTGTTGCAGCTAGATTTCATGGCTGCACCCTAGTTACTACCTTTACCCGCTCCCATCCATAGGGCGGCAGCCAATAGCTTTCACGTACTAACGCGGGTGCTATGCGGGACCGCGCAACCATCACATTGTATTCCACTCTTTCTTCTACTATCCATTTTCTTTCCGGTGGAGAGTTTTTAGTGGGTATGCCGACGCTTGATGAGTCCCACACTCTCAGTCCCGACTCCCATCGGGGCTGAAGTTAGTGATTAAATCATTTTCTCCTCCACTCCAAAAAAAGGAAAAGAAAAAGCCTGCGGCAGTGCTGCGCTAGTGCACCATGTCCACGCTTTTTCGGCCGATTTTCCGGTATTGGTACTGAATTGTATGTCATTTAAATAATGCTTACTCTATCGAATTTTGAACGTTGGCTAATCAGCATTATTTTGGCTGAATTGGAAACAGGTGAAACAATACCACGTGATCAGATGTTAAATAAGGCAGTCTACCAGGGAATCTTAGTGCATTTGAGGTATGCTATGTGCAGGAAGAGGCTTGAATTGTGGAAAAACCAGACTTGGATGCTGCATCATGACAATGCGCTGCCTCATGCGTCGCTCGTTGTCCGCAGCTATCTGACGAAACATCACACCCCAGTCTGAAAGGACGTCGTTTCCAAACCATAGAGGAGATTCAGGAAAATACGTCAAGAGACCTGCGCACCATCCCAGAAAATGCGTTTCAAGCTTTCCAAAAATGGAAGAAACTTTGGGAATGGTGTATTGCCAGTACAGCGGACTACTTTGAGAGGGACAGTGCTTACAATGTCGTACAATGAGTAATAAAGGTGTTATAGCAAAAGTTCGGTTTTTTTAACACGTCTCGTACGTAGAAATAAATGGATAGCTAAGGTCGTGTATCTATGTTGTGTAGGGCTTGGATGTCACGAGATGGTCTAGTTGTGTTGTGGCAACGTGATGGTACATTACATATCCATCCTCGAAAACGTCATGGTTCCTTCTGTATGGGCTAAATATCCTGATGGAATGACTGAAATTCCAGCAGGATAACCATCCTGTCCACACAAGTCAATAGGTTTCAAACTGGTTCTTACAAAGGCAAGATATCAGATTGATTGGCCTCTTTGCTGACCAGATTTTAATTCTATTGAAAATATGTGGGCAGAGGTGAAGAACGTTTTGCAGTTAAATTGGCCTGCAACACAATAGAGGTTTTGTGGGATCAAATACAGGATGCTTGGGAGGAAGTACCCTTTGTGAAAATTTGATATCACCCATGTCCCATAGAATGAGGGCAGTAATAGTTGCAGAGGGTTTGCACACCAGATATTAAGTTAATGTCTATTTTTATTTGATTATTCATTTAGGAATATAAGATTTACTTATTTCATATTTAGTTTGAAAACGAAAAGAATGTACTTCAGTTTTTATGTGTGAGCATAAATGCCTTGTCAAATTTGCCTTAGCAATTGGAAATTGTATTATAATATGCATAATGAACACTGCTTTTTCTGCACAAAAAAATTATGCTCAGGATACGAACCTCGTTAGGTCTCATTGTTACGTACCTGCTTATAACCGTTTGGCTGTCAGTACACATTCAATTAGGGTTGGGACAGTATATGAAAGGCAGCAATAGAACGAAGCTAAAGGCACGCATCCTGAGAACACCATTGTGAACCGCGCGCGGAAACGATTTGGTCTTCGATAAATATACGCTTCAAGAGTGTGGTTTTTTCTTAAGATGTACATAATCCTTTAGATAACAGAAGCTGAAAGAAAAGATTATTTTGTTCTTTGTGTAACATCGCTCTTGTGACTGTAAGTCTGGTCGGTTATAGTTGCCCAAGGTCTGAATTTTTGAAGACAATACAAGAGAAGGAGATAGGGGAAGATGAAAACGAGAAGAAAAGAAACCACAATCTATATTATAAGCTGTGTTCATTCGATTTCGAATTTATAAAACTGTAAGGATGATTATAATCCACAAAGTTTTAGGGAGGGCCCGGCCTTTCTGGCACATATGCCCCTGCACTTAATATCGGTGAATATTTTGTTGTGAAAATAACACATTAACTGAAGCAATGAAAGAAGCTGTTTTTGCACAAAGATGTAATCTTTACCCTAATATAATGGAACATGATAGAAAAACATAGTAATCTTACCTGTGATCATAATCTTTGGTGCAATGTCATTGTTTTATGACTGTTACAACACAGCCAACGATTTATGTCTTTGGAGTGACTGAAGGATTAGGAATGAACAGTAATAGTGCTGGAGAACACTAGGTAAAACAACCAAAAGCAGCTCTGGAGTCAACACTGAGATTAATTCTATAGTGCTTCATATGGAAGAAAACTACCTTTGTGCATGACAAATGTCATTTTTTGCTGAGCGCAGGGAACGCTGCAGCCTCACAGTCTAGCTTAGAAGGGGGGACTGACTCTCAGTCTCCTGATCTTGATGAGACTGTAGAAATATGCAATCAACCTATAACAAAAGCTCCACCTACAAAACCTCAAAAGCATTTGGAGTCATATTTAATAATCTATTTGCAAGTTCTCTCTTGAGCTTCTGTTGCTGAACCTAATGAAGACAATTTATTTTTCAACTGTGCGATTACTACAATTAAAATGATGTTTAAATCAGAACATTTTCTATTCACATCCTCCTCCTCCTCACACCGCTGTTCACCATGCAACTCTCCAACATCCTTATTTTCTTTGTAACCTAATCATATGCAATCAGCATCTCAAACAAGTTCGGTATCAACAGCTTTGCTGACCACCAATGTTCAAGATAATTTCTCTTCTCTTGAAAGCAACAATACAAGAGATTCTACAGATTTGTTTCTACTGAATTTGCCACATACATATGTCTGCATTACTTCCATTTTATTTTCAATCTATAACTGCTTCTCAATGTTTTAATGTATTTGACTCTACTTAAGTTGTAAATTTTCAATTTATTTTCCATTTATGACTCGTATCATTCTGAAAACAAAGATGAGCTTACAAAAATATAAATTTTAAAAATTATATTTCTATTGTGGAACTTACCTTAATGTAAAAGTTAACATTTCCATGAATGGTATATCAAGCCTCATTAGTGGCTTCGGCTTTGATTTAGCATTGATTTTTGCCTCAAACTCGTCGAATGACTTGATACTCATTCGGAAGTAATTGAAAATGTTAATCTCATCATATCTTATATCAATGAATATTGAGATTTACTTTTAAGAAGCCAACAGGAGAGAAATGGATGAATCCAGTACTTCCTATTTGGCATTTGTTTCTTTATAAATGTATTAAACATTAAATAAACAAACACTGCACGTTTTTCCTTTCTGTTTCCACTGTGTTCTGAAAGCAGACTGAACTGGTGGGCATCGCTTGTATGCACTGAAGATGAATAAAATTACATCTTTTACGAATTTTCAAGCTTAACGTTTTAGTTAGACAATAATGAATTTCTGGACCCCCAATACACTTTACACTTTTTATGTTATACTTTTTCTTTTATTATACATGTTATATGAGTAAAGCACAATAGTTGTACTTCCCTTTTCTTGACAATTCAGAATATTGTTAGATGGACAACATCGCTCGTGTGCACTGGCGACAAATTAGTGTTGCGGAAAGCCTGCTGTGATGTTGCAGCGTGAAAACTCGCTCGTGTGCACCAAAACTCCGAGTTGTTAATAAAAATGCACCAAAAGATGCTCGTGGAATATATCACAATATGTTATTACAAATAACCATGGGAAAATGCAATATTTATGGCTGAGAAAACTTTGCTGAAACCCCACTCATGGTGCTAAACAAGCATTTAATTTGGATGAATCCAGGAAATCCCAGCCAGAGGTGTTGCAACAAGGCAGCATATCCAGTGGCGGCTGGCGATGGAGGACTCTAGGGCGGAGTCTTGCCCATAAACAAACGCCCCGAAAATAAAAAATAAAGACATAATAGGAACAGCAACATCATACGTAATGACAAGGGTTAGGATTTTTAGGTGTCCACCTGTTTTCTTAGGGTAAGTTAAAGCTGCGCAAAAAGATATCACAGTGTGAAATTTTGTTTCTAGTTGTGAAAAAAGGCATTTTTTCTCGCAGCTTTTCCCTTTTTTGGGACCTTTATCCCATTTTCCCCAACCATGACCATAATCCCCATTCCCCCTTTTTTCTTTTAAGTTTCATTCCAATTTATTCTTTAACTTTCAATTAACGTCCCCTCAGCTTGCTGTGTACGGGCGAATAGTAAGCCTACCTCTTTCAGTAAACGCCACGCGGGAATTGAAAGCAATCGAAATAATTGTGTGTTCGACGAAAACCTCTTTCTCTTGCTTTACCGCTATAAAGTAGCCCGCAATAATGCAATTGACAATGAGTGATTCTATCCCACCAGGATCAGTAGCCTGTTGTTCGTGAATGTGAGTTTGTTACTGTGAGAGACGTCATCTGTTTGCGTGGAGGCGAAGGCTGGGTACGCAGAGACGGCAGTAACCTCACCGGCGCAGTTCCGAGAATTATTAAGACTGGGTTCTGCTCGAAACTACTAGAAATCACTGATAGTGAAGTTCCAGCGGGAATGAGAACATTCTGGTAATTGTCGAAGTGTTATAAGAGAAAGTGGACAGCGAATGGGCGCAAGAGTGAGTTGTGTGACAGTCCCATTGTGTTAGCAAGTGAACTAGTGTTAGCTCTCCAAACGAGTGTACTAGTACTAGATTTTACCATGCTGAAGGTGTCCAGTGCTCGATTTATTGTTCTGGTTAAGGAATTCAAACAAGATTTCATATACTGATGGAACTGTTATGCGATGTACTATTTGTGATTCAGGAATTTTGTTAGATGAAAAACACCAGCAATATCGCATCAAACAACACATTTCCAGCTCTAAGCATCAAATGAACAAGACTCTTCAACCAAACAAATCACAGCAACTTCTATTATGAACAGAGTTCAACAGAATTCTTCAAAACGCCAAAATTTTAAGGAATTAAACATTGATTTGTGTGCAGCTCTTACACAAGCAGGAATTCCACTCAATAAGGTGAACCATCCAGCCTTCAAGGGATTTCTTGAAAAATACACAACGATGTCAATGCCCGAAGAGAGTACTTTAAGAAAAATCTGATGTGTTACACTCACATGACTTTCTCTGCTCCTGTACAAACTATTTTTACAAACGCTTATTCTCCATATGCTTCATGTTAATCGAGATATCAAGATGTCAATCTTATTGCTAATTTTCTTGTAGATGCAAGGGGAATATGATAGGTTATAGGCGATAGTCAAATCTTTTAAGCGCTGGTTGCTATGTGGCGCATTCCATTCTCTTTGCATGTCCAGGACATAAAAAAATGAATAACGAATTTGAGAAAAAGTATAAGTATTGGAAAATTTAAGGGAATAACAAGCAATATCTCGAAAATAGTTCACTCATGAAAAAAATTATATGACAAATTATGTATTTTAACGCGATCTACATTTTTTGTGTAGTAAACTTTTGTCTATCTCTTATGGTTTACCAGTTATGCAAAAGTCGTTCACAATGAAGAATACCTTTGGAGACATTCCCAGAAAATTCGAGATATACATTTCATTTATCATGAAAATATCTTAAACATATGATATTTTAATCAAAATCGTTAGAGCCATTTTTGAGTAGATTAAAATTTTCGAAAAGTGTTCCATGTAGAGGGTAATCTGGGGTGGGGGGATTTTCTTGAAAACCTTCGTGTCGCATCTCTGGAAAATACTGAACCTAAATACCAAGTTCGTTTCTGAGTTATGCTGTTCAAAGACACACACACGGACATGTTTCTAAAAATGCTTTTTTTATTCAGGGGGTCTCAAAACATGTATTTCCGGTGAAATCTCGGTATCCAATTTTTGGGTGGAATACAATACTTCCCCTACTTACTATACGTAGTAGAGAAAGTAAAAAACTACATGGAGCCTGTCTATCAAGAAACCATAGAAAGAATCAAGGAGAAAGTGTGTGATTGCGATGTGGGAATCATTGGATGAAACCATAGACTCAATGGAACGAACATTGGTTTTGAACATTTTGGTTTTTCTCTTAGCAGGGGAGAAAGTTAAGTCCATGTTGTTAAAAATGTACGAGCTGCAGAAAGCAATGCTAGTACAGTAATGCAATCCATTATGGACTTCTGCCAAAAACTTTGGCCTACTGATATCGAGTTTGAAAAACTTCTGCTTGTGGTTATGGACCAGGCTCCATACATGGTTTCAGCTGTTAACCAATTGAAACCTTTATTTCCTAACTTGAAGCATGTGACGTGCTTGGCTCACGCCTTTCACAGGGTTTGTGAATCCATAAGGAACGAATATGACATCGCAAATCAATTATCTCTGCCCTGAAGAAGGTTCTACTAAAAGCTCTGAGCTTTGTTGTTTACTACAGGGAAATCACTGGCCTGCCCCTTCCAAATTTCCCGGTCATTACTCGCTGGGGATCTTGGATTGAGTGTGCTGCTATGTTGTGTGAGAATTTTGACAAAATTAAACAGTTTGTGCTTTCTTTGGATCCATCCGACGCAGGTGCAATTTCCAAGGCACAGCAACTTCTGTTACCGGAGAAAATACATATTTGCAGACAGAACTATATTGTGTCCATAGTTACAAGTATCTGCCTGCAGCTATTAAACAATTGGAAGAACAAGGTCTGGAAAAGGAAAAACAATGGGATAATTTTTACTTCCGTGAGGGAGCAGTTAGATGGCTTTATCAAAGACAAACTTGAATCTAGTATTCAGAAGAATCTAGACATTGAGGAATTCGCCACATCTGTAGAGTTGCCATTCCGAGTGAATATAAGGTTTGCCCCACTGGTTTCTGTGGATGTTGAAAGAAGCTTTAGCACTTACAAAGACATTCTATCTCCTAATAGAAACAGACTTACTTTTAAAAATGTGGAGATTCTTAATGTCTTGAAGTACAACAGCTTCATGGTTTTTTTCTGCTTTTGATGAGTGATAATTTGATGTACTTGTTTGTACTTCAATAAATTAGAATAGAGGAAAGAGAAATCGTTGAATTAGTTAAGGAAATGCACAACTGAAATTAACCCAAAATCCCCCAAAAAAAAATAAAATTATGTTCCCAAAAAATTGTCCATTGCTTGTAGTTTTAGAATCCACTTTTATTTTTGACCTAGCGAACGCTTCAGGATCGTTACAAGACTTTTTAAATTCCCTTGTGCATTTGGTTGCTAGCTGTTTATACTTTTAAAACTTCATTTTAAGGCGTTTCTTATTTTCAGCATTTCTGCATATTCAAAATGATGTAGTTTTCATGCATTCATATTGACATTTTATGCTTATTTCAAAAAACCAAATAAATAAAACTGTCATATAATTTTTCTGTGTAATGAAATTTTTTGCGCTACTAATTTTTTAAATAACAATGTATACAAAAAATGAAAAAAAAATCAAATACAAATCTGCAAAACTTTTTTTTTCTCTTAAACTAAGAATGGTAGAAAAAAGTTATATGAGAGATTTGTAGTTCCTTGACATAGAAACAACATAAGATTTAAAAAAATGCATCATGTATTGCATTTCGCATCTACCCATAATTTTATACTTTGAAAATTAATAATTTGAAAACTAATTAAGATTTTGGGTTGAAATTCACAAAAAAAATTATATCTAAAGAAGACTTAGATGTGGTTAAAATTTCAAGCCAATTGAATGGATAGTTTAGAAAATAGCAATTTCAGTTGTTCATCCCCTTAAATAACCCAGCACCTTATTGTCCCTTTTTTCACCTTATTTGAGCACCTTTTCCCTTCCTTTTTCATCTGAAATTTGCACCTAAAAATCCTAACCCTGGTAATGACAGATAAATCTATGCACTCCACGATTGGGTTTACAGATTTTGTTTTGTTTGAAATGTTTTTGCAACGTTCATACAGTGAGCAACGCGAAGATTTTCATTACAGAGTGCATTTTGGATTACATCAAGTCCATCCGGCAATCCTTGCGTTGCTTGGCAGTGTAAGAGGTGAGACGTTTTGAGAGGAAGGCTTCGATTTAAGGCAAGTGGTGTAAAGAGGTTATAGAATATTGGTGGAGTCCGAGGCGATTCGCTATTGGTTATTTCCCCCCGCGGTATTTTTCATATCGAGACGTCCAACTTCAATTTCGCCACCGCAGTAAAGCTATATGAAAAAAAATCTACTCGGTCCTGTCTAAAATTAATTTTATATACACTGATTTTAAACTAAACTGTTAAATTAAAGTGAGATTTTAAAACTTAATTCTTAAATTACGGTGAGATTTACATAATAGAACGATTCATAGCAGAAAAGCTATAATCCCTATAATGCTAAAATGTATGTTGGTAGCTCTTGTTTGCGCGTCACACTGCACTTGCCCAAACGCAGTACGGTCATGCGGTGATTCACACATGTACATGCTGGTTACGTACACTGTTCGGAAGCACGTGTTGTATAGAATACATAACTAATTCCGTCATTTCAGTGTAAGCTCTTGATGGAGACATAAATATAGTTACGTATGTGTACCTTTTAAGCATAGTAATTAGACTCAATGCTGGTGCAAGTACTTTGAGTTTTGCATCTCGATTAGAACTGAAGAAGCTCGAGTCCACAACATCAACGAAAAATACTGTACAAGTGCAGAATTTGTGCAAAAGTAAAAGTGGTTACAGCAGAAAATTTAATTCTTCATTCTATAAATATGCGAACTGGCCTTTATGGATATGAGGTTAAAAATGCGTTTTTCTGTTATACGTGTTTGGTAATGAATGTTGGAGATCCTGCATGTACTACAGTGGGTGTTACAGACATAAAGCATCTAAGTGAAAAAGTTTAAAAGCACAAACTTGGTGACGAACATATAAATACCGGCATCGACTATGAAATGTTAGGTAAAGCACGCCTCAGTCAGACAGCGCATACCGTTTGCAGATAAAGAAACATAATGAAGAAGTGTCAAATAACCGTTATATACTCAGTAAACTGATAAACTGCATAAAGTTTTGCGGTAAATTTGAACTCGCACTCAGAGGACATGATGAAGTAGATACATCTGATAATCCTGGCATTTCCGTGGGTTGGTTAACTTAATGGCTGAGCTGGATAGTAGGTACATTAAAGCAACACATTCAAAAAGCAAATAATAGGGTTTTTCTGAGCTGTCTAAAACCATACAGAACGAATTGTTACATTCTATCTATGCATCCCGTCAGAACCTTATCCGTGAGGAAATATTTAGAGCAGATTATGTAGCAATAGAGGTGGATGAAAGTACAGACATTGCAACACTATCACAATTAGTACTTGTTCGATGCGAGTTGGATGCTAAAATTCATTAAAGGTTTATTACCTATGTAATACCAAATGATCACATAGCTGAGGGAATTATCAATGATATGTTTAGTGAGTTGGAGAAATTGCAAATAAACAAATCTACAAAGAAACTGATTGCTCAAACCTACGGTCGTGAGCGTCAAGCACTCGGGTGTTCAAGCAAGGGTTCTAGCTGTGTACAACAATGCTTACTTTGTACACTGCTATGCACATTAACTAAACTTGATTGTAACGTTATACTACTCAAAATAAGGAAGTGAAAACATTTTTCAGTAATCTTGAAGGGTTCTCTTCGATTTTTACTTTCTCTACTACTATAGTAAGTAGGGGAAGTATTGTATTCCACCCAAAAATTCGATACCGAGATTTCACCGGAAATACATGTTTTGAGACCCCCTGAATAAAAAAACAGTTTTGGAAACATCTCCGTGTGTGTGTCTGTGTGTCTTTGTGTGTGTGTGTGTCTCTCTGTCTGTGAACAGCATAACTCAGAAACGAACAGTCGGATAAACATCAAACTTGGTATTTAGGTTCAGTATCTTCCAAGGATGCGACACGAAGGTTTTCAAGAAAATCCCCCAACCCAGATTACCCTTTACATGGAAGATTTTTCGAAAATTTTAATTTTCTCAAAAATGGCTCTAACGATTTTGATTAAAATATCATATGTTAAAGATATTTTTATGACAAATAAATTGTATATCTTGAATTTCCTGGGAATGTCTCCAAAAGTATTCTTCATTGTGAACGACTTTTGCATAACTGGTAAACCATAAGAGATAGACAAAATTTTACTACACAAAAATGTAGATCGCATTAAAATACACAATTTATGTCATATACATTTTTTTTTGTTGAGTGAACCATTTTCGAGATATTACTTGTTATTCCCTTAAATTTTTCAATACTTATTTTCTCAAATGGGAATTCGTTATTCATTTTTTTGTCTTGGATGTACAAAGAGTATTAATCTGTGGAAAAGGGAATGGTACTGCACCTAGCAACCAGCTATTAAGAGATATGTATGTGCTTAAAGGCTACTGTATTTCCAAATTGCTCTTGTAAATATATATCCCCCTTACATCTACAAGAAAATTAGCAATAAGATAGACTCTGCAAATGTTTATCTCGATTAACATGAAGTAGATGGAGAATAAGCGTTTGTATAAATAGTTTGTACAAGAGTAGAGAAATCATGTGAGTGTAACACATCAGATTTTTTCTAAGTCTTCAAAAAGAATTTCCGTATTCGACGAGGTAGTTATAAAACGAATACCAAATATATATACCGCCACCAGGTGCAATATTAATACTATTTGTACAGAAATGGATATGTGATTGTCTTCAGATTATCGCTGACAATACCAATGATTATTCCACAATCAGGAAAGCAGTTGAGTAGTAATAGTCCCGGATGAGCCAATTGGATTAACGATAATCCTGCCGCTAGGGGCGCTAGTGTCGCCGCGGATTAAGAGCGACGGCGGTAAGTTTGAAAAGCGCCATGAGCGGAAGGATTATCGTTATTGCAATTGGCTCATCCGGGACGAGATAAAAGAATTGAGGATTAGGGAAAGATGAAGGAAAAACAGGAAGTGACGTGGAGGGTTTTGATTGGTAAAAATAAGACGAAATGTGATTGGTTCGTTAATTCGGGTGGAAGATGAAGGAAGGAAGATAAAAGAGTATGGAGGACACGTGATGGAGAGGAGTGGAGCGGCGAGGTGTTGTCTGTGCGGAGGTTGGAACTGAAAGAGGGAAAAGATGGCGAACGAGGGATAAAAAGTATTACAGAAAGTGACGTGTGAAGTTGTGATTGGTGGGAATAAGAAGTGATGTTATTGGTGGAAAGGAACAAATGAAAGTTGTTGATTGGTAAGAATAAGAGAGATTATGATTGGTGGAAAGAAAAAGGTGTGGGAGTGGGGTATGTTGGAGGTGATGGGAAAGGTAAGTTTTCCTACCAACAAGATTTGCAAAAGCCTCTCCAGAACACATCAGCAATTTTTGAACGTTGGATGGTAGTTTTCTTGAGTGGATAGAGATGGGGCGATATGAGACGCGGTGGCGAAAATGAGAACTAAACAATATGGCGGAGACAAGAGGTCTAAGGACGAGGAAATTTCGAGGTTAGTGGTCAACATGGCGGACGCAAGAGGTGGGGGCAAGGAGACGCGGTGGTGAGAATGGGAACTAAAAGAAGATGGCGGAAGCAAGAGCTTAGAAGAGCAGATTTTGAGGTTAAAATAGTGGGAACTAAAAATGGCGGAGGGCCGGCGACAAGGAGATGCGGTGGCCAACGTGAGAACTAAACAAGATGGCGGACGCAAGAGGAGGGTAAGGAGATTTGAGGTTAAGATTTTAGGTTAAAACAGGACGTAAGCATGGGAACGAAATCCAAGATGGCGAAGGCAATGGTGTGGACTAGGAGATGGGAGGCGCGGTGGCGAAAATGGGAACTAAACAAGATGACGAAGACAAAAAGTCTAAGGACGAGGAGATTTCGAGGTTAGTGGTCAACATGGCGGTCGCAAGAGGTGGGGGGCAAGGAGATTTGAGGTTAAGATTTTTAGTTTAAAACAGGACGTAAGAAGGGGAACTAAATCCAAGATGGCGGAGGCAAGGTTGGGACGAGATGTGAGGCGCGGTGGTAAAAATGGGAACTAAACAAGATGGCGGAGGCAGGAAGTTCAGGTTAAAAGTATGAGGTAAACGTGGAGAACTTAAACCAAGATGGCGGTGGCGTAGTGGTGAAAATGGGAACCAAACAAGATGGCGGAGGCAAGAAGTCGAGGGACGAAGAGATTTGAGGTTAGGGTCAACATGCAAAAGATGCCGAACGAAACAGATGGTGACGAGGAGATTTGATGTTGTGAAAACTAAACAAGATGGCGGACGCGCGTGGTGAAGAAGGTTTCACAAAAGAAAAAATAAATATACCTTGATCGAGAATGGAAGCAGCCAAGTAACTAACACGAAAGTTGAAAACACAAAAGAGCACAGAAATATAATGCCTGTGTAAAAAGGAAGGCAGGAAGTGACGTGGCATGTTATGATTGGAGAAAATAAGACGATTTGTGATTGGTGAAAATAAAACGTGATTGGATTGGACAAAGGAATAAATAAGGCGAAGTGAAGGTGATTTGCGGCGGTATTGACGATAGCCGTGATCGTTAACGCATCTGTTGGGATTGAAACCCAGTACCAAAACCCAACACATTAAAACGTTACTCTTTGAACCTTCGTTTTGAATGTGACATCACAACTTCGAATTAAACGTGAACTTTAACGGTATTTTAAATAGGAATGTTGGTGGAATGTGGACTTCTTTTTTACTTTGGGACTCAAACCCGGAACCAGAACACTAAACCATGTATTTCTACCGCAACGCTATTTTAAAATGTGGTGGAATGTGGAGTTTGTAGTTTGGGACTCAAACCCAGTACCAAAACACCAAAGGATATATTCCTACGCCAAGCAGGCCCGAAAAATAATTGTGCGTGTGGTACTTACCTCTTACTGGTGTTGATGCGTCACCAAAAGCGCAGCAGCTTCACGCGACGCGAAAAAATAAAAGCAAACTGTTTTTGAAAATGCTTAACCAGCTTTAAGATCAACCAACATCACTACGCACTGATATACCTAGGTTTTTTTTAAAGCGGTACAGACGCCATTTGCACAGACGTAATTTAACTATACCAAAACCCTGGTACTGGACTATCGTAATGGTCGCTAGCGTACGTAGGAGCAGGGTTCTCATTGCCGGTCGAAAGCGGTCAAAAAAGTGTACGACGCAGGTGTTCACAGTAGCTACTGTCGAAGTCAAACGTCGAGGTGTGAATGAACGAAATCTGTTCTTGCCGGCAATCTAGCTCGGAGATGTGAGGAGCGGTGGCAAAAATGGGAACTAAACAAGATGGCGGAGAGAAGAAGTCAAGAACGAGGGGATTTGAGGTTAGTGGTCAACATGGCAGACGCAAGAGTGGTAATCAGCAGTCGAAGTGCGTCACGATATGGCCGCCGCGATTAAAGGGCTGCAAACTGCGCGATAACTTGAAAAATGACTGTGTGAACGGGTGCTGATTAGAATACATGAATTATACAATAACAACAACAACGAGCGTGATACAACTTAACGCAATAATATGGCAATACGTTTTGGCATAAGTTTTTTGCATTAATTTTATATAATGGATTGCAAAAATGGAAGTTTATATTTGTATTTATGACAATTCCAACTGCAAATTCAGCGCCACTTCATTAGACAGCGGAATATGAGGATCCACAATGAGTGCATTGTTCATGAATGAACTGAATCGCCGCCATTTAGATAGTACATAGTAGGATCCACGGGGCCGGGGACACTGGGTTCCGCGGAACTTCCACCTACCATGGTTTGAGTAGCCATGGAATGATATACCTGGCCGTGCTGTTGTGCAGCGGAAGAAGTGGAGGGGATGGCAAAAGTTGGTTGGAAACTTCGCCCGGCGGCCATGTTGTTGTGGAGGGAGGTGGCTTCCGGCATCTTAACCAGGCTTTTTCCTCCTACCATGCTGTTGCTGATGTTGCGGTTGGCGGCCATATTCGACAGTTTATTGCAATGCGTGCAACAAGGGCACACAGCCACTGCGGAAATACTTAACTTTCCGCGAAAAGCGCTAGTGGGAGTGCAAGCTCAAGCACTATTAGCAACATGTAGCAAGCGTTATAGTTCTGCTCACGTTAGTCTCGGAGAAAACAGTAAAAGAACGATTCTCATGCGCAGCGGAAGCAGCAGCAGTACGTGAATGACCGTGAGAACGGATGCTTGGCGGCCATATTCGACAGTTTATTGCAATGCGTGCAACAAGGGCACACAGCCACTTGTTGCTCGCGTCGAAAGTTTGTGCGTGATTTTTCTCAGATTTTATGCACCGCACAACACAAAATCACTACACACGACACTGATAGTTTTAAATATTTGACACTGATGTTGACGTTGAGGCGGGGCACTGTTTTTTAACTCCACACGCACTTAATAAATCACATAGCCGTGCGGAAATACTTAACTTTCCGCGAAAAGCACTAGTGGGAGTGCAAGCTCAACCACTATTAGCAACATGTAGCAAGCCTTATAGTTCTGCTCACGTTAGTCTCGGAGAAAACAGTAAAAGAACGATTCTCATGCGCAGCGGAAGCAGCAGCAGTACGTGAATGACCGTGTGAACGGATGCTGATGAAGCAGTCGATGTGCGTTACAATATGGCCGCCGCGATTAAAGAGCTGCAAACGGCGCGATAACTTGAAAAATGACCGTGTGAACGGGTGCTGATGGAGCAGCCGATGTGCGTCACAATATGGCCACAGCGATTAAAGAGCTGCAAACTGCGCGATAACTTTAAAAATGGCCGTGCGAACGGATGCTCATCAGCGAGAAAATCTTTTAAATGTGGTTTTATGGTCGATGGTAGGGAAAAGTGCAGCGGTGGATGGATGGTGTGACCGGAAGTGCACCGGAAATGGCTGCGATTACAACTTGGCAAGTTGTGGCGCCAGGATTTTTAATGAGGCATTTAACTCGACGCGCATGCTGAAACTGCGGTTGCGATAAGCGAACTTATAAAAACCCAGTGCCAAGAGCAGCCGGCCGTAGTGAGAAACGGGGGCAATAGTGGATTTTGCTGTAAAATCGTGCTATTTGACGTGATATAAGTTTTAGAGCAATACGCGCACATGTGCGGGTGTCTTCATCGATCGGTATTGACCATCGCCCTAGTGATAGCAGAACATACGCCGCAGCAGTTGTTCCCAGAGTGTTAAAGCGGAGAAAAATAGTTTAAAATAAAAACAAAATAGCAGAAATACACAGCAGCAGCACTTTGCAGGTAAAGAGCGATCGGTGCATTCGGACGATAAGATGGAGCCGCAACCCGGGGAAATCGCGATGACACCTTGCAGCCTACGTTCGAAATTATAGGGCACAAGCAGAGAACGCTGCCAAGGCTTTTTTCCGGCTTTACAGAGTCGCAAATTAGCGTAAACCCGGTCCCCAGAGATGTTAACCCGGAGCAATGAGTATCGCATTTGTTTAACGATATTCTAAACTTTGCGAAAGAGAACCTGTAAGAAAACGAACCCGGATATTTAGGCATATCCATAACAGACGAAAAGGAGGCGTCTTAAGCCTTCAATATGAGCGTGAGGCGCGTAGAGCAATTGAATGCGGATGTCATTGTTCGAAGCATTGAAAAAGTAATGCAAAGTAACCAACAATTCTTGCTAAGCGGTCCTCTTCATGTAACGTTTGTGTGGACCAAGGAGGTCTCGGGTTCGTGCCACCAACCTTGCGATGCCTGTAGCCTTTGTAGCCAACAAAGACAACTTTTGTTTAGCAAGAGCCATTGTTGTAGTTAAAGCCAAAGTGGATCGCGACGTTAAATATAAAACGATGACGCGCTCCCACTATCTGCAAAAATCGAAGGCCGTAGCCTTGTGTGCGAGCATCGGTCAAGGCCACGACAGCTGTACGATAGATGACGTCAGACGCTTTGACGCTGCGTTAAAGGGCTACGCTGTGACGGTGTTTGGCGATCATACGGGGAAGCACGTGCTGTACGCGCCGGATAAGAAATGCGATAAATACATCGACGTCATGCTCCACGTCGGGAACTTTAATGCTATCGTGAACCTTCACAAGTGCTTTAAATGCAAATGGTATTGTCGCCAGTGTCATCATCCCTCGGCACACAAAAAAGAATTTCATAGGTGCGACGCCAGGTGTGCTAAATGCAATCAGCAGTGCGATGCGCGATTTGACGCCTACATACGCTGCGCCGAGTGCAACAGAGATTTTAAGGGACCGACATGCTTTGCAAACTACGCAAAGAAAGGCGTTTTTTACCCAAAGGCGCTGTCGGTGTGCGATGTAGAAAAGGTGTGCACGTCTTGCAATAAGCTCGTGAATGCGACGTACAGAAAAACCGCGCACGAGTGCGGGGAAAAGTACTGCTATCATTGCAAGACACACGTGAATTCTAGCCACATGTGCTATATGCAGCCGTATGCCACAAAGAACAACAGAAACCGGTACGTGTTTATGTTTATCGACTTTGAATGCACGCAAAACATTCCATATACCGGCAAAAAGGACACATACGAGCATGTACCTAACTTGTGCGTGTTGTACCAAGCCTGTACGCTCTGCATCGACGAACGCCACAAGACGGCATACTGTACCGAATGCGGTTGCAAAGAATGGGTGTTTATGGACGAGTGAAGCAGCTTTTCGAACACATCGCGCAGGCGAGGTTCGAAGCCTGGAACGTCTACGTCGTGGCGCATAACCTCAGAGCTTACGACGGACAGCTTTTATTAAAGTACATGGTGGTGCACGTAGACTGGGCGCCGGAGCTCATCATGAACGGGAGCAAGATCTACAGGATGAGGTACGGTGACGTCACATTTCTAGACTCGCTCAACTTCATACCCATGCCACTCTCCCGCTTTTCCAAGACCTTCGGACTGAAGGAATGCAAAGGTTATTTCCCGTACCTGTTTAACACGAAGGAAAACGAGCAGTACGTGGGTTCGACTCCCGACAAAAGGCATTACTGTCCGGAGGGCATGTCGGCGGAGGGTCGGAAAGCCTTCGAGTAGTGGCACGAAGAAAAGGCGTCCTCCGGGTACGTCTTCGACATGAGGGCGGAAATGGTGACGTATTGCAAGATGGACGTATTTCTACTCAGTCAGGGAGTTTCCAAATTCAGAAGGGAATTCTTGGACGAGAACGGAATAGACCCGTTCAGAGAATGCGTCACCATCGCGCAGGCGTGCATGTGCGTGTATAGAAAGCGCTTCATGCCGCTTAAAAAAATTGCCCTCATGCCAGCGGACGGGTATCGACTAGCGGACCGGCAGTCTCGCGCCGCATGCATATGTTTAACTTGGCTAGAGATGCAAAACCGCATCGTCATCCAGCACGCCATGCGAGGACGCGAAGTTAAAATCGTGGGGCACAAGGTGGACGGGTACAGAGAGGCTGAAAAAACCGCGTACTTTCTCCACGGCTGCTTTTACCACGGCTGCAGGCGGTGCTTTCACAATCGCCATGCGGTGATATACAACTCGGGACACGAAACCATGACCTCCAGGTTAGAGAGCACCAAGAAGGTCACGGCCAAGATCAAGGCCGCCGGCTACGCCGTGGTGGAAATGTGGAAGTGCGAGTTCAACGCCGCGATGAAGGCCAACCAGGACCTCGCGCGCCACGCAAGGGACTGTGCGGTACCCGAACCCCTGAACCCCAGAGACGCCTTCTACGGAGGTCGCACCAACTGCACCAAGACGTACTGCGAGGCGAAGGGGGATAGCAAGATCTACTACTACGACGTATGCAGCCTGTACCCGTACGTGAACAAGACGAAGCCCTACCCCGCGGGCCAACCCAAGATCCACGTGGATCGATTACCGCGCTTGGAAGACGTGGGGGGCGGGTTGGTGAAGTGCGAGGTTCTACCGCCGCAACACCTGTACCACCCGGTGCTACCGGCGCACATCGGCGGCAACCTCATGTTCCCGCTATGCCGCGCTTGTGCGGAGGCGGAGAACCAAGACGAGTGCCACCACGGAGAGCGGGAGAGGGCGTTGTCGGGTACCTGGGTGATCGACGAGATGAAGGTCGCCTTGGAGGAGGGGTACCGCCTCCTCCGGGTCCACGAGATCTTAGAGTACGACGTAATGCGGCACGAACCGACCACCGGAGCGAAGGGTCTCTTCGAGGACTACGTGAAGCAGTTCTTGAAGATCAAGACCGAAGCCTCCGGCTGGCCCTCGGATTGCGACGACCCTGTCGCAAAGCAGCAGTACGTGGAGCAATTCTTCGAGCACGAAGGCGTCGCCCTGGATCCCCAGGCCGTCGCCACCAACCCCGGCAGGCGGGAGCTGGCCAAGCTGATGCTCAACAGCTTCTGGGGCAAACTGGGGCAGAGGGAATACCTCCCCACGTGCGAGCTGGTGGACCGGTACGACCGCCTTCTGGAGCTGCTCAACGACCCGGGCGTGGAAGTGCAGACCTACGTGCCCGTCACCGACCGGATCATGTACGCGGTGTGGAGGTACTGCGAGCAGCACCGCAAGGTCAACCCCACCGCAAACGCCGTCCTGGCGGCCTACACCACGTCTCACGCGCGCCTGGTGCTCTACTCCTACCTCAAGAGGCTGGGAGAACGAGTCTGCTACTTCGACACCGATTCCGTCGTCGTCGCCGCCGCTTTGGGTGACTGGACGCCGTCCGTTGGACGCCTCCTGGGGACATGACGGACGAGCTGGAGAAGTACGGGAGGGGCTCTTACATCGCCCGGTTCGCCTCCACGGGGCCCAAGAGCTACTGCATGGAGATCGTTTGCCCCGAGACGGGCAAGACCTCCTCGGTGTGCAAGATGAAGGGGATCACGCTCAATTCGGGCAACCTGGAGCTGGTGAACGCCGAGGTGATTCGCGACGTGGTGCTGAGGGACAACGACCGCGCGGTGAAGCTGGCGGGCACGCAGATTTCGCGGAAACCGTCTTGGACGGTCGTCACCGAACCCAGCTCGAAGACGTTTAGGATGGTGGTCAACAAGCGCGTTCTCGCCGGCGATCACGATTCCTATCCCTACGGGTTCAAGAGGAACGCATAAATGAGACGTCTAGAGCCGCGCCAAAGTCATTTCGAACCGGGCGCCCCTGAGGAGACGATGCCCGGTCCCCGGGACCTGGGGCGATTCGAGTTTCCCAGCACGATGCTCGTGGCGGTGCCGTCGCGCTGCGGCAAGTCGACCTTCGTGAAAAACCTGTTACGCCACGCGCACCGGATGTTCGACGTGTGCCCCAGGAGGGTGCTGTGGTGCCACCCGCGGGAGTATTCGCCGAGACTCAAACCCTCGGCTCTGCGTTGAGAGACCCACGCGGGCATACCCTAACTTGCTTCGGTGGGCGAGAACGACCTCGTCGTCCTCGACGATCTGATGCTGGAGGGGGGCGGGAAGGACGTGTCCAATTTTTTCACCAGACTCCCATCACAAGCTCTTCGGCATCGTCTACATCCTGCAGAACGTATTTCCGCAGGGTCAGAAATATCGCAACATCTCTCTGAATGCAAACTACGTCGTGGTCTTCAAGAACAACCGGGACAAGATGCAGATCGAGAGACTGTGCCAGCAGATCGAACCCAGGAACTCTAGGTTTCTCTTGGAGGCCTTCGAGAAGGCCACCGAACGTCCTCACGGGTATCTCGTGTTGGACTGCATTCAGTAAACGCCCGCCCGATACAGGTATCGAACCGGCGTGCTGCCGGGGGAAAACCTCTCTTATTTCGTACCCAACTGAGACCGCCGAGAGGGCTCGGGTTCGTTTCGTTCTATATTTCTGCTTTTTTTGCGTGGCTTATCCTGGCAGGGTCTTACCCAACTGAGGCCATTGATTTTAAATAAAAAGTACCGCTTTGGGAGCGAACGTCATTATCGCGCAAGCATGGCTAGAGGTAGGTTAAGGCTTGCGACGCTGACCAGTCCTCGCATAGCGAGACAGCAGGGTAATTTGACGGCTCTGGCCAAGGCGAAGGCCCCTCTGCGCAAAATATTGTTCAAAAATGCCGATGGCGATCTGATCAAGGCCATTAGCGAATGTATGCTCAACGTGTGCAGAGGTCACGTGCAACTTCCCGCAAAGTGCTTGGGTCGCCTAAAGAAGCACAAGACTTCTTGGAGGAAGTTGACGGATAAACGGGTTCCTCTGAAGAAGAAGAGCATCTTGGTTCAAAAAGGAGGTTTTTTGCCGGCATTTCTCCTACCCGTCTTGGCTTCGCTTGGCGGCGCGCTAGTGTCGAAATTAACAGGATGAAGTACGGCAAGCAGATCCTCGTTGCACCGCAACCAAAGACCGTCAATAAGCTTCACGCTATAGACCGCACCATATCCAGATTGGCTAAAGAAATTCAGAACCTGCAGAGCGCAAAGCTCTCTGCCGACGAAAAGTGGCGGCTCGTAAAATATAAATTGGACAACTACCTCGATCTCGTGGCACAAGTCAGAAAGCCCTTCCTTGGCGAAAGCAAAAGCGACGACGACGACGACGATTACGAAGACGTGTACGAACGCGTGCCGGTGAAGCAGGAGGTCGAACCCCGAACCATAAAGGTCAACCTCCTCTCGCCTCGCAAAAAGAAGAGGGCAAACCCTGCCACTCCGAAAAAGAAATCGAAATCGCCTTCCGCGTCGTACCATTTTCGCAAGCGCCTCTGGCAACCCCTGTACAAGTAAAGCATGAAGGAATGGAAGGCGCTAAGGCGATACTATGCCAAACCGGAACACTATGCCGGTTTGGGTACGGTCAAGCCCCTTCGAAAGGCCACGGGTGCGTCTAAGGCGAACATCGAGTCCTTCCTTCAAACCCAGGACAGTTACACCATGCACAAACCGGTCAGAAAGCGGTTCCCCACCAGATATTATCACGTGACGAATATGGACGATCTTTGGGAGGCCGATCTAAACGTCATGAACAGTGTGAGGGAACATAACAAACCTTACGTGTACATTCTGACCGTTATCGACGTATTTTCCAAATATGCTTGGGCCGTACCCCTGAAATCGAAGCTGGGTACCGAGGTTGCACAAGCGTTTCGCTCCATATTCTCCCAACGCGTCCCCATGGTCCTCCAAACGGACAAGGGAACCGAGTTTACCAACAAGACTTTTCGCGACTTTCTGAAGAAACACGACGTGAAACATTACACAACCAAAAATAACGTTAAAGCCAGCGTCGTGGAGCGCTTCAACCGCACCTTAAAAACCAAGATGTGGAGGTATTTCACGCACAAAAACAGTTACAGATACCTGGAGGTCCTTCCGGCCTTACTCGAGTCGTACAATAGCTCGCATCACAGGTCCATAAAAAGGCTCCGAAGGACGTTAACGAATCTAACATTTTACGAGTGTACCGCAATCTCTACGGAAATAGGACCCTACCTCGCGCAGGGAAACCCAGATTTTCCGTGGGCGATCACGTGCGCATCTCTAAAGTAAAAATGAAATTCGACAAGGGCTACGAGCAGAATTGGACGGACGAAATATTTCGGATAGCCGAGGTGGTGCGCGGTCGGCCAGTGGTATATAAGTTGAAGGATCTGGTCGGAGAAGCCATAGACGGCATATTTTACACCGAGGAGCTACAAAAGGTCGCGCTACCTCGGACTTTTAAGATCGAACGTGTTTTACAGACCAAGGGCCGAGGGCGCAACAAGCAGGTCTTGGTAAAGTGGAAGGGGCATCCGGCAAAGTTTAACTCGTGGGTTCTAACTTCGACCATCGATTCGACATGATTAAGACGAAGCCCTTCTTCATCACTCTCGTGAGCAACGCTTCCATGGAACACTTTACCGACAACACCACGGCCAGATTTTCTAACATCTTGCCCGAGAGAATCGTTCTGCAGGGAGAATGGGAGGTCGCCCTGCAAAAGGTTAGGTATCCGGTGAAATTTTATAACCTTTCGCGAGACGATGCCTGTCTGGTGGGCACCAAGTACACCATGACGCTCCTCCCCACGCATTCCAAATTCAGCCTGCAAATGCCGCAAGGCATCGTGCACAATCCCAAAGACTTGGTGAACCTCGTCAACGCCGTTCTACTCGAACACTTGCACGTGGAAAACTTCTTCCTCTTCGACGAGCGCAAGAAGACGGTGGGCGTGAATGCCGCCGTCGCCCATCCCGAACCACTACCCGACATTCCGTTCGACGGGTTTGTGGAAAATGTCGCGCGCACGGCCGTACCGTACGCGGTCGGCGAATACGAAGCTCTGAACGATGCGCCCCACCAGAGACCCAAGCCGAAACCGAAACCGAAGCCCCCGGCTTTGGGGCAGCAGAAACCCGCGGCGGCTCGTCCCGTCAGACCCGCGACATCTACCACAAAACCCAAACCAGAAGTTTCAAAATCGGAGGACCCTCCGGGACCTCTACACCGCATCCACAGTTTGCTCTTAACGCCCGCTATGGCAAAAATGCTGGGTTTCGAGCCCTACGTCAACGTCATTCTCGAAAAAGCTCCTAAACACCCCGTAGATCCTTATATGGGGTTTCCTTACGAAATGTTCATCTATTGTAATCTAGTGACCCCGCAAGTAGTGGACGACACCTTCGCCCAAGTCATAGAGAGCGCGGCCGTGGAATACGAAAGAAGCAACAACACTTACATGAGCGACGAAAAGACGTTTTTTCCCCAAAATTGGGTACCCTTGATTCAGCAAGACTTCAAGACGGTCAACATAGATTTAAGGAACGGTTACGGCGATCTCTTGCCATTCGCCGACGGATTTTCCTCTACTATAGTTCTCGCTTTTCGTCCGAAACAGACGTAATGGACGTGCACGCCGTGACGCGGTACTACCTCAATCAGGCCGGCGGCGCGTTCGACGATCGCGATTTTATTCTCTACAGAGGCAAGCGCTACCAAAGAGGCAGCGGTCTCTTTTCAGCCCTCGGAGGACTCTTCAGAAGGTTGCTACCGTTTTTAAAGAGCGGAGCAAAAGCAGTCGGAAAGGAGGCCTTAAAGGCGGGCGCTCACGTTCTGTCCGATGTGGCTGTCGCGGGAGCAGCGCCAAAGGAAGCGCTCCAACGGAGGCTCAAGGAGTCCGGATACAATTTAAAGCGAAAAGCCGACGAAAAGCTCGATGCCATGCTCGGTTCCGGCTCCAGGCGCCTCAAGAGAATAAAACCGACCAAATCCAAAAAGAGCAAGCAGTCGAAGCTGAAACGCGGTAGGCGTAAGGTGCAAGACGTATTTTCGTAATGGCAGACGCGGCCGTCCACATGAGTTCCGAACTGGACCTCTTTACAGAGGTGCCGGTTCAGATGAGCATCGAGGAGTCACGGTTCCTATACCTAAACCCTCAAAACACTTTAATGAAAAATGCCCCCATCACCTTTCATTATTCCGGAAATGCGGACGATTACCTAGACTTGACCTACGTCGTACTCGAACTCATGGTGCGCATTGTAGATGACAAAGGAGAGGCCTTAAACGCTGACGCTAACGCCACTCTGGTCAACAACGCCTTAAATTCCCTGTTTCAACAGGTGGAGGTAACCCTCAATAACGTCATCGTCTCCATGCCGCAAGCCGGTTACCCCTATAGAACCTACCTCGAGACGCTTCTCAATTACTCCGAAGATGCCATGAACACCAAACTAGAATCCACCTTCTGGAGAAAGGACACGGCAGGCATCATGGACACTTTTATCGCCAATGCGGGTTTTCAGTGGCGTCAGGGGTTTACCAAAGGGAGCAACGTCGTACAGCTCATCGGTCCTCTGTCCAACGCTCTGTTTAGACAGGATAAGCTGCTTTTGAACAACGTTAGCATGACCGTCAAGCTCACTCCCGCCTCTCCCCAGTTTTATCTGTTTTCCGACGTAGATACCTTTAAGGGGTACGCCGACATCGTGCCTGCCACGCTGCGCTTAAAATCGGTGCGGCCCTCGCCGACCATAAAGCTCGCGCACCAGGCCGTGCTCGCAAAGGGCAACGCAAAGTACCATCTCAAGGACGTCAGCTTTCACGCTCTCAGCATCCCCAAGGAGTCCAGGGCAATGATGTTTAGCGACGTGTGCGTAGGGCAAGTTCCCAGGAGAGTGGTAGTAGCCATGGTCACCGACAAGGCCTATTCCGGCCATTTTAACTCAAATCCGTACAACTTGAAACATTTTAAAATGAACTTCTTTCAGCTCTACGTGAACGGGCAACCCGTTCCCTCCCAACCTCTGCAACCCGACTTTACAAAGGGACACTATTTGCAATGCTTTCAAACCCTGCAGGACGGCCTAGGCACTCATTTCAAGGACGAGGGACACTCCATCTCCAGAGAAACCTACCCGCAAGGGTATACGATAATGGTTTACGATCTCACTGCAGACATGAGCGCTAACGAGTCTCACATCTCGGGTCAGCGCCACGGAACCGTCTCTATAAGCATCGGTTTTGCCGATAAATTGACAGAACCGGTCATACTTCTGCTGCTAGCGGAAATACATCGCACGGTCGAAATCGACGCCAACCGATCCATTTTGGTATCATGAACACCTTTCAAATTCAACGGTTTCTATCGACATGCCCCTCTACGCGCTCTCACCTTTTAGGCGTCTACCCCTGCGATAAACTGCCCGCACTTCACGGCATTCGAACGCCTCCCTTGGCGCTAGTGGCTAACACCGACCCCAGCACCAAATCCGGGCAACACTGGGTTTGCATCTTTGTGGACAAAAACTCGCATGGAGAATATTTTGACAGTTACGGCATAGGACCGCTTTCGCCCCATTTTCTCCGGTTCTTAAATTCGGTCTGCGGGACGCGTTGGTCCACCAACGCCAGAAGGCTGCAAGGTTTCGACAGCACCACTTGCGGTCATTACGTCATCGCCTACCTCACCCACCGCTGCTCCGGCTTACCTAAGCATAAATTCTTCTCAAAATTTCACGTCAGCAATCACGCGCATAGTGATGTCATTCGCAAAACGTACAAAGACGCATGCCGCGTAAGGTGCTCTGACGCTCAGCAAACTTGTCAACCCTTGAAGGTGAGTACGTGTGTGTGTGTGTGTGTGTGTCACTATTCATCACATCTAACCTAATCCATCCTCTTGCACGTGCTTTCAGAAGACGCTCCTGCTCATATAAAAAGCAACGTCACGGTGCCGCTCGCCTCATTCAGAGTGTGCCATGCAGCACGCGGATAGTCATGCTGCCATGCAGCACGCCGACCAGGTAGGTCCGCACCTATGTATTAGCTTGCTTTTATCTATCCCGTTTATCTCTCTATCCCACACATTATTATTGGTTTGTGTGTTCCAGTATAACCGGATTTCAAACCCCGACCACCTCATAACCCGGGGAAAAAAGGAAACTACCCATCTTCGACCTCCAACAGCATCCCGACAGCCCTGCTCCGCCAGCACAGTTCCAACACAGTGCAGTTGTGGGTCCTCTGGCGGATATCTACTTCCTCAACCCGCAACAAACTAAATTCGTCAGTGTGGGATTCTCCCCCCAGTCGCCGCACCATCTCGTCGTCACCATTGCCAAATGTGGACAGCACAACGCAGTCGTCATGAGTTCCTCGCAGTGGCACAAACTCGTCGAAGCCATCCCCATCATTCACAAACGCTTGAATGACCCACAGGGACGTCTACAGGAATTTCAATTCAGCGACAGCGTCACCATCGTGTTTAAGTTTGTGTTCGGAAAGCTAAAGCTCGTTTTCAAAGACCCGCAAGGCGCATCCGTTACGCTCAACCAACAAGAATGGCACGTGTTGCATGCCCTGCAGCGCATCATTACCGACATCATGTATCACAAAAAGAAGGAAGAGATGGACGTGCAAAATCAAATCATGGCATACCACAAGTACATGCTTCACAACCATGCCTCCAACGTTCCCTTACATAACATGAATTTCACGCAGTTCACCAAGTACATACGGTGCGCCAATTTTAGAACATTCCTCGAGGTTCATCATTTCCTCAACACCCATTTCGCACTGCGCATCTCACAAAATAGTCCTTAGTACGCATGTATTTCTACCAGCGTTCCAACCGCACCTCACTCAATCATCTCGCGCCCTTCGCTCCCGCATCATGGGTTACAGAAATTACCTGTCGGTGTACTACCATGACAGTATGGTGTTTAAAAACTACGAGGTGGACGGTCACCCCCATAAAAATACACCTTATGCACTTCGCTTCGTCGACAGCACCTACGACGGAAAATCCGTCTCCGCCAGAGTTCACAGCTGCGAAACCAAAATTCATTTTGTGCTATCTAACATGTACATCAACGATATCCATTTCAAACCAGATGAAGAAGACGCACAACATCAGTGGTTCCAATTTGTGCCCGCAAGAGGTTTATACATCGTTTTCTAAGAACAGCAATACATTTCCACAGACAAAATGCAGCAAATGTTAAACGAAAACCCCATGTGCTACGGCACGTGCTTAGCGGCGCATTTGGGTCGCGAATCACCCTATATCATACCCGACACATTCACGGCGTTTGCATGTTCAGCACCGTTCAAAACAGAGTTCTCCTCCAAGAGGAAAACCGTTAAATCAACGGACACAGTGTTTTTCCTGCGGATGTTGTGCAATAATCGCTAAGCGCTTCCGGCGGATGTAGTGAACCTCCAACGAACGTTTCCCCTACCAGTGCTTCCCCCTGATGTGGTAATTCTCCAACGAACTTTTCCCCCACCAGTGCTTCCCCCTGATGTGGTAAATCTCCAACGAACGTTTCCCCCACCAGTGATTTCCTGCTTCCGGCAGTTGGGTTATATTTATGCACGCGCATTCTTTTCCCCTTCAGTCGGTGCTAGCCAGCCGTGGGGGAATGCCAGGACCGACGTGTAAAGACTTCCACTGCTCGTTTTGCTTTCACCAAACGTGCAGCTGCGAACTTAGGCACCATCTCACCCGCCTGTGCACGCAGTGTCAACTCGGTATCTACGAAGACCTCGATCAACTCAACAAGCAAATTCAACAATTCCTTCGAAGGTACTCCGCTAGAAACACCACATGAACTGCTTCATCGTGCTCTTTCGGTATCTCGATAACAGACGAAGAATCCACCTGCTACTGCCCAGGGAACGCCAAGTGCTGCTGCAGAACGGCATATACATCTTTGAACGTTATCCCCCAAGCGACGTCGACCTTGTGTGGAACCAACTTCCCAGAGACGCACAGGTAGTTTGCGCACCTTATCGCAGGTGTAAACAACACTACAAACTTCCTCATCAAACCACTCATATAGACGGTCCTCCCCCGTTTATCAAAAACTGCCATCTGTGCCGTCATGTCACAGGACGCCCTTAAAGAGCTAGAAGAACTTTCCCGCAGCGCCGACACTCTCAGCGTATCTACGCTTGAACAGCACGTACCGTATCGTGTCGTCGGCGTCAAAACCCTCGACACCGTTCACGGTACAAAGCTCGTCGCCAAACTCTACAACGACACAGAAGTTTTCCTACCAACAAGATTTGCAAAAGCCTCTCCAGAACTCATCAGCAAACTCAACTCTACCTCATTCTGCATCATATACGCAGGCGAGGAAAAACTACGCAGCGGTTTCAAACGTCACATCGTCACGTTCTCCCCATATAACCCTAAATAATGTCCGACGAAACCTATCCCGTCCCCGTGGGGAACAATCTTAACCTACAACTCATTCCCAACGCAGCATCACCTATCCGTATCCTCTGCATCTCCAACTCCTATTTCCGCAGCAGCAGAGTTGTCACCATCACACTCGACGTCCAAGGGGCTCACGCCGTCCATGTCAAATGCGTACCTACCAAAGTGCACCAGCATCAACAAGACGCACTATGCATCATATACCTCGGCAACAGCAACATTCCTGCTCTAACCAACAAAGTCACATCCACAGGATGCTTCTCAACCAGCCATTACAACGAATTTACCATCCCCATCTATATACCAACCTTCACCGAGTTCGTCAACGAAAGTTTCTCTCACCTGCTCGTCACCTGCATCACCAAACCTATCCACCAATTTACCGTCGATAGCAGCAGCAGCAGCGATGACGAGGACTCAAAGTGCACCACGTACTTTAAAATCATTGTTGTGCGCGAAATCTGTGTGTCCTAGTGCCTCAACAAACTATGAATTTTAATGTGCTTTTTTTTCTCCTAGTATTTCTTATATTGTTCATTTATTGTATTCATGTGTTAATCTCCTGTAATCAAATAATCCATTACGTTATTCTCAAACTATGTATTCATATGTTAAGCAAATAATACATCATGTTAATCTCAACTATGTATTCATATCTTCATCCAATGTACTGTATTCAAATTATAAATAAAGAAAACAGTCCCGGATGAGCCAATTGCAATAACGATAACCCTTCCGCTGATGGCGCTTTCCAAACTTACCGCGGCGACACTAGCGCCCCTAGCGGAAGGATTATCGTTAATCCAATTGGCTCATCCGGGACTATTACTACTCAGTTGGTCTTCAAAATATTCTGAAACACGAGAATTGTCTCTTTTGGTTACTTTTTTTTTTAGCAAGATTTCGTCACATTCTAACGTTCTCTTCAATGAAGTACAACACAGAGAAGTTGATAGTGCTAGAGCCCATAAAAAGTTTCCGAATTTAAATTTGCTGTTCAGTGCATAAAGAGTTCTTTAGATCATAAACACCATTGGCGTATCGCAGTGACAATGACGCTGCTGTAGATTCAAGTGCAAAACGTGCATGTTTTGACGTTAATAAATCGGTGGCTACAAACAAGTATGTGATTTTATTTTAACAGCCATTGAAGATAGGTTTATTTTCAGTGACTATTTGTCTATAGTAATTCTCCTACAACCAGGTTTATCTTCTAAACATATCATTTCGTTCCCTGAAGTCGAATTTAAATTGGCTGTTAGACTGAGTTAAATGCATTGGAGCTGAGGCAAGAGTTGACAGATATTTATGGGATAAATGATTTTTCAAAAGCTTCTGATTCTTCTTTCTTGCATTTATGAAAACAATTTAGTACCCATTACCAGAATCAATTAAGCATCATTTGTACTATACCCATGACCCCATCGGAGTGTGAAAGATGTTCTCAACTCTTAAGGGGGTAAAAACTTTCACTAGAAACACGATGAAGGAATACAGGCTTAATGCTTTAGCCAAATGCTCTATAGAGAAAGCACTACTCTCCACGCCTGATTTCAACCAGCTTGTCGTCAACCATTTTGCTGAACAAAAGCAAAGGAGAATGGGCTTCATCTACAAGAATATTACTGAGGTTAGTTTAGTTATACTCAAGTATTATCGTATTTATTTTTTATTTATTTATTAAGTTTTAGAGACATACAGGTGCATAATTAATTCCTACAGTTGATTTTATACTCTCGAGCATTTTTCAATACATATCACTGATTGCTTGATATCACATACGCATTTAGGCACAACATAAGGTGCAGCGAAGAAATACTGCAGGTCTCTGACGAGAAAACGTTTGCGAGGTGTTCTGCCCTTCGCAAGAGTGAGGGGGGATAGAACCACGTGGCAGGTCACGATGATGTCATAAATAGATATACAATCTACATTAAAAACATAGCGCAACGTCAGTATCCAGCGTGTTTCACTTGGAGCAGTGTGTAGGTGATTTCTAGTGATTTATTAAGTTATTTACGATGCCCAGTAAGAAAGGAAGAAACTATACACAGTCAAGCCCGAGAAATAGTTGCTAACGTTGTAAACATCTGTAACAAGGAAAGCAAACAAAAGCAACTGGCCATTCAGTATTACTAGCAGAAGAGCTTAGTATGCTTTCTAGGAGAAAATATGTCTTGTTGATATGTTGAAAGTAGAGCCGTATCTTTCTCAGCGATACAATTGTTGATGTCAACATTCCTTACAGACATTCTCATGAGAGGAATACAGTATGTATGTAGCCGTATGCAATTACCGCCGCCACATCAGCTACTCTTTCAAGGTTAATGGCTCACTGGGTTTCACTTTGATATTGTAAACAGTTAAGCATTACAGCAAAGCGATATGATGTACTTGCTTACCAACAAAAACAAATAAACTCCGCGTTTCGGCTTACTAATCCATGTGCTCATGCTGCCGTCTGAATAAATATTTATTATTATCATTATTATTATTATTATTATTATTATTATTATTATAGAATGTAGGAACCTAAAGTTAGAAGAGAGATGTTCACGAAACAGAATTACCTGGGTGTATGTGATTAGGATTTGAAAATTATTTATTTCGTGATAACAAAGCGCAGAACACTCGCTTGTTATAAAACCGGGTGTTTACGCTGAAATTTTAAAGGATATCATTTAGCGTAGGTACGGGTGCATCATATGATGTAAATGACTCAAGACTTCGTGCTACTGATAGTCATATATCATAATTATTAATATGGTTTAACTTACGCTTGTTTTGATAGATGCGTTTTATTTCTAAATTTCACTAATGCATAGGATTTTGTACGCACTGAAAAATGCAATCAACCGAAAGGAACTAGAAATTATATGCACAGTCTTTTGGTTACATGGTTCTTTTTGTTTATATAATATATTTTCTGGTAAACTGAAGTGCATATAAAATCTGCATTATATGGGTGCTTGGAGCCGAAATTTAGATTAGAGCTGCCCATGGAACAAGTTATGGTCAATTTTTTTACCATCATGCTCTCGAACATAAATGAGCTCCTGCATATGGGCGAGTTGGGTGTACTGGATTCCGAGCGATGTTCCTCTCTCAACCATTCCGTTGGTATACGGAACCCCTTCCTGTTCGAACGCCCAAAGTGACCAGACTTAAGGGGAAGGCACAATCTTGTTTGCTTCACTACCTTTACTTCCTTTATTACCGTCCTTGCAGCCTTGCAGTTCGCGTGATAATGGAGTTATGATACAAGTGAAATGTAAGCGCAATATATGCATTAACAATGAATTGCTAACAATAATAAGCTTTGTCGGCTGTTTTACAATTAGTTTATTATTCAGCTATTGTGTATATGCCATGACAAAATTTAAGCTTACCTAGAATTTATATTGGGGATGTTTCTTTAAGCATAGAGTGATAGCTCGCACTGTCCATTACTATCACACACTTTCAGTCTCCGAAGGAGATCGTTAAATCATTCCCTAAACACTACATTACTCATCTTTATGATAATCATCACCATTTTTTACTGAAACACTAAATCTGCCCTTCTATGAAACCATATTTAGCCTATCTGGCACGGCAGAAACATTAGATATGATCCTTTACCTAATGGAAGGTTTGGACCGGCTCCCGTACGTAATCAAAACGGCATACCTGAACTGTGAGGTGGAGGGACTCTAACGGTTTTGTTTTCCACAGGACTCTTACTCCAACACAACGACACGAAAGGGTAGTGTAATGTTCTGGCAAAATGGCAGGTGCATGTGGTACCTATTGGCCTACACTAACAGTAAAGAAGTAATTCCTTCATTGTCCAATAAGCATTTCGCGGTCGCTGACTGAGCACATCAAGTTTATGTCAGTCCCACTAGTTCAGTCATTATTAGAGTAACATTGTACTACGCATTGAAACTAACAGGTTTGGTGATGAAAGAACCCACAGTTCTTATTGGATAATCATGTGTAAACCTCAAGTAGCATGCAGGCAGCACACGAAGGAGGGCGAGTATGAAATACCGTAGCCACAGAGGAAGCAGTTTTAAATCTTGTAGATGAACAATCCAGCAACAGTAGTAGGAAAATAGCTCGTACGGTTGGCGTGTCCCATTCGTTTGTTTTCAGGACGCTGAAAGAACAGTTATTGCGACCACAACATACCAAACGGGCACAGTGTCTCACAGCAACGTATTACACGCCTACGCTGGCTTTCGTTAATTGGTTTTTGTAACAAGGTGCACATATGTCACAATTAATTATGGCAACATACGAAACCACCTTTACAAAAATGGCATTTACAATTTTCATAACATCTATACATGGGCAGAAAAAAAACCTCACAGCATAAGGGAGCCTCATTTTCGACAGTGATTTGCTGTGAAAGTATGAGCAGGTATACGCGAAATGCTTACCTACATTCATGAACCACACGCCAGCAAAAGTGAAACCTGTTTACGCACTAACCTACTTCTGGTTTTGCGAGTGCCTACCGCGCGCTGCAACGTTGTTAACGTGTGCGTTTTATGTTCTGGAAAAACCTAAAATATCTCTACTGAAAATGGTCAAAGAAAAACATGGAAAAATGTAAAAAATATGTTGCAAATAATGAGATGTGTACCGCATTAAATTAATGTAATTACCTCCCTTCTACCCAGGATATTTTAGTATCCATATAAAAAGTGATACTTCTACCCACCCTATGTTAATTCAGGACATCTTTTTGTTTAGAAAAAACAGAATTGTAAACTTTCAAACATTCGTTAGATAATGCATTCACATTTGAGAAAGAGAATTACAAAAGAAAATTGTTAATGCTATGAAACAACCTAATTTGATGCAATTTTATGCTTTTGCACCATCTATATTTTTCTTCTAGTAGGTTTCGTCTTTCTCTTGTGATTTATCAGTTATACAAAAGTATACTAAATTCAGTCTAAATGAACAGGACTTCAGAGGCTATTTGCAGAATATTCAAGATAAACGTTTTGTTTATCCTGTAAATACTTAAAACCTGTGGTGTTTCAATCATAATCATTACTGCCATTTAGGGAAAAAATAATAAAAGTTAGTGTGGGGGATTTTCATGAAAATCGTTCTGTTGCATCCTTGGAAGATGCTGGACTGAAGTACCAAGTATTTATCTGACTTTCCGTTCTTCAGTTATGCTCCATCTCATGCCAGCATGCACGAACAAACAGACCTTTCTCGACAATTTTTTTTTCATTTAGGGGGACCCCAAAACATATTTACATAAAATTTTAATATAAAATTTTTGTGTAAAATGCAACACTTCCTCTATCTACTATACATACTTATAAACTAAATATTAATACTGATGCATTCTAAATACAATTAAATCGTGCATTCTTTAAAATCCTTACAAGCTAAGGTTTGGTAATCACTCGACGGAGAACTTTTTCATTTGCAGAAATTTACATAAATGAAATATTAACTACAGTTGTAACATTAACAACACAATATAATCACAGATCACTTTTTAGGAAGAACACAGTGAAGTGAATTAACTATTCAACTTAGTACATTACTCACTCAAAAACTTCAGTATTTGTTATGGCAGTATGTATCTTGCTTTCATCATCAGCCATTAGCTACTAATGTTTTTCCTGGTTTTGGTGCAGATGCTGCTGTTGGCTTGATGAATTTGGAGACGATAGCTTTATCTGATGGGAAACTGAAATTTATTGGGTGATCTCTATTCTTCTGATTAGCTTTTCCCATATCGTCAATTCTACTAGCCTTTGAATTATTTTAATACAGGGTTATTACAAATGATGGACCCGATTTCATAAATTCACTGTAACTACATTTGACAGATTGTCACAAAACTCAAAAGTTTTGTTTTGTTGCAGTCACGCTTCAGATTTCTGCCACGAGAGCGCAGCAGTGAGCAGTTAGTCAAAAGCGACAAGCTCCGAGAAAGCTTATGTTGTGCTTGAATTTCATTCACATCAGTCTGTTGTAACAGTGCAACGATACTTCAGAACGAAGTTCAACAGATCCACCAACTTCTAAATCCATTCGGCGATGGTATGCGCAGTTTACAGCTTCAGAATGCCTCTGTAAGGGAAACTCAACGGGTCAGCCTACAGTGACTGAAGAAGCAGTTGAGCGCGTGCGGGCCGTTTTGCACGTATACCACAGAAGTCGAACAGAGCAACCAGAGAGCTGAACAGTCCACAACCGACCGTTTGGAAGATTGTACGGAAACGCTTGAAGCACAAGGCTTGCCGCTTGCAACTGCTGACACCCGCTGACAAAGTCGACACTGAATTTTCGGCACAGATACAACAACTTAAGGAGGACGATGGGTTTTGTGAGAAACTCATATTCGGTGACGAAGCAACATTTTTGTGAATGGCACAGTGAACAGGCAAAATGTGCGAATCTGGGGGACAGAATCCCCACGTTATCGTGCAGCACATTCGAGACTCGCCAAATTTAATGTGTTCTGTGTAGTCTCACCGTTTAAACTTTACGGCCACGTTTTCTTCTGCAAAAATACCGTTATAGGACACGCTGGAAAATTGACTCATGCCACTGGAGACCGGCAGTGTGAACCCCATCTACCAGTAGGATGCTGCTCCACCCCAATGTCATCACGATGTTCGTGAATTCTTAAACAGGAGATTGGGAAACCGATGGATCAGTCGTGGTTGGGAAGATCAGCAATTTCTACCATGACCTCAACGCTCTTCCGATCTAACCCCATGCAATTTTTTTTACGTGGAAGATTGTGGTTCAGCCTCCTCCACCAAAAAACTTACAACTGCGAGCTCGCGTCAACAATGCTTTTGAACAGATTGATAGGAACATGCTGAGAGTATGGGAAAAACTGGATTATCCACTGCAGAAACAATAGGGGGCATTGTAATATGTCAAAAAAAATTGTATGTCTGCAAAGTTCTGTGACAATATGTGACATAATATTGCTACAGAAAATCTGTGAAATCGAGTCCATCATGTGTAATAACCCTGTAATTTTGCTTGTTTTTGTATTTTCTGATTTTCTGTCTGGCACTCATTTGCCTATTTCTTTGGATTTTATATTTATTAAACGTTCAGCCTCGTATAGATGTTCCTTTTGCATATTTGCCAACTTCCTGAAACTGAAACCTGTAAAACTTTTCCTTGTTTAGCAAAGCGAATAGTCTTAAGATTACATGAAACTTATAATGCCCAAAGTGCTCTGTGCAATAAATGGAAAAAAAGAAAGGGAAAAAATGCAATTTAAGCCACAAAACTGAAATAAAATAAAATATAAACATATTCACTAAGCTTTATCAAGCAGAAGACAACTAGTACAGGGGCAAAAACAATAAGCAAGTTTCGGAGTGAAGAAGTTTTAAATGAATGCATGCTTCCTGTAGACAGGCATAGGCTCCATTCCACAAATGCCTGTGATGTATTTGTATGGTATTTTCTTGATTCTATTGTTGTACCCAACGATGAGTAGTATCCTTAGATTGTGCATCACGTTTCAGTTCCTGTCGAAATGCTTTTTGGGTTTCTGTGATGGTACTGGTTCTGATTTATGGCATAAACATGCTCCCTCACTGTCCAGAGATCCATGACTAAGCAACACATCGGTGAAAGAATACAAATTGGAGAAATCATTTCCAGAGTAGACTCTACAATCCTGCCACATATTTGCGATAAAAATATCTGCCAAATTCAAAATAGCTATCAATCCAAACCCCTTGTCTCCGCCAAACCTGTAGATATACATGCTTTAGATTGTGTACATGAAGTTTAATAAAATATCAAGCACAGAGCTACTAAAGTAGGTTGTAGAGGTATTATTTGCAAATATCATTCTGCATCATGACACACACAGTTTTAAGGCTGCAGCAATAGGCTTTCTTCTGTGTTTTGTTAGTTCTTGTCAGAAAGTCTTTACTGAAACTCTGTTCATAGCATACAGAAAAACTGCTAAATTTCATTTGGGAACTTGATTCCAATGATTTATTAGACGTGACCTGAGATCGGTTTTATTCCTTCAAAGAAGACTGAGAACAGTTTACATTCAGCATTGCTGTGAGAAATTTTTAAATTACCAACATAGCTGATGCATTTTATCATATTTTCACATTCCATCCGACTCACAAGAACAAGCTTACGCATTTTTATCTTACCCACCAAATGTAATAGCTCAGACAATAGAATTTAAGACCTGAATTCCAGAGGTCCCAAGTTCAATTCCCATTGGACCAGCCACCTGACACAAACTAAAGCTGTAAAATGGCCTGAGTTCCCATATATTTTACAGGCAAACTGTTGATGGGATTGATGGAATGCTTTCGGTTTTTCCTACACAGTTTAATTCAGTCCTTGTAGCTAATTTGTCACATACCTGGCATCTTACTGGGATTTGGTCTTTGGTGTTCATTTTTAAAATGTTACTTAAGCTGTGTTTTTGGTGGGTGCCAGGTTTACTTCCAATTTTTAAGAATTTGTTGAACTTTATCTTGTGGAGGGGAAATACAAATATTTTGGCTCTTTTTCTTCTGAGATTTTGTTTAGTGTGGTGGACTTGCTTGTTTTCTTATGTCCCTTAAAATTTTCGAACTTTCTGTGGACTAATTCTTTGGAAAAAAAAACATTCCTCAGTACTTCTATGATATTGTGACTTTGTCCAGTATCTTCCTAGTTATTCTAAGTTTTTCCTTGCGCATAAAGTTGCAGCAAACAACATGCAAAGCAGCCTCTTCTCTCTTCAATCACTCACTTGAGTATCAAACACAGGACTCCTCTTCACTCTTAAGTGCTGAACGTAGAACTAGCCTTTTCTCTCTCTGACATCCGTCACGCTGAACGTGCTGAATAAACAGCACTGTCTCCTCTTCACTCTTAAGTGCTGAACGTAGAACTAGCCTTTTCTCTCTCTCACTGACATCCGTCACGCAGAACGTGCTGAATAAACAGCACTGTGCATCACCTAAACAACCTTCTACCACAGCAATACACTCCTCTTTACACCTGCAACAGCTTTCTGGAAGTTTCATTCACCGATAAGAGAGATGAATTCTCAACGCTTCCCCCTCTTTCTTGATTAGCCTTCTATGTGCTTCCTTAGCCGGGAACACCTACCATCCTTCACCAATCAATCATATGCTGGCTACCGCTGAAGCACACGCCCGCTATCCACAAAACGGACGCCCAGCTTCGTCACATAGCTCCCTCCTCAGAGCTGGTCGTCCCGAGCAGCTCCGGGATATGGATCAAGATGGACCACCATCAGCTTCCCTCGGGCTTCACTCCTAATGTAGTAACATCGTTGATACGGGTGATTACCTTATACGGCAGGTCCCAGGAACGTTGCAACTTCGCTAACTTCCCTTTTGTCCTTTGGGATGATAGCCACACGAGGTCAACCTCCTGGAATCCGGCACTGTTTGCCAGATGATCATAGCATGCCTTCATTCAGTCATTTACGCTTCATGTATTTCCTGCCGAGATGAAGGTTGTCTTTCAGTCCGCCCATTAGGGCCCCAAAATAATCCGTTGCTGGCTGGTATCAGCATCAGGAGGTATGCCGGACAACAAATCACATGGTAGTCGTAGCTCCCGTTCGAAAACCATGCTGGCCGGTGTCATGCCAGTGAACTCATGTAATGATGTTTGGTAGGCCAGGAGGAGGGCTGGCGCGCGCATATCCCAATTTCGCTGTTGGCTGCATGCCAGTTTCTGGAGGTGCTCCTTGACCATCTTGATATAGCGCACACTATTCCGCCCGACCGCGGATGAAGAGGAATGGTACGGGTGTTATATATCCCGGGACACTGGAGCACCTCTCGCATAAGGCTGGATTTGAAATTGGTCGCCTGATCACTGTGGAGCTGCCGGTGGACTGCACACCAACAGAAAATGTTACTATTAGCGCATCAGTCACAGTCGATACCACTTAATTGGGAATCGGATAAATCTTCGGGACTTGGTGAAATAATAATTGCCAATACCCGGTAGCGATTTCCCACGTCTTAAACAGGAAAGGGCATTCGAAGAGCATTTTGATATTGTACTGTTGCATTCTGGGAGCCTCGACTTGACCGTGCATATGTTGCATTGGTCACACACACCTCTCCAAGTCGCTTCGTAAATGTAACCAATAAAATTTGCGACAGAGCGTCTACAACGGCTTATTTACGCCATGGTGACCTCTAGTAGTACCGGCGTGGGTTTCTACGAGAACTGCCTTCACCTTGCTCCTCGGGAACACTAGTTGTTCAACCTTGGTTTTGCTGCTTATACCTGGTCTGGCCGCAAGTTCTGTCCCTGCTAAAACGGCAGGTCAAGGGTAGAGGAAATGGAGGAATTGCAGTTACAGAAAATATATTTATTATAAACCACACTGAATACCAAATACTCAAAATTTCCACCCTTTGCCTTAAACACTTCCTCGAACAGTCAGAACAAAGAAGTGAGTTTTATTTATGGACGCTCTTTAACTGCTGTGGTCCCTAGCGTCCCATTCTATATTGGGCATGAAAGACGGGTAATTTTGCTCAGAGGCCTCTTTATCAGGCTTGAGGTTCTTTTACGTGCCATAAATCTACGACACGGGACCACCGGATTTGCTTTGCTTTACTTCCCTTCCGAAGGAAGCCATGCTAAGGATTTTACGCCCGAAAAAATCTTTAGCCCTCCGCCGGGTTTGAACCCACGACCTCGGGAACTAGAGGCTAGCATGTGACCTTAGACCGGAAGTCGACTTTCTTCAATACAGAGGGCAGCAGCTAGGACGTTGTTGATCTTATGGTATTTTACCAAGAGATGCTGTTGTTTAACCTCCCGGTCTCTTACACGATGATGAATGCGTGGGCTGCTTCTCCGCAAATATGATAAATCCGTCGTAGTTCAGTGTGCCAACCGCTCCACCTCCGTAGTGAATTCTTGTACGATCTTGCCCGGTTGTTACGCTCTTGTCTTCAGCTGAGCCCAATAGACGTCTTCGATAGCGTCCCTCCAACAACTTAATTATGTCGTTGGTCGAACTTCCGGCGGGGAAAATGCGGACAATTTCAGCCGCTTGACCATGCAGAACAGCCAAGAGGTACCTTCTCCCCATTGTAGGTAGCAATTGTATCAAATTGGCGCTTAAACCCCGCCCACGATGAAGTTTCGTGGAATTTTGGAGAGTTCGCCATTTTAGCATTAGTCGGTCTGGTGATTGTGGAACCCCGTTTAATTTCGGCACGAATTTTAGCCTCTAAGTCGCGGCGCATCTCCTGCACTACGGCATGCACTATTCTCTTGCTTTCCTTCGCCAGCTGCTGCAAATGCCTTTTGCTGCTGGTTTAGACGTTCGTCTACTGCATTAATGTTTCCTATGATGTCAGATTTCATTTATTTAGCATTTATCTCAGATTTCACAGAGTCGATGTCAAAGCCGGCTCGGAATTCATTCTTTCCACTTCTCCTTAAAGGACTAAAATAAAAATGCAATGTCTATTTTATTTAACATTCTACATCATCTTGGGTTATGCAGCGTTGAAAACTGCAACGTTTTACGACTTACCCTTCAGGATCTGCAGGGTCTTTTCCACATGGACAGTGCACTGTGGTGACGTCATTCGGTCAGCCCGCACTCTTGAAGCAAATAGCTCCTATCGGAGCACCTGTTCTGTCATGCCGTTAATTTCAGCAGGAATATGTATCCACTTGAATCCATGCTTTAAAATGTCAGTTTTTGAACTCATCTCATTATTTAGTATTCCATTAGTATCTTTTGCCATTTTCTCACAAAGGAAGTCCAAACCGAGGGAAGTGCCGGTCTTTCCATGTTTAATTTTCTGGAGTGAGCCAATATTACAAGGAATGTCACTACGGTCCTTAATTCCTGGTACAACATACTTATTCGTATTGAAACTTGTGTTCATTTACTTCACTACTTGTGTTACAAGGTTTTGTCTCCACTCGTAAGTTTTTTTTGTCATACTTCTTTTTATACACCCATTCTTCAGTCGATTTAGAATATTTCACGGAACTGCCCATTACTTTTCTCCCTTGGTGAAAATCATGATCTAGAGCAGCTACTATTGATTTGACATACGAGTACATGCCTTGAAATGAAAAATGTATTAGTTTTGGGCGTACTTCAAGTGCTTGTTGTGAAAGGATTCAAGGCTTCCTGTCTAATGAAAATGATTTATGCGTAATGCCACTTTAAGATCTTCCATTATTTATGATACTACACAAGTCATTGTATTTTATGGAATTCTTAGGTAGCCAGTTTGTGTTTTTTAACCTTTTCTTCACCCAACACATCATGAGCAATGAAATTTCTCAAAACATTATGGACATTAGTAATGTGATTTAGAATTATTGACGTCAACTGAATTATTGACATCAACTTTTCTTTTAAGAGCACACCGTCACTTTCACAAGTAGGAGATGCCCACCACAGATTATAAATAGAATGCTTCCATTCATGAAGGACCGATGGTTTTGGAAACTTATTAAACATTTACATATGCTATTTAGCAAAATGCCATACATGGTGCATATATGGATATTTCGTTTTCATCAAAGTCCTAATACCCGTGTGTCTGCCAGGTACAATTTTATGGGCAGGTTTTCATTCATAGAAGTCCGCATATTTCCCAGGCTTCTTGACCTAACACCCCACAGAACACAAGAAAAACTGTCCTACAATCACAACATAACAGGAATTAAATGCAACACAAAGCTAACTAACGCAAGTGGGATTCAGTAACGTGGCGCGATTAGTCTCATGTCACCGTGAGGTGCGAATTAAACATAAACGTCCTTCCAAAATGAGAACGAGAAGTCGTAGAACAACGCTGTTTTCAACAATGTGCTCAGAGTTGTTTATATTTTATGGTTAGAAGTATTTAAAATTTTAAATCAGTCCTCCTTTAACATCTTATTTGCGCTCCTATCTTCTGCATTGCGAAATTCACTGTCATTTCACCTCCCATCTTATCCATTCCGGAATTTACATTCTTCATTTCACTCTCCATTTTCTCCATTACAGATTTAGTTCCTGTCTCCATCTTGTCGATCCCGGAATTTACTCTCATTTCTCCATTCCAGCTAATAATTTTCGAAGCATTTCCGCCATCTCGGCTTTTAAATCCCACTTCTGACACCAAGGTGACTGCCCACTTTTCAGTGTCACTTCTCCAGTGTGATTTAGTTTAGATCTCAATCTAACTTCACTGATGTGATTTAGTTCAGTTGTCACTTCACTTGTGTCTTCTTCCAGCCGCTTCACTCGCTGCTATACTAAACACAAGACCTACAATCTCTTGCAGTGACTGTAGAACAGCCCTTGATGTCGCGTCAGAAACGTACTCCGTACCACACTTACTAACTGCCTCACGAGCATGTTGGCAGGCTGAGGGCAGCCCGAAGGAGTGTTATCGAGTGTACCTACCCTTGTAAGAACTTACAACCGCCTGCTGGTAGAAAACGGTTATTACAGGGTGACGGTTGAGAATGAGGTTGTGGGGGTGAGAGGAGGTAGCAGTGAAGCTCCTGACGACTGCAGGTCAGGATGCAGCGGCCCTAGTGCACCGCTGGTGGAAGATGTTTAAAAGTTTACATTGGGGTTAATTTAGAATTTACCAAGGAACTCATGGTACTTTTTTAATTTTAATTTATGGACGCTCTTTAACTACTATAGTCTTTAGCGTCCCATTCTATATTGGGCGGGAAAGACCGGTAATTTTGCTCAGAGGCCTCTTTATCAGGCTTGAGGTTCTTTTACGTGCCGTAAATCTACGACACGGGACCATCGGCTTTACTTCCCTTCCGAAGGAAGTCATACTAAGGAGTTTTACGCCCGAAAAATCAATCGCCCTCCGCCAGGTTTGAACCCGCGACCTTGGAAACTAGAGGCTAGCGGGAAACCCGCTGACGCCTCAAGCGGTGTTCTCTGGCGTTATAGTTCCCTAGAGACCGAACGAGGGCACTCAGATGGAATCGTAAAATTTTGCGGCCCGGGCCTAATATCATCCTCCACGTGGGGAAGAGATGAAGCTTTGTGAAGTAGTCTCATGGGGAAAGTGCGACATACATAATAGATAGTCCGGAGGCCCCTATTCTGCACCCGCTGCAGTCAGAGCAGACTAGAGTCTGCGGCCATGCCCCATATCTCGCAGGCGTACAGTAGGACGGGAATTATTAGTGCTCTGAATAGACGCAACTTAAGAGGTGTTGGCATCCCGGACCCCAGCATGGGGTACAAGGAGGTTGTAGCCCCCATGGCCCGACGAGAGAGGTCCCTGATGGCGAAAGTTAGTCGCCTATCTAGCTCAACACCTAGATAAGAGATGGCATTTATCCACTCTATCCTACGTCTGAGGTAAGTGAATGAGGGGAGGTTGGCGGGGAAGAGGCGCTTGGTGAAAATAGCGTGACTTTCTCCGGGTTGGTGGACAATCGCCAACGCCTGCACCACTCTTGGATGAGGCGGAGGTGTCGCTGTATGAGATTGAACGCCTGCGTGAGTTTTTGTTTGTGCAGTATAACAGCACGTCATCAGCATATTGAGCTATGTTGACGTGATCTGTGAGGTATGCGTTCTCTGTTTAAGGTACGAGTGTAGCAGGTGTATGCAGTGTGATGGTAGTTCCAGCTGAATGAACTTGTAAAGGAGCTCCGCATGCCAGGTCGTGGAGAAGGCCCTCTCGACGTCCAGACACCGAAGCAGTAAAGGTCCTGTCTTGGAAGCCCAGGGCAGCAGCCCCCACCACCTGAAGGAGCTGCTGGGGCTTCGAGTGCCCAGGACGGAACCCGAACTGAGGTCAGGGATGGCGTGAATGTCGCCCAGTACTGGGGACAAGCGGGCAAGTACTAGCCTCTCGAACACAAGATGCAAATCATCCGTGCCTCTCTCCACTCTCGTGGGAAGTGATAGAGGGCTAGACACATGTTGAAGACCTCGGTTAGAAAGAAAACGACTCGGAAGGGAAGACGGCGGAGGTCAGGTCCCGCGGCCTTTTAGGGGTTCGAGATCCGGGGTGGCCTAGGACTTCGCTTCATCTTATTACAGGAGGCCGATCTGCCTCGTCCAGTGTGCGCCGAAGAAATAGACGAGCTTCATGGCGGACAAGTTCGGAAAAGGCATCGTCCTGGGGGTCGTCTTGGGGCCTTATGGTCCGCTCAAGGTATTCTCAAACACATTTTCTTTGACTAAAGATTTATAGGCCAGGCCTTGGATGCCTTGGAGTGGGGAGGTATATTGACCTCGCCGGTTCCGAAGTCTTTTAGCGATCTGCCACGCGTCTGCACTCTCGAGGTTCGTGCGGGCCATCGTATCCTCCCACGCGCGCACCTTGTGCTCGCGAAGGCGGACACGCACCTCACGGCGCAAGCGCCTCAAAAGCTCTCGATTGTGAGCCGTGCGGTGTCGCTGGTAGAGTCTTCGGGCAGCCCAGGAACGGCGGATGAGCTCTACATGTAGAACATCAGGTGTAAGGGAGGAGGGGTGAGAACGGTAAGGTTATGAGCAGTTGTCACCACGGTGGAGGTCAAGGAAGAGATAGCAGCCTCTAGGGATGGGATGTCGGTAATTTGTGGGTTGGAGGAATGAAGACATTGAGGCAATGCCTTAGCAGTCCCAGTCGACCTCTCGGTGATGAATGAAGTACGAGACCCATTACGATTCGCCATTGTGGATCGTGCGGATGACGCTAGAGAACAAAGCAAGCCCCTCTATGGCACTTACCATCTTTGCGGCGGGTCGGTGGTGGATAGGAATCTGACCAGCATATCACAGATACGCTGGCCGTGGGTCTGCAACAACTGCTGCAGCCACGCGAGCGTATCCAGATGCTGCGGGACAGTTGATGGAGAGGAGTTGGTCTAGGATGGGTTGGGTAAGATCACTCACATATCTGTTACTGTACATCATAGCTCTCCAAACACTTTTTTGTTTTACTCCTGTGTTTATGTTGTACAAAACAGGTCTGGTACAATTTTTGTGCAGGTATAACCATTTAATAGATATTTTCAGAATTTTGTAGAATCTTAACTCTGTATTTATCAATTATCCTCTACAAAAGAGTTTGCTTCCAAAATTCTTCAAAATACTTCAAATAAAAGTTGTAGAACAGAATTTCAGCTCTGTTTATGTACATAGTTCTATGTTTATATCAACAGTAACACTTGGGAATGCAGATAATGGGAGGCACTTGCATTGTGTTGCACTTGCTAATACAACAGTATGGCCTGGCAGCTGCCCTGTTACATTTTCCCTGCCCTTCTCTCTTGCAACCACTAGCTTCATTAGTGCTATAATTATTATTCTATAGCATTTACTAAGTATTAAAACAATATCTCAATCTATATTTGTAGCACAGTATCTCCAGTCAACAGATGATCTATCATGAATACTGTTTACAGTCTATTGTTAGATATGCACGATGGTGTAGGTTTATTTGTAGTATAAATCTTTTAGAGGTAGTGTCTGTTTACATTGATACACTGTTAGTTTGCATTAATATTACTCATATGATTTTCAATACAGATTTTTCCAAATACATGGTAAAACTACAATATTGCAATTCATTATATTATGGGATCATATTATGAGTGCTAAATAAACGTTATGGTACCCAAACTGAAATGATAGCCTGTCCATTTACTAGTACTACATTATAAGGCAATTGTGAGCAAATCGACTGTGTGTGTTAGCTGGTGGGTGAGAATATTATACTTATAAGGTAAGGTTATTAAAAGTTAGCTTATGCGAGGTCAATTCTAAACAAAGAGAAGTAGGCAGTGTTTCTTCCAGGGAATTTCCTCATGGAAGCGGCATTGTCCAGGTTGCAAAAAGAACTGGTGATTGGAAATGTACATGACTACAATAGTAGAAATACTTCTATTTTTTCATGCTCATTTATGTTGATTAACTCTAAGTTGACAGAAAGAGAACTGAACTGTTTTCCAAAAAGGGAACGTATACATATGAATACAATATTTATATTACAGAAAAAATGTATAAGAATTATGTTCAATATTAAAAGATTAGAAATATGTAGAAATGCATTTATTAAGGAAAACATTCTAACACTTGTTTCATTATACGCTTATCAAACAATACTCTTAACTGTAAATAGCTCTAAAGACATACTAACAAATTGCGATGTACATCAGCATAACACCAGACATTGTATGGACTTTCATAGAGTAGCTGTGAATAAAAAGAAAGTCAATACTGAGTCAATAAGCTTCCTTTAGAAATTAAGTCCTTTAAAAAGAATTGTTTTAAAAGAAATCTAAAGAAGTATCTCATTCACAAATGTTTGTATAATATTGATGAACTGTAAACCTATCTACTCCTTAATCATTGTAAATATTGTAATGTTAATCAATGTAAATACTGTAATTAGTTCATGACAATGTCAGATGTTCTGTAGGAACCTACTGACAGTAATAAACTTACTTACTTACTTACTTACTTACTTACTTACAGTAAGGAGGATGGGTAAATCTTGTTCTGGGACTTGGACATATATGTACAATGAGCAGTGCCTTATGCGCACCATGAAGTCTGTAGAAGGCCTTACGCATAGAAGAGGTATAATGAAAACACACTCTCAAAATGGTTCCATGTGGCTTCTTTCATTTTGAAAGTGAAAAAGCAGTTGAAGAGTTTTTGCATACTTCAATTGCCTTTTCTAAGCAACATGTTGAACCAAGAGAATCCAGGAAAAAGAGATAGCTTGTTCATTGTGGCTCAATAAACACAACACCTATTTTTTCTTTTTTTTATCTGGTTATGTTTCTGATGAATCAGTTAACTGTGACAAGGCTTATGATGTTGGAATCAAAGTGATAGTGAACATGAAGGGACAAAATTGTGGAATCATAAGTTGTAAATAAAAGACATCAATAAGACTCAAGGGAAATAAAATAAAGTGAATCAGATTCAAAGAAGTTACAGTACACTATCAATAACACTTTAATATAATATTGTGCATTTGCAATAGTTCCACTAAACCAAGGATTTGAGCTAGCCTCTAGACCTCCAGTTCTGTTTTTAACGATATCTCACCTAGAAAAGGCACAAAGTCATCTGTAAAGAAAACATTCAAAAGTAGGCTGGAAGAAGAATTGATCTCATGATGTGCTTGATGGTGGATTCCTGCAAGTTGGCCAAGCAACTCAACTTATGGTAAAATAGTGTAGAATTATTGTGACTATGTAATACAGTAGACACTCACTAATTCGAAATCGGATAAACTGAAAACTCAGTTAAGCCTTAGTAGCAGCTGGGTCCCTGCCGAATTACATGGAAAAATCTACCGCTTAAACCAAATTTCTGATAATTCATATTACAAACAAAATTTGATCCCCTCATTGCATATTCCATATGTTATTCTTCATTTAAACCAAATATGTATGCTGTGCTGTACACTATGGTATTTTCCATTACACATTTAACATAATTTTTCAAAATACTGTACTGCAATTTCTCAACAATGGTCTGATTGCTTACTTGCTGCTTATGCATCACTTCCACAGCATATCATGCAAGGGTGGAGAAAGAGGGTGTTGGTCAGCACATGGTGCACGATTCACAACAATCCAGAGAGCTGTTTGTCTCTGCTTGTGAACAGTGAATGTTTTTTTTTTCTTTCTTTTCTTTTTTTTCCCCTTTCGCTCTATCACTTGTTTATGCCGCCGAAAGAGAAACGTACTCATAATGCTCTCATGCTGAAACAAAAACAGCAGACTTTACATATGGTCAATAGTGGAGAGAAGACCAAAACACAGGTTGCAGAACACTTTCAGATTCCGAAATATACTCTCTCATCGATTATAAGTTCAAAACAGAAAGTAGAGGCAAGTCTGACAAGCTGGCAATAGCAAGGGCATTTGGCCAGCGAAACATGAAGATTTGGAGGATTCCCTGTTAGAACGGTTCCAACACATACGTTCACAGCAAATTTCACTGTCCGGCCCCATGCTTCAAAAAAAGGCTCAGGAAATCCCCAAGAAAGAAGGAATTTCTGGATTTGTGTCTTCTGAGGGATGGTTATGGCATTTTCAGAAGAAGCATAAAATCAGTGCTGTCAGTGTCTGTGAGGAGGCACATAGAGTAAACGAGGAATATGCCAATGAGTGGGCGCGGGAGTTTCAATCTAAGCTCTCTCATCATCACCCAAGAAATGTGCTTAATATGGCTGAAGCAGGCGTTTTGTATAAGTTGATGCCTGAAAAAACACTACATGCCAAGGGCAGAAAATGCAGCAAGGAAGGACTGATGATGGTCTTGTGTTGTAATTAAGATGGTTCTGAGAAGCTCAAACCATTAGTGGTTAGAAAATACAAAAATCCACGTTGTTTTAAAAATGTCAAGCTATTCAGTCTGCCAAGTCAGTATACAAGAATAACAATAAAGCTTGAATGACCAAATCTCTTGAAGATTCAACAACAAATGGCTGCAAGAAGGAGGAGCATTTTGCTAACTTTGGACCACTGCTTGGCACATCAGTTCGATGACATAGAAGTTGTTTTCTTAATCACTAACACCACGAGCCGTCTGCAACCATTGGATCAAGGAATAATCGCCTCAATGAAGTGTAATTACAGATGCCAACTGGTTAAGGCTGCCATCAGTGCAATACAACTACAAGAAACAGTTTCACATTGAATGTACTGCAAGCTATCCGTAATATATCTGCTGCTTGGGATGAAGTTACAAGACACCATAACTAACTGTGTTAAGAAGGCCTGGATAGCAACTGATAACGCTGCTGAAACTGAACAGGAAACCGATGATCCACATCTGAACTTATAAAGTGGATACAATTGGGAATCTGATAATGCTCTTCTACACACTTACACCCGGTTGGTGCCTTCTTGTACCGTCATTAGGGAAGAATGGACGTAGGTAGATAACATCTGTGCTGTTGAGGAATCAGTCATCTGCTGATGATGCATACTGTCATTTTCTGAGGTGAAACATGAAGATACTACACCACGCTGAAGTTGCCGCTGCAATTTCTGTTCTCGAGATATTTGCTACCACTTATGTCTCCATGGTATTTCAGGCTGTCCTGAATGTGATATCATGTCATAATATTACGACCAATGTTCTGCCAAACAACAATTAATGATTTCTTCAAATTATAGAACATGTGTAATGCATAAGAGTTGTAACTAAAACATGTGTTCCGATTAAAACTTAGTGTTAAAAAACAGTATATTTAAAGTGTTTCTTAAGGTTACTGTTTATTGTATTATATGACTCACTAATTCAATGAGTACAATATTTTTCTAAATAGTACTGTTAAAAAAAAAGTACAACAAGCACTTGACAGTATACTTTCTCAATTAAACAAATATGTACCATATACAGCAGTTATTTTTACTTTTTCTTAGAGATCATGAAAGTGGAACACCCTCATTCGTTGGTACGCATAACAAATGAGAAAGTGAACTCAATAGTTGTATTCTACCGTTTCAGATAATACAGGACTATTTTTACAAAACCTCATTAATTCAAACTTTGTTAAACCGAACTGGCTATTTTTCAGTCCCTTGGAATCCGGTTAAACGAGAGTCTACTGTAATTTGCTATGGATGAAACACATTTGCAGTATTTGATGTATATCTGTACTACTATATCAAAAAAATAAAACCCAAAAAGGACAGCATCAAAAAAAACTACAAGTGACATTCAGTTTGACAACCGAAATATTGCCTAAGGAAGAAAGCTAACCAATTGAAAACAATGGTGTTAGAAATGGAGAGAAGGGGCTTGTTTACCCTTACTGATGCAGAAGATAATACTGACATCGAAGCAGTAGTATGTCATCCTCCGTGGTGTAGTTATTATTCCCAAAGTCACGGGTTCATACCCGACGGAGGACGATGGATTTTTTCGGGCATAAAAATCCTTAGCATGGCTTCCTTCGGATGGGAGGTAAAACTGCTGGTCCTGTGTCATAGATTTACGGCACATAAAAGAACCTCAAGCCTTATAAAGAGGCCTCTGAGCAAAATTTCTGGTCTTTCATGCCCAATACAGAATGGGACGCTAAGGACCACAGCAGTTAAACAGTGTTCATAAATAAAACTCAATTTAATTTTATTTTTTATTGAAGCAGTAAAAGTTGCCATTGGTTGCCGAAAGTTGTGGCTGTTCGCTCCAACACAGATGTGTTGGTCTTATTAGCGGTTCTTATTCCACACGAGAAAATGTATATTTGCAAATGAGAAGTAATAAAAACAAGACCACCGTTGAGTTATTAGTTAATTAGTACAGTGAAAAGAGAAGAGCTCTTCTTTTTGCACATAGTCACGATTGTGTCACTGCATATTGTTTTTATGAAACAGGGTAAGTAAAGGCTGTAGATATTTTGAAAACTTGGAAAGAATCAGTGAATCAGGCTTTCTTGTTTACAAAAGTTAATGTAACTCAGTCAGAGTTTTATTCTCAGTTTATATGAAATGAATCAGTATGCCAACTTAAATGAAGCCTAAAATTTCAGATTTTCTTCGATCATGATCTAATTTTGACCTTGCCAAATTACCTTCAACAGCAGAGGCATGCAAGCAAGCATCTATTTCCTGCAAGTACAGACATGGCTTGGAAATAGTTTGTTGCTAATTGAAAGGGAATGGTATTGGAACCTGGTCAGGGGCATATGCAGAGTGTGTATTTGGTTGGGAGTGGAGGGATGAAACAGGAATAGCTGAAACGCACAATGTTAGTCATACCTTAATTCCATGTTCACTTTTAGAGATTTATTCAAGTGAGGAGGGATATTAACTGGATCACTGAACAGGTTATGTTGACTAAATAAAGAATTTGATGGGTAAAAATAGCAAATTAACAACTTTTTAGGTATTTATAACACCAAAAGGCAAACAGAAGTACACAGAGACTAAACCAGTGGCGAAGCGTGACTTTCAAAGTGAGGGAAGCTCCAAGTAATAATTTTCATTAAAATAGGAGAGAACCATGAATGTTGTATCTATATTTTTTCTTAATCTCGGTAAAAAAGGAACTAAAAATAGATTTAAATTTTAAAAATGTATCCAGAACAAATAAAGTGTTTGTTCGCCTGAATTTTATTTGCTTTTTTCTTCGTTTTAACTTCTTGGGGAAGCGGCACTTCCACCGCTTCCATGCACGCTTCGCCACTGGACTAAACTCTCCAGCACCCAGTCAAGTGTGTTAACCATTAGAATACAGGAAGACCCACTCAGAAGCTCCCCTTTTGCTTCACTATCACAGGTGGTACTCTGTAACTATCTAGTACTAACTATTTTAACATTGTGTAGATAGTAAAATGAGGGGAGCAAAACGTTTAATTCGTGCTGCCACTGATATGCCATATGGAATGTAATTTTTCAAAAGAACTGACTAAATTCCCTGTCATCCACCAACATTTACCACTGTTTTAATGTACATGGTATTTTTACTTATTTGTTTAACAGGTACAAAGGACCTTATGAATAAAATCTAAGTATTACTTTTTGCATTTCCTTTAGGAAATGATAAAGCAAAAGTACAGTGTGGTGCATAATGTATCCGCCAATTTCAGTTGAAAAATAAAACTACTAAGTAAAAGTGAAACTACCTTATTTGTGAAAAAAAAAGATATACATTTGCATTTTTGGATATTGCGCTTACATCAATACTTCTTGAAGACTACGTCAGCTATGTAACCAAACTTTACATCTTTATATACTTGTTTAATTCCTCTTATAAACCTGTTACTTACTCCCTTTTCTCTTACTTTATATTCCAGAGCTTCTCTATTTTATCAAAAGCTTTTTGAAAGTCAGCAGAAAACCCTTCCTCTTTTCCTACTCATTTATCTATTATAGTCTTTATTATAAACATGTTATCTACAGTCTGTCTTCTTTTCCTAAACCCTGCCCCGGAATTTTGATTTTTTTTTTTTCCGTTTCTATCCATTCCCTTAATCTGTCTGTCTGTCTGCCAAAATTCCTGTATATAGCTTCCCAAGTATAGATAATAAACTTATTCCTCTATAGTTCAGGCTCAGGCGGTATTTTTATCACTTAAATGATATGTCTAATCATATAATATAAAAAAAAATAACAGCCCGCCTAAAAGCAATATGTGTATGTATAAAGTGTATATTACAGTCATTGTATTATGTTTATTTTATTATGTATATGTATAATAATGTTATGTGAATGTATTAAGTAGTTTAACAATGTGTAGGAGCTGTGAGAATAGAAGCAAGCTGCTTTGCGTAGCAAACAGGGTTACAAAATAGAAGCCGAAAGTTGCTAACAATAAGGTAACCTTGAGGCAACAATAAATTATAAAGCTTAAAAAGGCTACTAATAGTTCTAGAACAATAATAATGTAATATTTGAAACAGTTTATAAATAGCCAATCAAAAACTAGAAAAGCTAAAAGTTAAATAAAGGTATTCTATTGGAGTAAGCTTAGCCAATCAGAGACTAGAAATACAGAAAATGTACAAATTCAAACAGTAGACGCTACAAAAAAGTGTACCTAAGCAGTTCGGTTCGGTTCGGTACGGGTCAGTGATTGTATGTGAGACATGAAAATTCATTGCGGTAAGAATAATAAAACTGTTAAAAGTGCAATTAACAATAATCTCACAGTTCTATGGTAGTATACATCAGTGAAGTGTTATTTAATCGTGTGAAGGATTAATAAAAAAGTAAAAATACAATTATAATCTGTGTAAGCCTTGTTCTTTCACCGTACCAGGCCTGTTAAGAGATACGTACTCTACGAAATACTAACGAAGCCGAGGCATATACATAATATTTAAAAATAAACATTAAAATAAAAAGTTGGTTCTTAAATGTGGGGTGAAGGCCACTGGAAAGTTTGTACCGTACGTGGGGCGAACACTCCTAGAAACATATCTCCCGCAAGTTTGGCGCCCAAACGTGACCCAACACCTTGCTTCAGATTGATGCCCATACATGGTCCAGCCGCATCAACAATTAAACCCCTTCAAGTTTGGCGCCCAACGTGGGGCAAGAATAGGTGAGCAGAAGAAAAGAATCAACGAACATCGTAGAACTACCAGAATCAACGAAACTACAAGACTTCACTACAACAACTACAGAGAACTTCAAGATCATTGTACAACAACGTCACCAAAGCACAGCAAAGATAATTATTTCAGGAGTATGGGGCACGCAGTCAACATTACAACTAGAATCTATGAGGGAACACCAGAGTATAAAGGTTTACTAACACAGCCAGAGAAAAGGTCAGAAAATTCCAATACTATATATACTTGTCAAGATAGTTACGAATATATAGTTATTAAAATAATTACATGTTGTTAACGAGTGAAAAATTAAAATTCAGCAATTCCAAACCAAATATAACAATAGAAAATATGCAAAATAAAATGGAAACAGAAAACAATGAAAAACTGGAAGTAGGAGAGAATAGGTTAGCCATTACTGATTATAATGTAAATTTACAGTCAGAGCTAGAGGAAATAAATAATTTAGATATAGAAGAGCAGGCATCTGTAAATTCACAGTTAGACATAGAAAGAGATAGAAATAGTTGAGGCAGTATTTTATATCACAACACTGTAAATGCCAGAGTGATTGTAGTATAAATTAACATTATTGTATGACAATGATTTGAGATGTTTGTTAACTATAAGCATTGTTAGGAAATAAGTTTACATGGCCTCACTGAAACTGACAATAGGAGCAGATAACAATGAAACGAGGAAGTGAGTTGTTTATCAATTAGAAGAGACAAACAAATGACATCAGAGTAGCGTGCCTTTCTTTAGAAATGGAGGGAATATCTTCCCTAGAGCATATGTGTTCGTAATTTTGATTGGATAAAAAAATAGACGCTAATGTTGACACGCCTTATTAACCAATAGCAGCTCTGTTATAATGTTTAGGCATATCGGGGTGAGGGAGTATAAATTCTAGAGCCCAAGACAGGTATCGCGCAGTTCAACAGAATCATTCACGAGTTACACGTCGCGCAGATCTACAGAATCATAAGTTACACGTCATGCAGTTCAACAGAATCATTCACGAGTTACACGTCGCGAAGTTCAACAGAAGCATTCACGAAGTACACGTTACGCAATTTTACAGAATCTCTCGCGTCATAAAGTTAGTTACAAAATGTGAAATACGCGAATTAATAATGCGCGGCAAATAAGTGATTATAGTTACATTCGAAAATATAACAGTTTCAGTCAGGCGTGTATCAAGAGTAATTATATGAAATTAATAAGGTGTGATGGCAATAAAAGTGTAAAAACAAATTCTTTTATCAGTGTTATCTTTTAGTAACAACTCCTTTCCGTTTACACACCCTGTTTAAGAAATACTTGCTCGACTGAGTAATAATAGCTAGCCGGAGGACAAAGAACCCAAAATTCAAAATAGTAAAACAATAACAGGCGCTCAGCAAATAAGATAACACGAGAGGATACCGCAACAAAGCCAGAACGTGGGGCGAATTAACCAGGGAGGGACATAATAACCAGAACGTGGAGTGAATGGAGCAGTGCAATTAACTACAAGACGCAGATCCCAGAAACAACCACCAGAACGACCGACGACGCGGATGAGAGGACATCAATAACTACGAGAACAGAAGGCAACAGGGGAATTCGACTACAGGACACCAAGACAGCGAGACGACGCAGATCCATCGTAGTACGACGCAGAGGCGACATATACATCTAGGAGAGAGGGGCAGGAAGCTGGACATCAAAGCAACATCATCAGATAGCATCATAAAGGTTACAAAATTGTAAATTTTTTATGTATCCTAAAAAAAAATTGTGAAAGATTAAATGTTGTTGCGAAGTGGTAGAATTAAGAAAACAATGTCTACTAATAATACTGAAGAAATAATTATGGAAGGGGATAATGTAACAGTTGGCCGTAATTCAATGCAGGTTACGGAAAATAGCTCAAATAATGTAGAATTTGAGGGAGGAAATATTAGTGAAGAAAGTGAGAATAGAATAGCAGGAAATGTTAATTTTGATGCTGGTTTGATGATGGAAATGCTGAGAAATTTTTCAGATCGATTAGAAAGGAATATGGAAAATATTGGTAAGAGTAATGAGAAATTAGAAAAAAAAATAGATCAAAACAGGGGAGATATGGAAAAGAATAATAGGGAATTAAGGGAAGATATTAGTAGGAGCTTAGAACAAAAACTAACTCAGAGTAATGAGAAATTGGAGCAAACATTAGATCAAAACAGGGAAGAAATTGAAAAGAAATTTATGGAGCTAGATAGCAGTATGACAAGAATAAGAAATGAAAATCAGGAAATAATAGCAAGTGAGATAGGAAAAGTTTCAAAGAAAATGTCAGATATGAGCAGGGAAATATCTAACCAAAGAAGTGATGTTAATAATAAAATTGAACGTGTTGATGTAAAATGTACAGAGTTAGGTAGCCGAATGAATAGCATTTCAAGTGAGCTAAGAGAGATGATGGAGGCTACGAATGCAGATTTAATTCAGGTGCAAGTTAATTTCAGAGGGGAGATATCTAAAATTCAGAAGGAATTGGAAACACAAAGAAATAAGTTGTCTGAAGAAGTTAAAGTTTTGTCTATAAATATGGATCAAAAACTAACTTCTGAAATTAACAAGCACCAAGCTGTTCAAAATGAAAACAATAAAAAATTGGAGCAGACAATAGAAAGTCTGCAAGGTACTGTAAATAGGTTAGAATTGAGTTCAAGGGTTAATATATGTGATGTTAATGTATCTGATGCACAGAATAATGATAGAGGTAGTTCCTCAGGTATGATTAATAATGTGAGTGACGTGGCGGCTTCATCCATAGCTCACGCTGAAACTCATAGCGCACAAGTTAGAGAATTTAAATATGGGAATAAGGGACATGCAAAACTATAATTATATCTTAAGTGATTTGCCACTTCCAAAATTTAATGAAAACTCCAATCCAGTACAGTTTATTGCAGACTTGTCAGAATACTTTCAAATTAAAAAGATACTGGAAGCATTGAAAATGATAGCTGTTAAAAGATGTTTGGACCAGAAGACTTTAGACGGGCTACAAATGGTATCAGGGGGCAAAATTTCATATGAATCCTTTAGGAGGTTATTCATGAACAGATTTTGGAATGTTACGGTACAGCACAGAATACGAGCAATGCTTAGCCATGGACAATTTGCTCCACGAGAGGGAATATCAATGACTGATTATTTACTAAAACATGCAAGTCAGGTTAGGAATTTGTCACCTCCAATTAATGAGGAAGGTTTTGTGAGTTTGCTCACAAGGCATTATCCTTTAAGGATACAAAATTATTTATTAATTGCAAAACCGCGTAGTATCTTTGAGATGACAGAATTGATGTCAGCTTTGGAACAACAGGAAGAAGATATATCTCGAGAGTGGGAGTATAGATTTTTAGACGTGCGAGATAGACGAAATTACCAAGGTAGTCATTATCACCAAAACAGAGGGCAAGACAGACGTCATGAGAATAATAACAGGCAACGGTACCAATCATACATTCCAAATTTTGAAAGACTGAGGATAGATGGGAGACCAGGTCGACAGGAACAAATAAATTACGTCAGGACAGAAAGATTGCCAGAAAGAGGGCAAAATCAAGGAAGGCGTTATGTCAGGCAAAGGGGAAATTTCACTCACTGGAGGGAAAACACTAACCGGGAAAGATCCGAGGAACGGAAAGAAAATTACGTGCCAAGAGGACATAACTTCAGAAATCGAGGATTTCAGACTCGAGGAAGAGGAACTCAAAACAGCGGGAGCGAAAATGAGATAAATTTAGCGCCGGTTAGGAATGGTAGTCCCGTACATGAACATGGAAGTAACCAGGAAACTGTCAATAGACTCCTGTGCAGTAGGTTCTCAGGACGTCTTTAATAATTCAGTATCTATTACCAAAATAAACAATATGCCTACACACACACTCTGTAAGAAGATTGCAGCAATGAAAGATAAGGAGGAAAATTTCGAGCCACCTCATGTTAAGATAGAAATCGCGAAGAAAGAGATTATTGCGACTATAGATTCTGGTTCATCAGCTTCAATTTGTTCGCAGAAATTTTATATACATTTGATAAATGAAGGTAACAAAATTATGGCTCTTCCCACTAGTAATTTAGTTTGTCGTGTTGCAATTGGAAGAACGACACAGGTCATAAAAACACAAGCTCTACTTAACATACTTATCGGCGGAGAAAATTTCGAGGTTATGTATCTAATTGTAAACCATTTGATTTGTGACATAATTTTAGGATGTGACTTTCTATATGAATATGAAGCACATATAGATTTTAAATATGAGTTAAAAATGACAAAAGACAATAGAGAAATAAAGGTACCATTTATAAAAGAAAAAGTTTCTGTGATTGAGATGACAAAGGATGAGGAAAATCTTTGTGATCAAGAACTTTTTGTGCAAATAATGAAATGGATGGAAACAGCAAATAGTCACAAGATATGAAGGGAACACCACACCATATTTTCGACAGCTAGTAGAAATGCCAGAGGAAGTAAAGAAATTTACAACCTGAACAAAAGACGATCATGCGAGCGAGACAGACAACTGGGAAGAGAGGAGAAATGAGGAAATACTACACAAGTGTGAAGAAGCTTATTAAATTACGAAAACACAAAAACAAATCCTTCATGATATTTTGATGAACAATAGTTCAGTATTTAGTAACATCCCAGGCAGATGTAACATATATCAACATACATTTCAGGTAGAAGATGTGCCACCATATAGGCATAAGTATGATAATTTGCCTATAAGTTTTCGAGACAAAGCTAGAAAACTGATAAATAGCATGTTAGAAAATGTGATTATAGAGCAAAGTAATTCTCATTATATAAATTCAATCTGTTGGAGTATTAAATGAGATGGTAGTTTAAGATTAACATTAGATGGTAGATATGTCAACCAATATATGAAGTCAGATCATTTTCAAAGTGAAGGAATCGAACAACTCATCATGAAACTTTCAAGAGGGAGATTTTTGACATCCATTGACCTCACTGTGTCATATTGGCAAGTGGAATTAGATCCACAAGTGCGTGATTACACTTCATTTCAATACTCAGGGATCCAGTATTGTTTTTGTGTAAATCCCTTTGGTTTAAAAAACTCGGGAAGTGGATTTTTAAGAGCAATTCACAATATTTATGGAAATTCTGCAGATGACTTTTTAATAAAGTATATTGACAACTTCCTCATCATTAGTCAAACATTTGAGGAACATATGAATAATGCACATTACGTGTTAAATAAACTGCAACAACATGGTATGACTGTAAACATACTAAAATCGAAATTTTGTGTCAAGGAAATAAATTTTCTGGGTTATGTAGTGGATGAACGCGGTATAAGACCTGACCAGAAGAGAATAGAAGCAATAATGAAAATTCCACCACCAAGGAACATAAAGCAAATTAGACGTCTCTTAGGGGTATTGAACTTTCAGAGTAAGTTTGTACAAAGGTATTCGGCTGAAATAAAACCACTGCGGCAGCTACTCTGAAAGAATATCAAGTGGAGATGGACAGAGGATCATCAAAAATGTTTTGAGAGGGTCAAAGCACTCTTTGCTAAGTCCATATTGCTCGAGAGGCCCAGAGAAAATTTGAAATACCAGATTTATGTCGACGCATCAATGCAAGGATTCGCCGGAATTTTAGGACAGCGAGACATCAACAATGAGTTTCATGTCATTAGTACAGCTTCTAGAGGACTTACAAACACTGAGCGGAATTCTTCGGTGACTCAGTTGGAAATTGGAGCACTCTATTTTTCATTAATTCATTTCAAGACCTATATTTATCAGCAAAAGGTGAAAGTATATTCGGATCACATCAGCCTAACTTTCATCCAACGGTGTAGATTATGTAGTGGAAAACTTGCTAGATACATTCACGCAATATCTCCATTTGATATTGAAATTATACACATTCCTGGCAAGAATAATACCTTCAGCGATTTGCTATCAAGATTAAACTACAACCCACAAATTCCCGAGAATACTGAAAGGCCTAGAAATGAAGTCAAAATATTGACAATTGAAATTCCTTTAAGCAAAGAAATGATAAGAAAATTGAAAAATATGCGGGAAATTCAAAATGAAGATGCAAAATTATTTGAACTTAAAAGAAATGCACCATTAATTGAAGAGGCAAAAAAAGAAATTATAGCAATTCGGAATGGAACATTATACAAGAAGCATGGAAAAGAAATGTGTAGTTGGAAGGCAATGGTTCCGAAAAGCATGGAAAAGGAGCTAATTAAGAATTTTCATGATGGGTTAGCACACTCAGGGACGGACCGGACAACTTCTATGATTTTAGAAAAATTTATACATATCCAAATTGCGTCAGAAGGTTCGGAAATTTATCTCGTGCTGCAACCTATTCAGAAGGCAAAGCAAATAAATGCAGCATATGCATTTAAGACCAATTCGGTTATAAGGGATAAGCCGAGATGCGTAATTAGTATTGACATTCATGGTCCTATGCCTCCAAGTCAATTTGGAAATAAATATATATTTGTCTGTTATGATATATTCAGCAAATATCTAAGAATATACCCTTTGAGAAAACCTACAAGTTTAGCATGTTTGAATAGGCTACTCAAGTCATATGTGATAGATGAAGGACCAATCCAATCCGAGCGATAATGCTTTGTCCTTCACAAGAAAAAGATTTATGGAGGGACTGAAAGAAAATGGCATTAAACAATATTTTTCGTCAAGATCAGACCGAACTCCAACCCAGTGGAGAGAGAAATTAGGAAAATTTCGAATTACCTAAGGGTACTGTGTCATCGAAAACAAACCCAATGGTATGGATATGTGAATTTCGTTAAGAATCTACTCAACGAAACAGTAAACAATGTGACAGGATACAAACCATGTGAACTTAAATTAGGAAAGAAGATAAATACAATATCTAAGAAAATTCCAGAAGCCATTCCAGATGAGCACTCGATACCACAAACGGAAGAAGAGATGTTCCGACAAGCATTCGAAAGAATGAAGCAAAAAGCCCTAAAAAGAAAAAGGAAACATGAAGAAAAGAAAAGAAAGGAATGGAAGATCAAAATAGGAGATTTAGTTTCGGTTAAAACTAAGAAATTGTCTGATAAGGCAAATAAACTTTATTGGCGAATGTTTCTAAAATATCATGGACCATATGAAGTTGTTGAAGTATACGGAACAAACACATTAGAATTATGTAACCCAACAACTCGAAAAACCATTGAAAAGTTCCATATTGAAATGCTGAAACCATACAACATTGAGGATCAAGATAAAACAGAAGACCAAGAAGATGAAAAGTAGATTCAGGATAAGTAAAGCTGAACTGCAGAACAAAGTATTGGAATGTAAGAGGGTTAACTATGTATATATGTCTAAAGAAGGGAGAAATAAATTCAGAACAAAAATAAATGCTTAAATGGGAAAAACAACATTTTCTTAGTAAACTGTAACCACATTTGAAATGAAGCATGTAATAATGAAAAATTAATGTCATATGAAAGTAAAAGTATGTAGATATAATTCAAAGAGTATTGTGAATATAAAGTACAAAACAATAAAAAAGGGTAAAGATAATTAAAGCAAAACACTTATGTAGCACACAGATAATGTGAAATTATGTCTAGAATTAAGAGATGTAAATATATTTGTGTAGAGGATGAATATTTTGGTAAATATGTTCAATAATTACAAAATGAACCAGGTTAAAAATCTTGAGTGTATAAATTTTTATGTCAATAATCTAAGAAAGTATAACCATTTTGTAACAGTGACCTAAATAGTTCAGGGTAAAGTATTTGCTATATATAAAAAAAAAATTGTAATGTCAGATGTATGTATATAAATACATTAGACCCGAGCCAGTGAATAGTGGCGAGAAAAAGGCAAGACATATGACGTATGTTAAATACGTGTGCAGTGTTGTGTGCAAGTGATAAATATCGTGTGTTACAAGATTCAGGAGACTAAAAACCCAATTATAAAATTTCCAAAAAAAAGGTTTTAAATATTTATACTTATGTTTCTAGTGGGGCATATGAGGCAGTATTTTATGTCACAACACTGTAAATGCCAGAGTGATTGTAGTATAAATTAACATTATTGTATGACAATGATTTGAGATGTTTGTTAACTATAAGCATTGTTAGGAAATAAGTTTACACGGCCTCACTGAAACTGACAATAGGAGCGGATAACAATGAAACTAGGGGGTGAGTTGTTTATCAATTAGAAGAGACAAACAAATGACATCAGAGTAGCGTGCCTTTCTTTAGAAATGGAGGGAATATCTTCCCTAGAGCATGTGTGTTCGTAATTTTGATTGGATAACAAAATAGACGCTAATGTTGGCATGCTTTATTAACCAATAGCAGCTCTGTTATAATGTTTAGGCATATCGGGGTGAGGGAGTATAAATTCTAGAGCCCAAGACAGGTATCGCGCAGTTCAACAGAATCATTCACGAGTTACACGTCGTGCAGTTCTACAGAATCATTCACGAGTTACACGTCGCGCAGTTCAACAGAATCATTCACGAGTTACACGTCGTGCAGTTCAACAAAATCATTCGTGAGTTATATGTCGTGCAGTTCAACAGAAGCATTCACGAAGTACACATTACGCAATTCTACAGAATCTCTCGCGTCGTAAAGTTAGTTACAAAATGTGAAATACACGAATTAATAATACGCGCCAAATAAGTGATTATAGTTACATTCGAAAATATAACAGTTTCAGTCAGGCATGTATCAAGAGAAATTATATGAAATTAAAAAGGTGTGATGCAATAAAAGTGTAAAAACAAATTCTTTTATCAGTGTTATCTTTTAGTAACAACTCCTTTCCGTTTACACACCCTGTTTAAGAAATATTTGCTCGACTGAGTAATAATAGCTAGCCGGAGGACAAAGAACCCAAAATTCAAAATATTAAAACAATAACAGGTGCTCAGCAAATAAGATAACACGAACGATACCACGACATATTATACAAGGTCAATCACCTTTACATATGTTAGTGCAGGGAACAACAAATGAAAGAAACACTATCCCTCACATCTAGTCAACAAGAGCAAGAAAACTCATCACAACAAAATTTTATGTGCATTTTAAAAGCAATATCTGAAATGAGAGTAGAATTAAATAATAAGCTAACTGAAACTAATAATTAGCTAAATGAAACCAGTATAGATTTAAATAATAGACTAACTGAAACTAGCACAGAGTTAAATAAACTACAAGAAACTAGTCAGGAAACTATCTAGTATAAAAAATGATCTAGCTAAGCAAATAGAAAATTGTATGAAAGAAAGTAAAGCTGAAAATAGGAGGTTAGAAATAAAAATAGAACAATCTTCTAAAGCACTTAAGAATGATATAGATTTAAAAGTAAATAAAGGTTGCAATTAGCTAGAACAGAAATTGTCAAGTCATATTGATAAAAATGTAACTGAAATGGAGCTGAAACTTACTAATACTAAACAGGGTATTTGTAACAAGTTAGATAAACAGGGTGAAGAATTAAAAACAATGGTGGAAAATACAAATACAGACCTTGTGCAAATACAAATAGATTTAACAGGGGAAATAAGTAAAATGTATGAAATGGCTAAAACAAATGCAGATTCAATTAAAGAAGCACATACAGGGCAAGGACAAGTAATGTCAATGATAGACAAAATTAATGATAAAGTACGGATAGTAGCAAAGAAATAGATAAACTTAGAAATAATTTTGAAACTTTAAGTACCAGTGTATCAAAGGTAAATGCAAATGTAACTAGTTCTGTAAGTGCTAATCAAATGCATGATAATAATGCAAGTGCTGAAAGAACTTGTTAACTAATAATACAAAAGACGCTACTGCTTTCTCTATAGCATCAGTCTCTTAAACGCAAAACAATAATGGCACACATGTGCATTAACAAATCAAGTGTCAAACTATCAATCTGTGCTCAATGAATTACCTTTACCTTATTTTAACGCTTCCTCAAGTCCAGTACAATTTATTCATGATTTAGTAGAATATTTTCAATTGAAAAATGTGCCTGAAGCATTACAACTGATCCTTGTTAGAAAATGCTTGGATAATAAAACCTTAGAATGGTTACATATGCTATCAGATAGTGAAATGAATTTTGAGACATTTACAGTTTTATTTATGAATAAGTTTTGGAATACCATTGTGCAACATAAGATTAGGGCAAGCTAAGTTATTCACAATATAGTAGCGATGACAACTTGTCAATGACAGATTACCTTATAAAGTATGCAGGATATGTCAGATACTTAACTCCAGCCATGCATGAGGAAGATTTTATTAATTTAATTACCAGACATTACCCTCTCCACATACAAAACTACATCCTAATTGCAAGACCTAAAACTATTTATGAGATGACAGAGCTAATATCATTAGAACAGCAAGAAAATAATAATAGTAACGAAATTTGAAGTCCACACAGACGAGACAGACAAATTAGATGCGATAGGCATAATGAAATGCCTCATAATACACGCTATCACCATGAAAATAGGAGAAATAATGAATTTTAGTGTCAAAACAAAGTGAATTACACTACTCAAAATATCAGAGATTCAAGACAACAAGGGAGACACTCACACATAAATTATGTAAGAATGGAAAGGATAAATCAGCAGAATTCTACTTCACTTAGAGGTAATAATCAATTTCAGCATAGAGGAAGTATGCAAAACAGGAGAAACTTCCACAACTATAATCACACAAACAACACAAATACAGAAGTATATACACGTGGAGGACATAGCAATTATAATGGGAGAACAAGAGCTAGGGGGCGTGGCTCATACACAAATGTTAATGATAATGAAATAACAGTAACTGCAGTACATAATGGCAATCCTTAAGTACCGAAAATACTCATCAGGAAAAAAACTAAATTACGTATTGCCTGATGTAGATTCTAGTAATACAGTACCTTCTGCTCTAAGTGGCAAGAATAAAATATCTACACATTTTAATTATTACCGTCTTAATACAAACACTGGGAATTGTGAAAATCAATATGAATCACCGTATATTCAAACTTTTATCGCAGGAAGGGAAGTAAATATTGCAATAGATTCAGGATCATCAAGCTATATCTGCTCAAAGAAATTTTATGAACAGCTGTTAAATGAAGGCATAAAACTAATGTCAGCGCCAATAAATAATGTTTTATGTAGGGTAGCCATAGGTACAATGACCCAAACTATTAAATCTCAAGCATTGATACCTATACAAATAGCAGATATTACATTAGAGGCCATGTTTTTAATAGTTCCAAACTTAATATGTGAAGTTATAATTGGATGTGATATATTAATAGAATTCTCTGCGATAGTTGATTTTAAGAAGGACAGACTTATATTAAATAAAGAAGAAAAGAATATTTACGTGCCTTTTATAAAAGATAAAGTATGTAGAGTGCAAAGAATGGAACAAGAAAATGCAGTATATGAAGAAGAATACTTTATACAAATTGTAAATGTCCAATCAAGCGAGGAAAATAATGAAAGGTTATTGACTCTTAACTTCGATGAACAGAAAACTGACCTTACCAAGGGGACCCCTTATACAGAGAAACCGCTGGTAGAAGAAAATATGTTGGAGCAGGTAGAAAATAGCTATGCAACAGAAATAGAAGACTGGAAAATACACACAGTTTCACTGATGGCAAATACTATACTGACTGACCACAAAAAGATAATAATGAAGAAGGTACTAGAGGACAATAAACATGTATTCAATGAAATTCCAGGACGGTGTACATCATATATTCACACATTCACAGTACAAATGTACTAACATTCAGAAGAAAATATAATAACCTACCAGTAAACCTAAGAAATGAAGCTAAAAAATTAATAGCCAGTATGCTGGAAAATAACATCATTGAGCTTAGCAATTCACAAAACATAAATAGTGTTTGTTGGACGGTGAAGAAAGATAATAGCTTAAGAATCACTATAGATGGAAGATATTTAAATAAGTTCATGCTACCAGACCACTTTCAAAATGAAAGTATAGAACAAACAATTGCAAAGTTATCACATGGCAAATATCTCTCTTCTATAGACTTTACAGCTTCATTTTGGCAAGCCGAGCTAGATCCAAAGATACATGATTATACAGCCTTTCAAGTATTTGGATTACAGTATAGGTATTGTGTAAACCCGTATGGATTAAAAAATAGTGCTAAAGGATTTCTGAGAACAACACATAGTATTTTTGGTGACACAGCAGGTGATTTCTTAATCAGATACACTGATGACTTCCTAATAATAAGCCAAACTTTCGAGGAACATTTAGACAATGTAAACTATGTATTAAACAAATTACATGAACATGGCATTATCGTAAATATAAAAAAAATAAAAATTTTATGTACCTGAAATCAAATTCCTGGGATATGTAATTACAGAAGTAGACATTCGACCAGATGAAGAAACAATAGAAGCCACATTAAAATTCCCACCCTAAAAATATTCAACAGCTACGACGCTTGTTTGGAATTTGGAATTATATAAGTAACTTTTTACCAAGATATGCTATAGAAGTAGAACCTTTAAGAACAGCTATTAAAGAAAACAAATAAATGGAAGTGGACAGCAGGGCTACAAGAATGTTTTGAAAATGTAAGAAAGTTGTTTGCCAATGCAATACTGCTGGAACATCCAAGAGATGAATTAGATTATGAGTTCTATGTGGATGCATCTTGTCAAGGATATGCAGGAATACTACAGCAAACAGAACATGACAACACATTTCATGTAATAAGTACTGGTTCATGTGGCCTAACCAATGTTGAAAGAAATGCGTCAGTAACAATGTTAGAAATAGGAGCGCTTTGTTTTTCATTACTTAAATTTAAGACATATATATTTCAGAAGAAAGTGAAAATATACACAGATCATATTAGCTTAATTTTCATTCAGAAATGTAGGTTATATAGTGGCAAGTTAGCTAGAATGATTCTCGCTATAATGGAATCTGATTTAGAAATTATACATATTCCAGGCAAACAAAATACATTCAGTGATTTAATATCAAGAATCAACCACAACAAACAATTTCCTGAAAACTGTTCTAGACAACAATATGAGATTAAAGTGCTTACGATAGATATTCCAATGAAGAAAGAATTGATGAATAAATTTAAAAATATTAAAGAAGGGCAAGTTAAAGACATTAAACTAGCAAGTTTGAAAGAAAAAGCTCCGAAAATAGAAGAGGCAAAGAATAGTACAATTGCTGTTAAAAATGGTATTTTATATAAGCATTGAAAGGAGATTAAGAGGTGGAAGACATATATTCCAACAAGTATGAAATTAGAACTGATAGAACAATTTCATCTAGGATTAATACATGCAGATACAGAGAAGACAACCCTAACTATTTTGGAGAATTTATAAATCTCTAAACTAGGGCATAAAGTAAGGAAATACATATCGTGTTGCGACCTTTGTCAAAAGACAAAACAAATTAATGTGGCTTATGAATATACAATGAACTCAATGCTTAGAGATAAACCAAGATGTTTATAAAGTTTAGATTTGCATGGCCCAATGCCTGCAAGTACATTTGGGTACACATTTTTATTTGTATGTACAAATATATGCACTCAAGAATGCAATCAGCACAACATGTTTAAACAAATTAACAAAAATCATATTTCCCAGAGGAAGGAATAGTCCAGGCTATACTTTGTGATAATGCATCAATGTTTACCAGTTCTAAATTTATGAATGGAATCAAAGATTTGGGAGTCAAACAGTATTTCTCAACAAGATAATGCCTAATGCCAATCCAGTAGAAAGAGAGATAAAAGAAATTTCAAATTATCTATGTGTAATGTGTCATAACAAGCAGAGCAGTTGGTATTCATATATAAATATTATTCAAAATCTACTTAATCAATCCGGAAATACAGAATAGGATTTAAACCAATAAAACTTCACCATGGAAAATTATGCAATACTTTGAGCAGTAATGTACCAGAAATCATTGAAGACCAATCAGTTAAATTGCCAGAAAAAGAGGAAATTTTTAAGTGAGCATTTTCAAAGATACAAGCAAAGGCCCTGAAGAGAAAACAAAAACAAGAAGAAAGAAAAAGTTGGAAAGTAAAGATAAGAGATCAAGTGCTAGTGAAGAACAAGAGGTTGTCAAATAAACTTCGTAAGGAATATTGGAGATTGTTTCTTAGTTATAATGGTCCTTATGAAATAATAAATATATTTGGCACAGATACATACGAACTAAGAAACAATAAAACAAATAAAGTAATTGGAAGATTCCACAAACGAATGTTGAAGCCATACACATGTAAACAGTCTGTGGCACAAGAAGAAACAGAAAAAGAAAATAAAGTATCTGGAACATAAAAGGGGATAGCAATGTAACTCAAAATTTATAATAATTATAGCCTTACAAAGTATTAAGAAATGAGTATTTAATAACTACAGTATAATATACACAAAATCACTTAAATAATGCATGGTACTATTTATAATATCCTTACTAAATGTAGCCAATTGTCAAATTAATAAAAGGGAGTATAGATAAAATGATATAATAAAAGAAAATTCACTGTTAGTGAGAAAAACATTACAAATCTGAATAGTAATTACATTTATAATGTATAAGATATAAATTGTTAGAAATAAGTTGTAAATAAAAGGGTAACAAGTGTTAATATGCCTAATCAAGTATTAAATGTGTAGCAAATAGGATACTTAATAGTGGCCGTGTTAGTGAATAAACAAACTTTACTCAGGTCATTGAACACCAGATCATTGACCTTAAAAGTGTCAAATATATGGCAGACCAGAGATAAATTACTCTGCTACGTGAGTGTTATGAAAACCAGTGCGTGTTACATAAATAGTGCCAGTGAGAAATAGCAAGTGTTATAATCAGGGTTAGGATTTTTAGGTACAAATTTCAGATGAAAAAAGGAAGGGAAAAGGTGCTCAAATAAGGTGAAAAAAGGGACAATAAGGTGCTGGTTTATTTAAGGGATGCACAAATGAAATTGCTATTTTCTAAACTATCCATTCAATTGGACTGAAATTTTAACCACATCTCAGTCTTCTTCAGTCTTCTTTAGATATAATTGTTTTGTGAATTTCAATCCAAAATCTTAATTAGTTTTCAAATTAATAATTTTCAAAATATAAAATTATGGGTATATGCAAAATGCAACACATGATGCATTTTTTGTAAAAAAAAAAAAAAAAAAATCTTATGTTGTTTCTATGTCAAGGAACTACAAATCGTCATATAATTTTTTTTCTACCATTCTTAGTTTAAGAGAAAAAAAAGTTTTGCAGATTTGTATTTGCATTTTTTTTTCATTTTTTTTTTTTGTATACTTTCTTATCTTTAAAAATTAGTAGCACAAAACTTTCATTGCACAGAAAAATTATATGACAGTTTTATTTATTTGGGTTTTTGAAATAAGCATAAAAAATGTCAATATGAATGCATGAAAACTACATCAAGTCGAACATTTTGAATATGCAGAAATGCTGAAAATAAGAAATGCCTTAAAATGAAGTTTTAAAAATATAAACAGCTAGCAACCAAATGCACAAGGCTATTTAAAAAGTCTTGTAACAATCCTGAAGCGTTCACTAGGTCAAAAATAAAAGTGGATTCTAAAACTACAAGCAATGGACAATTTTTTGGGAACATAATTTTCTTTTTTTAGAATTTTTGGGATTTTGGGTTAATTTCAGTTGTGCATTCCCTTAACTAATTTAACGACTTCTCTTTCCTCTATTTAAATTTATTGAAGTACAAACAAGTACATCAAATTATCACTCATCAAAAGAAGGGAAAAACATGAAGCTGTGTACTTCGAGACATTAAGTATCTCCACATTTTTAAAAGTAAGTCTGCTTCTATTAGGAGATAGAATGTCTTTGTAGATGTTAAAGCTTCTTTCAATATCCACAGAAACCAATGGGGCAAATCTTGTATTCACTCGGAATGGCAACTCTACAGATGTGGCAAATTCCTCAATGTCTAGATTCTTCTGAATACTAGATTCAAGTTTGTCTTTGATAAAGCCATCTAACTGCTCCCTCATGGAAGTAAAAATATCCCATTGTCTTTCCTTTTCCAGACCTTGTTCTTCCAATTGTTTAATAGCTGCAGGCAGGTACTTGTAACTATGGACACAATATAGTTCTGTCTGCAAATTATGTATTTTCTCCGGTAACAGAAGTTGCTGTGCCTTGGAAATTGCACCTGCATTGGATTGATCCAAAGAAAGCTCAAACTCTTTACTTTTGTTAAAATTGTCACACAACATAGCAGCACACTCTGCGAGTAATAACCGGGAAATGTAGAAGGGGCAGGCCAGTCATTTGCCTGTAGTAAACAACAAAGCTCGGAGCTTTCAGTAGAATCTTCTTCAGGGCAGAGATGAATTGATTTGCGATGTCATATTCATTCCTTATGGATTCACAAACCCTGTGAAGGGCATGAGCCAAGCATGTCACATGCTTCAAGTTAGGAAATAAAGCTTTCAATTGGTTAACAGCTGAAACCATGTATGGAGCCTGGTCCATAACCACAAGCAAAAGTTTTTCAAACTCGATACCAGTAGACCAGAGTTTTTGGCAGAAGTCCATAATGGATTGCATTACTGTACTGGCATTGGCTTTCTGCAGCTCATACATTTTTAACAACATGGGCTTAACTTTCTCCCCTGCTAAGGGAAAAACTAAAATGCTCAAAACATATCGTTGCATTGAGTCTATGGTTTCATCCACAATGATTCCCACATCGCAATCACATACTTTCTCCTTGATTCCTTCTATGGTTTCTTGGTAACGAGGCTCCATGTAGTTTTTTCTTAAAGAACTCTCATCGAGCATTGACATCTTTGGTATTTTTCAAGAAATCCCTTGAAGGCTGGATGGTTCACCTTATTGAGTGGAATTCCTGCTTGTGTAAGAGCTGTACACAAATCAATGTTTAATTCCTTCAAATTTTGGCATTTTGAATAACTCTGTTGAACTCTGTTCATAATAGAGATTGCCGTGATTTGTTTGGTTGAAGAGTCTTGTTCATTTGATGCTTAGAGCTGGAAATGTGTTGTTTGATGCGATATTGCTGGTGTTTTTCATCTAACAAAATTCCTGAATCACAAACAGCACATCGCATAACAGTTCCATCAGTATCTATGAAATCTTGTTTGAATTTCTCAGCCAGAACAATAAATCGAGCACTGGACACCTTCAGCATGGTAAAATCTAGTACTAGTACACTCGTTTGGAGAGCTAACACTAGTTCACTTGCTAACACAATGGGACTATCACACAACTCACTCTTGCGCCCATTCACTGTCCACATTCTCTTATAACACCACGAAAATTACCAGAATGTTTTCATTCATGCTGGAACTTCAGTCTCAGCGATTTCTAGTAGTTTTGAGCAGAACCCAGTCTTAATAATTCTTGGAACTGTGCGGGTGAGGTTACTGCCATCTCTGCGTGCCCAGCCTTCGCCTCCATGCAAACAGATGACGTCTCTCACAGTAACAAACTCACATTCACGAACAGCAGGCAACTGATCCTGGTGGGATAGAATCACTCATTGTCAATTGCATTATTGCAGACTGCTTTATAGTGGTAAAGCAAGAGAAAGAGGTTTTCGTCGAACACACACAATTATTTTCCATTGTTGCGGGTGTGCTTTCAATTCCCACGTGACGTTTACTGAAAGAGGTAGGCTTACTATTCGCATGTACACAGCAAGCTGAGGAGACGTTAATTGAAAGTTAAAGAATTAATTGGAATGAAACTTAAAAGAACAAAATAGGGAAAAGGGGATTATGGGCATGGTTTGGGGAAAATGGGATAAAGGTGCCAAAAAAGGGAAAATGGTGCGAGAAAAAATGCCTCTTTTCACGATATCTTTCCGCACAGCTTTAACTTACCCTAAGAAAAAAGGTGCGCACCTAAAAATCCTAACCCTGGTTATAATAAAAAGGTTATGTTTCTTTCTTTCAGGAGACTTTCAGAAAATATTTAAAAATTTAAAAGACAAAACGAAAGAGAACATAATTTTTAAATATTTCTAAAAGGGGGCAATTTGAGGCAGTATTTTTATCATATAATTGATATCAGCCTAATTATATAATACAAAACAAAATCTGATGTGTTACACTCACATGACTTTCTCTACTCTTGTACAAACTATTTTTACAAACGCTTATTCTCCATATGCTTCATGTTTATCGAGATGTTAATCTTATTGCTAATTTTCTTGTAGATGCAAGGGGAATTGGTAGGCTTTAAGCTATAGACAAATATTTTAAGAGTTCCTTGCTATGTGGATTATTCCATTCTCTTTGCATTACCAGGACAAAAAAAAAATGAGTAACGAATTTCAGAAAAAGTATAAGTATTGGAAAATTTAAGGGAATAACAAGCAATATCTCCAAAATGGTTCACTCAACAAAAATAGTGTATATGACATAAATTGTGTATTGTAACGCGATCTACATTTTTTGTATAGTAAAATTTTGTCTATCTCTTATGGTTTACCAGTTATGCAAAAGTCGTTCACAATGAAGAACACTTTTGGAGACATTCCCAGAAAATTTGAGATATACATTTCATTTGTCATGAAAATATCTTAAACATATGGTATTTTAATCAAAATCGTTAAGAGCCATTTTTGAGAAATTAAAATTTTCTAAAAATGTTCCATGTAAAGGGTAGTCTGGGGCGGGGGGGATTTTCTTGAAAACCTTCGTGTCGCATCTCTGGAAAATACTGAACCTAAATACCAAGTTTGGTGTTTATCCGACTGTTCGTTTCTGAGTTATGCTGTTCACAGACACACACACGGACATGTTTCCAAAAATGCTTTTTTTGGACTCAGGGGGTCTCAAAACATGTATTTCTGGTGAAATCTCGGTATCGAATTTTTGGGTGGAATACAATACTTCCCCTACTTACTATACGTAGTAGAGAAAGTAAAAATAACAGCCCGCCTAAAAGCAATATGTGTATGTATAAAGTGTATATTACAGTCCTTGTATTATGTTTATTTTATTATGTACATGTATAATAATGTTATGTGAATGTATTAAGTAGTTTAACAATGTGGGAGCTGTGAGAATAGTAGCAAGCTGCTTTTCGTAGCAAACAGAATTACAAAATAGAAGCCCAAAGTTGCTAACAATAAATTGTTGAGGCAACAATAAATTAGAAAGTTTAAAAAGGCTACTAATAGTTCTAGGAACAATAATAATGTAATATTTGAAACAGTTTATAAATAGCCAATCAAAAACTAGAAAAACTAAAGGTTAAATAAAGGTATTCTATTGGAGTAAGGTCAGCCAATCAGAGACTAGAAATACAGAAAATGTACAAATTCAAACAGTAGATGCTACAAAAAAGCATAGGTACCTAAGCAGTTCGGTTCGGTATGGGTCAGTGATTGTATGTGAGACATGAAGATTCATTGCAATGAGAATAATATAAGGTTTAGCTGTTAAAAGTGCAATTAAGAATAATCTCACAGCTCTATAGTAGTATACATCAGTGAAATGTTATTTCATCATGTGAAGGATTAATAAAAAAAAGTAAAAATACAATTATAATCTTTGTAAGCCTTGTTCTTTAGCCATACCAGCCCTGTTAAGAGATACGTACTCTACAAAATACTAACGAAGCCAAGGCACATACATAATATTTAAAAATTAACATTAAAATAAAAAGTTGCTTCTTAAACGTAAGGCGAAGGCCACCGGAAAGTTTGTACCGTACGTGGGGGCGAACACTCCTAGAAACATATCTCCTGCAAGTTTGACGCCCAAACGTAACTCAACACCCTGCTTCAAATTGATGCCCATACGTGGTGCAAATGCATCAACAATTAAACCCCTTCAAGGCCTATTTACTGCTCCCTTCCCTTTATAAATTGGTATCATCATACTTGTTTTCCAGCTTTACAGTATGTCATTTTTTAATTTTATTTTGTTTAATCATTCCTGATGATGATGAGATGTGGTTTAAGGGCGCTAAACAGCTAAGGTCATCAGCACCCTTACAAGGTATAAAATTTAAAGTCCAAAAATAAAATACGAGTAAAAAACACATAGTCAAAAATACTCTAAAACAAGTCATCAAATGTTAAAACCACCACAAAAAACATGTTAAACAAACCAATAAAATAGTAAAAAGCGTCAAGAACTGTAGAATGCATGGGACATGAGTGCCATATGTCCACTGGGGAGCAGAGCCCCCATTAAAAAGGCAATATAAAATCACAATGTTAAAAGGCGCTCAGCGCATCAAATGCATTGATTAAAATCACTGTCATGGATAATACATAAAAGACATTCTACAGCATGCGCATCATCTGCCAAAACGTTGGCTATACCAACAGGCAGACCCACACGACCGCGCAATGGAGCTAAAACTTGACACGCTGTTAAAATGTGACGCACCGTTAAGGGCACATCACACTGCTCGCATACTGGTGCGGGTTCACCACTAAGTAGGTATCTATGACTAAAAAGGCAATGATTCATAGACGGGCTAAAAGTACCTCTTCCCGAAGAGAAGAACGAGAAGAGGTACCCCGACTAACGGAAGAGGTTTAACCTCCCGCAACTTGTTGCCCCGGAGGGCCGTCCACTCATCGCGCCAAAGCGAGAGGATACGGCGACGTAAAAGAACACACAAATCTGACGAGGGAACAACAGAGATAAAAAATCTGGGTAATAAAATCGCGATTTGGCAGAGGCGTCGGCAGACTCGTTCCCTGAGATGCCCACATGACCTGGAGTCCACAGGAAGGAGACGCTGATGCCAGAGGACCAAGCGAGTGGAGCAGGTCATGTATGCGCTGTACGAGAGGGTGGTAATTGTACAGTGCGTTAATACTCTGAAGGGCACTCAGACAGTCCGTACAAACAACACACTGCCGTAAGTCGCGCCGCTGAAAGTATAAAACCGATTGATGAATACTAAAAAGTTCGGCGGTAAAAATCGAACATTGACCGGTAAACGAAATGTAAAACTATGATGATCAAACGGTACACCCTACTCCATCATCAGTCTTAGATCCATCAACAAATATAAAAGGCAAGTCCCCGAATTGCGCCTGCAGTTCTAAAACTGCTGATCTAAAGATTGAAGAAGGGGTCGCATTCTTCGGCATCGACGATAACTCAAAGTGACAGTGGGCCTCAGCGCGCAACCATGGAGAAAAATGCGTTTCCCCCCTTGGAAGGGCCGGCGCTGACGTAACGTCCAAATGCCGAAGAAGTTGACGAAATCGAACCCCTGGAGGGAGCAATGCAGAGGAGCTAACTAAATATTGCCGATCAAGCGAATCCTCGTAAAATATCGGGGACGGGTGGTCAGGCAAGCTTGAGAGTCGACAGGCATAGCTGCACAAAAGCATCTCACGCCTGAAGGTCAGCGGAGGCTCTGCAGCTTCAGCATATAGGCTAGGTACAGGGCTGGTTGGAAAGGCCCCTGTAGCAACTCTTATGCCACGATGGTGAATGGCATTCAATCGACGTAATACAGATGGACGCACCGAATAGACAATGCACCCGTAATCAAGCTTGGATCGGACCAAAGAGCGATAAAGATGTAGAAGGACGGTGCGATCAGCTCCCCAGGATGTGCCACTTAAAACACGTAAAAGATTAAGAGAACGGCCACACTTTGCTTTTAAAAAGGAAATGTGCGAAATCCAGCTCAGCTTCCTATCAAACATCAACCCCAAAAATTTCGCCTCGTCTGCAAACGGAAGTATCCCTGGCCCAAGATGGAGAGAGGGCGGAGGGAAAGCCTTCCGGCGCCAGAAATTGATACAGACGGATTTTTCGGCGGAGAAATTAAAGCCGTTGGCGTTACTCCAGGCGTAGACGGTCAATACAGCTCTGGAGACGGCGTTCGAGTAGACAGGTCCGCCGTGAACTGCAATAAATTGCAAAATCGTCAACAAAAAGGGACGATGAAATGTCAGGTGGAATACAATCAACAATGGGGTTGATAGCAATTGCAAAAAGTGTGACACTGAGTACAGAGACCTGCGGTACTCCGTTCTCTTGAATAAAACGACTAGATAAAACCGAGCCCACACGTACACGAAAGACGGGGTCCGTCATAAACTCCCGAAGAAATATGGGAAGACGACCGCGGAAATTCCATGCGTCAAGTATACGTAAAATGCCGCCCCTCCAACAAGTGTCATAAGCTTTCTCCAGGTCAAAAAACACAGCCACGGCTTGACACTTTCTCAGAAATCCATTCATAATATGCGTCGACAGGGACACCAGATGGTCGACGGTAGAGCGATGGCGACGAAATCCGCACTGAGCGTTCGCTAGAAGTTTCTGAGACTCAAGCCACCATGTCAACCGCCCGTTGATCATACGCTCCATCACCTTGCAAATGCAACTAGTGAGGGAGATAGGGCGGTAGCTGGAAGGTAGTTGGCGATCCTTCCCAAGCTTAAGTATAGGGACAATGGTGGCTTCGCGCCAAACGGAAGGAAAAAAGCCGTCTTGCCAAATACGGTTTTAGACCTGTAAGAGAAAGAGTTTACTGTCGGCTGAAAGGTTCTTTAACATCAGGACATGAATGCCGTCCGGCCCAGGAGCGGAGTGCCTTGAGCAATGAAGAGCGTGCTCCAGCTCCCTCATTGTGAAAAGTTCAATATAGCACTCCTTATTAGCAGACCGAAAATTATATGTTGTGTAATCCAGCCGGTTTTTGACAGAGCGAAAGCCAGCGGAATAATGGTCTGAACTGGAAACCGCCTCAAAGGCAGCACCCAGAGTGTTAGCGATGGCAGCCGGATCCACTACGGTGGCATTGGGAACCTGAAGGCCAGAAACAGTACAATGCGACACTTTACCCGAGAAGCGACGGAGTTTATCCCAAACAGATGGAGGCTAAAGCGATTAAAAGACTCGGCAAAACGAGTCCAAGACGCCTTCTTGCTATCCTGAATAATGTGACGAGACTTGGCGCGCGAGTGTTTAAAAGTAACCAAATTATCAAGTGTAGGGTGTCGCCGAAACACCCTAAGCGCAGTTCTACGGGCACGAACGGCATCCCGACAATCCTCGTTCCACCACGGAACAGGTAGACGCCGAGGTTGAGAGGATGAACGGGGAATTACGCGTTCGGCGGCAGATAGAATCGTAGACGTAAGGTACTGCACCATTTGGTTAATGTCGCTGAAGGGTTTGTCGTCAAAAACACGAGGCTGGAATGCAACCTCCAGTCGGGTTTTGTGAATATCCTGGTAGGTACCCTGGAATGATGGACAAGGTGAGACAGAAGAGAAACGATGCAGGGGTAATGGTCGCTGGAGTAGGTGTCAACGACGACGTTCCACTGCAGACGACTAGCAAGCTGGAGTGAGCAAAAGGTCCAGGTGAGAGAATGTACCAGAAGAATCAGAAATAAAAGTAGGTTCACCTGTATTGAGGACGGAGAGATTGAACTGGTAAAAAAATGTTGGAAAGAAGAGTTCCCCTCGCCAAGCCCTTGGCTAACCCCACAGAGGGTGATGGGCATTAAAATCTCCTAACAGAAGAAATGGTGTTGGGAGAGCGGACAGGAGAGCTCGAATGTCCGCGGGAGCGAGGGGAGACGATGGAGGTGAATAGACAGAGCAAACAGAAAAGAAAAAGCCGGGTAATTGAACAGTTACGGCAACAGCTTGCAAGTCGGACGTAAGTGCGAGAGTTTGAAAATGAACGTCGCTACGCACTAACAACATGACACCTCCATGAGCAGGAGTACCCTCCTCCGGTTCAAGATCGTAGCGAACCGGAGTATACCCTCGGAGATCAAAAGGATCGTGAGGGCGAAGCTTAGTCTCCTGCAAACACACAACCATAGGTGAATGGGAACGCAATAAAAGTTGCAGTTCCGCCCTATGCGATCGTACACCACGCAAATTCCAGGTCAGGATAGCCATAAAGAAAAGGGATAAACTTCTTACTTCGAAGGGAGGCTCAAAATTACCTTCTGTTTAACCTTTGGGCTCGGGCTTTTGGTATGGAGTTGGTCAGACTCCATAGCCTCCTCGAAGGGAGGGCCCACACGCTCAGAGTCAGAAACCGATTCAAGCGCCGAGAATCGGTTCTGGGTGGCGATGGGTGATGGGTGCCGCCGAGCGCGGCTTGTCCCAGGAGCGTCCTGGGACTGCGACCTCCGAGGAGGAGAAGGTGAACTTTTCTTACTGCGTGCACGCGGAGGGTCCTTCAGAAAATCTTCCCTACGAAGTTTCTGCTTTGGTTTCTTTTCAGCGGCTTGCGACTTCAGTACCTTAGGACCAGCTTTAGATGGCCTGCTAACTATAGCAGAAATAGACGGCCGGATGGTAGTGGCGGTTAATGCAGTCATGGTCCAGGTCTGAGTTTCGGCATCTACTCGTGGTACTGGCGAACCAACAACAGAACTAAATGTACCAGATCGCAGGAGAGAAGGTTGGCGCGCATGGTAACGCCTCCGGGCTTCGGCGAAGAAGTTTCTCCTTTACTCGGATCTCCTGGATCGCCTTCTCGTCCAAGTACTGCGGATAGTCGGCAAACGACGCAGAATGAGACCCTTTGCAGTTAACGCAGACGGTGGCTGTGGAACAGGTACCTTCGTGTGACGGCTGGCTACATGAGGCACAGATGGTAACGGCACTCTTACAGGAGACTTGCGTATGCCCAAAATGTTGGCATTTAAAACATCGCAGAGGTTTAGGAATATAACGCCTCACCGCAATGCGTCCGTACCCTGCTGAAATGCTCGTGGGCAGATCGACGCCATCAAATGTTATAAACAGGGTACGAGTGGGTACCAATACTCCGTCGGGTTTGGCCTGCACTCGATGCACTGCTGTCACCTTTTGGTCTGAAAGATAGTCTACGAGTTCATCGTCCGACATACCATCGAGGCTATGGGTGGTAATGACGCCTCGACAGGAATTCAATGTGCGGTGCTTCTCAACACAGATGGGATAACCGTGGAGAAGCGTAGCGCGCAACAAGGTCTTACTTTGCTGATCGGACTTCATTTGTGCTAATAAGGAACCATTCCGTAGACGAGTGCAGGACTGAACCGCTTCAGCAATAGCATCAATGCCCTTCTGAATAATGAAAGGGTTCACCTTCTCAAAACTTTGCCCTTTTTCGGTTCGTGAAATGACCAAGTAACAACCAGTTTCGGTGGTGTTACTTCTGTTACATAAACTTTTCGGCACTTGTTGGTATTAATGGAGAAAGGGTGCTCCATAGCAAAATAAATCCTCCACCATTGCAACTGTCTCCGACCTCGGGCTCTGACTTCCCGGGCGTTATCCCGGCTTGGGTGAGTGGCCTATCTATACCCATCTCACCCCAGGGTCACACCTCCCAGAACATAGACAGAGGGACCCAATCGCCGTAAGAAGTCAGCAGCTCATGCAATGGCCCCCACGCGGGACTGCAGTTGAACAGTGGATACGAACACAAACCCCACATGACGACCCCGGGTTGTGGGGATGATGCCATTACCCACCAACCCAGCTGTGCACCCAGTGCGCGGTATCCATCAGGCTGTGTCCATGGAGGATTAAAATAAAAGGCTAACATAAATAAAACTGTGTGGGCGTTTCGCATTCAAGGTAGGCCGGCGAGGAAGGAAAAGAGATATGCAAATGGTCGTGGTACGAAATGGTCGGAAATAGACAAGGGAAAAAAGAAACGATGGCGAAATGCAAAGAACGCACGAGTGCTTACCTTGTATCCCCTGGTCACGAAAACGAACCCACCTCAACCGGATGGGGATGCAGGGATGAGGATGGCGATGACTGGCTCAGGCACCCCAGGTACGCCTAACCCGTACTCACATAAGGTGAGCCCCTGGGGGGGTTAATCATTCCGTCATTAATTGTAATCCTCTTTGAGTTTCCACATATTTTTTTTTCAAAATTCTCCTGGTGCTCCATCTATTCCTACTGCTTTCCCTTTCTTTATATTTCTTAGTTGTAAATATATCTCGGGTTGATATTTCTCTATCTAATTTTTCGTTTGTTATCGCCTCTTGTCCAAACATTCTATCTCTAACCTTATCTTTATGCCTTCCCCAATCAGGTTTTTAAAATATTTTACCCATTCAGCTGGTGGGATTTTGTTTTTTTTTCTCCTCCTTTCCTGTTCACCCTTCTTACTATTTCCCATATACTTTTACTATCTTCCTTTTCAATTGCCTCCTTTAGTTTATTTTCCATATTTTCTTAGCATTCTTTTTTCTTTGCCTCTAACAAGCATTTTCTTAATTGTAGATCATCAAATTTTGCCTGTCTTCTTCTTTTTCCAATCCCCTCCATTTAGTTCTTTGAAAACTTCCTTTTTTGCATTTGTACATTCTTCTTCACACCATCCCTTGTTTGTCTGTACCTTTCCCTCTTTTATCTCCATATCTTTCTCTGCTCTTTTTACTATTAATTACATTAACTCTAGCGCTTTCTCTATTTTTCCTTCATATAGGTTCATCTTTATTCCATATTTTATAATTTGACTTACCTTTGAATTTAAATCTTTTGCGAATTTTCCTTGTAGCTCTTCCTTCCATTTATAGGTTTTCAATCCCCTTAGTGCGTTACCCCTTTATCTACTACTTCCTGTTCTCCTACCTTTAATTCCATCATTAACAGGAAATGGCTGCTATTTACTATCTCATTTCTGATTTTAAATTTCCTAATTTTCTCCTCTGATTCCTCACTACATAACATAACTATTACACTTTGCCCACTTGCACTTGCAAATATAAATTCTTCTTATTTGTCCTCTTCCATTATCCCGTTACATTTTAACAGACTGTTTATTTCACAGAATTCTAATAACTTTTTTCCTTCCTTATTTATTACACACTCTCTACTTTTGCTTTCTTTTACTTCATTTTTTTTCCCTTCCTCTACCATGCACTTCCTAGCAATTTACAGTTTTCCCTCCCTATTCTTGCATTAAAGTCTCCCATTATAATAAACTCTATATCTGACCACTTATTTCTGATTTCTTCCATGTCTTCACCTATAATTTTATACAGACTATTCTCATAAAAGTTTGATGTTTTTGGGGAGTTATATACTATCGATTCCAATATTTACATTTACCTTATTTACTTATTTATTAACATCCATAGAACCTTGTTTAAACTTGCTTTTTATCACTTCTGTTTCAACACTTATGCACATGTCTTTTCTAACAAATAAACCAATTCCTCCTGAAGCTCTTCCTTTCTCATGTATTTTATGACACTTTTATTTATAAATTTGTAATTCTTTAGATCTATTTCTTCCCTTTCTCCCAACCATGTCTCAACCATCCCTACAATGCCCATATATCTCATTACATTTTGGATTTCCCCATTGTATATATTACACTTTATGCCTTCGACGTTCCAGAACATCAAATTTATCCCCTTTCCCTATTTGTTCTTTGGTTTGTCCTGATATTTATACTTCTCCATTGCCTTTCTAAATCTAGTAATTCTGGGTACCAAATCATCACTTTCCTTTCTCTGTGCACTACCCTCCCTTCCCTCAACTCTATTATTTGTAACCCCCTCCTTCTTGCAATTTCCTTGCTTGGCTAATGCTTCCCACTCTTAATAATTCCCCACTTATCACTTGCATCATTCTCTCCTCCACATACACCCTAATACACTGGTCATCTTCTGTCCCCTTGGCTCCTCTTCACTTCCCCCTCCTTGCATTGCTTCCCCATTCGTCACCCCCACCAATGTTAGCTCCTCCCCCACCCCTGCACTGCTGGTTCTTCCTATTTTCTTCTGCACTTCTTCCCTGACTGATTCCCGCACCTGCCGAATCTAAAGTTTGATCCAGTGTCTTCCCCTCCTTTCCGCAAGCTACCAATTCAGCTGTTCGCTCAGTTTTTTGACTTGAATGTGCTCTGGGCCATTGCTTCTGTTGAGTTTATGCATTCTTTCTCGTTCATTCCTCTGTATGCTCATACGCCATTCTTCGCCTTCCACAAATAATTTTAATCCTTTCAAAAATGTCTTTTTCCCATCTGCTCTTGCTTCTTTCATCCTGAATATTAATTCCTTTTACAGAATTTGCTCCTCTCTCGTGTAGTTTTGCTCTATGAAAATTCTTGTACCTCTTATCTCCTGGCTTTCCTTAAAATTTACCTCTTTTTTCTCCGTTGTTATTTTTATAACAATGGGTCTAGGTTTCCTTCCTCTTTTTCCAATTCAGAACATGTCTTTCATCTTCCAACAAAACACTTTTACACCTAGCGCTTCTTCCATAATCTCGGATACTGTTTCTTCTAAGTTTCTGTTTTCTGCTGTCACTCTGAAAGTTACACAGTTCTTTCTCCTTTGTCCTGCCTTCAATCTTTTCTCTGTATCTTCAGTTTTCATCCTGCAATCCATTATTTGCTGTTCCATCTCTTCTCTTTGTGTCTTCATAACCTCCTTGAGTTGCCTTGTATTGTTATCCATTTTTTCGCCTAATTCTTTTCCAAGTGCCTATAGAGATTCCATTAACTGGTCCATTTCCACCAGCCCTGGATTCTTCTCCACTCCACCAATTACTAGCAGCATCAGGATTACTGCCACCACCCATACTTGGAAATCTATCATTATCTTTCCCACTTTCATAACTTTTCTTCTTCCGAAGCTGCCTATCCGCGCTATATATGTGTCTACATTCATTGTTGCATCAGCTCTCACCCCACACAACCTTCTCCTACTGCTGTCAGCACCAGATTCCAATTTTTTTTCTGTTATGAATGCAATTCTCCTTGAAACCTTTGATGTACCCCTACTTCTTCACCTATTCCAATTTGAAATCCAGGATCTGCTACAGATCTAAGTAACATTTTTATTTGTTCCTCAGAGGTTAAGCCTGCTCCACTTGTTTCATCCTTATCTTCTAAAAAATATTGACTCAACCATTCAACATTTTCCTTCTGAAATCAGTTTCTTGTAATCACTCTCCGGCAATATTCTTCTCTCTTTATATGTCTTTCTGCCTCAAATTTGTAAAAATGCAACCATTTAATTAAACAAGCGAAATCAGAGAAACACATGCTAGAAGATCAACTACAGAGCAGAAGTTTTCCCTATGTTTTATGCATTGAAATCATAGTTTATTTTAAGGCTAAAAGTAAAATCTATGCAGACCTACTGAATCTGTTTTTACTAAGAGGAAAAGAATTTACTGAGTGTTTTTAAACATACCTATCATAGTAGTTCCTTCTAAAATCATAATAAAACTATTTACTACACCTTTATGCATACAGCCCAAAACGTGTACAAATACAAGAGTTACAATAATTTGAATGTCTGGATGAGGGGGGTTTGAACTCTCTAAGCTCCATTTCCATGCCCCCTGAATCTGGAACCAGTACTAGAAATGGAGGGGGAAAGGAGAGTTTTGCAACCAATCAAAATCTTTAAGGCTTTTGCACCAACCGACATTGCATATATTGTGTTTTGCTGCTGCAATTTGGGTTGTGGAAATTATTGTGGATGTCAGGGTGTCAAAAGGTCAGATTGGATTGCTCATCAATGTCCAGACACTATAGTGGGCCATCATGTAATAACATATCAGCAAAGATTGATGATGCAACTGTTTTCACTGATGGTGAATGAGAAATTCTGGATCATTAATAAATACTGCTTAAGAAAATTACAATAAATAGGCACTAAAGATAACAAAATGAAATTCACTGTTTGTATATGACTTTAAATATAATCAAAATAAAAACAACACATACCCAGAAAAAAATAACTTGTATAATATATCGTGGGTGTGAAGTTTGGGATGCAGTGGAAGCTGCTAAATGTTTATTAACATGTTACAGTGTTAATAAATAAATGGTATACATTCTACAGATGTTGGTTATTGCCAGAATACATGTCTATAGGTGGTGGATAATGCAAAAACCCAACATGAGTTAGGAGTGATTCCTTCACTCCCCAAACCAAAACTGGCATTGCTATTTGATCTAAACATTTTCAGAATGCTACAACTATTTGAATCAACAAATCTTATAAGAGAATATTATAACATCCTACAAAAGTCAATTTTTATAATACTCCTACTACAATGTACTATGGTACCGATTAGATTAAGCATTAGTGCCATAATCATTAATTTCTCAAAATTACGTCTAAGAGTAGGACAACAATAATGCCAAAGAAGGGCAGTGAAGGGTACCAGGGCACGTGTCATGCTGCACCATCTAGTCAGCCAGTGCAACACGGTGCATATGCCTTCTGCTATGTGCCTCTCCACATAATATTGTTTGTACAAATATAGAACTATGGACATAAAAAGACAGCTCAGATTCCATTCTGTAACTTATTTTAAGTATTTTGGAAAATTCTAGAAGCAAAAAATTTTACAAAGGAAAAACGGTAAATACAAAGTTATGATTTCGCAAACTTTTGCAAATATCTAATCAACAATTATTGGTAGTTATGATTTGCACTGGACGTTTTTTGTGCAACATAATTTCAGGAATAGAACAAAAAATGTTTGAAGAGCCATGATGTATGTTAACAGAGATGAGAGTAAAATAAATAAATTCAGTTTTATTTATGGATGCTCTTTAACTGCTGTGGTCCTTAGCGTCCCGTTCTATATTGGACGTGAAAGATTGGAAATTTTTCCCAGAGGCCTCTTTATCAGGCTTGAGGTTCTTTTACGTGCCATAAATCTATGACACGGGGCCACCGGTTTTACTTCCCTTCTGAAGGAAGCGATGCTGAGGATTTTTACACCTGAAAAAATCCATCACACTCCGCCAGGTTTGAACCCGTGACCTCGGAGATGAGAGTGATCCTGTAAAGGAGTAGTACTCATTACACGGCCCGATGCAGCTCTTGAGGACATTTATTGTGGCTCTTGGAATAATTTTACTTCCATTACATTTAGATATAAATTCAGATATAAATATGTATATATTTATTGAGATTGTAAAAAACTTTGGATATCCTTGTATCATACCAAGCAGTGCAGCATACATGTTCAGCAATGCAACATATTTAATTTCTATGTCCAGCATTATTGGTTTTGATGAGGTGTATGTCTGTTTGACAGACCATTGTTCATTGTCGTCAGAACCTTCCATACATTTTTCTTATTTCTCTGAATACTTGATTACTATTATACTCCTGTTCAGTTGAAGTTTGAACATTTGATTGACAGTGGTTAAGTTTATTGCAGTGCAGTGTTTAATAATGACTGGTGTTTTCTTGAAAGGAAAAAAAGAGAGAACTGGAAGAGGAAAGAAGACTTTTTTCAATATAGTTGAGAGCATGATTTTTTCTTCATACCTACTAAAAACGAAGACAGTGCCATGTGTTTATTATGTCATGACATAGTTTAAGGTTATAAATAATTTAATCTCAATAGGCATTCAAATTTATACAAGTATCCCGAAGATTCTAAATTGAGAGCAGAAGAAACAAAAACATTAAAAATGTCAATAGTGTTTGAACAAAAATATTTGCTACCGTAAGTGAAAATAAATTGACTACAAAAGCATCTTATCAAGTAGCAGAAATTTTAGCATGCAAAATTACGGATGCAGAGATTTTTAAGGAGTGTTTTTAGTTGTATGCGACACTTTATTTTCTAAATTTCCTAATGCAAAACAGAAAAAAAGTGGCATGCAAAAGTTACAACTTTTTGACTCTACTTGTGTTAGGAGAGTTAACGAAATGTCGGGAGACATGCTGCTTTGTACTCTCAATGCAACTTGTGAATGTGACTATTTCAGTCTTGCTCTGGATTCATCCACAGATATTAGTTCCACCTCTCAGTTGCTTTTATTTGTCAAATATAGTAATAAGCTAGGGATTTTAAAGGAAGAATTTTTAACTGCAATATTTTTGACAGGTCAGACATGGGGAATAGATTTTTCATTTTTCAACAAATACAAAATTAACCTGTACAAATTTTTATCAGTATGTACTGACGGTTGTCCCTCAATGGCAGGCACTTAATTCACGGTATGCCCAGGTGATTGAATTCTGGAATGACTTTTTAATCTTCCCCATAATACCCTTTTTAAGTGAATGAAATAAATACCCCGAACTACGCTTTTTTCATAGTGATTAAATGTTGCTTCCTGGCTTATTACTCAGCTGACAAGTGCAATTTTTTCTTAAGAATCAAAATTGAAAACATATACAGAAGAACTGGGTAATAATGATTTTATTAATTTCCCAAGTTTCCAACATCTTATTCAAGAACATCCAGAGGAAGAAATAAACTTGCAACCCTTGCTCACTGTACTGTGCCATGATTTCAGTGAGAGATTTAATGATTTTCAAAAGTTTCGAAATCCATTTCAATTAGTCGAAAATCCCTGGTAGCAACACAGCAGATGTAACTGGGTATCAATTTTTTGACCTGAGATTAGAAATCTCAAAAATGAACTTATTGATCCCCAGCAGGATTCAGAACAGCAGGTACTTTTCACGAGAAATGAAAATCCAGTTCAAATTTAGAATTTGGGAATATAGTTTCAGAAAAACAACTCGAAAACTTGATGTCATGTGCATATAAAATGTGTGTTTTTGGATCAATGTATATTTGTGAAATGACTTTCAGGAAGATAAAGTTCATCAAGGGTGAATATAGATCTCGTCTCACCAATGCAAACTTTCAAAACCTGCTGAGGATCTTGTTAAAAATCAACCAGCTTGTATTGACAAAATTGTGCAGAGAGTAGCAGAGTTTTTGAACTTCAACTTTACAGCAGTAGTCTACATAACTGTAAGTTACCTTAAAAGTATGTGATAATGATGATGTTAATAATAATAATAATAATAATAATAATAATAATAATAATAATAACAACAACAACAACAATAACAATAATAATAATAATAATAATAATAATAATAATAATAATAATAATAATAATAATAATAATAATATAAAACAGTTATTTATTAATATAAAAATCTGATGTGTTACACTCACATGACTTTCTCTACTCTTGTACAATCTATTTTTACAAACGCCTATTCTCCATATGCTTTATGTTAATCGAGATATCGAGATGTCAATCTTATTGCTAATTTTCTTGTAGATGCAAGGGTAATATGGTAGCTTTTAAGCGATGGTCAAATATTTTAACGCTGGTTGCTATGCGGCGCATTCCATTCTCTTTGCAAGTCCAGGACATAAAAAAATGAATAACGAATTTGAGAAAAAGTATAAGTATTGGAAAATTTAAGGGAATAACAAGCAATATCTCGAAAACGGTTCACTCAACAAAAGAAATGTATATGACATAAGTTGTGTATTTTAACGAGATCTACATTTTTTGTGTAGTAAAATTTTGTCTATCTCTTATGGTTTACCAGTTATGCAAAAGTCGTTCACAATGAAGAATACTTTTGGAGACATTCCCAGAAAATTCGAGATATACATTTCATTTCTCATGACATTATCTTAAACATATGATATTTTAATCAAAATCGTTAGAGCCATTTTTGAGAAAATTAAAATTTTCGAAAAATGTTCCATGTAAAGGGTAGTCTGGGGTGGGGGGATTTTCTTGGAAACCTTCGTGTCGCATCTCTGGAAGATACTGAACCTAAATACCAAGTTTGGTGCTTATCCGACTGTTCGTTTTTGAGTTATGCTGTTCACAGACACACAGACACACACACACACAGACACACACACACACACACAGACACACACACGGACATGTTTCCAAAAATGCTTTTTTTGGATTCAGGAGGTCTCAAAACATGTATTTCCGGTGAAATCTCGGTATCGAATTTTTGGGTGGAATGCAATACTTCCCCTACTTACTATACGTAGTAGAGAAAGTAAAAATAAATGACAGTAATCAGTAATGGATGTGTTTATCCATAAATGTAATAAGACTGCTTATTACTAAGTTTGAGTAAAGTGAAATTTGATGCAGCTTTTCAGACAGATACTGTTTCTTATATTTGGCTCATTTGAAATTTCTAGTGAATACTGCTGCTGTAAGGGATGGTTTCAAGGGGGAAAAATAAATGAATTGAGTTTTATTTATGAACGCTCTTTAACTACTATGGCCCTTAAAGTGTCCCATTCTATATTGGGCGTGAAAGACAGAACATTTTGCTCACAGACCTTTTTATCAGGCTTGAGGTTTTTTACGTGCTGTAAACCTACGACACAGGAGATTCAAGGAGGGCTAGCGGGATAAGCACTGGGAGGAATGCACGGGACTTTTGACAAATTGTACCTCTCAACTATTTAAACTTTACTAAACTATTGGTAAACAGTTATTAATAATTTCTTCTGACATTTTCCCTTAATTGAAGGAAAGGGGATAAAATGGCTAATCCATATAAATTAATACTATCCACTTGATTTGTTTTATGCATGATATTTCCTCCACTTGCTTATATCAAAAAAGGTATAAGCAATCACACCCAAGTCCCTTGGGTCATTAGGACTTTATAAGTATTGAAAATTCACTCAACTTTAAAAACTGGTTTGTTTTGTTGATGGACATTTACTGGACAAAATTACCAACCTATTCAAAAAAAATAAAGAAATGAGGAGGAATAAACACGGGAAAGAATTGGAAGCAGAGTTAAACAAATGAGTTTACTTATGAAACTGTATAATTATCACTGTGGCTACATATTTCAGCTTACTTTCTGGTACTCATCATACAGTTTAAGAAGAGATGCCGGAGTGCGAGCTTTGATCAGCACCAAACCTTTCAGAAAATGACAATGGCACACAGTTGCAGCACTTATATCTTCTTCCAGAGCAGCAAGAGCAGCTTCATGGCAAACAGCCAATACCTAGCAGGAACAAAAGGATTAATACATTTGTTTAACAAACCACATATTTGATTAAAGTAAAAAATATATACAAAGAGACAGGAATATGGAGTAAATTACTTTCAATAATGAAATTACATACAAAAAATTAATTATTTTTATATATCTTCTTTCTATTCACTTGTAACACAGCTGTGTAAATCTGGACCTGCTTCACAATGTTTACAATCCTCATAAAATGTAAACTTTGTTGAAATTTTTAAAAATCTGTTTTACAATAGAAATTTGTATAGTTGAACTTCACAAACAAGGTTAAATATTTTATAGATTTTTTTTTTTAGAATTTAGAAGAGTTTTGTTTCACAACCAAGTAGTAATTTCATACATTTTAAAGTATATTTATACAGTAAGCAGTTTATCTACAAATGGTTTAAGGCTTATAAAGAAAGACATTAATATTTTAGAAAAAAACAAAACATAAAAAATATAAAATTCTTTAATAAGTACACAGTAAAATATCACTGAAAGCAACATAAAATGCTATTTAGCACCAGTTCCAGTCATGCAAATAATGATGGTGTTAATGCAAGGGAATATAGAAAAAAGCATTTTCGGGTCAGAATTAATGACTTCACATCTGTTTATGATTACAATGAGAGGTTTCGAATGAGTCCTTTAGCAATGTATTTGCTATTGTAAGATTTTGGACATCAAATCCAGCATGCACAGGCACAAGTGGAGCCTTAACCTCAAAACAATAAACTTTGTGTTGCTTTGTACTGGATAGAAACTGGCTGTCAGTTTCATGCAATAGCAGACATATGACAATGAACTTGTTAGTTCATACATCCCTCGTTTTCTCTAAAATAACAATTTTATTTTTGTTTGTGACAAAAATGTTTATTTTTGTTGGGGTCATGTTGAATCTAAAGTAAAGATCCCACAATCAATGCAATGTACAATGTAATAAAGCACATTCAGCAAACGACCTATCAAATCACAGATCATCCACATAGCCATATGATGTAAAATTGCATGTTCTCAATATCTGACATCATTTAGTCTTCAAATACAATCAAATAGCTTTACATCATGTCTTTCAAATAAAAGAAACACATAACACCTATCAAATGTGCTAGAAGTACTGAGACTTAAAGTTCTTGTAGTTCTTGTAATGCATGGTTGGTGACACTTTAAAATGGGAATACAATAGAACACACACAATACTTATGTTTGTCAATTATTTATCTGGTTCCTCAAACTAATACGTTAACTAACTTTTAGAGTTTACAAACATTTGTAACCTTTACCTATTATTTGTAAATTGTTAATATGCAAATCGTAGATATTGTGAAATAGGGCCCTGTTGAGGTTGTATACCATTTTTTTTAAAACACCTTTATTGAAGGGCGCTAACCTATTATGCTTTCAAGATGTATGATTGGGCATGAGATGATAATTTTGACCAGTTTTCCTTCAGGTATGTGCCATACATTTACAACTTGCCATTAACAGACTTGATTCCCTTCCAAACAAATTTATGATGAGGATTTTTATGCCTGAAAATATTCATCACCCTTAGCCAGACTCAAGTCATTTGGGTCCAGAAGTCTGAATGTTTCTCCACGAATAGCAAAGATGACCTGTTCTAAAATATTGGTGAAACAGGCATTTAGAAATGAAAGAAGTGAATAACTGCATTTATGGGTAATTAGGTCATACATTTTTACCTCTGCTCCTGAATAACCTTGGGTTTTCATTACAAGCTCTTCTATATCAACATCTGCATTGATAGGCATTTTCTTCAGCTGTATTTCCAAGATTTCCTTTCGAGCTTGTGCATCTGGTAATGGAACATATATAACACGATCTAGCCTTCCCGGACGTAATAATGCCTGCAACATGGTTAAATACAGATGCCAAATATTTGTTTACAGCTATATTAAATTAGCATTTCCTTTCATAAATTTAACGCTTCATTTTGTAGTCAATCTTCTGTATGAATCTTATATTACTCTTTTAAATATTTCATTTACAAGGGCCATGTTATAATTATTGATCAACAATATTACTGAAAGCAAATACTATTATGGTTCTCTTTTAGTTTTACTACAAGGTTATCCACATAGACTCAATACATACTGTATGCTCTTTTCTATACTGAAAAGAAATGCTGGATGCCATCAGAAGTGTTACTCTTCTAGAAAGAGAGTAGTGACCATCTATTTTTGTTATGGTGTGCTGTATGCAAGGGAATCTTCGACCTTCCATTTTGTAAAACCTGTACGATATCACCCTCCCCAGACTACAGTTGGTGCATCCAACATAAAATTTTTTCGACCAGACGATAATAGAAGTTCTTGAAGCCACTCTCCGAGAACTGGGGATAACCCTGTTAGAGTGCGCGGTTGATTTCTGCGCCCATCACCTGAGGTGATGTCAGCACTTGCTTTGACCGAGAGACAGGACCGCCCTGCAAGGAGAAATGCAAAGAGAGATATTACACAAACAAAGCGAGTGGCCATGTTTTTCAGAGCTCCGAAGGTGTAGAAAAAAACTTTATAACAGCTTTGCGATTTGTCTAAATTTACTTTTTGGAATCTACACTATTGTAAGAAGAAGTTTGGAACGTAAAGTGAATGTATAATAGATAGTGGTATTTTTGTGAATGTAAGATTTTGTAACAGAAAGCAACAATTTACTAAATCTGCAATATGTTTCAGTAAGGAGCATTAATTCTCAAGCATTGCAATTAATGAATTTAATTATATTAATGTCTGTATGTTTTATTTAAATGGGAGACGTGATTTGGCACACCAAGTTAAACTTTTCATTGCTCTTTAAAGCATACTTGGACAACGTTTGTAAAGTAGAAATTGTTTGTACAATTGTGTTGAAGTAAAGCTTATTAACGCTCAGTACTTTAATGGTACCATTTGTAACTATTCCTCACAAATATCCTGGGTTACATGTTAGAAGATTCCACTCCTCTAGGGCAGTTAACAGAAGACGAGTAAGAATTAGGAGATAAATATCAAAGTGTTCAAATACAACGGTACAGAATGGTAGCAGAGACGTGTAATCCAAGGTGAAATTTTTGGGAAGTGCACAAATACAAAGAAACTGGAATGCATATTATTCAGTAGTATTATACCATGCATTAATGTTTCATACTCTGCTAGTTAGTAAACTATATTAATGTGAGTCGAATGGTACCAAAGAAAACCGAACATATTTTAGTATCGCAATAAAATACGAGCGTCATATATGTGCATACTACACATTTACGACGTTTTATCAAATTCTTTTACATATACTATTGTTTGTTTCTTGTTACCAAAGGGGTGACAGATATTTGTCCACTTTTATAATTATACCATCATTTCCTGTGGCGTTGTAGTTTATTTCATTACATATGTGAATTCAGTAGATAGAAATTTAACATGGCATTACAAAACTTGGAATTACTACGGAAAGTAGTAAATTTTCATTTGAAAATTCGAGCGTTAGCTTTTGAAAGTTAGTCTTGTCACTTAGTTAACACTTTTGAAGGACACAACAAATGCAAATCTTGATGTAAATTATTTTTCGAAACTAGAAGTCGTTGATTTGGTACAAGACTTGGAATTTCAACTTAGAGAAATTCAAAACTGTTTAATGGAGCAATTTGGATCTCTTTCAGTAGCTACTTTACGACGTTTGAAAGCACGTATGTCATATCATATCCAAAGGCTTCAACTGCTGTTATCGTCGAAATATATTTCGCACGATCAGGTGTGGGTACGAGATTTAATAAGTCGTTATACAGAATTTCTTTCATCCATTACCGATAGTGCAAATATTTCATCAAACACAGTAACTATGGAAACAGTACAATGGGGCAGGAATTCACAAACTACTTCTCCAGCAGTGACTGAACTGGGGAGTAAGACAGACACCAACATTAATATTTAAATCTTTACAAGTTAATCATCCTGTACAACGCTTGTTAGACGCTGCACATTTTTTGGTTAATGGGGCAACATAAGCATTGGTATTTTTTTATTCAGTTTTCCGACATGTGTCAACGTTTTGGAATAGCGGAGGTAGATGTGTATTCCTTACTAATAAACGTTGTTGAAGGTAAATTACTCTTTCTTATCACCACCGCACAAGCGCAGTTAAAACCTCTATATCAATTTCATACGCATGTGTTAGAATTTTTCTTTCCACTTCGGATTCGTGTTGAATTTTTTTACTCAGATTATCATGCGCCATAAAGGGATTTTGAAGATTTCCTTTCCTTTGTGGAAAAAGTTAAACTGTTGTTTGCACGTGTCTTTCAGTTACGTGATTCAGAATTGGAGGTGAGCAAATTGATAATATCGGGATTAAATGGGGCAATACGGTTAAAATGTACATTTGCAACTTTACCTCGTCATATACGGATTTAGACAATATGGTTATTTTCATACAGGCTTTGGCAATACCTGCGGAAGAGCTTAATGGGCAATTACATAACAAAACACAACGGCTAAGTATAATGTTGTATCATAATCGAATGACGATTCTGAACCTTCGTTACCAGATAGGCCGAAGGATTTAAATGGCAGAGAATGTACATTCTGTGACAAAATGGGACATTCATTTCAATTTTGTTTTAAGCGTCGTAGGCAAATGTGTCCTTCACGACTAAGCTGGAACAATCTATTCCTTCCATTCAGGGGATTCAGTTCATGCCGTTACCTATACCTTTTTCACTATAAGCTGAAAGGAGAAGTAAACAAAACTTAACTGTATCACTCCGCCGAGCACATGGTAGCACCACGTGGAGGATGATAGGAACTAAGACCCGGAAATTGCTTCAGACAGAATGCGAATACAGTATATTGCGCAGCTTGAGGATCATTAGATTTTAAACATTGTATGTCTTATTCCTATATTTTATCTTGCATCCTAAACTTCTAACACATAATGCTAAAAGTAGACAAATAAAAGTTTGTACCTGAACAGTTCGGCTTCTGCGATTAAAGGTACTGGATTAAACTGTTAACTTCAGGCTTTAGAAATCATTCATTTAATGACTAATATCAGTATACCACCTTTGCTTTAACCTTATATGAGTCAAGTTAAATAACGATTAGCGCTATAGAAAATAAATGCGACCCAAGCTATCCAAGCAACAATTCTGCATCACTAACAAAGAATTTCAGTTATTGCTAAACAATGGCCAACCATATCGATTGTAGATTAAAGAATTTGTTAAAAGCATTTAACACAATTGTCTTCTTTCCATTTCCAGCATTTATGTTTTCCACAGTGGCAGAAGATTCTCAGCCGGAAACTGGAAACGAACTGCAGCGCCTGCGCATAGGCTCTTAAACCTATCTAAATGTTCATTTAGTTATAGGTGAATCTGAACAAACACATTTAGTTTTATACAATGAATGTTACAATAATGAGTTTTTTAAATTTCTCTACACGAGAATAACCACAAAATGTTACGATCTGAACCAAGCTGTTTTTGTAGAGGAAGAGATGACATGCTAAGCAGGGAGGTTGTAGTTTGCCCACCAGCCAAGAGGTGCTGCCTTGTCACGTGGTTTTTTTTACTTCTCGTTTCAGCTTATAGTGAAAAAGGTATAGTGTTGAAATTTTGCGCATACGGAAACTTACCATGCATTGATTGATTCTGAATCCACTTTAAACCTTATAGATAAACAATATGTTGTTTAAAAATTCGGCTCGAGTTTTGCACCCCACTACGCTTACAGGAGTCACTGTTTCAGGATCGAAGTTCAAAAATTCATATTAAGATAAATGACTTTTCATGGGATGTACAATTTCAGGTATGTAGGGAACTTGCTGGTTCCAGTCATTTTTGTGTTTATGTTTAAGTTTTTTTTCTTCAAATTTTACAATTAGGTTTCCTTTTGCGTCATTGCGGCAAACACCTTTTTCTTTTGGATTTGTCAGTAGGGTTACTTTACCCCTTGTTGCTTTTGATCATGACGCTCAATACGTAATTGTTACATTTATCTACAGAATTCCGTACTCACATTTTCACTTTAATGCAACAGTTTGTCGATGTAATCACTGAGGAAGTGGGTACAGTAAAAGATTTAGAATATCACATTCAATTATTGAATAATACTCCGGTGCGTTCTCCTCCATATCGTTGCATGCCACCTAAGTTGGATATTTTGCACACGAAAATTGATGAGTTTTTGCATCGATATATTATTGAACGCTCGCCAAGTTCATATTCAAGTCTGCTTTCTTATTTCGAAATCAAATGGAGATGCTAGATAAGTGGTTGATTACCGTAAATTGAATTAACATGTCCAAGTAGACATAGCGTAATTGCCAGAGCTTCATACAGCGGCACATTATTTTCGAGATGCCCGCGTGTTCACTACTCTAGATTTTAATCTTATTATCAGATTCGGCTGGATAAACAGTCGCGACCTTTAACGGTCTTCGCTACTCCTTGGAGTTTATATCAATTTAAACGGGTTACGTTGGGGCTTTCTACGTTAGTTCAAGTATTGTCACGATTATTAGACAAAACTCTTAGGAATATAAATTCAAATTCGTCCTTAATTATTTAGACGACTTAGTTATTTATTCATCCGACTTGGAAACACATATGAAACATCTTGAGTTAGTTATTCAATGTTTGCGAATAGCAGACTAAGGTAAAATGTGCCGTGAATCAAATTTCATTTCTTGGAGATATAGTTTCACCACAGGTATTTCAGTAGATCCTGAAAGAATATTGGCGCTTTGTCGTTATCCAGTACCAACGTCAGTGAAACGTCTAGCATCATTTTTGGGCAAGGCAAATTTTTTTGCGAAATTTATACCACATTTTCCTGAGATAGCCGAACCTCTAAAAGCTCTCGGACGTAAAGGTGTAAAATTCCAGTGGACTCTATACATCAAAGGGCATTTGAAATTTTGAAAACCACAATCATGAATCCGCCAGTTTTGGCTATGCCCAATGTTCATGAATGTTGTAGTACAAACTGATGCCTCAGGTTGCGCAGTTTCTGCGGTACTTCAAGGGCCTGAAGGGGCTAAAAGACCTATTTATTATATCTCTCATTGTCTGTCTAGAACTGAACGAGATTATTCCGTAAATGAACTTGAGGCATTACAGTTCTAACAGCTGTGATAAATTCCGTCCCTTTTTGGAACAAAGGGTTTTTCAGTTAGAATGCGACAACCAAGGACGCTTTCACACGGACGTAAAACTGGCAAGCTTGCCCGATGGGCGATTAAACTTAGTGTGTTTCGATTTACAGTTAAACATATTCACAGTAACAAAAATCCTGTTCCAATGACCCTTCGCAAATATTTTCCAAACCTCCTTCCAAGGACTTAACGCTGGTAGCACCAGTTTTACATTTGACTTTGTCGCGTGATTTTCCGATGGTATTTACGTCTCTTTCTGAGCATCAATGTAAAGATGAGGTCTTAGGTCCAATTTGGGTACAGTGTCAATTGGGTAATATTTCTCAAGGTTATTATTATAAAGACGGCTTGTTATATGCTACCCTACCGCGTTCCAAGAGGTTGCAAATTATGCTTCCACGCACCTTAGTGCCTGTTGTACTTGAGTGTTTTCATACGTCTCCATATGACGCACATTTAGGAACTTTTAAAACCAAAAGTAAAATCAGAGCATATTTTGTATGGAAACATATGAATATCGCAGATTTTGTGAGGAGCTGTTCGATTTGTTTGCATTCTAAACCATCTCAGAACATGAGAATGGAATTAAGTTCTAAAGTATCGTGTTACCCCATGGAACGAGTTTTTCTTGATTTTGTTGGACCGTTTCCTCGGCAATACCCATCTCTTGGTCCTTGTGAATGGATTTCTAAATTTACTTGGTTATATCCAGTACGAGTAGCTACTGCCTTTGCTACAATGCCCGTTTTGTCTTATGTTTTGCAGCATTTTGGCAATCCGCAGATATTAGTTTTTGATAATGTTTCGTATTTCCGGGCTAATAGTTTTCCGACTTTTTTGTTTGAAAGAGGTATTAAGTTTATACGCACGTCACCTTATTATCCAAGACCTTCGTTGGTGGAACGGGTCAACAGACATTTAAAGTGTGTTCTCACTGCGTTTCATTCAGAAGATAATTCACAGTGGGATACATTATGTGGGAAGTTTCAATTTGCGCTGAATTCTGCCGTACATGAAGCTCATCAAGAAACACCTTTTTCTTTAATGTTTCGCTTTCAGGCCGTGTGTCCATTGGTTAATCAGTGGGGACATTATTCCTATCCGGGTAGAAGGTATTAAATTTTACAAAACTTACGGAATCGGTGTTTTTTTATGTACACTCTATTGTGTAGTGCGCTGACTTCTTAAAGTACACAGGAGTTAATTTATTCATTATATTGGACCCTTCTTGGCGACCGCTTAGAGATGGCTGACTTCTTGTAAGGTGTTAGTGCCAATGTGATAAAAAAAATTGTGGCTAATGGAATGTCGTGAAGCAATGTGAAAGGTAGCTAAAGTGAGGTGATAAGGGCATATTGTACAAGATTTGCGGAAATACCAGATCACGTAAACAGTGAGGAATAACATGACGTGCAATGACTGTCATCTCAGATTCTCGACGTGTTACTTTCTCTATCACATATACAGGCAGAGAAAGTATTGCATTCCACCCAAACATTGGATACCGAGATTTCAGTGGAAATACATGTTTTGAGGCACCCTGAATCTAAAGAAATCATTTTTAGAAAAAGGTCCGAGAGTATCTTTTAAAGATGCGACTCAAAGATTTTCAAGAAAATCCCAAACTACCCTTTACTTGGAACATTTTTAGAAATTTTTTATTTTCTAAACCATGATTCTAACGATTTCGATTAAAGTACCATATATTAAAGCTTTTTACATGACAAATTAAATGCATATCTTGAATTTTCTGGAAACAGCCTGTGAAGTCCTCTTTATTCGGAAGGAATTTTGGATAATCTTGTGTAACTGGTAAACGTTAAGCGATAGACGAAAACGCACTGCACAAAAAATGCAGATCTCTTTAAAACACACAATTTATTCCAAATAACTTTTTTCTGGCAACAGCCATTTACGAAATATCTGTTATTAATGGTTGGACTTGTTCAATACGTTATTCTTTTTAAGTTCCGCCGATTTTCAGACCTTAAATACGTTAATAAGTGCATTAAAATTTATTCTCTGTATTAGTACCATTAAACAAATAAAATGACTTTGTAAGTGCATGTTTTCCATTTTCATTGTGAAAAAGTTCCTGTACACTCACCTTCTAAAAAAATAAATTAATTAATTAAAAGAAAACATCCCTTGGCTACGCTTTGCCGCTTAGGGTCCTAAATAAGTAGTAACCGCCAAGTTCCTTGTTTGTAATCCATTTCCCTTTTAGATGCTGGCAGCACATATTACCTTCCGCTAATTTTTCACTGCAATGCTGGCAGCAGAATCAAGACAGCAATGCCACCATGATTGCCTCCTTTGAGATGCATTTCTGCTAAAAGTATGTTGCTTGTGAAAACTGAATAAAACTCGCAATATATTTCATAAATGCCCTGAAAACGTTAAGCAATTGGCTCATTACGAATTATTATGCGCTTCTGTTTCATTCAGAAAGGATGTCACTTCATAAAGGCGTGTATGACGATTCCATAAGTTTCATAACATTTCATAGCTGCTACCCAGATACGGAATAATGTCTTATCAGTAGAATTTAGCCGTTATTTTCGGAGATGAGCAATACAGAAGTCCACCGGGAACGTTAGCGACAAATTTACAAAATGATTACCATCGTCGTGAGGTATGGTATAATAAATCCCGGACAAGTCCATCATTTGCGGTCGGTGATTTAGTTTTGATGCAATCTCATGCCTTAAGTAATGCTAAAAGAAAATTCACTCACTAATTAACTACACGATATATTGGTCCTTTTCGAATTGCCAAAGTGGTTAACGCAGTTTCATTCCGATTGGAGGATTGTGTAATGGGACATTTTATGCCTGCACATGCGTCTCAGTTGAAACCAGTACCTTCTTCCTTGTAGAGCTCAGGCTCGACTAAGGAAGGAAGCTGGTTTATATTCTAGTTTCATACTTGACTCTGGGAGTCCGTCTTCTCACGGTCGACCATGTTGCTTTTCTTTTTCGGACTTGCTTCCTAGTAGAGTCGTTCAGTCCCATATCTTTTAAATTTGTGTTCATTCATTCAGCTTTTGGTAATCATTTTATACTATTTTTGTTTGTGTATTCTTTAAATATAGTTTATAAGTGCTTTGTGTTGGTTGTTTCATTTTGTTATTTCCTGTTCATAACCTTAAATTCACTTAGTTCTTTTATATCAGGGAAAACAAGCCACTTTAACATTTTGTTATATTACACATAATTGAGGCATGTGTCTTTTGCTGTTCCTTTTACGGTGTTTTTAAATGTAAGTTCAGAGTTATTATATTCTTTTGTATAACTTTTTGCAGATGTTGCTTATGTATATTGTAAGTTCAAATAACTTTCTCCTATACAGGTGTATTTACAATTAATTTGATGCCTGTTAGTGATATGATTATGCTCTGAATTTTGTGATGCGCATAAAATTCAGATGAGAAGTTAATCATGATATATGATGAATCATTTGTAGAATACTTATGAAAATAACTTACTGTGAGTAGAGGAAGTCTTAGATGGCAGAGCAGTGGTATGGCAAGTCAAAGATTGGTGGTTTGAGTCCCAGGCATAGCATTGAATTTTTTGTCTGATTTTATATACTCTTCCGCTATTCTGTATATGCTAACAAACCATGGACCTTTCCAGTGAAGGTTCCATGAATCTTTTTAATGAATTAGATCTTTGGAATGACCCTTTGATCTATTTATAGTAAACATTTTAACATTTTAAATCGCTTTTCATATACAATGCATTGCATCCGAGGTTCTATGGGAGGTTAGGTTTTTTTTTATATAAGCTTAGGTTTCTGAATTCATGGAAGGTTAGCATTAGGTTAGTTTATATGTATAAAAGCTTAGTTTTGAATTCACGGAAGGTTAGCATTAGGTTGGTCTTTTTTTTATGAAAAGTGTTTAAAATGTTCACTATAAATAACAGATCGAAGGATCATTCCAAAGATACGATTCATTGAACCTTCAATGAAAAGATCCATGAATCCTTTGTGTATACTGACTGAATTTTGTCAAGTAACACAAAGAGGTGGTGATTTTACAATAAAAGTGTTATTTCCTTCTCATTTAACATTTTATCAACCAAACACTAGCACAGAATTCCAATTTTCTCATTTAATTCCTGTTTCTTTACACTTCAGGTATTTGTATTATGTTTCACTTCATTAGCTGACTGGTTAATTCACTCATATCAATATTTGCGTATTGAAAGTTGTATGTGTTTTTTTAAATGAAAGCAGGAAATGGCCTAGCCTCTCTTCACCCCAAAGCACTCTCATTACTTAAGCTGCTGGTTGCATAAAAATGCTGCTTGACACTAGCAATTACTAACTGACATGTTAAATTCCTCTAGGTATAATAGCAATAGTGGACCTACTTTCCATTCCAAACTAGAGTGCCTCTCACTATAAACAAACTCTTTGTATTATCCGCACGAAAATAGTTTGCAATTCCTGCCCCTTATGGCTGCTTCTTCCTCTCACACATCTTGCTGCCTATCAATTACAGCTGAACATTGTTTAAGTCTATAAAAAGGTGCCCTGCATGAAAATCATAATTTAAAATGCAACCTGAAGTAACAATTCATTTTATAAGCATGTGGAAAATGAACATTTCACTTACATTAATTGAAATTCTCAGGTAAAGGTGCAGTACCCTAATCCAAATCCTCCAAAGATGACTTAGCTGCCATATTGGAATCAAAACTATCCTCAAGAGTTAATGACAAGCTTATCCACAACATTGTACATAAAACAAGTTCCCACATTTTAGTCTCCTATTATGTCTGTTTATATTCCCTGCATGCTTTGGTTACACTTTTTTGCTGAAATGCCTGTAAACTCAGATGTTAGTGTCGTAATATCTACTATTGCAAATGTCAGGTGTTTTTGTTATAGTGAGTTGAACACATTAAGTATTATTTCTTTTTAGCCACTTTTTTAACAGCTTCCTACTTTTGTGATAAAACAGCTTATTCGCACTACACGTCAGGGCCGTATTTAGAGGGTTTTTTTAGGGTTCAACCCCCCCCCCCCGAAAATTCTGACAGTTTTATTTATTTAAATTCATAGCAAACCAATATGGAAAAATGTCGTTAGATAACAGTACGTCTATTGCTAGTAGCACATTTACAAGAAAAAGGGAAACTTAATATCGTTGCCTTACGTAAGTAAGGTGACCATACATTTCGGTTTTTGAAGCAGTCTCCAGCAGTGCTGTAAGGTGGAATATCCTCCTTCTGGGGAGTTTTCCTTGTTTATATAATGTCTCCAAACAATTTTCTCATCCATGTAACGTCTATATACTACGGAATAGGTACATGGTAACTGTGTGGGGTACTGTTAAGTTTAGATCTACTTATGGAAAACCCTCCCCGAAATTTTTTTCTGGGTACGGGCATGCTACACGCTTCGTCCTCTGTCATGGCAACTCAAACGCTAACTGATAAAATGACAAGATTTGACCTGAGCTGAACATATGAGCGCTAGCATATTATGAATGACTGCTCGCTTATCATATTTCCTGTGTTATGCAAAGAGTTTATTTGGTAATCAGATACCACCACTGTGAATTCATTGCTGCATTTCTCATATAGGCAAGAGAATAACAGTCATCCATACAGTTGATAATTAACAAAAAGATACTCTTTGAGTGTTAGCGCAATAGCAGATAAAATTAAGAAAATCATATTTTGTAATCTCTTAACAGTTACTATATACCCATTACATTTAACAATGAGTTCTTATGATAACCGCAATAAAATGTATAGTTCTATACCTTTCCTACTCCAATATTTCATGATACAATACATTTATTAAGGAACTATTTACATTGGCGTAAGCGTAGTGCTTAGTTTCATGACAAACAGAAGCATATGCTTTGGTTTACATCAGAAAGAACTCTGGTTTACAGTGGATAGTATTTAATATAATCACAAGATGTTTGTAACCACAAATGTTTCCTTAATGCAAGCAATTTCTCTTTTAGAAATCTACTTTTAAGAGTAGTTTAAACATGTGTTTCTATTTACTTCTAGGATATATACAATGGAAAGTTAAGTTGTGCCTATTTGAGTCGAGTGATGGTGCTTCAAGTCAAAACACAGAGAGTGACATTAATAGTGTTAAATGGTGTGGTGAAACTTGCTAACGACATTTATTGCACACCTAATACGATTTAGTGAATGACAAACAATAGCTACAATATTGCATATAATGTAAGCAGAAGTTTCTTTGTAGGAAATGGAATTAAGTTACATGTTACGCAAATATGTCAAATTGTGTTGCGCTATCTAGAGAATAGAATAAAATAAGTGTCAAACAGGTGTTATTCTTCCAATTTTCCTGTCAAATTCCACACCCTACTGTTGGTTGGTTGCAAGTTCAAATAAAACATGAAGGCAGTTTAAGTGCAAAACATTTTACTATGAAGCATGCAGAAAAAATTATTGCAAGGTACTTGATCTTCTCATTCACCCTCAAAAATTTAAATGTGACCATTATGTATTATGGCATAAAAACATTCAGCAACCACTATTAACCCCAATAGTATTATATAAAAGCAATGTATGTGCCGACTATTGGATAATTTAAATAAGAGTTACACAAGAATAAACAGTTGTGATTTTCATACTAGCCTAGCTGTCAGGTGTTAAGCTGATCATAATTATGTTCCAATATTGTATTGCTACAGATGACAATGACAAGTTATTTTATGTGAGCTTTAATCGACTCCTTTAAAAAGAAATTTGAATAACTCAAAGTGCAATCACGATTACTGAAGCTCACGTAATTAACTTTGCATGTCATCAGTAGCAATACAGTATTAGAACATATGATCAGCTGTGCCAAACAGCTAGGCAGGTATGAAAAATACATCTTGAGTAGCTACTAGTGATGTCATCATCCGAGAGCACGAGTTTTCATAGTTTAGTTCCATCCCCGATCACTACTCATGCTGCGATCGCCTTCGTGTTTCCACCGTTTTAGCACTAGGGTTGCACTTCTAATACTTTGGTGTTCTGTGAGAGAGACATTAAAACAGCCAAAGCGAGTGGTCATGCTCTTCAGAGCTGCAAAGGTGTAGAAAAGAACTTTGTTAAAATTCTTGTTTCGACTAACTTTATAACAGCTTTGCAATTTGTCTAAATTTACTTTTTGAAATTTACACTATTGTAGGAGGAAGTTTGGAACATAAAGCGAATGTATATAGTTATTGATATTTTTGTGAATGTAATATTTTGTAAAAGAAAGCAACAATTTACTAAATGTGCAATATGTTTCAGTAAGGAGTATTAATTCCCAGGCATTGTAATTGTTGTAATGAATTTAATTATTTTAATGTGTGTACGGTTTATGTAAATGGGAGATGTGGTTTTGCACACCAAGTTTAACTTTTCATTGCTCTTTAAAGTATATTTGGACATCGTTTGTACAGTAGAAATTATATGTGCAATAGTGTTGAAGTAAAACTTATTAATGCTCAGTGTTTTAAAGGTACCATTTATAACTATTCCTCGCAAATATCCACTCCTCTAGGGCAGTTAACAGAAGACGAGTAAGAATTAGGAGATAAATATCAAAGTTTCAAATACAACGGTACAAACCAGGGCAACATATTGAGAGAATATTGTGAGTGTCCAGATTTTCAATTGCCACTTCTCTCAGTACTCACTAGCTCTATTTAGTTTTTCTCTAGTTCAATTTCACTGGGAGTTTACTTCGTTCAAACTAACACTTCACTAAGGTGAACTAGTTCAATTATCCATTCCTTCACTTCCTTCGTGATGTAGCCTCTTCAGGCCGGACAGATCACTTCACTTGGGAGTCAAACACAAGACTTCCACAACCCATCACTTCACAGTAGCACTTGTTGCACGTCACCAACTTGCTCAGAGAATTGCTCTTGATGTCGTATGGGATACACACCCACCGACACAATTTAACTCTCCTTGACTTGTACTCAACTAACTCTGACTGCTGTCATACGAATGCTTGCTTATATAGTCAAAGGTTCTCAAATGTTCTAGAACTATTTCAACATACTTTCCAGCAAAGGGGAGAGAAGAAACTTCCAAAAGACTCTAGTTATCTGCTGATAGCAAGCCCGGTGTTTATACTGGCAAGCAGCCATGATCATTGTTTACTCTGACTACCCTGTGCCAACCTCCCAATAAACTCGGGCCATAGCTGCTGCGTCACAATATGGTGGATGCCCTGGTTTCAACCAACCCAACTTCTGCATCAATTGCAGCTTTGTGACTGCAAAACTTTTATGTAGCAGAATTGACTGCTTTCACCAGAGTTTATCTCTTTGTCAAAATGTAGAAACACCCTTCTTCCTCTTCCTTCTTCTTCTTCTTTCAATGACATTGGAAATCTTGGTTGTTATGCCATTCTACCATCACAATCAAGTGCATTCAGATCCTTATTTCATTTGTTCAAAATAGGACATTATAACAAATGCCCTTGTTGACAACTGAATTCAGATTGTTGCAGAGGTAGATCCAAAGAGGGGTTATGCCCCCCCCCCCACTGTTACATTTAAGTTTACAAAGCTGTTTCTGTTTAATTAAATTAAACCTAACAGTTTATTTTTGCCTTAAATACCTAAGTGTTCGCTGGGGATAACATACAGCCCTCCTTTAAAAGCAACTATTGGACTCATCCTTACAGTGGCCAGAAGATTGGCAACATAAACAATAGGCTGCTTGTCGGCATATACCATTTATCTCAATGGGTTTCAATTTTCAAAAGTAGTTTTACTTCAAAGAAATACTTATAGCTAAAAGTTTAGTATTTTCTGTGCATTGAATAACAAATATAAATTTTCTAGTTTTTCAATTTTATCATTTTTTAAAAAGCCAAAAAATTAAGCAGAAGACAAATGTCAAAATTCTGGAAATAAGGCTTGTTTTAGAGATATTGACTGAGAAAGATAAAGGATCTGCAGATGAATAAATAAGGATAAATGCTCCTATACTCCTATTTTCAAGGGTTGGCATCTGACATCAGCATTGCACTTGCAAAGACAAGCAGGCCCATTGCTATGGTAACAATCACCATATTGTCAGTGTTACCAATATTGCATTAACACGTGATCATTCATTGCTTATATTTACTCTCTGCATAATACTCTTGCTTGAGCTTGCGGCTTGTTTTTGTTGTGTGATGTTCATTCACATGTAATAGATTTTCATACCCTGGCAAAAGGGCTGCTGTCCATTGTTTCCATTTTCTATCTGCACTAATAGTTGTGGGTAATGTTTTACATACAGAGAATTATGAAGTTATATTGATGTTGGTGCTGCATTTTCATAAACAAATTAAACAATCTGGCAGAATTTAGCAGAAGTATATATACCTAACTACTTGATTTCTGCGTATTTCTCTTACCCATTAATTTTTTTTGCCTTATATTATTTAATTTGCAGTTAAAATAAAAAACTAAACCTGAAGAATCATTACACTTTCCTAAGGTCATTTTTTTGTACCTTACTCTGAACCTTTCTTGGCACTTCAAGGTACACGTAAGAGGAACTCAAGTACTGGGCAGTGCGCGCGCATGCTCTCTCTCCCCCTCCCACCCCTTCATTGTTTTAGCTCTTGGTAGCATTCTGTAAACATATTGCTATTGAATTATTGTTTTTGTAACTATGATTAAAAATTACTTGTGGTCAAGGTACCTAATAATATTTCATATATCATTTTTATCACATCGTAACGAATGTACATGTCAGTTGAAAACAAATTACTTATATTGGCAATTTCATTCTTATTTCTCACTTCTTGGGCCTCTTTGGGGGACTGTCCTATCGGTAGAATAAATCTTTTAATTATGTTGGGACCGTGAAATACAATTTTAAGAACTGTTGCAGGCATGAAGTACCAGGGATAAAAAGCTTTAAATATAATATTCTTATTTCTCTGCTATATTGTTGGAAAGCACACACACAGATATCGTAGCCACATGATATTGACTCCAAGATACTGCAGAATCATTATATGAGTTCTTTATTGAGCCTAGTTATTATACTAGAAATTCCTGGATTTATAATAAACCTACTGGCGATGTTTTCATCATCCACTACCAGGTTTTGGACAATCAACCAGAAGTTCCATTTTTTTCCTGAACATACTTTTGAATGTCACCTTTCAGCTTGTCACAATTTCACCCATGTTGCATATTTTTAGCCTGTAAGCTATGTGGATGAGACTTTCGAAGACTTGAATCCATGCAAGTAAAGGGGAAATATCAATGGGGTATCCAGAAATATCTGTTGTAGAATTGCCTCCAAGCTCTGGTTTCTTATTCATGTCCTTGGGAAGTACACCACATATATTACACTTCTGTGAAGTTTTATTCTCTGGCAGTGCATTACACACACTTTTCCATCAACTACGGCTAAAGAGCAGCTAGTGATGGAATTGCAACTACTTTTCTCCAATAAACACATTAATAGGCTCAATGTGTAGATGTGCCCCTCGATATTCATGGTTTCTTCACTTATTACTTCAGTTGACTCTTTTGGAAATGTGATTTTAATAGATCTACAGTATCTTATACATGAAATTTTGGGATTTTGCCAAATCATTTTTTTAGTATCTTCATTACTAAGGCATTGCAGAGGGACTGTTGAAACTGCATATTTTCATCAAAATTCTGTTCAGGCTGTGAACATTTTTGTTTGTACCTGCTGTATCCAGAACTACCATTATATCTCCATTTACAAATTAAGCCTGGTTCACAATAACTTGAAAAGGAAAACACGATGGAAACAAGAACGGGAAGCAAAGTAGCATACATTTTGGTTTACAATACCATGGTAATGAAAACAGGAATGCATATTGATGACCCATATCGACAGTAAAGTGGAAAGTCATTTTGTGCATTGCGATAACATTTGTTTGTAACTGACCAATGATATTTTTTCACCTGCTTCCAATTTAGCCAACATAATGCACGTCAGCTAACGTCATAATCTGATAGAGTAAAAATTTTCTAAATGCAGATCCATTAATGTTTCCAATTCCTCTAGTCATACCAAGCTTTATTCCTTTATTAGTCGCATACATTAAAGTTGTCATTCTTTATTAATAAAAATCTAGTGGCAACACACTCTAACTTCACTCTTTCAAGATAATTTACCTTGTATGCGTTTCGAAGACAAGTTGTACAAGGTAATTATCTTGAAAGAGTGAAGTTAGAGTGTGTTGCCACTAGATTTTTATTAATATTTTATCTACTTCACTGTGTTTCCCATTAAGTGTTATGTTGTTATTGTTTGCTAATTTCTACCAGTTTTTTTTTTTCTGTGTTTTGTAATTTGCTATTGTTTTTGAGGCAATAGCCTCAAATTAGTTGAAAACAAATTACAGATGATGCTTTCTCTAGAAGAGCCAATGCTCAATGGATCTGAGGGAATCAGGAGCTGTGGTCAGGAAGCTCATTTGGTAAAATTTCTTCTAGTTTCATTTTCCCAGTTTGCAACTACAGAGAGCTCTAGTGGCTGTTTCATGTCGCAGCATCCTTGAATAATTTCTATGCTGAAGAGTCTAATATACACAATATGGATCTAATATACTATGCCTAGGAATGAGAACAAGTAATTTAAAACTTGACCAAGTCTTCTTTCCCATTCCAGTGACCTGGGAAAGCTTCCTGCTAATTGTTCACACTCACATTATAATACACATATGTATTTTAACTTTGTTGTTCTGGTTACCATTCTTGGTGATTGTGAACCAGCCTTTAAAGTGAACATTTTTAAATCATCACCTTCTAAAAAGTAATTTAGAACTCCATACTCAACAGATGTAATGCATGAATAGTGCGGTGTTTGACAGTTCTTAAATTTAACTTCTGCATATGTTTCTGTTACTTGGATTGCTTCTGGTAGCAGTTAACATGACCATTAAATTTGAATCCTGTAATATAACAGATAAATGCTACTGTTTCTGGTTTTTGCCTGAGATTGAAAAAGGTAAATTTTGGATCAATAAACAATGGCAGTGCCTCTTCATTACTGTACAAGATCTGAAAGGATGAAGAGCTAAATTTGCTCAATATTTTAAAGTTTATGATTCTTCTTGGAGATGGTCTTTAAACATTTCTGGAGCATTTTTCTTAACTTCAGCTCTTGTAATTTTGCAGCAAAAAAAAAAGCCCATCTGCACTCTAGTAACATTTTCATTTTTCTCCTTCTGCTTATCACAATGCTGTCACTGAATTACTTCCTGGAATGCCCTTTTCTACCCTTACACGAACCTGGTACAGTGATATGAGAACGAAAAGCGTAATCATTCATTTCTTCTAGAAAAATTAAGTTTCTTTCAAGCCATAGTGAATTGTATTTAACAAATTTGTCACAATGTCTATGACAGTTTAACCAACAATCAAGAATCTTCTTGGAAAAAAATCTTATATTAATATTTTTCAGTTTCTGTTTGAATCATCTGAAACTTTGAATTCCCATGTGATTCACTATGTAATCGAAAAGTTCATAACTTCATCACTTTGTTGTCCTCGTGGTCTAGGGGTACCATGCTAGCCTCTAGTTTCCAAGACCATGGGTTCGAACCTGGCAGGGGGCAATGAATTTTTTTTCTGGCGTAAAAATCCTTTGCATGGCTTCCTTCAGAAGAGAAGTAAAACTGCTGGTCCCGTGTTGTAGTTTATGGCACGTAAAAGAACCTCAAGCCTGATAAAGAGCTCTCTAAGCAAAATTTCCAGCCTTTCACATCCAATATAGAATGTGACGCTAAGAACCATAGAGATAAAAAGAGCATCCATAAATAAATTTAAAAAAAAGATTATGTTTCTTACTGCCACAATCATCCGGAAAATCCAAAAGCAAATGTGAAAAATACTTTACACCTTCCCAAACCCAATGATATACAGTTATGGTGGGGCCAAATGAGGTGAATTTTTATGACCCTATGGCATACTGAAAAATACATTGAAATTTGCAACTCAATATTTAATCCCCTCTACAGTGCTTAAGCTGTTTTGCAAATTATTAGTTTACATTCAACATAGCACAGTCAACCTTCACTGTGACAAAGAACATATCCATCATGGTGGTGATAGAAATCACCCATATAAATACATCCAACATGGCGATGGTTATCCATCTAACATAGCAGTTGACTGAAGTAGGCCAAGTGGAAGGCAGCCAACTTCTACCTGCACTCCCTTCATCCCAGCCAGGAGTATACAATCAGCTAGTCTGGCTAGCCGAGCGAGCAGTACTCTAAAATCATCACAGGAGGTAATGTCGATGAGCAGTTCACTACACGACGACACTACAATGTGAGGAAGTCTACCTCAGAGCCAACGAAAACCCCAAATGGGCAATTTAACTTCAGAATTGGGAAACCTGAACCATCATATATCCATAAACCACAACAAGGGTTGCGGTGTAGTATGTGGCTTATTTTGCATTTTACACCAAGCAGATGTAGAAATTTTTCCAAGTTTGAATATCTGCCGGTTTAGTAGATTTGTGAAATGGTATTTGTTCTGCAAAGAAATTATTCAAGCATTTGGGCAAGCATTTTAATGAAGATAATATTTTTCAGCTTTTCTTGTAACATACTCTATATGCTTCTTCCAAATAAGTTTAGTATCAAGTATAACTCCTAAATGCTTTATTGAATTGGTTTTTGGAGGAGATGTTTCATCACAATTTAGTTCAATTTGTAATGGTTTCTTCTGTAATGAAAATATCTGAAAGTTGGATTTAGTGGTGTTAACACCGTTAAAATGTTTCTTGCACCACGTATGTAACTTTTTAAGAGAACATTCACTTGCATTTTTGAGTTCATTGTATTTATTTCTTGGTTTTGAGGTCCAATTAGCAAATCATCTGCAAATAGAGCACACTTTACCCCTAATTCTTGAATTTTTTAGGCAGGTTATTAATGTAAATATTAAAAAGTGTAGTACTAAGAAATGCTCCTTGTGGTAGGCCATGGTGGAATTGACTGTATTTAGAGGGACTTGATTCATATCAGGTTGCAATCAGATATTGAGTTAAAAATGTTACCCATTTCATACGGCTTTTTACTAATGTTGTTTTGCAAATAGGGTCATATACACTTTGAAAATCAATTGCTAATATATCTTCTTTCTTATTAAAAGCATCTTTGATATATATAACATACTTACTGAAGTAAAATATACCACTTTTAGTGTGTGACTTTTTTGTAGCTTAAGAGCCTATTATTGTTTTTTTTTGAAAATAAGAACTATTATCAAAATGTTTGTCATATAATTGCATTATTTTTGTTATTGGCGGTTATTTGTTAATATTATTTATTAATATGATGCTAACCTTAGTATTGGAATTAATATTCTGCATTCTGAGCCAATGAGCCACTGTTGAGAGCATGCCTGAGGAAGTTTGTAATATCGACATTCCTTTCCTAGTGTAAGGAGTTGCATGGTTTCGTGTGGTAATAAAATAATGGCTGCTTAGCACATTAAAACGTATGGTAAATGGTCAACTACAAAAATCTATTGGTTCATGACTCGGAAATAGGTTAATTTAATATTAACTCATTGTTTTGTTCATTAATACAATGGCTTTATTGTTTTCTGCTTCCCATGTAAGCGAAAACACAGTATTAACTTAAAAAGACTAGAGTAGCATTTATATGCACAATTTGAGATTTTTATTACTCTAGCTTCACTTTCTATACCAGAACTTAATGGGACATGTTTCTGAGACTGTTGTCTCCATCATCAGCCTAGGTTCACTGCTGTGTTTCCTCCTGTGACTTGTAGATGGTCTTTTTTTGTTGGACGTACTATACAATGAGATGCTTTTCATATGGGACATCACAGTTTAAGGGATTGTGTTTATTCTTATGTCTGAATAATTGTTCCCAAATGGAGAGTTTTGCTGGTTTTCCAAAGGCCTTTAAGAGCTTAGGTTTCTCTTTCAGCTAATGGTCTATGGACCAAAACTGCTGTACAATGCTGATTTCTCCATTTGTTTATATTTCACGTTTCTCATGTGTCCTCATGTGTTATTTAGATTGCTCTATGCTTTTACAAAATTCTAAATGTATTAGAAAAAATTGAACGAAATTAGATTGTTATTAAAATCTGACTTTCTTGAACTCAATAATGTGTCTTACTGAGCAATGGCTTAGAGAAGAGGAACTAAGCTGTTTTAACGTATGAAATTACAAATTAACCAGACTTGTTAACTTGTAGGAAATTACAAGTTTTTGTCGCTCAGAATGAAAAATGGTGGCACTGCTATCTTAGTTAACTCCAACTTAGCTAATAAAACCAAAGTTCTGACATTCACAAATCATAAAATTGAGAAAAATACTTTGAACATTGTGTTGTCAAATTGTTTTATTGAAACACCATTGTTGTATGTATATAACAGAGCACCAACTGGTACCATTGCTAAATTCTTATACAAATTAGATCAATTATTAAGTACACTAAAATCTATAAGTCTACCCATAATGTATTACCAGGGGATTTTAACATCAATTTTCTAAAAGACTTCAAAGAGACCAGTGAATATAACAGTATCACCTTATTCTATGGTATCACAAATATAGTGAACTCTGCCACGAGAGCTACCTATCATTCACATACATGCCTGGACCAATTTGCATTAAACACCAACACATTTCAATTCTGCATCAAAGTAGTTTAGACTGCCATATCAAACTATGATGGTATTCTAGAAATGATGTATTAGAAGGCAATTCTTAATAATCTGCTTAATATGTAGTGAACAACTAATACAACTTACTCTTACTGCAATGAGTTCATCTAAATAACATTTAACTGTAGTCAAATTGTACTGTTGTTTTTACATACTAAATAGTTCTAGCATACAAATTGCCTTTCTTAAACTGATTGTACATAACATTTGAATGTATTACCTAAAGATTGTTCTTTTATATAATGTGTATATTATGCCATAACGAAACCATAAATTGTATCAGTTTCAAAGATGAATAAAGGATTGATTGATTCTTTAAACCTTGTGTCTACGCTCCTCTTTGACTTCCCTATACAGTAGACCCTCGCTAATTCGAAATCAGATAAACCAAAAACTCGGTTAATCCATAGTAGCTGCCCGGTCCCTGCCGAATTACATGGAAAATTCCACCGCTTAAACAGAATTTTGGATAATTCATACTACAAACTAAAATTTGGTTTCCTCATTACATATTCCATGCGTTATTCTTTGTTTAAACCAAATATGATGTTGTGCTGTGCACTACGGCATTTTCCTTTACGCATTTCACATAATTTTTCTCAATACTGTACTGTAATTTCTCAACAATGTTCAGATTGCTTACTTGCTGCTTATGTATCACTTCCACAGCATATGATGCAAGGGCAGGGAAGACCGCACATGGCGTGCAACTCGCAACAATCCAGAGAGCTGTTTGTCTCTGCTTGTGAACAGTGAATGGTTTTTCCTTTTTTTTCCCCCTTTCCTCCATCACTCCCTATGCTGCCGAAAGAGATGCTCTCACGTTGAAACAAAAACAGCAAATTTTACATATGGTCGATAGTAGAGAGAAGACGAAAACACAGGTTGTAGAACACTTTCTGATTCCAAAATGTACTCTCTCATCGATTATAAGCTCAAAACAGAAAATAGAGGCAAGTCTGACAAGCTATTCGTTTAGTGGCAATATCAAGCATATGAGACCAGCAAAACATGAAGAGTTGGAGGATTCACTGTTAGAATGATTCCAACACATGGTTCTCAGCAAATTCCACTGTCCGACCCCATGCTCCAAAAAAAACAAAAAAAAAAAAACAAAAAAAAAAAAAAAAAAAAAAAAAAAAAAACACTTGTCTGTGGGGAGGCACATAGAGTAAACGAGGAAGATGCCAATGAGTGGGCATGGGAGTTTCAATCTAAACTCTCTCATCATCACCCAAGAAATGTGTTTAATATGGGTGAAGCAGGCGTTTTCTATACCTTGATGTCTGAAAAAACACATGTGCCAAGGGCGGAAAATGCCATGGAGGAAAACACAGCAAGGAGAGACTGACGGTGGTCTTGTGTTCTAATTCAGATGGTTCTGAGAAGCTCAAACCATTAGTGATTGGAAAATACAAAAATCCACGTTGTTTTAAAAATTGTCAAGCCAAGTCAGTGCGAGAATAACAATAAAGCTTGAATGACCAAATCTCTTAAAGATTCAACAACAAATGGCTGCGAGAAAGAGGAACATTTTGCTAACTTTGAACCACTGCTCGGCACATCAGGTCACTGACCTGGAACTTCCCGACATAGAAGTTGTCTGCTTACTAGCTAACACCACGAGCTGTCTGCAATCAAGGAATAATCGCCTCAATGAAGCGTAATTACAGACATCGACTGGTTAAGACTGCCATCAGTGCAATAGAACTATAAGAAACAGTTCCACATTGGAATGTACTACAATATATCTGCTGCTTGGGATGAAGTTACATCAGACACCATAACTGTTTTAAGATGCCGCTGAACTGTGAGGCAGTATTTTAATGCCTAAATGATATAAAATTGTATTTTTTATTAATTAGATTCAATAACAGCCCACCTAGAAAACAATATGTATATAATTATTATATAAATTGTATGCGAAGTCATTGCAAATACTTATTTTTATTATAAACGCATTTATTAGTGATATATAAATGTTTATATACTCTAATAGTGCAAAAAGAGTGAGAATACTATGTTTTAGGATGTTAATAATGAGGCAATAATGTAATTTTGGTGACAATAATGTGTTTGGAGTTTTAAAAGTACTGGTTATGAAAAAGATCGGTAATAACGTAATTTCGCTTACAGTTTGGAATTAAGCAATCAAAAGTAAAGAAAGATTTTTAGTTTGAATACTTAAATTCTATTGGACTAGAATTAGCCAATAAGAGAATGGCATTACCGACGCTAAAGGTTTTCACCGTTGAATCTAGTCAGTCTCGGGCAAGATATTAGACAGAGCAGACATGAAAGTCGTGGGTAAAAATGTTGTAAAGTATAAATGATAAAATTTGTGTTCTCCGCCAAAAATGCATTAAGTGCTCACAGTTTTATTTTATAAAGTGTTGTGTTTATAAAAATGTGCATATATAAAGTGAAATAAAAAGAAGTAAAAATTAAAAAGTAAATTGTGTGGTGTCTTAAAATTTGAGTCTTATCACAACCCTACAAGAACTCGTGTTTCTATAGTGCGACTGAAAGCAGCCGAGGCAAATAATTTTAATAATATTACGTAAAAACAAGCATCATCTTCACTGTAAAGTTTTGGCGTCCTAAAAATCAAACAACATCAAAGTGTATCTTCATTACGTAACCTTAATAATATTTTACGTAAACAAATAACCTTCTGCAAATTGGTGTACAACTGTGGGGCAAACTCCTAATAATATTTACGTAACCCACAACTTCAACTGAACAGGAAACCGAACTTATAATGTGGATACAATTGGGATTCTGATAATGCTCTTCTACATGCTTGGTGTCCTCTTGTACCGTCATTATGGAAGAATGGATGTAGGTAGACAACAACATATGTGCTGCTGAAGAACCAGTCATCTGCTGATGATGCAGAAGAGAATGATAATTTTTACCGTTATCTTCTGAGATGGAACATGAAGATATGACACCGCAACCCACGCCAAAGTTGCTGCTGCAATTTCTGTTCTCGAGAGATTTGTTGCCACTTCTGATGTCCCATGGCATTTCAAGCTGCCCTGGATGTGGTATCTTCAGAGAGTGCTATAATATTACGACCAACGGTCCGCCAAACAACAATTAAAGTTTTTTTTTTCAAATTATAAAACTAAAATGTGTAAGAGATAAGAGTTGTAACTGAAACATGTGTTCCAATTAAAACTTAATGTTAAAATAACTGTGTATTTAAAGTGTTTCTTAAGGTTATTGTTTGTTGTGTTATATGACTCACGAATACAAAGAGTACAATATTGTTCCAAATAGTGCTGTTTTAAAACAAATTAAAACAAGCATTTGACAGTATACTTTCTCAATTAACAAATGCCAGATATACCGTATACAGCAGTTATTTTTACTTTTTCGTAGAAGTCATGAAAGTGGAAAACCCTCATTTGTTGGTACGGATAACAAGAGAGAAAGTGAACTGAACAGTCGTATTTTACCATTTCAGAATATATCGGACTATTTTTACAAAACCTCGTTAATTCAAACTTCGTTAAACCAAATTGGCTATTTTTCGGTCCCTTGGAATTCGGTTAAAGGAGGATCTACTGTATATACTTTCTTGCTATTTTGATATCCAATTTCATAAATGCCAGAAGTTTTTCTCACTGCAATTAGGCCTTTGTATTGGTCCTGAATATGTTTTTTAAGCAATACTTGTTAATTGGGGCTAGGGTTATACCATATTCTTTGAATATTTTCATGAATTTCTGGAAGGCCTGTGGGTGGAAAGTGATTTTTTTTTTAACTTTTTGGTTTCTTTTATGTTTCCTAGTGTGGTGATTTCCTTTGTTTGTTTCTTATTTTTTAATTTCTTTATCTTACTGTCTACAATCTTTTTGGTGAAGCCATTTTTATGGCTAGACTTATTTCATTGCAAACGTTTAACAATAATACTAAACAGACTCAATAATAATTATAAACCAGTGTAAGAGTGTAAAACATATTCAAGAGAAATAAATTAAAAACTCAAAATAGGTTTCCTGTAAAAAATACATATTGAAGAATGCGAATTTTCATTCAAAGTTTCATTAAGAGAATAGTAGAATTTCATAAATTTAATATATAGTATGTGGGATAATGCAATTTGATGTTTCTACACTGTTCTGTCATGACAAAATGTATTTGAATGCATGATTGTGCCTACTGCAATGCTTATCATTACTGATAGTGCCTATCTTGAACTTGTTGTAGTGCCCATTTATTTGTTTACTTTAGGTGTTCTAGCACCTATTGCACTGAGCTCTAGTCATAACAAAAGTCATTTCAAGAAACTAATACAATTTATGAAGGCACAAGCATTGAAGAGTATGCAAAAATTGGAATCTCTGGTATCTATACAAAACTTGTAATTCTTAAATGAGCTATGACTCTTTAATGTTGGTTTTCTAAACTATGAAGGGCCAAGAGCTAAAGACTATAGGTACCTTATCTATGCGGTCTGGTCGGTTTGTTGCTCCAACTATTGTCACATTCCCTAAAGGCTCAACTCCATCAAGCTCAGTCAGTAGCTGTGCCAGAACACGTTCCTGAGCACTGCTGCTACCAGACCCAGATCCACTGCTTCGCTCTCCCCCAAGTGCATCCAATTCATCAAAAAACACAATTGCAGGTGCCACCTGGCGAGCTCGACGGAACACTTCACGAACAGCACGCTCAGATTCTCCAACCCACTTACTGAACAGTTCTGGTCCCTATGATCAAAACATTACTTGAATTTGCAAGAGCTGCAGAAGAAATGAAACAGGCATAAAAATATTTTAGGACACCTTTCTCTTCACCTATGTTGGTGGTAACTTTAAAGAATGAGACTATATATATCAGTCATCATCAATTGGATTGGTAGTTCAGTTCTGAGCATGGTATTCATGACTGTGCAGCACTTTTCAGTAAGTAAAATAGAAGGGTAGCATACCCTCACAGCAGTGGCAGGATGACTGACACGTATGGCAAATAAAAGGTAGTTGTGACACTTATAAAAAATAATACTTTTATTTTAAAGTTATATGTTACAAATAATGCTTTGAGAATAGGTATTGTTACTTTAGATCATCATTGACTAATTTTGAAGATTTAGAAGCTAGTAACAGTGATGTGTCATAATTTAAAATAAAGAGAGTTGAGGGTTGTTACACTACATCACTATAATATTCTTACTTGAACGCGTTTCGGGAGACGGCTTGTTCCCATCGTCAGCATGTCCTCAACTGATTTTGCCGGTCATTGTCTGGGGGATGTGTGTGATTAGTGGTGTTCTCTGGTGCTGGGCTGATGAACCTCCAAAGGCTGTTGGGTGGCGGCAGTTCGAAATTCATTAGGTGATTCCTGTGTTTGACAATATGTATTTTTTCCCAGATGTCCAATTCATTACTGCTGTTGACCGGTTTTAAGAGTTTTATGTTTGGAGTGATATCATGATTTGAAGACCAGAAATGATGTGCTACTGCTGATTTATCTGGCTGCTTTTGGTAAATGCATCTCATATGCTCTTTAAGTCTTATTTCAAGATTTCTTTTTGTTCTTCCTATATATACCAGGTTACATTCATTACAATCAATTTGATATATACCAGCTGATTTATCGTTGGGGATAGGATCTTTTGTTCTGTTGCATAGTAGTTTCTGTATATTGTGGTTATTCTGTGGAGACAGGGTGATGTATTTTTTGAAAATCCTTTGAAATTTATGATGTGTCCAAGGGTGATAAGTGAATTTTCTATATGCTTGTGGTTTTTGTTGTCTGAGTAATGTAGTCATTTGTTGGATGTATTTCTGTCTTTCAAACCTTTTTATCTTCTTATCTATTGATTTTTTCTGGTATCCATTCATAGTGGCTATGTTGATGATGTGTTGGTATTCTTTCTGGTATTCCTCTTTCTCCATTGGTATATGTACTAACCTGTTTGTAATACTATTTAAAATTGCATGTTTGTGGCTTGTAGGATTGTAGCTATTGTTTTTAATATAATTTTCTGTGTGCGTTGGTTTTCTGTAAATGCCGAACGTTAATTTGTTGTGTGCATTATTTCTGATGATCCTGATGTCTAGGTAAGGTAATTGGCCATTTTCTTCTTTTTCTATTGTGAATTTAATAGATCTTTTTTGTAAATTTAATAATTTCAAAGCATCTTCTGAAAGTTTTTTTGGAACAATAGCAAAAATATCATCTACATACCTATACTAGGTTTTGAATAGATGTGGGAAAGATTTAGTAATATGGAATTCAAAATGGCTCATATATAGTTCTGCTAAAAATGGTGAAAGGGGGGTTTCCCATAGTTAGGCCTGAGGTTTGTTTAAAGATTTTGTGATGGAATGAAAAGAAATTTTGGTCCAGACATAATTTTGTTAGTTTTAGGTAATCTTCTGTTTGTGCTCTAGGTGTGCCATTGTTTAATATCCAATTTTCTAGGAGTGGTAATAATTCTTCTTTTGGTATGCTTGGGAAGAGTGCAGTGACATCAAATGATACCATCATGTCTGTGGGTGATATATTTATATTTGAAAGGTGACTGGTTAATTCTAATGAATTTTTTATACTAAGACTTTTGAACATAGGCATGGAGTTGAAAGTATTTGAAAGCCATTTTGCTAGTTTATATGTGGGAGAGTTTATGTTATTCACTATGGGCCTCATGTTGTTGCCGAGTTTGTGTATTTTTGGTAGTGCATATAACCTAGGTATGTTGGGAAAATCTGGTTTAATTCTGGATAAGAATATTATAGTGATGTAGTGTAACAACCCTCAACTCTCTTTATTTTAAATTAGATCATCATCTTCGCCATTATCATCATTTATGTGATTATTATAGGATTTGTCAATTCAAATTTACAAACAAAATTCATCTTCATAGTTTATTGTAACTTTGAGCAGGAAAAGGTTTGTGACAATGAATTAATAAAGGAAAATATTACTGTTTAGTGAAAAAAGTCATGGTTTATGCAGTTTGTTGACACAGTTTAGCAATCCATTTTCACATCTGAATACAATATTTTAATCTGCTGTTGTTTAAAGTAAGAATAATCATTGTTTTTATACACAAATAATTCGAGATGCACAATTTTATTTGATTTAGTATTTGATACACTTATCAACATTACTTTCCGATTATTATTTGAAATGTCTCGCATAAGAATGTGTCCCTGGTATATCTTTCTTCTCCGTTTGCTTATTGATGTCAGAAATTCTTTCATGTTCCATAATTAACTTTAAAAATTTCATGATTTCATTCAAATCTATTTAATACAAGGAGTGATCTAAAAGTTTTCAAAATGGCTTCACAACAGTTTTGCCACTGAGCTGTCTTTAATTCTTAACCAGATGTATATGCAGCACTCCCTCCTGATAACTTTAAGAGTTCATGTGACTTTCTCGACCTTGCAGTGCAGAGGTAGAAGCTCTGAAGTGAACATGTGTTTTGACCTGTTGCGATTTTTCTGTCCAGCGAAAATGCTAGATTATGAAGAACAAAGAACAAACATCAAATTTTGCTTCAAACTTGGTAACACTGCAACAGAAGCCTGAAATGTTAAGAACAGCTTATGGGGAGGAAATAATGGGCACCACTCAAGCATTTCAGTGGTTTTTGATATTTAAAAGTTGTATGATATCAGTTAAGGATGCAGATCATTTGGGGTGACCCTCTTCCAGCAAAACTGATGAAAATATAAATCAGGTGTGAGAGAAATGGTATTAAGTGATAGACGTTTTACAATAAGAGAAATTTCTGATTCATTAGGACTCTTGTTTGGAATAGTTCAAAGCATTTTAAAGGACAATTTGGACATGAGATGAACTGCCACAATGTTCGTGCCGTGCCTTCTGAAGCAGAATTCAATTACATAGCCTCACAGATTCTTATGAGCATGCAAATATTTATATGTTTATTGGAATCTTAAAATGTGTTTATAATTATTGTTATTGTTGTAATGTTTATTTTAATTTCATGTGATTGATATTATTGTTGGAATATGTATGTTGTGGAATTCGTTTCATAGTAACTTAAACTAAAATTGTAATGGGGAGAATTAAATTAATTACTCTAAATTTGGAACATGAAAGGAAAAGATTAAATTAAATAATAAAAACATAGGAGTTATATAAGGCATGGAAGTGATCATTGATGACCCTAAGAGAGAAAATAGTAAGTGAGTGGAAGGGAGGTTACTATGGGAACCTATGGAAAATTTAGGCAGAGCAATTACTGCCTACAGGATGGTAAGCAATAAAAAAAACAAAATGCTAAGTTTGTAAAGTGAAGCCAAGCTTTGCTAGCAGTTGTCTATGTGAGAGTGTAGGAGAGTGATGCCAAGCCAAAGTAGTTGGCTGGTGAAGCCATTAATGGTTGATGTAAAAGTTTTGTTTTATTTGTGAATATTATGTGCTGTGTATACATATAATTGATTGGAAGTGTGAGGAAATGAGTTTGTAAACCAGCAAATAAATAAATTGAACAAGTTCCTACTGCAAAAGCTGGAATTTATTATTTCAACTATATCTTAACAGTAGCAGACTCCCTGTTAACACGACCCTGAGATACAAGAAAAGTCTCTCTACAACGCTCACCACAAAAGCATCATAGAATAATAATAATAATAATAATAATAATAATAATAATAATAATAATAATAATAATAATAATAATAATAATAATAATAATAATAATTATTATTATTATTATTATTATTATTATTATTATTATTAAACAAGAACCCACCCCACTCCTTTCAAATGGCCAAAAGGAAAGCTGTGTGACTGTCTGCACAGATCTTGAGGAACAGCTTCAAAATGACCCACAGTTTATGGAGAAAGTGATGAAACATGGATTTATGGGTACGATCCAGAAACAAAACAATCTTAATCTTCAAAACAAAGCATACAATGGAAGAGTCCTCCACCTCCACACCTAAAAAAGGCCAGACAAATTCGATCTAATGTGACGTCAATTATGATTTTTTTTTTTTGGGGGGGGGGGACATTAAAGGAATTATACATAAGGAATTTGTATTACAGGGTCAAACAGTGAATCAAGTGTTCTACAAACAAGTTTTCTTGCATTCTTTCCATTAAGACACATATATTGTAGAGATTATAACACCTATTCAGTTGGATGTTCAGTACAAAGCCATTGTGCCGTCTCTCCCTTCCTCTCTTTTCAATCTGTATAACTTTAGCACACTTTGCTACAGTGGTTTCACTCAGGCCAATCCAGTCAAGGTCACACATGGTAATCCCTACTCTTGCTCTATATATCTGTCTCTTTCTACAGTTTCTCCTCCAGTCCCTCCCTTCCTCAAAACTTGAGACCAGAGTTACAGCACCACTATACTGCCAAACAATACACTGTTACTGCAAGAGGGAAACTGAGTGGAGTGGGGGATGGTTGTAAAGCAGGGAAAAATGGCCTTGAGTGGACTGGCAAAAATAAAAACACTATAGTGTATTCTATTGATACATACCAACAATTTTGTGCTTCCTGCAATACAAACAACACACACCCTTTTTCATATTTATTGAAGGCAATTTCTTACAAATGAAGCATTCTCATCCTAACATCCTGGATATCTCCAGGCATTTGGGCAAAGTTGGCATATTTCCTTTGCAAATGCTTGCTGTGAAACTGGTTTCTGATTGTTTTTAATAGTTGCATGCTTATTATATAGTACAACATATGTATTAATAAGTATGGCATTGATCAGATAGAAATAACAAAGTTGCTTCTGACAAACCAAAACCAAAGAGCATGAGAAGCTATTGTCTTTCCACTGACTACCAGCAGACTGAGTATCCCATGAACAAACTAAATTATAGCTCCAGTGTCAAGATGTGTTTGTGTTACAACTTGTGAAGGCAAAGAGTTCTTGCAACTGAGAACAAACTGATTAATCAATATTTGCTTGTAATATATATTTCTGGTACTACTAGCAACCATATAAACACAGAAATTGAATTGGTCCAATTCATTTCTTTTCTATGCATCATTTGCTTCTTTAGTCCTTTATTCATGGTTACTTTAAACATATCATTTAACACATACATCACACTCTCTATAAAGCAAGCATATATTCCTCCAATATGTCAAACACAAAAGAAAATGTATTTTGGGCAGGCTAGCTGACATACCTTTACTGGCAAAACAATCAATCTCATAAAAATGAAACTAAGTATGAGAAATGTGTACAAAAAAGAATGAGTTGATCTAACAGTAAAATACTTTGAAAAGATTGCTTAACGAAATTCCTACATTAAAAGCACAAGAAAAGAAACATAATAAAATTGCAAGAATATAAATGTAAAACTCGTGCACGTGCAACAAATTCTAAAAAGTGTTCAAGGACCACAACATTATATTGGTAATGCAAAATAATAAATGAATGCATTTATTTGTACAACTTGATTTACAAGATTTATACACTATACAATATTTCTCCTAGAAATAACTATACACACAGACAAACTGTCTGGTCTCTAAGCCTATTTTGCGCTACTCAATTACTTGGCTCCCTGGCTTTGTAAGCTCACTGAGTAGCCCTTTGTTAACTTTTGCCCCTTGCACTCATTCCTCTTCCCTCCCCTTTGTTGCCCTGCTTTCCTTGCATCTCTTACATTTCTAATCCATTTTTAGTTTACTTTCCCTAAAAACTTATCCATGTCTATAATTTTTCTTTTCTTCTTTTCCTGTCAGCATTTTTACTATTTTTCAGTCCATTTCTTCCCATGTTTTTTCCTTCCATATAATTAGTTCTTTACACTCAGTCATGTAGTCTGTATACTTTTACTTCCACCATATAATTCACACATTCTTTTTCCATTTCCTCTTAACCCTTTTAAGTATATTGACCCCGTTCTCATCCATGCTGACCCTCCCTTTACCTGTGTGCTACATTAATCAACATACCCTTCTCTTCCCCAATCTCTGTTTTATTATTTTATATAAGCTTAATGATTGTTTTATCTTCAAACTTCCCCATATATCCTGCCTTTCTATGTCTTCCATTCTACTTCTTACTGCCTTCCAAAATCCCTTTATATTTCTCTCACCTAACCTCCACGTATTTCCCTTTCCTATTTTTTCCATAATTTTTTTTTTCCATTCCTTTCCATCAACTATCTTTGTTTGTCATACATCTTTGCTGGTTCATTCATATCTTTAAAATTTCTCCCTTCTTCTTTGTCAAACATCTAAACCAGAAATTTAAAATTCTTTCTAGTACCATTAATAAATGACACACCTGCATACAGAGGATGTGACATACATGCAGACCATTACTTATTAATATCCAAAATGAGTCTCCCAAAAAGATGGGTACATATTAAGCCAAAAGAGAGACATACAAGGCAAATCTTCTCCAAGATACCAGTATAAGGAGATTATACTGGGATAGATTAGATCAAAATTTGGATAACAGATCTCTATCTTTAGAAGTAGATTTTGAATGGGAAGATTTAAAACAGCTGACCTTAAAGGCAGCATTTGAAGCATTAGATGAAACAAATAAGAATTATAAAAGAAAGGATCTACCAAAATGGAATGAAGAAATATGACAACTAATAATGGAAAAGAAAAAGGCCTATGGAAAGTACCTACAATTAAATAATGAGAACCAAACAGAATACAAACACTTATGTGTTGGGGTGGGGTAATATGATGCTTTTGCGGTGAGCGTTGTAGAGACTCTTTTCTTGTATTTCAGGGTCGTGTTAACAGGTAGATCTCTGGGAGTCTGCTACTGCTAAGATATAGTTGAAATAATAAATTCCAGGTTTTGCAGTAGAAACTTGTTGAATTTATTTACTTGCTGGTTTACAAACTCAACCCCTCACACTTCCAATCATTTATACGTATACACAGCACATAATATTCACAAATAAAACAAAACTTTTACATCAGCCATTAATGGCTGCACCAGCCACCTACTATATTTGAAGATCACTTAATTTCTTAGTTGTCATGTGCGTAATTTTCACAGATGGACCATGGAGTGGCATCACTCTCCTACCCTCAACTCTCACATACACAACTGCTAACAAAGCTTGGTTTCACTTTACAAACTTAGCGTCCTTTTTTATTGCTTACCACCCTGTAGGCAGTAATTGCTCTGTTTACCAAATTTTCCATAGATTCCCATAGTAACCTCCCTTCCACTCACTTCCATATTTGCTCTCTTAGAGTCAACAATGATCATTTCCATGGCCTTATATAACTCCTTCTAACTATGTTTTTATTATTTAATTTAAACTTTTCCTTTCCTATATTCTTTTCTAATGTTCCAAATTTACAGCAATTGATTTAATTCTCCCCATTACAATTTTAGGTTATGTTACTATGAAATGAATTCCACAACATACATATTCCAACAATAATATCAATCACATGAAATTAAAATAAACATTACAACAATACAATAAATATGGATACATTTTAAGATTCCAATTAACATATAAATATTTGCATGCTCATAAGTACGCCTGTGAGGTTATGTAGCTTTGATTTCGGCTTCATTTGCCTCTTGTAATCTCATTTAAATTATCTCATCTTTTAATTTCAATGAAATCATAACCTTAGTGTTAATTCTGCCTGCATTAAATGTAATTTGTCTTCCCTTTGAGTTTCATTGAAGAAACCATGTCATTTCTATAAGGTTGGTCCAATGCTGCTTGCTGAATCCAGTTCTTGTGAAGTGTAGCAACGGTGATGTCAAGTTTTCAGATTCCTAAACCATTATTCAATTTTCCAACAATTGTTTTTGTAAACAATTCTAGTGGATACTTTCATACTTTAATATACTCGTTATATCCCAATTAATTTTGTGTACTTATATAAGCATGTTATATTTCACCCCTTTGAGGTTTTGATCGGCATCATTCAATTATTTTCCGTAGCCACTATATCAAAGCTTCTTCTTTCTCGAGACGATTGGTTTTCTGCCGTTCATCAAGCATTCATGTCACCTTGCATTATTCTTTTCTTTCTTGATATCATTCATTTCACTGCAGCCATATTTATCTATATCATAACAACATTCATCTATACCATTGTAGCAATATTCATCTATATCATTATAATAATATTTCGTTGTAGTATTTTTATTTCATCGTAGTAACATCTCAATATTTCATCTTTTTCAGCTACCTTGAAAAATCCATCTCACTATTCTCACATAATTTGTAGTGACATTTTTTTTTCATATAAAATTGCACTTATGCGTTCTCACATATTTTGATATATAACATATAAATGTGCGATCATAGCTACATTTCGTCTTATGATGCATTAAAGTTATTGTATTAAAATTAACCTTAAAGTACACATGTAATGGTGTTTTCATTTTCACTCAAATTTGTGTTCAGGATAATATTTGCATTTAGTTTAATTGTTTACATAGTGATGCTCTATATGGTTTATTTTGCACCTATCTCATGTTTGTCGCGAAAATTAAATATATATAACTTTAACATTTGGACATGTGTTTCTCCACTCTTCATGTCTCGTTACCATGGTTACCGTTGCTAAAGTTTTGCTGCATTCCTAATCCTATGCTCCATGTTATTTATTTCTTGAAATTCGTATGACATCTTTTCAATTTTTGTTCTTTATTTACCTGCATTTCCTTAAAAGGTTTTAGTTTGCTTTTGTGATATCTCCCTATAACTTTATTATTGTGATTCTGGCGCTCGAAAGAGTTATCGTTGAATTGTTGCACAAGCATGAATGGTCCTTCGTACAAAAATTCCATTTTTTAATTTCTCTTCTTAGAGAATTTTGAGATGTTATGTTTGTTTAGCAATACTTTGTCTCTGATCTTTGGTGACCATTTGGTTTTGCTTTCTCACTTTTTCTTGGTTCCTCCTAAAAGCAAGTTGGCTTTTTCTTTCTACGTTAATTCCCGTTGAGCTGCCATTGTTGTAGGGAAATCTATAATCACATTTTTAGGTTTAGTGTTTAACATAAGTTCGACTGCGGCAAATGTCATGGTGGTGTTGATGGAGCAATTCATGATTTCTTCGATGTACTCGAATTTGTCATACCATGAAGTGTGGTCTTTGTGGCATAAGATTCGTATAAAAATCAAAATGTCCCTCATTATCCTCTCTGTGGGGTTTCTTTGTGGGTAGTATGAAGATAAATAATACAGCTTAACTCCCATTCCTTACAATGTATTCTTAAATATTCGGATCATATGCATTGTAGCATTATCAGATAAAATAGTTCACATTTTTCCATATTTGGGTATGTAGTCTTTCACTATTTTATTCAGGCATGTGGTACTCTTTATATTTCTGACAGGGTAGATTTTTATAAATATATCAAACATTACGAAGGTGTATCTATACCCGTTTTTGCCTATGGGAAGTTCACCATGTTCATCGATTGAGACCAACACGTTCTTTTCTTCTGTAATTATGCTGTGTGGGATGACTCATACTTTACATTTACTGGTTTTGCTTTCTGTCGTAATTCACAAGCTGATATCAGTTTTCTTACTTTCTTTCCTAAATGTTTGATGTATAGCACTTCTCCAATTGCTAGCGAGGTTTTTTCACTTCCAGCATGTGCCAAGGAATGATGAAATGCTAATATGATTTTGTCTTGTATGGCTCTGGGTACCATTACTTTCCATTTCTTTATGTCTGTCCAGTGTATTTAAAAAGAATTTCCTTAAATTTCCCTATTTTTGCGTCAATTTTAGGTTTTATTTCCGGGGCAGTGTCGAATAATGATCTTAACTCAGGGTCCTCTTTTTGTAGTTTGCTGATGTTTTTGAAATCTTTTAAGATTGCATTGTTCTTTGTATTAAGGGTCAATATATTTCATTGTGGGGGTGGTTGATGATTTCTGGGATATGTTTCTGTGATTTTAATGTTCACAGTAGTTCACTGAAAATGTTCTCCTTCCCTGGTATGTGCTTGATTTCTATGGTGTGTGATGTTATTTCGTATATGTATCTTGAGATTTTAGAGTTAATTAACTTGCATTTTTGTATGAATGAGAGGCTGACATGCTCTGTGTATACAATAATCTTGTAGTTATAAACCTATAGTACAAACATTCGCAGTGCAAAATGGATGGCTCCTAGTTCCAGTTCTGTGATGCATGCATTTGCTTCTGTCTTATATGAAAATCCAGGTGCTGTCGCTATCACATGATTCTCTTCTTGTTCATCTTTTGTGTGAGGATTGTCCCATATGAATATATGCTAGTGCCAGTGTAAATTATAAATGGTAGGTTCAGGATTTGAGTGTTCTAAGAGTATGGAATTTTGAAATAAGTTTTTCACTTTCTCGAATGTCTCCTAATGTTCTTGCTTTCATTCCCATTTCACATTTTTCTTAAGTAGTTCCCTGAGCTATGAATTTTGACTGGTATTGTAATATCCCTAGGAATCTCCTCAGATGTTTTAAATTCTTTGGTGGGGGAATGCTATTCAGTGCTCTGATTTTTTCTGGGTTCGGCCTCAATCCTTCTCGTGTGACTATATTCCTAAAAATTCTGCTTCCTTCACGAAAAATTCTGACTTCTCCAGGTTGATCGTCATATTGCTTTCTTTGAATTTTTAGAGTATGTAATCTAGGGGTTTCATGTGGGACTCTGGATCTTCGCTGTATATCAAAAAATCGTCTACATACTGTGTTACAAATTATCTATAGTATTTCCAACATTTTGTAGAGGGCTCGTATCAATACACTACTACTCATCGATAAACCAAAGGCATATTTCAAAAAATTAAACACTTTCCCCCCATGAATGAATTCTGTATATTTCCTTACATCCTTATGCAATGGGATTTGCCAAAATGAAGCAGTCAAATCTAATTTTGAAATCTTTCCTTCCTTTCAGTTTTGAGATTAGTTCATTTATGCCTTCAGGTCTGAAATGGTCTCGAACTGTATGGGCATTAATTTTCCTTGCATCTAAGGTCATCCTTAATTTCCCCTCCTTTTTGAGTATCCATACCTTGGATTAATATAGCATGATGTCAAAGGCTCAATGATTCCGTCATCTAACATGTCTTGTATGACTTGATCTGTGTCTCTCGATATAGCATTGGGTCTTGTGTGAATATGGTTTTATGTTGTTACCTCGAATGTATGGGTGTACTTATTACATGTTCCTGGCTGTCTATTAAACACCTTTTAGTTCTCTATTAGGATTTCCCTCAGTATATTTTTATTTCCAACTTAAATTGTGAGCTTCGTTTAATTTCTTATTTATCAATTCTGCCAAATGTGATTCATTATTTAAGTAAGGGCTGATCTGGTCGTCATTTATTTCTGAGTTATTACGCCAGCCCTGGCAGATTAAATGGTTACAATATTCCATTTCTCCCATTTCGTGAATTTCACCATTGTCATCTGTATTTATATTTATCCAAGTGTTTTCGCATAATTGAATGCTTTCCACGAAAAACCTTTCCTCATTTTCTATCGCATCCTCTATGCTTCTCCCACATCCTATCCCATCTTCCTCTACAAATTTAATGGTACATTTTGCTTCCTTTACATAAATTGTCAGTTCATGACTTTTATAATTTATTTAGCTTTCCAAAAGTTTAGTACGTCACCTCCAATGATTATGGGTGTGGTTAATTTTGGAATTACAAGTGCTATTAAATCAAATTTCCAATCATTCATTCTAATTTTAATCATTGTTTGAAATTTTATACGCTCCTTTTTTTTCCTATTGCAGTACTGCAGTATACTCCACAAACAGGTAAGTATTTGGCCTTGTATTCGTGGTTATGTTCCTAAACAAATTTCCATCACAGATGGAGGTATGGTCATCACAGCCTTAGGATCCCCAAGCGGCGGCCTTTGTGCAGTAGCCAAACACTTGTTCCCTACTCTCCCTAACCGCAAGCACCATAAAATCTTAGTGACATCCATGTGCATATGCGCGTTGTTGCCAAAATTAAAAATAGTATTTAAAAGCAAAACTTTGCAGGGATTTCCACATGTACAGAATACAATCATGCAGTTTGTCTGCTTGCTTTACACACAAAATAACTATGTAAATAACTATGAATCGCATAGTAATTACATTTAAGTTGCAAACGCTTTAAAATATAACTGAACTAATGAATGATCTGAACTAATATACTGCGCTACAAGAATGGAAATGCATGTTAACATATCCGAGAGAAACTTAGAAACATGTCCCGAATAAACTATACATTGTTGGACTATCATTAAATAATTAAAATACATAAATATTCATTTATTTTGAAAGGAACTCTTACTCCCAAATCAAAGCATCATTTTTGATTATGCTGTGCGCGGAGCTATGGTAAAAAGTTTTTATCACTTGTATCACAACAATGTTTTATTAATATAAAGCTAATACAAGAAGTTGTGTATTGTTTAAGGTGTAAGATTTACAAGCATGACATCTTCTGTTTACTTAAATGAATAGCTTTATTATAAAATGCAGGATAAGTAAAAATACGAAGGCAAAAGAAAGAAAATAAAAAAAATCTTATGTATTATATTCACAAGATTATCTCTACTCACTCTTCTACAAACTACTTTCACAAAAGCTTATTCTTCTATCTACTTCTTAAATAATAAGATAAAATTTCATTGCACATATTGTTGTAAATATAAGGATACATAGGCTAAAGCAATAATCAGATTTTTAAAATACAGATGACTATATGATGACTTTGAAATTCCATGCTCTTAGCATGCCCACGAGGAAAATACAAACAGAGACTTCCAACTTGTATTTCAAAATTCAAACCAACAACAAAAAATTTCTCGGAAATGGTTAACACAATTTGACCTAAAATGTGTCCTTTACCGAGATTGCATTTTACGCAAAGTAAGATTTTGTCTCTCTCTTAGAATTTACCAGTAATACAACAAGTTGAGAACGAGGAAAAATTTACAAGTTATTCCCAGAATATAAAATGCATGATACAAATTTTATTTTTCCTGCAAATATCTTAAACTTGCAGTATTTTACTAAAAATCGTTAAGCTGTTTTTGAGAAATTCAAAACAATAACAAACATTTGTCCACATAAAGGGTTCTTTTCTACATGTTCTTGAACATTACACATAAAAATCTGGCTTTGCTTATTCAGTTTTTGTAGCCCTTTTCTTCGTGGTCTTGGCATTACTGATATTCGGCAGAGGGTCACTTGCTGGTGCGGCCAGAGGGGCAGCAACTTGGTTCGTTTCCCAAGGTCTCCACATCTTAATTAAACTATTAAACGCTAATAACTATTAAACACTGCTAAACTTACAAAACTGCACTAAGTAAAACACTATATAACTTCTCTGAAGAAGTAATATAGAAGCTTAGCTGAACATGGAAGAAAAGCACGAGCGAACAGTCACAGCTGCTAAAACCAAAGAAACAGCAGAAATGACATTGCAACAACGCTTTGCTTTGGTGGAGCTCGAGAAACGACCACGTGTTGTATTTAAGGGATGGGAAGACCCTACTAATCGTTTACTGATGGGTTTATGGTCAGGCTTCAAAGCTTTCCGTTCGCTTTGTAGCCGGTTGGGGAAAGGATGCCCACGACCAGTTTACCACCTGTGTCGATCATCACATTTACTTCTTTGTCCCAAATTCTTAACGTACTAATGGCGGATTCGTCATTTCTTTATCATCTTCACCATGTCTGATTATCATTTGTATGCCTTTTTCTCCGGTAGTGCATCTTATGCCACATCGATCAACTTCAGTGACGTAAAATTGATCCAGAATTAGTTTTCCACTTGGATCGCGTTGGTATTGGTTGGCGTATTGTTTATGTTTTCTTGCGAGTATATCTGTTTGTTTCGATTACCACTTTTGGTCACACTTTGCCTTGGTCCTTGCGAATTCCAAAGATGTTGACCTCTATACCTCGTTTCTGGGTTATATGATGGTCTTTGGTTCGACATATACTCCCTGCTGAATCTTGAATGATTGACTTGATTATCCCTTTATGTGCGTGCCCGTGAAACATTGTTCCAGCAATTCTGTTGTTTCCTGGGGAATAGGTACTGGTATCTATCCCTGGTATCTTGAAATCTGTCATTACAAGGTACGTATCTTAGCCTCTGTGCCTCCTTCCGCTCTTGAATTCCGTTCGGATAATGTCTTTGTGTACTTATGTTTTGTGTGTCACGGGTCTGGTTCCTGCATTGTCCATTAGTGAGGTTATGTGTGCATTGTTTACCTCCATAGGTTTTGTGTCTCGAATGCAGTTAGCAATTGGATTACGTCCATGAAATCTACGGGCTTAACTGCTATCAATCCTGTACGTATGCTGTCGGGTAAGCGTCTAATCACTAGGGCTAGGATTTTTATGATAGGGCATATATTTTTTGGTAGGACTGACATGCTCCTTAAATACATATAAATGCTTCTTATGAAACAGCAAAATGAATTAACCTAGTTTGTTAAGTCATATTTTTGTATATATGGCCATTTCACTCTGATAGAGCATATTTTAGTAAGTAAATGGTCATATTCGTCATATTTTCACTCTTTCAAGAAGAAAAGAACTTTCTCATGCAATTTATTTATTCCGTGTTACATTTCCCAGAATTGCGCACCTCATTTTGTTTCCTGGAAAATGGCAAGTATCTACATTCCTTCCCTGTTTCCTTTGAATTCACAATATGGACTTCACCCTTACGCATCAGTGAGTTTGTGTAAGCTATTGTTACTCTATGAACAGGTATCTAAGTCATTCTGGACTCTAGACTGCAGACAAGTGTCTAATTCACTCATTGTGTTATTCAGTCTTATTGAAGTCGTAAGCGTGTGCAGTACAGTTCAGAAAAAATGCCTAAAGTGAAGCAAAATGTTCAAGTAAAACTAAAAAAGTTTGTGTCTCAATATGGTGAGAAAGTATTTTCAAGTGATGGTAAAATACTGTATTGTAAACTGTGTGACGTAAGAGTAACTGCGGAGAAGTCATTTAATGTTCAGCAGCATGTGGCAACAGATAAACACAAACGTGGAGTACAACGGATTGAAAATGAAAAAACACTACAGCAAATGCTCCTAGGGGAATCCCGCCAGTCTTATTCACCATTCTGCAAAGAACTTTGTACAGCTTTCCTTTGTGTTGATATTCCCTTAAGTAAACTAAACCATCCAAAATTTCGTGAATTCTTAGAAAAATACACAGGCAAATCTCCTCCTGATTCTTCCACATTAAGAAAGAACTTTGTCAGCCGAAGCTACGAAAAAACAATACAACAAATCAGTCAACAGCTCGTAAATAAAAAAATTTGGGTATCAATTGATGAAACTACAGACTCTATGGGAAGATATATTGCAAATGTCATTGTGGGAACTTTGAAAGAAGATGGTCCAGGCGAAAAGTTTCTAATAAACTGTGAAAATTTAGAAAAAGTAAATTTTTCCACCATTTCTAAGTTGTTCGACAGATCTATGGGTGTCATATGGCTCGAAGGTGTTAAGCATGACAATGTACTTCTCTTCGTAACGGATGCTGCACCTTATATGGTGAAATCTGCCGATTCTTTAAAAGCATTGTACAGTAAAATGGTGCATGTGACTTGTTTAGCTCACGCCTTGCACCGAGTTGCAGAGGAGATTCGTAGTAAATTCAGTGATGTTGATAAATTTATTGGATGTGTCAAAAAGATATTTTTGAAAGCCCCTTCACGTGTTGTAGCATTTAAGTTGTTAGCTCCAGACATTCCCTTGCCACCATCTCCCATTTTGACAAGATGGGGGTCCTGGGTTGATACCTGCAACTATTACTGCCAGAACTTCAACGTTGTGAAAAGCATCATTGATTCATTCGATAGCAGTGAAGCTACTTCAATTGGACTAGCTCAAGAATTAATGTCTAATGGTGAAATTTCAGGCAAACTTTCATACATAAAATCAAATTTTGGATTTATTCCAGCTGTCATAACTGCTTTGGAGGGATCAGAAGTGCCATTGGTAAAGCAGATAGAACAAGTGAAAAAAGTTGTGAATAAATTAGAGGGGGTTTGTGGTAAAGTAGGAAAAGAAGTGTCAAAGAAAATGGAAAAGGTGTTAGAAAAAAATGAAGGGTATCATACACTGTGTTCCATTTCAATGATTTTGTTGGGTGAAAAGTTCTCTCTTAATCATTCAGATTTAGATTCAAATGATATTGTTCATTTTAAATATGCTCCTCTTGTGTCAGCTGAAGTAGAAAGGTACAAGGCTTTGTTGGCTGACAATAGGAAATCTTTTTCATTTGAAAATTTGCATAAGGTCTTCATTGTGTATTGCAACTCAGAGCTTATATGAAGTAGAATGAGGATGTAAAAAGCACATAAGTTCCTATAATGTTAATAAAAATCATACTGGAATGTCAAATTGCATAGTTCAGCTTGCTTCTCATGTGCATTTTATTCTCAAATAAATAGTTCATTATCAAAATTGACTTACTAATTTATTTTACAGTAGAAATTTTACCTCATTTTAATATTCTTAGGTCATATTTATTATTTTATTTAAAGGTGAGTCGGAATTGTTACACTAACATCACTTAAGTTTACTTACTTAACATGTTTCGGGAAACAGTTGTTCCCATCCTCAGAAGGTTAATTCGACTGGCCCGTGTTGTTGGTGTTTCCGTTTTTTGGACTGGATCCTGTGGTGGCATCTTGTGGTGGAGAAATGTACTTCCATCAAACCCAATATTACATTAGTCAAACCAGCCAAATTTGCAGCCGAATTAGATGCATGGGAGAAGATCAGCATTCTAAAACACAACACAAATCTAATAAATTTTGATTTGCCGCCACCAAATCCTCTCTGGAAGTACATTTCTCCACCACAAGATGCCACCACAGGATCCAGTCCAAAAAACGGAAACACCAACAACACGGGCCAGTCGAATTAACCTTCTGAGGATGGGAACAACTGTTTCCCGAAACATGTTAAGTGAGTAAACTTAAGTGATGTTAGTGTAACAATTCCGACTCACCTTTAAATAAATTCAATACACATCACTGTTTCTAGCTTCTTTTCATTACAATATATACATATTTATTATGTTATTGTGCATATTTTGGTAAATGTTTGGTCATAACAGCATATTCTTTTGTGCATATTATGGTGATTTTTAGGTCATAAATATCCTAGCCCTACTAATCACGCTGTTGATTATTTCTTGTTCTGTCATGTATGGTTCTACCAATTTCCCTTTGTTAGCTACTTTTATAAAGTAATCCACCAATGAAACTCTTTTTGATGGATCGTACCTCCCTGTCGTTAATTATATTCTCGACTGATTTTGTCTAGCCAGTCCCCAATATCTCGCCAAGAATAAGTTCCTAAAGGATAACCAGTTCTCATGTTCAGCTAAAGTTAATCTCAACCAAACAAGTGCCTTGTTCTTTAAACTTTTCCTGACTATCATCATCTTTTACTCATTTGGTATTCTTTTAATCCTAAGGTATTCTTCTAGTTCTCTTAAAAATAGCTTCGAATTGTCACCTTTCTCATCATTGAAGTTTGGTGCTGAGATCTTGTGTAACAAATGATTTGTGTAGCAAGTGTTCTATGTGTGTAGGGGTTGATTCATGTTACCCAGCTTTTCATAATTTGGCCAGGCATTTTGTACATCATGCACACTAACATTTTCACTCAACTCACTACCATTATCATCGTACAATGCATTTGCAACTCTCTTTGTCTCTTGTTCTTTCGAAGTTTATCTTTTAAGTTTTTCAATTGTTCTGACATTCCTTTCTGTAATTCTTTACTTACATTCTTAATTTAATTTATTTCCTTCTGTTGCAATTGCATTACACTTGACACATTTTCAATTTCAGTTACAATCATTTGTTTTACATTATCACTAGTTACTATTTCCTGTTTCACTACTTTTACTTCTTTACATAACATTTTCTTTATCTCCTCTATCTGCTTAACCTCAAAATCATTCTGACATGCTTTTATTGTTTTTCTCTTCTGCTATCTCTACCCTTATGTCATTTGTACATTCTATCATTTCCTCCTTATGTTTTGTCATATCTTCCTCTAACATTCTTTTGTTTTCTTTGACTTCAATTTTCAAATTGCTCATCTTACTACTTCCTACTCCTATCTGATTTTCTAAGCTACTCTTTACTTCTGTCAAACTATTATTTATAAATCATGATATGGTTTTTGCATTCTTCCCTAGCTTTCTCTATTTCATTTTTAAAATTCTCTGAATCTTCCTTTCTTCCTACCTGTTTCAATTCTATTAATTCAACTTTCCTATTCTTTGAATCCTCATTTCTACCCCTTTCTATATCTTATTTTATTTCTGCTAACTCAACTTTCACTATCTGATTCTTTCATAAATTTAAATAAATCCTCTAATGTTAACCCACTTTCTTTCTTTTGACCTAGTTCTCGTGCTTTGTCTCCTACCATTTCTACATTTCCTACTTCTATACCATCTAATCCTGATGTAGATTGCATACTCATTTGTGAAATTCATATTTTCCTATCTCTTAATATCATGAAATATTAGAATGTAGTCTCCCTACTGTTCGATGCCTTCTACTCTTGCGTTCCTCTTCTGTCGGCCATTGATCCTGGTTCTCTCTGCATCATGATGAAATTAAGGTTGTCATCACCACTGCCGTCCCTCGCAATCCTCTCTGCGTCGTGGTGATACTAATGTTGCCATTGTCTCTCTGCATTGTAATAATGCCTTCCAGGTCATCTTTTTCTTTATAATTGTGTTTTGGAACAATTTCTTTCCCAAAAATATGATCGCTCACATGAAATTTTTCCTTGGATTCACATAAATCTTTCCTCGTTCACATACAAAGTTTTCTTTTAATTTTCATGCCATATGAAATCTCCTTTTAAGTTTTCATCGAGCCCCACGACGGGAAAGCCATATGGGGTGGGTTGTAGTTATTATTATTATTATTATTATTATTATTATTATTATTATTATTATTATTATTATTATTATTATTATTGTTGTTGTTGTTGTTGTTGTTGTTATAATATGATGTCTTTGCGCTGAGCATTGTACAGACTCTTTTCTTGTATCTAGGGTTGTGTTAACAGGTAGATCTCTGGGAGTCTGCTACTGCTAAGATATACTTGAAATAATAAATTCCAGCTTTTGCAGTAGGAACTTGTTGAATTTATTTATTTGCTGGTTTACAAACTCTTCCCTCACACTTCCAAACATTTTTACATATACACAGCACATAATATTCACAAATAAAACAAAACTTTTACATCAGCCATTAATGGCTGCACCAGCCACCTACTATGGCTTGGCATCACTCTCCTACACTCAACTCTCACATACACAATTGCTAATAAAGCTTGGCTTCACTGTACAAACTTAGCGTCCTTTTTTATTGCTTATCACCCTGTAGGCAGTAATTGCTCTGTTTGCCTAAATTTTCCATAGATTCCCATAGTACCCTCCCTTCCACTCACTTCCATATTTGCTCTTCTTAGAGTCAACAATGATCATTTCCATGGCCTTATATAACTCCTTCTAACTATATTTTTATTATTTAATTTAATCTTTTCTTTTCCTATATTCTTTTCTAATGTTCCAAATTTACAGCAATTGATTTAATTCTCCCATTACAATTTTAGATTATGTTACTATAAAATGAATTCCACAACATACATATTCCAACAATAATACCAAACACATGAAATTAAAATAAACATTACAAAAGTAACAATAAATACGAACACATTTTAAGATTGACTTTTTTTAAATTTACATTTTAAGATTCCAATTAACATATAAATATTTGCATGCTCATAAGCAAGCCTGTGAGGTTATATAGCTTTGAATTCCGCTTCAGTGCTAAAATGAAAAGAGAAACCAGAAACCTTTATAGAGAGTCCTGGGATTATTATATTTCTAATATAGAAGCTGATATATATAGCGCACAGTCAGTGGCCTACAAAATCATGTGGAAGTTAAATAAACAAAACAAAGCAATTATAAACACTATATCTGAGGAGGAATGGATGGATTATTTTTCGAAATTACTAAACCCAATAAAGATTAATGACAATAACAAATATGAATATGTAGACGATATCCATCCCATTATGATAGAAGAACTGAATAGTATATTAAAGCAATGCAAAGATCATAAATCCCCAGACATAGACAACATGAATCAGGAACTAATCAAATATGCTTCAGAGGCCATAAACATAAGGTTTTTGAACTTCCTCAACATATGCTGGATGACTAAATGTATTCCAAAAGACTGGAAGACAATAGTAATCTAACCAATATTTAAAAAAGGCAATAAGTCTTTATGCACAAACTACAGGGACTTAAGTTTATTCTCTTCATCATACAAAATATTTCCAAAATAATAGCACAATCTCTAATTGTAATAATGGATTCTTTAATCTCAGAAAATCAAAACGAATTTAAGAAAAGAAGAACTTACATAGATTGTATACATACAGTACAACAGTTAAAGAGAATGAGATGAGAACACAAATTAGAAACACATTTACTGTTTATGGATTATGAGAAAGCTTTTGACTGTGTTCAGTGGATGATACTATGGAACATAATGACAATGAAAGACGTACCGGAACATTTAGTGGAAATAATAAAGGAAATGTACATAGGAACAACTGTAAAAGTAGACATAATAAATAACATCAGTTCTTGCACTATCAAATGAAATCAAGGATATAAACAAGGATGTTCATTATTGTTTACTTTATTTAATTTATATATTGAGGATGCCATCTGCAATTGGCTGAATAGTTTTAATAAACATTTTAAAATTAATGGACAACAAATGGACACTATATTGTATGCTGACAACCAGATAATAATGGCTGAAACAGAAGATAACTTACAAATGAAAGTACAAATTAAGCAAATTATTAAGGAATTACATCTGAAAATATCAAACAATAAAATAAAATTTATTTAAAGGTGAGTCGGAATTGTTACACTAACATCACTTACGTTTACTCACTTAACCTGTTTTGGGAAACGGTTGTTCCCATCCTCAAAGCTAATTCAACTGGCCGGTGTTGGTGTTTCCATTTTGTTGACTGAATACTGTGGTGCCATCTTGTGGTGGTGAAATTTACTTCCAGAGGGGACTTGGTGGCAGCAAATCAAAATTCATTAGATGTGTGTTGTGTTTCAGAATGGTGATCTTCTCCAGCAGACTAACACTCCAGAAGATGAAATAGAAGACCTCATACAACTTACCAATTTGTGCATCACACAAAATTGTTTTAGTTTCAACAAGAAGTTCTATCAACAACCAACAGGTCTAACCATGGGTAACCCACTTTCACCTTTCCTTGCAGATCTATTTATGAGTTACTTGGAAACACACATAACTTCCTTCCCATGCATTTTTAAAGTTTGGCACAGATATGTCAACAACATCTTTGCTGTTGTGTCTAATAGGTTCATACAAGACTCCTTAGCCTTACTAAACTTGCAGAACCAATCAATAAAATTCACCATAGAAATAGAAAAAGAAGACATGCTACCATTTTTAGACCTAAAAATCATCAGGGAACAAAAGAACCTAACCACACTACTAACACACACTACTAATTACATAAAAAATAAAAGCTTCAATCCAACCACACACAAACATGCGGTACTACACAGCTTAACACATAGATTTGTATATACTCCCTTAAATAAACAAGAATACCAGCACATAGTAGACACAGCAATAAATAATGGGTACAACAAAACAACAATTGACAAAAAAATTGCAAAATTCAAACAACAGAAACACATCAAAGACACAACAAATCTCATCCAGTATGATAAACAGCTAAAGTTCAAGGAATTCACATACCACCAAGAACATATCACAAATTTAAGAAGATTTTCATGAAACACAACATCATCAGCCTAGACCCACAGAATAAATTTAACATAGAGAAATTACTTTGTAACAAGTTAAAAGACCCCATACCACAAGACAAAAAAGCTGGAATCTACAAAATCAATTGTTTGGTTTGCAATAAAGTATATATAGGTAAGTCAAAAAGAAACCTAGAAACTAGACTAAAGGACACATGAGATGTATCAAATACAAACAAATGGACAAATCTGCAGTTTCACACCATTTATGGATCACCAATCACAGCATCAAACCCAATATTACATTAGTCAAACCAGCCAAATTTGCAGCTGAATTAGATGCATGGGAGAAGATCACCATTGTAAAACACAACACACATCTAATGAATTCTGATTTGACACCACCAAGTCCCCTCTGGAAGTACATTTCACCACCACAAGATGCCACCACAGTATCCAGTCAACAAAACAGAAACACTAACAACATCGGCCAGTCGGATTAGCTTCTGAGGATGGGAACAACCGTTTCCCAAATCATGTTAAATGAGTAAACATAAGTGATGTTAGTGTAACAATTCCGACTCATCTTTAAATAAATTCAATAACACATCACTGTTTCTAGCTTCTTTTTCAAATATCAATGTAATAAAATAAAAGTTTTAGTATTTGAAGGTAAAGAGCATACTAGAAGCAAGATTGTAATAAATGACGAAATCGTCGAACAAGTTCCAATATTTAAATACCTGGGATGTGATTTAACTGTTGTATTAGATGAAAGAGATGTAGATGTAGACAAAAACTCCATAAATGTAATCTCATGTGTGGCACAATAAGGAGAGTACAAGGAAGGAGATGCAGATAAAATGTTATAAAACAATGGCAGTTCCTGTACTTTATATTCAAGTGAAATGTGGGCCCCTAAACAGAATGCAGAAAAGAAGAATTGAATTGGCAGAAATGAAATTTTTAAGATATGTTGTTGGATACTCTTTGTTGGATCACAAATACAGACAGGAAATAAGGGACGAATTGAAAATATTTAAACTCATAGAAAGGATTAACCAAAACAAAGAAAATTGGAGACACCATGCTCAAAGGATGAATAAGGGAAGATTACCAAAAATATTAACACAATACAAATCATTAGAGAAGCAAAATGTGGAAGACCAAACCTAGATGGAGAGATGAGTTTGATTAATGAGGATGGAACAGATCTTGAACAAGGTGCAAACCTTGAAGATGATGACGATTATTTCACATTCTATGAACTGCCCTACTTTTGAATTTAAATCTTTTATGAAATTTTCTTTTAGTTCCTCCTTCCATTTAAATGATTTTATTCTCTTTATCTGTGTTACCTTTTTTTCATTTACTTCTTGTTCTCCTACCTTTATTTCCATAACTAATGGAAAGTGACCGCTGTTTACTATCTCATTTTTTATTTTAAATTTTGTGATTTTCTCCTCCATTTCCCCACTACATAACATATAATCTATTACACTCTGACTGTTAGCATTTGCAAAAGTGAATTCTCCTTTCTTGTCTTCTCCTACTGTTCCAGTACAGACTAATAAGTTGTTTACCTCACAAAATTCTAATAGCGTTTTTCCTTCTCCATTGCTCACTATATCTCTACTTTTTCTTACTCTTACTTCATCTTTCTCTTCTCCCTCTTCAGTCTTTTGCTAATAATCTACTACTTTCCTCTCCTATTCTGGCATTAAAGTCTCCCATCACAAAAAATTCTATATCAGACAGTGTATCCCTTATTCCTTCCATTTCCTCTTCTAAATTTTTATATATCTTGTTGTCATAAAAATATGATGTTTCTGGTGGGTTATAAACTACCCCATATCCTCATTTTTACCCCATTTAGTTGCTTAATTATCAGCCATAACACTTTGCTGTTCCTATTCTCTGATAACTCTGTGTCAATAATTATATCCATATCTTTTCTTATAAATAGATCTATTTCTCCTGATGCTCTTCCCCTATCATATCTTTTATTTGCATTTTTCTTTACAAATTTGAAATCTTTTATCTCTATTGATTCATTTTCTCCTAGCCATGTCTCTGCTATCCCTACAATGTCCATATTTCTCAGTATATTTTGCATTTCACCATTGATATCTTGTGTTTTAACCCTTCTACATTCCAACACATCACTTTTAGCCTCTTTCCCTATTTTGTTTTTGGTTTATCCGGGAATTTAAATTTATCCATTGCTTTCCCGAGTCTTGTATTTTTGTGCGTGGTTTCACTTTCTTCACTTTCCTCACCATTTTGGATGATACTGCATTCCTCCTTCAATATTATTTTCAACCCCATCCTTTTCGCTGTCTCCTCTGCCTGCTTTAAGCTTTCCACACGTATTATTTCCTTACTTATAACTTGCATTTTGCCCCTCCCAGTCGTACTCTTTGCTGAAAGTGTTCCAGTATTCTCCACCTCTCCTCTTGCCCCCACCCTTACTGTGCCACTCCCTCGGATGTTGAGGTCATCAAGTTCATCAACATTTCCTCCTCTTCCACCTCTTGATCTACTGCCATTTTTTTCTCGGCTTTGTTCTGAATTATCTCCCTTCTTGTCCCTTTTTGTGTTGGCCCTGCCATCCCCTCCTCAGTTCCCCTGTCCATTGTCTCAGTTGTGGTTGCTTTACTTCGACAAGTTTGTTGGCCTTCCTTCAATGTCTGGATGTTTTCTTGTTGATTCTTGTGCATTTTTCTGCATTCGTTCCTCCATTTTTCACCTTCTACAAACAGCTGCAGTCCTTTCATGAATACCTTTTTTCTGTTCACCCTCGCTTCTTTCATCTTACATATGAATTCTTTTTTTAAATCCTGTTCTTCTCTAGTGTAGTCCTGCTCAATAGAAATTTTTGTGCTTTTAAGTTTTCTTGCATTTCTTAATATTTCCCAGTTTTTCCCATTGTTGTTATTTTTATGATGATTATTGGCCTTGGTCTTCTTCCTCTTTTTCCTATTCTGAACATTCTTCTATTTCCTAGCCGTGCATTCTTATCCTGAGCCTTTCTTCTATGATTTCATATACTATTTCCTCCAAATCTCTTTTGTCTTCTCGTACTCCAAAAATTATGGAATTTTCCTTCTGCTGTCCTGTTTCATACCTTTGTGTTGTCATTTCAATTCTTTTTCTGCATTCTGATAGCTGCTTGTACAGCTCCACTCTCTGTAGTTTTCTTGTGTCTTTCAGATGTTCATTTTTGCACTTAATTCTTTTCCCAATTCCTTTACCGATTCCATCAACTTGTTCAAGTCTGCTGGTCCTGATTTCACTGCACTCCTCTGATAATTAACAATATAGTTATTATAATAACCATCCATGCACTCAACTCTAGCTCTATCTTTCCATTCTTAGTTATTTTCCTTCTTCTGAAGCTTCCTATTCTAGATCTCTAAGTAATTCCACACCCATTAAATCTGTCTTTGCTCCCGTAGTATAACCTTCCCCTTTCGCTGCTGGCACAATACTCCAATGCAAATTAATGTGCCAGATGACTAACAAAGAAAACAGCAAACATAAAAACTCCCAACCAAATGTTAGATCTTCACAAGATCTTTGAAAAAGAACAAAATTGTGGAAAAAGCAACATTAAAATATAATAACTTAGCTCTATCAGCTTGGAAAAACTGTACATAAACACAGACAGAACTAAAAGAACCTTCATATGCCAGTAGAAAAAGAATGACTACAAAATAACATGTTGCCAAAGAGATGAAAGAAACTATAATAGCCATAATCTATTGGCAATGAAGGAAACATCCTTTGAAACACATTCTGAACAAAAAACACTAACACAGGTAGTAAGTGAAGTTGTGTGTAAAAATATATCCATCTCAATCATTAAACTTGCAATACCTTAATAGATATGAAGTTAAGCTTGCTCTCAGTTGCTAAGGCTTTTGCTATCATTGTTTTGGAACACCCCGGTGGTCCATACATCAAAACGCCACGTGGAGGAGAGATACCAAGCCGTATAAATGCTTCTGGATGCTTTAAAGGCCACTCTACAGCTTGTTGTAGCTTCAACTTTAAATCATGCTGTCCTCCAATGTCACTCCATCTTATCTACACAGAATGAAAAATAATTTGTGAACTAATCATAAAACATTTCTCTTGATGAAATGTAATCAACATTTACAGCTTATAATTAGAGGCCTTTTACAAATTCTCTACATTCAGAAAAGCTTTTAACATTTTCAAAAAGCCAAATAATTGGAGAAAAAAAGCTACAGTTGAATACTATGTAAGGCATTAAATTAGCAAAACATTATGAGCTCTTTATGCTTGTAACTATTAACAGTATAACATACATAGTTTATTTGTTTCATAAATTTTATTACTATTTATTCTGGTTTGCAGTTTGGAAAATATATTTAAAAAATGTTGCTTTTTTTATATTTTGTTATTCATGTGTGCTATATGTTTGCCTTCTGGCTTGTTTTAAATGCATTGTTTTTCTTTTTTCTCTACCATATACCTGTAGTAGGTGGAAAAGTACTGAATTGCACCCAAAAATTTGAGGTCATTGTCACTGGAAATTCATGCTGGAAATGTTTTAAGGTCCCCTAAGTAAAGAAATAAGCTTGTGTGTGTGTGTGTGTGTGTGTGTGTGTGTGTGTGTGTGTGTGTGTGTGTGTGTGTGTGTGTGTGTGTGTGTGCGTGCGTGTGTGTGAGCGCGCGCGTGCACGCGCATGCTTGTATTTAAGTTCAACATTTTCCACAGATACAACACTAAGTTTTTCAAACAAAATCCTCCCACCGTGAATTATTCTTTACATGGAAGTGTTATTTTTCAATTTACTCAAAAACGGCTCTTAACAATTTTAATTAAAATACCATATGTTTAAGATATTTGTGAGATGAATCAAACAGTGTATATTACATTTTCTGAACAGCCTGTGGAGTCCTCTTTATTCTGAATTAATGTTGTATAATTCTGTATTACTTGTAAGACACAAGAGATACACGAAAAATGTAGATCTTGTTAAAACATGCCATTTATATCAAATAAATTTTCTGTGAATATTTGAGATATTTGTTGCTATTGTTTTGAATTTTCTAATGCTTTTCAACTTTTGAAGGGCTATGTCAGTATTCATTTATTTCTTGCAATATCATGCAAACAGTATGGAATTTCAAAGCCAACACATAGTGATCTGCTTTTAAAAGGTTTGACTACTGCTTCAGTCTCCTGTATACCCCTTGTATCTACTACAAAATGCATAAGTAACTATTTCTTTTAACATTTATCTTGCACAACTTCAAGTAAACAGAAAAATAAGTGCATATAAAAATGGTGTATAGGAGAGGTATAAAATCAAATAATAATGCATAGAGAAAGCCAAGTGAACACAACACATCAGTTTTGTTACCATTTTTGGCATTTTGTTTTCTTTCTTTTGTTTTGGACACATATTATTTCGGTTTCACTATTTACACAATGAACTACTTGTATTATATCCATATATTAATGGCAACATCAAGGTTTGCATGACTGAGTATCATGTAACTGTTGGTTGCACAGAGTATGTGGCACAAAATGGTTATTAGGAAAAGAAAACAGGCAGAGGTTATTTTCATGCTTCAACACAAGTAAACAAATGACTTACATCAGCAATTTCAAAAAGAACTTCTCTCATACCACTTGGTTTCACTTGCTTGAGAGCCCATGACAGATCCTCTGGCTGAATTATTACTTTGTCAACAAAACTGCAGGTTCTTTTTATTGCCTGACTGGCAGCGAGGGAACACAGAGATGCTAGATCTGCTCCAACAAAACCATGAGCAGCATGTGCTACTCCTTGTAGGTAATCATCAGTTAATTCATGTGCTGTGCTAGCAAGCAGCCTTTGCAGGATATCCAGACGAGCTGGAGGAGTTGGCACTAGGACTTCAACTTCTCTGTCAAATCTGTAAAATGTTACATTCATTACCAGTTTAAATAAAGTGAAGGGTAATCAAATAGAGACCAGTTTATCCAGCATAGTTATGGCAAAACATAACTGTAAAGCATATTAATTCCTTACAGAAAATCCAGAATGATATGCAGAGTACTGGCTATTTTTGAAACTGCTAGTAACTATATTGATTTTCAGCAAATGATTGGTTATTGTTTAATGTTGGGCAATAAGTCATTCAATCAAGTAGTTCCCTTACACATTTCTGGTTCAATAAGGTGTCTGTTGACTTGTCAGCTAAATATGTATAGATCGTATAAATAGAATATTTTGTAAAGAATCATGAGGTCCACCAAGATCAGCACCAGGGAAGGTAGCTTTAGTAGAATTGGGTAGAAGAAAGAGAGGAAGATTAATACTAGAAAGAACTTTAAATTTCTGGTTTAGATGTTTGACAAAGAAAATATTTCATGGTTATTGAGGAGAAGACATAGAGTCGGCTTTTCCTCAAGATTTTCTTCCATAATTGTGGACTTTACTTCAATTACGTCATGACTGTCCTAGCTGGATCACCGCTTCTATCTTTTCTGGGTCCCATAAGTTGAATTGTTGCTCAAAGTCTTCAAGCAACATATCCTCTTCAAAATTTTGTGCATGGATCATCTCGCCCAACTCCACATAGTTTCTGCTTTCAACTTTTCATGGTTGATCAGTTTTTTCAATGTCCTGGTCTGCTTCTGCCTCAATTACTACCTATTTTCCAGCTGTAAGGATGCCTTTGATTCTTATTTTGTCCTTAGCTTTGTTGACCAGTTCAGTTACCCTCTTTTTAAGCTGCTCTGGCATCTTTCCTTTGCTTGAGTTGCAAAAGGCAGTCACCAGCTTCTTATTTAAGGCATGTTCAATTTTATCTTCTTTGCCACTGCTGCTTATGGCAGCAGCGGCGGCAGCGTATGTAAACTTCAGCACTGAGACATTCTGCTTCACTTTCTCATTTTCCTCCCTCAAGAGGGAAGTTTCATTCTCCATTTTAGAAATTTTTCCATACAAGTTTATACATGCACAACTTGGCATCAACATCCCTTTTATTTTGTTGGAAATTCCAGCAGGGGCTTTTTGCAGTAATTCTTCCAGTTCAGTAATTCTTCATGTATGGTCCAGAGTGGACGTTATTAGAAGAGTGGCTCCTCCCCAGGGGGGTGCTATCTCCATGTGTGGGATACTGGTCATCTTCTGAAGGATTCTTCTTGGATTTCCGCCTCCCCATACTTTTATCTATCTTTCAATGATTTAGTTGGTATTTTTGACAATGCCAGATTTTACAATTCCAGAGCGCTTACATGTTCTCACCTCTGTCACACTTTCTAGTTAGGATCATCTCAACAGTCTGTTGCCCAGAGTCGGGGGGCATGGACCTGGGAGCCAATCAGGCAGTAACCATAAAAAAGACAGAGTAAACACTCTTTAGGCATGCTTTGCACACCTTGGCTGGAGTTTAACAGCCTTACTTTCCACAATACAAGAAAGGGTAAAACTGATAGAATGGGCCAAAGTGTGTCATATATACAGGATGTTACAAGACCTTACCGACAAACTGATACGGATCATAGGCCATGCAAAGAGGATCATTTTTGTGGAGGAACATATACTCCCAAACATGTCGTTTATGAGTTATGCGCATGTATTAAGGTGTGCACCTATAAGGATCAGAATTGAATACAAATAATACTACACAAACAATATTTTAATGAAAAAGGCATGTTCTTACAATAAAGGTTCAAACAGTTGACTCTGTGCCTCTTTACATGTTTGGTATCATCGCAGCAACGATCAGCCAACACGGCCGAGCATGGCTGGATTCTGTTTGACATTTATTCCGCCAATCGTTGAGCTCTAGTGGCAACTGGAGTTACATAGACCATACTCTTGACATGCTCCCAAAGAAAAAAATCAAGGGATGTTAAATCGAGAGAACACGGTGGTCACACAACTGCTCCTCTTCATCCAATCCTCTAGTCCCAATAATTGACGGTCAGCTGTGCTCTTGCGTCGACACTGAACTGTACTGGTACTCCATCATACTGGAACCAGAGCTATGTGCATAGAACAGAGATTGACGGAAAACCTGTGCTGGTGATTATGAACGGAATTGTGTGTGGGTTCATGTAATTCCAGCTGTGACTATTCCTACTACTGTAGTATCTATCATGCATAAAATAGGCCTCATCTGAGAATAACACCTGTGTGGGGAAGGCAGCATCATTCTCTGATGTAGAAATCACTGTACAAAGTCCATACGAGGTGCAATATCTTGTGGTCCTATTGCCTGCACCTTCTGAAGGTGGTACATGTGTAGACTGTACTTCCTCAATATCCTCCAAATGGACAGGTGACTTGCATCCATAGCGCAAGCCACAGCATGTGTGCTGATTGAAGTTGCATTGGTAACTCGCTAGATCACAGCAACCCCGATATTCTCACATCATGCCTCCTACCGCTGACTCGACAAAGATTTCCTTTTCTCCAAGGCATCGATGGATTGCAGCAAAGGTAGTATGGTGTGGATGTCTCCTGTTCGAATACCGCTGCACGTAGATGCGACAAGCCTGTCTTCCATTTCCCCTGGCCTCACCGTAACACATAATCACATCCCTGAGTTCAGGCAACTCATAATCCATTTGATTGACTTCTCACAACACCAAACTTAAAACAACAAATCAAATCTTCAGGTATGTATAGCTACGACAGAGTGAGGGCTGATGACACAGATGAACAATGTACCTTTATACATACACATAACTCATAAATGACGTGTTTGGGAGTATATGTTTCTTCATAAAAAATGACCTATCATCCCTATCAGTTTGTCAGTAAGGTCTTGTAATACCTGTAGAATTGGAATACATGCAAAGAAATGGTGGTGGTCTCTTTTCACATGTGTGTTAGACGTATCAGTTCACAACTCCTGGGTCTTCTAAAGAAGTCCGAAATAATATTTTATATTTGGAGTTTCATTGCTATATCATGCAGACATACCTTGAGCAGTATAAAATAACACTATCAGGAAGATGTGGTCACGTCACATCACATCAAGGTTCAGTATTCAGCATTGCAGTGTTAGCGATGAAATCCGGCTTGATGGAAATAACCATCTTGTAGCATCCTGCAATAGACAATGCGCTGGAAAGGAATTCACCAGCACTGTTTGCACTGAGTACACATATGCAATGTTGGCATTTTTGATGAAACTAAGCTTTGTGCAGTTTCACAGTATTTAAAAGCACTCTTTCCTACTTTTGGTATGTAACTGAAGTAATTTTGTATTTTATATCTTTATTTCAGAGATACAGTCCAAGTTTGTTAAATGTGAAAACGAGATATAGTAGATAGTAGAGATATAGTACAGTATAGTGACTTTATTACTTAGGCTATAATCCTTTGAGAGTTGTCTTTTGTAACATTAATTAATTCATCAAATGGACGTCTGTTCAATTATAAGTAAGATTAGAACTTAATTGCATTATTCATACCAATTCTTTCTAAAAAGTAAAATGCTTAAACAACTGTCTAGCGTGATCATATGAATTCAGCTCCTATGAAAACAGCAGTGCATAATGATTTAATATTTTACATATATGTTCTCCTGAACACGAGAAGTAACTGAGCTAAAAAGCAAATTAAACAAACCATAAAAACAATTTTGGTAATAAAGGGTTAAAATTGCTTGTGGATCCAAGTTGTATTTCGTATTGTGACAACGCGTGCAGCGCTACATGCGGGCTGCGGTTAAGTGTCTTCCGGCCCAGGACCTTTATGTGGCCTGCAACGGGCCATCAGAACAATAGCCCTCCCGGAAAAAATAGAACAATAGCGAGTGTGGATGAAAAATCCGCTTTATGTACCACTTACTTACTCCGAAACCTTCGTTTCGGCATGTTCTTGTTCTCAAAAGTCCCGCTTTGTATGTGAGGTCTATATAAGGGACTACTGTCACTTGATTTGACGAGTCAGTTGTGTTGCATTCAGACGTGTGCCAAACTGACACAAGTGTAATGTTTGTGCTATGCTGAGTGCCTAGTGGTAAATAAAGCACATTTTTGTAGTAGTTAGTGTTCTCGTTTGTTATATTGGTTTCAGGAGTGGGATATAAAACGCTACTTCAAAAATCAAAATAAGTGCAGCCCATGAAATCCGAAATGGAGAAGATAGAGGCGAAAATGGAAACCAGGATTGAGAAAATGGAAAAGATGGAGGCGGAAATGAAGTTCGGAATGGAGAAGATGGAGATGAAAATGAAATCCGAGATGGAGAAGACATGTCCAAGATGAAGGCGGAAATATCGACTAGGATTGACTAGGCTGGAGTAAATAACGACATGAAAGAACTTCAAGAAAAGGCAAAAGACCTTGACTAACACGTTTAACGTCGTGAAGTGGCTTAGCGTCCTGGAATAATCGACAACAGCGACGGAACTGAACACCATCATAGAAGAAATGCTTAGTGAAAGACTAAAGGACTTGAAAGTCGAGATGTCAGGATGTGACATGACATCCACGCTCGTCAAGACACCCAAATACGACGGAACGTCAACTTTCGAAGTCCTGCTCCAAATCGTCGCCGTTACCGCCTACAACCGATGGTCAGGAGAGGATGAAGCCACACAGCTAATAGCCAGCTTCCAGGGACGGAAAGCAGAAATTCTGAATTCAATTTTAACGCCGGCGATGTCCGGAGACATCTGCGAGCCCTCGAAAACCGATTTGGGAACCATTGCTTGGCCGCAGCTTATCGTAGTCAATTCAAGTCAAGGCTGCATCAGCCAGGGAAGACGCTGCAAGAATTCGTCCTGGCAAATGAATACAGCTCTAGTGAATCTTTAGCCCAGTTACGTATCTCAGGAAACTGCTTACTGCTTTGTCGACAGTTTGCCTGACGCCGAGATACGACGACTGATTCTCAGCGATTACAAGACCATCCACGTGGCGAGGGGCACGTCGGGGCGCCTTCACCAACGCCCTCGAGTGAGCTGCGTCCTTTGGCAGAAAAATGGATGAGAGCCTCGTCGCGGATGGCTGGATACAAGGGAAGCAGCCGTGAGCGTAATCAGACCTGACGTGGCGAAGGGCATGCCGTCGAATAAACCGAATCGGCCCTAACAAATAGTGACGGCATCGAGCAATGCCTTGCCCGTGGAGGAAAAAACTGAATTCAGTTTTTTATTTATGGACGCTCTTTAACTGCTATAGTTTTGAACGTCCTATTCTATATTGAGAGTGAAGGACTGAAGATTTTGATCAGAGGCTTGGGATTCTCTTATGTGCCGTAAATCTACGACACGAGACCACTGGCTTTACTTCGGTCCTGTTGGAGTTGACCTAGGGCGGAGCATCGTAAGCCTGTGGGTATTCGTCGCCGGTTTGGCTGAAGGTGTGATACTGGGACTGGTTGCCCTCAGGGGCCACGAAGCGACGATCGACATCGGCAGGATGGTCTTGAGACTGGCTGAGGCGAGGTTGTGGCCGCAACAATCGAGGTTATGGTGAAGGCGTGGGAAGGCCAGCGCTCAAGGAACCCGGTTTTAGACCGAGAGGCACCATTGGATGGATTATGCGTCGCCAGGAAATCGTTGTCTTTCCGGGAGGAAGTGCATGTGAGACTACTGAAACCATCGGACACCAATCAGGTCATACAGGCCAGGCCGGTGGAATGCGAACCAGCTGCGAGTATGTCGCCGAGCGCCGGATCCGAGAGGCCGGTATTGTCGCAAGATCTGGGGCCACGGGGCTGGAAGACTTGTTGAAAAGGGCGACCCACCATCTGACCGCCACACAATTAGAGAGAGTCCGGCATTTCCTTAAGCAATACCATTCTGCCTTCAGCCAAGGAATGGCGAATGGGGATTACGGCCACACCGACCGAGTACTCCACTAGGTCGGCACCGGAGACGCCCGGCCTATCCGACAATCGCCATGAGGTGCCCCTCAAGCTGAGTTACAACACATGCTGGAGGACGTAAAATCTAGGGCGATTATCGAAGAGTCCGACAGTCCTTGGTGCCCCAATGTGTTGGTGAAGAACAGCGAGGTACGCTTCTGCGTGGACTATCAGAAAAATTACATATATTTTGTCAATGCGTCAATTGTCAGAATCATATCAGCGCCGCCGGTGTGCCGGAATTTCGTCTCGCAGGTTTTTTACATGCTAGTAAATCCACTGATATAGGGCTGTTACTTTTAAGTACACTTAAAACCATCGGTTTGGGTCGGGTTTGAACCCGCAATCTTGGGATCAAAACGTCAGGGACTAATCAAAAACGACTGAGTTTTATTTATGGATGCTCTTTAACTATTGTGGTCCTTAGCATCCCATTCTATTGGACGTGGAAGAACGCTCAGAGGCCTCTTTAACAGGCTTGAGTTTCTTTTACGTGCCGTAAATTTACGACACGGGACCACCGGCTTTACTTCCCTTCCGAAGGAAGCCATGCAAGGATTTTTACGCCCGAAAAAATCCATCGCCCTCCGTCGGATTTGAACCCGCGACCTCTGGAGCTAGAGGCTAGCATGGTAACCACTACACCACGAAGGACGACAGTACCTAACCGAGCCACCCAGACCGAAATGACTATAGGAAGCTGAATGCTGTTATCCGGAAGGACTGTTTTTTTTCCTTACCCCGAATTGACGATACTCTGGACACTCTTACTGGTGTCCAATGGTTCTCGACCTTGACCTGAAATCGGAATGGAAAGCGTCTCTCGACGTCAGAGAAAAGGAAAGGAGCGTATTTTCGACAGATTTGGCAGTTTACGGATATGCCCTTTGGACTCTACAGCGCGCCAGCCACATTCCAGCGCCTCATGGAATCCGTAATGAGTAAATTGACTTATGACGCCTACCTGATGTACTTGGACGTCATTGTCAACACTTTAAGATCATCTACAGAACCTGGCGAGGTATTAGAGACTGCAAGCAGCAAACCTGAAAAAATCCATCGCCCTACGTTGGGTTTGAACCCGCAACCTCGGGAGCTAGAGGTTCTACAAGGAAGTTAACTACTTGGGCCACATGGTCTCACCAACTGGGTTGCTAGGACCCGAAGTAGGCTCGGACTGTGAGAGATTAGCCTCACCCGAAAGATAAATGAGAACCCATGCAGTTACTACCGCCGGTTCGTCAGAGGTTTCTCCAACATCGCAAAGCCCCTCACCAGTCTGACGGAAGAACATCGACCTTGCATGTGGACAGAAATGAGCGATGACGCGTTTCAGGCGCTTAAGTCAGCACTCTGCAGTGCGCCTGTTTGGGTTTTCCACAACCGGGTGGCGATTTTGTCGGGGATACCGACGCCAGCGTCAATGGTAATGGAGGCGTACTATCCCAGGACCAGCGTGGGCAGAGCGGGTAATAGCGTATTACAGTAAGACGCTCTCCAAGGCGGAAATGAACTATAGCGTTACCCGACAGGAGCTCCTGACAGCCACGAAGGTACTGGAACACTTCCATAAACACCTTTACGGCCAACTATTCCACCTCAGGACTGACCACTCCGCCCTCACCTGGTTATTCAGCTTTAAGAACCTGGAGGGCCAGACAGCCCTCTGGTTCCAAACATCATGACTTCACATCGGAACAACGGAGAAGGAGCCACTCATATGTTGATGCCATATCAATAAGATCCTGCCCGGAGAAGTGCGGCCAATGTTCTAGGGTGGAAGAAAAGAAGCTTGCAGCAGTTATCCGTGTGATTTTGGCGGTGCCTGCAGATGGTTGGGATAGCGCAGGCCTGAGGAGAGAGCACCTGGCGGACGCTGACTTGGGACTGCTCCTGAGAGAAGTAGAGACAGGAACCAGACCAAGTTGGGAGGGCATGGCATTCAGGAGTAGTGTTATAAAGTCCTACAGGGCTTAATGGAACTCACTGAAGACCAAGGAAGGTGTGTTCAGAGTATAGGAGTCGCTTGACGGGAAGACCCGGAGAGAAAAATTAAATTGAGTTTTATTTATGGACGCTCGTTAACTACTGTGGTCCTTAGCGTCCCATTCTATATTGGGCGTGAAGGACCGGAAATTTTGCTGAGGCCTTTTATCAGGCTTGAGGTTCTTTTACGTGCGGTAAATCTATGACACGGGACCATGGGCTTTACTTTGCTTCCGAAGGAAGCCATGCTAAGGTTTTTACGCCCGAAAAACTCCATCGCCCTCCGCCGGGTTTGAACCCGCGACCTCGGGAACTAGAGGCTAGTACGGTACCACTAGTCCACGGAGGACGACAGACCCGGAGAGAGCAACTGATTCTTCCTCGAAGGATCCTTCCTGGAGGAAGTGCATGCGGGGACTTCGGGAGGACATCTTCGACCCAACCGAACGATTGACAAACTGCGACAAGGATATTATTGAGACTATGGGTGAACCTTGAGAAAATTAAATTGAGTTTTATTTACGGACGCACTTCAATTGTTGTGGTCCTTAGCGTCCCATTCTATATTGAGAGGTGTTGCCGCCAATGTCATGTGTGTGTATGCAAGTCACGGTCCACAGACTAGGAGTCGTAGTCGAATGCAGCAGTACAACGTGGGAGCACTTAGAACGCGTCGCCATCGATATAGCTGGGCCGTTCCCTGTGTCTGACAGGGGTAACAAGTATCTGTTGGTGGTCATGGATTACTTCACCAAGTGGTCGGTGGTGTACTCCATCCCTAAGCAGGAGGCCAAGACAATCGTAGTACAAACTTCGAGTCGACATGAGGAGGGAATCACTGGGGAGACCTACAGTGCACAAGATGCGCACAACGCCTCTCCATCCGCAGTCAGATGGCTTGCTTGAGCGGTACATCAAGATCCTAGAGAAGCACCTGAAAGGTCGTGGACAATCACCAGAGGGACTGGGATGTTAGGCGAAGGATTTCTTGCTAGCCTACCACTCATCGATTCACACCACCACCGGGTTAACACCAGCCAGCTTAGTCCTCGGCAGGGAGCTACGTCTTCCATGCGACCTGATGTTTGGGAGCCCCCTTGGGGCGAAACAGCTAGCAATTACGTAGAGAACCTCGTGGATCGTCTTCACAACGTGCACGAGATAGTCCGTCAACACATCCAGGTAGTGAGCGATCAGATGAAGATCCATTACGACTGCCAAGCCAACAGCCACGGTTTTCCAGCAAGGTGATTTGGTATGACTGTATTGCCCTATCTGAAGGGACGTTGCGCCAAGCTCCACCAACCATGGCAAGCCCATACCACGTGGTGTTACGGTATTACTTATAATGTTTGTGTATGTGTGTTTACTTCATGTGAAGCCATCTTGTGACGTCATTCATTTGTTCGGTTTGTAGCTCCATCTGGTGTTAGCAATTTGCGGCAGTATTAGTTTTTGTTTGAAAAAAATGCTAGTGATTTTATTTAATTTTGGTTCTTTGTCCTCTGGCTAGCTATTATTTCTCGGTCGAACATATCTCTTGATCAGAGTGTGTAAACGGAAAGGAATCTTTTATCCAAAAATAACACTGATGAAGAAATTTGTTTTATACTTTTATTGTCAAACACATTCACTATCACTTTTACACATTGATCTAGACACTCGCCAAACTGAAACTGTTATAATAACTTCATTACTGATCACTCTTAATTTGCGTACTTCAACTTTTTGTATAATTAACCTTACAACACTTTAGATTATTCATAATTCTGCTGCGCGTAACTTGTGAATCGATACCCGACGTTTGCCGTACAAATACTTTCGACGAACTGACTGACTGAAGACGACGTGCAGTGTACACAGATTTTTGATGAACTGGACTACTGAAGGCGACGTGTAATGCACTAAGAATTTTGATGAACTGACTGACTTTACTTCTAACCAACTGCTTTTATACCCATACACACCAATATGCCTAAAGATTACAACTGAGTTACTATTGGCTAATAAAACGCGCCAACATTAGCGTCTATTTTTATATCCAATGAAAATTATGAATACATATGCTCTAGGGAAATATTCCAGAAGGTTCTAAACGAAAAAACGCGCCAACATTACACAACTTCCTCGTTTCCAATAATGATAAACAGCTCACCCCCCTCTGCATTATTGCGCTATTATTGACAGTTTCAGTAAGGTCGTATAAACTTACTTATCAACAATAATTACAGTCAAGAAACATCTCAAATCAATGTCACATAAAAATGCATATTCATATTACAATCATTATTTACATTTAAGTAATTTGTGATACAAATTACTGCATCAGTGGTGAAGAGAGTCAATGATGTCTACCGCATACAGAGGCTGCCTCAAGGGAAGATGCTGGTGATACACCTAGATCGTCTAGCCGCTACAACAATGCTGGTTGGGAACAGCGTGACCACGCGTGTGGCGCTACCTGAGGGCTGTCAGTCAGTGCCTCCCAGCGCGGGACCTGGGCCTTCGGAACAATAGGACAAGAGTGAGTGTGGAATAAAACGCCCCTTTATGTGCCGCTTACTTGCTCTGGATTCCTTGTTTAGGTAAGTTCTACATATTAGGAAATTTGGGAAAAGATTTTCATCCATCTCAACATCAAGAATGCTTTGAATTTTGAAATACCGCCTACATAGTACTTAATGCAGCTGGTCCAATCAGATTACAAGAGAGAAGAAAGAAGACAGACAAGTTCCCAACCTTCACTACAGATGGCAACAAATCCAACACCACAAGTTCCAAATGTTTCACAACAGAGGGCAGAAGAATCGTCTAATGAAATATTTCTTGGGTTCAGGGGTGGGAACGAGACTTCACTCAGCCAAAGCTGATGATGAGAGAAACATGTCTCTCGAAAGCGCTTCTCAGTTAACATCGAGTGCTACTGTGATGTGAATTACAATGTAATGACTCACTTCAAATATCATGATAACATCACTATCAAAAATACTTCTGTTTATTATAATCTAGATGGGGCTTTCAAGCCAGAGAGGTGAAAAAAGGTCGACTCACAGACAATCATATCAACATGTACCAACAGGTACGATTTCCATATTTCAATTTGTATTTAAAGGAACAAAATTCCAACCTAAAAAATTAAACTGCAATATAAAAAAAAGGAATTTGTTAACCAGTATTAAATTCATACAACTTTGCCTTACATACATGGTGGTTCCATGCGTTGTTAAGAAATACATTAAATATACCGGTAATGACCAACACCAAAAAACAGCAGAAAGAAGCATTTTGAAAACCGGAATTGTGGAGCACTATAGTAACCTAAACCGTATTCGATTACAACTGTACAAACTGCATTTATTGCTAACAAAAGCTTTGGGACCTCAAATGTGGAATAACTTTGAGGATAGATGTTATTCCCAATTACAATACTATATGCAGAAATGCATATACTCTAAAGAAAAAACTTTATTACTTAAAAGAAACACAGCTGCCATATTGGAATTACAATAAGATAAAAAATGCAGGCAAACCCAAAACATTAGTTAATCAGTCTGATTAACCTTTTGCTTTAAAAGAATTGCAACTATTAGAAAAAGGATTTAAAACTTGTATTTCTTTTTCCAACAATGTTCAAGATTACATAGCAGATACAGAAATAGCCACTTATGGTTAACCTTCAGCTATAGTCAGCAGTTTAAAATTACAATGTACAGAAATTATTAAAAATATGGATTTCACTATGAATAATAACTTCAGCAAAAAAACTATTAAAAACCTCAACGAGAAACCTGTTGTATATTTAACAGCAGACAAACGCAATCAAATTGTAATCTTAAATACACGACTACTATAATAGGGTTAAAGAGTTTTTAAAAAAAGATGATTATGTGACAATTAGTAAAGATCCTTTAAATTCATGCATAAAACAGGTTTATCAAGTGATAAAAAACGACAGCTTAAAAGTAGCAATCCAACTTTATCTAAAATATACTGCTTACCAAAAACTCATAAGACACATAATAGTACGCGACGTATCATCAATAATATAGATTCGCCCAGCTATGGTTTAACTAAATGGTTGACAAAAGAATTCACATCCTTAGGTAAATTTTCATCATTAAGTATCAAGAACTCTGCAGAATTAATTAACAATATTCAGAATTTCACAATTGTAAAGAAGATATACTAGCGTCCTTTGATGTTACATCTTTATTCACAAATGTACCTACAGATAGCATTCCAGATTTGTTAAAAACTTGGCTAGAATCACTCAAACTACAAGAGAATTATATTCAAGAAATGATCACACTTACAACCTGCTGTATTAATCAAAATTATTTTACCTTTAATAAGATTTTCTACAAGCAAACACATGGTCTGGCAATGCGTAACCCACTATCTCCTCTTCTTGCAGACCTTTATATGAGCTCCTTGGAAAAACCTGTCACTACTTCATACCCACATATTTTCAAAATTTGGCACAGGTATGTAGATGACATTTTTGCTATTATTCCTCAAGATTGTATAAATCCAGCATTGGATATTTTGAACAAACAAGACATATACATCAAATTTACTATGGAAATAAAAACAAATAATTCATTCCCCTTTTTGGATATACTTGTAAAAAGAAAGGATAACAATATAAAGTTTGGTATTTACACAAAACCTATACATGTGGATAATTATATAAAAAATTATTTTTATAACCCTACTTCACATCAACATGCTGTCTTTAAAAGTTTGGACTACACATTCATTAATGTGCCTTTGGAAAAAGAAGACTATGTCACTGAATTAAATTATATCAAGAATGTAGCTATTGAAAATGGCTTCAAACCTCAACTTATTAATATTTAATTACTAGATACAAAAAGAAACATAGCTTACATATAATTAGTACCCTACAGAATCCAAACAAAAAGGATTTAATATACAAGAAATTTACATATCATCCAGTGATGTTCAAATTTTTTGAAAAATTATTTAGAAAATATCAGATCCAATTGGCACCTCAGAATATATATACTTTGAGAAATATGCTGAATACACCTTTGACTAACACAACTGATAATTTAAAAAAGTCAGGTATTTATCAGATCTCATGTCAGGATTGCCAAAGCTTATATATAGGTAGAACAAAAAGAAACTTAAAAATAAGACTAAGTGAACACCAAAGAAATATAACACTGAAACAAATAGATAAATCAGCAGTTACCAACCATTTTTGGAACAGTAATCATGAAATAGGACAAGGGATAAAATTATTAAAACCTATACAAATTCCTTCACATTTGGAAATTTGGGAAAAGATTTTCGTCCATCTCAACATCAAGAATGTTTTGAATTTTGAAATACCGCCTACAGACTACTTAATGCAGCTGGTCCAACCAGATTACAAGAGAGAAGAAAGAAGACAGATGAGTTCCCAACCTTCACTACAGATGGCAACAAATCCAACACCACAAGTTCCAAATGTTTCACAACAGAGGGCAGAAGAATCGTCTAATGAAATACTTCTACTGCGATGTGAATTAAAATGTAACGTCTCACCTCAAATATCATATGATAACATCAGAATCAAAAATACTTCTGTTTATTATAATCTTTTTGTTCTCGAAACTTCCGCTTTTATGTGAGGCGTATATAAGGGACAGCAGTCACCAGGTGGAGTGCTGAGTTGAGTACTGTTAGAAGTGACAAAGTGAAAAGTGCAGTTTAATTGTGAATTCTAACTCAGCAGTAAATTGTGAGTCGTGCAATTCAACAGTTTAGTTGTGATTTGATTCGACGGGTCATTTGTGTTGTATTCCAAGGTATGTCAAATTGACTCAAGTGTAACGTTTGTGCTACGTTGAGTGCCTAGTGGTAAATAAAAGTCGCTTTTGCAGTAGCTGGTTCTCATTTGTTACAATATTCATGAGTTTCAATTAAATTGAGTTTTGTGCATGCTCTTTATCTATTATGGCCCTTAGCATCCCATTCTATATTGGGCGTGAAAGACCAGAAATTTTGCCAAGAGGCCTCTGTCAAGCTTGTTTCTTTTATGTGCCATAAGTCTACGACACGGGACCACCGACTTTACTTTGCATTCCGAACGAAGTTATGGTAAGAATTTTATGCCAAAAAAAAGAAATCACCCTCCGCCGGGTTTGTACCTGCGACCTTGGAAACTAGAGGCTAGCATGGTACCCTTAGACCGCGGAGGACGACATTCACGGGTTGGTTTTTTGGGTAAAGTTCACAAATTGAAATTAATTTTCTAACTTTCTTTTCCAAATGTTTTATGCATAACATTTCACTTATTGCAAAGGCAATTTTCTCACCACCTGAATATGCAAGAGAATGGCAAAACGTGGCTATTGTTTTATTTTCCTGCAGTAGGTATCATTTTCCATTTCATAACATCAACTCCATGTAATGCATATATTATTATGTTTTCCTATTTTGCTATTTATTCCTGGTTTTAATTCTGGTATTATATTAAACAATTTTCCTAGTTCAGGATCTTGTTGCAGTTTAGATGTTCTTTAGGTATTTAGTAAGGACTTTATTTTATTTTAGGTTTAGGTTGATGATTTTTATTTCATGGTGTGGATTGCTGATTGTTTTGGGTATGTGTTTGTCTGATCTGAGTCTGGATAATGTGTCACTGAATAGGTTTTCCTTTCCAGAAATATGTCTGATTGTGACATGATTTCGTGGATGTATCTTGAGATTTTTTAATTTCAAAGTTTACATTTTTTAGTAAAGGATAGGCTTAATTGACCAGTATATATGATTCGTAACTATAATTGTACTACCAAACTTCTGTAGTGCAAAATGTATATCTCCAATTTCTAATTCTGTAACGCATGTATTGGATTCTATTTTAGATAATGATTTTGATGCAGTTGAAATTACATGTTTATCATCTAAATGTTCTATTTGAAGTAGTGAAGATCCGTAAGAATGAATGCTGGCATTGGTGTTTAAATGAAATGGTAACTTTGGCCTAGAAAGCTCCAATAGAATGGCATTTTGAAATCCAGGGTGATTCAAAAGTTTCTTAACATTTTCCTCACATCATTAATTTATGCATTTGTGTTACAGGTAATTGGAAACTATCTTACATTAGGGGAAAGATTAGTTGTCATTTTTGCTCATATACAAGGATTGACTTACGAGCAGGTCCAAGAAGAATTCACTAGAAAGTTCAGGAAACCAGGTCCTAGCAAGCAAGCTATTAAAGATCTGGCACTGAAACTGAAATGGACGGGATCTGTTACTGATGAAGCACGTAGTGGGAGGCTGGCTACAACAACAGAAGACGTGTAAACCATATGGGATGCCATCTCACGGAGTCCTGGTGCATCAACCATACAAGAGTTGCAGAGAGACACACCAAAGGTAAATGTGTGGCTGGGAATAACAAAACTTTATGGGCCTTTCATGTTTACAGAACCAGCAGTAACTGGATTTACGTATCTTGACATGCTACAACAATTCTTGGAACCACAGCTGGCACATGATACAGTACTAAATACTGTGGTTTTCCAGCAACATGGTGCACCATCATTGTTCGTGACCACCTCAACAAGGTTTTCCTTGGTAGGTGAATCGGTCATGGTTCACCGAGAATTTGGGCAGCCCGCTCTCCAGATCTGAGACCACTAGACTTCTTTGTGTGTGTATGAAGTGAAGATCAACACCTTCCAGCATTTGAGAAACCGAATAGCTGCAGTGGTAACTGCAATCACGCCAGTTATGCTGGCAAAATTGTTTGATCTACACAACAAAGATGGAGTCTGTGCCGTGACTTTGAGGACCACCACATTAAAATGTACTGAGTTTATCGTTCAGTAGTCATTGCTTTCCATATGTAATGAAAGGTTTGACATAGAAACTGTTTTGACGAAAATGTCAAGAGACTTTTGAATCACCCTGTAATATATTTACTTTCTCAATGCTGTTTGGCATTTTTCATGTCCACATCCAATTAATGTCTGTCTTTAACAATTCTCCTAAAGGAGTTAACTCTATAGCAAAATGTATTAAGAATTTCATCTCATACTACAGTACACCGACAAATCGCTTTAACTGTTTTATATTTTTAGGTGGTGGTATGCTCTCAATAGTTCTTATTCTTTTGGAATTAGATTTTATACCTTCTGCTGAAATAATGTGCTCTAAAAAATCGGTTTCTTTAGGAAGGAATTTTGATTTCTACAAATGTATGGTCATATTACTTTCATTGAACTTGGTAAGAACATAATCTATGTGTTTTACATGTGATTAATTACTGTATAAAAGAAATCTGATATTGCACTCACATGACTTTCCCTACTCTTGTACAAGCTATTTTTACAAATGCTTATTCTCTATCTACTTCATGTTAATTGAGATAAACATTTTTATTGCTAATTTTCTTGTAGGTGGAAGGGGAATGTGGTAGGCATTAAGTGATAGTCAAATATTAAGTAATGTAAAATTCAAACAAATAACAATGAATATCTTGGAAATGGTTCCCTGGACAAAACAAAACATATATGACATAAATTGTGTGTTTTAACGAGACTTGTGTACCAAAATTTTGCCTATCTCTTACAGTTTACCAGTTATGCAAAAGTCATTCAGAATGAAGAGGGTATTTGGGGACATTTCCAGAAAATTCAAGATATACATTTCATTTAGCATAAAACATCTTAAACATATTATATTATATTTTAATTAAAATCATTAGAACCATTTTGGAGAAAATCAAAATTTTTAAAAATGTTCCATGTAAAGGGTAGTCTGGGGTGGGGGATTTTCTTGAAAACCTTCATGTTGCACCCTTGGAAGATACTTACTCAAATACCTAGTCTGGTATTTATCTGAATTTTTACTTTCTCTACTACATATAGTGAATAGGGGAAGTATTGTATTCCACCCAAAAATTCGATACCGAGATTTAACCGGAAATATATGTTTTGAGACCCCCTGAATCCAAAAAAAGCATTTTTGGAAACATCCGTGTGTGTGTCTGTCTGTGAACAGCATAACTCAAAAACAAAAATCTGATGTGTTACACTCACATGACTTTCCCTACTCTTGTACAAACTATTATTACAAATGCTTATTCTCCATATGCCTCATGTTAATTGAGATATCAAGATGTTAATCTTAGTTCCCAAGGTCGTGGGTTCAAACCCAGCAGAGGGTGGTGGATTTCTTTGGGCGTAAAAATCCTTAGCATGGCTTCCTTCGGAAGGGAAGTAAAGCTGTTGGTACCATGTCATAGATTTACAACACGTAAAAGAATCTCAAGTCTGATAAAGAGGCCTCTGAGCAAAATTCAGGGTCTTTCATGCCCAATGTAGAATGGGATGCTAAGGACCATAGTAGTTAAACAGCATCCATAAATAAAACTAAATTTTTTCCTACCATGGCGAAGTATACCTTGTTGCATATTTTTTATAACTATTAATGGTTGTTTCACCATCTCTTTGGCTCATGATCCTACATATTTCATAATTGAATTTAAAGGACTCCATTTTTTCCCCACTTGCCATAAGACCAACTTTCGGAGTGCAAAATTGATCTCCTAACAATTTTCCTGCTGGCTTTGTGAGTTGTATGACTGGATGATACGTGCGATGTTTGTAATCTTCTGTTGTTTGAATTTCTCCTAGCTTTATTTTTATTTGTTTCTCTGTATGTGTCTGTGTTCTGAATCTAGAATTCCATGGCTGCTGGAAATTCCCATCTCGACAAAAGTTCCTTATATTTAGTGTTCTTTGTTTTCTAAATATTCCCAAACAAAACTTTATATGATTTATTTGGTTGTTTTCCTCAGTGTCCATTCATGCATCCTCTTGTGTTACGTGTGTTGCTATGGTCTGCATTTGGAATTGTGTGATTGCACCTCTGCCTGATATTTTGTGTATTTGCATTATGGTTTTTTGGATTTGAAACTGGCTGTGCCTCTTTCCTCCTGTGACTTGTCTTTCCCCTACTGTGTGGTGTATGCACATTTGTGCTATTTCTTTCGTTGTTATTCCCTTTGTGTATCTCTACTTTGTTCATTTATTTTCTTTGCATCATCTTGTCTTGTGCTTTAAAGCAGTCAATTGTTCAATCATGTCCGTAAAATCTTTTGGTTTAGCTACAATTAAGCCTGTGCAAATCATGTCTGAAAAATGTGCTGTTATGCTTGTTATTGAGTTCCTACTTTGTCATTTGTGGTTCTAATAACTTACGTTTATTGGCGATTTTCATGAAATAATTCATCATGAAATTCCTTGTGAGGTTCATATTTCCCAGCTGCAAGCTCAATTCTTATCTGACTCTGTTTAACAGGACCCCAGTAATGTGCTAAAAACAAATTTCTAAATGAAGGGTATGATTCATGCCCTGCCTATGCCAGTCTTTAATCAAGCTGAAGCTCTTTTTCACAAACATCAGTCGCAGCTCATTGGGTATTTTTTTAAATTTATTTATTCCTCCATTTCCTTGATAAACAATTTTGGGCCATCTCCCTTGTCTTCTTCGAATGTTTGTGGTGTGATTTCATGTACTACGCTGTTTGTGTAGCATGTTATATAGCAAATGCAAGCGTGTATGGGTTTTCACATTCTTGTATAATGTTATTTTACATATCTGGGTATGGGTGTGTTATTTCTATTTACATTTCTACAATGACCTGAATCATTTAAGCTCTGTATATCACAAACATAATTGAATTCATTCTGGTTATTGTTTCCACATTATTCTCTTTCTGTGAATGTAATGTAATGCAATCACAACTTGGTTCAATTTACTTGTGTTTTCCTCCCTCCCTTCCTTCTTTCTTTCTTTCTTTCTTTTTCCAAGCCTTCATGCGCTGATTTTAACCTGTATCATTTATTTCATCTTTCATCTTATTATAATCTTCACTTACTTTATTTATTATATGATGTGTTCATTTCAGTCACTAGTACATTTATTTCAGATGACACAATTTCTTTTATGTGCTTATTATCATCTTTTAAGCTATTCAAATTCTTCCTTTTTTTTATCTGATACACATCTTTGCTTAAAACATCTTTACTTTCATCCAATTTCTCTTTTAGTTCAAAACCACTTTGTTGCACTTACATCTTGCCTACTTCTTTAGCTAATCTTGTCCTAATTTCCCAAACTTGACTTTCTAAATTCGCTTTATTTTCCTTCATCTCATTCCTCATCCTTTTGTTATCTTCGCCAATTTACTTTTTAGATTAGCTAAGCTTTGTGACAAGTTATTCTCTAAGCTTGATTTAATTGCTCTCATTTTATTTTCTAGGTTATTCCTATTTTCTCCCATTTCATTTCTCAGGCTAGCCCCATTTTGTGTTCTAGGTAATTTTTAATTCTTTCAATTCACTTTCTGTGTTTGCCCTCTTTCTAACATCATCTGTGGCATTTGCCTTGACATGTTTACTACTGATGGTCCTTCTTTCAACACATCGCCTATTGGCATAATTTCCCCAGCTACATTTACTCCCTGGTTTTTTAAATCAACTTCTACTATTTCTGTTTCCTATTTTCTTCTTTTTCTTCTTTAACTGTTTGTTACTTCTCAGAAGCATCTGAAGTACTGAAATATTCTTACCTTTTATTGCTTCTCTTCTTACGCCAATTCCTGATTTATTCTGTTCTTGTCTTGATTTTTTCTTTCTCCTACTCTCCACTGTTCTGGTGTTGGATGATGTCTACTTTATAAATTACTTTTGACAGGATCAGCTGGTCCTCTGCTTCTGTCTTAATCCTTGTCACCATTATTCCAATGTCGGGACGCCTTCTGTTTCATAAATTACTTCTGACAACATCATATGGTCACTGACTTCCATCTTTCTTTGTTTTTCTTTTCTTCACTTCTTTTCTCTATTCTTTAATTGTAGATGCCTTCTTAACAATGAAGTTACAAAATATCCCTGATTGTCATGCATATTTGTATCCAGTATATTAAAGAAAATGGACTTTGTATCCAGCTCCAACAGATCTAAATGCTCGGTTTGGGAGAAAGAATATGTTATGTCCAATATTAGCTCCATTGCACAAAGCAGAATTATGAAGCATGGTTACTCCATTTGAGTTCAGATGCCAATTTTGAAGAGCTGTTTGATATGAAAAGATAAATCATTTGAAGAAGTAGAGAAAAAGTCTTTAGCTTCCTCAACAAACCCCAGTGAACACTAGACTAAGATGGTGAGCATGGTACAGAAAGTAGGTGAATAATATTTCACCCTATTTGGACTCTAATTACCCAACCACTCATCACCTTCACTCCATCATAACACTAACCAACATACATTTTAATGTCTAATTCTTTCTCTGAAAGAATGGAAAGGAGTTAACTTGCAATATCCTATGCACTGCAATCTCTCGGACTTCAATTGTTTATCTTCCTGCATATACCTGAAAGTTGTTTCCTGTGTAAAATCTGGCTTATTTAGGCACCACAGGTTCCTGTGAGTGCCTCTGTTGCTGAAGTTTTACTTATCTACAGGGTAAGTGTCTGTGTAAGTGTGAGTTATATTTACATTGGACAAGAACACCAGTTATATTGAAATTTAAAATCGCACTGCACAAGAAGCAAGCCACTTAATCTGTGGCCTACTACATTATGGAGGAACCAGACTCTAATACACAACCAAGAGAAGAGGGGCTGATAATAACTCTAAAACTTCACCATTTTTGATGAAGAATCCTTTTGCATAGCTGGAACATTTTTGTGAAGAATCTTAAAACAAATTGTTCATCAACAAGGACAAAAATACCATCAAAATCACCACCAATCTATGCAAAAAATATTACTAATATCAACACTGGCTTAAAAGATCTTGCCAACTTAAACACTGGCACATACAAAATGCCTAACAATCAACAACAAACAAAATTTTCTTTTAATTTGATTGTAAGCCACAAGGTAGTAACAGAATATTTTGCTGCACATAAAGCTGAATATCATACATCTCAGCTTAAACAAGAGTGCAATTTTCAAGTGGTAATTCATGGTTTGCATCCTACGTGTGATATGGCTACAGTAATGGAAGAATTACTATCACTTGACTACGAACCAACACAAATGATTCCTGACTATAATCCGGTCACTAAATTTGCTCTGCACCTTTTCTTTTCTTCATCTTAAACCAAACCTAATAAATAAAAATATTTACCAGCTAGATAAGATTGTACTAGCCACCAAAACCTAGGCAAACAGTTATATAATGTTCAAACTATCAAGAGTATGGGCACTCAAAGAATTATTGTCACAAGCAGTCCCATTGCATAAAATGTGACACCTATTATCTACGAACAAATTGTGCCAAATTTGCCAATTTGCCACTCTTATGTGTCAACTGCAAACGGCAGACACTGCCAACTATAAAGATTGTAATGTTCACAAACAACTGTGAGAGTTAACACGTATAACAAAGAAACCAAGTCACTAAACTTCAACACCATTCAGCAATTTGCTACTAACATTCAAGATAAGCAATTCACTAGTTTGCCTGCATCACAAACTAACAGCAGTCACCCTTCCCAACCTTAATATGCTAATCTAATTAAATCACAGTCAGAAAATGCCACACCGAGTGCTGGATTAAATAAGCTGGATTCTTTATTCTCCCTTTTGCAGCAACTAATCCAAATATTAACTCATCTGCTTCCTATTTTAATTCACTACTACCCATTACTGATGTATGCATACTTCCTGTGCGGAGATTTTTCTTCTCTTGCCAATATTTATATGTCATATTTTTCTAAATAATTTTTATATTTAAGAGCAGTGGTGTGTGGTGAAGGTATCTCCAGGGTAAGCAATCTCACTGTAAGTGGTTAAACGAAAATATACTGTAGATACATACATAATTACAATTAAAACAATAATATTACTGTCAGCCCATAAATTACATTGTAATTTTACCTTATCAATTTTGAAGCAGAGGTGAATTCTTCTCTCTTTCTTGACGAAATCGTCAATCACATGGTCATGAAATTTGGAATCCAGTTGTAGATTTACTTGAAGTTCCTTCTCCAGTGCTATCAAAGACAGGTTTAAAAACCTTTTCTGTTCTGAGTGTTGCGTGCATAATTTTTTACATTTTTTAGCTTAGAAAAACTAAGTTCAACGGCAGCACTACTTGCTGGAATAGTTAACACCAACTCACACAGTTTTGCTACTTCACTATATGCCCTATTCAGTTCATTTGTTTTGATGAAGGCTAGAAGATCATTCACAGATTTATGATGCATGTCTAGTGACAGGTTAAGTTGCAGAGAGTTGTGACCTCAAAGCAACAAAATCAAAGACTGTCCCACAGGACTCTCTTTGTCACTGTACAAGTAATTCTGGAAAAGATGACTTGTATTTGATGAAATTCTTAAAATTTAACAATTCCAGAAAACGCAGAGACTCAATATTACCAAATCTTTGTCTGAGATGAAGTAAAAGTGTATCCAGAACCTCACAATACAAACGTTTGTGGTGTACTTTCCTGTTCAAACAATCACTGCCTGTATGGCACTTCATAGCTGGATTTTGATCACCAATATCTTCTTCGATTTTATCCCATACTTCATCGAAGGAATTGCGCTTCTCTTCCAAGGCTGTCTGAAAGTCCTTAACTTTCAATAAGCAATATCCAATATCAGATGACTTTGCTTGGAGAATATCATATAGAGTATCAGTGATAGGGAATATTATAGCAAAACATCTGTAATAGAAATTTGAAGGTAAAATTCTCCATTGTGCTCACAAAACCTCATGCAGCAGTATATCTTCATGCCACTTTTCATCTGCATTGGCAATAGTTTCAAACATTGAAGAAAGTTATTTTCTGTATTCATAGATTCTTTCCGCCAAATGCTTTCTTCTGATTTACTATTCTGGATTTACCAAATGTTTTCAGCAGAATTATGGTTTGGAGATGAGTGCTAGTCAAACTGTGTTTTTTAAATGCTTTATGAATATTCCCCGTCTCACTGAACCCGCCATAGACCACACATTTTTGTCGTTAGCAAACAGGACACAACACCAACAGTAAAGTTTTTGTTTGTGCAGACAACCATAAAACATTCATTAGTAATATACAGTTGCAAATTGAATTTTCGTACACAGCTTTTCATTGCAGTAGTAATGTTGGATATCCTGCATAATAGCGGCCTGTCTTCTGCTAGCAGCGGCGTGGGTGTGGCCTAGGCGGTAGTTGTCAATGGTACAAATAGAAAACACACTGTAGGCATAACATGTGGCCAACCCATGCACACAATGTATCGCGAGCCATTGTAGTTATATACAGAGATGGCACGCATGTTGTTGGTGTTGGTGTTGGTGTTGGTGTTGGTGTTGGTGTTGGTGTTGGTGTTGGTGTTGTTGTTGTTGTTGTTATTATCCGAATCCAAACAATGCCTTTGTGGAAACGTCTCCGTGTGTCATAACTCAAAAATGAAAAGTTGGATAAATACCTAACTTGGTGTTTAGGTTCAATATCTTCCAAAGATGCAGTATGAATTCTTTCAACACAATCCCCCCCACCCCAAACTCCCTTTACATGGAATATTTTTCGAAATTTTTGATGTTCTAAAAATGGCTGTAATGATTTTGATTAAAATACCAACATTAAAAATATTTACATGGCAAATAAAATGTATATCTAGTTTTTGGGGAAGAGCCTATGAAGTCCTCTTCATTCGAAAGGAAGTTTTTATAATCTTGTGTAACTGGTATACGTTAAGCAACAGAGGAAAACGTACTGCACCAAAAATGTAGATCTCTTAAAACATACAATATATTTAAAATAAGCTTTATTGTGGCATGAGCCGTTTGAGATATCCATTATTAAATGTTCGAATTGTTCATTTTTTGAAGGTTTCAATTGTTCATTTTTTGGTCATTCTCTTAAAGTCCTTTCAACATTCAGTTGTATTAGTTGTGATGTCATAGAAGCAGAATGGAATTTTAAGGCAGCGAATGGCATCCAGTTCTTAAACATTTGACTATCGCTGTTCTCTTTGTATCTATAATGAAATGTGTAATGTAGCTATTTCTGCAAAGACTTTTGTTTTAATTAAAATGTGAGAGACAGGAAAAAAAAGCTTGATTAAGAATAATTTATGTACCTACTATTAACCGATAGAGGGCGGAGAAAGTTGCATGAATGAATCAATTATAATTTTATTATTGTTTTTTATAACAGGAGTTGAAAGAAAATTAACTTTCTGCACTACCAAGCTGCAAAGAATGGCATTATTAAGGTGTTTTGAGCTACTAAATGTGTCCTTTTCAGCAAGTCATTTTTTTCAGTCTGTACAAAGCAAGAAATATTAAATGAATGAATTTTTGGGTAAAGCAGCTGTAATATACAGACTTAGAACACCCCTGAGGCTGTTATAAAATTATGCAAATTTTCAAGCATTTATAATACACTTTTAAGTGGAAAGGGGCAATGACATATCCTGGAATATTATCACAAGTGCTAACACAAGGAAAATATTCGTTTGCCTCAAATTGTACATTTTTCCTGCATTTTAGAGCATTTCATAGTTTCCTAGATACTTAGCACAATACAAAATTCAATTAGAATGAACGGGATTTCACATGCTATTTTCACAAAATTCAAAATGCATGCTTTATTTGAACTCGCCAGCACAAACACACTAACACTCCAAAACTCACACATTCGCAATCAAACACTACAACTCACTAGCACAAACACACTTATATTCCAAAGCTCACACACTCACAATCAAACACTACAACTCACTAGCACAAACACACTCATTCCAAAGCCCACACACTCTCAATCAAACACTACAACTCACAAACACACTCAACTCCAAGGCTCACACCCACACAGTCACACACTACAACTCACCAGCAAAAACACACTCATTTTTCAAAGCTAGCTCGCACACGCACGCACGCGCATACACACACACTACAACTCACCAGCACAAACACACTCATTTTTCAAAGCTCACACACACCCGCAGTCACACACTACAACTCACTAGCACAAACACACTCACACACCCGCAGCCACAATCATTAAAACACACACATACACAGTCAGGCACTACAACTCATTGAAACAAACACACACACTCAAGCACTACACCTTATTAAAACACACACTCAGGCAATACAATTCATTAAAACAAACACACACACTCAGGCACTACACCTCATTAAAAAAAAAACACGCACGCACGCACGCACGCACACGCGCACACACACGCACACACACACGCACAAATGCTACATGTGGTGATTTTAGTTTTCCATATGGTGTATGTAACCAAGTTCATTGTAATGAAATTTGTAATTAATAGTGGTCAAAAATATATTTCGTAGCAAATTTAACATAAATACCATATAGCATTCATGCAAAATTAGGCTTCTATTCACATTATATTTTCCAGATATGAGTATTTTTAGTAAAAATATTGATTTTTAATCAGTAGAGGACTGTCTAACTGTGAAGGTTCCTAATGTTTTCAACTCCTTAAACATAAATTTGCGATTCTGAACTACAGTGTAAATTCATTGTGTCAGCGTTTACAGCTAGCGTTTTAAGCTATAAATTATCTAAGATTGTTTAATCCTTTCTTGCACTTTCCTCCTCGAACCACCATTTTTTTTTACTTTGTTTTTCTGTGTAATAACTTATGCTGCTGATATTTCACCTAATTTACACGTCTTCATCAGATTTCCCATTGCCACCTCATTGCAGTACATTAATGCAACAATGTATGTTTTGTGGCTCAAGGACAATGACAACAATGTTGCCACTGCTTCTGTGTAATAACGTATATGTGCGATAATGTGTTTGCCCTAAAAGAAAAGCATTTTCACTGGGTATGATCCAGCATGCAGGTTTGGTTAACTTTGTACAATAAGTGGGCTTCGATACAATATAACAAACAACGACAAAATTCCTTCATCCGAACCTCCATCTATTTTGCCTTTATGTTCTTTGTGCTTGCTTTCCTTGTATTTGTTTGAAATAACCGTGCTGCACCGCAAATTTCGTGTTGTTATCTTCTACACATTCATTTCCCACAGTTGGCAATGCTCGAGCTCCTTAAGCCATGCCCAGGCCGCTGCTAGCAGAAGACAGGCAGTTATTATGCAGGATAACCGTAATGTTTAGGCCAGGCTTTGGTCTGTCTTCCTTCCTGCACAATTTTAATCTTTTCTTCATAGTTTCGAGAAGAATAACTTCCCGATTAACATTGCACACTATGCGCCTGCACTTCTGTTCTCCGACGAAAGCGAAGTTTCTATCTTTCCTCCTCATGTTTTGTATTCCAACCACTAGCGTATGTGTTGAAAATGCTTACCTTATATTTAATAGAGGATAATTTCGTTCCGACCGGCACATAAAATATAAGAAAACTAAACATAAACGAACTGAGAACAAGTCACACTTGTAATGGAATAATCACTATATGTATATTCGCTCAAAATGCAATTGTTAGTTGTTTACACTGCAAAATGACTTGAAGTTCATTCTCCTTCGCCCGCACTCAGGGGGGCCTCTTCCCACTCAAAATGCAATTGTTAGTTGTTTACACTGCAAAATAACTTGAAGTTCATTCTCCTTCGCCCGCACTCAGGGGGGCCTCTTCCCGCTTCCCGCACATTCACTGCTTGTTGAGCTGTCTGCTAGTGACGTCATGTGGAAGGTAGCTGGCATTGCTATTCCCATGTGGAAGCTCAGGGTTTACGATATAATTCAAATCCTGTCATGCTTTCTGACATGATATGGTCACCTCAAGCAAATTTATTTGAAACAAAACTCTCATTCCGTAACATATAAAATAGAAAAATAATACAGAGGAAGAAACAAAACTATGCCATATACTCTATCTTACAGCTTGTCTTGTTAAACGTTTTTTTTTCCTTTCTTTTTTTTTTGGGGGGAGGGGGCTTTAAATTTTTCAACATTTAAGTTATAATTGCAATGCATTTCTTGCATTTCTTACAAAAGATAGCAAGTATTATTGCCTTTTAAACACGTAATAAATGAAGAGAGGGAGAGAGAGACAAGGGGAGAAGAAAAACTATATTATATTAAAATAAAATAGAACCTTCAGGCATGCATTATTTCTGCAATTTTACTTTCCCTCCTATTTACTTAAAGTACAGGAAGTATTGTATTCCACCCAAAATTTCGATACCAAGATTTCACTGGAAACACATGTTTTGAGACTCTTGAATCTAAAAACCACGTTTTTAGAAAAAGGTTGTGCGTGCGTGTGAACAGCATAACTCAAAACGAAAAGTCGGTTAAATACCAAACTTGGAATTTAACTCCAGCATCTTCCAAGGATGCGACATGATTGTTTAAGAAGATTCCGTATCACGAACTACCCTTTACATGGGAAATTATCCATTATTTTTATGCTCTCAAAAATGACTAATACCATTTTGATTAAAGTGCATATGTTTAAAACATTTGTATGACAAATAAAATGTATATTTTGAATTTCCTGTTTAACCTGTGAAAACTTCATTTGAATGGCTTGTATAATTTGGTAAAGGTTAAAAGTTTAAAAAAATACTTTCAAAAGAAGTAGATCTCATTAAAGCACACACTTTATGCCAAATGAATATTGTTATGGCATTAACCATGTACAAGATATTCTGTGTTATTTGTCTGAATGTTCAAATACTTAAACTTTTTTAAGTGGTAAGTCGCTATTCGGCTTTTTTCCCCCTCATGGTCATGCAAAGAACATGGAATTTCAAAGCCATCACATAGCGACACGCTTTATAAATTGACTATTGGTTTAGCTTTCTGAATCCTTCTTATGCATACAACTAAATGTGTAATTAAAGTTCATCTCTCTTTAACAAGTTAGATAGAAGAATTGACTTCTTTATGAATATTTTGTAGAAGAGTGAGCAAAGAAAGTCATGTGAATGTAGAAAATCCGAGTTTTATAGTTACAATATATATTGTGCATATTTTCACACTTTAAACAGCTATAAATAATTTTAGTTATATATGTTATGCGTTTTAAGAGATGACCACAATGATAAAAGTAAGCTATAGAAAATCCTTATTTGAGGTTGTAAAATAATGTAATTTTATTGCAGATTACACTTTCTAGTTGAATACCATCACAATGTTATACCATTACAATGATATTCCTCAGCATGGACCAAGTGTTTGTTTCCCTTAAAATGGCAAAGAAAATGTTTTTCTTATTTCGGATTTTAAAAGAGCACTTGCATAGGTACGCAAAAGGGTCATCAGCCTTTTGCCCACGTTATACCTGAATTTCCACATGATTTGGTATTTAAGGCGGTATATTACCCTAAGGCAAAGCGAAAGTTATTAGATTTCGCCTTCTTGAAAGTTTTGGAGACGTTGTGTCCAAGTCCTTGTGCATTTGAAACAGCGCAAACAGGTGTCATAAAGCATGCCAAATTACTCTATTAGGTGCATTTGATTGCACGTGTTCATGCACTAATTTCTAAAACAACATATTCCCTATTTTCTGGGGAAAAACCATTCTTAAATAATGCCTATATAATTATTTCGAGGAATCGCAGAACAACTCTTTAAATAATACTTTTCTGTAATGCGTTGTACTGACCAATCATGAGCAACAATTTTGTAACCCACAGGTGCAAACATTGTTTGGTGAGCATTGTTGCTCACTAAATAAGAAAGTTCTTTCCGATTACTTAGAAGTTAGTTCTAGTTGTGGATGGGTTTGGAAATACAAGTGTGGTGTGCATTCGTGTTCAAAATGAATGTTTAAAAAAAAAAAAAAGGTTAACTGTGCTGTTGCATAATGTTCTAATCTAGGAACAAAAACCGCTGGAATTATGTATCATAGATTTCCTAAAATGATAAACTAAGGCGCATGTGGGTGTCTCGCTGTAAACGGAGTGATAAATTCAACACTGATAATGCTAGAGTCTGCTCAGTATATTTTCGGCCTGAGGACTATGAATGAGACTTAAAAAAATGAATTACTTGGCTTACCTCTACGGAAAAGTTTACATGGTGATGCAGTGCCATGTCTGTCTCCCGATGATATGATTCCATGGCTTTCATATTTCAAATGTGTTAAGAGTATGAAAACACTTAGCGACATAATTTGCTCTAAATTCCCTGATTTAGACAAAAGAATTGTTTATATATACGTCAGGACCTGCACATTTATTAGGATATGGCATTTGAATACAAAATTAAAAGCTGCAACCGTGGAAAAAAGAAATACAAGGAAATATCAGCAGTGGGTGGCATCTATTTCTTCTACAACAGCAGCATGACCAGTCACTTCTAAATTTAAATCTACTTTTAAGATTAAACAAATAATAATTTGTTACTTTTTATTTTAGTAATAGTTTGGATGGTGGTGTTGATAGAATTGGTTTGTAATTAGTAGAATGAGATGAGAAAAGTTTCCTATGCATTTTCAGTTAAAGTATCTTTCATAACATATATCATTGCATTATGTTACACTTCCTTAATTACTGCTTAACCGTTTACACGATGGGTATACCAATCCGTGCCTTAAATTGTACGTATTAAAACGGGTTTAAACCGTTCTCTTTCAATTACTATCCAAAGAGCACGCGTGCTCAACCTTCCACATGATGTCACAGGCGTGCAGCCAATGAGAGCGAAATGGCCGAAGTGGCCTACCTTCCCTATACTCAAGTTACCTTGGTCTAATGTACATGCATGCACTCTTCCATTAGGCCGTGCCACGGTGCCACATAAATTGTGGATCACCATCTCTCATTTCTCTGGTAGCCTCATTACTGAATCCTCTTTCATTTAGTGGATGAACCTGGCATCTGTGCCTAGATTTCTTGGCTCAGGTGCAAAGGGACAATGAACATTGCATTAATATAACTTGTGCAGCTGTATCATCACATGTATAACTTGCTGCTGTTTCCGGACATTATTCCATACGCAGGAAGGAGGTATGAAATTTTAAGAAATTTACGGAATCAGGGCTTTTTAATATGCAGAGCTGATTGTGTAGTATCCTGGTTTCTTAAATTGTATAGGAGTTGTTGCTTTATCGAAAACATTGGGCCCTTCTTGGCAACCGCTTAGCTTTTGCGGAAATCTTGTCAGAAGATATTGTATGGCTAACGGAATGTCGGAAAACAAGGAAAATGTAGCTAAAGTGGATTATTCGAGTTTAGACAAGCAGATCCTATGGCTACGCCCTATCGTCGCTCCGTAGCTGCAGCCCTTGTGGCTTAGGGCCCATGATGTTACAATTTGGGCAGCAGAATGCCGACAGCAATGCTAACATGATGCAAGTGTGTATGTTACATATTGGTAGCCAAAATGCTCACTACCCACATATGGAATAATGGCCCTGCTTCCATATACTTGCACAATTACTTTCAATGTTTAACAGTTAGTTTTTTATTCTACCGTTAAAGTGGTTTTTTGGTAAAATGTGCATTCACTATTGGACCTGTCAAGCTATAAACATAAACAATATATAAATATGTTTTTACATTATATACAATAGGTCTTTACATGCTAAATACTATGGTTCATGACATACATTTGTGTTCAAGCTAATCATTGATAGAATAAAAGGAGTGGTTAATTACATGTGCCTTGAGACTGAACTTCAGCTGGTTTACTTTTTTAATTGCCTTGATATTACTTGGTAAATTATTGTAAAGTTTAATGCCAGAGTATAAAATGCTTTTTTGGTAGAGCAAGCAGTTGTGATGTCACTAACGCTACGGGCGGCTGTTGGACGTATGTATGTGCTTTTTTTTTTTCTTTTTTTTTGTGACCTACTTATTTATAAAATATTGAGTGAACTTTCTTATTTGGTATTGTTGGTTATATTATTCAATTTGAAACTTACAGTGCACTCAGAACATTTCCACAATTAGTTTAAGGATCTAGAAGCCCATGCAAACTTCTTGCGTTATGCCTATGGCTGCATTGTGAATGGTGTTCCCTCATGCCTGCGCTTATGCTGCATTACATTAGCACTTACATTTCATTGTGAATGAAACCTAACTTTTCCTGTCGGAGTCAATTTGCGATTTGGTTCACAAAACCATTTTTCGTACTCCTTCTGAACAGAACCCTTAAAAGGTTTATTTATATCCCTCCAGGAAAATAACAAGATCACTGCCTAGGCTATGTGCCTTCTTTTTTACATCGCCGGTGAGATGACCATGAAATGCATCCAGAGAAAGCATTGATGGTGGACTGGAAAGCCCACAGGGACGATGTTCCCACACATTTCAGATCCAATCCTGCATCAATGATTTGGTCATCCATCCCTTCACCTGGTTTCGAATAATGACGTCATCAGGAAACAGTTTTCATTCTTAGGGGTTTTGGGACACGTTTTCCTCTTGATGATTAAGAAAGGGGGAAGTTTGCACCCATCCACTCTGTTACGTACTGTTTTTCGCATCCTGTTGTTTTGATAACTTCCTATGTTCCCCTCTCAGTAATAGTGTAGTTTGCGGCATATCAAACCAAACTGGCGTCTCATCAGTGTTGCCTATTTGCTCCAATGAGAATTTTTTTTCTTCCAAAGTGAAATGACATACCGCTGAAACGTTTGTAGTTTGTCCTCAAAATCTGCAGGAAGCTTCTGGCACATTGTTGTACAGCGTCTTCAAGATAAACCTGTCTGTTGCATGAAATGATCCACCCATCCATGGCTAGCCTTAAACTCTTGTTTTGGAATACCAAGTACTTCAGCCTCCTCTTTAGCTTTCTTTCGTATAGTGTCACTAGTCACAGGTTATCCATTTTTTCCCCCTTTCATGCACAAATTCCAACATTTTTTTTTCAACTTCAGGATGTCTTCCTTTGCAAGGACCTTAAATTTCTTCCTACACGCTTTAGTAGCAAATAATGCCAATTTCTGTTTTCGCCACAAGCGAATGTTGCTCTCTGATACATTTAACTCCCTTCCTGCCTTTCTATTACCATTTTTTTTTTCAGCATAAAGGATTACTTTGCACTTTAAAAATGCATCATAACACGTTCTTCTCTGTTTGTCTTTGCCCTCCATATCGTAATTAAAAATGCTCAAAATAAGCCAATGATAAATGAGCGGCTAGCTTGTCGGGAGTTTTTGGATGCATGTTAACTCCAGCAATCCATTGTGATGTAATAAACGAATAAATGAGTGGCTAGCTTGTCACGTGTTTCCGGATGCATGTTAACTCCAACGATCCATTGTGACATAATAAACGAAAAAATTTAATGAAGTTACTGGCATTCTACGAAACAGATTTGCACTCCAATCTAATATGCCAGCAAATCTAATACGCACCACGATTTTGAGTACTACATTTGGTCTAAAAAGGTGCACATTAGATTCGCGTAAATACGGTAGAATAACACCATTTTTGCAGAAAATACATGATTAATTTATTCTTTCTTTTGAAATTATTTGTTACACGCCACTGATTACAATCTATAATGCATTAACACAAATGTGGTAGTTTTCCTTTAATAGTCTTTCTAATAACCAAATGAACTACTACAGTTTCTTGTAGAAATATATAACAAAACACACAAAAGTAATGTTTCCATTTTTACCCTAAGCCCTAATACGGTGTGTGGTACCTTTCAAAATAAGGCACAACGCACAATGTCACACGATAGGGGGAGCACCATACCTGAATTCTCTCCTCATTCTCACAGTGTTTTCGTGTTAGAACAGATGGTAAAATGTCTTATTGGGATCTTTTTCTTTTCTGTGGGGATACAAAAGATAACAATGCTTCTTTTTCAAAGAGGACAATGAGCTGACGTGGAAGGGCATCCTGTTTTACTTGATTGTTTTGGGGTCGCATGCTTTCTTAGCAGCTCTCAAATTACTTCTGAATGGAAATCTGCTAGAGTCATGTTTGGACCAGTTTTTACAGTATAATGGGTCATCAACAACTTCCTCCGCACCATGATGATGCCTACCGCTCAAGTTAAGATTGGTTGGTACTCCTAAGACTTTCCCCATACCACATCAACTGAATGTTATAGTTTCCAGCACGTTATCACACATAATCACGTTGGCTCCCAGCAGAATTGTGCTGTGAGTGAGGTGACAGCGATTTACTCTAAGGAGGAACGTGTGTTTCTAGTGGAAAACTTTTTATGAACATGGAAATTACACTGAGAAAGTGAAACAAAATCTAGGTTTCCTAACTCAAAACTACTGCACGGGGATACTGTGTGTGATTCAATTAATAAATTTCAAGAGACAGGTTCCATGCAGGATGTTGCGAGGAGTGGTAGACCGAGTGTCTTAACAGAAGAAAAACTGATAGATACACAGACAGAATGCTTAAAAGTCCACAGAAATCAATTAACAAATTGACCCAACAATGTGATACTTTTTACGGTTCCACAAACAAGTAATCAAAAAAGAACTCGGTTTGTATTTGTATAAAGTGTCAGTCATCCACAAATTAAAACCCAAAGATTACAGGAAAAGAGTGCAGTATTATGAATGGTTTCAGTGGTTTATTGTATGCCATAGAATTGACTTGTTACATAGGACATTTTCTACTGATGAAGCTTGGTTTCACTTATCTGATGCATAAATTCACAAAATACACGGATACAGTGTATTAAAAATCCTAATGCCCCTTTGCATTTGAAGAAAACTGGAGTATGGCATGCGATCTCTCGCTCGCGAATTATTGGGCCAACTTTTTTCCACACCTCAGTTAATTCCGATGTTTATTGCTTGGATATGCTTTTTCTGTTTATTGGACAGCTAAATGCAGATGAGGTGAACAGTGCATGTTTTCAACAAGATGCCACATTCAGAGAAAACTGGAGTATGGTGTGCATCTCTCGTTCGAAAATTATTGGGCAAATTTTTTTCTCCATACCTCAGTTAATTCCGATGTTTATTGCTCGGATATTCTTTTTCTGTTTATTGCACAGCTAAATGAAAATGAGGTGAACAGTGCATTTTTTTCAATAAGATAATGACACTGCTCATACATCACATCAATCTATGGGGCTGTTAGTAGAAAGGTTTGGGGGAAGACCAATTTCTCAAGGTCTGTGGCCCCCATGGTCTCCTGATTTGACCCCTCCCAATTATTTTCTTTGGGGAGCCGCTAAAGCTTCGATCTACAAGGACAATCCCAAAACAATTGATGAGCTTAAAACAGAGTTGCAGACTACATAACATCTGTAATGAAAGATACATCTGTAATGAAAGATACTTTCATTACAGTGTTTCAAAATAAATTAAAGCAAGTAAATCTGTGTCTTCAAGAAAATGGTGAACATTTTCAATATCTTCTTTAAACAGGAGTTTCATATTATTTGTCTACATTACCTTTCATAAATGACAGTGTTCTTTATTAGTGGTACGTTATAACCATATGCTTGCGGCAGCCAGTGCTGCCACCAGAACTTCCATCTCTAGGGAAATCTTGGTTACAGGAGAGATGCAGATTTCTTGATGACCGTTATAATATGTGGGAATTTAACATGGATGATGAAAAAAGACCTTTTTATACCACTTGATAGATTTGTGCATGGCGTGAACAGAAAAAAGCAACATATCAGATTTGCAAACTGCTCCCATGCTTTCGTTGTAGTCAATGACATACTCGGGCTTGTGTATGGGATTCTTTTTTTTTTTTTTGTCTAACTTGTTAGTTGACTTTTTCTGATTGCTGTGGAGGGTTGAAAGCATGCACACTTCACATCTGTCCAACCACCTTAGTGCCATTATATTGTCTGTGAATTTGGCTTCAGTTTCACCCATTTTTAGTTTTTTTGCGAACAAAGGCATTCCTTTGTGGTTCCTCCTGACAGTTCTACATATTGAAATTTATTTGTGAAGACTATCAAACAGTAGGGGACTGAAATACCAGATATCAAGCCATAAACTAGCCCTTTCCCAGAATAGTTTTCTATGGGTCTGAACTACAGTTCCAGGCATAACAAAATCCTCAATAGGAACAATTTCTGTTTGCTTGCCAGTATACACTATGAAATCTAAACTGTATCCTGTCCAACATCACAAATTAGGAATAATTTGATGCCAAATCTGGTTCTTTTAGAAGGAGTGAACTGTCAGAAGATGAGCCCACCCTTGAATAGCACCATACTCTCATCAATGCAAATATTTGAAAATGGGCTGAATGTTGAACTGAACTTATGCCAAAGATACTCCACAATCATTTTTAGTTTACATAATCATCACTTGGCGATTGTGCATTGACTTCGCAGAAATGGAGGGTGCAAAGTAACAATAATACATGTGATTCTGGAATTGGGGCATTTCAATGAGAGGGTCGGTGGACCAATATTCTTCCTTTGAAAGCTTTTTGACTCTTGGCATGAGCAAGGTAAGGGCTAAAACACATACATTTCATCCATGTTAGTGTCATGCCATTTTTGAAGTTGAGAGGAAGGCGGAGAATGGAACCATGTTGGTCATAAATGAATAAAAACTGTTTATCTGCTTCACTATTTTCTGCATTATTACCACACTAAAAAAATGACGGAAGTAGTCTGCTGCCTGCAAAGCACTACTGAAAGTCCCAGCTGTAATTCCTGCAACACTATCATCAAATGGATGGATTCGCAGCACAAGCCTGTCGTCTTTCCAGCGAAGCAAAAGGAGCTTCCACTCATGGCCTTTTACACATATGTGATGGACCCAAAGTATCGCCGCCAACTATTTCTTGGTTACATTTACTTTCACTAGAAGAGAAATTAAACTCCTCTTCTGATTCCAAAGTCATAAAAATATCTAAAAGTTCCTGGTCGGAAAGCACATGGATAGCATGAAATGATGCCATCTTAGCTCAACTGGCAGTGATGTGATGTAATTCTCCACAGCCAACATGTCACTTGATGCAGACTTTACTATAAAAGCCTGCAGATGTCATACAACACCAGAGATTGCACTGAAACTAGTCTCAGCATACTGCCACGAGATGGCAGAAGAAGACAGTGCTTTTGCTCCACTTTAACACAAGTAGTTCAGAAATTATGCGAATTAGAAGAATGTGGTGACACACAATTGAGTATACTTGATTTCAGCAAGACAGCAGCAATATGTCACAATTGAGTTAATTTGAGCTTAGCAGCGAAAGTGTTAATTACAAAATATGGCACCCAAGGCCACACTGATAAAAAATTTTGCACTTGGAATAGTGAAGGAATTAATAACAAATTTCATGAACTGCTACACTTCTTTTACAGTTACAATGTGGATACATATTTATTCAGAGAACAAAACTAGCACCCCATATTCATTTTAAAATGCCTGGCTATAACATTCTCCATGCTGATGATCCAAGTAACAGTAGATAAGGAGATACAGAATATTGATAAAAACATAAAATTCTTTACCATGAACTGCATCCCATAATTGAAAGAGAGTATCAAACATCAAGGATAATACAACAACTCAACTCTACTACTTACCAGACACAATCTTTCTACTCGGCACCAATCAATAAAGTTCCTGCTTTAGGTTTTTGGGCAATAATACATGAAATGAAAAGTAACTGTCTGCTAGGAGGTGACTTCAAATGTAGCAGCGATGAGTTTCAAGCACAACCAATACAAGGGGCATGACACTTCACAATGTAACAACTACAGGCAGAAATAATGCATCCTATTGAGCCAGCATATCACCAGCTGATGGCGATACTCCAGATGTTCTTGACTTCTTCATTGGCAGAAATGTATCACAGTATTGCAATACACCATTTATACTGCAAGTTCCAATCACAACCCAGTCCACATCAGCATTTAGAGACTATTAAATCATAAATCAACCCATTCTTTAATAAAACATCCTTTTAACTGGAATCAGCACACTTCTACCACAGACTCTTAAGACCAACTATTGAAGGAACGAATGGGAGACAAGACAGTCAAAAAAGAGGGACAGTCCACAATTTTGGGGGACAGCTATATTTTTAGCTGTAATTTTAAAATGACAAAAATTTTAACATTTTCTTTTTTGACCAAGAGTGCCCTTACTGAAGTAATAACTGCAGTCACTTCATCTTGATGGATGGTACTAGAACTGGAACCAAAGAATTATGATATAATCTTAATTTGGAGGAATGAGCTGGTTACTTTCTGATGTTCTAGGCCTTTGTTATCTTGTTATGCCATAGAATCCTCTATGAGATATACTGAACATCTTCTTGCAAGGTTTATAAAACATCTTGTGGACATTACTTCAATTAGGAGATAAGTATGGCTGGTTGGTTTCCCACTTTGCATTACATTTATATTTTCCCTTTCTTGAGTTTAAATGATGGTTTTCTTTTTTGTGATGAAGTAGAAATACAATCAGCATCATCCGACACCAAATGCATTTAAAAAATCACAAAAACTTAAAGAAAAACGCCAATTAATACATGTTTATGTTGATGCGGTTTATGCTACAGAATGGCCACATGCACCATGCCATGGACTAACGGTAACTCAGAAGTTGGAAGGTTGAAGTAGAATATTTTTTGGTAGTTGGAAGATGCTTCATGTTTATCTGCCCCACGTATGGGAGCCAATTTGTCGCGGTAACTTTGTGTTATCTTTTGCTGAGCGCCTGTTATTGTATTACTATTTTTAAATTTGGGTTCTTTGTCCTCCGGCTAGCTATTATTTCTCAGTCGAGCATATCTCTTAAACAGGGTGTGTAAACGGAAAGGAGTTTTTACTGAAAGATAACACTGATAAAAGAATTTGTTTTTACACTTTTATTGCCGTCACACTTTATTCATTTCACATAATTACTCTTGATACACGCCCGACTGAAACTGTTATATTTTCTAATGTCACTATAATCACATATTTGCTGCACATTATTAATTTGCGTATTTCACATTTATTACTAACTTTACAACACGAGAGATTCTGTAAAACTGCACGACATATAACCTGTGAATGATTCTCTTAAACTGTGCGATGTGTAACCCGCGAATACTTCTGTTGAACTGTGCGACGTATAAACTTTGTATGATTCTGTTGGACTGCACGACGTATTACCCGCGAGTGCTTCTGTTGGACTGAACATTACCCGACTCTGGCTTTAGCTTTTTATACTCCCTCACCCCGATATGCCTAAAGATTATAATCGAGCTGCTATTGGTTAATAAAATGCGCCAACATTAGCGTCTATTTTTATATCCAATCAAAATTACGAACACATTTGCTCTAGGGAAAATATTCCCTCCATTTCTACAGAAAAGTGCGCTACTCTGACGTCATTTGTTTGTCTCTTATAATTGCTAAACAACTCACCCCCTCGTTTCATTGTTATCCGCTCCTATTGTCAGTTTCAGTGAGGCTGTGTAAACTTATTTCCTAACAATGCTTATAATTAACAAACATCTCAAATCATTGTCATACAATAATGCTTATTTACACTATAATCACTCTGGCATTTACATTGTTGTGATATAAAATACTGCCACAAGGTACATCCAGGATGCTTCTTCAAAGATGCTATAAACTGCTTCTTTGCACTTTCAAATATCATACTTGGCAATGGTTATGCTATGTTTAGTTGAAGCTAGATGATAGGACAGTTGTATATGAAAATACATACCAAATGACAATAATACAAAAATTCATTCACTTGCAGGACAAATGAAGTCTCATGTGGAACATTTACAAAATATCTTAAAATGTGAACAGTTGATCACCCTACTCTAAAGACAAAGAGATATTGACATTATAGTAGCCACATTGACTCAGATCATTCAACATGTAGCACACCTAGTTAGCAGCTGTAACCATTCACAAGTAAAGAACTGTAAATTCAAATATCATCTTATGCCTCATATACTACAACTTTATCATAGCAAAATCCAAACCACAGAGCTCTGGGAAAGAACTCCCTATCCTCAATACAAAACAAACTATAACAAAGCTACCAGAGAACTTAAAACCACATTAAAAGTACATCTTATAGCTCTTGAAAACAGCTAAGTGCTTTAATTATGCAAGACAATTTCCTATGGAGAAAAATTAGACAACAAAACAATCAGAAAGACCACCACCATTAAAAGTTAACATATGGTACTCTACTTTTGCCACAAATAATGTAAGCAAGTAGACAGTGGATCATCAATACACGGAAAACTAGAAGTTGTGTGTACTGAGACCGTAAATTAGCATAGGCAAGCAACCAAGAATTGAATTTTTAGCTTAAATAGCCTAATATTTTCAAATGTTTTTATTATAGTCTAAAATGTGCATAATTTAATTATGTAATTCTGAGTGGTGAGAAATAAATATGCATTCATTCATTCATTCATTCATACTTTTGCTAAAAAAGCAAACATGTTCACACAGGATCTATGCCCACAATTTCAGCTAAATCCCATGGTAAACCAAGAGTTCAATCATGTCAATGAGACTGCACTTCAACCACTACAACCATTCAACTGGATTCCCCCCGTGCATGCTCAAATATAGAACCGCCATTCAGCTGTCACCTAATAATAAATCACCAGGCCAAGACCTGATTGTCCAACCTTTCCTTACAAAACTACCTAAAAGAACAATTGAAGACCTGATTGCAAGAACTAGATAATGACCACTTTTTGTGAAGTTTAGATTTTTATGCCAAATTGTAGCCATGTCTGCCCTCTATCTGTCACTATAAGCATTTAACAAATAACTATTACTTTCCTCGCAAGATGCAGTTTAAGTTTCGGCTAAGTCTGCTTTGAGTGCAAGAAGTAGATAATAACCGGAAGTATCCAGTTCTTGCATTCAGCTGTTAGGTTGCATTGTCACTGACAGAATGATGGCACAGAATAGTGAAGCAATGTTGACTGATACTAATTCAAATTTTGATTCAGAGGTAAGTTAGTAATAGCATTTCTTTACTAAGTACAATTTAGTAGTAATTTTATTACTATTTAAAGATGATTATTTGTTAGAGTAACAGGTTTTTTCTAATCTGAATGTTAATAATATTATGATATTTTAGGTATCAGTGCCAAGTTCTGTCGCCCAGGAATAGGGCAAGGAATGAAGACAATTGGAGTAGAAATGTTAGAAAAGGAGTATCTTGCATGGAAAAGAGTATGTTTCAACACCAGGAAAACCCTGCATCTCTTTAGTGACCACTGCGCAGGGCAAAACAAGAATATGTTGATGGTGCAGTATTTAAACACACTTACTGCTTTGGGAAGATTTAATAAAATATATCACCATTTTCCAGAACAGGGACATTCATTCATGCCCTGTGATCGAGCATTTGCACAAATTGAGAAGATCAAGCGAAAGAAAGAGTATGTCTTTGTGCCCGAAGAGTGGTATGATATTGCATCATCAGCTTCAAAAAAAGTTACGTAGTGAACGTAGATCAGAAAATCATATTCAATTTTAAAGGACACTTTCACTCATTATTTAAGAAAATAATAAGGAATAAGAATGAATCCTTTACAATCAGTAAATATCGTCAGTTTATTTATGAAGGGAAGGAAGTGTCCGTTTCTGTTGGTCAAGACACACTGGTTCACTCTAAATTTTGCATATTTAAGAAAATGCAAATCCCTACCTTACAAGCCCATGAGCTGTACCAGGCTCCATTGCCACTGAAAGCAAAGAAGTACTGTGATTTGATGGATTTGGCTCACAAATATATTCCTCCTGTACATATGAACTGGTACAGGCATCTTAGACAAGAAGATGAGAATGGACACTCTGAAGCTCAAAGTGATGTGTCTTACTACGAGGTATAAACTTCTACTGAAGCATTATTTGTTGAATTTCTATTAAGGAAGCCTTCATACTTGGATCTTCAAACATTATTGTATGTTGACATTAAAATTTTTGTGTGAAAACTGTTTTTAATCTTGCATTATCCTAGTTCATACATTCCATGAAACATTTGGGTGCAAGAAATGGATAATTCCAGCACATATTTTTCTTGATTTTATACATTTCTCAGTTAATTAGCACCTAGAAAATTGTCAGACTGGTGCACCTTAACTTATACTTTTATACTAAATCAATATAATCTATGAAATGTAAATATAATACAGTGTTAAACATTTTTCTCACTTTTCTCAAAACTATCCTTTTGGTTATTATCTAGTTCTTGCACTCATGTCTTCAATTGTGTTATAAATTCAAATATATAATGGAATTCAACTGAGCTACTTTCTCTATAAATGGAAGCATGCTGTATGATGCAGTAATTTGTATCACAAATTACTTAAATGTAAATAATGATTGTAATATGAGTATGCATTTTTATGTGACATTGATTTCAGATGTTTATTGATTGTAAATATTGTTGGGAAGTAAGTTTTTAATGCCTTACTGAAACTGTCAATAATAGCGCGCAATAATGCAGAGAGGGGGGTGAGCTGTTTATCATTATTGGAAACGAGGAAGTTACGTAATGTTGGCGCGTTTTTTCCATTGAGAACCTTCTGGAATGTTTTCTCCCTAAAGCATATGTATTCATAATTTTCATTGGATATTAAGATAGACGCTAATGTTGGCGCGTTTTATTAGCCAATAGCAGTTCAGTTATAATCGTTAGGCGTATCTGGATGCAGGATTATAAATAGGGTAGGTTAGAAGTAGCTTCATGCTCAGTTCATCAAAAATCTGTGTACACTACACGTCGTCTTCAGTCAGTCAGTTCGTCATACATCGGATATAGATTCACAAGTTACGCGCAGCAGAATTATGAAAGATCTAAAATATGGTAAAGTTAATTATACAAAAGGTTGAAGTACGTTGATTAAAAGTGATCAGTAAGAAGTTATTATAACAGTTTCAGTTTGGCGAGTATCTAGATCAATATGTAAAAGTGATAGTGAACGTGTTCGACAATAAAAATCATAAAACAAATTTCTTCATCAGTGTTCTTTTTGGATAAAAGATTCCTTTCCGTTTACACAACCCTGATCAAGACACATGTTCGACCCAAGATAAGATAATAGCTAGCCGGAGGACAGTAAACAAAACTTAAAATTCTTTCAAACACTGATACTAGGTACCACAAATTGCTAACACTAGATGGAGCTACAAACTGAACAAATGAATGACGTCACAAGATGGCTTCAACACACGTGATGTAAACAAACATTTGTAAGTAATACCGTTACAAATTGGCTACCACAACGTGGGGCTACAATAATTGTTAAATAAATATAACATAAATAGTAACTGTAACAAATTGGCTCCCATACGTGGGGCAGTTAAAATGATGTAACCAAACAAAACAAAAGCAGCACAATATAAGATCTTCAAGTTCTAATAATTTACATAAAAACATATTCCGTAAGCACTAATACCGCATTAAATTGGCACCCAGAACGTGGGGCAGAGTAACCAGGAAAGGAACACGATGACCAGGAAAGGATCAGAATAACCAGGAAGGGGCAGAATTAACCAGGAAGAAGTGAGATGACCAGGAAGGGGCGAATGGAGAAGTGAACTGAACTACAAGACGCAGATTCCAGAAACAACAAAAGGAACGACAGACTATGCGGATGAATGGACACAAAAACATCGAGATGACGCAGATTCATCATTAATACAACGCAGAAGCGACATATAACCTAGGAGAGAGGGGCAGGAAGCTGGACATCAATGTAACAGCAACAGACAGCATCACAAAGGTCAGAGTATCGTAATTTTTTTTTTTAGAAAACAAAATTGTAACCTTCAAATGTACTTAAGGAGTGGTAGGATAAAGAAAACAATGGCTACTAATAATACAGAAGAAATAATTATGGAGGGAGATAATGTAACAGTTAGCTTTAATTCAATACAGGTTACAGAAAATAGCTCAAACTTTTTAGGATTTGAGGGTGGAAATGTTAGTGCAGAAAGTCAGAATAGAATAGCAGGAAATGTTAATCTTGATACTAGTATGATTATGGAAATGCTGAAAAATTTGAATGAAGATATGCAAAAGAATCTTAGTAAGAAAATAGATCAAAACAGGGAAGATATGCAAAAGAGTCATAGGGAATTAAGGGAACATCTTAGTAAGAAAATAGACCAAAACAGGGAAGATATTGATAGGAGTTTAGAACAAAAACTAACTCAGAATAATGAGAAATTGAGGGAAGATATTGATAGGAGTTTAGAACAAAAACTAACTCAGAATAATGAGAAATTGAGGGAAGATATTCGTAGGAGCTTTGAACAAAACAGAAAAGATATTGGTAGGAGTAATGAGGTATTAGAGCAAAAAGTAGATCAAAGCAGTAAAGAAATTGAAAAGAAAGTTATGAAGCTAGATAGTAGTATGCCAAAAATGAGAGATGAAAATGAGGAAATAATAGTAAGTGAGATAGGAGAAATTTCAAAGAAAATGTTAGATATGAGCAGGGAAATAGGTAACAAAGAAAGTGAGGTTAATACTAAAAGTGAGGTTAATGTAGAATGCACAGAGTTAGGAAATCAAGTGAGTATATTTCAAGTGAGATAAGAGAGATAAAAGAGGTTATGAACGTAGATATGAATCAGGCGCAAGTTAATTTCAGAGGGGAGATATCAGAAATACAGAGAGAGTCAGAAATGCAAAGAAATAAATTGTACGAAGAAGTTAAAGTTTTGCCTGTAAATAATCAAAAGCTAACGTCTGAAATTAACAAGTACCAAGATGTTCAAATTGAAAACTCCAGTCCAGTACAGTTTAGTACAGATTTGTCAGAGTACTCTCAAATTAAAGAGATAGTAGAAGAATTGAGAATGACAGTTGTTAAAAGATGTGTAGTTCAGGAAACTTTAGATTGTTTTCAAATTATATCATGGGACGAAATTTCAAATGAATACAAGAGGTTATTCATGAACAAAAATTTGAAGGTTAGGATACGGCTACGAGTAATGTTTAGCCACACACAATTTGATCCAGGAGGGTAAATAGCAATGAGATGTAAAGTAAATGCTGGATAGTTAAAAAGATGACTTGCAGAGAAATGTATTGGAACGTAAGAGGGTTAATTATTTATATGTCATTTGAAAAGAGAAATAAATTAAAAAAAAAAAAAAAAGAGAAATGTTTAAAAAAAAAAAAAAAATTAAATTTTTAGTAACTGTAACAACATTTGAAAATTAAGAATGCAAAGATTGAAACTTAATATGATATTAAATTAAAAGTACGTAAATACAATTCCAGGAGTATTGTTAAAATAAAGTACAAAATAACAAAAATGGGTAAAAATAATTAAAAAACAAATACTTATGTAGCAAACAGAAAATGTGAAACAGTGTCTAGATTTAAGAGATGTAAATATATTTATGTAAAGGTTGAATATTTTTGGTAAATATGTTTAAGAATTACAAAAAATTCTTGAAATGATAAATTTTTTTGTAACAGTAATTAAATAATTCAGGGTACAGTATTTGCTATAAAAAAAATTTTTTTGTAATGTCAGAATAATATCTAAATTAATTAAACCAGAGCCAGTAAATAGTGGCAAGATAAAAAAAAAAAAAAAAAATATGTCGTGTGTTAAATGCGTGTGAAGTGTTAAGTGAAAGTGATAGCGTGTGTTCCAAGATTTAGGAGACTAAAAACCCAATTATAAAATTTCCAAACAAGTTGTAAATATTTATAATTATGTTTCTAGTGGGGCATATGATGCAGTAATTTGTATCACAAATTACTTAAATGTAAATAATGATTGTAATATGAATATGCATTTTTATGTGACATTGATTTCAGATGTTTGATTGTAAATATTGTTGGGAAGTAAGTTTTTAATGCCTTACTGAAACTGTCAATAATAGCGCGCAATAATGCAGAGAGGGGGGTGAGCTGTTTATCATTATTGGAAACGAGGAAGTTACGTAATGTTGGCGCGTTTTTTCCGTTGAGAACCTTTTGGAATGTTTTCTCCCTAAAGCATATGTATTCATAATTTTCATTGGATATTAAGATAGACGCTAATGTTGGCGCGTTTTATTAGCCAATAGCAGTTCAGTTATAATCTTTAGGCGTATCTGGATGCAGGATTATAAATAGGGTAGGTTAGAGGTAGCTTAATGCTCAGTTCATCAAAAATCTGTGTACACTACACGTCGTCTTCAGTCAGTCAGTTCGTCATACATCGGATATAGATTCACAAGTTACGCGCAGCAGAATTATGAAAGATCTAAAATATGGTAAAGTTAATTATACAAAAGGTTGAAGTACGTTGATTAAAAGTGATCAGTAAGAAGTTATTATAACAGTTTCAGTTTGGCGAGTATCTAGATCAATATGTAAAAGTGATAGTGAACGTGTTCGACAATAAAAATCATAAAACAAATTTCTTCATCAGTGTTCTTTTTGGATAAAAGATTCCTTTCCGTTTACACAACCCTGATCAAGACACATGTTCGACCCAAGATAAGATAATAGCTAGCCGGAGGACAGTAAACAAAACTTAAAATTCTTTCAAACACTGATACTAGGTACCACAAATTGCTAACACTAGATGGAGCTACAAACCGAACAAATGAATGACGTCACAAGATGGCTTCAACACACGTGATGTAAACAAACATTTGTAAGTAATACCGTTACAAATTGGCTACCACAACGTGGGGCTACAATAATTGTTAAATAAATATAACATAAATAGTAACTGTAACAAATTGGCTCCCATACGTGGGGCAGTTAAAATTATGTAAACAAACAAAACAACAAATGTTACTTCATGTAATAACTATGATTCCTAAACCTAATAAAAACAAATCTGACTCCAAGAACTACAGACCAATCAGCCTATTGCTCCATTTATCCAAATTATTTGAATGCCTACTACTGCTGGTCTTAAAATAAGTAAAAATAGCAATACCTCTAACAGAGTTCAGATTTCGCTCTCATCACTCATGTCCTCAGTAAATACATAGAATTGCTGATGTATTCTTAGTACAGGTGAAGAGAAATCAGTCAATGACTATTTCTAGATACAGAGAAAGCATTCCTCCTCCTCCTCCTCCTCCTCCTCCTCCTCCTCCTCCTCCTTCCTCTTTCTTCTTCTTCCATTCAAGAAACGACCTATTATGGAATCCAAGATAGATTTTCCAAAAATTGTTTCTTAGGGTGGCCCAAACATCATTTCTCTCTACGATGGCAATTAAGCACGGTTTTAAGGATCCTATTAGAATGCATTCAATGTATGTTTCTTCCAGTTATTATATTAGATTTTCAGGTACAACTTGTAGTTCCTTTAGCACATCTTCATTGTGTTCGTGGTCCCATCTTATACAGCCAGCTATTGAGAGCATGAATCTCATTTCATTAGTTGTTATTCTATTTTCATCTTTTCGTCTCATTGTTCATTTCTCACTATCATAACATATGACCGGTCTTGCTAAAGTCTTGTAGACGTGTAGTGTTGTATGCCTCTGTACTTTTGAGAGTTTCATTATGTTCTTTATTATCTCCATAGTTCATCCACAAAGAATTCTTTATAGCCAAGATATGAAAATGCATTCACTCTTTCGAGTAGTTCATTTGTTAGACAGATTTTACTAGGGACTGGATATTTTCCCCAAAATGCCACTATTTTTTATTTATGAATATTAATTTCCATATCATACATTTCACCCACTTGGTATAAATTATGAACTGAGTATTGAAGATCAGTCTCCGTAGATGCTATGAGAGCCAAATCATCTGCAAAGAAGAGTGCATCTATTTACAGGTCTCTATTTATTTGTATGAATCCATTACATCTTTTTCTCCAATCTTGAATAACTTTGTTCATATGTATTATAAATAGAAGGAGTGAGAGGCCAGTCATTCTTACACCAGTTGTAATTTCTTGCCATGAGATAATTGGTTGTTTATTCTGACGGTATCAAGTTTTTCATATAGATATTATAAATATTATGTATAATTTCCTGTTGAACTTTAACTTTGACTAGAATTTGTAAAAGCTTATTTCTATTTACTCCATCAAAAGCTTTTTTGGAGTCAATAAAAGCAATGTGGGTTTCTAAATTAAATTCCTTAAGTTTTTCTATTAACATCTTCATTGAGAAATAGCCATCTTTCTCTTCTAATGCCATTTTGTTCTTCCCCAATTAGATTTTCATAATGTTTATATAATTCATTCTTGATAATGTTAGCATAAGTGTTATACCCTGAATTTAATAGACTGATACCTCTATAATTATCACACAGTTTTCAATCTCCTTATAGATAAATAACAATAGATTTAGTCCAGCTTTCTGGAACGTCACTTCCATTCCATATGCAATTTAGAAATTTAAAAAATCTGAGTTTAAAAGTGGAGCATGAGTGTTTGAATGGTTCAGTATTCAGTAAATTTTCACTGGAAGATTTATCATCCTTCATATTCTTCAAAACTGCAAAAAGATCATCCACAGAAATGAAGTATATATTACCATCATCAGCATTGTCGCCCTCCTTGGTCTAGTGGTATCATGCTAGTTGCGGGTTCAAACCCAGCAAGGGCAATGGATTTTTTCGGGTGCAAAAATCCTTAGCATGGCTTCCTTTGGAAGGGAAACAAAGCCAGTGGTCCCTTGTCGTAGGTTTACAGCACGTAAAAGAACCTTAACTCTGATAAAGCAAAATATCCTCACTCAGAGGACACTGCAGTCTTTCATGCCCAATACAGAATGGGACGCTAGAACCATAGCAGTTAAAGAGTGTCCATAAACAAAACTCAATTTAATTTTATCATCAGTGTCATCAGAATGTGGTAATTCTAAGGATGCTAGTGTATTGGACTATAAAGCTTTAAAATACTGAAACCTTTTTTCTAGAGGAATACTATTAAACTTTAAATTATTGACTTCACTATTCAATTTTTTTTAGGATCTCTTATGTTTGTGGCTGAGGTCTAGCGATATCATTTTCTAAGCAGCTCATAAACTCTTCCCAACTTTGCCTATATTTTTTCCTGGTTTCTGTTTCTGCTAAAGCCCCTTTTCTCTAGTAGTTTAATTTATCTTCTTCATTTTATGTGTTTTAAGTATTTTTGATAAGCCTCTCTTTTGTCATGCATAATTTTCTTAATTTCATCATCCTATTTCCTTTCCATTTTTTCTTTTGTCCTAAATTTCTTTGGCTGTTTGCTCTAGAATATATCTAAGAGCATTCCATTCTTCTTCAATGTCTTCTCTTTCTGGTATTTTTTTCATAATGTTTTCCATTCTTGTTTTATAAATAATGGTGGCCAATCCTGCTGCAGCACAGCATTAATTTTGCAAAAGAAAAACATGCATTTCAAACAGCACGGATTTCATATTTTAGATTTCGCACTGTTCAAATGCATGCACTGTTGTTTCATCTGCTTCCAATGTCTGGGAGGAATGTGCTGTTTTCTCGGCGTCAGCTATGTTATGTCATGCATATGGAAGAAACATGTGTTGCGCTTGCACAGAGCTTGCATTTCCTGTCCCCTGTTAATGGTTGTGAATGTCCCAGCCACATACAAACATGCTGTCAATGTATCAGGTGCTATGGTATCAGGGAAACAGGTTCCCAGGAATATTTCAGGCAATGTTGACAACAAACAATTTATTCATTTTTCTCTTCTCCCAGATTTAAACTGACAAACATAAATCCACTATAATAATTACTGTACATATTGATAGGGAAGAATCTGTTAGGTTTCATTTTTAATGTGTATTTAACATCGGTGTACCAGCAAATGTGTGCAAAATTTTTGCATACCTTAGAGTTTTTCCAAGCTGCTGGCCAGAAGATGATGCAATCTTGCAAGTGAAAGGTAATTAGTTCAAATGAAGTAATAGTGTCAATAATTTAATATGTGATAAGTGATGGAAAATTCTGCGGTCAGTTTGTTAAAAATACCTTTCTCATGCAGGCAACTCATGAAAAAGATACAAATTAAACAATTAGGTAGCCCTACACTGGATCTTAATAAAAACAAACAGCCGTGTCAAATAAATCAACTCACAAGTTTAACAGAAAGGTGTATGGCCATGATTAGGTGTGTGGATGTAAAATCAGGAAGGCTCTCTTTTGTTTCCCATGCTTGATTTTTGGCAATAATGATGTCTGCACGGTGCACAGGTGGTATAACGGATCTTTTGACACCTAAATGTGTTAATTAAAAAATACATATTAATTATGTTTTAGACTTCAGTGCTTAGGGTAGTCAATATTGTTACACAACTAATTTGTGCTTATCACGAACAAACAGAGCAACACAACAGATAAAAGGGGGGAAACAGGTATGTACTTTCTAGGATAATTGATTGCATCAAGTTTTGTGGTGCACTTGAACTTGTCCTAAGGGGACATGATGAGAGTGATTCGTCTGAAAATCCAGGAGTTTTCTTGGGATTAGTAGATTTAATTTCCAGTATAGACAATGCAATGAAACAGCACATGGAATCTGATCAGGGAACATCAATCATGAATTGTTGGAGCACATGCCAGAAACCTATCATGAGCTGACAGTACAAGAAATGAAAGGGAGCAATTTTGTAGCAATAATAGCAGATGAGACCACAATTATGTTCGTATTTCACTATGAGATAAATGTTTGAAGGATTTTGGAGTTTCTTTAGATTGGAGCAACAAAATGCAATGCAGTGTCTAAATGCATCTTAAAGGAAGCAGATGCTATATTCAAGATCTCACCACAAAAAATCATTGCTCAAAGCTAGGATAGCGCAAATGTAATGAGCAGTGAAGTAAGTGGGGTACAAGCAAAAATTAAACTGCACTATCTCAATGCTCATTATGTTCACTGTTTTGTGCACCAGCTAAATCTGATAATGCAAAAGGCTGCATCACAGAATCACTCAGCACGTGTGTTTTCCTGAACTTGTCAGCATTCCCTACTTTCTTTGCAAAGTCACCACAATTAGTGTCAGCATTACAAGCAGTGGCAGCTCATAGAATCCCTTGCGGACAAGGTGGAATTTCAAATCAAGGACAGTCAATGTAGTATATGAACAAAAGGACAATTTGCTCAAGAGCATGTTAAATTTGGCAAAATCAAATTTCGACATCACCAGTTGAGAAGCTAATGGACTCCACTGAAATTTAGAAGCCAAAGACTTTCTATTTTGGTTGTCACTTTTTCACCAGCTAATGCCAAACATTGACACATTATATGATCAATTACACACAAGATCAGTGGACACTATACAAGCAAAAACTGTGTGACACATTTTGTGCAAGCTGTTAGTCACATTAGAGATTTGGTAGACAAAATTGACAGTACAATTACTCAGAAGTACACATCGAAACTTTGGATAACCTGCAACCAGCTAAATTGCTTAACTCATAGAATTTCCAGGAGTATTCATGAAATTTTCCTGATGCAGAACTGTGCATCATTGCTCATGCATACAGTATGTTAGAACAGAAAAGACTTCACACAGAACTCTCCGTTTTGTATCAAAGGCAAGAAACATTGAGGGAGCAGTAGCTTTACTGCAGTTCATCATCAAAAGTGATCTTCAGCAAATATTTTCTGAAGTAACTAAGCTTTTGAAAATTCTTGTCACCATACCCATGACTACTTTGGAGACGGAAAGTGTTTTTCATCCCTTAAAAGAATAACCTTCTTAAGGAACACTATGCTACAAGAAAGGCTCACTGCCCTTGCCATGCTTTAAACTGAGAAGATCTACATTTCCAACATCAAGGTGTTCAATACCAGAGTGATTGCTAGGTTCTGCAGTAAGAATAAAATCATTGCATGAGTGAGTAGTGTAATTATTCTGATCTTCTAAATTTAACTCCCATCATTGCCTATTGTTGTACAGCACACACTAGATTTTGAGCATGAGCTGCCACTGTTTATAAAGCTTAGTGTGGACTAGGATCATTAAGTGAGCTTACTCAAAATGTAAATATTTATTTTTCTTTTCAATCTTTTCTTTTTATACCATCTTAGTTTGGTATATATGGGAGATAAAAGATAATGATCTGATTCAATTTCAGGCCCTCAATATATTCTGGTGTCTTAAGATCATATCTGCTACTTTATTGTTACATATTATATAATCAAGAATAGATTTAGTGTTTCTAGCTTCCCATGTGAATTTACGGCTATCCTTATTTGAAACATAATATTTATAACTTACAAATTATTGTATGCTGAGAAGTCAACTAATCTGAATTCCATTTGTCCCATACAATTTGCAATTTTAATGTTCCCAATTCTAGCATTAAAATCTCCCATATCTGATTTGTTGACCTTGATTATAATTTTCTGCAATATTCTATAGAACTTCAATTTCCTCATCTTCTCCTTCAACTGGAATGTATGTTCTTATCATTGTTAGGTAACCTGTTGATAGCTTTATTCATAGTTGTATCAATCTTTCATTCCAAAAGTACTGGTCTGAATTTCTTATGTATCATAATGACATCAGATCTCGCTCTTACATTCTGTTTCATTCCGCTGTAAAATAGCAAGTAATTTTGGATCTCCTTTGCACTTTGTAGTTTCTTGTTTGTTTCAGGAATAGCAGCTATTGAGATTTCTTTTTTTAAATAAAATACCATCCAATTGGTCTTCCTTGTATGCTATAATTTACACATTCCATGTTGCAAAATTAAGAATGTTTTGTTTCCTCTGTGCATTATCCTTATTCTTGCCAGGGTATTCAATATTAAGATCTATCCAGGATTTATTTTTAGTCTTAAAAGCAATGTAAAATTCACCCAATGGGGTGCTGGCCCAAAGGGTTATGTTTGTGGGGTTTCCATGAATGTAGCATTTCCTCTACAAAAGATGTTATGGTTATTGTCAATATCCAATCCTCAGAGTATCATCTGTAAAAGTAGGTTGCACTGTGGCCAAGTTGAGGATGGGATTTGGATAGGAGATGCTATGGAATGCACTTTGCTCTCACTTGGTCTACTTTATAAACCAAAATTATGTCTCTGACAAACATGTTTGTGCAATTGCACCTTTTCTGTCTAATGTGATTCATCATATTTTAAGTCTTGTACAACATTCTCTGGCATTCCACAAGGCAGTGTACTAGTCCATTATTATATATTCTACACTACAGACTTTCCTGATTATCCATCTCTCAAAATAGCACAATTCACTGATGATACAGCCATGCTGTCTAAAGATAATATTGGCACTGCTATGTCAGTCTGGGTGGCTCAGTTGGTTTAGACACTGGTCTTCTGACCCCAAGGTTGTGGGTTCAAACTCGGCAAAAACCGATGATTTTTAAATGTGCCTAAAAGCGACAGCCCCATGTCAGTAGATTTACTGGTATGTAAAAGAATTTGTGCAGGGTGAAACTTTGATATATGGCAGTGCTGATATGATCCTGGCAATTTATAGCATGATTAACAAACATAATATTTTAAATATTTTTTGGGACTTCTACAATTTGACCACAATTTTGCAACAAAATTTAAAACTGGTGCAACAAATGGAGAACTATAACTTGTAATGGAGAACTTGTAACTTAACTCTATAACTTGTAGAGCTATAAAATTGTAATTCTAAATCCAAAATTATTACATTCACCTTTGTGCGTAACGTCAATTACCAACCAATTATCTTCAAAGGAACTTCCATACCAGAATCTACAACTGTGAAATATCTTGGTTTAATACTGGATACAAAACTCATTTGGAATTCCCAAATACCTTCCATAGTTACAAGATGTCGACACAGAATTGGTCAATTGAAACAGACCTTCACTCCATCTTCATTTCAGTCACCCCTTGCATTAAAATGCAAACATCTCATATATCTGTCACTGCTAAGACACATCTTGCAATATGGTTGTTCTATATGGGGCTCTGTTTCTTCCATTCTTATTAAAAGAATCCATACCATTCAAAACAGATATCTCCAAGTGATACATCATCATCATCATCATCATCATCATAATAATACATATAGAATGAAATGTCACATGAAGATATAAATCTTCTGGAGGTAGCTACAACGTTCCGCATCAGCTACAGAAAACTATATAAAAGTTTCATTCATTATACAATTCATCTGATCTATCAAATTCCCGATCTTTATCCTCCTCATCCACCACCCAAAAAGAAAACACCACTCTGACCTGTGTCTGTAACCCACTTCAGGCTTACCAGTGGATAATCACCTGATCCACATGTGATATGTGAGCTTTGAGTATTGTTTTATGCTAAATTATAATGAATGAGGATTATACAATAAGATTATGTAATAAATTTTAAAAAAATGCAATCTCTTAGATAATATAAACCTATTGCTCTCTCTTTTTTGACTTTACAATCTTTGCAGTCAACTTATCTAATTAGATTGGTGAACTGCTCCTCCTTTGAAAAGTCTTTGGCTTTGTCATAATGTTTGAGTAGAAGCTGGATTCTTGAACTTCTTTAACAATATTCTTATAATTCTGGAAGAAAACACGTGTGTCATATCGTTCTGGTACTCAGAGGAGGTGTAATGCCAATACTGATGACTGGCTTTCTCTTTCAGTTTTGGACTTCTTTAGAAAGCATTTATAACATTTACAAAAATTTACTTTATTCAAAGAGTTTTTTGACTCACTGTTACCTTTGAATCCTAAGCCTTCTCATAATCCCATTGGTTGGTGCTGACTGTCAGACAGACAAGATGTCGTCGAGTCAAACTATGTTATTACCTGAAGCATTTCCTGAATTTTTATAGGAATTCCTAATATTTAGCCTAAAAAAAGCTCCTTTATTTCTTAAATGTGAAACACTTGTATTAAAACTACAATTCTCATAACTTTTCTTTTGATAGAGCAATAATAATTACTTTATAATCAGTATTATAAAAGATTACAATCAGTGGCCTAATTATTTCTGGCAACTTGGGGGACATTTGCCCCCCATGATGCCCCTGAGGAAGAAATTCATTAGTAACATCTTCTTCTTCTTTCACTTTCCCTGCTGCTGTTAAGCGTCGGGTTCCTTCAGCCACTTCCTGTATTTGATCCTATCCTGCGCCATCCTGTATATTCCTCTCAATGTCATTCCATGTCCAACTGCCACTCTTTCCATATATTGTCTCCATTCCATCCTAGGTCTTCCCATTCTTCTCTTCCCCTCCGCTCTTGATTCAAATATTCTTTTAAGTAATCTTTCTACATTCATCCTTACTAAGTGTCCCAGCCATCATTGGTAACATCAAAGAGTTATATTACTTGTATAGAACTTTCCAGAATTATTAAAAATAAATTATCCACAAGCCAAGACTAAGCACAAAACGTTAATATATGAAACCAAAAGACAATTCTATGACACTTTAATTAACACAACTAATAACATAAATAAACCCACATAGAAAATGATACATGAGTATTTCCAATGTTAGCAATGGTGAAAATTACAATCTAAATATTGACCACATTTCTTGTAGAATTTAAAAAAAAAAAAAAAAATTTAAAGAAACTCCTCCCAGAAAATTACCTACATTTAAATCTTGTACTTTTAACAGTATTTCCCAGAGTATGTACAGTATCTTAAGAGATACTGAAAATTACACAGACAAAAGTGAAAAACAAAACATTCCCCTGGCCTGATGAGATTTCTGCAGGTATCTTGAGGAATCTACAGATGCTATTGTTAAACAACTAACTTAAGTCTTTTTAAAGTATCTTCCCTGAGCAACTTAAAACACATAAAATTATACCAATTTTAAAAAGGACAATAAACACAATGTTAAAAATTATAGACCTATTGCCAGAAGCAATCTTACTGAAACTGTTTAGTATTCAGCATGTCTACTGCTTTGTAGTTTTAAAATTCTAATATATTTCCAGTACTAGTTTTGACAAAATTCCAGTACTGTATCAAGTTATATTGCAGTACAAATGCTGCAGTATTCAAATGCCTGTTGTGGCTAGCTTAACATCTTTACTGGTTTTATTTGTTTCTGTAACCGTAATATGAAGCTGTGTTTATTACTAGCTGCCACACGCAATGTTGCACCAGTAGCTTTTTCAATCTCGAATGATGATTTAATTATATTTACTCTCTGTAGTCTTTATAAAATTATTGTACAATGATCTAGAAGATTTTTTATGTTGAATTCACCCCTTTAATGCTTAGAAACGTAACTTCATAAAATTCCTATCATATGCTATTCATAATAATGGACCATCTAATCTAATCTCAGCCTCTCCATTACCTCCCCGGGACAAGCTTCAAAATTCTGGAAATGTTATACAGTGGCATATCGTTAGCACGTTCCTCATTAACACGTTTTATAAAAGTCCCAGTACCAAATCACCAAATGTAATAAATAACGTTTGCTTAGTGTGTTTTCAAGATCCCGCTTACTACGTTTGAAGTTTGACTTCCTCATTCGCTGTTTTGGCCAATCCTTGGTCAGTCCAGTGGGAGTAAGCTCTTAACATGTTCAAAGTTTGACGTCTCATTTGCTCCTTTGGTCAATCCTTGGTCACAAGGTGGATACCAGCAGCCAATCACATGCATGTATGTAAATATTTGTGTGACACGATTTGTGTGGGCAGGATAGAGAATGCTTTATCTTGGCGTGGTAAACACCAACGATAGTTTCTACTGTTGAGTGTAGACCAAACATACGTACATTGTATATTAACCTTTCATTTGCAATGAAAAAAAAGAAAGTGTAGTAAATAACCAACACTAAAAAACTGAAAATCCTTGAAGTAGATCACAATCCAAATATGAAACATGTGGATATAGTGTGGAAGTTAAACATTCCTCGGTTATCCTCCATAATAGTGACTTGTCTTCTGCTAGCAGCGGCCTGAGCGTGGATTAAGGAGCTCGAGTGTTGCCAACCGTAGGAAATGAATGCACGGAAGATAACAACATTGTAACACGAAATTTGCGGTGCGGCATTTCAAACACATATAAGGAAAGCAAGCAAAAAGATCATAAAGGCAAAATAGATGGAAGTTCGGATGAGGGAATTTTTTCGTTGTTTGTTATATTGCACTGAGCCAACTTATTGAACAAAGTTAACCAAACTTGCATGTTGGATCATACCCAGTGAAAATGCTTTTCTTTCAGGGCAAACACATTATCGCACATATACGTTATTACACAGAAGCAGTGGCAGCATTGTTGTCATTGTCCTTGAGCCACAAAACACACATTGTTGTATTAATGTACTGCAATGAGGTGGCAATCAGAAATCTAGAGAACACATGTAAATTAGGTGAAATATCACGAGCATACGTTATTACACAGAAGCAGTGTCAGCATTGTTGTCATTGTCCTTGAGCCACAAAACACAAATTGTTGTATTAATGAACTGCAATGAGGTGGCAGTCAGAAATCTGGAGATGATGTGTAAATTAGGTAAAATATTAGGAGAATACGTTATTACACAGAAGCAGTGGCAGTGGCAGCATTGCTGTCATTGTCCTTGAGCCACAAAACACACATTGTTGTATTAATGTACTGCAATGAGGTGGCAATGGGAAATCTGATGAAGACGTATAAATTAGGTGAAATATCAGCAGCATACGTTATTACCAGAGTTAGGATTTTTAGGTGAGCATCTTTTTTCTTAGGGTAAGTTAAAGCTGTGCGGAAAGATATCACAGTATGAAATTTTGTTTCTAGTTGCCAAAAGAGGTATTTTTTCCCGCACCTTTACCCCTTTTTGGCACGTTTATCCCATTTTCCCCCAACCATGCCCATAATCTCCTTTTTCCCCCTTTTTTCTTTTAAGTTTAATTCCAATTTATTCTTTAACTTTCAATTAATATCTCCTCAGCTTGCTGTGTAAGCCTACCTCTTTCTGTAAATGCCGTGTGGGAACTGAAAGCACACCCGCAACAATGGAAAATAATTGTATGTTTGACAAAAACCTCTTTCTCTCGCTTTATTGCTATAAAGTGGCCCGCAATAATGCAATTGACAATGAGTGATTCTATCTCACCAGAATCAGTAGCCTGCTGTTCATGAATGTCAGTTTGTTACTGTGAGAGTCGTCATCTGTTTGCGTGGAGGCAAAGGCTGGGCACGCAGAGATGGCACTAACCTCATCCACGCAGTTCCGAGAATTATTAAGACTGGGTTCTGCTCGAAACTACTAGAAATCGCTGAGACTGATGTTCCAGCATGAATGAGAACAATCTGGTAATTGTTGCAGTGTTATAAGAGAATGTGGACAGCGAATGAGCACAAGAGTGAGTTGTGTGACAGTCGCAATGTGTTAGCAAGTGAACTAGTGTTAGCTCTCCAAACGAGTGTACTAGTACTAGATTTTACCATGCCAAAAATGTCCAGTGCTCGATTTATTGTTCTGGCTGAGGAATTCAAACAGGATTTCATAGACACTGATGGAACTGTTATGCGATGTACTATTTGTGATTCAGGAATTTTGTTAGATGAAAAACACCAGCGAGATCGCATCAAACAACACATTTCCAGCTCTAAGCATCAAATGAACAAGACTCTTCAAGCAAACAAATCATGGCAACCTCTATTATGAAATGCGTTTCAACAGAGTTCTTCAAAAAGCCAAAATTTGAATGAATTAAAGATTGATTTGTGTGCAGCTCTTACACAAGCAGGAATTCCACTCAATAAGGTGAACCATCCAGCCTTCAAGGGATTTCTTGAAAAATACACAAAGATGTCAATGCCCAATGAGAATACTTTAAGAAAAAACTACATGGAGCCTATTTATCAAGAAGCCATAGAAAGAACCAAGGAGAAAGTGTCTGATTGCAATGTGGGAATCATTGTGGATGAAACCATAGACTCAATGGAACGATATGTTTTGAACATTTTAGTTTTTCCCTTAGCAGGAGAGAAAGTTAAGCCCGTGTTAAAAATGTACGAGCTACAGAAAGCCAATGCCAATACAGTAATGCAATCCATTATGGACTTCTGCCAAAAACTCTGGCCTACTGGTATCGAGTTTGAAAAACTTCTTCTTGTGGTTACGGTTCCATACATGGTTTCAGCTGTTAACCAATTGAAACCTTTATTTCCTAACTTGAAGCATGTGACATGCTTACATGCTAGGCTCATGCCCTTCACAAGGTTTGTGAATCAATAAGGAACAAACACGACATCGCAAATCAATTCATCTCTGCCCTGAAGAAGATTCTACTGAAAGCTCCGAGCCATGTTGTTTACTACAGGGAAATCACTGGCCCACCCCTTCCAAATTTCCCCGTCATTACTCGCTGGGGATCTTGAATTAAGTGTGCTGCTATGTTGTGTGAGAATTTTGACAAAATTAAAGAGTTTGTGCTTTCTTTGGATCCATCCGATGCAGGTGCAATTTCCAAGGCACAACAACTTCTGTTACCGGAGAAAATACATAATTTGCAGACAGAACTATATTGTGTCCATAGTTACAAGTATCTGCCTGCAGCTATTAAACAATTGGAAGAACAAGGTCTGGAAAAGGAAAAACAATGGGATATTTTTATACTTCCATGAGGGAGCAGTTAAATGGCCTTGCCAAAGACAAACTTGAATCAAGTCTTCAAAAGAATCCAGACATTGAGGAATTCGCCACATCTGTAGAGTTGCCATTCCGAGTGAATACAAGGTTTGCCCCACTGGTTTCTGTGGATGTTGAAAGAAGCTTTAGCATCTACAAAGACATTCTATCTCCTAATAAAAACAGACTTACTTTTAAAAATGTGGAGATGCTTAATGTCTTGAAGTACAACAGCTTCCATGTTTTTTCCGTCTTTTGATTAGTGATAATTTGATGTACTTGTTTGTAGTTCAATAAAGTAGAATAGAGGATAGAGAAATCATTGAATTAGTTAAGGGAATGCACAACTGAAATTAACCCAAAATCTCAAAAAATCTAAAAAAAACAAAAAAAAAAACAAACAATTATGTTCCCAAAAAATTCTCCATTGCTTGTAGTTTTAGAATCCATTTTTATTTTTGACCTAGAGAATGCTTCAGGATCATTATGAGATTTTTTAAATATCCTTACACATTTGGTTGCTAGCTGTTTATATTTTTAAAACTTGATTTTAAGGCGTTTCTTATTTTCAGCATTTCTGCATATTCAAAATGTCCCACACGATGTAGTTTTCATCCATTCATATTGACATTTTTTATGCTTATTTCAAAAACTCATATAAATAAAACTGTGATATAATTTTTCTGTGTAATGAATAATTTTTGCGCTACTAATTTTTGAAGATAACAATGTATAAAAAAAACGGAAAAAAAAATGCAAATACAAAACCGCAAAACTTTTTTTTTCTCTTAAACTAAGAATGGTAGAAAAAAAATTATGACAGATTTGTAGTTCCTTGACATGGAAGCAACAGAAGATTTTTTTTTTGAAAAATGCATCATGTGTTGCATTTTGGATATAGCCATCATTTTATATTTTCAAAATTAATAACTTGAAAACTAATTAAGATTTTGGATTGAAATTAACAAAACAATTATATCTAAAGAAGATTGACATGTGGTTAAAATTTCAGCCCAATTGAATGGATAGTTTAGAAACTAACAATTTCAGTTGTGCATCCCCTTAAATAAACTAGCACCTTATTGTCCCTTTTTTCACCTTATTTGAGCACCTTTTCCCTTCCTTTTTTCATCTGAAATTTGCACCTAAAAATCCTAACCCTGGTTATTACACAGAAAAACAAAGTAAAAAAATGGGGGTTCGAGGAGGAAAGTGCAAGAATGGATTAAACAATCCTTAGATAATTTATAGCTTAAAACGCTGACACATGAATTTACATTGTGTAGCTCAGAATTGCAAATTTATGTTTAAGGAGTTAAAAACAATAGGAACCTTCACAGTTAGATGAAGTCCTCTACTGATTAAAAATCAATAATTTTACTCGACAAAAATACACTTATTGTGGAAAATATAATGTGAACAGAAGCCTAATTTTGTATGAATGCTATATGGTATTCATGTTAAATTTCCCACGAAATATATTTTTGACCACTGTTAATTACACATTTCATTACAATCAACTTGGTTACATACACCATACGGAAAAATAAAAACGCCACATGTAGAGCGCGTGTGCATGCGTGCGTGTGTGTGTGTGTTTTAGTGCCTGAGTGTGTGTGTGTTTTAATGAGTTTTAGTGCCTGAGTGTGTGTGTGTTTTAATGAGTTTTAGTGCCTGAGTGTGTGTGTGTTTTAATGAGTTTTAGTGGCTGAATGTGTGTCTTTTAATGAGTTGTAGTGCCTGACTGTGTACACTACCTGATCAAAAGTATCCGGACTCCTGAAAATGACATACAAGTTTATGGCGCTCTGCATCGGTAATGGTGAAAGTCAATATGGTGTTGGCCTACCCTTAGCCTTGATGACAGCATTCATTCTTGCAGGTATACTTTCAATCAGGTGCTGGAAGGTTTCTTGGGGAATGGCAGCCCATTCTTCATGGAGTACGGAACTGAGGAGAGGTATCAATGTATGTCGATGAGGCTTGGCACGAAGTCAGCATTCCAAAACATCCCAAAGGTGTTCTATAGGATTCAAATCAGGAATCTGTGCAGGCCAGTCCATTACAGGGATGTTATTGTCGTGTAACCACTCCGCCACAGCCCATACCGTATAAACACGTGCTCGATCATGTTGAAAAATGCAATCGCCATCCCCGAATTCCTCTTCAACAGTGGGAAGCAAGAAGGTGCTTAAAATATCAATGTAGGTCTGCGCTGTGATCATGCCACGCAAAACAACAAGCGGTGCAAGCCCCCTCCAGGAAAAACACGACCACACCATAACACCACCACCTCTGAATTTAATTGCTGGCACTACACATGCTGGTATATGACATTCACCGGTCATTCGCCATACACACACACTGCCATCAGATCGCCACATTGTGTACCATGATTCATCACTCCACACAACGTTTTGCCACTGTTCAATCGTGTAATGTTGACACTCCTTACACCAAGTGAGGTGTCGTTTGGGATTTTCCTGCGTGATGTGTGGCTTATGAGCAGCTGCTCGACAACGGAATCCAAGGCTTCTCACCTCACACTTAACTGTCATAGTACTTGGAGTGGACCCTGATGCAGTTTGGAATTCCTGTGTGATGGTCTGGATAGATGTCTGCCTATTACTCTTTACGACCCTCTTCAAATGTCAGCGGTCTCTGTCTGTCAACAGATGACGATGGCCTGTACGCTTTTCTGCTGTACATGTCCCTTCACGTTTCCACTTCACTATCACATCAGAAACTGTGGACCTAGGGATGTTTAGGAGTGTGGAAATCTCGCATACAGACTTCTGACACAAGTGACACCCAATCACCTGACCACATTCGAAGTCCGTGAGTTCCTCGGAGCATTCCATTCTGCTGTTTCACAATGTCTAATGACTACTGAGGTCACGGATAATAAGTACCAGGCAGTAAATGGCAGCACAATGTAGTTAAGATGAAAAATGTATGTTTGTGGGGTATCCGAATATTTTTGATCACATAGTGTATGTGTGTGTTTTAATGAGTTGTAGTGCCTGACTGCGTGTATGTTTTAATGAGTTGTAGTGCCTGACTGTGTGTGTGTGTTTTAAAGAGTTGTGGAGCATGTATGTGTGTGGGTGGGTGCATGTGTGCGTGTGCGTGTGCGTGTGCGTGTGTGTGCGTGCGTGCGTGTGTTTTAATGAGCTGTGGAGCATGAGTGTGTGTGATTTTGTATGTATGTGAGCTTTGGAGTGTCCGGTGTTTGTGCTAGTGAGTTGTAATGTTTGATCACGAGTTTTTGAACCAAATTGGGAGATTAAGGGCACAAAACCAGAAAGGTCATTAGCGCCCATCACATATAAAATACCGGTAACTTAGCAGCTAAAAACCAGACAAATAAAAGGGCCTAAAATAAAGGACTGAAAGTTAGAAAATGCCAGGTTAAAACTCGACTAGAAATAATAAAAGAAGCAGTGTCAGAGACTGTAGAACGCGAAGCTTAAAAACAAGGTAGCTAAAATAATGGATCTAAAACACACTAAAAGCAAGAAAAGCAGCTCAAGGACAGGTCAAATTCTGTCTTGTAAACTGCTGCGTCGAATGAAAGTTAAAACACGTTCCACAGCCAACATGACATCCGCCAAAATGGTAGGCAATGCTGCGTCCATCCATAGAGTGGTACGAAGAGCAGCGAAACACTGACACTGCTCTAAAACATGCCGCACCATCAACGGCGCACCACAATGTTACAAACGGGAGTGGGCTCTCAGCATAACAAGTGACAGTGGCTAAAATAACAGTGTTCAATGCGAAGTCTACATAAAACTACTTCCTACCAACAGGAGGAAAGGGAAGAAGTGGCCCAGGTAGAGACTTTATCTCCCACAACTTGTTACCCTGGACGGAGGACCAGGCACCAAAACAACGGGAGAAATAGACTTCTTTAAGTAATGGCTAAAATCATCCGCAGGAACACAGGAGCTAAAATAAGATTCGGATAAAATAGCACTCTTGGTAGCGGCATCCGCACCATCATTGGATATACCTTCGGTACCAAGAAAACCGATATTAAATTAAAGTGAGTTTTATTTATGGACGCTCTTTAACTACTGTGGTCCTTAGCTTTCCATTCTATATTGGGCGTGAAAGACAGGAAATTTTGCTCAGATGCCTTTTTATCAGGCTTGAGGTTGTTTTACGTGCCATAAATCTATGACATGGGGCCACCGGCTTTACTTCCCTTCCGAAAGAAGCCATGCTAAGGATTTTTACGCCCGAAAAAAATCCATCGCCCTCCGCCGGGTTTGAAGCCTCGACCTTGGGAATTAGATGCTAGCACTGTACCACTAGTCCAAGAAGGATGACAGGGTATGCCGACGTGACCAGGAACCCAGACAAACGATAGCTGACCCCATTAGTGGTAAGCTGGTGGGAACAATCCTGGAGAAGCTGCACGATAGGATTACGAACGTACAGCGCACGAAGGCTAGAAAGGGCGCTTAGAGAGTTCGTGCATAAAATACAATTCTGCAGATCACGCTGACAGATAAAAGAAAGAACTTGTTCCAGAGCAATAAGTTCAGCAGTAAAAATCGAGCACCGATCAGAGAGACAAAAGATAAAACGTTCTACACCAAATAAAAAGGCACATCCAACTCCACAATTGTCCTCTGAGCCGTCGGTATAAATAAAACATTGGCTGCCAAACTGCGGCTGAACTTCGGCAAAAGCCGAACGGAAGACCGGATCGGGGGTCGTGGACTTTGGCATGGACATCAAATCAAAGTGGCAAGATATTTCGGAATGCAGCCAAGGGGGGGAAGTGTGTGTGACCCCAGTGTTGAGGCAAACAGAATAACCGGCAAGCATAGCTGCACAGAAGAATGTCACGACGATAAGAGAGCCAAGGTTCTGCAGCTTCTGCACAAAGACTCAAAACAGGGCTAGTACGAAAAGCACTAGTTGATAGCCGAATGCCCTTGTGGTGAACTGCATTCAAGCGACTCGGGATGGAAGGTCGCGCAGCGGAATACACAATAAATAAATAGTCAAGCTTTGGGCAAACCAATGATCGATAAAGTCGCAAAAGGAGCATGCAATATGCACCCCAGGATGTGCCACTTAAAACACGTAAAATAGAAAGAGAACGTTCACACCTTGCTTTCAAATAGGTGATATGTGATGACCAACACAAATTCCTATCAAAGATTAACCCAAGGAATTTCGTTTCGTCTGAAAAGGGGAGGAGTGCCACACAGAGTCGGAGACAAGGTGAAGGGAACACTTTTCTGCGCCAGAAATTAACGCAGACTGTCTTCTCGGCAGAAAATTGGAACCCGTTGGCAATGCTCCAGGAGTGAAGGCAGTTAAGACACTGTTGCAGTCAGCGTTCCAAAATACAGGTGCAACGAGAAGTTGCGAATACGGCGAAATCGTCAATAAAAGGCGATGAGGAAATTCTGGGTGGAAAACAGACAGCAGTAGGGATAATCGCAACAGCAAACAGTGTGACGCTGAGTACCAAGCCTTGAGGTACTCCGTTCTCTTGGATAAAAGTTGAAGATAAAACCATCTCACATGCACTCGAAATACCCGGTCCTTCTTAAATTCATGAATGAAGACAGGGAGACGGCCACGGAAACTCCACCAATGGACTGTATGAAGAATTCCAGTCCTCCAACAAGTGCCATAAGCTTTCTCCAAGTCAAAAAATACAGCCACAGTCTGGCACCCTCTCACGAATCCGTTTAGAATGTGGTTCCAAAGATGGACAAGATGATCCACAAGAGAACGGTGCTGGCAAAAACCGCATTGCACATTCGCCAGAAGGTTCCAAGACTTAGGCCACCAGATCAAATGTCCGTTGATCATGCGATCCATAACCTTGCAAATGCAAGTGGTTAGGGAAATTGGCCGATAGCTAGATGGTTGTTGGCGATCTTTTCCGGGTTTCAAAACTGGGACGATGGTGGCTGCTCGCCAATCTGTAGGAAGAGTTCCAGTTTCACAGATGCGGTTGTAAATCTGAAGGGCTTTCTTGCCCTATGCAGCAGAGGAGAGATGTTGAAGGAACACCACGTATACAGAATCAGGCCCAGGAGCGGAAGGCTTAGAAGATGCTAGGGCATGCTCTAGTTCGCAGAAGGTAAAGGGGCTAAAACTCCCCCTGGTTGCTGGAGCGAAAAGATAGTGCATGGGCTTCCACCGCCGCCTTGTATGTAAGAAAATCTTGGTCATGGCGGGCAGAGCTGAAAATGCTTTCAAAGGTCTTGCCGAGGTTATTGGCAATGGCAGGTGGTTCGGAAATAGTACTAGAGCCTTCCCCAGACCGGGAATAGAAGAACGGATCTTGCCAGCCACGTGCCTAAGTTTGTCCCAGGCGACCAATGTAGGTGTAGAGCTATTGAAATGGCTACATAGCGTTCCCAGGAGGCTTTCTTGCTGTTGTGAATAATTCTGCAAGCCTTAGCGCGTAATTCTTTATAATGGACCAATTACCAAGAGTAGGGTGATGACGAAATACCCTAAGAGCACCGCGTCATGCGGGAATGGCGTCTCGATATTCCGCAGTCCACCAGGGGATCGGTAAATGCCTGGGATGGGAAGATGTGCAAGGAATGGAACATTCACAGCGGCTAAAATGACAGTACGTAGTTGTTCTACCATGAGATCCACAGTGGGAAACGCGCAGTGAGAAAAACGGGCTAGATGGGAAAAAAGCAACAGTAAACTTTGTTGAACTGCCATTTAGGAAGGACAGGTGAATCGACGGAAGAAGACAGGAGAGTAATCACGCATGGAAAGTGATCGCTAGAGTGTGTATCAGCTATGACACGTCATCCAATATGATGAGCAAGCTGCGCAGAGCAAAGACACAAATCCAGATTTAAAAGTACCAGTTGAATCGGAGAGAAAAGTGGGTTTGCCGGTATTCAGAACAGAAAGGTGATGTTGATCCAGAAGTGGAACCAAAAGCTGTCCCCTCGCGCACGCCCTAGGAGAACCCCAAAGAGGGTGGTGCTTATTGAAATCCCCCACGAGTAAATAAGGGGCAGGAAGTTGTAGAATTAGGCGGGCTAGGTCATCCTGTGCAAGAGAAGAAGGAGGAGGAAACATAAGAGGCTACAGATACAGAACTTAAACCCAGGAAGAGAAAGGAGTATCCCAGCAGCTTGCAGAGGTGTGGAAAGCGGAACCAGATTATAACACACAGCATCTCAAACAAGAACTGTAACACCACCGTGTGCAGGATAACCCTCCTCTGCAGCAAGATCGACGCGCTCCGGAGTATACCTACCAATAGCAAAGGTATCCTGAGGTCGAAGTTTTGTCTCCTGCAGACAAGCAACTATGGGTGAGTGTGCAGTAGCATGTCCAACTCTTCTCGGTGTGCACGGAGACCACGGATATTTCACTGAAGGCTCATATTGAGAGCCAGAAATATGGAAACAGGAAAGAAGCGCACGCCGGTAGGAAAAAGCTGTTGTTTAATAGCTGGTGTGGGCCTGTTGAGTGTCACCTTTTACTTCCGAGCAGAACTGCACCCCGGTCGAGAATGCCACCATCGCTGCTAACGGAATCAGAGCAGGTGGTGCACATACTGGAGCGAGAACAGGAGCAACCCGTGGGATGTCGAACAGGAGATTTGCAACTGGTGTGGCCAAGAGCCAGGACAGTGGTGGAACGTGAGGTCGAAGCTGATGGCGTGGAAGCATCTTTTGCCGGAACAGTAACTGGTGAGGGAGATACCGGGTCCGAAGAGATATCAGTTTAGACTCCAATAGAAACCTGGTGGGGCAAGCCGGGACAGGTCTGCACAATGGTGTCTTGTTTCCGGACAGCAAGGCACGGCAGTGGAATACCTGAAGGTGGATATAGGGTGTAGTTCTTGATAGCGCTTCCTCACTTCTGGAAAGGTCAGGTGTTCCTTCATTCGAAGCTCCTGATTTGCCTTTTCCTCAAGAAAGCGTGTGTTTTCTGTAGAGTTCGACGGGTGGGCATCAGCACAGTTGACACAGGTATGGTCCTGAGCACACATAGAACCGTTATGAGGTCACTTCCGCAGCGCAGACAAACTGGCGAGCCAGCACAACGTCGTAATTTCTGACAGCGATAACAGTGCATGGAGTAAGGAACATAGGGATGAACAGCTGCATGCTCATATCCGCATAAGATGAATGGCGGTAATACGGTTCTTTCAAAGGTAAGAAAGACTGTGCACAGGGGAAACAGTTGGTCGTCCCTCTTCCCGATTAAGCTGTATACTGCAGTAACACCCTGGTCTGAAAGACAGCAGCTATTAAGGGTCTTGTGTTTCTCCACGGACACCGAGTAAGAACCTAAGTGACTGGCTTTTGACAGTTTGGTGGTCTGAGCATCTTGGGCTATCTCAATAAGCAAACTGCCATCTCTACACCGTGTGGCACTCTTCACTGGGCCGCAGATGTGATCAAGCTCCCGTTGAATACAAAAGGGGCTCAGGTGTTTCATATTTTGGCTGTCACTTTTCAGCTGCATTACAAAAAAATGTGGAGTTGAAAGGTTTGAACGCAGAAGAGCCAATATGGAAAGGTCCCCTTTCAGGAACCGTCAGCGACAGCCTGCCATCCGGGGGCTGTGAAAGGAAAGACAGCTAAATCTTCCGATCTGCGCCGGGCTGGAGCACTTGCTCCAGGTCCGATCTCAAAGAATACTTCAGAGGAGTTACCCTCCAACTGTCACTACCTACCAGTATACAACAGTTTCACCACAGGCACGACTTTATGCCCCTACCACTGGAATAACTGCCAGTGGCCCCCCACTTTAGGCCACACCTCAACAGAGTCAACGTGCATTCAGGGACTTGTGATTGATTACATCGGGCCCCAGACAGCAGTAATATGTGGAGTCCCCTCGGTTAACCCAGCCATGTGCGGTCATCAGGTCACCAAACCAACCAAGGGGATTCGGCCCCTATGGGGCGACGTGAATGTGTACATGACAGTGGAATGGCTCCGCACCTAGTGTCGCATGAAAGGGTAGTGAGGAGGGTGCACTCGACCTTCATGCTTGAGACCTTCAGAGAGCACACTAGTTGGAAATTGCGTTGAAACATTGGACAGCAACCACGGAGATAGAAAAGACCCCTGTTGGTGAGAAAGATGTTAATAAACCTATAGAGCCTGAACCTAGTATAAGAAATAATTGTAGAAGAGAAAGAGTAAAATAAATGAAGGTAACGTGGCTAGTATAGATGAGGGTAAGGGGATGATAATGGTGAGGACTGTCTCAGGCACTCTGGGTACGCCAAACCCATGCTCACATAAAGTGAGCCCCTGGGGCGGGGTTTGAAGTATGAGGTGTTTGTGCTGGCAAGTTCTAGTGTATGACTGCAGATGTGTGAGCTTTGGAGGGTGAGTGTGTTTGTGCTAGTAAGGTGTAGTGTGTTTGTGCTAGTGAGTTGTAGTGTGTGACTGCGGGTGTGTGAGCTTTGGAGTGTGAGTGCATTTGTGCTAGTGAGTTGTAGTGTGTGACTGCAGGTTTGCAAGTTTTGGAGTGTGAATGTGTTTGTGCTAGTGAGTTGTAGATTGTGGCTGCGGGTGTGTGAGCTTTGGAGTGTGAGTGTGTTTGTGCTGGTGAGTTGTAGTGTGTGACAGCAGGTGAGTATGTTTGTGCTGGTAAGTTGTAGTGTGTGACTGTGGGTGTGCGAGCTTTGGAGTGTGAGTGTGTTTGTGCTGGTGAGTTGTAGTGTGTGACTGCAGGTGTGTGAGCTTTGGAGTGTGAGTATGTTTGTGCTGGTGAGTTGTAGATTGTGGCTGTGGGTGTGTGAGCTTTGGAGTATGAGTGTGTTTGTGCTAGTGAGTTGTAGTGTATGACTGTGGATGTGCAAGCTTTGGAGTGTGAATGTGTTTGTGCTAGTGAGTTGTAGTGTATGACTGTGGATGTGCAAGCTTTGGAGTGTGAGTGTGTTTGTGCTAGTGAGTTGTAGTGTATGACTGTGGATGTGCAAGCTTTGGAGTATGAGTGTGTTTGTGCTAGTGAGTTGTAGTGTATGACTGTGGATGTGCAAGCTTTGGAGTGTGAATGTGTTTGTGCTAGTGAGTTGTAGATTGTGGCTGCGGATGTGTGAGTTTTGGACTATGAATGTGTTTGTGCTAGTGAGTTGTAGTGTGTGACTGCGGGTGGGTGTGTTTGTGCTAGTGAGTTGTAGTGTGTGACTGCGGGTGGGTGTGTTTGTGCTAGTCAGTTGTAGTGTGTGTGTGAGCTTTGAAAAATGAGTATGTTTTTGCTGATGAGTTGTAGTGTGACTGTGTGGGTGTGAGCTTTGGAGTTGAGTGTGTTTGTGCTGATGAGTTGTAGTGTTTGATTGCGAGTGTGTGAGCTTCGGAGTGTTAGTGTGTTTGTGCTGATGAGTTCAAATAAAGCATGGATTTTGAACTTTGTATTGTGGTAAGTATCTAGGAAACTATGAAATGCTCTAAAATGCAGGAAAGATGTACAATTTGAGGCAAACCAACATTTTCCTTGTGTTAGCACTTGTGATAATATTCCAGGATATGTCATTCCCCCTTTCCACTTAAAAGCGTATTATAAATGCTTGAAAATTTGCATAATTTTATAACAGCCTTAGGGGTGTTCTATTCTGAAAATCATTGTATATTACAGCTGCTTTACCCAAAAATTCATTCATTTAATATTTCTTGCTTTTGTACAGACTGAAAAAAAGGACTTGCTCAAAAGGACACATTTAGTAGCACAAAACACCTTAATAATGCCATTCTTTGCAGCTTGGTAGTGCAGAAGGTTAATTTGCCTTCAACTTCTTTTATAAAAAAACATAATAAAATTATAATTGATTCATTCACGTGACTATCTCTGCCCTCTATTGTTTATTAGTAGGTTAATAAATTATTCTTAATCAAACTTTTTTTTCTGTCTACCACATTTTAATAAAAAGAAGACTTTGCAGAAATAGCTACATTACACATTTCGTTATAGATACAAAGAGAACAGCAATAGCCAAATGTTTAAGAACTGGATGCCATTCGCTCCTTAAAATTTCATTCTGTTTCTATGACATCACAACTACGACAACTGAATGTTGAAAGGACTTTAAGAGAATGCCCAAAAAATGAACAATTGAAACCTTCAAAAAATGAACAATTTGAACATTTAATAACGGATATCTCAGAAACGGCTCATGCTACAATAAAGCTTATTTTAAATATGCTGTATGTTTTAAAGAGATCTACATTTTTGGTGCAGTACGTTTTCCTCTGTCGCTTAACGTATACCAGTTACACAAGATTATAAAAAATTCCTTTCGAATGAAGAGGACTTCATAGGCTCTTCCCCGAAAATTCAAGATATACATTTTATTTGCCATGTAAATATTGTTAATGTTGGTATTTTAATCAAAATCGTTACAACCATATTTAGAACATCATTGTGTTGAAGGAATTTGTGTTGCATCATTTGGAAGATATTAAACCTAAATACCAAGTTAGGTATTTATCCGACTTTTCATTTTTGAGGTTTTTGAGTTATGACACACAGGAACGTTTCCACAAATGCTTTATTTGGATTACAATAATAATAATAATAATAATAATAATAATAATAATAATAATAATAATAATAATAATAAATAACAACATGCATGCCATCTACGTATATAACTGCAATGGCTCGCCTTACATTGTGTGCATGGGTTGGCTACATGGTATGCCTGCAGCGTGTTTTCTATTTGCACCATTGGCAACAACTGCCTAGGCCACACCCATGCCGCTCCTAGCAGAAGACAGGCCGCTATTATGCAGGATAACCCATTCCTCTGTCAATCTTAAACACGATTGTTAGCAAACCTAAATTGATTGAAACTGCTTTTAAAGAAGGGAAAAATGCTAAAACAAAACTTTCCTGTTGGAAAATAGGATCAGAACAAAATCTGTTGCATGGAAACACCTACCGTATTCAAATGTATCGAATACGCCAAAGATACTATGGTCTATTGTACTCGTAACATGATGGAAGCTCATCATTTTGTTTTCTTTTTAGTGGAAATTGTTATCACATGTGTAATAAAACGCACAGTAAAGCCCTATTGTCGCTTCCATAATTTGCAACTTATTTTCTCAAAAACATTCATAACCTCAAAAATCCAAGTTTACCAACATAAAAGCTTGAATTATTTATTCTCAGGTTTTGTGTATCCAAATCCATTTTAACACATATTGAATTTAGTATGGAAACACGGATCGTATTCAGTATGAAATTGTACTTGAAATCGATTTCAACTGCCCATGGAGATGGTAGTAAGTATTAGATTTTATTACATAACTATGTTCTTAAATTGCAGATTTTGTATTTTCCTTAACACATTTTCCTGCCTATGACATCCAAATCCTTAGGTCCCTGCAAAAACGTACTAACGCGATTCTACTGTATAGCCTGTAAAAAATGTCAGGGTGAAAGATTATCCAAATGTTTGAGTCATTTTTATACAATATAAAAAAGAATTATGAAAAAGAAGTATGATACAAAACAATAACATTAAAAAAAAAACATTTATTTGATTCACAGATTTTCCAATCACCTGAAAATTCAATCTGAAATAAATCAATGTTATATCAATATTTCATTGAATTTTTCCAGTATGTAATCACTAAGCCCCGGATTTTTAGTTCTAAAAAGTTAAAATTAGGTTCTATGTATCAGTGTATTAGGATTTTATAGGATCTTATATGTTGAGTTTAGGAATTTATAGGATCCTTGGCATATATATATATATATATATATATATATATATATCACTGGGCACTTTGTTTAAAACACTAACTTTAAATTGTAAAAAGTTAAATTAACTGTAACTTTAGTATGTATTTGAAAGTACCAAATTCAAAAATGTCATGTTAGAAACTCCCTATAATGGAAGAAGCAATAATGCATACTACTCAACAGCGCTATTAAAATGTTTGCCTCTAGTTTTCACCTATTATTGCGGCATGTAAACATCACACGTTTCAGAAATGCCGCGTGCCACTGACCACCTCTTTCGACTATAGCTAGACAATGATAACTGAAGGCAGCGAACGTTTTAATTACTTTATTATTGTGGTGGATGGTTTAATTAAAGTTTATTATTGTAAGGTATTGCGCAAGATTTCATAATCTAATTATTTAATAGTTTCCTTATTCAAACGGTCTCCCTTCATTTTAAAACACTTTTATATTCATAAATCTACTCTTACTTGCTTAAATAACTGAATTAGGCACTTTTAGGTTCTATCACGAAAAATAGGTTTTATTAGGTATTTTCCATTGATGCCAACAAGGTTTCACTTCTAAGAAATCAACCAAGTCTCCAATATATTGGCATGTGCTAAGTTGTCACACTGGGGGGAATAGCTAAATGAGGGATTGCAGAGGTTGAGACAATTATTAAAACACTTGGCTAGAGCGATCTGACTATATTTGGAAATTAGTCTTGGATTATGCAATAGTTGGGTTTACGGAAAGAGAGGGGAACCACAGTACACATTATCATTAACAGTTCTCTTACCTTAGGAGATGTCTCATCATGGACGAGGAGAGCCAATACTCAACACTACTTTGTCAAGCTGCTAGTGGTGCCAAGTGAAACCATAAGGAGTGGCCGTGCAGAAACCATCGACGGGTACCATGGCGGTCCCAGTCAAGTTACAACACCAAATTCCCATGAGCAGAGCTTGAGTGCTTGCTTATATAGAGTTGAATACCCTAGAGGGTTTCATTCTAATACTGTGGCAGCTATTACCAAATATGGTCTGCCAACGCCCTGGAAAATGCGTAGGCTTAGGACTTTCCAAGGATTGCATGATTTGTAGGGTGCAGCTAAGAGCCTGCAGAAAGACATGTACTCCTATGGAAATGATGACATACTGAAATCCCTTTGAAATGTCAAAGGAAGTGGCAAACCATTGTTTCCTGTCATATATACAACTTACTAAGACTTGAGCAAAATTAAGAACTATAAAATAATTTAAAATAGAGTTGAAGATTGTTGTACTACATCACTAAAATGTTCTTACTTGAACGTGTTTCAGGAGACGGTTTGCTCCCATCGTCAGCATGTTTTCAATGACGCTGAATTGAAAACATGCTGATGATGGGAGCAAACCATCTCCCGAAATGCGTTCAAATAAGAACATTTTAGTGATGTAGTGTAACAACCTTCAACTCTCTTTATTTTAAATTATGACACATCACTGTTACTAGTTTGTCAATCTTCAAAATTAATTAATAATAAAATAATGTTAATTAATATAAAATGATAAACATAATATGGATCTCCTCAGTCACGTTCTTGACAATATTTACTATATAAGCTTATACTTTCTGCCCTTGATTCGTGACGAACTTTCACTGGAATTTTCTGCAACTTAAGTTGAGCATCTGACTGTGTAAATCATGATTTATTGAAAAAGCTTGAAATGCATGGTGTACGAGGCTTGATACTGAAATGTTCTGACTTTTATCTAGGTGGGCATAATGAATATGTTAAAATTTCTAATATAAAGGATAAGGGGAGTAGTTATATAAATCACATATTATGTAAATGTGGGTGTGCCTCAAGAATCTGTCCTGGGGCCAATCTTTTTTCTCTTGTGTGTAAATGGTTTACCATTATGTTTAAAACAATGTTCTCTCACAGTGCATGTCAATGGCATTTCTGTTGTAATATCTGGAGATAATTCTTAAACATTGGAACTAATTGTAACTATCTGCTAGTGGAAATGTGAGAATGGTTTTGTTTCCACATACTTCATCTTAATGCTAATAAAACAAGCTTTAAAAATTTTCATACAAAACAGAAAAATATGGATTTAACTCCCTAAACATAAATGATGCACATAAAAACTAATGGTTTGATGTGAAAGTTTTAGGTATGTTTGAAGAATGTATGAGCTGGAATCAATGTTGTATTTACTTAATCTCAAACCCGAATGTGGTTGGCTTCCAATTAACAAGTTGAGTGGCTTGTCCTTTTATTATACTTACTTTGAATCTAAATTGAGTTGTGGCATTTGTTTTTGGGGAGTTTGTCTGCTTACACAAATGATAGTCATGATCAAAAGCACATTTTACTATAAAGGGTATTTTAGAAATTTTAAAATGTTGTTAGTGTGTGGTGTATATTTTCTTAAATTTGGCTGAATGTGTTTTTAGCAATATCACTAAATTTAGTTCCACTGGAGAAAGTCATAATTACAGTATGTAATATGTATGCAATACCAAAACATGATTTGTCCAAGAACAGTACATCACCCATGGTTTTATGCTTACAGCTTTACAATAGTCTGTCTGATTATTTTAAACAGCTAAGAGAGAAGGTTAAATTTAGGAAAGCTGTGAAAAAATGCTTACTTTGCCCTTATATAACAAAGAAATTTTAAACACAGCATGATGTAAAATTTTCATGTGATTCTGACTTGGTTTTTTGAGTTGTGTTTTGAAAAAGCATGTATAATAATATTACACAACTTGTATTGACTAGCCGTTAGATTTTGCAGGACAAATAATAAAGATCTATGCATCTAATAAATAGAGCATTATTAATTGGAGTGTATTCATAAGGTTTTACTACCAAGCGAGATGGTTCAGGCAGTAGAGTGACCTTAATTCAAAGGGACTCAGTTCAAATTTCATGTACCATCCAATGCTAGGTGGTATTGGAAGGCCAAATGGCAATTAAGGCCATTTATCAGCAAGCCAAATATTCAACCAAGGACACCTGTCTGGTATCACAGTGACCACATGTAGATCCACATTCTACAGTTCCATTACTCCAAAGTCCACCTTCTGACTAAACCAATAGCAACAGAATAAATTATACAGTACGGCAACTATATAACTGAGGCCATCTATCAGCAAGTTATTTAAGCAGATAGTATAGAAAGGTGACTATGCAACTAGCTATTTGGCACAAAAACTCACATTGTGACATGACCTAGTAGTTAAAGCAATATTAAATAAGAGAGAGAATAAAAGTTCATATTGTATGTACCTTCCAGGTCTTCTTAGAGATGGGTCAATGGCATCAGGTTTGCTTGTTGTAGCCAATACAAAGACAGCAGCAGAGTTGCCTTTTTTAGAATGCAGTCCATCCATAAGCGTTAGAAGGGTTGAAATCACACGTCTATCTTGCTCAGATGAACCACCATCTTGGTCTCGTTTAGGACATAGTGCATCAATCTGTAAAGTATAATGAGATTGTATTTCTTATTCACTGACAGTTCCATGCCAATAAACAACACTGCTAAATATAACTTTCATCACTACTGTAATAAAACAGAAGACTGGATAACATTCAATTCAATTTACTGTTCATAGAGATTAAAGAAATCTATTAGACATTGTCAATTATGGTTCTATATACAATAAATCAATTACATACAATAGAAATACAAGAAATGCATCAGTTATTAACAATTAATCAATCAAGTAGAGACCTTAGTTACTGAATATTTACACATTCTCTTATTTATACTATATATATTTTTGAATGGAGTAATATGCTTTTTGCAGTAATATTTCTTTAACTCTCTTTATAAACAGTTTTGGGATCTTTATATCTTTAACTGGTTGTGACAGTTTGTTGTATACCTTTATACCCATGTAGTGGGGCGTTTTTTTCATATAGTGTTAGTCTGTGCATTGGAAATTTGATGCTAGTTTCTCTCCTGGTATTGTAGTGATGTCGGGTTTGTTTTTCCATGAAATTGTCATAATTTTTATGTACATTGGTAAACAACTCTAAGAGACATACTGAGGGCATAGTTAAGATTTTTAGTTTTTAAATAATGGTCTGCATGAGTCTCTGAAGTCGGCTTGTAACATAATGCGTAATTTAATTTTTTTTTTTTTTTTTTTTTTTTTTTTAAATTTTGAAAACTGTTTCCCATCCAGGTGCGTTTTTCCATAATAGTATACCATAGGTCAAGATCGAATGGAAGTAGCTATAGTAGACTACTTTTTTTGTTTCTATATTCATTATGTTTGTCTGACATTTCATATTAAAACAGGCTGAGTTCAGTTTCTTAGTTACATATTCTATATGGATGTTCCATTTTAGATATTCATCTATGTACATTCCTAATATTTTGCTGCAGCTTTTAGTCATTTCATTTACTAACTCGTCTTGTCCTGAAGTTGCATTAACATTAGTTTTAAATTGTAGGATGCTAGTCTTTGTTTTACTTAAGTTCATTCCATTGCAGGTGAACCATTTATCTAAGTTATTTATTGTGTTGTTTGTATCAGTTTGTAATTTGTGATGACTATGTTTTGTAAGATAACCGAGGTGTCATCTGCATACATTATTAGATTACCACTTATACTGTGAGGTAAGTCATTTGTATAGAGTATATATAGCAGAGGACCTAACACTGACCCTTGTGGAACACCATTTGTATTATTTCTCCATTGCAATTTATATGTTCCCAAGCTGCATTTGATAATTACTCTTTGTTTGCGATTTGATAGGTATAATTGAAACCAATGAAGGTTTTGATCTTTGATATTATAGTACTGAAGCTTTTTTAGGAGAATTTCATGACTCACACAGTCGAATGCTTTTGAGATATTGCAAATTACTGCGGCTGTATTTTTTTGTAAGTCTAAATTTAGCGCTATTTCATTTACCATTTTAGTTATTGCTGTAATTGTTGATAGGTTTTTTTCTGAAGCCATATTGACAATCATTTAGTATTTGATTATTTTCTAGAAAGGTTTTTAGCCTGGCATATACTAATTTCTCTAATATTATCAAGAAACTGGTCAACACTGATATAGGCTGATAGTTACTATATTCATATGTACCTCCTTTGTGCAGGGGTGTTATTAATGCATATTTTATTCTTTCTGGAAAAACTCCTAAATGAACTGATTGGTTATGGTTCACTTATTATATACTTCACTATTTTTACTAGCCTAGGTAGCAACTCGTCCCATCCACTTGAGTTTTTTCAATTTTAAAGCAGAGATAGCATTTTTTACATTGTTTGTTGTTGTATAATCAAGTTTAAAGGGTAGTGAATTAATGTACCTAATTGTTTTACACTATTTTAAGAGCCACGTGCATATGGGAGGTGTTTTGTGAGTTTCATTTGGTATATTTGTGAAATAATGGTTTAAAAATTCAGCCGTGCCCATTGTGATATTGTTTTACGATTCAGATTTTTGTTTATTTTGAAAACCTAATTCGCATTTGATTAACTGCCATGTTGCTTTATTTTTGTTTTGAGCTTCTTTTGTATATTTTTCTATAGCCATTTGTTTTGCTTTCTTTATGACTTTTTTGTAAATTTTACTGTAAAGTAGATAGTGTTTTTTTACCTCTAAATTATTTGATTGTTTGGTAAGTCTATACAATAATCTTTTTCGTGCACTGGATACTTTAATGCCCTGGGTACACCAATTTAGCAAAAGCTTTTTATGTTTTTGTTTGTATGTTATTTTAGGAAAACAGTGATTATAAGTAGTAAAAAATTGAGTTAAAAATGTATTAAAATTTTCATCTACAGCTTGTGATATGTCAAAGAACCAGATTATATCCGATAGAGATTCTTAAAGTTTGTTATGTTTTCATCACTAAACATCCGCACGGTCTTATACCTTTTAGTTTGTGTATTTTTTATGTTTACGTTAGGCAGGGTAATGAATAATGCTTTATGATCGGACAGACTAGTTTCTACTGTGATGCAATTACTGCTTTCATATGCAGCATTTGTAATTATATTGTCTATATAAGCATGGGAAGTATGAGTTACTCTAGTTGGTTTGTTACATTGTAGACTGAATCCATAAGTTTCCACAACATTAAGGAATCTATTTGTCATTCCCTTCTTTTGTGAATTACGTGAATATAGTGTGTCTATATTACAATAAGTTGCAATAATGACAGTTTTACCTTTTTCTTTGTACAACTTTCCTAGCATATTTTCAAATTTGTTCAAAAAGACTTCAAAACTATCATAGTAGGGCACTCTATAAATAGAGATAACAATGGTCTTCAGCTCAATTACTTCAATTGTGGACATTTCAAACACGTGATCCTCTTGATAGGCTTTTAAATCTTCTTTTTTTATTTCCATGTTTTGGTATAGACAAGTTTTAATTAATATGCATGAACCTCCCCACTGTCCTGTTTTTCTGTAGTAATGATCTGTTACATTATACCCTTTTAATTTATTTAGTAGCGGAAGTTCAAGATTACTTAACCAGTGTTCATTTAAACAAATAATAAGAATATTAGTGAAAAGTAATTCTTCTAAAAATATTTATAACCATTCTACTTTTGTTTTTAATCCTTGTATGTTTAGATGCATTAACCAATTGGTCTGAAGACATTACTCTCTCTTTACATTGCTTTAGGTCATATTTTGGAATACTAACCTGGCATAGTTTGTTTACACCTTCTGAGTTCGTCACCAGTTTACCTGTTGTTTACAAATTATATTTACAATGTCTTTTATGACAACACTCAATCTATGTGAACCCCTTCTATTTAGTGTAGCCCATCTCTGCCGATGCACAATTCTCCAGCTTCTTGTCTAGGTCCACATACACTGTTTTTAGAGCCTGACATGCCCACCTTATGTTTTCATTGACTATATATATCTATTGGACACATCACGCCTTCTCACTATACTGTTCACTGCAATAGTGGCATTTGGAAACTTTTACTTGGTAGACAGAATAAGATTATAAACTTCTCCAAGAACGTCTTCTGGGCTGTGTGAATGTTTTAGGTTATTTGTTCCCACATGCAACACTACCACTTTGATTTTTTCAGGTTGCTTGCTAAACTGGCATCACTTATCTTCCCACACATTTGCTGCGCATTTATTTCACTGAGTGATTTCACTTTTGCCCCATTCACACTCGCATGTTTCAGCATAGAGTCACCAAGTACTAGCACCATGTTTTCATCACTTTTGGTATTCTTGTTTTCCATTTTTCGGGCTTTAAGGTTAGGGTTTGTCCATCGGAATCTGGAGACATTCTGTGCTTTCATCTTATTTTCTAAGCCGGTCTCTGGTGATTTAGCCAGATTTTCTTCCTCTTGCAGTTGATTCAGTACTTCATATTTATTTGAAATGGCCGTCTCTGGCATCCTGCAGGTGGTAGCTGGCCAAGATTTTCTTCGGTTTTTTACCTCCACAAAATCTGTACTTTTTCTCTCTTGTATTACAATGTAACTCCTTTATACTTTGGACTCCTTTCAAATATTGTTAATCTATGGTGTGCTTTAATGTAGTCATTCCAATTTCGAGTATAATAGTCATGAATTTCAGAGTTTATTTTATTGCTATTCTTTATATGTAGTACAGTTCTGAAACTTATTAAATTAGGGGATGTAAATAATTTCATTTTTATAAATTTGGGTTTTGCACTTTGTCTTATGTTTAATTTTAGCATAGTACGAATTGCTTTCTATCTTGCAGTGAAAGGAATGCAGAGCTAGGTTCAACATCAAACATAAGCTTTGCACTAGCTAACATTTGCCTTACTATGTTTAATCTTTATAAACTGGTGGAAAATGTTTGTATCTAAAAGTGAAAGGATTGATTAATGTAGCTGATTAAAAAACTTTTTTTTTTCTTTCTTTTTTCAACTGATCAAAACGTTTCTTAGCATGAAAGGAACAGAACACCCAAAATCTGCTTGTTCATTTTCTTTCTCTTGAGTTCTGCTTTGTGTACAGTAAGTTGTTAAATAAGAACTACAAGTAGGGAAACAAATTATATAACCAATTTTTGGAATGATTATCGATATGGAACTGCTCCAAAAAATAACCACAGGCCGCATTATAGAGTTTCAAGATAACAATCCTCCTGTTGTTCAAATATTTGTGTGACTGGGTCCAAAAGTAACGCTCTGATCATAGAAAACAGGTTATGTTATAATGCAACAGTTACAAGCAGGGCTTTTTTCTGGACATAAGACATGCCAGAACTCTCAAGAGTTCTGATATGCAAATATTAGAACTTGTTAAAACAACAAAACTTCCATGCATTGCTATTTACATCAAATTTAAAGCATCTCCCAAACTTGAGATATCTCATTATCTTCAATTCTTTTCTAGGTCTTGCTTTTTATGTCTACACATTCAGCAAAAGAAATAAATATTGTTTTCAAGGTGTGCCAAATCATATGTAATTTCTTGGGATTTCTTCTCTAAAGGCATGAATGGTGTCTCTTTCACTGAGCCTGAAATCTTCTTGATAATGTACATGATTTCTTCTTCCACATAAAGGATGTTTTCCTTTAAGTTTCTGGCCAATTCTTGTAGTTTAGAAATCTAGCACATGTTGACAATTCCAGGTCTTCTAATAGTAGCCTTTTCTGAACAGAAATTTTAAGCTGTCCATAGAAAGTGGAGAGATTGGTGGGTTATCTATTCTACTTTTTTGTGCAATGAGATGCCCTTAAAATGCAGAATTCTACCTGCCCCTAGTGCTTGCTATTAGTAAGGACTTGAAATAGATTTCCACATCTCACAAACATCAACATCTGATGGTGAGAGCAACAGACTCTTCAAACACGTCCATAATTTGTGTATTTTAGTGAAGTGTGTAAATGAGCTTTCCTACTCCTCATTTATTTTCATTTGAAATTCTTCAATGTCAACTGCTTCTATACTATAATATAATTATAATATAATCAACAAGACACTCATTCTTGCTATGTGATTTGTACATATCAATAATTATAGATTGGAAATCTAAGCTAAACTCAGACAGTTCTTGTAAAACATCACAAAATAGCTCTAGATCCAAAATGAATTAAACAGATGTAATCTTTCTATACTGATGTTCATATGTGCACTTCTCTTTTTTGTCTCCATCACTTTCTGTTTTATCCTTTTCAAAATTAAGTACTAGGGTTTCATAATCTTGCAAACAGCCTTGCAACCCACCTTTTGGATAGGATCCTTCCTATTTTTAAGTTGTAAATTCAGCAATGCTACACATGACTGAAGTTCAATTTTTGAAGATTTAGAAGCTTGTAACAGTGATGTGTCATAATTTAAAATAGAGAGTTGAGGGTTGTTACACTACATCACTATGGTATTCTTACTTGAACGCGTTTCAGGAGACGGCTTGTTCCCATCGTCAGCATTTTCTCTCAACTTCTCTCAAGTTGAGAGAAAATGCTGACGATGGGAACAAGCCGTCTCCTGAAACGCGTTCAAGTAAGAATACCATAGTGATGTAGTGTAACAACCCTCAACTCTCTATTTTAAAAAATGACTGAAGTTGTATGATACATAGCATATAACTTTCCATGAAACTCTTGAACCTGTTTGCCAATACTTCTTTCACCACATCATGCACTGATAGTTCCACATTATGGCTAGCTCAAAGCAATAAGATAATAGTAGGGAACCTGTCTTTGAAAAGTTTTTCTACTCCTCCTTGTGATTCAAACATCACTGTACACCATCACATGTCGCTGAAGCTAAATATTCTTCTAAAATTTCATTGGTAAAAGCTAATAATGAATACAAGAGATTACACTTTTAAATATACCATTTGCAGTTACATCTTCTAACTCAATTAAGTCAATGAAACTTCACAGGTTCCTGCATATCTATTTCTTGAATGTGGGTGTGGATATATAATATTGCAACTGACTTTTGACTAACTGTAGAGGATACATCAAGAATAAGAGAAAATTTGCTTTTTGAATACATAATTTTTTTTATTTATGTTGTTCTCATTTTATTGCTAATGTGATTTATATTTATCAAGGCATTTGTTGAATGCAAAATCCTACCCATATCATGCCATTCAATTCTTGTGAATCCATTTATTTTAAAATTATTGAATAATCAATTCAATAGTTGAACAATTTTACTCGTAATTTCTTTCTCTCTTTCCAATGACGTTAGACATATTGATTCAAGTTTTCTTTTTCCTTCTTTGTATATTTTAGCTCCTGTTTTATGACCTGCACTTCTTTGTAGTCAAAAATCTTTGTCCTTAGTAACGTTAGCTCACAATGTTTGTGATCATCACCATAAGATGTTCTCTCGCAGTTTATCCACTCTTTCAATAGTCACATACTTACACTCTTCCCTTTTCCTAAATGTCCAAGGTTCTTACAGACTTTGCTGACTAACTTACCATCAAAAAATAATTACCACATTCATTTTCACAAATTAATTTTTCCACAAAACTTCTCCAAATGTTTATTCTCTTTGAACTTTGAGTCCGTAATTACTCCAAAATAAATTTTAGGTTTTAGTATAACTGTACCTCAAGAGAAATAACAAATACCTTTTTATTATCATAAGACAGATTGTAACATAAATAAAGAATGCATTTTCAGCACATGGATTATAAACCAAACCGTCTGGAGATAGGAGGTCTCTGGAGTGGTGTTATTACACCTGTAAGCCCTTAAAGGCCCTACCTTGAGCAGGTACCGGACACATTGGCAGGTTGTGGATACCTAGGTGCTGTGTTGGGGACAAATAAATAAATAAACTGAGTTTTATTTATGCAAGCTGTTTAACTACTGTGGTCCTTAGTGTCCCTTCTATATTGGGCATGAAAGACTGGAAATTTTGTTCAGCGGTCTCAGAGGCTTGAGGTTCTTATACGTGTCAGGTACAGTGGAGACACTCTACTTGGCATAGGTCTATCTCTGAATTAAATAGGAGACCGTAAACAAACTCCCCCACCTCAAGGTATTATGCATCTTCGTTTCAATGGAAACATGGAACATGGAAGATGTGTTGTTAATGAGAGCTTCTGAGATATCTGACAACCTCTTGGAGTATATAGTCTTACCCAGGAATGCAGGACTCTGGGCAGATCTGAGTTATCCCCAGCTAATTGTGGGAACAATAGAACCAATGATAGTTCTGCTGAATTGGAGGGCTCCTTCTCAGGGGATCCCGAGAGTTTTAAAACTAAAGTTGAATTGGCTGGGCCCTCGAAAGGGGACCCTGTTACCAAGACTAAAGTAAAAGAGACAGGAGCAGCAACTACTGGAGATGTGGAGAAGCAGCCCTACATCCAAAACCGTACGTCCCATATAGGGACACCAGAAGTATTACAATTAAAAGCATGGTGACTGGGGCCCCAGTACAGAAGCCATTTCTGCAAACTGAATAAATGGAGGTGGGAACTGCAACTCCCGAAGATGAGGAGATTCAGGCCTCGCCTCCTAAGAAAGATAGTAATACTGACATTTTGAGGGAACTGACCAGAGAGGTCAGTACACTAAAACTGAAGCACAGGAATATTAGTGGGGCAGAGAAGAGGAGGGGAAAATGGACTAGGCTACTGGCCAGGATCATGCGGGAAGCTGGTGTCCCTAACAATACGGACCATGCAGAAGCCATGGCTGGGCCACAGTCTGGTCCTCTTGGAACTCCCAATGTTCAAGTGGGGCAGGTTAAGCTATGGTGGTTTCATTCATTCAGGCTAACCTGCAACACAATATTACCGCCTCATGAGTTCTCGTAACGTAACAAGGTATGATTTAGATGTCACCATGATACAAAATGCTGGCTTCAGCAGGGTCTTACCATGGAGCTAAATATAAAAGGTTTTACTATTTTCAGTGCTTCGTCTGATGTAAAACCTAAAGCATGTGTCCTCACAAGACCTGGAGTCTGCTAGGCTTTCTTTCAAAACATGCCAGTGAGGTAGACAGAAGGGGCGGAGTGCCATGTCAGGTGGTAGTCTCTTTAGTCTGTTTTCCATATGACTCTGAAGAATCACCACCTCCTCAGGAGTTCAGAGATCTTGTAATTTATTGCAGACAGAAACCTCAACCTGCTGACTGGCTGTAGCTCCAACACCTATCATAGCATTTAGAGTAACATCAGACATCAATGGGAGGAGGGAGAAGCTGCTCAACTTTTATGAATTATCAAAGGGAGGAGGCTTGTCAGTAGCGTCCTTAGGGATACTGGAGGAGATCATGGACTGGAGGGTTTGTTTGGAACCTCCCATGTCTAATCATAGACATGTATGCTTTGGTCTTGAAGGAAAAGGAAAGGACCGCCTGTAGACGAACCCTAGGAGGACCCACTGGGACTCCTTTAAAAGGGATCTGGAAGGCGGGCTGAAGAATGGACCCCAAATCAAGCTAAGAAATGCAGAGGACCTGAAGGGGTACGTGGGAATATCCTAGTGTCTTCCTATGAAAGAAATTGCCCCCTTATACATGAGGTTAGGGCTAAAGATAAATTCAGATGCAATTCTTTTTTTAAGATCCATCAAGAAAAAAGACACAAAGACTATAAAATGTGTACACGGTCAACAAGTGTCACGTAATTTGGAACTCCCATAAGGAGTCCCAAAGAATTTTTAAAAAGGAAATCAGCAAGGCCTCCAAGGAATCTTGGAGGCTCTTCTATGATAAAATACAGAAGCAGTCAAGCACTGCTCACTTGCAGAAATTTCTGGTCTCCAGAGCTAGGGCCAGTTTGGCCTCATTTGAGGACCCATCAGGTGCTATGATGCAGTCTTAGGGAGATTAGTTTAGATGGATTGCATTCTGTGAGTTCACTAGCAGCCATAAAGGCTTGTGAACAGAGAACATGTCAAGGAAATGAACAAACATTACATATAAACATAAATATTACACAGAATATAGAACATCTGAAATAAAATAGAGACATACTATATGCGTGTCAAGGAAATGCACAATATAGTTACATATATACAAAAAATATTACATAGAATACAGAACATTTAAAATAAAATAAAGACATTATATAAAAAAATGAAACAAATCAGGTGCAATTTTGTACAAAATCAAATACTTCCCTATGGTTATAAGGCTAACATTATATTTATAGACAAGAACTGTTATTTTAACTTTCACTAGGCTTGTACCTTTTGTTCATCTCATCATTTTGTTCTATTTGATTTGTAATGCATAGCATTTACTGTCAGTTCTTAAAATACATACATTTAAATAGCTTCATTAATTCTAGAGCAGGTATCAATGTAACTAGCAATTGTCATTAATATTTACTAATACTACTTACAGAGCTATATATGTATTATCATCAGGATAATTTGTCCTTCAGATAATCTTGTACAGAATAATATGCTTTTGAGCATAGGTACTCTTTAACAGCAGTTTTAAAGACATTGAAATTGTCAACTTTTCTCTTAAGATCATTAGGGAGAGTATTAAATATTTTTACGGTCTCATAATATACGCCTATCTGGAAGCAAGAAAGCTTTGCACTGGGATGATGGATGTTACCCTTTTGTCTAGTGTTTATCTCATGAATTTCCATGTTTGTAATAAATGTGGTTCGATTGCAAACAAAGAATTTTAAGATTGAAAATATGTACATGCAAGGTAGGGTTAATATCTTCTGTCCTCTAAAAATATGTTTACAAGAGTGTCTGCTATGGGTGCTGGAAATTATTCTTATAACCTTCTTTTGCATGAGGAATATTCATTTACTTTCTACTGAGTTTCCCCCAAAAAATATTCCATATTCAATGATAGAGTTAAAATATGCATAGTATACTAATTTAAGTGTATCTATAGAACTGACATTTACCAGTGCTCAGATAGCATAACAGGCAGAACTGAGTTTGGGTAAAATATACGTAATGTGAACTTTCCAATCTAAATCTCTGTATACTTGGAGGCCCAGAAATTTAATGTTGTCTATTTGTTCTAGTAACATGTCATTAATCCCAATTTCTATTGGAGTGTGTGATGATTGATGGGTTATAAATTTAACAACTTTTGTTTTGTCTAGATTTACAGATAATTTGTTAGCTTTAAACCAGGGTGACATACAGTTCAAAACATAATTCAATTTAATTACACACTCATTCAAGTTTTTACTAGTCACCAGAACACTCGTGTCATCAGCAAACAGAATGATACTTGCAATATCCTTTATATAAAATTATAGATCATTTATATAGATAAAAAATAGTAAAGGTCCTAGGACTGAACCTTGGGGCATGTGTTACTGTTTTCCATTTTGATGTATGTTTTCCAAATCCACTAACATTGACTACTTCAACACTTTGTTTTTTTTTTCATTTAGATATGATACGAACCAACTCAGAATTTAATTTTTTAGTCCACAGAATTTCAATTTTGCTATCAGAATATCATGATTAACATAGTCAAATGCCTTTGCTAAATCACAGAAAATCCCACCTACATGTATTTTTTTGTTTAATGCAGTTAACACTTCATGAGTGAGTTTATAAGTTGCATTATTTGTTGACATTCCTTTTCTGAACCCAAACTGATCCCTGACAAGTATGTTGTTATATTCAAGGTATTTATACAGTCTATTAAACATCACCTTTTCAAGAACTTTTAAAAAAATTGACAAGAGAGATATTGGTCTATAATTTGAAACATTATTGCATTCGCCTTTTTTAAAAAGTGGTTTAACAATGGAAAATTTCATTCTGCCAGGGAAAATTCCTGTCCTTAGTGACTCGTTGCACAAATAACTAAGGGGAGTGGAAATTTGGGATGAGCATGATTTTAAGATTTTTATTGTTATTTCATCATAACCAGAAGAATTTTTTGTTTTGAACGAGTTAATAATTTTGTTTATTTCAGAAGGCATTGTCAGATTAGCTTTAAATTCAGGTACTTCATTAGTGAAGTTTGATCTTAGAAAATTCCAAAGCTACCTCTTTACTTCCAAAATTAATACTCAGTTTGTTTGTTACATCCATAAAGAATTTGTTAAACGTTTCTGCAACTTCATGAAGTTTACTAATTTCTTGATTATCAATGTTCAGTGTTATTAAGTCATTTTGTAATGAGCATTTACCCGCTTCTCTTTTTATTATATTCCAAGTAGTTTTTATTTTATTGTCAGAGAGTTGAATCTGTTTATTATAATGCAATATCCTAGCTACTTTTATTACCTTCTTTATAAGCTAACAATATTTTTTGAAGTAGTGTTTTAAATCCATGTTATTACTAATTCTTACTTGCACATATAATTCTCTTTTACGTCTGCATGACGTCTTAATTCCTAAAGTGATCCAGGCATTCTCTCTTATGAAATTAAGATATTTTGTTTAACTTGACGGGAAGCAAACGTCAAAGTAAAGAGACTTTGAGGTTGCTTGAGACCTGCTTTCTGGAGATCTGCATTACAAATCAAGAACCAAACTTGGTTAGGGCATGCTGGCTTTTGCAAGAAGGCTGGTTAGTGGCCACACAGATTGTTACTTTTAGAAAACTTAAATGGCCATTTATACTTTTGAGCCCTATAAAAGTGCGGGTGAGGATGGGGTCTCCCCAGCTCTCCTACAGGAGGGTTCGGAGATTGTCTCATCCTGAGAATATTTAGGGCCTGTCTGACTCTGAGGCATATTTTTTGCCACTTATGCAGTGCTGGTTTGGTGGCCTGACTCTCATATGAAGGTAGTGGCTGTCAAACTGGATTCACTACAAAGATTGGCATGTATGATGATAACAGGGGCGGTGTGGACGACTCTTCTATCCACCTTAGAGATCTTGGTGGACCTCCCCCCTTTGCACTCGTTTGCAAAGGAGGTAGCCAGAATAAGTGTGCACCACCTCTGGACTGTAGGGAGTGTGTTTTAAGCTACTCCATAAAGGGCACTCACGATCCTCTCTGGATTACAGGAGAAGTGTCCTACAACCAGATGATTGGGGATTTGATGGGGACTAGGTATAACCGAAGTCCATTCTATACTATGGAAATACCTTCCAGGGAGGAGTGGGACCCAGAGACCAGGTCTCTCCTGAAGGCAGGGGGCAGAACGTGGTTCATGGATGGTTTCTGCCTTTGAGGCAGGACAAGTGCTGGTGCCTGGGGCCCTAGAACCAGGCTTGTCATTCCCCTTGGTCGAGTTGTCACAGTTTTCCAGGCTGAGATTTATGCAATCTTAGCCTGCGCTATGCATATTTATACTATGCCATGTGGATGAGCGGATGTGTACATCTGCTCAGATAGTATGGCAGCTTTGAAAGCCCTTAGGGCAGTTAAAACTACATCCAAATTGGCGTGGAAATACCAGAGGATGTTGGATTAACTCTGTACCAGCTGTCCATTTACACCTCTTTGGGTTCCTGGGCATGCTGGTATTAGAGGAAACGAGATTGCAGACACCGTGCAAAGAGTGGATTGAGGTTCAATTTTATTGGGCCTGAGCCCTTCTGCAGTGTGCCAACTAGAACGTCAAGTATGAGATAACCCAGCTTACAGCGAGGGCTTATCTTGAAATCTGGAGTAAGCAAACCACTGGTAGGCAGGCCCATGCTTTGATATCAGGGCCTGGCCAGAAACTGAGTGAGTTTCTCCTGAATTTGACCATATCTAAGCTTAGAGGAGTGAGTTGTGGGCTATCTCACAGGCCACAACACTCTGCTCAATTTATACATAATGAGTCTTATAAAACTCTTTATGTTGGAAATGTGCAAGGGGCTTTGAGACATCACAGCATATACTATGTGAATGCGAAGAATTCACTAAGCAGGGTAATTATCCTATGGGTGGAACCTGAAGAGATAAGAAGGCAGATATCAAGGACATAGTCCATTTCAAATGGTCCATCGAATTTGAACAATGCCTAACATATGAGGCACAAAGGGTTTGAGAGCCTATGTGCAAGGCCTCTTTAAGAGGCCATCCAGTTATCATTATCATCATCAACCAAACTGGAAGGCAGAAATAAGAATAATGAATTCTTAATCAAGTGCCAAGTGATGGTTCATGTATTAGTTCTTGATCTCACGCTATTGCCAATTTAAAACAATAACAAAAAATATTTTAATGCAGGCATCTCAAATAAGAATTTTATATCAGTAGCATTATTTATGAACTTTTGATTCTAAAAGTCTAGAGAGAAGTTCCAAAAGCAGGTTCTGGAATGCCGCTCCGGCACATTCTGCCAAAGAAACTCCCTGGTTACAAGTATGCATACTATGCAACACCTTGGAGCAGTCCCCAATTCCAATAGAGGGCAATGCCCACTAAAAATCTTGCTATACGCATGCAAAATTGAATTACCTGAGGCATTGTTTAGGAACATATAAATTGTTAGCATTGTCATGATGATGATGATGATTGACATGAATCCCTTTAATGTAGTTAAGTGTACAGCAATTACAAGAAGCATATAGACATTTGTTGTCAACAGTATTATGGATTTGTACATGAATGGTGGAAGGAGAGAAAGGAAGGGCACACTGTTTTTTTGGTAATGGAATTGAGAATCACAACTTGATGTGAAAGTTCAGGTAAGTAACATAATAGTGGACCAAGAGTATCTTGCCATTATGGTTATTAGTAAATATTCATAATTGTACCTATTATTTCAGAATGTTTATTTGTAACCTTGTGTTATTTTGGAGCAAGCACATTTTGGAGCATATTTAACACCTAACAAGAACTAAATCTTTTTCTGGCCTCATACAATAAACCTCATTAACATGAATTCCATGGGACTGAAAATTGGAAAGTTTGTGTTAAAAAAATTTGTGCTAATCAGGGACCACAATTTTAGTTTAACATTAACCATTTATGTAAATACATATTACGCTTTCATAGAAAATACTACAGGCAATAATATACTGTAGGTTATATAATTACCTTTAAAAAAGACAACTTTAAAGATAATTTTCTGGTGAAAAATTCAAGTTGTGCTGTCGAGAATGAAAGTGCCTGAAAACTTCATGGCCACAGCATCAAAAACCGAAAAGAAAAGACAATTTGGATGTTACAGAAAAACATTCTAAAGTGTCTATGGCAATGAACACTTTCTGGTGGGTGGGTGGAATGATGTAGTCCTTCTCACTTTCTTCTGATGATGGTTCTTGCACTTCATATGCAACTGCTTGTGTATCAGTGTCCATTGCAGCACAGACATTGTCATCTGCACTAACTCCAGAGTGCACAATGTCTTGTAGAATATCCCACTCATCAAGTAAAGTGGTACTGCATCACCACCTAACTCACCGACACCATTATCATCTCTATACTTGCGGGCTCTGCTAAAACAGTGTGAAGACACATATTCCCAGGATGCCACAACAGCTTTCAGTGCATCAAGAATACTCCAAATTGGAATGGCTGTATTGTTTTCAGACACATAAGTTACAGCTCTCACAAGTCACTTCATAAGAGCAATAATGCCTTGATCTAAAGGCCGAAGATGACTTGTTGCATTTAAGGAGAAAAAATGTACCTTAACATTGGTTAAGTTCATATCATGTATATTATGGGCCATATATATTTCTATTCTGAGTGACTATTCGACTGCTGAAGCGAAGAAGCCATTTATGAAATGATGAGCTGTCAATCCATAATAGTACTGTTGAACACACTATTTATCTTGAGCCTACTGAAGAAACAGAAATAATTAAAATAATTAATGACTTAAAGAAACAAACCTCCTGTGGCTGGGATGGTATTTCTTCCTGGTATTAAAATATTGTAAAAATGAATTGAATGGTATTTGATAAATACTTCGATTGAACACACTATATATTGTAATGAAAAGAAGCTAGAAACAGTGATGTGACACTATATATATTTCCTGAATGCTTGAAGATTAGCACCATAGTACCAATTTTTAAAAAGAGTGACAAATGTAATATAAATAATTATAGACCTATAACACTTACCTCTGTATTTAGTAAAGTATTCGAAAAGGTTTTAAATTCCAGACTGGTTAAATTTCTTGATAAACATGATATACTAACTAATGCTCAACATGGCTTTAGGAAGAATTGTTCCACAATTACTGCAATTATTGGTTTAGCACTTGAATTATACTCACAATTAGATAAAGGTAACAAAGCTCCTGGTCTTTTCATTGATCTCTCTAAAGCGTTTGATAGTGTCACTATAAACTTATTACTGGATAAGTTAGAAAATTATGGAGTAAGAGGCAAAATGCAAAACCTATTAAGATCCTATCTAACAAACCGCAAACAAACTACAATGATATCTTATAAACATAATGGTACTATCAAGCATTACAAATCTACATATGACATAGTTAAATTTGGAATACCACAGGGATTGGTACTTGGGCCCCTTTTATTTCTTTTGTACATTAATGACATATCCTCCTATTAAAATAGTAAAAATATATCTTATGCAGATGATACCACGTTATTATACTGAATAAAACTGTAAATATCTTGGAAAATACGATTAATGATAAATTAAAAAATATTTCTGTATATTTGGAACAAAATAGCTTAAAAATGAATATAGATAAACAAAACTGCTGCATTTCAAGTATGGAAGAGGTAAAACAGATAGCCCCAAATGTAAAAGTGAACAATAATACTATCGAGCATGCACAACATGTAAAATTTTTAGGTATAATTTTGGATGAAAACCTCTCATTCGATCAACATATTGATTTTGTCTGCAAAAAATAAGTTCAGATTTATATTTGTTAAGGAGATTGACGAAATACCTAGATACCTCAGCACTGAGAATGACTTATGTTGGTGTAATTTACCATTATCTACAATATGGGATTGAAGTGTGGGGAAGCACTAGTTTGAATAATATGAATAGATTATTTGTATTGCAGAAGAAATGTATTAGAATTATTTATGGGCTAGGCAAAATGACCTCATGTCATGACACGTTTAAGAATAACAATAAGTTCACTGTATATTCCTTGTATGTTTACAAGGTTATATTGTTTATTGTAAATAAGAATATTCATATAAGCCATTGTAATAGTCAATAGCATAATCATAACACACGTTGCAAGGACAACATACATAGAGCAAACATCAATAAAAGAACAACTGAGCATGACCACTTATATGTGGGGTGAAGTATTATAATAAGCTCCCTAGTTGTATAAAAGTCAAACAGGATACAAAATTCGATAAGGAACTAAAGAAGTACTTAATAAGCAAATGTTTATACACAATAGATGAACTATAAATATTGTAATTACATACTTGAATTGTGAATATTGTAACGATCTTGTTTGCAAATATTGTAATTTGACAATGCCTGAAATATCCTGTATAATGTCTATAGGCGAATAAACATTATTATTATTATTATTATTATTATTATTATTATTATTATTATTAATATTAATAATAATAATATTATCATCATCATCATCCAAGCTTTCGTTCTTATGGTGAGAGTAAATGCAAGGCAGAGTATCCATGTTTATGTTCTTAAAACAACGTGGTTTCTCAAGACTTGCCAATCATCCATGGATAGAGGTTTTCACTGCCATCTACATTACATACAAGGACAACAGTTACCTTTCATTCCAAGGATAGAGCTTGGAAAAAGATTGTAAAAAAAAATCCAGTTTTGTCCATGTTGAACATCATAAAATGCATAATTTTCTCTCACTTGGTTAAATCCATGCAACCAGTTGTTTGTGCCTTCATCAACTTTACTTTTTGGAACCAGTAGAGCCAACCGGCAGAACAACTGAAATCTTGAATATCTAAACTTTTGGCAATGCCATTTGCTTTTGACTGGATTACACATCTGCTTAAACGTACATTGGAAGCACGCATATGGCTGAACCATTTTAGAAATAACGTTTCAATGTCTTTCTGCTTACCACTGCGAAGTCGCTTAGGTTTGTTCCGGAACCTGATGTGCAGCATTAAGAATTTTTTCACGATCTTTAATTATTTTGGATAAGGTAGACTTGGCAATTTCATACTGTTCCTCAATTATTTTTTCTTCACTGCACTATGATCTACTTACTCTATGATTCTTAGTTTTGTTTGCAGGTTATGATTAGTGTCTTACTGCTTTCAAATTTTAATGTTACGTATAATGAAATTGTACTGGTTATATTCGAATGAACAAAATGCATTATAATGTGATTTTTAGCAGCATGATGCTCGCGACTGTCAAGTAATTGCATGTTAATGTTAATTCAATTACTCCTTTCCCATACACCTGAATAACCAGGAATTTAATACGTAAAAGTTTACATAGGCAGAGAAACAACAGGAAAGAAAAATATGAAAAGCTTTGGAGGCTTGTGTTAAATGAGATTTAATGATTCAAGAGACAAAAATAAAAGTTTGTAGTTCATGGCAACCCAAGTTTACGTTAATCAATGAGACTTTCTATAAGAAACAATACATCCCTGCCAGGACCAAATTATTGTTCATGCTAAAAGAGTGTTTGTCTTAAGCAAGTTCATGCTAATGAGATTTTACTGTATATATTTGTTTGGGCTTCCAGTCAAACTAGTGTTTCATGAAACAAATTCAACATTTTGTGAATCAGTCATTCAGTTATAGGCCTAAAACACTCTAAAGTTGTGTTACTGCAAAATGACAAACTGGAAATATTTTTCTATAGCATCTTGCCAAATGCAAAGGCCTTAAAAGTGATAACTTACAGACTTTATATTGGGAAGCCAGAGGGAAAATGATGCAGATCAATTAATCCTCAGTGCCATTTGTGAACATAACAACAGCAACAAATATTTTTCTATAAATAAAAAACTTACAATTCTTGTGAAGTACAATAAAATGAGCTCATACTTGCATTTTTCTCTAAAGCTTTAATGATAATAATAATTTCCTAAGAAACTATGTCAAAACTGTTTTTCCCAACTGTGTACAGTGCTGTCCTGATTGTTACACATTTATGCTAAAACCCATCGAAGAATATATTAATAGGGTTATAGTATGTAAAGCAAGAAATAAAATTCGTTCCTCACACAATTCATTTTATTTTATTAAACTCTGAAATAAACTTGTTCATTTAAATGAGTATGTCAGCTTATGTTTTAAGTCTCTAAAATCCTTCCAAATACTTTAGTACTCTCGTATGCTCTCATATGCTTAGTAAAACAGTTTATTTTCTTGGTATCAAGAAACAACAAATTGTATAAGCAACAGGTGAAAATGATCTTTTATGTGCAGAATCTAATTTTGTGATTCAGCTTAAATCATGCTCCAAGACTTTTAATAGCAACAAGTGCAAGGTCAGTCCATTATTTTACATTACAATTTTAATTAAATTAATTAACAAAATGGCTGCAACCAAATCACAGCCAAAGAATCCTTTAATCATTACTTTAAGGAAAATATGATAAAATGTCAGAAGCTTACATGAAGATATAACCTGATCTCTACTGGCTAAACTTTTAGACATGCAAATAACACTATGATTACACTAGAGAATAGTTTTATTTATGCTTATATGATACCACTTGGATATGGAAATACTCTAGCTTTCTATTTTTACAGCAAAGGATACTTTTAACAACTTACATTAATCCTGAAGTCTTAACATCAAGTTTCAAACATAGTTTATTATCCCAAATCTTTGTTATCAAAATTTTTCATTTTGACCAAGCACTCTCTATTTTGTGGGCATGCTTTATTTTAATGCTGTACCCAAAGTTATACAAATATACTCAATCTCTTTTTATTTCCAGTGAGAACCCTACATATATATTATTTAAACTTCTCAGTATTTTATAGCTCAATTTGATTTGTACCTCATCTAGGAGTAATACGCTTGGTGCTCCATCTTTTGCTTTTTGGAACAGCTGCCTTAATTTACTTTCTGTTTCACCTAAATATTTACTGTAGATTTCTGCTCCACGGATAGTGATGACAGATGCAGCGCTTTCTGCTGCTAGAGCCTCCGCCAACATAGTCTTGCCTGTTCCAGACACCCCAAATAATAGGACTCCTCTGATTACTTGCATACCTATTAAAATTTACATTCTCTTATTGAAACCAGAAAATGCATGTGTCAACCTTTTTGGGAATAGAAGAGTGATAAAAACATACAACCATCATCACAGTATTATCCATAGCCCAAACACTGCAACAGCTTGGTGTGTATCTGTGAGGCAGTAGCTATGAGAGAGGGAGGGGGGAGAGGGAGAGAGAGAGAGAGAGAGAGAGAGAGAGAAAGCAAAGTTATATCAGCATGGTAGAGATGAGGGTAATGATGGATATAGGCAGGCTAAGGAAGGTATTAAATGATGGATATAGGCAGGCTAAGGAAGGTATTAAACCTACAGGACATAATCTAAACCTGGCCATGGTCACCATGGGCATTGTCCTAATCCAGAAAACATTTCCATGATAAGTCCAAGAGAAGAATTCTGTACCCCAGGAATAGCAGTCAAACTTTATGAATGCTGACCTATACAGCAAAATATATTTAATCATATGCAGCTATAAACACATAATAAAATTAAAAGTTTGAGTCAATTTGTAACACATATACATACCTGAACATTTATTAAGAACATATTTCAAAAGTCTTCGTTTTAAACTTCAGCTTCTTGTTAACTGCTAGTATTGCTCCAAATGGATGTATTTCAGGAGAACTTAAGATGAAAGCAAGGGCTTTTAAAAATCTTAGTAAATGTTAAGTAAATGGTATATATGCATTACAATTGACTCAAACTATTAATTTTATATTGATGCCACTGTACCAAGTCCTTCTCATAAATCAATACAAAAGACATATTTCAAGACATAAATTCCTAAAATAATAATTATAAATATTTACACTTACTTAATTCTAATTGCTACTTGTTGTTAGAAATTATACAGAGCAATTAGGAATATAAGAGGATATGATGTTATATATTATTAAATAATGTTATATGTTCTTATATTAATTGGCATAAAATAGTTACAAAAGAACTGAAAAAAAAAGAAACAACAACAAGCAAACAATATCTTGATAGGGTCATATGAGCAGCCTTCAAAGAGAACAAAAGAGAGAGGGGAAAGGAGCGAAGAATGGAAGGAGGGACAGTATGATTAATCAGTGAATAGAATTTCAGGAATCATATCCTGATTGTGTAAAACAATTAATGATTTAAAAAACAATGAATGAAGCATAAATTACTATACAGTAATAATTTAAATATATATTACAGATAATTACCTTTAGTTATTAACATGTTTTCCAGTGCTAATTGCATGATTTCACGGACTTCAGCCGTAACATCTTGCAGACCGCCAATGTCAGATAATTTACTTTGGGAAAGCACTTCCTTTTTAGACTGTTCACTTGATACTACTACCAATTTTGTTTGTCCTTCCACACTATAAAATTCTTTTTTAATTCCAGCAAATGACCAAAGTGACAGCCTTTCTATATCTTTTGTAATCTGTAAACCAGCATCTCTGTGAACTAATTATACAACAGGGATCTCAGTATTAGTTTATATTTTCTATAAGTGCTTATTTCAAGTGTCATGAAAATTTAACTTATAAATCTATAAATATAATAAATTGTAACCTAAATTTTGTATTACAATTTTGAATTTTGGGTAAATAACTGATGTTAATATGCACGATGGGCTCACCTGACACCAAAAATCCTTTTTTTAAAATTGTTGTTTGTAGTACGTGTGTACTCATTTAAACTTTTTGCTCAAGGACTTGATATATAACAGATCTTGGATACCAATGCAGAATATGTAGATATATGGCATCGTAATTACTTTCCTCAAAGAAGGGTTATAATGCAGTATTAAGTAAACAATTACAAATATCTCACTTATTCAGTTTTCACATGATTTTTAACAGCTGTAGGAGATGTAACATCTGTCATAAGGTTGTGGTTTACTAGAACTGTTTCCTGTAATCTTTTTTTGTATCAAATTAAATCCAACCTAAGCGGAGAAAATTACAATTTATCTCGCAAATCATAAGGTAATACAAGAAAGAGTACATACAGGAAAAAGTATGAGAGAATGACATGATGATGGTGTGTGCAATCATAATTGTTTACTAAGAGAATAGGACTGCTTTAAACCATATCATATGTTGAATAGAAGGTGAATAAATGCTTTAAATACTTTACACATCTGTGAAAACACACTGTAGAACAGGGTAGAAAAGTAAAGGATCAAAAGAAATAAAACAGGATAGAGAAGAATGTAAAAGAAGTATGTAGCCAATAAATCAAAATCTCAAAGAAACAAAAAGCATGCTAGGAAACAAAATAGAGGATCTAGAAATAAAATTAATGATATAGAGTTAGAAATGAAAGAGAATAAGAAAATGCTAAAAGATGAGATGGGCAAATGTAGGAATAGATGAGAGAATGTAAGAGTAGTATAGAAAATGAAGTCAGTAAAATAGGAGTATTAACTGAGGAAGTAGAGAATTTAAAATTGTATCAGCAGAATTCAGAAACAAAGCAGAGGGAAAATTTTAGAACAGGAGTTGGAAACTCTAAAGAAAGATAATGTAGATGAGCAAAATGTGAAAAAACTAATTGCTTCAGAATTGAAAGATGTTGCGAATGTGATGCAATCACAACTAATGATAAAAGAAGTAAAACAAAGCCAAGTTGAGATAAGAAATGAAATAGCATAATAAATTAAGGCAAAAAGTGTATTTTATTAATTGCTTCAATGTGCGTGATTCCACCACTTTGTGGATACAATAAGTGAAAGGTTTGCAAAAAGAAAAAGAAAATATAAATGATAAAAACAAAGTTGGGATTGGCTTACAAGTGCAGAAAGATGTTGTTTCTGAGTTGAATAATCCTAATTTTGATGTTGATGATGATGATGATGATGATGATGATATGAATTTTGAAAGTGTTATGTACAAAAATGTAAACCCACACATACACACACCAGCTATGCACAACACCTGCTACACAAACACAATGTTATACGAGATCACACCACTGAGTTTCGAGGAGGAGGAGGAGGAGGAGGAGGAGGAGGAGGAGGAGGAGGAGGAGGGTGACCCTAAGTTATCCATTAAAGGAATTGAGGAGTACTTTGGAGTAAAGAGATTTACTGGCGAGTTAAAGATAATGATCGTGAAAAACAGCCTAAAAAGCAAAGCTTTGGAATGGTTGAGATTAACACTGGCAGGACATGGAACATCACTTCATTTAGGAACCTATTGTTGTTGAGGTATTGGGGGCGAAACAGAATCAGGCCAGGGTAGAACTAGCTACTGGGAAGATCAATCCTTCCAAAAGGCTATCATTAGTGGACTACTTCATGAAAATAGCAACAAGGGAAAATTGTTAGAGCCCTAGTATGTCTGAGAGCGAATTAATATCCAGTATAATAAGACATTTACCAGACACAGTAATGATGGAATTGATAGTAGCAAATCCCATTGACTTCTCAGAGGTCACTGAACTGTTAACTTCATTTGAGGTACAAAATGAAAAACTAAATGACACAAAAGGTGACACACACAACCTCTCATAGCACCATGGTAGACACCAACACACAGCAAACCATAACAATTTTAAAAATTCAGAAAGAAATTCTTTTGAGAGGAGAGAGGCACAGCAACCCGGATACTCCAGAAATATCCGTAATAACAATATTAAAAGAACTAGGAATGTGATGGACAGCTATAACCCAACAATTCCTAGTAATGAGCAAAGTTTCGGGAGCAGGAACATGAGAAATTACAATGGCAGGCAACCATTTAAATCACGTGAACTTCTGTAGCTAAGGAATCAAAGAACTGGGAATAAGCGAGGTGTAGGACATAGGTATAGGAGCTATTGGGAAACTCAGGATACCAGGTTTGTAAATAATAATGACAGAGAACAATCTGAGTCAAATTCAACACCTGAAAGCACCAATAATACCTCAATGAACATTGTCAACCAGGCAGAAAATTTCCAGTTCAATTTTACGTCTCAAAGGCTGCTCTTTGTGGCACAAGAGATACCTACACAAATATGCAAATCACTACAGTAACAAAACAAGATAACAATGTAACAGAAATGAGAAACCCACCTCAAATAAAAATGAAAGTTTGTGGCAATGAGATTTTTGCTACAATTGATACAGGAGCTAGCACATCTGTATTGATAACTACATTTTTGAGAAAATCATTAGAAAACAAAGCAGAATTCTTATCGTGTTGTATATTGCAGTACGGCCGTCAGAAAGAAAAAAGAGCATGTGAAATTCCAAGTGAGGTTAGGAATTCAGATCACAGACTGGAAATTTGATATCACTGTACTCATTATACTTAAACTAACCACACATTTAATCTTAGAAGTAACATCTTGAACCACTGGAAAGCCAAAATTGATTACAAAACACACAAACTCACAGGGGTGATCACTCATATAATTAAATTTGTTATGGAAGTATATGAGGATGGCAAAGAATATGAAGACAGAGAAATTAGTCAATGTGAAAGATTTTTCGTAGAAAACATAAACTTAAACAAGAACTTATTAGTGCAACTGCTAATACAAATAAATACAAATCAGCATGAGAAAATCTTAGAATGTATAGGCACGAATTTTGTTATCTAATGATTTGCTCATCATGCAATGGCGGCAAAACATACAACTGCTACCAACTTAACACACATATTGCAAATTACGATAAACAGCTAACAGAATTAATAAACATCAAAGTTAACAAAGCACACAACTTGGACGAGGTGGAGAAAACATAACAAAAGAAATACTAACGAATCAAAGCAAAGATTTTAATAAGAAACCAGGAACATGCAATAAATTCACACACACTTTTGAGGTTAGGAACTTGGCACCATTCACACACAAGGCAAGGCTAATACCAAATTCCATACAAAAAGAAGCAGATGAGGTTATCAAGAAATACTCAGGGATGAAATTATAGAACCGTCTACATCTTGCTTCCCTAAGCAAATCTGTTGGGTACACAAAAAGGAAGGCAAATTAAGGATGACCATAGACACCAGAAAAATAAATGCACACACACACTGCCAGACCATTTTAGACCAGAAGGTGTGGATCAGCTGATATCAAAATTGAAAGGAGGAAAACATTTTTCAAGCATAGACTTAACAGCATCCTTTTGGCAGATGCCATTACACCCAGACATTAGAAAGTACACTGCTTTCATCCACAAAGGGAAAGTTTTTCAATTTTCAAAATGTGCGTTTGGGTTATCTATGAGCAGCGGTGGACTTCTAAGAGCTTTGTACAATAACTTTGGTGATAGCATAAAGAATTAGTTACACAATATGTGGATGATTTTTTTTTGTACAGTGAAAATGCAGTCACACCTAAACCACATGGACTATGCTCAAAAAAACTAGAAGAAAGCAACATGACAATAAACTTAGAAAAATCTGAATTTTTATAAAAGAAGCAAAACTCCTGGGACAAATAATAACACAGAGGGCATTAAACCAGACCCACGTGTTAAGGCGACTGAAAACATTCCACCACCTAAAAATTTGAAACAGTTAAGATTTATTGGTATCTTGCAATATGAGTCAAAATTTTTAGTAAAGTATGCCAAGGAATTGGCACCACTGAGAAATCTGCTAAGAAAAGATGTTAAATGAATGTGAATCGCAGAACATCAAACAACCTTCCAAAACATCAAAGAACTTTTCCAAAATGCCATTCTCTTAAAACACCCAATCTAGAATTACCATTCCATATATACACTATGCAAGCATACACTCATTAGGCTGTGTACTAACTCAGGTAGACAAATCAGGAGAAAACCATTTCATAGCTACAGCACTGAGATTCCTTAACAAGATAGAAGCAAACTCATGCATTACCAAATTGGAGATAACTGCTATACATTTTGTCTTACAAAAGTTTAGACAGTACATATACAATTAAAAAATCATAGTACACACAGACCATGCAAGTCTATCCTTTATACAAAAATGCAAGCTGACAAACTCATAAATTTCATGCTGTAACTGGTTTCTGGTATCTGCTGCGTCATATTAACTATCTTAAATAGCCAACGTTTCGATCTCTTGTTGAGGCCGTCCTCAGGGCTGCACTGCACCACATGCTGTGAGTTGTCACCCCTTTATCCCAAAAGGACCTGGAATTTGACACTTCCTATTCCTATTGGCTATTTAAAGTAGTTAAAGTTGGCTATTTAAGATTAAGATAGTTAATATGATGGTGCAGATACCAGAAACCAGTTATATCAAAGATGCTGGCCACGGAAGCTTAAGAGAACATATTATAGACCTCTATGGGGAGGTAATCTTCAGAAGGATCAGAGACTTTTGTGACTTGAGAAGTTGGTTATTTAAGATAGTTATTATGATGCGACAGATACCAGAAACCAGTTATATCAAAGACGCTGGGCGCGGAAGCCTAAGAGATCATAAATTTCATGTTACATCCATAAGATTACATTACATGACATTGAACCCATTCCTGGGAAAGAAAACATATTCAGAGATCTGTTATCCAGATTAAAATCTGAAAGACACATACCAGATACAATAAACAATCCACACCATAAAATCAAGCTAATGAACTTCAACTTGAAAGAAAACAATGCCACTCTAAAAGACTTATAGAACGTTGCCACATTGCAACAGGAAGAATTACCAGAGCTAAGCTTGTTATAGAACGCAGCACCAGAAATAAAACCTAGAATCAATGCAAAAATAGGGAAATTCAAAGGAATATTATTCAAGTTACATGGAGAAGATATACAGAAATGGAAAGTAATTGTTCCAAATTCCATACAAAACAAGATAATCTTAGCATTCCACCACACACTAGCACATTCATGAAGTGAGAAAACAGCTCTAGCAATAGGTGAAATTCTGTACATAAAAAGATTAGGGAAAAGTAAGCAAACTAATTTCAACTTGTAAGCTATGCTTAAAAGCAAAACCTTTGAACACAAAATTCGACATAATCCCCAATCAATCATAAGAGACAGTAAGAATGCTTTAGTAACAATAAGCCAGCATGAATAAAGTAAATACATATTTGTCATGCTAGATGTTTTTACAAAATTTGTAAAAATATACCCAGTAAAAGATATAAAAAGCAGAACTTGCATGAATAAAATAATAAAGGACTATATACCTGAATATGGAAAAATGCAAGCCCTTCTATCAGACAATGCGACTATTCATACAAATTGTTCAGATATGCATGTAGGAGTTAAACATCGAATTATATTACTCTTCAGCATATTATCCACAAGGAAATCCAATAGAGAGAATCATCCGTGACCGTACAATTTTCATCAGGATTTTATGCCACAAGGATCACAACTCCTGGGTCATCAAAGTAATTACATCGAGGAAATAATAAATAATTCCATGAATCCTATGACAAAATTTGCACCTGTTGAACTTATGTTAGGTCATAGATATACCCACAGAATGTCAACACAGAGGGAAATGTCTGAAAAAGAAAAATACCAGTTAGCTTTCAGAAGAAACCAGGATAAGAGTGAAAAGATACAAAAACTTATGGTCACCACCAATAGGGGATAAAGTATTGATAAGAAAACACAGCATCTCCAAAGCCTTGACAAAAAGGAATAGTAAAATGGAATTATTATACACTGGACCATTAATCACATAACAATTAGGCGAGCACACTTATAAATTACACAAGCATCACAAACATAAATTAAACCATTTAAAGAAATGACTGCAACCACAACAACATGAAAATAAAAATGCAAAACTCTAGATTTTTACATGTATTTACAAAGATAATATTCAAACTACTAAACAAATAAAGCATGCAAATAAATAAAAATACTTAGCCTGCATTAGGAAAAGGGATAAGCAGAATATAATTTTTATTAAAATTTGAATAGGACTTCTGGAAAGAAAACAGAAATGAACTAAAACTTATAATAATTTAGTATCGTCAAGCAAAACAAAAATCTAAGAGCTGAAAATGGGAACAAAGTGTATAACATAACTTGAAAATTTTCATAAACACAAGAAATGTTGGTAAAACCAGGTTATTGCAGAATTACGGTAACGAAATGAAATTGCATAGGAGCTCAGTGTTTAAGAGAAAAGAGATTAAACAGAATTAAGATTTCACATTCACTATCGAAGAAAAGGAAGGGAAAATAATCCAAGTAACAAAAGTTATGCAATGAAAAATGTATTTATGTTTTTGACATAATAAGGTATAAGATTAATATGAGAAATAAGAAGCTATGACGATAAGAAAAAATAAAATATAAGAATTCTACATGAAATAAAGAGAGAAATGAGGGATTTGACAAAGAAAAAGAAATAATGCTACAATAAATAATGCAGAAAAAAGAAAAGTAATATTCTCCCGAAAAAAATAAAGTTGAGTTTTATTTATGGACGCTCTTTAATTACTATGGTCCTTAGCGTCCCATTCTATATTGGGCGTGAAACACCGGAAATTTTGCTCAGAGGCCTCTCTATCAGGCTTGAGGTTCTTTTACATGCCGAAGATTAATACCACAACAAAATAAACAAGAGTTATTGAAGAAAAAGAAGCAATAAACAATGTGGGAAAGATGAAAAAGAAGAACAAAATAGCACTTAGACTGAAAAAGATCAAAGCTGAAGGTATTTGCAAAATGTAGAAGCTTGGGAAAGAAACGAATCAACTGTACTATCAACGAAAATACATGCAAAGAGAAGAAAGAAAGCAAAGATGAAAAGAAATGCTAATAATTCCTGGGAATAACTATTTCAGGCTAAATATGATAAACTTTATTAAAGAATTACCCATACCTGCAAGGCAAAGAAAGTAAATAAAGACAATACAAAAGCATACTAACATAACCTCACAATTACATAAGAAATTTCAAGATATACTGATTCATGATTGCTGACAATGCACTGGTACCAATACAAAACAAAACAAGAAAGCAAACATAAGAAACACTCACGTGAGTAAATAAAAATTTCAAAGATGATGTGAATTTTATTGTATGATCAAAAGGAACTATTCCTTTAATTAAAATTCAATAATTCTATGAATACAAATAATGAAATGTAAAGACGAATTTTAATTAAAGAAATAGAGGCAATTAGACAGATATTGAGGGGTTAAATAATTTAAAACCAAAGAAAATTGCTTGTAAAGTAAAGATGGAAAGGTAATATTTCAAGATGGAGTGATTCTTGAGAAGTAGTTGAATATTATTAATTATTTTATAACTTATGTTAAAACGTTAATTCAGCAAAAAATTGTAAGAGTTATTTGTTTATTAAGAAAAATATTTTTATATAGTTAGGATAGTTAAAAATGTCAGGAATGTCAAATTCAAAGAAAAATGTTAACCATCTGAGGAATCCATAGCCAACATTAATATAAACCATGGTTATGGAAAATTTTGTACTGGTTAAAAAACCGCCTATAGAAATCCTTCACAATACTTATTGACTGAGTTGCCATGGCAATGGCAGAAAGACTATATATAGACCTGCCATAGATAGGGGAGACACTGGTGGCATCTCTCTGTTATAAGCTGTATCTCCTCACGAGTTATATTCATGACCACGGACAGTGATTTATTCATACAAATTCAGAAAGACCATCAGCAGTGAATAACATCATAAAACTTTGTGAAATAGTACAAAATGTATTATTAGTGTTGAAAAACTGATTATTTTTTAGTTATTCCAAAGAATAAGAATAAATTCAGAAAGTTTTCGGAGCATGCACTTACATTTAAGATTTCCTTTCCTGTACTGCAACCCAAAATAAGAAAGTAGAGATCTCATAGCTCAGGCATTTCAGAATCCACCACGCAGTACAAGATTTGACACAGAGATAGTAGATGCACACTTTGGGATCATGGAGATATATCGAGGCTTCAAGAGAACTTTGAGTCGGGTAAGTATCCTAAGTTAAAATGTGCTGTCAGCATCAAACCAAAAACACTGCATCACGCTGAATAATCTGTGCAAGCAGGAAGGGGAGGTAGACTGATAAGTGTTTGATCATGGTACGGGCCTAACTTCACCACAGAGAGGTCCACACTCTGTTGACGATGGCCACTGGGACACACATACCATCACACCCAACAATGTCCAGGAAGGAAAACAGTGAATGATGCAAAGGTGAAAACAGTGCAGAAGCGGCATTCTGCGTGTGTCCTCCGAGCTCACCATGAGGCACCTGAAGTGGGCAGATCCAGTGTCAGCAAGTACCTGTGCAAAATAGGGAAGAAGTCGGCAGATGGCATGACCCAGGGATAGCTCAGGAAAAACACAAAACAGATTAGTAAAACGTAGCAGAAATAAAGGAATATGGGAATCAAAGATGGGAGGGGGCATGCAGGGAACAAAGTAGGGTACGATCAATAGCAAGGGGGTTGGCCCAACAAAGACAAAATAAATACAAATATATAACACATAAGAAACAATGAAACAACCAAGTTGGTACTGTTTAAAATCTACTGGAAAATTGGGGGAGGGGGCCTAGAGCTGAATACAAAAACAAAACAAAAAAAATTTGCCTTGTAAAAAAGTGAGAGAAGAAAAACATGAAAGAGGAACACAAATTGTGAAGAGAAGAGTCGATCATGCTCTCTAAATAACCTAAAACAACTGTAGCACAGAAATGGTTGCTGAGTCATAAGTTGCATAACAAGATACAAAGCAATGTGTTTTCACGTAGGTAGCATAAAATTATAGTTTACGGTTGTGCAAACAAATTATAACAAACATAAAAAAGATGGAGCTAGCATACAGAGCGTGAATTATAATGCCAGAACATAAATGAATAATAAGAGATGGTATCGCAAATTATTACAAATCCATAAGTTGACTTCCATTAACAATAAAACATGCTTGAACATGAACTGAACATACATACCTTTGTAATACTGCACATAGAAAAAAAATTATTTAGTAAAACAGGGCTATCACGGTCCAAAGTCTTGAGGAATTCCATGCAATACGAAGAAACGAGGCACACAACAAACCAGGCAAGAAAACAAAGTAAAGACGGACCATGGCAACAACATTAGAAATGAGGTAGGGAAGTCTGCAAAGATGGAGAATGCAAACCTAAGCTGGATTAACCTATATTAAAACTAGGATTACATGTGCAGAAATAAAATACAAGGGCGGGGGACAAAATTCACTAAATAAAAACGTACAGGATGTGCCCAAGCACACAAAAAAAATTAATGGACCCACAAGTTAATGTAGCACACCCTTATGACCGGGAAAAAACAAGAGCACCCTAAAGACATGGGTGGAAGGGTGGGAATTAAACCATAACCCTAATAGAAGGAAGTAGGGAATGGTGCCTCCAATAATTGTGACAGTACCAACCCAGCACTCCAACAACTGTGGCGTAAGGCTGACGATGTCATTTGCGCCCTCATCAGTCATCGCGCAAAGGATGAGAGAATGTAGCCCAGAATGGCCTCAAAAGGAGAAAAGAAAGGTTATGGTAACTGGAAGGGTGGTAAAAGGGGATGACATCAATACAAATGTAATTTCTGTTCCCAATCTTTCTAACCTTTAATTTATATAATATAACCTGAACTACATTTCAAAAAGTAAGAATGAGACAACTGGTACAATTACCTGTGTGGCAGAGGGGGTCCAGTTGTCCATCATTGTCGGACCTAGCGCCTACATCAATGTTGCAAATTAACACTAAATAAATTTGAGCAACTGACCAGCAAAGAATCCTGCTAGGCACATGATTGGTCGGGAAACCACCGTCAAAAACTCCTAAGTGTAAATACCCGACAAAATGCTGATTAGTACCTAGCCTGACGTAAGTGTATGTCAGTTGAAATTACATAACTCACACACGTGTTGGACATCTTTTACCTAAACCGTGTGTCACCTAATCTCTGCTTACTTCAACATCTGGGAAATGATAAACAAGAAAGCTAAAACCAATTTCCTGAAGTTACTGAAAGTTTGTCCCGAATTTCTCAAATTTATCAAAATCTGCTAAAATAAAATTATAACCGTCACATTAATATTGTTTTTGCAATCTTTGTTGCAAGTGTTGTCTGTTTGTGTGGGGTTTTATTTTTAGAGGAAGAAAATCTGAGTAGAAGAAAACCAACAAATTTAATTGTTTGGTTTAGGCAAGTATGCCGAAATCATATTAAAATGTAACCACAAGTTGTTCATGCTATTACAGTATACAGTAATACGTAATTTGCAAGGTTTAATAACATATGCATGTTATATAAATTAAGTCCATAGCACGATTCAAAGCTTAATTTAACATTTTAGGTGCATCCAGGTTAAAGGTGTTCAGCAATTATAGTAATCAGTAAATGTAGTGGAGAAGGAAGTTGGAGACCAAACCTTTGCATGGAAGAAAGGAATATTGCAAGGCAGTATACATGACATGGTAATGATTCATCATACAAGTAGAAGACCGAAATAGTGCATGTTTTATAAATAGGTTGTTGGCGATTTCTCTTGTTATATATTTAGTGACGCAAGCTAAAACGTTGCCCATCCTGATATGCGACATCAGCCATCTTTGTTTTTTAGTAACCTGAATTAGGCTGCGTCCCCTTAATAGTATATACAATCTAGCAGACAAGAAAGTCATCCTGTCAATGACAGGTTAAGTTTTAATATTACCAAGAATAGAATTCAGAATCAGAGGTAAGTTATAGCACTGTTATATTAATTGACATTTAGTATAACAGTTTTAGTAGATTGCATTTCACAGACCTTTATTAACTTATTTTATCAATGCCCCATATGACCTTAGATGTTATAGGCAGCATATACTGGAGAACAAACAATAAGAGAAAACCGTCATGGCAATATTTATGTTGTACATATATGATCATTAATAACATTCCGGAGACAAGTTTTTCCATATAAAATGTTATCCTTTCTGGGTGACTCTTGGAAAAAACAACTAACAAGAATAGTTTCTGATAAGATCAATTCAGACATATAAGCATAAATAAAACTGAAATGGAATTTAACTGTTAAAATTGTCAGTTTCCGTAATTTTATATGTTGGTGACAATTTAAAAGCGAGTCCAAGGATTTCTGTGAGTTGTTTTCTTTTGTTACTTTAAGAAAATCCTTGTAAAATGTTAATGCTTGAAATCGATCCTCTTACTTTCGGAACATTTTCAATCAACAGTAACTGAAGTTTTCATTGTAACTGATTTATAGTTATAGTTCTCAAACTTCTATGAAACATTACTGAGCAAAAATTGGGCATCCAGGTATATTGCATAATGTCACATGGCTTCATTATAGGAAACACATTGAATGTTACGAAAATATATTAAAAATTACCACTCTTTTATTTGTCTGTAAATATGTGATTTTAAACATCCTGTATGATTTTCTATAAAATATGGATAAGCTTGTAACAGTGATGTTAATTTGAAATTACTTAGAAAATCTGAGTCAGAGTTGAAACACTTAACATCACTTACATGATTTTCATCATGATCAGTTTCGAGAGCTAATTGCTCCCATTCTCGAAGTGGCTGACTAGTTCCTCGTGGTGATGTCTGGTGTGAGTTTGTGTGTGGTGGCATCTGGGGTGCAGTGATTAATTTCCATAGTGGGTTTGGTGGTGGTAATTCAAAATCCATTACACAGTTTTGTGATTAATAACTTTTCCCAAGAATCCAACTCTGCTGTGTATTTTGTCGGTTTTAGGAGTGTTATATTTGATGTGAAGTTGGGATTTGTCATCCACAAGTGATATGCAACTGCAGATTTGTCTATCTGTTTGTATTTTATGTATCTCATATGCTCTTTTAATCTGTCTGTATATTTCTTTTTGTTTTACCTATGTAGATTTGGCCATATTCTGAGCAATTAATTTGATGCATTCTTGCTTTTTTTTCTGAGGTATTTGGTCCTTTGATTTGTTGCAGAATAATTTCTCTAGGCTGAATCTGTTTTGTGGAGCTAGGCAGATGTGGTTTTTGAAGATGTTGTGGAATTTGTAGTGAGTCCTTGGGTGGAAAGTGAACTTCTTGAAAATAATTTTGCTTTTTGTTGGGTGAGCTTTGTGGTGTCCTTAATGTGTTTCTGTTTTTTTGAAATATGCTATTTTTTAATTGATGATTTGTTTGGTGAAGCCAATGTTTATAGTAGTGTTAACTATGTGTTTGTATTCCTGTCTGTATTCTACTTCTGTTAATGGTATGTAAACCAATCTATGAGTCAAACTGTTTAGGGCTGCATGTTTGTGTTGTATGGGAGGAATCCGCTCTCGAAACCGGTCATAAGTGATGTTAAGTGTTTCAGCTCCAACTCAAATGTTCTAGATAAATCCTGTATGATGTCAATAAGGGATAAGATTCTACAATAGGAAATCCCCATACAAAATAGGACAGCTGGGAATTCTAATCCTACAACATTACTCTTTAGTAGTATAAAGCTTTGATGCTATTTGCAGCTGTAAACTAATGAACTTCTATTTTATAATAATAATCTTTGTGATGTATACTCTAAGGAAAACTACACATGTGTAAGTGCTGGCAACTATAAATACATAACCAAACCATACTGTTAATGATTATTTACTCACCTTTTCCTTCAAAAGGCATGATATGTTGGACATCAAGAAAGATATCCTTTCCATAATATTGGATATGTAATCTATCTCCTATGCAAAGTAGCCTCCCTTGGTATTTTCGGTATACAACGTTTAAAAATTCTGAAGCGGGATGAGATTTCTCAACCATGTCAAGCAAAATTTCTTCTGCAGGCAAAGGCACTACAGCTAGCCTTTTTACTATCACATTATGATTGTCTGAGGACTTCCAAAGCAGTTCAATGGCTGAAACAAAATCAAATAAGTGCTTTGTTGTTGATTTAAAAGAATGAGTAATTTCAAAACTTTTTTATTACTCCCTTAATTCTATAATGTCTTAATACTTAAAGAGAGTGATAATCAAAATGTAATTAGCATAATAAATAAATTGTGTTTATGAAAATAAATACATATTTATTTGGTGATTTGTATGTATATATATATATATATATATATATATATATATATATATATAAGTATACTTATTTCATTTGGAAATAAAATAAAATGAAATTTATAAAATCCACAAGATTTTCATCTGACCATACAATCAGTTTTAACTTAAATTAGTTATATAAGATATTTTTACCTTCTCTACTAGGGGAAGTATTGCATTCCACCCAAAAATTTGATACTGAGATTTCACCGGAAATATATGTTCTGAGGCCCCCTGAATAAAAACAAACACTTTTAGAAAAAGGTTTTTGTGCGCGTGCGCGTGCGTGCGCGTGTGTGTGTGTGTGTGTGCGTGCGTGTGTGTATAGCATAACTCAAAAACGAAAAGTTGGATAAATACCAAATTGGTATTTAGGTTCAGTATCTTTCAAAGATGTGACAAGAAGATTTTCAAGAAAATCTCCCATCCCAGACTACACTTTACATGAACATTTTTAGAAAATTTTGATTTTCTCAAAAATGGCTCCAACTATTTTGATTAAAATATCATATATTTAAGACATTTCATGGCAAATAAAATGTATATCTTGAATTTTCTGGGAATGCCCCCAAAAGTTCTCTTCTTTCCGAATGACTACTGCATAACTGGTAAACCTAAGAGACAGACAAAATTTTTCTACATAATAAACGTGGAGCTCATTAAAACACACAATTTATGCCATATACTTTTTTTTTCTTTTTTTTTGTGGAGTGAACCATTTCTGAGGTATTCCTTGTTATTTGTTTGAATTTTCCAACACATACTTTTTCTCAGATGGGAATTCGTTGTTCATATTTTATATGTCCTGGACATGCAAAGAGAAGGGAATGCTCCACATAGCAACCAGCTCTTAAAAGATTTGACTATAGCTTAAAGCCTACGGTATTCCCCTTGTACCTACAAGAAAATTGGAACAAGATAGTTTCTGCAAATGTTTATCTTGATTAACATGAAATAGATGGAGAATAAGCATTTGTAAAAATAGTTTGTACAAGAGTAGAGAAAGTCATGTGAGTGTAACACATCAGATTTTTATACTTTCCTATTACCTAGAGGCTTAACTCAGATTGATGCAATGGCTACTGCAAAATCTGATTGCTGCATTGAAAAGCCCAATAGTGGCCTAGGGAGGAACTGAAGCTTCTTTGGTGATGATAGATGGCATTGCCATCTACTTATCTCAAATGTGTTTTAATATTCATAGTTATTGCTATCTGGATATCTTGGCTTGTGTAGATTGTTTGTTAGATTGTTTTATCAAACAAACCTTTTGAATAATTTTATTGTGCAAGCTATTTGTGCATATAATCAGCAGCAATCTATATTTAATTGTACATATTATATATTAGATAAGTTTTGACATGGCCGATTTGTTGAAGAGGAAGTGAGCTGCAATCAATTGTGGAGCATCTGGAAAGAATCAAAAAAGTCAGATTGTTCCGTTTCCCAAAAGGAAACTTAGAGCAAAAATATTATCAATTAGTGAATGAATAAAGGAAGCATCCATGAGTATAATTCTAAGGCACTATATGTTAGAATTTTGATGCACTATCCATATATTTTGTTTTGTCCATGTAATGCTGTTACTTTATTATTGCAAAAACAGAATGGGATATTCAGCTTTATGCTTTACTAAGTTTTCTTTTCAAGTTCCTGAGCGTTTGTTAGAAGCATAGGCAACTTATTAAGTAAATTATAGCTTGTCTCAACCTTATAAAACAATATGGAGGTAAATGGAGTACCTCTGTCTCTAAGGCATATATGTTGCCATTACCTTCATCCTTTTCTACTCTTGCATTGTTGCCAAGTTGCTAATAACATGGTGTAAATATTCAGTTGTTATAATTTTCGGCTTTGAACACATTATCCTCTGCAGAATATTTTTCTCCATCAGATTATATCATTTTTAGAGCATTTATAGGTTCGGTGGGGCCAAACTTCTAAATAAAATGTGTTTTTTAGCAAAAGTCTGATATTTGCTGTTTCTATGCTTATGATGCAATAACCAATGAACTAAAGGGTGGAATACAACAATTCTTTTTTCTTTCTTTCTTTCTTAAACTAAAACACTGGTACCTGCCTAGTTTAAATTCTCTATCTTTAATAGGATGAGCATTATAATTTATTAAATTAAATATTTTGGAAAATTCTGTACCTATGCAGTAGAAAGATCAGACAGTGAGAAACTTTTTTATTATTGGGTTTAAACAGGAAACAAGCAAGAGAAAATGTTGAGGAGACTTAGAGACAGTTTTTGAAAGAAGCTAGAATCCTGTAACTTCTTGCATTCATTACGTATGACAAACATAAGTCATTCATCTATTCAGCAACAGGTAGAAGGAAGGTAGAAAGCAGTAAAGTTAACATCAGTTGTAAGGAAGTGTGTATGTTTATAGCTTGTGGAACATCATGAAGTGTTATGTAGGTTATTTAACATTTTATGTTAATTGTTATACTTGTAGAGGGAAAAGCTAAGAAGATACCAACTGTTTGTAAATTGAGAAGAAACACAAAATAATAATGAAGATGTTAGATTAAACATCTTATACACAGCTTACTGCTATATTTCATTATGTTATTATAAATCTGTTGATTTCCTTCCTAATCAGCTGACTTCAGTCCTCCCTTATCACCCAGATGTTTATGTTTACATTCCCAGCACTTATCAGTTTTGTTCTATGGGTAAGGTCTGTCTTCTTGTGAGGTATTTATGTTTACATTTACAGCTATCATAGATCAATTTCAGTTGAGCTGAAAACTTGTATTAACACACACGTTCATCTTCTATATGTGTAGTGCTAAAATAAAAGTTCAAGTATGAACTCTACATCAGGATTAGGCAGTAGACAGTGTCTACAAAATCCTCAGAAGTTTTGTTACATTTGTGGGTGTTACATATTGATGGGAAGGCACGTAAAACAGAATCACAAACAAAGAAACTATATTACTCAAATTTCAAATGGAAAGTTAGTGATCAGGATAAATCGTTCGCACCTCTATTGCATGTAACAGTTGTATTCAGGGATTCGGTTATTGGTATGAAGGAAAATGGAAGGCAATGCCGTTTGCCAAACCAATGATAAGCGAGAGCAGCAGCAGCAGCAGCAGAAGTAGTAGTAGTAGTAAAATAAGACAGGAATTAAATATCCAAATCTGTACTCAGCTACATGGCCTATTGTCATCCTCCATAGTGTGGTGCTTACATGCTAGCCTCTAGTTCCCAAGGTTGTGGGTTAAAACCCAGCAGAGGGGATGGATCTTTTCAGGCATAAAAATCCTTAGCATGGCTTCCTTCGGAAGGGAAGTAAAGCCGGTGGTCCCATGTTATAGATTTGCAGCACGTAAAAGAGCCTCAAGCCTGATAAAGAGGCCTCTGAGCAAAGTTACCAGTCTTTCACACCCAATATAGAATGGAATGCTAAGAACCACAGCAGTTAAAAAGTGCCCATAAATAAAACTCAATTTAATTAATATGGTCTATCCTCATGGACCTGAACTTCCCATACCTACAGCACAGTCCTCAATTTTAGTGAATCTTAAAGCAGCTCTGTAACTTCCGACAATGAGTTGGTTTCTGATCCAGAAGAATTTGACAATTCACAACTGTTTAATCAATTTGAGTTAAATGATTTAGTGAGGGATTTAGGCCTCACAAAACAAAAAAGTGAATTATTGGGCTCAAGACTAAAGCAGAAGAATTTTATTACCACCTGGGTTACTTTTTTATGGTATAGGAGTCACAAAATGCAGTTCCACAAGTACTACACAGAAGAAGATCAACTTGTGTTTTGTGTGGATGTGTGTGATCTTATTCAACAGTTGGCAGGGAAGCATAGGAGTGAAGTACCTGGCATCTTTTCATTGATTCTTCCAAACGAAGTCTTAAGGCAGTGTTACTTAATAATGGTAACAAAGTAGCTTAATACCACTTGCACATTCTACAAACCAAGAGAATCTGATGAAACTCTGAAGCATGTTCTTGAGAAAATTAAGTACTGCGACCATGAGTGGCAAATATATGGTGACTTGAAGGTCACTGGTCTGTTACTAGGACAACAGGAGAATACACAAAATTCCCTTGTTTTCTTTGCAAATGGGATAGCAGGGCGAGGGACGAGCATTGGAAAACTGACCAATGGCCTGAGAGGCAACAACTGGAACCTAGATCAAAAAATGTTACTAATATGCCTCTTGTTGACTGTCAAAAAATTCTACTCTCCCCATTACACATAATGGCATGATGAAACAATTTGTGAAAGCACTTGACAGAAGTAGCCCTTGTTTCCAGCACTCATGCACAAAGTTTCCATCATTGACACAGGCTAAAATCAGAGAGGGAGTATTTGATGGACCACAGATAAGGAAGATGTTAATTTTACCAGCACTATGAATGAAATTGAAAAAGATGCGATGAACAAATTCAGAGAGGTTGTTAAATTCCTGGGCAATGTGAAAGACCCTCAATACAAAGAAATTCTCAGAAATATGCTGGAAAATTTCAGACTGCTCGGCTGTAATGTGAGTCTGAAGCTTCATTTCCTCAAGTCACATCCTGACTACTACTCATCAAATTTAGGAGCTGTCAGTGAAGATCAAGGTGAAAGGTTTCACCAGGACTTGAAAGATCAACAATGTTTTCAGGGACATTGGGATGTACATATGATGGCCGATTATTGCTGGTGTCTTGCACGCAACAAACCTACCAGAGAACACTCGAGAAAATCACATACACAGAAGTTCCATGGGAAAAGAAAAAGGGGCACACAAGATAACTAACATACATTCTCAAATTCAGGTACACTTTCATATTATTATCATTCTTTATTTTGTTTAAAAGTTGTATATGAGAGTGTAATATTTTTGCAAATTTTACAATTATATTTTAATTGAACATTGTCATATTGCCAAAATGAGATGTGCTACGGAAAAATGGAATACATTTTTCAATTCTGCATACCAAAATCAGTAAAAAGTCACCTATTTTTAATCATACCACAGAAAAAATGTTTTCACTTGTAACCTAGTGTTATTCAAGTAAAATGAGAATAAGCCAGTAAAAGAAACAGCTAAGGCTACTGGGTGTTCAAAAATGGTATTGTAAGTTAAAAAAGAAATGAATGAAAGGATCTTTTAAGGACACCAACAAAAAGGTGGGGGAAACTAAAAAATGCTATTATCGCTCCACTCTTAGTACCAAATTTGATGTAAACACATGATGCCATTAACTAGTCCACATATGTGAGAAACCAAAGCACACTAGTACCTTAAATATATGCAATTATCTGTCAATTTTCAACAAATATTTTAATCACACATCAAATTTTTGGTAAATATTAAATAGTATATAATACAAATAGTAAAACTAAGGAAGGCTGTAGTAGCTTGCATTTAACTGTGTTCAGTGTTGCTTACCCCTTCTGCATTCATACAATAATGACTATGTTAGCATCGAAGAGTCAGTAGGATGATAAACACAGCTGCTTCTACAAGTGTTGTTAATTCGGTGAGTGACAATAAAGGCGAAATAGTGAAGCATTTTAAAACTCTGCCATGAAGGCAGTGAGAAACGAATTGTGTTTTGTTTTTAACAAATTAATGAAAGAGAATCCAACTGTCATCTCGGATAACATTGTTAAGCTGCAGATTGTACAGGTGTATCCGAGTGGAGCATTGCATGTGGACCTTTGTGAATAACAAGGAAGAAAACAGACATACGCTAGAATCAGATAACTTTACCAAATGTGCTATTCATAGGAAAGTGCCTGTCCTTTTCTTTAATAATGAACAGCCAATGTTAGACAAAGTTTTAAATTTTGTCAACAAGATCCTATGTTGCCTTCTTTTAAGCAATTCACCTTTCATAAATTGCTGCTAGAAATTGGGTTTAGGTATGTGAAGAGAAATAAAGAGGATATAATTATTAACAAAGACAATATTTGTGACAGAAACTCAAATATTACACCTCTGGCAATAATGATGCAGCTACAAATGTGTTTTATTTTAATTATCCTGTATTTAATTTCAACTCAGCTTTCATTTCGGCATTTATTATTATTATTTGAATAGTACACCATTTTTTGCATTATAAACATTAGACATGAGTTCTCGCAGCTGATACAAACACGAGGTTAACGCAGAGGGATACAAAATGTTTAGTTTATATCAAGTCTGGTTCAAAGGCTGGGTTGGCTTTAGGTTAATGCATTATGATGGAATAAAACAAAGCAGAATGTGGCACATTGTTCATCCTTTGTTGTCTGAAAACATTCCACCCACGTTAGATGTAATTACGTCAAAGTAAACAGTGATGAAATCCTACCAACTTTAAGCTTTTATCATTTTATATCAACATATTTATTTGATAATTTATATTTTTAAACCTGTAAAATCGTATTTTTAAGTACTAAAAACACAAAGAGGAGAGATGAAAACTAAATGTCTTACAATAGTCTTAAACAGCAGTGCAGATATTTCACTTTTTGGTGATGTTCTTGTTTCTACTTGCATACATATCAGAAAAATACATATAGGTGGGCTTGCAATTACGACTGATTCATGTCATTCACCTACTACAGTTGGTCCTCTCTATCCTCTAATTCTCAAATTCTACATAATTTAAATTTTAGTGCTTTGAATGCCTAAATGAAAATGGCACATTTCTGTTGAGCACAGTGGTAGCTTGTGGTTGAGCATACCTGTGTAAAACTCTGCTCATCTTATATCTTTTGGAAACTATTAACCACTGTTATCCCAATATCTGCAATGTTAACACGATTATGTTTTGTATGCAGAAAGATTTTGTTTTGCTGTGCTCATCTTCACCTCAGACAAAATCATTGAACTGAATTTGTATCTTTAATTCTACCATCATTGCAAAACTACCAGGTATTGTCTGTTCAGGGTCTTTTAAGGCAGTGGAGAGGGAAAGGTAAAAACCACTGGCATGCGGCCAGGTCAGCTTCGTGTGGCTGTACTTTGTTCTAGCTACTGTGCTGACCACGCTGATTCCTTATCTCTCCCTTCCACTGGCTCAAAAGACTCTGAACAGACAATAACAGTATTAGTATGGTATATTTATGTATGCTCTCAGCTATCTTTGGGCTTATTTCATTCTCTATTGGAAACTAAACTGTGGACACACTTAAATACAAGTGATCCCAAAATAGTGGTAGAGGTGGTGGTGGTGGCGGCGGCGGCGGTGCTAGTTCTTATCCACTGATCATTTCCATTTCATAGAAATTCTCCTAACCTCCTTAACTGAGTATTATCAATAATTAATTCATTATTACACTTGTATATAGTATTCCTAATCCATTTTTCTCTCCTTTACATTCTTGGCAATCCATTTGTTAGATAACAGATAATTTAGTTTTTTGGAATGCTATTTTTATTATCTGGTATCCATCAAATGGATTGTCAAGATGCATTGGAAAAAGCAAAAGTAGTTTGGAGGTCAGGGGGAAAAAGCATTTGAGGAACGTCAAATTCAAGTCTGCTGTAGCAATTATTTTTGGTCATTAAATCACAACATAAAACAGGAAATAAAACTAGTGAAACATGTAAAGAAGGCATACAACTAAGTAGTTAGGAGAACATCTTTATCATCAAGAATCAAGAGAAGGTAATGAATTTCAAAATCCCTCACTGTTGATGATGTCATCCGAATAACCAGAAGAACAGAGTGAAGAAGGACCAAACCATCCATGGGAACACCAGTTGATCGCAAAACTGCTAATGGGGAAGATGTTCTCAGAAACTAGTCTTAATGAATAGACATAAAAGCAGAAAAAATGTTTCAAAAAGTTGTGGAGTCATTCCAACACAATTTACAATGTAGCTCTCCACTGTAGACAATACATTTTTGTTATTTTATATATGTTAATAGTTATTTGTTAAAATACTATCAATCCTGTTAGGTAAACTTTTGAGGAACTGATTAATTTTTATTAGCAATTATTTTATACTCAGTTTGTTAAAATAATACCAATCATGTGAAATGCAATTTCAGGAAACTTAATAATTTCAGATTAAAACTATATTATAATCAGTACTGCTTTTACAATTTAATTTTTTCCTCTACTGAGTTTAGAAACAGTATTCTTCCTTTTCATGATAAACACTTTCTTTTAAACAGTCATTAAAGATACAAAATTAAAAAAGTGCTAATTTATTTAATGGCTTAATTTGTTTTAAGTGTAGTTTGATATTCTTACCCTGTTTGCGGATTAATACAGAAACTAAACTGTGCTCTACTGTTGGCCAGGCTTTCATTATAGTAGAAATGCCACATAATGTTACAATAACAGGGTCTCCTATTGCGATATCACATAACTGAAGCGCTGACTTTGATAGCAGAACCAAATTATCCTGTTCATGTTTTGGAATTTTACTGAACACATCTGTAAGAAAGCAAAGTCCAGTGAATGCTCTTATCTTTGGAATTAATATTAGCTCAGATATGGTAGCAATCCTTTACACCCAACCCCTGTAAAAGCTACAAAATAGGGCATGAAAAATGCATTGAGATGTTATTCTATTCACATAGGAAAGAATACAGCCACTGTTGGCAGGGCTGGAACATAAAAAATAGCTGGCCAGCTTTGCTCTGTTGTTGCACAAGAAAATTAGACTATACTGAAGCATGCCAATTACCAATGGCTTCAATGTTCTGAAACAAAAATCAATTTATTAATTGTTGCTCAGGAAAACATGATCCTGCAGTTAATGAGGTGAATGAAACCTTCTTCAACAAGATTAGGCCATCAGGCCTATTCCAACTTAAAGAATTGGTCTTACCATCTTAGAAACGGTCTACTTCTTTTTCTGTAACCTGGGGCTCATAATAGAATTATATTAACTTATATCCTGTCAGTGATCTGAGGAATTTCATTTCCGAGATTTCAATTCTTCTTCTGTTCTGCTTACTAAAGGTCCAGTGATGAAACCTATAAGCGTTAATGTTTAATCACTCTAATTTCACTTTATATATATAAATACTACTGGAACATATTTAAGAACTGTTGTCACCATAATCAGCCAAGACTCATTGTCTTGCCTTCTCCTAATAAGCCATTTAAAAGCCACAGGAGAAAGCGCGACAGTGAGTCTAAGCTGACGGTGCAGAAAGTCTCTGAAACAAAACATGTTTCAGTAACTTTCATTTAGAAATGAAACTAGAGGAATTAAAAATTAAATTTGTATGTCTCATACATCAGTGAGTACTGAAACAGCATATTTAATAAGATGTAATGACACAAGGTACGTAAACAACAGCAAATAAATTTATAAAATTTATACATACTGTTGAATTTGTTTCGTGAACAAATTGAAAAGTTGATATACTGTGTGAAACAATACACTGAGGCTCTTTCTTTTTAAAGCCAGAAATGCATGTGATCAAATAATAAATTGTAAAGCTAAGCCCAGAGACAAGCAACATTATGGCACATTCTGCACTAGAGAGAAGAGGTGAAAGTAAATAACCAATAGACTAGACAGGTAAGATTATGTGGCGAAAATTCAGGGAGGTGCTAGATAACATCTCCCAGCTCAACTGAGACCCAAGAACATTAAAAAAAAAAAAAAAAACACTGCTATTTCTAGTATCAAGTTAATGAGATGGTAAATTTATGCACTTCACAACAATTAAGAGATAAGCAAAATTTCTGAAATGAAGTTGGAGGAACAGTAAGAGAGAAGTGCAAAAGTTGGATTAAATAAAATAAGTCTGATTATATTACAGAATATTTTATTTATGTTGGGGAATACAACAACAAATATCACAAAATTCTGAAACATGAAGATAAACACACACGTAATCTTCCATATGCACATTTGTTAAGTTAATTGATCTGAGCTTACCTTCTCCAGTGTCTTCCAAAACACCAAACAAAATCCTTTCTTTAATGTAACCATGTTTCCATGCATCTGAAGATGGGGGACACGAGCCTTCTGAGTGTACAGCCAAATCCCTTTGAGAAACAATCACATTACAGACTTCACAAAGATACCAAGAGGCTAAGGATTTCCTTCCTTTAGGTGACATTCTGAAAATGTATTAACATTATTTTATGATTATCAGTGGCTCATTCTAACAACACTTTTTTTAAATTAAAGATGCCTCTGCTTTCTTTAAAATGTTTATGTACTCTTTTGGTAAATTTTTATATTTATTTACAAACAAACAAAAAAAGCAGAACTGAACTTCCTTTTGTGTTTGCCTCTGATGACAAATTTAATTCATTAGTTCAAACTTTCCTATGCTGTAATTTAAAAATCATGCATTTTAGACAAATGAGATATTTAAGTATTGTGGTTTACGAAATGAGGAAGTGGGGTGGGTAATGCTTGCAGTGGCAGCAATGGCAGTGATGACAACAAACCCATTGGTTCAAACTATTAAATGGAAACAAGGTAGGGTAGAAAAAATGAATGGAAATAGGTAAAAATATAAATCTTTTGGAATTAATAGGCAAAGCCTTTGTTTTATTTGTATTTTTACTTTCCCTACTATGTATAGTAAGTAGGGGAAGTATTGTATTCCACCCAAAAATTTGATACTGAGATTTCACCAGAAATATATGTTTTGAGACCCCTGAAACCAAAAAAAGCATTTTTGGAAACATGTCCACGTGTGTGTGGCTGTGTGTCTGTGAACAGCATAACTCAAAAACGAACAGTCGGATGAACACCAAACTTGGTATTTAGGTTCAGTATCTTCCAGAGATGCGACACGAAGGTTTTCAAGAAAATCCCCCATCCCAGATTACCCTTTACATGGAACATTTTTCGAAAATTTTAATTTTCTCAAAAATGGCTCTATCAATTTTGATTAAAATATCATATGTTTAAGATATTTTCATGACAAATAAAATGTATATCTTGAATTTTCTGGGATTGTCTCCAAAAGTATTCTTCATTCTGAACGACTTTTGCATAACTGGTAAACCATAAGAGATAGACAAAATTTTACTACACAAAAAATGTAGATCACATTAAAATACACAATTTATGTCATATACATTTTTTTTTTTTTGTTGAGTGAACCATTTTCGAGATATTGCTTGCTATTCCCTTAAATTTTTCAATACTTATTTTCTCAAATTGGAATTCATTATTCATTTTTTTGTCTTGGATATGCAAAGAGTATTAATCTGTGGCAAAGAGAATGGAGCTGCGCATAGCAACCAATCTATTAAGAGATATGTCTATGCTTAAAGGCTACTATTCTTATATTGCCGTTGCAAATATAAAACAAGGGGAACATAGTACGCCTTAAGCTATAGTCAAATACTTTTAGAACTGGTCAATATGTGTGAAATGTAATTCTCTTTGCATGTCAAAAGATCGCTTCTGCAAATGTTTATCTCGATTAATATTAAATAGATGGAGAATAAGATTTTGTAAAAATAGTTTGTACAAGAGTAGAAAAAGTCATGTGAGTGTAACATATCAGATTTTTTTGTTAAGACTGTAATTTTAAAGTGCTTTCTAACTAAGCTTCTCTTTGTGACCCCATAATCCATTAGCCCTCCTTATGCATTGCATAATGTACACAAGAAGCATGTTTTTAAAGCAAGTACTGATCATTTTTAAAAAAATAACAGAACATTATTTTCCAAATATTTTATAATCATTCATTACCTTACACCACATCTCTACATAGTCACTGCCATCATTCAGACACTTGTCATAACAAGAAACAAGTTTTTGTATGCCTTCATCAAAGAATGATACTGCCTGTGATGAAAGCCAAGTCTGTATTTCTTGTTTCACATCATTGCCATTGAAATGTTTTCCACCAAAGAATTTCTTCCAATGGAGAAACAGATGAACATTGCTTGGTGCTAAATCCGGACTGTAGGGAAGGTGGTCAAATTGTTACCAATCAAGTTATGCAATCAGATCTTGAGTTTGTTTGGCTGTATGTGTGGCCAGGCATTCTCCTAATTTCATTTATTATTTCCCCATAAACCTCACACATTTGGCAATGAATGTTTGCTGGCGTAACATTTCTTGCATTCAAAAAACAAATCACTGATCTGACTTCACAGTCAATGGGTCATTTGACTATTTTGAACATTTCAAAATGCTCTAACAACAGGTAAACACAAAGTGACAATCGCTCACAGCTGCATCTGGCTTCCTTATGAATGGAGGAAGTGATCACACATGCTCAAAATTGCGGCTGCAGCAGCAAAATATTAAAACAGTACTTTAAAAAAAACGCCTCATATGCAAGGATAAATTTTATTCCTAACCATTATGGACCAAAACAAGTACACTGTATTCTTCTTGTGTAGATTGTATTGATACACAGAATCATCCAAATGTGGCACCTAAAAGCTATGGACAAATAGTTGTTCCCCAAAAACTATCTTTTTTTTTTTCAAAATGTTTCAATAATCTAGTATTAATCTCAAAGTTAGAATAATTTATAATTTAGTAATAATTACTCTAACTTGTGATTATTTCAAGAGGGAGTTTATGTTACAAACATTACTGTTAAAAACATACTGAATCAAAAACTAAAGCAAAAGTTAAATACTTAAAATTTCAGTCAACTAATGATATTACAGAGCTACAGTTGCATTGCAATCATAAGGCACAGATGGTGAAACTTCCCTACCAAATGAGTACAAGGAATACCTAAACTTAGATGCCATATCCAATTTAGTCATTGTTGATGTGCCTTCTCTGGAATATCTAAATGACTTTACAGTTCTCTGGTATGTCCCTGTCAAAGGCATAGAACATGAACAAGTGCTTTCCTTAAGCAAGATTACTTAAATAGTGACTTGACTATCATAGTGATGGAGTCAGGTATACTTAAATAGTGCAAACTATTCTAATGTGATGGATGTTCATCATGATGACTCAAATTATGTTCCAAGTGATATCAGTAAGGATAAAACTACTTTGGATCCATCACTCATATCCTGGAGAACGGATAGTGAACAATAATCAGAAGAGGAGAGAGCAGGGATTAACCTGTGATGAATTAAGCTGTTTCAATTAAGAATTGGAATTGGAATTAAAATTCCAACTTAAGAATTAAGCTGTGAAGAGAAAATACATGGCTCTAGGAGAGGGAGAGAGGGAGAGAGAGAGAGAGAGGGAGAATTTGACAAAGTGAAACTACACATCCAGTATGACAAGCTCTGTAATAAAATGCAACCTTTAAGAGAAGATATTTCCAAATATTTCTGGAAGATATGTTATAAGTAGGAAAAATTGTTTATAAAAATTGTTTGTAGGTGTAGAGCAGGAATGTTGTTTTCATCGGGAGTTCTTAAAACATCTTATGTTTGAAGGAATTGTCCATTCTCAGTTAGTGGCTAACAAAAGTAATATTAAATAAAACTGAACAAGAAGCCAATGAACACAAGATGAAAGATGTAGAAAGAAGTAGGAAAATATTAGGATTGTTTTCTAAAGACATGTAACAACCCTTTCAACAACTTCGGACTGAATGTAATGTATGAAATAATACTCAAAGAGCCAAGTTGCTCAACGTTTGTCTCATAAGATAAAGGAAAGCCCTAGAAAAAGCTTATTCAAGTGAATTACCTATCCCAAATGAAATTTGAAATCAGGCCTCAGACCGGAACACACTACCCACACATCAAGGAAGTAGGCACATCATAATTATTTGCATCTGTTCCTGCAAGCTGAATCTCATTACTATTAGAAAATCTAGTTCCAAAGGATAAACTGGAACACTCAGATATCAAAGAATGCAGAATGATACATTTGCAATGTCAGAAAAGTAAAACCTTATACACTGTGCAAGGTAACCTATGATGCTTTTAAACTGTGAAAGAGCACTTTGCTTTAAGCGGTTTTCCTTAATAAACTTTTGCCATAAAGCTTTCCGTTCTTGAGATAATTACTATTTTATTTTGCATACTGCACAATATTGCAACACAGAATATTCAACAGACCATTTATTTTACATTCAACTGGTTAACTTTTAATTCTTCAGCTTCTGCTGCTATGGCAACGGACAAATAAATACTTCCAGTATGCAAATAGACAGAAAATTACATATGATTGTAATGTAACTTAAATATCATATGGAATATGAACTGAGGAAGCATTTCAATATTATGCAAATTATTAATAGGAACACTTATTTATAAAGGCAAATAAAAACTTGAGAAAACCAAGTTACGAGATTATGCTTCTTTTCTTTGTCAACTATAAAACTCTGTGTCATTAAAGCAAGACAAGAACAGAAAATCAATAAGAATTACTTTTTAATGTTTAGAGAAATTGTTCAAAATCTGCACCCCTCGCCAACACACATGCTTCACAAGGTTTTCTCTAATTCTGCTGCACTCTACGAAGTACGTCCAGGTTCTTTTTTATTTCTTCCACTACTCGAAGTGTTCTTTCTTGCAATGTTTCCACATCAGACATTTCTGTAATGTCTATGCAAGTTTTCATTTTGTCTCAAAGAAAAAACTTGATTGATTTAGATCTGGTGATCTTGGTAGCGATCTTATTAGTCCATTCCGTATCCAGCGTTCTACATAGGTGTTGCATAGATGGGCACACAGGCTCTACTTATGTGTGAAGGTGCACCATCATATAATAGGTACATATCATTTCTTACTGCCAGGGGAACATCCTCAAGCAGAACTGGTAAAGTTTCTTGAAAAAACCGGAGATAGATAGCTCCTGTCAAAACCTGAGGAAGAATCCACAGACCGGTTAATGTGTTTCCTATGATTCCTGTCCAAACATTTAGAGAAGATCTGTGCTGAAAGCTGTCTTGTCTTATGTGTTTGGATTGTCATAAGCCCAGGTGTCTGCATTAATGTAATTAGCTACTCCATTTCTGGTAAACATTGCTTCATTCAATGCAAGAATTTTAAAGGAAAAGTCCCCTCCTTGTTGAAGAAACCATTCGGAAAATGCTACCCTAGGCACATAATATGCTTTAGAGATATACTGGACATGCTCAGTATGATAAGGGCATAGCAATTCTTCTTTTAATGTTCTCAAAACAGTCCAATGGGATATGCCGATAGTGCAAGCTCTACCACGGCTGCTGCTTCCAGGATCTTCTTCCACCAAGTGAAGAATTTCTTCTTTTTGTGCAACATTTCTTTGACCAACTCCTTCAACATGAGGAGATAGGTTTCCTGTATCTAGAACTCTATGAAAGATGAAAATAAAAGTCCTATGATGTGGTGTTCATCTATTTGGAAATCTTTCTCGATAAATTCTTACTGCAGCTGCCGCATTACACTGTGTTTCACTGTAAATGAGAAGCATTTAAGATGTTGTGCATTAGTAAAGTGAGTCATTTTGTAACTGATAATTATCCACTGTTTCGAAAACAAGTCATAAGTGCAATAAACAACAGCTGAAGTGCGTTTCTTTATAAACAAACAGCTGAAGTGCATTTCCTTCAATTTACAGGGTTGTCATGTTGTGTAGTCTCACAGCTAACAATGCAGATTCAATTGAGACAAATTTTGAAAATTTATAATATTAAGAATGCAAATTATTTCAATTCCAAATGAATTTAAACATACAAAAAATATTTCTCTTCCAATCTCCTCTAAGAGATATTTGAAAAAGTACTTTAAAATAGAGTTAACATTAAGCAATTTTTGCTTTTTGATGCGGTAATTTGTATCACAAATTACTTAAATGTAAATAATGATTGTAATATGAATATGCATTTTTATGTGACATTGATTTCAGATGTTTATTAATTGTAATTATTATTGGGAAATAAGTTTATAAGGCTTTACTGAAACTGTCAATAATAGCGCAATAATGCAGCGAGGGGGTGAGCTGTTTATCATTATTGGGAACGAGGAAGTTACGTAATGTTTGGCGCGTTTTCGGTAGAAACTTCTGGAATGTTTTAAAATAGAGAGTTGAGGGTTGTTACACTACATCACTATGATATTCTTACTTGAACGCATTTCGGGAGACGGCTTGTTCCCATCGTCAGCATTTTCTCTCAACTGATTTTTGCCGGTCATCGTCTGAGGGATGAATGGAATGTGTTCTCCCTAAAGCAATATGTATTCGTGGTTTTCATTGGATATTAAAATAGACGCTAATGTTGGCGCGTTTTATTAGCCAATAGCAGTTCATTTATAATCTTTAGGCATATCGGGGAGTGGGAGTATAAATAGAAGCCAAGTTAGAGGTAAAGTCAGTCAGTCCTTCAGTTCGCCGAAAGCATTCATACACTACACGTCGTCTTCAGTCAGTCAGTTCGTCGAAAGTATTAGTTCGTCATATGTCAGCTATAGATTTACAAGTTACAAAAATCTAAAGTATTATAAAGTTAATAATACACAAAGTTGAAGTACGTGAGTTAAAAGTGATAAGTAAGAAGTTATTATAACAGTTTCAGTTTGGCGAGTATCTAGATCAATATGTAAAAGTGATAGTGAACGTGTTCGACAATAAAAATTATAAAACAAATTTCTTCATCAGTGTAATTTTTGGATAAAAGATTCCTTTCCGTTTCACAACCTGTATTGAGACACATGTTCGACCCAAGCCAACAGGATAATAGCTAGCCGGAGGACATTTAAAATGAATTATTTCAAAAACTGATACTAGGGAACGCAAATTGCTAACGCCAGATGGAGCTACAAACCAAACAAATGAATGACGTCACAAGATGGCTTCAACACTGATGTAAACAAACATTTGCAAGTACATCGCAAAATTGGCTCCCATACGTGGGGCAGTTAAAGTTATGAAACCAAACAAAACAAAAGCAGCACAATATAAGATCTCCAAGTTCTAATAACTTACGCTACAAATATTACGTAACCAAGAATTTGCTCTCGCATTTTTTCTCGAAACTACTTTAAAAACAGCAAAATTGCAATAAGATTTTGTTCTATTCATTACAGAGAGAGTTTAGAGTTTCCGTTCAAGGATGATCATAGGTCCCCTTCTACCCTGTATACTTAGGTATATGAGGTTAATGCACACATCTCTGAGCAGTTTGCTGCAATATGAGCATAAAGGATGGAAGTTAACAAACAAGTTCAAACTTCATCGCATGGCATGGCAGCGCTATCATGCATAGAAGACAAAATGTTGGGCACACCACAACAGCACACTCAGTGTGAAATACGTCTTATGAGACATGTCGGTTCTTGGTTCCCCAAATAAAGCAGTTATGCTAGTTGACTCCACCACTCACATGAAATGTAGGTTTGTCCGTGAACATCCATCAATTTAACAATTGATCATCCGCTTCCTGTCTCTCACACATCATGATAGTAAACTTGAAATGAGCTTTGTAATTACACTGCATCAAAACTTGCTTTTGCTGAATACGGTATGAAAAAATCTTAAGGTACTGTAACAATCCTCTGACATGTTGTGTATGCGTATTCTGCTCTGCTGATAAATGGCGGAGTGACTTCCATGGACTCTGAGTCATGACTTGCTGAACATCTTCCACTGTTTTTATCACGCATTCTTCTGCCTGTGCGAGGCAGTTTAGACCATTCGCCAAAAACATGTACCAGCCAACAATGTCTCAATGTGATGGGCCATACTGACAGTTGTAATGACATCTGAAAGCTCACTGGGTTCATGTTACACTTGAAAATTTTGCATAGCATATGACACACTGAGCGTGCTGTTGTGGCATGATCACCATTTTTCCTCCTTTTCATGATAGCGCTGTATTGGCACATGGATGAAGTCTGATACATCACTCATTGTTAACTTCCATCCTTTCTACTTATATTACAGCAAACTGTTCAGGGATGTATGCATTAACCTCTTATATATAACGTTTTACTTTTCTGAAATTTCAAACGGATTACCCTATTTATTCATCGAACACTGGAAATACTACAATGAAAATAAATTAGAATCAACGATTCTGGTTCAAAATCTATGATGATCCAAGTGAAATGGATATTTCTATACATAAAACTAAATTGAAATTAATGTAATCTTGTACTTATTACAAGACAAAGAATATGCTCTTGGAAATTTAGCTAGCAGCTATAAGCAAATAAAGATAACAATCGCAACTATGGTAGAATTCTATACTTAGATTTTCTGCGACAGTCCCAGAATTTCTTTGATGTTACACCCTGCATCCCTAAAACCTTTTTCAGGGCACCGGGTGTTCTAGATTAAATAAATCATTAAGACAAATACTTCCATTAACATTGTCTTTATTAGATTAGGGAACGTAATTTTAAAATATTCATTGTACCAATGATGTCCATTCAGCAGCTTCTTCTCAACAACACAGGGGCCAAGCATCAAACTTGTTTGTTTGGCTTTGTTCATTAGGTTCACAGTAAGCATGAACACATTATAAATTATCACCAAATACATGTAATTAAATACACACCCATCAACACTTTTTCCCCCCTATGCATTAAGTAAAACAATAGAAATTGAGAATAAGTTATAACCACCATCTACATCTACAGCACATACTTCTAATTTATCACCTTTACCTGTTACGTGATATCAAAATATTCCTCCAGATTATTGGGAGGTGTATAAGAATGACTAATTTTTTTTTTATTTATGTTTCTTAGGATTGCCTAAAAAAGGTTTAAAAAGCATGGAAGTTGATTATAAACTTTTATTGTGAAATAGTAACATCCTTTTTGGAATAGTTTTAAATGATTTACTGGTCTGTGCATGCCTAGTATTATGATCATGTACCACAGCAAAGTTTGTTGTAAAGCCAACATAATTATTTACAAGATAGCTAAAGAGTGAATATGCATACTCTAAAGCAAGGTTGAGAATGTTAAAATGTTTAAACAATGCTCTACATGAATGACGATGCCCAACACCACAAATGATTCACATAGTTCTATTTTGTAGTACAAACACTTTGCTTACTTTCACTCCCTCTTGAGATAATCTTTTGGAGTACACAGTAAGAAAGTATTGCTCAAGAAGATTACTGAAGTTTCTTAACATAAAACATGTTGAGCTAAGTTTCAGCAGTACAATTACAATGTGTTTTCTCCAGGTAAGATCTTCATCTATGTGAAGCCCAAGAGTGGTGTAGTGTTACCATGGTAGCCTCTAGTACCCAAGGTTGCGGGTTTAAACCTGGCGGAGGGCAATGGATTTTTTTGGGCATAAAAATCCTTTGCATGGCTTCCTTCTTCGGAAGGGAAGTAAAGCCAATAGTCCCAGTCGTAGACTTATAGCACGTAAAAGAACCTTAAGCTGATAAAGAGGCCTCTGAGCAAAATTACCAGTCTTTCACGCCCAACATAGAATGGGACGCTAAAGACCACAGCAGTTAAAAAGCCTCCATAAATAAATTTAGAAAAAAATTCAATTTGAAGCCCAAGAAATTTTGTATGAGGAATTTCAGTAATGGTGCAATTGTCATACCTAATAGTTAAATTCACTTACCTGTTTATTCATAGTTCTGAACAGCATAAAATGAGTTTAATCGTAGTTTAATGATACTTTATTTGCATCAAATTAAGCATTGAGCTGCTTTATTTACTGTCTGTCCATTGCTCAATGATTTTTCCAGCTATATAACATTCTTATTTGTACACTACAATTTTCTAAGAAAATACTCTAATATTTGTTAGAAGACATAGTTTATTTAATATTTTTTTCCATACATGTTGAATAATATAACAAATACTGTATTAGGAATTAACTAAATATTAACTTATGAACCTACAAACAAAATTAAATCAAATTGTAAAAGAAACATGACCATGTTTGTACAACTTTTCTATTCGTACGTTAGAAGTAATAGTTTAACAACAAAAACACCACTGATAATCTAATACTTTGTTGACCCTTGGCTTTAACAACCGCTTCACACCTTCTCTTCATAGAAATAACCAAGTTTTTGCATTCTTCTGGGCTGATTTTATTCCATTCTTCTTCCACAACACGTTTAAGCTCTTGTTTAGAGTTTACACTACTTTTACGGACTCATTTCTTCAGAATTGTTCACAGATGCTCGACTGGATTCAAGTCTGGACTCTGAAGATGTGTTTGTAGTAGTTTGGGTACATTGCATATCAACTAATCTGTGTTCAGTCTTGCCTTCTGTTTACTATCATTATCCTGCTGAAATCTATAACCAGGTGACATGCCAATTTATGGGCACTCTGCTTTACATTGTTCTTTAAGATGTCAAAATACACATCTTTGGCCATAGTGCCATCAATAAATTGTACATCACCAACACCATTAGATGACATGCAGGTCCAGAACTTAATGGAACGGCCACCATGTTTAACTATGGGAAGAGTGTTTCTGGAGTTATTGTCTGAATTTGCTTTTCTCCAGACCATTTATACCATCTGACCCAAGAGGTTTATCTTAGTCTCATCTGACCATATCACGCTGTTACAAAAGTTCTGATCCTTATGAACGTGATCTTTAGCAAATGTAACTCATTTCTTCCTGTTTGCTGCACTTACATAAGGCATCTTCCTTGATGTTCAGCCATGGTATCCATGCTTCCGTAGGACACAAACAGTTTGAACAGACATCTTCTTTCCAGACATATATTTTACTGATGGTCGTAATTGAGGAACACTTAATTTTGGATTTTATCAGATTCGGCTTACAATGAAACGCTCCTCTCGTGTATTTAGCCTACTTTCTTTAGAGTTTCTTGGTAAATTCTTTGTAGAATCTTGTTCCTTAAATGTTTTGATTATGTACTGAATGGTAGAATGCGGTTTATTTACTGTTTGTCCTATTTTTCTGAGAAAATGCCCTCTAAGTGCCAAGTTTATAATTACTTGCTGCAGATCAGAACTAAGCTCCTTTTGCTTACCCATTTTGATTGCTACTGACAAAACATATACAACTGCAGTAGCCTAAGCGGCCTTTAAACATGTGCATGTTGAAGCTGTTTACGATGCATTCTTAACAACTGTACAAATAAGAAAGTTGTATAAAATTGGGGGCTACTTCTTTAACAATGCTGTTTCATGCAACAGGTAGGTTTTGAAATGTTTTTTTTTTCATTGGAATTTGTTTGAATTAGATTCATCAGGCACATATAAATGACTCACAGAAAAACATAAGTTTTTAAGCTAGTAGAGAATGACTTTTTATTTAAAACCTGATGTGTACGAATAAAAATGTTACATACTGTATCGATTGTATCATCTGTAACAAGCAATGTTTTGACTCATAGTTTAAATAATGTGACAAGTCATTAATATAAAAACAATGCGAATGTATTAGAGAAATATTTCGCTATTACACCAGTAGTGTCAAATTCCTCTGTCGTTATTTATCGTAATTTTATTGCCTTGGGAAGCTTCATGCAACAAAAGCCTTCGTTGTTTAATATAAAGAATAAACAACTTATATGAACGGCTCAAGAAAATATTCCTCTTTGTGGACACTGGGTGATAAAATGAATAAATGCGAAGTGTGTAATCCAGTTAAGAAAGGTTTTACACATTTCGTTACAGTAAAATGGCCAAAATGTTGGAACGCTTTCGTGTGCGTGTATTTCGTACGCCGATTCTTTTGTTTTTGTTAACTATGTTGTGCGTTTGTAATTTTTGAAAAGCAATCAGGCAGAATAAAAGATTACATGGTTCCAATTATAAATAATATGAGCATGCAATGTTGTTGAATGTTAATTTACATCTAAACCCACATTGTTAGCTTATTACATAATGGCTTAGGCACCACTTATATTCAACTTAACTACAAAATTCATAGCTACTCACGTAAGTAGCAGCTGTAAAAATATAGGTAATGCTAAAACTGTCAGAGCCACCAGGAAATTCAAATTTCAAACTTTAAGAGCTCTATGTATATTAATTAAATATGCTTTGATCTTTAAGGTTATAAAATGTTTTCCCTTCATTCATTTGTTACTTTACTACTAGCGCTTGCAGATAGCTCCCCGAAGTTGCCCGACGAAGTTTGAGTGAATGCCGAAAATGAACGAAAGGGAACGATCTTCCAGCAAGGGGGAAGGTAGTCCATTCCGGCACATTTTGCTCCCATTGGCTGTGGTCAAATACGTAACGTGGAACATTGGCGCGCGCATTTCGACTGGCAATTGAAAGTGAATACATAAAGCTATGCGTTTCAAAGCATGAATTTGTACATACATAGTACAAATCGGTTGAAGTTCAGTACCTTCCAAAGATGCAACACAAAGATTTTCAAGAAAATTCCCCACCCAAAATAACCATTATACTCCTCCCCATTCCTGACATGTCTTTTGTGATATTGTCATCTTGCTACAGTGCCAGTCTCTACAGACATAGCAGGTTTGATATTGGACTTTAAATACTTAAGCTACCATGTAAATACTATTGCTGGATAGAAAGTAGTAGGAATACCGGTAGCATACAGTGATTGTATAATTGTTAGTCAATGGGATAGATGGATATGTTGCATCCCAGTTTTATATGTTATGTGTTATGTATATGCAAACTCCACCATCTTCTAAATGTTTTCTTATACAGGGTGAAAGGTATTGCTTGAACTGTAATAAAATGGCTAATAGACACAGGCACAAGGAACATCACTATGTTTCATTTTTTTAGGTTTAATGACAAAAATTGTATTGGACATATTTTCACTACTCATTATATAGAATCCATGATTAACGTACAGTTCAAGCAGTACCTTCCACCCTGTATACTGTCTTCCCAAATAATACCCATGCAGTAATAATGAGAATTTCTCGTTTCAAGTGATGTCTTTCTCAAACATGTCTTCAAGGTAATAGAAATTACATGGGAAATTGAAATTTAAGCATAACATAAGTATAAAGTTATAATTTCGAGCTTATTCAAAGTGAATTAATGATCATTATAGTATCAACCTCATGTAAGCAATTTATTGCAGGGCAGATTGCATGTGATGGTGATTAACACTTATTTGCTATTGTTGTCCTACTGTAATGCGTGTCGAGAAGTTTACTGTTGAAATGGTGATGGTTTACAAATTTTTCTCTCTTAGATAATGGGTGATATAAATAAAAACAAGCAAAAGCTTGTGAGCTGTAGCTCCAAGCAAGTTGAGAAACCAGCATCAGGTCGTGGTTTGGTATAAATAAAAATTTCCCCTCTTCGTTGAGCTATTGCTATCACCTACCAAGCTTTTGCTCAGTGACCTTCACCACGACACATCATCTGAGTAAACAAACACGCCCATTCTTCTGTCAGGAGGCGATTTAATCTTTGCGGCAGTTAAATATTCATATACTCATTCATGTTAATCATACTTTCATTTATTAAACCTAATAGAGGTGCAAACTTTAAATAACACAATTATAATTAAAGATTTCGCAAATGTCACTGCCTTCATTATGTAGAAGACTATGGTTATGTATCTATGAGTTGGATACAGCATTTTATGCAATCTTTGCAAAGTATATTATAGGAAATAAATCAAGAAATAATTTGGCATCCATAGCTGGCATAAGTGAGATGTTAGCTTCTCCTCCTGCATTTCATTTGTTATTACCTGGCATTTTGAACAGATAAACAAGACTGCCACTTACATTCCCTTCCTGGGAGAGAAGTGGTCAGGTATTGCGGATTGTGATGTAGCCTATTATCAGAACAGCATGGTAGATAATGTAAATTCAGATCTTAATTATTGTATATTTAATCTTGTATATAGGTGCTTGCATGTTCGTTGCTCAGAGAAAAGAATATCTCTAAATACTTTCATCTTCTCTATAAACCACAACTTGGAATGCAGGTATTAGGGCATTGCTATAGGAAATGTGTCATTACTCTTATTGGCATGCATGCCATAATGAGCCAATTATGCATGGTATTGAATACAGACATTGAGATTCACCCAACTTTCAACAGATAACGTTCATCCCCTTTCTAAATCAACCCCTCATTTCCTTATTTGATAGTATTACAAACGTGTCACCAACTGATATATTGAAAGTAGATTATTTGTACTTCTGTTTTTGCAGCTTTATATTGATATCCTCTGCATGTACATAAAATATCACTACGTAATTCCAAGAATTTATAAGATGTTATCATGAATTAAAGATAACTAGATGAAAGAGTTTAATTTGAAAGTTAAATTTAAGTTTGGTTTTAATTGAAATTCTTTAGTTATAATCCGGTTTTGATTTGTACGAACATTCTGCTCTGTGTAAGTGTTTATCTTTATATTGCATTGATTATATTACCGGTCTTCCGGTAATAAGAGCGGCTCGCTATGACCTCACTCACATTCTGTTTAGCATTATAGTACCCAGATGAAAACACGTCAGGATCTTTTCAGCATTGTTAGAAGGTCCTCCTCGTGTTTCATTTGTCTCTGGAAGAAAATGTTGCGCAACCTTTTACATTTTGTCTTTTAAATAACTGTTTATATCAGCACACATCCGAGTCCTTGCGTCTTGAAACAAATTTTAATTTCACTATCACTTGGGTATCACAAGTAGAGTAAGATTGCATTCTACGCAAAAATTCGATACCAAGATTTCATCAGATACACGTTTTGAGGGTGCCTGAATTAAAAAGAAACATCTTTAGCAAATGTGTGTGTGTGAACAGCACGAATAAAAAAAAAACTAGTTCAAACTTAGTATCCTCCAAAATGTGATAAGATTTTCAAGAAAATTCCTCTACCCCAAAACTATCCCTTTTCTCAAAAATGGCTCCAACAATTTTTATTAAAATGCGCTATTGTTTAAGATATTTGCATGGCAAATATAATTAGGTATATCTCGAATTTTCTGGGAATAGTCTGTGGAGCGCTCTTCATTCTGAATGACTTTTATGTAACACTAAACCGTAAGAGATTCTACTACAAGAATCCTACTATGCATCTGTGTCTGAACAGCAAACTCAGAAAGGCAAAGTCGTTAAATAACAAGTTTGGTATTTAAATTCAGCACCTTCCAAACATGCGTCAGGAAGATTTTCAAGAAAGTGCCCCCACCCAAACTACCCTTTACATTGAAACCTTTTTCCAAAAGCTTTATTTTCTCAAATATGACTTAACGATTTTGATTAAACACGACATGTTTAAAATATGTTCATGTCAAATGTATATATTGCATTACCTGGGAATATCCTCTGAAGTCTTCTTCATTCTGAGCAACTTTTGCACAATTGGTAAACCATAAGATAGGCAAATCTGTCTACAAAAAATCTTACTACAAAAAGAAAATTGTTCTGGTTAAGCACACAATTTATGTCAAAGCATTTCTTTTTTACTTTCTTTTTTTAACGTAACCATTCCTGAGATATTCCTTGTTATTGGTTTAAACTTTCAAATACCTACTTATAATTCTCTCAAATGGGGAGTCGGTATTCGATATTTTCTCGTGGTCATGCAAAGAGCATCGAATTTCAAAGCCCTCATATAGCCACGTGCTCTTTAAAAAGCTGACTCACTTTACCTACTGTATCGTATAACAAAATTGTGAATGTAAATTGAACGTTTATCTGGATTAACAAGAAGAAGCTGGAATAATAAGCTCTTGTAAGTATAGTTTGTGGAAGAATGATTAGAGAAAGCCATGTGAATGTAGAATATCAGGATTTTTTTTTTTTTTTCCGCGATCATCTGAAAATAACGGAATTTCAAATCCATCAAATAGCGACCCAGATTTAAAATATTTGACTATCGCTTTAGTTTACTGCATTCTTCGCATCCTTACAATGAAAGTTTATCTCGATTAACAAAAAGTAGATCCAAGAATAAGCTTTTGTAAGAATTGATTGTAAAAGATGATACAGAAAGTCGTGTGAATGCAAGTCGTGTGATTCTTATTTTCCTCTCTGGAACCATCATCATGAACTCCACCGTGGTGTTAAAATGCAGTTGAGCAAGCTGAGGTACCTCAAGAAATAGCAAGCAAACGCTTACTAAAGGCGAGCAGGACTTGTTTTTATTTATACCATATCGCGAGCAATAGCTCAGCGATCAAGGTCAGCAAGCTTTTGCTCGCGAGGAGGTTGAGCAGAAAAGTTTTATTTATACGAAACCGAGCAAATGCTTGGAATTAGTGAGAAATGAGCTAATGCTTGCTTTTATTTATACCACCCAATGCATGATGGGGAGGGGAGCACACCCCCCCAAAGGCTGTTCTTGGCTTTGGGCATATTCCTACTTACTCTGTATACTTCATAATTGTATGATGTGTTCAATTTCCCTGAGCATTGCTTACAGTGGAGCCAAATGAACAAACACAAACAAACATCACTGTATGGGCTCAATTTGTTTTTTTCCCATATGACCTGTCAATAAATTTAAGGTTCTCATGTGCTGTAGGACCTCCACTGTGTTATACCAAATGTTATATATAGAACCTTTCCCAGGAAAAGGAATCAAAGTGTATTTTCTATTCAATAACTGTAAGTTTTATTAACTAGAACTGGTTTTGTGTATGCATAAGTGACTAAGTGCAATTACCTATAAGATCATTCCAATAGATTGTAATAACAGACATTCAAGAGGTTAGAATTTAATGGACATTTTAATTGGGTAGGCCATTCAAATGTATATTAATGTAGCACATTTTCCTTAAAATACCATACAAATGTATTATACAGTATTATTAAATATGAATGTGAATGCAATGTCTCTAAATAATAACAATGTCTCTTTGTGTTTAACCATATCACACCCACCCTTCATAATTGTCAATCACTAACATGTAGTTTAGTGTGCCAGTATCAATTGTTTTTTCATATGTTGACTGCAGAAAGAATGTAACAGCACATGCTGGTTTATAAATTTGGGTGGCTGGATGAGACACTCGTTCATTAGTATTGCTCTCTGTCCTCCATAGTATTTTTAATTTTAATGTCCCTTTTAACTTCACAGGTTTACAGAGATTGGAGACTGGTGGGAGGGGGGATGACAATGATGAAGATGGTGCAATTGATGGAATTATGGTGGGGAAAACCACAGAACATTCATTCTAAGTGCCATTTTATCTACCACAAAATCCCACCTCTAATCCCTAGGATTGAATCCAGGCTTTTTTGTGAGAGGTCATAGTGCTGTCCAATTAGAAGTGTGAATATGAGTCAACATTTAAAACAGAGATAGCATTACTCAATACTATCAAGTAATGAAACCAAGAAGTTGTTTTACAAGGCAGCTCCCACTATGACTTCACAAATGAGGTGTATGTAAATAAAGTAGATACTTAAATGTGGTAATACACAAGTTTTATGTAACTATTTGTGCTTCCAAGGCCAGCGCTTAACCGAGTTACCCAGATTGACAAAAAATTCCCTAATATGTACAGTACATATGGAGAATTTTCTGTTTATGAAATGCTAAGTTATTTTGCAATGAAAAGAGCATTATGTCCTAATTTATTTATTTGGTATAACAGCAGGAAATAGTGTTTGAGCACACTAATACACATCCAAAATCAAACTATGGACCCCAAACTATTATCACTACATCACATTCAAAATTGAAATAGGTATCAGACATAACCTTTGAGCATGAGTTCTCTTGTTCGTTTTACGATATTAGTGTGCAATCCATAAAACTAAACTTTTCGAAATACAATCCCTAATCCGAACACATTTCAACACTAAATAGCACAAACACACATTTTAACACTTTAACATACTAAGTATAGTTTATATTTAAGGTTAGCTTGTTTTCGCTATATATATTTCAATTCTTCATTAAAACCAACTAAACTTTCGATTCATAACCTGTCGGTAATGATGTGTTATAGCGGCTGTCGTTATGTCTTCTACCTTACTAGGTTTTCAGGTCATGTTCCAGTTTTAAACATCCAATGCGCGTTATTTGGTACTCAATATTAAATAAGGTATCACTATAAACTCCTACATTTACACAATTGTTCGTTGATATGGAAATTCTGCTTTATTTTTATATTTTCGGCATTGCTATTTTATCAGCTGACTTCCATCTTAGTTTAGTTTCAAGCCTCAGCAATCAGCATGGCAGAAGTCGCGACATTCGCTTTCGAAGCGTGGTGTTCGTACACCTTCGGGAGAGCTTTCTGCAAGCGCTTGTTTACTTTATACTGCTGTGATAGCCAACTTCTGAGTTACTACACGAATATTGTGTAATGCAATAAGGATGCTATTAATGTATTGTTGAGCTTTGTAATTAGATAATTTTAAATCCAATAAAGTTCTCTGTTAATCTAATCTATCTTTAGGTTCACTCAAATACTATTTGAACTCTAGCCATAGCCTCTTTTACAGTTGTACCAACTTTAAGAATAGGTACTATGTAATTGCAACTTGTCAAAAGTAATTGAATAAGGAGTTGTGAGAATACATTGCTGGCTCTTCGTATAGAAATCACGTGGAAAATTTGTTAAAACGTCAACACACACAGTCTAAAATGACGCTTATGGAATTTTTTGGGTGCGCCTTTTTGGCTTTCGGTCCCCCATTTGCAATGTTTTCTATAACTATCGCCAAAGATCCAATTCGAATAATTATTTTAATAGCTAGTGCCTTCTTTTGGTTATTATCATTTTTAATATCTTCTTTACTCTGGTTTATTGTGGTGCCGCTGAGAAGTGAACTTGCTTTTGGACTAGTATTTTCAGTTCTTTTTCAGGAAATATTTAGATTTCTTATATACAAGCTTCTTCGAAAAGCAGAGAGTGGACTCAAGAAAGTTACTGACAATTCTGAGCAAATAACAAACAATAAGCATATACTGGCATATGTAGCAGGCTTAGGCTTTGGCATAATTAGTGGAGCATTCTCTCTGGTCAATGTTCTTGCAGATGCAGTAGGTAAGTGAAATGCATAAGGTATATTACATCTGTCCACCTTTTGAACAATAAATATTACTTAAAGCCAAAACAAAAGTAATGTTAATTAGCACAGACTTGACAGATTTATCAAAAAGGGCTGCATTAGAAGTGCCCTTCAGCACTTAGTGTTAATAAGTTTTTACCTGCCCTTACAGACCTACCACTCTACAATGCCTGGGTAAGTAAGTGTGAAGCTATCTAAAATCTTGTCTTGCTCATATATGGTGGTGATCCCATGGATTTATTTGTTAGGTGAAAGCTAGTCATAATTATTAATCTTCAGAATGCCATATTATATATATGCCTTGTAGATAAAGCTGCTTTATCTACAAAACAGTTGTGGATATTCTTGTCTGAAACTCAATTTAATGAATAATCATCATATTTGAAGCTTTCCTTCAAAGAAAGATGAAAGTGGTGTAATAATATAAAGTTATCTTGAATCGTGCAGTTTCTGGATTCCACATTCTCCATTAGTCTATTAGTCTGCTAGAGCATTTAAAATAGACATGTTAACTCCCTCCCCCAAAAAAGAGCTTTTGTACCTTAAATGAAAACTTTACTGATTTTAGCAACCTTAGAACTTAACGGTACAGTGAGGATCATAGTTAGAAATTGTTTTAACTGTAATAGAAATACAGATAGTTAAATCCACACTTAACGTAACTAATAGGGCCAATAAATTGCTGTATAAAACCAATAAGAAATGGTGCTAAACGATGACAACTAATATTATCAGGAACCAATAAGAACTTAGGACAGTTATAATAATAATTCCATGCTAAACACTGCTTAATTGTAAGGTGGCTACTAGTAGTGTACAGCCATCATCTTTGGTCGTAGCCAACAGTATTTAATAGATAGTAAACGTGCCATAATCAAAGAAATGCATGGTTATTTTGTATAAAAACTTATAATAATTTATGAAACTTGATAAAGTATATGCCATTTTAAAAGTATTAGTCACCGAGGCATTTCCTTTTACACATCCAATTCAATCCTAATGAAATGCATCCTTCCTTCCCCAAACTCAATGCGTGTCTTCTCCTTCCATACTAACATTGGTCAAGGTAATTAAGGCATGGCCTCATAAATGGCGGAAGATTTGTGGTTCCAAACCCACCAGGACCATCCTCCCTGAATGAGGTTTTCTCCAGGTTTTTCTCAGTCATAGGTGACAAATGCCAGGGAGGTGGGATGACATTTCCTTTCCCAGTTATAATTTAATTCATTAGTGTCTCCGTGTAGAAACTAGCTGAGCCTATGAAATATTTTCAAGGTTTGGGTGTACTCAGGTTGTCAGAGAAGTATGTATAAACAGACATAAACCTAATGATTGTGCTTATTTCAGCAATAGTTGTGTAGTAATTAGAAATCAGAAGCTATATTGCATACCATTGCACATTACCTCTCTTTCCTAATCTGGTGGCCACAACTTCAAGCTTGGTTTCTTTCAGAATTCCTGTATTGCCTCATTTGTTACCCTAAAACCTTCAGTAATCTCCTTCACATCATTTCAAGAGCATGTCTTTTCATTCTCAGAGCCTAGCTTTCACACCCAAATGCAGTTGTCAGATATCTAATAGTATAAATTATTCTGACTTTTGTTCACTATCTTGTTTTATCTGTAACCTTCAACATTGTTAAATTTACATTTTTTGTTTGTAGGTCCTGCAACAATGGGTCTGAAGGATGGTTCCCATTTATTTTTTGTTACATCAGCATCTTTAGCCCTGTGCTTTATTTTGCTTCACACATTCTGGAGTGTAATTTTCTTCTCAGCAATGGACAATCACAACTACATGCACATTGCATGGGTGGTTGGCAGCCACATGGTAGCTTCTGGTCTGACCCTCTTCAACAGATATCAACTATACGTAGCATCTATACTGCCTGACTACTGCATTATGATTATCACAGGTTGCCTTGCTTTCCAAGTGGCTGGTGGTTCATTCAGGTCCTTTAAGGAAAGTCTTAAATGGAGGGTGAATAGACAGGAAGCCATATAAAGTACATGGAAGGTGTTATGTTACAGTCAAAGAACTAAGTGCATCTTGAGCACAAATAGAAGTGCTGAACTAGAGGCTGCCTCTCACAGCTCAGAAATATATTTTGCTTATTAAGGTGTACATGTGAAGCAGAAAATCTGCATTCATTATATACTATAAATAGCACTGCTCATAAATTATACTGTTTTAATTCTTTTGTATAGTTAATTTTTATTGTAATATTAAAATCTGCTTTTATGATGGTGTCCAGGAATTGTAATGGAGCATCATACCAACTTTTTAATTTTATTCTGTAAAATAATGCATACATTTTTGATGTTTTAACTTAATGCAAAGAGGGTGTTTGGTATATTAAGCAGTGTGTTACTAGACTATGTAGATTCAAGAACTGCAGTGAATAAAAATAGGAAAGGTAATTAATTTCTGGTTATCATAGCCATTCCACAGAAGGCAATGCTTGTTTTCAAACCCTTGCAGCCCTTCAGAAAAATAACATTGAACAGAACAGAAACAGAAACTGTTCCGGATCATTACTTCGGATTACACAATTAAAAATTATAAACAATTCTAAGTTCTTTATTTGCTCTACAAGCTGATAAAAATAAGTTGAAAGGAAGATCAGAATAGAAATATATGGAATGGCACATAATATGTAATACCATTTTATCTGTAACAGCATTTTTATGCAGACCTCTTGCTGGACACAATGCCAATGTTGCATGACACAAATGCCATACATTTTAATTCTGTTCCCATGCTTTATGTTTAAAGAAAGCCTCACAAAGAATGAGTTAATGTAGCATTTGGGAGCCTAATTCTACCATCATGGTGATTGTATGGAATTGATGCACTTTTGAATGAAAACCATATGTTTGATGCAGGAAAATTGTTATAGACTAGTTGACTTAAGTGGTATTTGTGGTTGCCTTTTTAAACCATAAGTGAAAATGTAATTAACTTCCCCCCACATTCTTTGTGAAATTATTATACAGTGATTTAGAAGATTTTTAATGTGAAATATCCCTTTTATCCCTTAAAATTGCAAACTCACATAGCCCATGATATGAAAAATTCCAGAAATGAGTATGAAATATCAGCAGAGGTATTTCTGATTTCCTTATCCTGACAGTCTTCCAAGTTTTGGAAATACTGTACAGTCTGTAAGCAGCTTTTGGCAGTGAAACAATTTTCAGGATGGTCAAATAATTTTTATACAATCACAGTAGGTGAAATTTTATATCTTTGTAACTTCTCTTTGGCCATAGAGTTATTTAATAATAAAGCCTATACTGTTTTCATATTATCCAGAAACCTAACATAAATATCAGGGTGTCCACAAAGTCCTGCTACCAAAACAATGACACATGGCTCGTAAACTATTTGAGATAAATATGTGGTTTTTTGCAATGTATTCTACATCTCCCAAAGTTATGTTTGTGTTTACAAGACTTCAATATGTTCTCCATTAGTTGCCCTCAAGATGTCAAGTTGTATTCCACCTCCGTCCATACACGTTGCAGTAGAGCAACATCCATTGTTTATGCAATCGCAACAATCTGTCTACAAAGTGTGTCAATATCTGGAACAGGGGTTTTGACATACCCCCAAAGGAAAAAATCCAAGGGGTGATATCAGGTGAACATGGTGGCCAGGCGATTGGTCCACCACAGCCAATCCATCTCCCAGGGAAATGTCTATTCAAAAGGTCTTTAACATCTGCAGACCAAAGAGGAAGTGCTCCGTCTTGTTGAAACATTATGGTTGGCTGCAGTTCCACACCCAAGGGAGTAAGTACTCATGAAGTATGTCATAGTAAACTGCCCCTGTAACCATCTTCTCAGCAAAGAAAAATGGCCTGATTACTCTGTCGTGCATAAGAGCACACCAAACGTTGACTTTTGGGCTACCACGAACATGTTCACGTGTGTTGTGAGGAGGTTCAGAACCCCACACCCAAACGTTATGGCAGTTAACATGTCCAGGTACAAAGAAAGTGGCTTCATCATAGAAGATCGCCCTCTGCAGGTACTCATCATCTTGTTCAATTACCGTTAGCATGGAGTAGCAAATGCAGCATGCCGAGGGAGGTCAGTTGTTGCAAAGCTTGCAATTTATGGGCCCACACATGTAGCCTCTTATGGAGGACTTAATGAATGGTTGCTTTTGGTACATGAGTTCCCGTGAAGCGCAGTGAAGCAATTTCAATCTCTGCATTGAATTGCACATTGTTGACAATTTCTTGCCTCACACCTGGTCGTCCACTCTGTGGCAAATCCATTACACTAACAGTCTCTAGAAATTTTGCGCCCCATCTTATTATGGATGATTTGGGTGGAGAATCTCTTCATATTACCGGCAGAATTTTCGCTGAACAGTTACTGGCGATTTACAAGGCTTAGTATATCACCATACACATTGGACCTTTTCCTGTTGGATCGTCATTGTTGTTTAAATCACAATATGCAACAAATGTAAACAAAAATTTGAGAGATGTAGAATATGTTACAACAAACCGCATGTCTCTATCAAATAGTTTACGAGCTATGTGTCATTGTTTTGGTAGCAGGACTTTGTGGACACCCTGTACAATGAAAGGGGGCAAAATTGGTGCATATGAAGATACCCCACACTCAGGCCACCAAGTTAAACATTTTGGAAATGACCAATAGTGTGCAGTTCACTGGGAAAAATAATCTTATCAGTTTAATTTCTAATGCTATGCTGGACACAATTATTAAACAGTTATTTAGCATACACTAGTAATGAACTCAGTTACAACATACAGAAAAATTTCTTACATGGGTTATTTTGGCATATGTATGTATGTTGGACTGTTTATCAGAACCAATTTTTTTTTTTTTTTTTTTTTTTTTTTTACTGTTTACATAGTTGCTAAATCATGACCATCTATGTATACTGCTTGAAATGAAATATCTCTATTGTTTTGTCTTACTTTTACTTATAATTTTTATGGGGTAACACTATTTTCTATTAGTATTCTCAAAGAAAGCCTTCTTCACAATTATGTTCTTTTGTGATTCAAACATGTCTGTATTCTGATATCCAGGCCTTGTAAATCCATGTGATCTTTCAAAAATTGAAATCAGAAATGCATAATAGCCCATGTCTATCAGGAAGAACAGCTTTTCTGTGATGAAAGAATTAGCAAAATCTGTTTAATGGTTTCCGAGATTTCACTATAAATGCACACACAAATGTTCTGTCTATATGATATTGGAATAGATGAATGAATCCAACCTAGGAATCTCAATTCCCTGGATTTTAATAGGCTTGTGCATTTTCCCAGGACTTAATTTCTTCCAATTTAAACGAAGCTTATTTTTCTTTTGTTAACATTGCTATGAGGTATTTACTTATTTCATCACAAAGACTGTTTTGAATATCTTATCAAATAACATAAAACAACTATTCCAGGGCAGGTAGCCATCTAATATTAACAAAAAGTAGCAAAGTTGGTATGTAGTAAGGTAAAGCCCTGTCCGCACTGATTAACATTTAACAAAACTTGTCAAGTGCAACATGTTAACAGTTTGCATGTTGGCCAAATTTCGATCACAGAATTGACTTAACATGTTAACCGAAAGAGTTGTGCTTGACACTTTTAACATGTTGGATGTTTTCCACTTTTAATGGAAAACTTGTTAAGTCAATTCGCTCTCTGTGTATGTGATTGGGTGAACTTCGGAAGTTTTAGACTGTAAACATGGCAGCTATTGTGATTCCTTCATGCTATTGTGTTCGGTAGTTCCATGTTGACTTGTTCTGTGCTTATATCTTTGATTTGACTTGCTTCATGTGAAGTTATGGAATAGAACGAAAGAAAAGACACTTTCATTAATAAAATCTTTTGAGGCTATCATTATGGAACATTGTAATATATGTAATAAAAAGGATGGACAAATATATCAAACTATGTGCAATTTATTGTTGTTCCAGAGGCATATAAGAAAAAAAAATAATAACCTCACTTTGCTAGAGAATTGCAAAAAGGCTCAAGTCTGGCAGCTGGAATGGCTGATCTCAAATGTGTGTCCTTTTTGTGAATTATAGGTCAGAAACCTTGCTCAAAACAAAGTTTAAGTCACTTTGACTTGTTCTCAAGAAATTGAAGTCAAACCTGCTCCGAATTTTAAACTCATTCAAAATATTTTCACTCCTGTGTCGATTAACAAGATAGACCCTCATCACCTTCCACTTTTCTTTTTATTACAAACCAGATACAAATAGCAATTGTCAAATCCTAATCACTGGAGTCCATTTTGCTTTTAGTTAAGAGATTTTGTTGTCCCAACAAGTCAACTGGGGTGGATAGAATGTTAAATGTTCACAATTACAACATGTTGAAGGCATTTAACATGTTGAATGGGACATTTCATTAATTGTTGAATGTTAACTGTTGATATGTTGAACAGTGTGGACTCACCTTACATAGATTGTTGTTTCAAAACTGTAACTAGTTATCTGGAATACAAAATTTGAATCTTTATTATCAGAATGGATTAACATTCAGCAAGAGTTTGATTTTCAGTGGAGAGTGTATACACTTAATCTGGGCACTTATAACAAATCTCCACTTCTTTTTTACAAAGAGTAACCTTGGTTTCCTTTACTACTTAAGGCTGGATAATAGACAGCAAATGAATTACTTGCTGTGATCAAACTGGCAATGTAATCACCACTCAATCCACATTCCTGAACTCAATTCTAGTTTCCGGTTTAAACCAGCATACATTTATACTTTCTTAGTGAGAGCAACATTTTTTGGAAATGAACACACTAAAAGTTAAATTATAGTGAAACACCAGTCCATTGACTGCTATAAATTCTGTTGACTTTCTCCTGGACAAAAAAAAAAAAAAAAAGGTAGCATATTAATTTAGATTCATGTATTTGGAAAGTATAATCCATTTATTTCTGGCCTAGAATATGCTTGCCATGTATCAATGAAACTAAAAATATAATTTCACAAATAGAGCTAATTGATCTATTTTTATTTTTATGTAACGCAATTTAATTTTTTATTTATTTATTATTATTTACTTTTCAAATATAGGAACTGTAGTTGAACATAAACATTAGCCTCACTTAATACTTTACTCGGGACATATTTAATTTATTAATTGCCTACATCTTCAACATGTAACACAAGGTTTGTGAACTTTTTCAAACCCAAAGAGAACCAAGTTACAGTTGCAAAGACATCAACAGAAGTCAGATATCTACTTTAACCTCATAGGAGAGGAAGCTTTGCTATTACAAAGTAGCATTTTGTAGGCTTGGTGAATGCAAACAGTAAGTGCCAGTTTAAAACAGTTGATCCTAAGTATGTCTCGAGATGCATTTGCAGCACAAAAATGGAATGCAGGAGAAATGCTATGACTTGCATACATGGAACACGATGTGTCTCAAGATAAGTATGCAACTAGAAAACACACAGTGTCTGTCTATTCTTAAAGTCATCCCATGGAGTTATTCTTTACATCTTTGCTGCATAAATTCTCAAACTTCATTCTCATTCTCATAAACATGCTGCTCCCAAAACCAAAAGTATTTTTGGAATATCCATATATAACAAAATAATGAAAAAGCTTAATAGCGACAGTTGAAAGCAGAACAAATTATTTTAGCTTCTCAGTTCAGTACTTCACATTGCGTTCACATCCTTACTTTTCTGTACACCATCATTAAGTGTGAACAATTATATCATACGTAAAGAAGCTTTACTTCAATTTATTAAAGATCTAAAGTTGTGCCTCATCTCAGAGAGACTAAGTGCACTAGAACACAAAGAACTTATTTGTATTAACCTTTATCACAGTGTAAGATAAGCCACTTATACATTACTTGTATTTTGTCACCTCATGTGGAAGTCTTTCTTGAAACTTTGTAAGCAAGCTCCCAAAATGGAATAAAGTAGTAATGTATTGCCATTAATTTGTTATAAAAATGGATGGAAAATAGTATCTAAAATATTCTGCAGTTAATGGTCGTACAACAATTGTGCATAACTTAACTTTGCAGCTGCTTTCAGCTCAGAGCCACAAATGTTGACATTGCTCCAAAAATGCATTTAGCTTCAAATGAGCTTGTGCAGAATTTCAAAGAAAGTTTCTACGTGACAAACTTATATCAGTTGTATTACTCTTTTTGTAATAAAATCAAGTCATAAAAAATGTGAATTACTGTTTCAAAGCCTGCAGTTTGCTCTCAATTTTGTTAAATACATGTCTCATCTGAAAGGGCATTTAATCAGCTCTGATTCCTCTTTCAGGCCTTTTTGAAAGAGAATGTAATTCCATTGATAAGCAGAAGTTGTGGTTGCTCCTGTATTTTATGAAAAAATAAAAGAATAAGGTTCATTTAACATTAAAAAAAATTACTTTAATGCTTAGAGGAGTAATGTACTTAACCATGATCACATTTTATAATGTATACTGTGAGGCAGTAACTTTTATATTTTCATACAAGTGGTTATAACAGCTCATCTCCATGTATTTGTCATTTCACGTTGTTGAAAAATGGAATCTACTTAATGTAATGCTACAAAAATAAAAGTTCTTACTATACACATTATGTATATATATAAATGCAATTTTTTTTATCTCTCCTCCATTTGAGCTCTGTTAGCTGTTTATAATACTCAGCTCCATAATAGCCTGTTTATAAAGATTTTCTGTATGAGGCTTGTGGTTTTGCAAATGCAAGTAATTTATTTGTGTAAGAAAATTTCTAACAAGCTGTTTTGTAATATGCAACTAATATAGGCATTCAAAAACAAAGATATTAGCCTTTATGCACTAGGTATGCTAATGTACTCACATAATTTCTTTTAAACTGATTCTCAATGCTAGTTGCCAAATTAAAAGCCATACTTTGTTAATTCAGGCTGGGGAAGCTTAATGGTTTTGTTTGCAGCTCTTGCACTGAGGGTTCAACTCCCAGCCATGGGGTGATGGTTTTAAATTGCCCCATATCCATGCCTTCACCTCAGACTTGCTCCCATGAAGTATCCCCAAGGCCCAAAGTGGTTCAGAGTCATGGTAAAAGCTGTAGGTTCCCTTGTACCATTGGAGGTAATGGACACTACCCGCTGGTTACCTCCTGGTAATAAATGAGTCCAGTCATTGCTTGTATAGGTCGAAATTCCCATGAAGTTTATAATACACCATATGCGACATATTAATTGCCAGGAAAATTGACAAAGAACAATGAAATGCACGTATTACTGCCAAACAATATCAGATATCGCATACTTGGGTCTTAGCATTATTACGTCATGCTAAATGAATGAAAACGAATCTCCTTAGTTGAAGGTCTGAGATACGGGGCTGTGTCAAGGAAGCACTAATAGTGGATTTAAGTATTACAGCATGGAAAAGGAAATGATATTGTTACAGGCAACAGTAGAGGTACAAGAAAGGGAATGAAAATGCAGGGAAAAAAACAGAAGTAATTAGCTTGTATCATGTCATTAAAATGTCTTTTTTCTCTATTACATATAGTAAATAGCCAAAGTATTGTATTCCACCCAAGAATTTGAGATTACACTGAAAATACATGTTTTCAGGCTCCCTGAATAATGATAATAATTAAAAAAAAAAAGCATATTTAGAGAAAGGTGTGGGGGGGGGGGGGGGTTGCATGCGTGTGTGGTTTTTTTTTTTTTTAGAGAGAGAGAGAAACAGCATAACTCAAACGAAAAGTTGGATAAATATTAAACTTGGTGTTTACATACAGTACTTCACAAAGACTACGACATGAAGATTTTCAAGAAAATCTTCCCACCCCAGACTACCTTTTACATGGAAGATTTTTCTGAAATATTTGATTTTGTAAACAATGGCTCTTAACAAATTTGATTAAAATACCATATATTAATGATATTTGCATAACAAATAAAATGTATCTTGAATTTTCTGGGAAGTCCATTTCATTGGGAAGAAATTTTGTATAATCTTGTATAACTCATAAACGCTAAGGAATAGATGAAAACATACTACACAAAATATATAGCTCTGTCTCTAAAACACACAATTTATTTCAAATAAGCCATTTCTGAAATAGCTGTTATTAAACATTCAAATTGTTCATTCGCTTAAGTCCTGCCAACATTCAGTTGTTTCTTGTGATTGTGTGGAATTTTAAAGCCAGCATATGGTACCCAGTTCTTAAACATTTGATTTGCTGCTTCCTTTGTATGTACGAGGGCAGTCCAGAAAGTCCCAGACGTTTTGGCCTATCGCGATGAGTAGGACTAGAGTCGCCATCTTGGTGTCAGAACATTCCTACATTCAGTACGCATCCAACTGTGGTAGTGTGAGGACTGTGCCTTCCTTACTGTGCCCTCTGTGAGTTGTTAAAATGCGCACTGCAATAGAAAATCCCACCACTTGTGAAGTGCAGTTGGCTAAAAAGAACAAACCAATTGAAATTTATCGTCAACTTTGTGATGTTTACGGGCAGGGAATAATGAGTGAAATGAGTGCAATGATTTTAAAAATGGCCATACCATGACGAGGATCGCAGTGACAGGCCTAGCTTATGACTGATAAACTGTCAATGCAAATCAATGACAAATTTGTGAAAATCATGTTTACCAATTACAGAACTTTCCGAACATTTTCCCCAAATTTCACGGAGTTTGGTGCATCAAATTGATGCTTTGATACTGACGCTGAACTGCATGCCGGTGTAAATCAGTGGTTGAAGTTGCAGGCGGTAGATTTCTACAGAGAGGGTATTGAAAAACCTGTGTTGGTATGATAAATGCCTCAATTTGAATGGTGATTATGTAGAAAAATAGCTTAAGAGTGTAGCTTTCAAATGTAGATAATAAACATTGATATTTGCATTTTGTTAACTGTTTATTTCAAAACGTCTGGGACTCTCTGGATTACCCTCGTATAACAAAATGTGTAATGTAGCCATTTCTGCAAAGGCTTATTTAGATTAATATGTAGTAGACAGAAAAATAAGCTTTTGTAAGAAGAATAGTTTATATACCCACTAATAAGTGATAGAGGGTAGAGAAAATCATGTGAATGTATCACATCAGATTTTTTTTTATTACTTCATGCAAATAAATGCACTGAAATGTCTGCAAAGGATACCGAGATGACATTCTGTGGTTTTTGTCTTTCATGCTAGTTTTTAGAAAATAGCAAAATTATTACTCCCATGCAACTAAATGCACTCTAATGCCTGCAAAGGATACTGAGATAATGTTCTGTGTTGTTTTGGCTTTTATGCTAGTTTTTAAAAACTAGCAAAATGTATTAAGTTCTCTTTTTCTTGTATTATCCTTCATATAAAGCGATAAGATCCAAACTTAATGCACCTTCTGCCATCCCTCTGAACCATATCTTCACTGAAACAGGGAGTTACTTTAAGTGTATACCACAGCTCCAGGGTTTAACACTCCAAAACAAAGTCAACGTAGTAAAGAAGAAGGATTTGACGCATTTCACAGAAGAGGTTCCGGAATGAATGGAGGCGTCTGGCTGAACTGCAGTTCTATGTAAAGATTGTGGATAGAGTCTGCATTCTACAGCAAAAACCAAAATGAAGAAGAATTTGACTATTTGGAGGAAGAAATGGACATTGTTTAAATACAGAAATACAGTTGCATTTTTTGGAAGAAATAATGACATTAAACTGTTTACAGAAAAAGTGACAAATGAAATTTGAAGCTGCACTTTTTTTTTGCAATAAATGCACAAAGCAAAGCATAAAACTGCTTTTGTAATTGGAATTGTTTCTTAAAATATCAATAAATATAACTTTTTCCTATTACTTTCTCTACTACGTAGGGAAAGTATTGCATTCCAACCAAAAATTTGGTACCAACATTTCACTGGAAATACATGTTTTGAGACCCCCTAAATCCAAATAAAGCATTTTCAGAAGCATGTCTGTGTGTGTATCTGTCAGTCTGTAACAGCATAACTCAAAAATGAAATGTAGAATAAATACCAAACTTGGTATTTGAGTTTAGTATCTTTCAAAGAAACGACACAAAGATTTTCAATAAAATCCCTCCACCCCAGAATACCCTTTACATGGATATTTTTAGAAAATTTCGATTTTCTCAAAAATGGCTCTAATGTTTTTTAGTAATGTATCATATGTTTAAGATATTTTCATGGCAAATGAAATGAATATCTTGAATTTTCTGGGATGTCCCCAAAAGTCCTTTTCATTCTGAATGGCTTTTTCATAACTGGTAAACCATAAGAGAATAGACAAAATTTTACTAAACAAAACATGTAGATCTCAAAACACGCAGTTTATGTCATATACTTTCTTTTTTTTTTACAGTGAACCATTTCCGAGATATTCCTTGTTATTTGTTTGAATTTTCTAATACTTATACTTTTCTTAAATGGGAATTCGTTATTTGTTTTTTTATGTCCTGGATATGCAAAGAGAATGGAATGCTCCACTTAGCAACCAGCTCTTAAAAAACTTGACTATCGCTTAAAGTCTACTATATTCCCCTTGCACCTACAAGAAAATTAGCAATAAGATACTTTCTACAAACTTTTATCTCGATTAACATGAAGTAGATGGAGAATAAGTGTTTGTAAAAATAATTAGTACAAGAGTAGAGGAAGTCATTTGAATGCAACACATCAGATTTTGTTGCCTGAATGTCCAGGGCAGTACTTTCAGTATAATTGTTTCAAAATGCACTAATTGCAAAGCACTTTTAATTATGAATGTATTAAACAAAAAATTGTTTTAGTGATAAGTATTTAGGGAAGTGGCATTTCCACTATAGTTAGGTATGAAGAACTTTAAAAAGCACCGGTAAGTTTAGGAGATTACAGTTTTTCCTCTCTTCTGAAAACTTTTTTATTCAATGTTCATTTAGATCCTTTATTTTGTGGCAAATAAAATCCAAAGTGGTGCTTGAAACACAAAGTACTACTTATTGTATAGCAGTAGTAGTAACCTTTTCATTAATATGTGTGTGTGTGTGTGTGTGTGTGTGTGTGTGTGTGTGTGCGTGCGTGCGCACAGGTGGTCATATTGGACAATAAATGGTCTGAAATGAGTGAACAAATGAGCCTGCATTTCATAGAGCTTATGCTTTACCTAACATTTGTGTTCTAAAGATATCTGCAGGAAAAAAAAAAAGAATCTGCAAGTAACTTGTTCTGATTGAGATTTGATCTCCTACTCTCTGAAACATGAAGATATGTTATTCCTAAACTATCTTGATGGAGTTGTGGAAGTTTTACTGAAGTATTACTCTTTAGTAACTAAACATATATAAGCATAACTGAAAATTTTAAATTTTTACCCTTACATTTCAGTTTATCATCAAAATACAAGCATTTCCTGATCACAGTGTACTTAGTTTGCCTGGTTATAAGAATTGAATTTCTGGAAATTCTGGAGAGACAAATTTTTAAGAGGGAATATTTGTATGCAAACAATCAATATATTACAAATGGTTGATGCTAAACATGTTTGACATAAATAGTGTATTTAATGAGATCTTTATTTTTTGTGTAGTAAATTTTTGTCTATCCTTGTACAAAATTCCATCAGGTTGGACAGGAATTCACAAGTTATTCACAGAAATTTCTAGGTATACATTTTATTCATTACATTATTTCAACCATAGGCTGTTTTAATCATCATCAGGAGCTACTTTTGAAGAAAAAGAAATTTTTGACATTGCATTCAGATGATATTCTCTACTCATTCTTCTACTTACTTACTGTTAATCAAGATAAATTTTGATTACACATTTTGTTGTAGGTATAAGGAGGATAAAGTAGGCTAAATAAAAGTCAGATCTTTATAAAGAAGATCATATGTGATGGCTTTGAAATTACATGCTCTTTGCATGATTGCAACAAAAAAAAATTGAATAGTGACTTACCATTTGAAAAAAAGTTCAAGTATTTGTAAATTCAAATCAGTAACGAAGTTTATTTCAGAAATTGCTAACACCAATGTCCTTAATGAGATTTATATATTTTGTGTAGTAAGATTTTCTCACAGTTAATGAATGATACAAAATTCATTCAGAATGGAGAGGACTTCATAGGCTATTCACAGACAATTCTAAGTATAATTTTATTTGTCATACAAATATCTTAAATATGTTGGTACTTTAATCAAAACTGTTAAAGCGATTTTTAAGAAAATAAAAAATAGCAGTTTTCCACGTAATGGGTAGTTTGGGGTGTCGCATGCTTGTAAGATGCTGAACTTAAATACCAGGTAAGATATTTAACAGACTTTTCAATTTTGAGTTATGTTGTTTACAGACACACATACCTTTTCCTAAAAATAAATCCCTTCTTTGGATTCAGGGGATCTTGAAACATGTATTTCCAGTGAAATCTCCATGTTGAGTTTTTGGGCGGAACGCAGAACTTCCTTTACTTGCTATAGACATGTAAGTAGACAGTAGTATAAATTGTAACACATAACCCCACATTTGTGTGGGGTGAGTGAATTTTCTTGAGAAATTTTTCCAGGCATCCTTGAATGATATCTGATTAAAGCATGGAATTTCGAGTTGCTGCACACATACACACCACCTTTTTGAGTTTAGGGGACCACAAAACATGTGCTTTTGTAAAACCTTAATACTTCCTCCACCTGTCACAGGTAGGATTAGGAATACACTACGGAGGGGACACCTAGCACCTCGACCCACCAGGGATCTTTTGTGCATACACCCCCAGAAGGAATGGAGGGTTGGATGACCAACTGATGCAGGCGACAGAGACACGCAGAGTCCCTAAGAGTTAAAGCTTGACCACCCAATCGGAGAGCGCTCAAGGCAGCTCTCCCAAGCAACTGGAGGGTGGCTCACAGGCTCCCCTCCATCTGACGGATGGCCAAGAAGTTCCAACACGTAAGCCATCTATCCACAGTCGTCCGACACATAGCCCCAGACCCAACCTGTAATGTGAAAGAGAAAGTTGAAACCAAAGGGAATGAGGGAAGAGAAATTCAGGGGAGTCCAATGAGTCCTCCTAGCATTTGCCTAGTGACCCGGGAAACCCCCAAAAAAATCCATGGGTCAGGAACGTCAGCTGCAGGAATCGAACCCATGACCTCCCAAATGCAAACCACAGACGCAACTGCCTGAGCCATCCAATGCCTACTAGGAATAAGGCTACAACACTGGCCATATGATGTCATGGTAGGAGGCCATCATCAAACTCAGCCCAGGTACACTAATTCCTATGCATTATTTTCCGTTCCTCAGGGCTCAAATTGTAAAGTTAGTTTTAGGGATGGGAGGGGGGCAGAGCTCAAGTTCAAACATAAAGAGAAGTTGCCATGCCATTTAATTTGACGTACATTATAATCCACAGTGCTACATTATAAAACACATACGCTGTTATAAAGGTTAGTTTGTTTCTGGGGCATTAATAAACATTAAAATGTGGTTATATAAAACACACCTGTTCCTGTGCTTATTTTGTAATCGAAACATTTAAAAACTTTCCCTTTATAACCAAAAAAAAAACAATTAAATTGGCTGACGTACACAAATACATAGTAGTAAGGAAAACTTCATGTAGTTTCCTAAGCAATATCCTATCAAAAGTTTTAAATAGCAATTCATAGCAAAGAGTTCCAAATTAACTATGCAAATTATTTTAAAATAAAGGATATTCGGTTTTTTTTAGTGTGCCCCTTACAGTTCCACTTTGGGGAAATTACCAAAATGCCACATGGCTTTTTCTCTATATGGGGGGAAAAAGTATGTTAATGTATGTAGTTTCACAGAAATTGATAAGGAAACATTTTAAAAAAGGAATTTTTGGCTTCGTGTAAAATCAGTTATTTATCCAAAATTAATCAGACAAATATTTACCTTCTCTACTACGTATAGTAAGTAGGGGAAGTATTGTATTCCACCCAAAAATTTGATACCGAGATTTCACCGGAAATACATGTTTTGAGACCCCCTGAATCCAAAAAAAGCATTTTTGGAAACATGTCTGTGTGTGTGTCTGTCTGTGAACAGCATAACTCAGAAACGAACAGTCGGATAAACACCAAACTTGGTTTTATTTTATTTAAAGGTGAGTCGAAATTGTAACACTAACATCACTTAAGTTTACATTCATTACAATACATACCAAACTTGGTATTTAGGTTCAGTATCTTCCAGAGATGCGACATGAAGGTTTTCAAGAAAATCCCCCCACCCCAGATTACCCTTTACATGGAAGATTTTTCGAAAATTTTAATTTTCTCAAAAATGGCTCAACGATTTTGATTAAAATATCAGATGTTTAAGATATTTTTATGACAAATAAAATGTATATCTTGAATTTCCTGGGAATGTCTCCAGAAGTATTCTTCATTGTGAATGACTATTGCATAACTGGTAAACCATAAGAGATAGACAAAATTTTACTACACAAAAAATGTAGATTGCGTTAAAATACACAATTTATGTCATATACATTTTTTTTGTTGAGTGAACCATTTTCGAGATTTTCCTTGTTATTCCCTTAAATTTTTCAATACTTATTTTCTAAAATGGGAATTCGTTATTCATTTTTTTGTCTTGGATATGCAAAGAGTTATAATCTGTGGCAAAGGGAATGGTGCTGCACCTAGCAACCAGCTATTAAGAGATATGTATGTGCTTAAAGGCTACTGTTTTCTATATTGCCCTTGTAAATATATATTCCCCTTACATCTACAAGAAACTTAGCAATAAGATAGAGTTTGCAAATGTTTATCTCAATTAACATGAAGTAGATGGAGAATAAGCGTTTGTAAAAATAGTTTGTACAAGAGTAGAGAAAGTCATGTGAGTGTAACACATCAGATTTTTGTTATAGTTTTATTACATGCCATTATCACCTTTATAGCAAGGGCACAATTTGGGCAACTATTGAAGCCAGAGATGAATTCCACAGCATTAAGAAAATAGAAAGGATGACAAGAGGATAAGAATTGTTATTAAAGGTGTAATTATAAAATTAGGCATTTTGCAATTACAGTGATGATAATATTTTATTTATACAAAAATAAATTCAACTACCTAAATCTGTGGACTGCCATGGTGGGCAAAGTATGATACTCCATAGAAATGAATTTATTTATAAACAAACTAAGAAATGTTGTGAACATATTACATCATATGAGGAAGAAAACTGCATTGGATGAAAATTTAAAAGAATTTCTTTTACATTTTAGAAGAGAATGGCTGGATATAGCATTTACTTACCAAGCATTATTTATTTATTAGTCTGGCTCATAAATGAGCTTGCCTAGTGACACAGAATAAACATATAAATTCAGTGATTTTAAACAAAAAAAATATAAGTGAATATTACAAAAACAACTAGTTTACTATAAATTATAACTGTTACATAAAAACTTAAGCTATGAAAAAAATTTTTAAGAATAATTACAACAAATATGCAACAAAAATAACAGCTATAATAATAAAAAGAGAATCACTTGTACAAAATATAAACTGCTTTCTAAACAATAATACATTTTACATGCTGTTTAAGCCATACACATGATTTCAAAAGATAGCTATAGAATATTTTATAATGTTCTGTGTAATTGCATCTTGAATACTTTTAATAAAGTATATAAGCAATATATCCCTCCATTTCACTAATATATTTGTGATTATTTCTTGAGACCCAAAAATAGTCTACTACTGTTATTGTTTTGTCGTTACTTCAGAAACTTGATTTACTTATAAGAAATGCAAAGGAGAAAAATACCCAACTATTCTTCATGCTTTTCACTTAGTTAATGAATATAAAAAAAATGTTTATCAATTTTCAATCTATCCTTGTTTCTTATATTCTTACGAGACACTGGTGTAAGAAGCAGATGTGGACACTTCACTCATCCAGTACAATATGTGTAATACTGGTAAAAATAAGAAATTGTTAGATGCACTTCAGGTTAACACATGTGCAATTCGACCATAGTAATATAAACAGTGGTTCAAAATGCTTGGAAGATAACTAGGTGCTGCCTTCTATATTGAAAATCTCATTTTAACAACATTCAAGCTACTGTCTTTTGCATCTGTATTTAATACTGATATATTTGCTACTAAACAGGCTATTCTTTATGCAAATCAGAATTTTCTAAAGAATTTAGTCATTTTAACAGATTGTCTTTCACCTTTAGCGCCATTAAAATCAGTTTATTACCACTCCAATTGTAACTGGCAGTTACTGAATTCAAATTACTTAATATTTAAAACAATCATACCATATCTGTTAAATTCTTTTGGATTCCTAGACATAAGAACAATAAAAGCAATGAAATGGTAGATAAATTAGCAAATTATGGGCAGAAAAAAAGGAGAATTCTTTGACTAGTTTGCTATATACTTATAATTTAAGATATTGAAAAAAATTAGTAGTTGATAAATGACAAGAAAAGGGATAACCTAAATGCTACAATATTCAGAATAATTGTACTGAATATTCATAGTTCTATCATATTAATCTTCCTTGAAAGGTAACAGCTAATGTTCTTAGAATCAGATTAAGGAAAATATCCACACCTAAACACTTATACAAAATTAAAATTAAAGATTATTCCTACTATAATTTGGAGAGCAGGGTTCAGTAGATCATTTGTTTTTTAACTATCCTAACGAAAAATTAGCTCCATTCTGAGTTATTTACAAACAATTTTGAAACCCCCATACTTTGTTAAGATTGCTTAACAAAGTATGCCATCTTTGTTAAGCAAACCATCTCCAAAAGTTTGTAATGTATTGTTTAGAATCCTGTAAAATGAAAACTGAACGTAATATATTATTTATTGCTAAGAAGTTTACACTATATAGGGTTGCCTAATTGAAAATTTGGCCCTGGTCACTCATTCAATAGACATTCACTCCACATACGAAAATTATTATACTATTATATATCTATCAATTTCCTTCTTCTCTCTTCACTGTCCACTTCCACTTCTTTTTAACTCTAAATAAATACTGTTCTAATACTCCTGCTCCCCTTTAAGAATGTTTTGTTCAACATTGTTCTTTCGTTATTAAATTGAATGAATTCATTCCTCCAGTTTTCAATTTCTTTACAATCAAACACTTCCAAGTCTTCTTTCCTGACAACAATAAAGCTGTTGAAATTATTAAAGAATTTGTAGACTCCAACTTAATGAAAATATTACATAGGGATGAAGACCCAAAAACCTACATACACTACTCAGGACAGTCAACCAATCCAGCTATCATATCAACTGATTTAGAAGATAAAACTACAAAAAAAGTAATTGAAGATAGTGGTAGTGTACAAAGAGCCATAATAACAAAAACAGATCTAAATCATCAACTACCTAGAACAAAGGGAAAAATAAGGCCTAAATGAAATTTCAAAAATGCACATTGGGAAGAATATAAAACAATAACAAACTTTTCAAAGAAATTAAATTGCAACAAAACATAAACAAAGTAGTGAAAGAACTAAATGCCACAATTCTAAAAGCTGCAAAACAATGTATCCCAAGAGGGAAAATTCATAAATACAAACCCTTCTGAAATGAACAGTTAGCATAATTCAAATCAAAACGAGATAAAACTAGAGAAAAAGCAGAAAGGACATAAAATAAAGCAGATGTTATAGAATGGCAAAAATCAAATGCACAGTTAAAAGAGGCTATAAAACTGTCAAAAAAACAGAGCTTTGTAGAATTTATAAACAAACTGGACTAAAGAACAAATAGTACTAAAGTACATAATTACATAAAACAAATAAATAGAGAAAACCAACAAAATCAGCCATTAAATGTTGATAATAAAGAAATATACGAGGATAACCTTATAGCAGAAATATTAGCAATATACTATAAAACTAGCACTACATTAAACAAGGAAAACAAAAAACAGAATAAATACCTAAAAAATAGCAACCTCGAAGATACGTCTAACTTTCAAAATATCTTCAATGAGCCATTTACACTCCCAGAAATAAAGTAAGCAATAAGGGCGCTAAAAAATAAAAAGAGCCCAGGTCCTGATAACATACATCCAGAGCTGCTCAAGAATTTAGGACATGAAGCACTCCATACTTTATTAAAAACGTTCAATAAAATCTGTACAACCAGAAATAACATACCAGCACTGTGGAAAAAAGCAAAAATTATACCGATTAAGAAGAAAGGAAAACCAACTCAAATGATAGAAAGCTATAGACCGATATCCTTAACATCAAACATAGTAGTACTCTTAGAAAGAATGGTAGCTACAAAACTGACATACTAGCTAGAAACACAAAATCTATTAGTCCCTGAACAAGCTGGATTTAGTAAGGACAGCTCAGCAATACACCAGGTTGTAAGACTCATACAGGACATTAAAGAAAATTTTAATAATAATAAGACTACTCTAGCACTGTTAGTCGACTTCAAAGATGCATTTAACACAGTATGGCAAGAAATGCTACTATACAAGATGAAGACATATGGCATATCAGGCCACATGCTAAACTGGTTTCAAACCTTCCATTCCAAAGATGGTTTGCAGTACAATACAAAACAGCCACATCTAAATAGAAACAAACAAGAGTTGGACTACCTCAAGGGTCTGTTACAATGCTATTCTGTTAAAAAAAAATATATATATATATATATATACACACACACAAGGTTGGGGCAAAAGTCATGGCAACTATTTATTTTCTTGAAGATGCCAGTCCGGTTGGAAAATATGACATATACAGATGAAAGGACAAGGTGTTAGCCACATGTGTGAACAACGAATAGCACTGAAATATCATAACATTAATGTATTGCAGTAGTAACAGGGCAATATGGCCTTCACGGTGCAAAAGAATGACAACACAGTACACATACAGTTGACACGACAAACCTGGGCCTAAAGACCCTCAAAGTAGTCCCCTGCTACTGTCAGCACACGCTGCCAACGATGTGGGAAGCGCTGAATACCATCTGCCTCAGCATTTGCTGCACCATGTGTGAATCGGGCAACCTGTTTGCGCATAGCATTAGCAATGCCCTCTCGTGTTGCAAACCGCCTACCACGTAGTGGTTCCTTAATCTTTCGAATGAGATCAAAGTCACAGGGCGAAATGTCGGGAGAGTACGGTGGATGCTCCAATTCTTCCCATCCCCAACGTCGCAGTAGCTGCGCCTACACACTGTGCTTTATGTGGTTTTGCATTGTCGTGCAGGCTTATTGCACTGTCCACAAGATCCGGACATTTCTCCCGAACGCCACGTCGTACCTGTCGCACCAGGAAGTCCCTGTAGTACTGTGCGGTCACTGTTCTGCCATGTGGAACAAAGTGGCAAACAATGACACCCCTGACGTCATATGCAACGATAACCATCAATTTGACTGGGGAAGGATTCAGACGGAACTTCTGCCTCCTTGGTGATCCAGGATGTCGCTACTCCGCGGACTGACGTTTCAGTTCTGGTTCGTATGCCCTGGCCCAAAATTCATCGATGGCGATTATTGGTGACAAGAATTGATCGCCGACCTGTTGCCAGCGTGCAAGGTGGTCGGAGCATATTGCATAGCGCACCCACCTTTGAACTTCCGTCAGTGCATGCGGTACCCACCGCGATGATTTTGCGTAGTTGCAGCTCATTACGCAATATCCTGTGGACGGTGTGCTTCTCGATGCCACTTGCCATCTCTAACTCCAGTAGCGTCCATCGTCTGTCTTCATCCAGGAGCTGCTCGATGACGGCACGTGCCACGTTGGTCCGCACACTGACAGGTCGTCCCGAACGTTGCTCATCATTGGTTGACACACGTCCTTGCTGAAACTTCCCTACCCACCGTGCCACTGTACGGTATGGTAAGGCGTTATTCCCAAGGGCTTCCACTAATTCACTGTGACATTCCATCGCATTTCTCCCTCGGAGAACGGCTATTTTGATGTAAGCACGCTGCTCAACATGGATTACTTCCATCTCGCACAAAACTCACCAACTGATATATACAATACACAAATAAAACAATATTCCAGATGAAATGAGAGCCATAGCAATAGCCACGGAAACTGAAAGATATCCCCCACCCAAAAAAATCTTATGTGTTACACTCACATGACCTTCTCTACTCTTGTACAAACGCTTATTCTCCATCTACTTCTTGTTAATCGATATAAACATTTGAAGACTCTATCTTATTGCTAATTTTCTTGTAAATGTAAGGGGAATATATATTTACAAGGGCAATATAGAAATACAGTAGCCTTTAAGCACATATCTCTTAATAGCTGGTTGCTAGGTGCAACACCATTCCCTTTGCCACAGATTAATACTCTTTGCATATCCAAGACAAAGAAATGAATAACGAATTCCCATTTGAGAAAGTAATTGAAAAATTTAAGGGAATAACAAGCAATATCTCGAAAATGGTTCACTCAACAACAAAAAAGTATATGACATCAATTGTGTATTTTAACGCGATCTACATTTTTGTGTAGTAAAAGTTTGTCTATTTTTTATGGTTTACCAGTTATGCAAAAGTCGTTCACAATGAAGAATACTTTTGGAAACATTCCCAGAAAATTCAAGATATACCTTTTATTTGTCATGAAAATATCTTAAACATATGATATTTTAATCAAAATCGTTCGAGCCATTTTTGAGAAAATTAAAATTTTCGAAAAATGTTCCATGTAAAGGGTAATCTGGGATGGGGGGATTTTCTTGAAAACCTACGTGTCGCATCTCTGGAAGATACTGAAACTAAATATCAAGTTTGGTGTTTATCCGACTGTTCGTTTCTGAGTTATGCTGTTCACAGACAGACAGACAGACACACAGACACAAACGGGCATGTTTCCAAAAATGCTTTTTTGAGATACAGGGGGTCTTAAAACGTGTATTTCCGGTGAAATCTCGGTATCGAATTTTTGGGTGGAATACAATACTTCCCCTACTTACTATACGTAGTAGAGAAAGTAAAAATCTGATGTGTTACACTCACATGACTTTCTCTACTCTTGTACAAACTATTTTTACAAACGCTTATTCTGCATATGCTTCGTGTTAATCGAGATATCGAGATGTCAATCTTATTGCTAATTTTCTTGTAGATGCAAGGGGAATATGGTAGGTTTTAAGCGATAGTCAAATATTTTAAGCGCTGGTTACTATGTGGCGCATTCCATTCTCTTTGCATGTCCAGGACATAATAAAACGGAATAACGAATTTGAGAAAATGTATAAGTATTGTAAAATTTAAGGGAATAACAAGCAATATCTCGAAAACGGTTCACTCAACAACAAAAAATGTATATGACATAAATTGTGTATTTTAACGCGATCTAAATTTTTTGTGCAGTACAATTTTGTCTATCTCTTATGGTTTACCAGTTATGCAAAAGTCGTTCATAATGAAGAATACTTTTGGAGACATTCCCAGAAAATTCAAGATATACATTTCATTTCTCATGACAATATCTTAAACATATGATATTTTAATCAAAATTCGTTAGAGCCATTTTTGAGAAAATTAAAATTTTCGAAAAATGTTCCATGTAAAGCGTAATCTGGGGTGTGAGCTTTTTTTCGTGTCGCATCTCTGGAAGATACTGAAGCTAAATACCAAGTTTGGTGTTTATCCGACTGTTCGTTTCTGAGTTATGCTGTTCACAGACACACAGGGACATGTTTCCAAAAATGCTTTTTTTTTCTTTTTTTTTTGGATTCAGGGAGTCTCAAAACATGTATTTCCTGTGAAATCTCGGTATCGAAATTTTGGGTGGAATACAATACTTCTCCTACTTACTATACGTAGTAGAGATAGTAAAAATGCCAGTGCAGCAGTATACTGTAAACATTTTGCACAGTATCTAACATTAGATGAAACATCAAACCACTATGATGGAGAATTAACAGCTATAAATGCAGCATTACAGGACATTTTATATAGACCATACATAAAACAAAAAAGTCATCTTATCAGACTCAAAATCAGCCACAGATGGGATAGTAAATTACAATAATAAAACAAAAAGAAATATTAAGCCTAATTAAAGCAGTTGAAACTAGAAATCATGTTACTCTACAATGGATCCCAGCTCATGTCTGACTTTTGGGCAATGAACATGCGGATTAATTAGCAAAGAAAGCTGCAATATAACAAATAAATCCTGTAGGACAAATAGAAATAAATAACATTAAACAACATTTCAGAAGACAGCAGAGACTTGATGAAGTAGATAAATTAAAAGATAAAGATCATAAGAATATTAAAGATAGAGTTAATATACAAAAAATGCCAAGAAAAACTGCAGTGGCCTTATTTAGGATGGCAACTGGCCATGATTGAGTCACAGGGCACCTCTACAAGAGACGATGCCTACCTACACACAAATGCACGCTCTGTGAAGAAGATGTCATCCAGAACAGCATCTTGTCAAATGCAAGGCCTTAAAAGTGATAGCTTACAGACTTTATATTGGGAAGCCAGAGGTGTAGTACATGTATTTGAGTTGACCATCAAAATCAAGGTCACATAGTGATCTTGTGCTAGCCAAAAATTAGGTGAATTGTTATTTGATTGGTTTTAATTGGTTTTAATGTACATTTAATTGATGTTTCCGCCACGTGGTGGCTTTTAGAGCAAGACCCGACCTAAAGTACATGAGAGTTCAGCATCAAACTCAAGGATAGTGCTTGAGTTTATCAGTTTAAGTAGCCATTCCAGCCACGTGGTGGCTTTAAGAGGAAGATCCGACCTAAACGCCATGAGAGTTCAGCATCAAACTCAAGGATACTGGAGGAGTTGATAGTTTGAGGGTCGCTTACATGGCCACGTGGTGGCTTTTAGAGGAAGACCCGACCTAAACGCCATGAGAGTTGAGCATCAAACTCAAGGTTACTGGTGGAGTTAGTAATTTTGAGGTCGCTTACATGGACACGTGGTGGCTTTTAGAGGATGACCCGACCTAAACGCCATGAGAGTTGAGCATCAAACTCAAGGTTATTGGTGGAGTTGGTAATTTTGAGAGTCGTGTTTTTCGCTTCAAGCTCCGCCCTCAAACCCTATGAATGCGCATGCGTCACCCCCTTCTGTAATTATCCCCACCATTATACCACTGCTATATAAGGTCACAGACCTAGCACACTGAATGTGAGACGCACGCACGCATTTGCACGCACGCATTCCGCACCGTGGAGCCGAAGGGTGCACATCGTCTTCAGGGACTACTGCTTCGGTCTTCTTGGGCAGCGCAGCACCATCGTGGGCGAAGCCAGCGCCATCAACCGTCGAGTCGCGGGACACCTCAGCGGCAGCTAGCGGCATCTACTGCAAGTTGCCTTTCCACCGGCAGCCATCACCTTAGCGGCAAGCAGTGGGCACAGCACCCTCTTCTAGCTTGCCGCTCGGCCGCGAGAGCGCGAGCCGCCTTCACCTCTCCCACTGGCGGGCAGTGGACTTGCTTCCCCTTCTAGCCCGCCAGAAAAAGGCCCGTCCGGGCGAATCGTCGAGCGGAGCCGGGCAAGCAGTGGACTTAGCATCCCCTGCTAGCTTGTCCCTGGTCTCTCGCTAAGGTCCAGCGGTTATTCTCGAGAACAGGTATTCCCACATTTCTTACTACTCTCTTACTGTCATCTATTTTTCCAAGACTTGGACACACTGACTGACGGACCACGAGACAGCGGGTTCGCAAGACCACAGCCAAGGGTCAGGACCTCTGGTCCGGCACCCAGGGCCGATATGGCTCGTACAGGCGCCTCCCTCGCGGAGGTCCGGTCCTCTGCGGACAGCCGAAGGGCAACCGCGCCGACCCTTGACCCAAATGACGGGCAAGTACCAGGACCCAGCTCCTTTTCCTCTCCCATACTGGGAGCTTCAATCTCAGGTAGGTCCAAGGGATCTAAGAGGAAGGCTACGGCCCCTCAGAAGATCGCTACTGGTGTAACACCAGCAATCCACTCACACCCCTCCTTCACCCCTCTGCCTGATTCGGAGGAGGAGGAGTCCGACCTCGACGGCTTCACTGTCGTCGGGGGAAGGAAAAGGGCACCCCCGGGTTCCAAACCCAACTCGGGAGCTAGCATGCAGCAACCACCACCACAGGTTACCCAACAACCCCCATCCAAAAGGGGGGCCAAACTACCGCCGATCATAGCGGACTCCTTCAGAGACCATGTAGGAGTTATGCGGCGGCTGGCGTCTAAGATCGCAGGCGGTTTTGAAGCCAGAAGGAAACCACATAAGGTCCACTTACAGACCTTCACGCCCGAGGATTTTGAGGCGGCCAAGCAAGTCCTGAGGGATTTACAGATCCCCTTCTACTCATACTCTCCGCAGCGCCCACATGTGGAGCGCCGAGTCATACGTGGGCTTGACTCTGAGTGCCACCCAGACGACGTCAGGGCTGCGCTCTCAGAAGAGCACAACATAGTTGCATCGGCTGTGGCACAGCTGAGGAAGACAATTGTCACTGAGGAAGGCCCAGTGAAAGTCCCGATGCCTCTCTACCTCGTCGTTGTGGACAAGGTCCCTGGCGCGGAGACACAGCCCATTGACGCTGTTCGGGTGCTGTTCCACACGGTCGTAAAGGTTGAACGCTTTTACGGCCAAGGTGGACCAGTGCAGTGCCACAGATGCATGGGCTTTCATCACTCCAGCCTGGCGTGTGAGCGCAAGCTTGCATGCCTGCGCTGTGCTGGACCCCATCTTCTGCGGGATTGCGAAAAGGCACCCGAGGAGAAGACATGCGCGAACTGCCGCCAGGACCACGTAAGTGTCTACAAGGGCTGCGTGGCGAGGCAGAGGATAATCGAGAGCCGCCGACAAGGAGCACCGGCACCGGCTACAGTCCGACCGGGAGTCTCCTTTGCGGCCGCTCTCAAGAAGGCGGAGACAACGCTGCAAGGCGTGGAGGGAGCTTCGGCTGAGGAGATGAGCGCTGCAGTGGCGCCAACAACACCAGCAACGACAGCGACGTTACCAGAGAAGGTGCCACAGCCGGAACAACAACGTCAGTCAGCTCGACGTAAGAAGAACAAAAAGAAGAGCAAGAGCAAGAAAGGTCCTGCCTCTAGCACCGAGCCGGGCCAACCACAGGCCCCGGCTGCTCAACAGCCGCAAGCCCCGCCTGCAGTGGCGGCACAACAAGCAACGGCCGCGGCAGTGACCGCAACACCGGCGCTCCCAACTACATCGACGGTCTCGATGACCGGCTTTGGAGACACCATTTCACAGAGCGACATGGAAGAATTCCGGGCCCTATCCCTGTGGTTCGGTGATCTTATCAAAAGGGCCCTACCTGCACTCAGGAACTGCAAACTGCAGCTAGCCAACCCGCAGTTGAGCCCCATGCAAAAGCATGAAGTCATGCTCGAAACTCTGGAGCATTTGTTCCCTAATTCCGCTTCGTAATGGCTGCCAGACTCGTCCGGAGGCCATTACGAGCTGCGTTCTGGAACGCAAACGGAATAAGGGGGCATTATCCCAGCGTACTTGAGTTTGTCAACTCCTACGGAATTGATATTCTAATGGTCTGTGAAACACACTTGATTGCTGGTACTAACTTTTCGCTGCCAAGTTACGTCACCCATCGGCAAGATCGGGTCGGCCGACCGGGGGGCGGTACAGCTATATTCATAAAAAATCATATCACGCATACACCCTTCCCTCTCCCTCCACTACAGCATGTGGAAGCCTGTGCCATTCGGCTTGCCATTGGCGGGCTAGACACTTTGCTGATAGCGGTTTATGACCCCCCAGACCATCGCTTCTATGAAGCAGATTACCGAACCCTACTCAACCTACACCCAGTGGTATGCATTGCAGGAGACCTCAACGCGAAGCACGGGCTCTGGCACAGCCGCACGGCTAACCAGAAAGGCCGCGGTCTCTACCGCCTCATCAGCGGAGACCCAAGCCTAATCGCGCACGGACCGAGAGGGCCTACGTTTTATCCGGCCCGCGGCAGGCCGGATATTCTCGACATCATGATCACCAAAAACATTCCTTTCCATCTAGAGCTCTCGGCGGTAAACGAGCTGGATTCCGACCATGACCCTGTCCTGGTGGATTCCAACGTTTCAATGCCAGCACTGGTCAGCCCAGACTGGGTAAACGAGGTCGACTGGAATGCAGCCGTCCATGAACTGAACCGGTCTGTCAACCCGCGGCCACGCATCGATTCCATCGACGCGCTGGAAGCGGCGGCGGCAGACTTCTCCCAACAGATCCTGAATGCGGTACGTGCACATACCCACCGCATCCCGTCTGACATCCCCAACCCGAGAACCATCCCTAATGAACTCCGGCAGCTGCTAAAAGCCAAGGCAACTGTACGGAAGCTATGGCAGCGTTTCCGCCATCCCAGGATAGGGGCAGTATACCAGCGGTTCAAAACCCTGGCAAGGCGACTGCTCCGTGTGCACAGGAAGGTGGCCTGGGAAAGAACAATGGAGACCGTAAACCTACAGGAAAAGAAAGCATGGCGGATAATCAAATCCTTGAGGAAGGATAAGACGCAGTACCAGCATCCTCTACACGGCACTCGCGCGAGACTCGCCTTCGAGCCCCGCGAGAAAGCCACAGTGTTTGCAGACCATTTAGAACTCCAATTCGAACCGCGGGAGGACCCCCAGGACGAAGACTTTACTGAGCTCGTGGAAGCGACTGTGGACTACCTCTATGAGGAACCACAACCGCGCCACGAGGAGGTCCATCTTCCCATAGTCACCCCTAAACAGGTGGCTTCCGAAATCCGAAAACTCAATCCGAATAAATCCCCTGGACATGACGGCGTCACGGCGCCCATGCTCCAGCACCTTCCCAAGAAGGCCGTCATCCATCTGACGCGGATTTTCAATGCATGCCTTCACCTCCGTCACTTTCCAACTAGTTGGAAGGAGGCGCGGGTGGTATGCATTTTAAAGCCCGGCAAGGATCCGGTCTTTCCATGCAGTTACCGCTCCATCAGCTTGCTCCCAACCGTCTCAAAAGTCTTTGAGCGGTTGCTCCTTGCCCGCCTTACACCTCTCTTTGAGGAAAGGCAGCTCCTCCCGGACCATCAGTTTGGTTTTCGCCATGGGCACTCCACAACCCTGCAGTTACTGCGACTGGCCGAGAAGGCCTCCCTGGGCTTCCAGGAGAACTTCAAGACCATAGCAGTGCTGCTGGACGTAGAGAAGGCCTTTGCCACGACGTGGCACCAAGGCCTTTTGTACAAACTCAAGGAGTCAGACATCCCTCCCGCCTATCTTGCCCTGATAAGCAGTTTCCTCCGGGATCGCACATTCAGGGTGAGAGTGGAGGGGAAGGTTTCCTCAGTCCGTCCCATAGCCGCTGGAGTCCCGGAAGGCAGTGTACTGTCCCCGCTTCTCTTCGCGGCCTACATGTCGGACTTCCCCACGGAACCCAGGACTGTTACGTGCCAATATGCCGACGACGTCCTCATAATGGCACAGAACAAGAATGCCCGATTCTGTTTCCCTCCACTACAGCGACAGCTCCGAGCCATTGGCAGGTGGAGCGAAAAGTGGAGGATGGCCATCAGCCCGGGGAAGGGCTCTGCGCTTCTCCTGGCGAAGGTCCGTCGGTGGCGGCCCGAGAGGCCTCTGAGGTTGCGGCGGAGGAGAATCCCCTGGGTTACCTCAGCCAAATACCTCGGAGTCACGCTCGACCGCGGCCTCACTTTCGCGCCACATGTCAGGGCAAAGGTGGGCCTCGGCCACTCCGCGCTCAGGCAGCTGTACCCTGTATTCCGCTCCACAATGCCCATACGCCTCAAGCTACGCCTATATCAGGCGATTATCCCGCCCCTGATTCTTTACGGCTGCGAGGTCTGGGGATCGGCGGCAGCGACCACCATCCGCAGACTGCAAACCGTTCAGAACAGGGCGCTTCGGATGATCTATGATACCGGGCGTAGATTCCCATCACATATCCTACATACCCATTCCGGTCTCCCATACATCGTGGACGTGGTGCGGGAGAGAACCCGCACCATGTACGCGAAACTTACCTATCACCCCAACCAGCTGGTTAACTCTTTGGGCCGCTATGACCACAAGGCGCCACGGCGGAGGAAGAGCTACCGGTTGCCGAAAGACGGCTTGGGCCCCCGAGGCTGAAGTCTACCAATCCCTCATCTCACAAACTTCCCCAAGTTAAGCAGCATTGGGCCCGGTCGCTGGCTGGATGAGTGACCATCTACCAGCGACCCGCCCTGCCGCCAACTTGAGTACCCCCATCCCATTACCTGTATTCCCATCTTGCTTTGCTGCCATGCCGGCCTGCTTAACTTGACGACCACACAAGCGGTCGCCCAAGTTAAGCAGCATTGGGCTTGGTCACCGCATGGTCGCTAGTCCGCCCATGAGGAAACGCCGAGACCCAGCCAAATGGTAGTGCAGAAAGCTAAACCCCGCCCAAGACAGACATAAATCAAAAGCTTGTGTATATTCTTTTAAACCTCCTTTATCGCACAGGTAAAGCCGCATACGCGGCTAGGTACTGTGGCGATTATATTCCGCCGAGGTAAACCTGGGCGACCTGTTCTCGATTGCTGGATTGCTGGACACTGAATGTATTATTTGAAGGAGATTGTAGAAAAAGTTTCTCCATCTGGACGTTATTAGTATGGCAGGAATTGAAGATCTTTGGAGTGAGTGTGGAGGGGAAGCATACCACTACACCTACTACCACAAGGAGGAGTGCAATGGGTTCATACATTCAATTGTCTGTAACATGCCCTCATATCATGACCAGATGTCTTCAAGAGAAATATGCACAGAGAGCTGCCCAGTCTACAGAAGAAGGTACCTGTAAGTAGACCATAGTACTGATATATAGGGATTAAACAGTTGGATTAACGATAATCCCGCCACCAGGGGGATTAAGCGCTAGTGTCGCGTTAATCGGCAAAAAGGCGGGAAAAAGTAGTAAAATTGAAGATGGCGGCAAAGCGCAAGGCGGCAAAGCGCTTGTGACGCGTTAATTCGCCAAAAAGGCGGAAAAAAAGTAGAAAAATTGAAGATGGCGGTCCAATATGGCGGCAAACCGCAAGGCGCGAAAGCGCTTGTGACGCGTTAATTCGCCAAAAAGGCGGGAAAAAATTGTAAATGGCAAGATGGCGGCTGGCGCTAGTGTCGCAAAAACCAAGATGGCGGCAAAGCGCAAGGTGGGAAGTGCGTTAATCCGCAAAAAAAGGCGGGAAAAAGTAGTAAATGCCAAGATGGCGGCTGGCGCGGGAAAGCGCTTGTGACGCGTTAATCCGCCAAAAAGGCGGGAAAAAGTAGTAAATGGCAAGATGGCGGCTTGCACTAGTGTCGCAAAAACCAAGATGGCGGCAAAGCGCAAGGCGGGAATTGCGTTAATCCGCCAAAAAGGCGGGAAAAAGTAGAAAATGCCAAGATGGCGGCTGGCGCTAGGGTCGCGTTAATCCGCAAAAAGGGCGGGAAGAAGTAGTAAATGCCAAGATGGCGGCTGGCGCTAGTGTCGCCAAAACCAAGATGGCGGCAAAGCGAGAAGAGCGCTAGTGTCGCGTTAATCCGCAAAAGAGGCGGGAAAAAGTAGTAAATGGTAAGATGGCGGCGAAGCGCAAAGCGAGAAGAGCGCTAGTGTCGCGTTAATCCGCAAAAAAGGCGGGAAGAAGTAGTAAATGGGAAGATGGTGTTTGGCGCTAGTGGAGCCAAAGCAAGATTGCGGAAAAGCGCAAGGCTGAAAAATATGCGTCACAATATGGTGCAATAGTTATTTTAAAACGAAATGCTGGAAACGTTCCTGCACAATATGGTGCAATACTGTATTGAGAAGTTACGAAACAAGATGTCGGAATTGCGCAATACGAATTAAAAGTTACGCCACAAGATGGATGTTTATACAAGAAGCAGTTACGAAACAAGATGGCGTAATTGCGCAATGTTTGAAATGCAATAATGAATTTGGAAGAAATTACGAGACTAGGTGGCTTATGTTGCCAAACTTTGGAAAAAAAAGAATAAACCTACAGGATGTTTGTGAGGTGGCGGGATTATGGCGCCGCGGTGGGAACCGGTTTCGCCACAGAGCCGACCAGGTGACTCGGTGACGGTTTTGGCTTTGGTTTCGGCTTCGGTCTACTCCTAGGCGAATCGGAAACGAAGCCTTCATCTGGCCGCACGACGATCTCAGGCAGGACGTTTTCTACGAAGCCCCCGAATGGAATGGATGGCATGGGTTCAGAGTGCACGGCGTCTTGGTTCACCGAGGATATTTACTTCCGAAAATATCCAACACCCTCCACCGGGTTTTGAACCCACGACCTCGGGAACTAGAGGCTAGCGCGCGCGTTTGTGAACAACTCATAAACGACACGGATAGATACTAAACTTCATAATTACTCTTTACATAGAAGATTTTTCGAATTTTTTTATTTTCCAAAGATGGCTCTAACGGCTTTGATAAAATTGCTATATATTAAACATATTTTCAGGACGAATAAAATGTTTATCTTGAATTTTCTGGGAATAGTGTGTGAAGTCCTCATTTGGAATGAATTTTCTATAATCTTGTATAACAGGCAAACGTTAGACAAAAACGTACTACACAAAAGATGTAGATCTCTTTAAAACACACAATTTACTTAAAATAATTTCTGAGGTATAAGCCATTTCCGAGACATGCGTTATTAATGGTTTCGAATTGCTCAGTACTTTGTCCTTCATTTCATGTTGTGTCTATTTTCAGTTGTTTCTCGAGATAAATAAATACTGGTTTCCAGCAAGTGTAGATAAATATAGAATTTACAATTGTAATTAATTTTGTTACACCTTTACTGTAATGTAATAATTTCTATTTTTCTTTCTTTCTTTCTTTTATTTATTTATTATTTATTATTATTTTGTAGACATTGTGTAATTTGTAGTTATTTTATCAGAAAAAAAATTGATGTAATCTAAAATGAAAATGTGTTTGTGAGAATAAATATAAAGTTTGAATGTATGTCCCGGTGCAGTGGGTTAGTATATTCAGATTTTATTTATATATTTGTTTGTTTCTTGCGAATACGTGGAAAGAGTATGGAATTTTAAGCCCTGAGTATAGCGTCCGGTTCTTAAACGTTTGTCTATCGCTGTTTGTATATATAATGAAATGTGTAATATAAGTATTTCTGGAAATGTTTATCTCGATTATAATGAAGTAGATAGAAAAATACACTATCATAAGAATATTTTGCATACTCAGTAACAAACGACAGAGGGTAGAGAAAGTCATACGAATGTAGCACATCAGACTTTTGAAAACGTGCGTCATATTACCATTGTTTACTTATTTAGAAGCATCATTTGAGAAGGAAAAAGTTAATCGTGCACTCCATTTGCGAAGAGAGAATTGCCGTCAATTGTGGCAGGTGGTAGTTGAGTCGGCTAACCTGGTGGACCTCGTGCATTGCCCGATGTTAGTAATATTAAACTCGATTACTGTATAATGCACAGCCTCACCTTCCCCACAAGCCAGAATATTCAATCACACCACACACTACTGCGACAGGAACATGTTTGATTACTGCGAAGATCCGAACAGAAGAGCAGGAGGAGGAGGGAGTGCGTGTAGCTGCACCAATCATTGTTAAGCTCGCTTCGTGTGTTTAGGAAGACACGCAAATGGAGCTTCCGTGTTTCCCTACGTTAACCTCTACAACACCCTTTTCCAGAACGCTTGCTTCAGACCTCACACTCCGGACTTGTCCTCCCAATTAACGAGGACAAAGATTTTACTATGCAAATTGTTCCCTTGTTCGTATGGCAACTGTTAATGTGTCGTGCAGGTGCGAGAGGAAGGTTGCCTTCCTCCCAGACACTGCTTACTGTCGATTACTGTCCGTGTTTCCCAAACACTGCGAGTATTTCTTATACATTTCTACCGTTATCACCGTATTCAATATCCGGCATAATAACAATGAGGTATTGCCGGTATTCTAAGTTGCCGTGGCTTATAGAGAGAAGATAACCGTTTGCGATATTCTTTTCTCTGAGTAACGAAGATACAAAAACATTTGTACATTATTAGATATAGAATAATTAAGATCTAAATTTCTAACTGAGGGAGAGGCTCCAGGTAGCGTGTGAGGCTGCGTTCGATTCCCGGTGTCCGCCCACTCTGGTTGACACAGGCGAATGTGATGTATTATACTACGAATTTCGGGTAGATGGCGCAAAGGCTTGCGATTTAGAACTTCTTCTGGGCTCCCGGGTGGCCAGGCCTGGAACTGCTAGGGAACTCTGAGCGTCTCTGTGGACTTGCGCCGGCCTTGCTCTGCAAACCATATGTCTCCTGCAGTTCCACCCGGAGGTGTATGCACACAAGATCCATTGGGGGTCGAGGTGCTAGGTCACCTCTGTTAACCTATCCTATAATTACTTAGTTTACTGTGCTGATAATAAACTACATCACAGTCTGTAACACCTACTTACTTCTCTCCCAGAAAGGGAATGTATCGCTCATCGGTTCAACACGCCAGGTAATAACAACAAATAATGCAAGGTGAGAACCTAACGACTCATTTACTAACCTATGAAGACGCTCTCACTTATGTCTGTTATAGATGTCGAATTATTTGATGATTTATTTCCTACAATTTATAATGCTAAGATTGCATAAAATGTTGTATCCAATCCGTGGTAATGTTAATATCACATTTGTGTCATAATCATCAGGATTATCTAGTTGTTGCATAAATTACTATTAGGAACGTTGAAGCCGTTATCACGGCAGAATTAAAACGTATTTGGGTGCTTACTAGCATAAAAAAAATCTGCATTGCATTCACCTGTCTTTCTCTACTCACTCTTCTTACAGAAGCTTATTCTTCTGTGCACTTCTTGTCTTAGGTGATTCAACTGAGGGGGGACACCTCGCTCGCTACGTCCTGCACAGATCTACTGTGCTACAACCCTCCAGGAGTAAGGGATGTGGTGAAGGAATCAAAGGAGGCAATAGACCGTATACAGAAAGGCCACAAAGACCCGCGGAAGTCCTTAACATTTCCAAGCTTGCAGACCCGTCCCACTGCTGCAGCCGCCGAGGGGGGGGGGCGATGAACGACCCACCAGCCAAGCAGAATTCTGGTGTCTACGGGGATTAGGTATTCTTTCCGTTGAGCAAGCATCTGCGCTCAAAATTAGACACTTGGGGACGCTGCCCCATGTGACCCTGGGAGGAGGGCGTCATCCGAGTGACTCTCCCTCCCCCGCGAGCTTTTTCTGTGGGCCAGCACCTGAAAATTTTAATCCGATGCCACTATTACAGGGTGGAAAGTAACAACAGAAACAAATTGGTGTAAACGCAACCATAAGCAGTGCATGTGCTCAACAATCGATAAAAATGACCGAAATCTTGCTGCCAGCCGAATTTCAAAAACATCACACGATAGCTGCGACAGAGAATGATTGACCATCTCTTCCGTATGTCCTTCTGTCCCGAAATTGCAGTATAATATTTTAATCAAAATCGTTAGGAGGTAGTTTAGAGAATGACGAAAATTTCGAAAAATGTTCCATGAAAAGGCTAACTTAGGGTAGGGAGATTTTCTTGAAAATCCTCGCTAAGAAGCCTCTAGTACAGCGAGTGAAAAACATCAACGCTATCATTTGTTTATCCAGTCATAGTCCAGATATGATCATAGAAGTTAAAAGGGAAATTGAAATTGAGTTTTATTTATGGGCACAGCTAGGGTTCTTAGCGTCCATTCTATATTGAACGTGAAAGACCGGAAATTTTGCTGAAAGAGGCTTGAAGTTCTTTTACGTGCCGTAAATGTACGGGGCTTTACTTCCCTTCCGAAGGAAGTCATTCTAAGGATTCGTAGGTACAAAAAAATGCATCGTCCTCCGGCGAGCTTGAACCCGTGACCTCGGGAACTGGCGGCTAGGTGGTACTCCTAGACCGGGGAAGACAACGAAGTTATAGGGGGATATGTACAAATGAAACAATTTAAAGAAATGAAGGGAGCTCTATAAAACAGAACAAGAATTTGCATAAACAACGCGAAATAATATTTCTCTTGTGATGTGAAGAGTTAGAACACCGTTGCTTCTCAAAAGATGAGCTTCTTACATGATATAAAGATTAAATGAAAAACCTCGGAGTAAAAGTGTGGGAAGCGGGGCATGCTGTGCGCCAGCAAAACACGGCTAAAACATCCATCCACGCTGTTTTATTTCATTTAATTTCAGCTGGAGTTGGGGTGGCTAGCCACGTCCCGGCCGTTTCATTTCATTTCACTTGCTGCACGCTGCCAACTGCAAGCTACAAACCAGTTAACGAATTTTCCACCTTGTTTACTTCACGTCTGCTTGCCCTCTCGTCAGAAAGCTACCTACAAACGTGCCATTAAACTTTACATTTATTTGTGCAGCATGCTCTTTTCTTTACAGGAAACATCTGTGCTATTGATTTAGATGTTTTACTCTGATGTCTGGGGCTAGAAGTTAGAGAACTGCTTCGACTTCTGCATTAATGAAGGGCCTTGCTGAGGATTTCAAGTACTGGATTATATAAGATCTTATCGGTTATATCAATCATTCTTAACTACCAGGAGGAGGAGGAGGCGCACATTCACACACATACATGCCCACTTTTGATTGAGAAAAAACATACCAGGATGGGAAGGTTACGGGAATATACCTAACTATCTACATAAATAGACGCTAACTAGCTAACTAGAGAAAGGAAGATGAATAAGGTTTTAAACGAAATGAAACGACAGAAATGTTAATAAAACATATTTATTTAATACTAAACAATAATAATAGAATATGTACAATAACAATAAACATTCCCTATCTCTCCCATATAAACGCATTTTCCTCCGTGACCCGTCGCATCTAGCCTCGTTTTCCCCATCCTTTCCGTTATAAACGCAAAAAATTGTGCTCGATCTCTTCTAAATAACCTACTGCTGTGCATTATACAGTAATCGCGTTTAATATTACCAACATCGGGCAATACACGAGGTCCACCAGGTTAGCCGACTCAACTACCACCTGCCACAATTGACGGCAATTCTCTCTTCGCAAATGGAGTGCACGATTAACTTTTTCCTTCTCAAATGACGCTTCTAAATAAGTAAACAATGGTAATATGACGCACGTTTTCAAAAGTCTGATGTGCTACATTCGTATGACTTTCTCTACCCTCTGTCGTTTGTTACTGAGTATGCAAAATATTCTTATGATAGTGTATTTTTCTATCTACTTCATTATAATCGAGATAAACATTTCCAGAAATACTTATATTACACATTTCATTATATATACAAACAGCGATAGAGAAACGTTTAAGAACCGGACGCTATACTCAGGGCTTAAAATTCCATACTCTTTCCACGCATTCGCAAGAAACAAACAAATATATAAATAAAATCTGAATATACTACCCCGGTAACTTGGTTACTGCTCCGGGACATACATTCAAACTTTATATTTATTCTCACAAACACATTTTCATTTTAGATTACATCAATTTTTTTTCTGATAAAATAACTACAAATTACACAATGTCTACAAAATAATAATAAATAATAAATAAATAAAAGAAAGAAAGAAAAATAGAAATTATTACATTACAGTAAAGGTGTAACAAAATTAATTACAATTGTAAATTCTATATTTATCTACACTTGTTGGAAACTAGTATTTATTTAATCTCGAGAAACAACTGAAAATAGACACAACATTAAATGAAGGACAAAGTACTGAGCAATTCGAAACCATTAATAACGCATGTCTCGGAAATGGCTTATACCACAGAAATTATTTTAAGTAAATTGTGTGTTTTAAAGAGATCTACATCTTTTGTGTAGTACGTTTTTGTCTAACGTTTGCCTGTTATACAAGATTATAGAAAATTCATTCCAAATGAGGACTTCACACACTATTCCCAGAAAATTCAAGATAAACATTTTATTTGTCCTGAAAATATGTTTAATATATAGCAATTTTATCAAAGCCGTTAGAGCCATCTTTGGAAAATAAAAAAATTCGAAAAATCTTCTATGTAAAGAGTAATTATGAAGTTTAGTATCTATCCGTGTCGTTTATGAGTTGTTCACAAACGCGCGCGCTAGCCTCTAGTTCCCGAGGTCGTGGGTTCAAAACCCGGTGGAGGGTGTTGGATATTTTCGGAAGTAAATATCCTCGGTGAACCAAGACGCCGTGCACTCTGAACCCATGCCATCCATTCCATTCGGGGGCTTCGTAGAAAACGTCCTGCCTGAGATCGTCGTGCGGCCAGATGAAGGCTTCGTTTCCGATTCGCCTAGGAGTAGAGCGAAGCCGAAACCAAAGCCAAAACCGTCACCGAGTCACCTGGTCGGCTCTGTGGCGAAACCGGCTCCCGCCGCGGCGCCATAATCCCGCCACCTCACAAACATCCTGTAGGTTTATTCTTTGTTTTCCAAATTTTGGCAACATAAGCCACCTAGTCTCGTAATTTCTTCCAAATTCATTATTGCATTTCAAACATTGCGCAATTACGCCATCTTGTTTCGTAACTGCTTCTTGCATAAATATCCATCTTGTGGCGTAACTTTTAATTCGTATTGCGCAATTCCGACATCTTGTTTCGTAACTTCTCAATACAGTATTGCACCATATTGTGCAGGAACGTTTCCAGCATTTCGTTTTAAAATAACTATTGCACCATATTGTGACTCATATTTTTCAGCCTTGCGCTTTTCCGCCATCTTGCTTTGGCTCCACTAGCGCCAAATACCATCTTCCCATTTACTACTTCTTCCCGCCTTTTTTGCGGATTAACGCAACACTAGCGCTCTTCTCGCTTTGCACTTCGCCGCCATCTTACCATTTACTACTTTTTCCCGCCTCTTTTGCGGATTAACGCGACACTAGCGCTCTTCTCACTTTGCCGCCATCTTGGTTTTGGCGACACTAGCGCCAGCCGCCATCTTGGCATTTACTACTTCTTCCCGCCTTTTTTGCGGATTAACGCGACCCTAGCGCCAGCCGCCATCTTGGCATTTTCTACTTTTTCCCGCCTTTTTGGCGGATTAACGCACTTCCCGCCTTGCGCTTTGCCGCCATCTAGGTTTTTGCGACACTAGCGCCAGCCGCCATCTTGACATTTACTACTTTTTCCCGCCTTTTTGGCGGATTAACGCGTCACAAGCGCTTTCCCGCGCCAGCCGCCATCTTGGCATTTACTACTTTTTCCCGCCTTTTTTGCGGATTAACGCACTTCCCACCTTGCGTTTTGCCGCCATCTTGGTTTTTGCGACACTAGCGCCAGCCGCCATCTTGCCATTTACAACTTTTTCCCGCCTTTTTGGCGGATTAACGCGTCACGAGCGCTTTCCCGCCATATGGGACCGCCATCTTCAATTTTTCTACTTTTTTCCGCCTTTTTGGCGAATTAACGCGTCACAAGCGCTTTCCCGCCTTGCGCTTTGCCGACATCTTGGTCCGCCATCTTCAATTTTACTACTTTTTCCCGCCTTTTTGCGGATTAACGCGACACTAGCGATTAATCCCCCTGGTGGCGGGATTATCGTTAATCCAACTGTTTAATCCCTATATATCACTGCTGACCATATTTTATGCCTTCCTATGGATTACTATGCTACACCTTATATTTAAAGAAAATAACGAATTTAAAATATGTTCATTCTTTCAGAGGAGGGGATGCAGATGAGGAACAACACAGAGGCGTGAATGATGTCGATGTCCTTGTAACCATCCATGCGGTCCAATACCATTCTGAATTTTGTAATGGTCATACGCATGCAACCCTATGCGAGAAGCCAGAGGTGCACGATCAAATGAAGTCGTACCTCCTGTGTGATGAAAACTGCGCTGTATTCTTACTCAGGCGGAGAAACCTAAGGTAAGTGGGCATTGAAAATAACTGTATGTCCTTATCCTGCACGGGATTGTAGAATATCTAATTTTAAAAAAAATCATTATAATTGTTCCAGAAATCGTCAGACGACTGTTCCTAGAGAGGACACAGTGAAGTAGATTTCCCGAATACACCGCAGTTTTTGATGACTTTAGATGAACAAGAGAGGCCAATCAATTTTCAAGCAGATGACGATCTACTCCAGGTGACTCCTGAACAATCACCCAGGAAACGAGCAGAATTACACAAGACAATACAGTGAGTATTAGTTTCAAATCTATGATAGAACACACATGCTTAAATAAAGTGTAACCGCTACATCGCTCCCTTCATGGTGTCTAACATGTGCAATTCCTTTCAGGAGACCTGCGATTCTATTTAAAAGAAAACATGATTTTTCTAATAGATGCAATATGTACTGTTTCAGTTCCGCTACTAAGAAGCCCACAGGAGGAAGAACAATAAAACCTTTGAGGATCTCCATAGGAGGTTGGCGCTATTGGAAGAGCGAATTACACGCGCTAACACCCCGAAGAGAGATGCAACCACCCGCACTCGTGCTTCAAGGCGGCTACACCTCAAGAAGCAGTAGTGTCAATATAGGATTGTACTATGAAACCCCAGTGCTCATCAATAATTTCGGTATATGACAAAATACGACTGGCAGATAATTCAAAAAGGTCTCGCAGAATTCGAAACATATCTGAAAGTGAAGAAGTGTCCAAACAGAGAGTACAGTGATCATGTTGTATTCTCTTATAATATCATAGTGTTTATGGAAAGTGGAAAACTTACACTTTTTAATACTTCTTTAAATTACGTTGAAATTCAGTTGAATTATGATGTACTATCACTAATAAAAAGATTCGAATCCTATATAGATAGACATCTACAGAACCTGTGTATTGTAAATGAAGTCACTTATGTAGGGACAAGGAGCTGGAGGCAAAAGGCGCTGGAAATGTATGATAAGAAAATAAAGAAGTGAATATCTCTTTTATAATTTGTTTTTTATTCACGAAAAACCCCCTTACATTTCCTTATATCAAGCATGAATTAACTACATTTTAAATTAAAGACTGCATCACATGAGTCAGCGGTTTGTTTGTAAATACTTTGTCATGAATTATCGAGCAATACAAATATGTCTGTGCAGGAATATTTGCACTAGATTGAATTTCCAGTCTAATATTGACAGCTCCATTTACAACCTCCTCAGGCTGATGTGAGCAGTCAATGACAAATATCGGTGCATGTTTAAGAAAATCTTTTCTCTTTAATAACGGGTAAATTTCTTTCGAATAATAGGAGCTTTGGAACTTTGAATACATTTCATATAACGAGGCAAATCTAGAATTTCCAAAGTCCAAGTTCATATCATGGTAGGGATAACATTCACTATTGAGGTAAAGTCTCAAATTTGTTATGTTGCAATGATCAAACTCGGAACAGTCTTTAGTTGCATTATTCACTCTCGAAGTCTGCGCTCCCACAATAACAAATCTTGGTTTCTCGGCTCTGGATGTTGTTGCAACGTTCCATGTAAAGGATCTAGTTTGAGTTACTGCAGGCTGAGTATGCAGATCCATGCTTCGAAAGGCTATATGTAATGGTCTATCTGACTTGACAATCTTAAGGATCTCCACCTTTTCACCATCAGAAAGGCGTATTATAGGCATCCGCCACTCGATACGTGTAAGTTTAACAATAGCATTTTCTTCTCCTTCGGGTGCCAGAATACAGTTTTTAGAGTCCTTGGATCAAATGAGGACCAGCTCAAACTTGCTGTTGAGTATGAGGTCCTTGTGATCATCTGGAAGTCCCAGAAGCATTGACAGCGGTACTATAGCGTTGAATGCTCCATTTGCAGGATGCACAATATCCACATCTTCTCCAGGGTAGTACCATCCAGCATTGAGTAAACGGTTGGATTCCATAGGGTTGAGTGCAGCATAGTTGCGCATAGTTGATGTAATCCCCGGATTTCTTGTTCTATCTATAGCCGATCCATTCATGTCCAATCGAATCTCGTCAAACATAAATGCAATAGCATTATTGGTGAGCCTTGCTGTAGTAGTTGTTCCATTACGTTTAGTAACGGATCCCTCAATGTAGAGATAACTCGGGTTAGGTAGAGTATATAAATGTTCAGCTTGACAAGGGATTCTAATCTCATCATTCGCGTCCAGAGTCGATGTATTATACGGTAAAAACACATGCTCCTCTTCTTTAGCAATCTTGTCCTCGAATGTAGGTGTTTCCGTCACATTGAAGATGTCCATTACAGAATTCTGAAGCCCAGTGCTTCAAGGAACCTCCTATTGCTCGATATTAACACACTGAGTGTCGCAGGTAGAGTATGATATACGACAATGCGCAGGCTTATTATATCCCTGTAGGCGTCTTCTTCTGCTAAAATCTTTTCCCATTACGACGTATATGAAGTCTTATGCTTATATCCTCGTTTCTAAAGTTGATGGGATGACCGTTCTGGTCCACTACTCGAAGAGTGATTTGGTCGATAAAGTTAGTGTCTATGATAGGCAGGTAGATGGGATTTGAAGGCTCTTGCGAAATGTGAAATCCAGGCGGAACAGAAGGGAAAACTCATAGATCGAGTGTCCGCTTTTACCGTCGATGAAAGAGCCTGTTGTAATACTGCACTCGATTCGTATTATGCTCACCTTAAATATGTTTACTAGGAAATCAGATTCAGTCACTTGATTAGCAGGAATAACTTTGCTTTCACTGAAGCCTAAAAGGGTTCCAATAGAGCATTCCCTTGAAAAATCCATAGGAAAAGGACATTTAATTTCAGCCTTCATTGTATTATTATTAGGTCGAATAAAGAAGATATCCTCATCCAATTGAAGCCTATCTTTGATGTATGCATTAATATCAGTAATCTCATAAGCTCCATGAGGCACATCAATGACTTTAAGATCGTCATTGTAAATGTAACGAAACTGATTATTGCTATGATACACATTGGGAATAGAATAGAAGGTTTCAAAATTCAAAAGAGCGATCTCATAATATCCTTTAGGATCGATCCTCAGAGGAGGATTCAGGTGTGTTGTCAGAACAGATTCATTACCGCTAACAGCAATAGTGTAACTCATTGTGATAGAGATTGTAAGCACAAGTGTCCACAGATGACTGAGCTAAAACTCTGAAACCTCTCTGTATTATACATTAACCTAACACCTATGAGATACCTTTCTATCTCTTTAGGAGGCTTTAGGTTCCCAAAGCTATCGAAATAAAATGCAATGTTACCCTCCTTCCTTACAGCAATCCAATGGGTACCTTCATTCTCTGAAGAATCGAGATTCACGATAATCCTCTCATGGTGATGAGGCTTTGTAGGCAGCTCATCAATCATACATGCACCTCTAAAATGCGGAATCTTTAAACGTCTAGCATACATGTCGATATCAATGTTACTCAAGGCTTTTTCCGGGACAAGTATAGTCCTCTTCCAGAGTTTTTTGAATTGCCATTCTTGCTGTTGCGTCTCTTCCTTTTGACATTTCTCGTCTTATTCTTCACTTGAATACCTTTTCCTTTTGCTTCTATCTCTTTGTTATGTCTTGCCATTTCTGCAAGCTGTTTATCTGCAGCTTTTAACTTATTCACTGCTGTGGCGATTTGAGCTGCGCCTCTAGCTGCAGCACCTAGGGCTACAATAATAGGAATGAGAGGTAGAAATCCGTCATGCTTTTTCTTCCTCGAGCCAGCACCTACAGCCACCTTGCCCTTCACAATTGCTGTAACTAGCCTGGCGGCCAACCTTTCTCCTAAAGTAGCGTCCGATGCCAGTACTCTTTTCCACGCCTTCTCAGCTAAGATCTTATCGGCTATATTTCTCGTAGCAGAGTCCCTGTGCTCAGCGCAGGCGATGTCGTGCTGCTTACAGGCTTCGTCTAACGGGTTAATTCCGGGGTCTCCTCTCTGTAGGCGTTTTCCTTTCGTACGCGGACCGCAATATCTGTAGCCCAGTAAATGTGCTTCAAACGGCAGTCAATAAATGAGAGAGTTAATTAACCCAGAGCCTCTTGAGATCTTGATCCTCCTAGTTCCCATGATAGACTAGTTGACTTTAAAATAGTATTGGGCTTTTATACTCTCAAGCTACAAACTGAAATCCATGCACTCCTGATATATATGTATACATACATTAAGCATGCTTTTATATATTTAGTTATTAAGATGGAGCTCGTGAAGCAAGATTGCTCCCTGCCCATTCAGGTGCTAGACTTTGAAAGTGATTTTAGATGCTATCGACACGGAAAGTTATTTCCCTCTAATGTCAAAGCTCTTATTCTAGGCAGCTCAAGCGCCGGAAAACGAATGTATTACTGAATATGCTGCTTCATGTGAATGGTTTATGTTTTGAAAACTTGTACATCTATTCAAAGTCCCTTTACCAGCCAAAGTATCAATATCTCATCAAGCTACTTAAAACATTGAAGGGAGAGAAGCGAACACTTATGAAGATGGAGAAAGTGTCTACATCCCTCTGAAGTTAAAGAAAACTCCATATTTATATTTGATGACGTAATCACTGAAAAGTAGGGGAAGATGGCCTCTTTTTACAGCATGGGCAGACACCGTAATGTGGACTCTATATATTTAGCACAGTCCTATGCTAAAGTGCCTAAAAATCTAATAAGAGAGAACACGAACATGATTATTCTCTTCAAGCAGGATAACTTAAACTTGAAACACATATATATGAGGACTATGTAAACACTGGCATGTCATATACTGAATTTAAAGACCTGTGCAAGGGTGCTTGGGAAAGTGTCTCGGAAGGAAGACCCTTTGTAGTGATAGTACCTGAATTCCCTATGAATGAGCGTCGATATAGGAACGGTTTCGATGTATATATTAAAGTAGAAAACAAAGAAAAGGATCATTCATAGGTCGAAATGAGTATTGACAGGTTCGGTTCACAGAGGACTGCTCCAGTTAAAAGAGCACCTCATCAATTCATCATAAACCGAGATGGAAAATGAAACTATCAATTTAAAAACAAAAGACTGCATTGTTCATGATCCCGAGGAAGACAATGACGCAAGCACTAAACGTTATGTTGATACGCTTACGACTTCTACCGAAAATCGAATGCAGGAATTCACCGAAAAAGTGGCGTATCAGCGCATGGGTGAACTTGAAACTATGATAAGGAATCACATCCAGAAATCGCTAGATGGACAATATGAGTCTAATGAAATACCTGGACAAGCATGCACTTAAACGAGATGCTGGAAACAACATTATTCTAGATACAATAAGAATGAAGATAATATTATCACCTCAGGAGGACTACGATGTACCGAATAGGAAATATGTATCGGACTATGTTAACGCAAGGACACCAGCGCTCGATTCAGATGGGAACGCTTCCTTTCAAAAAAGAAGAATAAGAGAGATAGCAGATCCCATCGATGTCAGTGATGCAGCAAGTAAAAAGTTTGTTAAACACATTAATGGTAAAAAGCACAGAGAAGCATCGAAACAGTAGTGAAACATATGGAAACTATGGCGAGCCGACAGAATTCCATGGATAAGCAGTTGACAACAACTATGAATAATGTGAATACTCTTAAATCGCAAGTGAATGTTATAAATGTGATATTAGATCAAATGAAAGGCCAACAGTTATTACCCTGCAGACGAAGCCTTCCAAAGGGAATTCACTAAGATACACATTAACATCGGGTCTCGAATACTACAGAGCAACTGTAAACGGAGAGGTCATTGCATGCTATATGACATCATCAACACCTCCTTTTGTAAGAGCAGATACATTATTTGCTATAAGCAATAACACAGTCGGAACCTTCCCTGCTCCTATTGCAAATGGAGATACAGTCACCTTTACTGCTCCGGCCAGTCGAGCAAAAGATGGACATATTCTAAATATCGAGTTGAAGATAGCATATAAACTGACGCCAACAGAATAGTACAGCTATATATTGAGGCGAATAACAAAATTCAAGATCATTTCAAGATGGACAGCGAGAGCATAAGACTTAAAGAATCTGTAGCCAGGCATACAAAGGCTATAAGGAGAAAGTTACGTGCAATAAAAGGACAAACGTTTGAGACCCAGAGAGTAATGAGTGAAGCTCTTCAGCCAGTAGCAGAACCGTTACATGATATTCTGCAAATTCAGAAAACAATACTGATACTTCAAGCAAAGAGGAAAGTCAGAAAAAGAGTGATCCACTTAAAGAGTAGAAAGATGAGAATATCTTAAGCTTCCTGCAGAAAGTTCGAAGGAATGATAAGAATGAAATAGACAATGCATACGGGTGAGATACGAAGATGGAAACTATATGCTGGGGAACAAGATCATTAACTTCATCAACAATAAAGTACGAGTAGGTGATGAAACGTACGAGGTGACACCTGGATTGAGTGAACTCATCTTCAAGAGGATACCTGAAATGCATGTCGATACAGAAGGGGATCTGGATATATATAGCAGAATATTGAAAGCAAGCCAGGTTCATCGTAGAAACTACAGCAGACTCGGGAAACTGAGATCAGGCAATTCCTACCAGTATAAAAGCATTATACGGCCTTTGGTGACGAAACACAAGGGTTTAGGTTTGCAGTGGAATGAGCATCGACCTGATACAACGTAAGACTACATCTATCGGAACGATCCTAACGACCTGGTGAATCGCTTGAGATTTCTCCTTGCATCCAGAGAGGCCGGAAATAATAATCACACACAAGAAATTGAAGAAATTATTCAAGCACTGAAATCGGCTAGGATTATAGCATGGCGGTGAAGCAAGATATAGCAAGAGAGTTCCATGATCCCGCCCGAAGAAACTTCTTGCGTCGAAAGATCGTTAGCAAAGGTCTGAATGATCTGATGCAAATGGACTTGGCTGAAATGATCCCCCATGCAAAGCTCAACAAGAATTTCAAATATATCCTGATTGCAGTCAACTTTTACTCTAAAATGGCCTATGCAAGGCCATTAAAGGACAAGTCAGGACTACAGGTTGCAAAGGCCATGGAAGATATACTAAAGGATATGGAAACGCCACCCAAGAATATACAGAATGATAGCGGAAAAGATTTTTATAACAAGCACTTTAAAAATCTAATGGCAATGTATAATGTCAATTACTACAGTACCTATACTAATGTGAAAGCTGCAGCAGTTGAGCGTTTAATCTGAACTTTAAAGAATATGATGTATCGGGAGTTTCTAGCTCAAGGATCATACAAGTGGCTAGATCTTCTAACTAGAATCGTTGCAGAGTACAATGGCAGTTACCACTCAACCATCAAAATGAAGCCCAGTGAAGTGAGGAACAATGACCATCTTCTGACTGTTTACAAGTGTAACCACCCAAAAGAGAGAAGAGGAGTGCAAGGAGGTTTAGTGTCGGCGATTATGTGAGGATATCTAAGAATAAAGGACATTTCGAAAAGGGCTTTGAACCCAACTGGAGTGTTGAAATCTTCCAAGTGGCTCATGTGAAACGAACCAATCCTACCACCTACATCATAAAGGATAAGAATGGAGAGGAGATAAAAGGAGCATTCTAGGGCTTAAACTGCATTCTACACTATTCCCTAACACTTAGTGGAGAAGATTTTGCGTAGGCAAGGAGACAGGATTCTTGTGAAATGGTATGGATTCCCTAATAGCCAATGGAGTGATGGAAATAATTTATTGTAGCTAATACTGAAATAAGGAGCCTTAAATGCAGTACCTTGTGGTTTATTTAGAGTGATTTGATTCTTTCCCCCCTTGAAACATTGAGGTGTACAATGTCCTATTAATTTAGCATTATATAAACTAGGGGAAAATAATTAAAACCAGTAAAAATAATTAAATACAGTATATACACTTAATAAATTAGACAATAAATAATCTATATACAATATAATACATGAGATGGTGATGAGACATCCAGGGAAGTCAGAATGGATTACGAGGCCCTAAGTGAATAATGGCCCCACGCGAGAGTTGCATGAGAGCCATCAATCATCTTGCGCTTCGTGTCTCCTTCTTGCAATGCAATTTTGTTAATTTCCACAGTCGAGACTTTAAGTTTTGTATTTCTGAAGCAAATTTGTTTAGCCAAAAATTTTTATTTAAATCTTTTAGACACTCGAAATATTTCTCAAATGTTATTGCTCGCAATAATAGTAATCCCCTTCGCTTTCATAATGGTGTTGTTGATATATTTATAGCTGTAGAGCTTTGCCCTAAGTCCAACGTACTCAGTCATCAACATGCCACCTAACTCATCTTTAAACAACCCAATCACTTTCTTGTTGGCCTGCTTTATGCCATATACATTGTTTTGGTTATAATTTCATGCGTCAAAATGCTGGTTTTCATGAATTTGTAAATGTCTGAAGAGGTTTCGAAAATGAATGAACCTGTATCCATATAATTCAGGACCAGGTCATTCAGTTGGGTTTTCATTACTTTATAAAAAAGCATACATAATAAATTTTGATAGACCGAGAATTGCATGGCCAATATAGATTGGCTTGTTCATGAGGAACTCCTTTCGAGCCAACTCTATGCCGACTAAGTTTTCATAAAAAATGTGGCTGCATACATATGTTGGAGGAGCGGTCAATTTCCCAATTTCCGTGCTTGTTCCCAGGTAGGCACAATACGCAAATCTCTGTACTTGCGAACATTTTCAATGAATTTGCCGTACACAGCATTGTTCATTTTCTTCCAGAGGTTTTGACCAAACTTAGAAGCTTCCCTGGCTCGCTTCTCGGCGTTAAGATCAATATAGACCTTAAGCCGGTCTATAGCTATAGTCAAGGCTTATAGCCTTAAGCCTTACGACACAACGCGATGAATATGTCTCAATAACAGCCCCAGATCTAAACACTGCTGCAAGATTTTATAATACAAGACATATTTGCTTTTGTTCTCAAGACTTGCAATCAGTTTCTTGTATTGGCTGCCGGGTGGTATCTCGCTCCGGGGACAGAGAGATAGATCATTGTGTGCATCATGGAGATGGTCAGGATACTCCAAATCCACCTCTAGGACATATACTGTCTTGGAGTCCTCAGGGATAGCAGCGAAGTCGATTTCATCCCTATCAAGCCATCTGAGGTTCCCGTACGTCATTGGGGACGCCATGCTCTTGCCGTACAAGTTGTTAATGTCCCAGTACGCTAAAAAGTTTCGAGGTTCATCAGATTTGTAGTCTGCAACGTATTCGTGGTTGGCTTTGGAGTACCGCTTTGATACCTTGCAAAGCCCGCCGCGAATACCTTCCTCGAAAAATTCTATCATGCCGGGATCGTTTATTAGCTGGGGCCTTGCTTTCGTCGTCTTAAGCATGGCGTCGAAGGCTAGTGATGGCAGAGTATAGTACCATGCAGTGTCCAGGTTATACATCCCTAGCGACAAGTCTCTGAATTTCTCGAATACGTCTGCTAAAAGCAGAGTATCTGTCTTTAGGTAAAGGTCACTATATTCCCCGAGATTCTTTATGTTAATGTGCTCCATACCTTAAGTGCATGAGTATACTCCTCTTCTGAGATACCGTCGAAATGCTCTATCGGCGGGAGCTTCTCTTCTTGGAACTTCTCGAAGTTATCCAGGTATGAATAGCGAAATATGCCCTTGCACTTCATTAGTTCCAAATGTTCTGGATTAGAATACTCGGCATTAGTGACCTTGAAGTCATCAGTGCTTAGCATTTTCTGCCAAGCTAGATAACTTGTCATCGAGAAACTTGTAGCTGTCGAGGAACCTGAAATTAATGCCCTTGTGCCATTTAATGAATGCCAGATAGCTTCAAATGATTGTGCTATACGTGAAATAGGAGCCTTGTCATATGCCATGTGTCTGATCAAGGAGTGACTATCATAATTGCTTAAGCAATGAAAGAAAGTTGGAATAAAATTCGGCAATTTTCTATTCAGATTGCAAGCATTATGAGCCGCTCCAAGATATGTTCCAGTGATATGACAATGGTCTCTCAGTCTAAGGTCAACTATAGCAACATCTCTCCTGCATATGTGACAGTGATCGTGTGGCAGTAATTTGTATCACAATAATGTAAATGCTAGAGTGATTGTAGTGTAAATAAGCATTATTGTATGACATTGATTTGAGATGTTTGTTAATTATAAGCATTGTTAGCAAATAAGTTTACACGGCCTCACTGAAACTGACAATAAGAGCGGGTAACAATGAGCGAGGGGGTGAGTTGTTTATTAATTAGAAGAGGCAAGCAAATGACGTCAGATTGGCGCGCTTTTCTTAGAAATGGCGGGAATTTCTTCCCTAGAGCATATCTATTCGTAATTTTGATTGGATATAAAAATAGACGCCAATTTTGGCGCGTTTTATTAACCAATAGCAGCTCGGTTATAATCTTTAGGCATATCGGGTGTGGGAGTATAAAAAGCTAAAGCCAGAGGCAAGTATTGCCCAGTTCAACAAAATCATCCACGCGTTACACGTCGCTGAGTCCAACAGAATCATTCAGAAGTTAAACGTCGCTTAGTTCATCAGAATCGTTCGCGAGTTACACGTCGCAATTCTACAGAATCTCTCGCGTCTTAAAGTTTGTTATAAATGTGAAACACGCGAATTAATAATGTGCAGTAAATAAGTGATTATAGTGATATTAGAAAATATAACAGTTTCAGTCTGGCGTGTATCACGAGTCAATATGTGAACTTAATTAATTGTGACGGTAATAAAAGTGTAAAAATATTCATTTTATCAGTGTTATCTTTGAGTAACAAATCCTTTCCGTTTACACATCTTGATCAAGAGATATGCTCGACTTAATAATAATAGCTAGCCGGAGGAAAATGAACCCAACATTCAAAGTAGTAATACAATAACAGGCGCCCAGCAAAAGATAACACGTTGTGACCGCGACAAAGTGGCTCCCATACATGGTGCATATAAACATGAAGCATCTTCCAACTACTACAAAAGAATATTCTTCTTCAATCGGCATTGTCGAAGTCCGGGATATCCTGAGGCGTCATATGCATTGGCTGTATTCGCTCATATACCTCAATGACTTCATCAGCGATCTTTCTAAGTTCGCTAAAGAAGTCATTGAGTGCATTGTCGCCTCTGAACAGCTTGAATCTTGACAAGAACTGGTCATGTCTACATATGACCTTCAACGCTATCGATATCGCTTCATCTTCCTGTATGGCTCGGGTCCAACTTTCTGCGTCAGAGGGTTCACATGAGTGGACGTTCCTCAAAACAGATACGATATCTGCATAAATCACAAAACGTATAGGGGCAGACTTTGAATATGCATTAAATTCTAGAACCTCATCCAGCTTTGGCGTTTTGAGGATCTGACATTTATTGCATTTCAGTTTATGCACTCTCAAGGCATCCTCGTCAGGACACCTTGTCATGCATGACTCGCATAGCCACACTTTTCCGTTATGCTTAGTTAGCTGACTTCTAATAAGCCTCGATAAGTTGGTGATGAGGCAATAGTGAGACTTGTTATCCTCTTCAACTAATAAGAGGGTCACTTGCCTAGCCTTCCTCTCAGATGGTTTGTGAATAGACTCCACTGAGTCGTTGGCATTCAGGGCAACTATAGCTATAGATACATCTGAATTCTGCTTCTCAAAGCGTTCAATCTGATCGAAGGAAAATGCAAATGTTATTCCAGCATAATTGAACTCCTTGAATAGCAAATCCTGTGGTTATGAGCTTGGTCTATTTTTGTTGGCTTTTGCAGGGTATCTGGAAGTCAACATGCACCAAACAAAACAGAAATCATCAGCATTCTGAGTATTAACAACTGCCTTCTTTCGCTTGATGCATGCTGGCAACCCTATGTATCCTGAAGGGATTATAGTTTGCTGCGCTATTTATCAGCGAGTGGATTGCGAACAGTGTCTTTCAATTAGATTGGCCTTCAAAACAGGCTAGGTTTTCTAAAATTTCTTGTTTCATTGCATGAAAATGACGTCAAGGTTAGATGATCGCTGTATATCCTTTACCTTGGAATTGAGGTACATCGATTCCACTTTTTCATGATCCGGTGTCTGGATTAAGTATGAGACGATCAATGAACAACTCATCTTTAACCCAGACATACTCTTCTTTAGAGTGGACTCGATTTCCTTAAAGACAAGATCCTTGCATGCCTAGAGAAACACTGTGGGGTCAATTATTCCAGCCGTATTTTCAATTTTGGTATTGAAAATACGACCTTTGAATGCAGACTCTATTACTCTACATTCTAGATCATCGTAATCATTTCGACATACCCTTTTTGCCGATGATGAGAATGAATCAGTTGTCTGGCCTGGTCTGGATGATGTTGCTACAGCTATGTTAACATCTGCTGCGGGCTCCTGCTGGTTCGTTGAGATGGAGGGTTGGCTGCTGCACTTTCCTTCTTCAGTGCCACGCTCCTCTTCTGCTTCATGAGGTCTCTTAGTCCCTTTTCTCAAAGCCACATAGAGTTTCAAGATCTGCAACAATAGAAGCATCACATTGTTAGCATCTGTGGTAAATCAAACATGCAATTAGGTGGTGTAGAAGAAGACTTGGGAATAAATTGTATCAATAATAATGTTAAAAAGAAGTGAGAGACTTACCTTGACATGATTGAAGCAACTCGATGAGCGCGGCCTTGTACCCGCAGTTAGCGCAGGTACACATTCCCTCCATGGGTACATCCTCCCTGTCGTTAGTTTGGGGGACGCTTGAATGCTCAATGTCATTTCCGAAACCTGGCGGAGCTGGCATAATGAAGACCATCGCATTATCTGCATCAAGCCATGCAGCTGCCCCGTCATCTAGCAATGGTGATAGTGGTGGTGGTGACGGTAGTGTGCTCGGCCCGGAAGCGTCCTGTGCCGAGACAGGTGAGCGGCGGACATGACCTGCCAGACTCAATTTGCTTGTGTGCGACTTCATAGGCATCTTGTCTAGAAAATAATAATTTTAGGCATGTAAACTTGATGGATGAAGTATAATTTTTCTATGTTCTATAATTTATTTTCTAGCATATTACCGGTTTCAACTTTTTTCAGTTTTTGACATTAGAGTTTAAGTTTTAAGTATGTTAAGCATTTTGTATGGCGTAAGAGTATTTTTATATATCATGCAAGCTATTTTCTAGCAGATTACAGAGTTTCAACTAGAAATTCAGAGTTAAGTTAATTTTTGTTAATTAGCTTGTTAGTGAAGTATTTTCGAACATAAATTGCTTTAACAATTATACATTTAGCTAATAGAAGACATGTCTTAAGGTTGCTGTGAGTTAAAATAAGTTGCATTTGAGAGAAATTCCTATCCCGATTAGTTTAGTTGAGCTTGTATTCTCATTTTATCCTACTTTTGTATTTCCTTCTGATTTCCGTATTCTGTATTTTTTTTAATTTCCGTGGAAATGGAATATGATTTTAACGCATATTCATTTTTAATCGTAGTTTGAGGTTCTGAAAACTGGATATTTACGTCAGACCTTGTTCAGATAGAACGCATTATGTTTTAGCTTACCTAAGCTCGGTTTTTTTGTTACAGTATTTTATATTTTCTGTGCTTAAAGTTTTTGTGTAATTTTTAGGCGTTGATTAGTGTTACATAAGTTTAAATAATACATCTAGACACTGGCCCTACTACATTATTGCAAGACAAACTTTACGAACTTAGGTGATCACATGTTTTTTTTATAATGCAATTTTGAGTTTCACAATCTTCACTCGACCTTTTAAGAATAAATCACACCTATTTCCTGTATGAAATTTATTATATGCACTTACCTTACGAATTGAGTTCTAAGATAAATGAGGTAATTGAAGATCTTTTCACTAGCACACGCTATCACTATCACTGAAGTTATTCCTTTAAGAGTGAACTTTAGCTCTCCTCCTTACTTCTTATATGGGCGTTGAAGTTCTTTCTCCCTCTCCCAGAAAGAATGCGCAGAAGAATCCACTCCGTAATCCAGTGTTTTGATTGGTTAAAACTATATCTATCCTTGTCTAATGATTCTTGTTCATGTTTCCCAGGATCTTAAATCACATCTGGTTAAGTTATAAATCTGTTTGATACAGTGTTTTAAGTAATGTACTTTCGTGTACTGTTAATGAAATAATAAAGGAAGTATTCAATTACTCTTTATTGTATGAATCATACATATGTGTGAGAACTGTTAAGCTAAATTGTGCTTAGACAGGAAATTGTAAATCTTCTTGAACTTGAGTAACTTAAGGGAGGGAACTTATTGATGGCTGCAGCTGTCTCTAATATAATTTCGTAGACTCTTTTTGAAATAAAACAGGAAGTATTAAATTACCCTTTATTGTATGAATCATACATCTGTGTGAGAACTGTTAAGCTAAATAGTGCTTAGATAGGAAATTGTACATCTTCTTGAACTTGAGTAACTTAAGTAACTTATTGATGGTTGCAGCTATCTCTAATATAATTTCGTAGATTCTTATTGGAATAAAACAGAAAGTATTCAATTACACTTTATTGTACGAATCATACATCTGTGTGAGAAATGTTGGCTAAATTGTCATACTTTTGCCCTCATTTGTGTCACTTTTGCCCGCATTAGGTCTTACTTTTGCCCACCTAAATCAGGAATAAGGAAGTGAAAAATAATGAAATTACTTACCTTAGGAGTGATTTTAGAACATGATGTGGTCTCTCCAATATCTAGTGCCCACCTACCCACCCGTTTTAAGTGTTTTATTTATATAGGCAAATAGCGTTAGGAAAAAAAACAAACGTAGCCATTTTTCCATGCAAAGTGGGTACTGCCAACCTAAATAATCAGTGAAATGCACTGAATATGCGATGTGCTGTTGTTTTGTGAACGTGAATCATTGGAGTTTTAGACGCGCAGATCCCTGGGCTACGCTCTGTCGTCGCTTCGCTGTTGCGGCCGATTGCACTCCTCTCCTTCTAAAAAACATCCCTCGGCTACGCTTTGAGGCTGAGGGCCCTCAATCTCTCGGCTACGCTTTGAGGCTGAGTATCTTACCGGCTTTGGTGGTATTATTCATATGTTGGCAGCATTACGTTACAGCAGCGTAAGACCTAATGCGGGCAAAAGTGACACAAACGAGGGCAAAAGTATGACAATTTACCCGAAATGTTAAGTTACATTGCGCTTAGACAGGAAATTGTAAATCTTCTTGAACTTAAGTAATTTAATGGAGGGAACTTATTGATGGTTGCAGCTGAATTTTCGTGTACTGTTAATGAAATAAAACACAATTGTTCAATTACCTTGCATGAATCATCCACCTCGTGGAAAAAATATACAATTCATCGCTCCCGCTGTTATAACTATGTATTTTTACTTTCTGTACTACGTAGAGTAAGGGAAGCATTGTATTCCACCCAAAAATTCGATAACAAGATTTCACCGGAAATATATGTTTTGAGGCCCCTGTTTTATTGAGAACTATTTTCGAGATATTGATTGTTATTCCCTTAAAGTTTCCAATATTTATACTTTTTCTCAAATGGGAATTCGTTATTCACTTTTTATGTCCTGGACATGCAAAGAGAATGGAATGCGCCACATAGCAACCAGCTCTTAAAAGATTTGACTATCTCTTAAAGCTTAGCATATTCCTCTTGCACCTACAAGAATCATATGGAGAATAAGCGTTTGTGAAAAAGTTTGTACAAGAGTAGAGAAAGTCATGTGAGTGTAACACATGAGAATTGTTTTTAAATGTGATTCGTTTTTATTTCATTGTACCTTGTAACAGTAACAGTGTAATCAGTTATCTCTATAAAGAAACATTTTTCATTATAATTTAATATGTGTTTGACTCTCATACAATTTTCAACGAAAATCAATAGCGGAGTGGATACTGTCGGTATCTATAGTGACAGATATGAATTACAAGTGTTAGTTCTGTAGCCTTCTGGCATCTGCCGTGTAGAATATGAACTTCTAGTAGGAGACAACTCTACACAATAGCGAATGATAGGGTGCAGTCTCCCTGCCACCCTAAATACGAACGGGAGCTAATAGCCTTAATAACCCTCCATTATGGGGTGACTGCCTGTCCCAAAATTGCTATACATATACTGGCAGTTTTCTTTGTAGCGTTTTTAAGACTGATTATGAGTGTGTTTGTGTCTGTGTATGTATGTGCATGAGAGAGAGGCGATATATTTCGCCAAAAGATAATAATAAATTCATATTTTTGATAGCCGTGTGCTCTTTATGCATAGTAGGGTGAACTTTCTTTCGGAATACATTATACCTCTATGATTGAAACCCCCAGACATAGGGAGGCGAGGATTTCCCTTCATGGCCTTGTCTCCGTGTCAGTAATCGTCTTTTAAACTTTACACATGAAGGGAGACCTCGCTCGTATATACACACGGCTTTAAGTACTGCAGGACGCTTGTTAACCCTAAATATTCTAATATTTTTTAAAACATTTTCATTCGTTAGGCGTGTTCGCAACAGATCATACCTTGTATGTATGTACTTTAACGCGCAAAAATGAGAAGTGATGGATAGTTTGTAACACTGATTCTCACGGTCGGTGAATCATGATTCAAACTCAAACTAATTACCTCCCCACCCAAAGCCAGTACTTGCTTGAGGAGGGACGTGACTTTTAAGTGTTTTTTCCACTAAAAGCCACCACGTGGCCATGTAAGCGACCGTCAAAATTACCAACTCCACCAGTAACCTTGAGCTTGATGGTGAACTCTCATGGCGTTTAGGTCGGGTCTTCCTGTAAAAGCCACCACGTGGCCATGTAAGCGACCCTCAAACTATCAACTCCTCCAGTATCCTTCAGTTTGATGCTGAACTCTCATGGCGTTTAGGTCGGATCTTTCTCTAAAAGCCACTACGTGGCATGAAACACCAATTAAATGTACATTAAAACCAATTAAACCCAATCAAATAACCATTTACCTAATTTTTGGCAAGCACAAGATCACTATATGACCTTGATGGTCAACGCTCATATATATACTACTCAGAGGGAAAATGATGCAGATCAATTAATCCCCAGTGCCATTGGTGAACAACAGTCTTCTTACCTTCCACATAATGGACGTTTTCTTTGAGTAATGCCTTCTCTTTCCCCTTTAACTTTCACACACCTGTTTTTGCCTATGCTATACCCTCTCTTTTCTCTTTATTAGCTTTGTCAATAAAATTTTCCCTTTCACAAGTGTCAATCTTTTTTGCTTTTCCCATTTCCCCTCTTCTCCATTTTTTTACCTAAATACAGTCATATACTGTTTATTTCCTTTCTTTCATTTCTCACATTTAGTCAACTTTCCTCCTTTCGTATATACTACACTTTGTATCTTGTTTTGGTTCAGCTTTAGACCCCATTCTGAAGAATAATTATCAATTTCCTGCAAAGCTGATTTTAGGCCAATTAGGCACAAGTCCAGTATAATTCCCTCTTATTTTTTAAAATGTATATCTATTAAGGTTTTTAAAATGAATATGTTGTCAGTAGTTCTACTTCCTTTTCGAAACCCCATTTGGTATTCGGATAGTATGATACATTGTTCTACCCATTTTTGTAGTCTACCTGCAAAAATACCTGTAAAATGTTAGATAATAAAGCCATGCCCCTGTAACTGTTAGGTTTATCTATAATATTATATCTGCCTTTATATTATATCGGGTGTATAGTTGCTTTTCTCCAATTTTGTGGTGTGTATCCTTTACTTTTCATTGCATTGAATACGTATGTAAGTACTTCCGGCAATTATGTGTGATAACCCTATTTACTATGGAGACCAAGAGCACCGCAAGGTAACTAGAGTATAGAGAGCATCGCTTATTGAAGTGCCAACATCACAATTATATTTTCGCTGGATACCAGCCGCTACCAAGTAATATGTAGTAACATCGCTAGACGTTAAACAAGCAGGGAACACACAGGTGATGTTGAAATGCATGCATTTAGTATCTTGTACATGCGTAAAATAAGTAATGCAAAAAGTGAAATGTGCATAAGCATGAGTATAATGCACAGATTGTGTGCGAAAACACAAAAATGAAGCGCAATACCCTGTGAAATAAAACACATAGATGAAGCCAAACATAAATAAAGTTTAAAGTAAAGCATATATAAACTCTGTCAAGAAAAATTGAAAATTTCCCAATCATTTTTACTTATTCTACTGCATATGTCTTGGGTAGAAGTATTGCCTTCCACACAAATATTTCACCAGAAATACATGTTTTAGGCCCCTAAATAAAACAAGCAGTTTTACTTATTCTACCGCATGCCTAAAAAGGTAAAGGAGGTATTGTATTCCACACAAAAATTTGATACCGAGATTTTGCCAGAAATACATGTTTTTGAGGCATTCTCAATGAAAAGAAAAATAACTTTTCCTTATTCTATCATGTACCTAGTACATAGAGGAGGTATTGCATTCAACCCAAAAATTCAATACCGAGATTTCACCGCAAATACATGTTTTGAGGGCCCTGAATAAAAACACTTTTACTTACTCTACCACGCACCTAAAAAGCGTAGAGGAGGTACTGTATACTACACAAAAATTTTATACCGAGATTTCACCGGAAATAAATGTTTTGAGGTCTCTGAACCAAAAGCAGCATATGTACCTTTCTACCACGTATCTAGTAGTTGGAGAAGGTATTCGTCAGTTTTGTTTCCTAAAAATGCGTTTCTTTGATTCATAGGGCCTCAAAACATGCATTTTCTAGTGAAAACTCAGCTTCAAATTTTTTGATGGAATATAATACTTTCTCCGTTTACAGTGAGTACATAGTAGAAAAATTAATCAGAATATTGTTAGTAAATACGTAAGTTTTATATAGGAAAACTTGTGAAATGTAAGAATGCTGGAAAGAAAATAAACATTAAACACACAATAAGCATGCACGAGATATATGAAAGGCATAAATGTGAAAAACAATTTTAAAGTGGAAAACACAAATATGGGCTGATTATATGTGAAAACACAAAATTTAAATGCAATAATGTCGTAAAACAAAACAGTACAAAACAAATGGAAAAAACAGTAGTTGTTTGTTCTGAAAACAAAACATAATTCCAAAAACATAAATATAAAACGCAAGAATACTGTAAACGAAAGCAAACATAAAATAACATACCTGTAAACAGTATCTGAAAAAAATCTGATGTGTTACACTCACATGACTTTCTCTACTCTTGTACAAACTATTTTTACAAACGCTTATTCTCCATATGCTTCATGTTAATGGAGATATCGAGATGTCAATCTTATTGATAATTTTCTTGTAGATGCAAGGGGAATATGGTAGCTTTTAAGCGATAGTCAAATATTTTAACGCTGGTTGCTATGTGGCGCATTCCATTCTCTTTGCATGTCCAGGACATAAAAAAAATGAATAACGAATTTGAGAAAAAGTATAAGTATTGGAAAATTTAAGGGAATAACAAGCAATATCTCGCAAACGGTTCACTCAACAAAAGAAATGTATATGACATAAATTGTGTATTTTAACGCGATCTACATTTTTTGTGTAGTAAAATTTTGTCTATCTCTTATGGTTTACCAGTTATGAAAACGTCGTTCATAACGAAGAATACTTTTGGAGACATTCCCAGAAAATTCGAGATATACATTTTATTTGTCATGACAATATCTTAAACATATGATATTTTAATCAAAATCGTTAGAGCCGTTTTTGAGAAAATTAAACTTTTCGAAAAATGTTCCATGTAAAGGGTAGTCTGGGGTGGGGGGATTTTCTTGAGAACCTTCGTGTCGCATCTCTGAAAGATACTGAACCTAAATACCAAGTTTGGTGTTTATCCGACTCTTCGTTTTTGAGTTATGCTGTTCACAGACACACAGACAGACACACACGCGGACATGTTTCCAAAAATGCTTTTTTTGGATTCAGTGAGTCTCAAAACATGTATTTCCGGTGAAATCTCGGTATCGAAATTTTGGGTGGAATACAATACTTCCCCTACTTACTATACGTAGTAGAGAAAGTAAAAATATGAATGCGGAAAGTAAAAGACCTGCAGCCAAATAAGCGCATAATAAATAATCCCAAAATGCAGTGTGTATGCAAATTAAATCAGTAAAATAAAATAAGCACAATATATTTGAATGATTGACCATCCGCTCTTATTTGAAGGAAATGGTGGCACTAAAAAGTGCCATTTTCCTCCCTTACAGCTCAAATGCCATAATTTTCAGACAACATGACCAAAAAGTTGGGAAAGGCCTGTGTTCTTGGAACACGGTTTCTGTACATAAATTTGTGGAGGTAGGACTTGAACAGTTCCGTCCCGTCCCGAACTGTCTCCTCAGCTTCCTCTTGCAGCGCTTCCATAACTTTTCTGCGTGCTGCTTGTGAATGTCGGCATCGTAAGGATTCACAAAGTTTTCACTATGATTCACTACTGAATGGACATAGACACCACTGTTGAGTTGCTCAATGTTTCCATAAGCAGCTCAGCCATCGAAAACGATGTGCAATCCTGGTAGAATGTACTGCAGCATCAGTTGTTCCAGCATAGTAGCGCTTCTGTCAGAATACCTCCAACAAGGAGCACCTTCCACTTCGCTTTTCAACACCTCCGACCCAGTGACCTCGCCATTCTCCCCAGTGATACTTCTGGTGAAGGAATTTTGATTCATCTATCTCGACGATTAGAGGATTGCCATTTTCATTTAAGCCTCCTATGGTAGCAGCATGACGCTACAAGTGAGTTTGGCACTCCACTCGACAAACATTTGCCCAGGCTGTGGCAACGTAATATTCATTGACGCAAGCTTCAGCGGCTGCATCTTGTAAAAGACGATTCTTTGCCCAGCCATAAACAAATAAAATTATCTGCTTAAATGAGATCTTGCTGTCAGCAAAGAACGATCCTTCCCTCATGAATTTAAAAGCTTAGCATCTTGTGTAGAACCACCGTTTGCCGTCTGCGGTGCTATTATGAGTGGTTATAATACATTCCCCATTGCACCGTTGACACTGTGCTGTGTTTTCTAAACGATGGCATCTTGCTAGCCACTGCATGGCCTTGTGTGGTGTTTCCAGCACCTGAAACAAATTTTCGTAGAGGAAGTTCTCTTCTCTAACCGCTGCAACCTCCATAACTTTGTTAGACTGAACATAATCCGAGTTGCAGACCTCGGTCTTCCACCCATTCTCAAACTATGCACAGTGAACTGTTACAAAGGTAGCTCAAGACGGAAATGAGACAAAAAGTGAAATTGCCGAATTGCAATGCATTGCAACCACTAGAAATGCTCCAGGGTTGAGGGAAGGGGAGGGTATTATTGTACTGTTATGGTTAACATCCACTTTGCCTTTGTTTACCCGAAGCCTCTCGGATAGGACATACCATATGCATTGTTTATTCTCGGTCGTAGCACGTGTTTCATATTGCAAAGCGTGTCACTTCAACCAATTTCTGTGAAGAAATCACAGAAGCACATGGAGTGAAACAGCATTGCATCTCCTTTGTGATATCTCTCATATTATACTTATCATTACCGGTTAAATATAAGAATTACCACCATGAACAGCAAGGAGAACTAAATGTTTTGAGTAGTAAGATTTTATCTATCTCTTACGGTTTAGAAATTGTAAAATAGCCATTCAGAATCAAAAGGAGTTCACAAGCTATTGTCAGAAATTTCAAGGTACAATTTTATTTAGCATTCAAAAGTCAGTGCGGATGTGAGGATGCATTTTCTGCTTGGCGTAATACTGGAACCTGATCTGCTGTATGGCATATTCTCCAGCAGAACAGTTTATGTAGCACGTTCCTCCCTCCCATAGCGTTTTTTCCTGGTTGGGAATTACTGCCTACAGCACTATTGCCACTTTGTATGGGGTGAATTTTGCCAAGTAAGAATTATAATAATTACGTTTCTCATAAGTAGGAAATTAGTCAAACAAGGCAAGAAATGCTAAAATTAATAGAGGCTAGCACGGTAACCACGGAGAACGACGGAAATGGTTATCGATTTATCGCGAGAGTTAAGGAGTGATGTTTAAGTGCGCTATCGAAACCTGCCCAAAAACCATTTAGGGTGCACTTGCCTCGGAAGTTGCTTCTAGGCCGCTGGAGAAATCCTTCGTAGACATTATTGGTCCCTTCCCAGGTCTGTATTGGGCTTTAAGATGCCTTCTCCAAACTTGTTTAGTTGTCCGCAGTATCCTGCACTACGTCGGCCTCCGTCACAAAGATTTTGCATAGTATCAACACCGCTTTTGGTGCTCCCAGGCACTTGGTCTACGATAATGGGTGACAATTCACAGCTTGTATTTTTCCTTGATTGGGCTATCCACCATTTTACTACCGCCCCGTATTATCCCAAGATGTCGCATACAAAACGTGTCAATAAAATGAAGTCGGCCTTGATAGCACTTCATTGTGAGCACCACAATAAATGGGATTCGAATCTGGTAAGATTGCAGTTAACATTTAATTCTGCCCGGCATGAAGCGCATGGTACCGTTCCTTTTAGGCTTATATTTGCTTATACATCTAGTTCACCCCTGGCTAATATGTGAGCATTAGGTGATCTTTTCGCCATGGATCATACGCACAATCTGAAAACGTGCTTTCAATACTCTGCGACGCATTCATGAACCCTGAAACACAGGTATGATCCAATTAGGCTTCCTTCTCCATTCAAGGTGGGTCAGTTAGTGATACTGAAGTTTCATGCCATTAGTAACGTAATGAGGCCTACACTGCCAAGCTTGCCCTGGGTTATGGGCCATACCGAATTATGAGTGCCTGACTCATCCCGTCACTGGCGACGTAAAACGGGCGCACATATCCCAGCTCAAGCCATACGGGTGGGAGTATTGTTTAAGGGTATTTGTTTTTGTAACAATCTCATTAGTTGTCAATATTGCCCGTGGTCTTTTTTTTCGGTCCCAGCTTCGGCTGATCTGGGGTTTGTGCGTTTGTCTCGTCGCAGCAGCCAACAAAAGGAAATATAATTGTATGAAAAACAAACGTTACATATTAAAATGCATTTTAGTTTTCACTAATTGTTGAACTAGTTATATAAATTATGGCCGTTGTATGAACATATTTTGTCTTGCCAGTTTTATATCTTTATTCCGGGGTTTGTGCGTTTGTTTCATCGCAACTTCTCAAAAGGAAACAATTGCATTTGCAGCAAACCTGACATATTAAAATATCTTTTAGCTTTCACTAATTGTTTTGTATAAATTAATTTAGTATTTTATATTGGCCTTTTGTGGTCTTAAGTTCTGCCATGCTAGCTTTATGGTATCTTTATTTTACTATTGTTATTTTAGTATATTTCCTTATTGCTTGTTATTACTTTCTCTACTACGTATAGTAAGTAGGGGAAGCATTGCGTTCCACCCAAAAATTCGATACCGAGATTTCACCGGAAATACATGTTTTGAGACCCCATGAATCCAAAAAAAGCATTTTTCAAACATGTCCGTGTGTGTCTGTGAACAGCATAACTCAGAAACGAACAGTCAGATAAACACCATACTTGATATTTAGGTTCAGTATCTTCCAGAGATGCGACACCAAGGTTTTCAAGAAAAACCCCTCACCCCAGATTACCCTTTACATGGAACATGTTTCGGAAATTTTAATTTTCTCAAAAATGGCTCTAACAATTTTGATTAAAATATCATATGTTTAAGATATTTTCATGACAAATGAAATGTATATCTCGAATTTTCTGGGTATGTCTCAGAAAGTGTTCTTCATAGTGAACGACTTTTGCATAACTGGTAAACCATAAGAGATAAAGAAAATTTTATTACACAAAAAATGTAGATCGCGTTAAAATACACAATTTATGTTATAGACATTTTGTTGTTGAGTGAACCATTTTCGAGATATTGTTATTCCCTTAAATTTTCATATACTTATAATTTTTCTCAAATTCGTTATTCAATTTTTTTTGTCCTGGTAATGCAAAGAAAATGGAATACTCCACATAGCAACCAGCTCTTAAAATATTTGACTATAGCTTAAAGCCTACCAATTCCCCTTGCATCTACAAGAAAATTAGCAATAAGATTTACATCTCGATTAACATGAAGCATATTGAGAATAAGCGTTTGTAAAAATAGTTTGTACAAGAGTAGAGAAAGTCATGTGAGTGTAACACATCAGATTATTTTTCTTTTTTACCTTACTCGCCCTGGTCTTTGCCTTATTTTGGTGCTTATAATGTTACCTTGTTGCTCCGGTTCTCCCATTATTGAATTTATGTTGCAGGGTGGCCTTCCAGTTTCTTCTCCTTACCTATGTGGTGGCATTTTGAGTACCTGTGCGAGTGACTGGCGGAGACCGGGTAGTTGTCAACAGTGACCTTCGGTCTGTATTGGTCACTGAGTTCGTCTCAGGAGGGTCCTTCGTGGGAGCAACTGCCAACTCTGCGCCTTGTCGTCATCCTCCTCCTGACTTCTAGTGCATTCTGCCGTCATATTTGGGGGTATACCCATCGTCATTACCTGGAGCTTATTGATAGCTGGATATTAATGTTTTCCAGGTGTGGACTCCGGCTTGTCTGGCGAAGAATGCTATTTTGGAACTGCATTGGCGACTTCCGCTCTTCATTTTCCTCGGTCTCGGTCACGCGTGGCTGGAGATTTTTGTTGTCACCTCCACCTTTTACTTGATTTTTTCATCTATGCTTGCTTCTTCCGGTCCCACCCACGTCGCCTGTTTTTTGGGGCGAGGAGTTTGCGCCATCTATCGGTGCTAGTTATTATTGGGAAGTGGCATTCCCTTACGTTCAGGTTCCGTTTCGGCTTTTGTTTACCTTCCTTACCCATTACACGGCGTTCGTCGAACTTTACCCGTTACTGCCTTCTCTTGTTTGCGTGTCGAGTTATGACGTGGCTTGGGCGTGCTCCTTCTCCGGGTGGTCACCGCTGGATGAGTTAGTTGAGACGGGATACTGACAGGCAAGAGATCTGTGGATTTGGTATGGTTTGTCAGCCACTGAAATCGGGTAGGACGTCCTCTTTCAGGTTAAAGAATTTGGCTTTGTCTGGCTATGATGAAACCTGGGCAAACATGTCTTGGTAGCGTAGTGTTTTTACGTACGTGCGTAAGTAGTATAACAGGCTCTTGAGTCCGTTCGTTGACCCCTGATGACGTCATCACCGCAGGGCATGTAACATAAACAAGGCCGCCGCTGCTGCTGCGTCCACGTGTTGTTGCGTCGACCTTGGTTTAGGCCGCAGACAAGTCCGCCGCCGCGACCACACCTAAACAGGTGTTTTTAAAACCCGCTGTGTTGGTCTCGGTCGCGACAACACAACATAAATTTAGTTTTTATAAAGTACTGATAAAAAAAGAATGAATAAGTAAATATCATTTATTGGATATTAGTAATATTGTTTGTTTGATACCATTGCAATGGAAATATCAATTTTTTGCTAACAAAATTTTTCGTTACCTTAGGAAGGCCTTGCGATATCATTTTGACGTGAAATAGGCTTATAAGAATACACAGCAGGAAGTGAATGACTGCCAAATCTAGATAAACTGATATTTCTCATCCTGGCTGCAGCGTTGCATACAAGGTTACGCGTGCCAAGTCTAGATTTCTCTTCCAGAATGCAGTGCATTGCATATAAGGTTACGCGCCTTTTACTTTGTTAAGCCTAGATTCATTTCCTTGTTGCAATGTATATAAAGCTTGCACTGTCTTTGTAAGATTATGACTTTGACGGGGGAATAGGAAAAGATGGAAACAGGAATAAATAAGGTAAGCTATGAATTTAACATATATATATTATAATATGTGCATTTGTTAGAATAACCAAACATAATATTTTCTTTTACATATTAATAAGTACATTATCTTTGAGGGAAATATTTATATATTTTTACATATTAAGAAGTACAAATAATGGTTTAGGCCATACACAAAAACAATTAATGTTTGTTTTATATATTAATAAGTACAATATCTTTGAGTACATATAGTTAGCTAAGCAAAATTTATATTTTAATAATTACAAATAATGGTTTAGAGCATACACGATTAATATTTTTCTTACATATTAATAAGTACAATACCTATGAGTACATAAAGCAAAAATTTATATCTTTACATATTAATAAGTACAAATAATGGTTTAGAGCATTAACAACAAAACCACTTATGTTTTGCGTAAACCATTTCGTCAATAAATGAATCTTCATATTTAATGACCTTTCTATGTTTTAAAGCTCTATAGTGTTCTCTGTAACACAAAAGGTGGCATCGTTTGTTACTGTCGATAGGGAAATAAAAGGCTTTAATTTCAATAGGAAAATCTATAGGAATTATTTGTTCAATTGAAAGATTGAATTCGTATGCATTAAAAATTATATACATAAAATTATTATAAAGTGTGTCTGCATGCAAAAAACTTAATTTTGCGTTTTCAAATAAAATGTTCGATGCTAAACCTTTTAATGAAGGAGGGCTCTTAATACAGATTTTGAAATTGCAAGTATTTGTGTTACTACAGTGAAATAGGTTTTTATATTTTTGTAAGGTGGTGCTTGCGTTTGACCCCCAACCATTTAACTTTGCTATGGGATCACAAAGATACTGCATAGAAAACAGATCGTGAATTGAACCAAACATTACAAGTTTTTTAAAGTCAAACCTAAAGCTTCTAAAAAGAAAATACATGAAATCCACCCAATTGTTTTGCAAGGTTACAGGTTCTTTGGTATGAACGTAGGTTACCTTAATTATAAACTCATGTGTTTCGCATTCCGCTTTACAAAATAAAGATTTTGTAGGCAAATAAAAGACACTACATTTTTTTGAATTGCTAAATATAAAATTAACGTTATTTGTAACGTAATTAGCATCTGGACATAACATGAATCTTAACATCTCTTCTTCCTTCTGATTTTTGTTTACAGCAACATATAAGCAAACACGTTTAGGTTCTATGTCCACTATTCCGGCCATATAGCACGCAAATGTGCCTCCCAGAGCACAGCAAATATTTTCTTTTGATAGCCAGTGCATAATCCAAACAATAGTAGACCAGTATTCTGGAAAACGGACAGGTACAAACTCTTAAAAAAATTGTTTGAAACCAGTTTCTTTTGGCAGTAAATTATATCTGTTTGTTAATTCTCTTGTAGAACTAAAGATGAAAGTATCCATCTATAAGAATGCAAAAATAAAAATAAATTACTAAACTTTTCCCGTACTGCAACCATTGTTGCCCCTATAGGTAACACTTAATTTTTTAACATATTTTATTTTTGGTATACATGTATTTTCACATATCAATTGAGCATTTTTTTATTTTTAAGAATATGTTGTATTTTATTTGAGTTGTTTAACATTAATACACAAATTTCCCCTGTAAAATCTCTATCTATACACCCTCCTCTTATTGATAAACCTAAAAGCGCTAGGCTAGACTTTTCAGCAATGCGAAGATAAGTGTCGTTTGGGGGTGTTGCAGAAATTCCTTTTGGGATCATTACGGTTTGCAGAGGTTGTATTTCATGCGCTTTAGGTGAAAAAATGTCTAAATCAACGGATTCTTCAGTGCATCTTACGGGTCTCTTAATATTGGATCTAAGTAACTTGATCTGTAGGGTCATCTGAAAAGATAGAGAGAGCTTTTACTTCCTCTGAAATAAAATATCATAACCGTTATTAGAAGTAAGCCCCAAAAATAAAAACGTTAACAAAAGTTTTTCATTATTATCATCAATGTCCGTTTCCTTAAACACGTTGGTATATTTTCTTGGAAGAAAGACTTCCAATGGGTCTTCAGAGCTTTTCTGAAGTTTAATAGATATTGAGGGTCCATATTTGGTGGCGACATTTATAGCTTTATCACTTTATATGGAACATTCATTAATAGATCTCTAATTTGCATCAATTTAATATTCTTTTCTTAATTAAATCTTGTAAGGAAATCCATTCTGTAAAGAAGATAAGTATGCACCAATAACTATTTGAAATAGTTTTAGTGTTCTTTTAAGAATAATAAATAGAGTAAAATAATTTACCTTGTTGATGATTGCTGCAGCGTCTAGGAGTAAACTGATGTTTCAATGCAACGTATGGCCTCCTTATATACAGATGCACATTGCATCAGCACCAAGGACGACAAGTGAACGTTGCATTTTTAAACTGCATCTATTAGGTATATAAGACGGGAGAGACAATCTCGGACACCAACAGTTCCACGTTAAACCCTGCTGCTGTTAAACCTGCTACTGCACGACAGAAAATGTAAGTAACACAAAGTAAACAGGCTTTGGAAATTCAATTAGCTTTTACGCAGGCTTATATTATTTTGGTCTGTTCTTTTAGCATGGAACATATTAACGTCCTAAATGAAATACGTAGAGAGTATAAAAGTTTCAACGCACACGGGAGGCATTACGATATTCAGATAAATCCTGCTTCCAAAAATGAAAATCCTATCCATTACTTTAGAAATAGCATGCAAGCTGTATTGAATATTGTGTTAAATGGTATGAAACCTAGTGATATGGTGGGTCTGTCAATAAGCAACTCTGTGAATGTACAAGATAAACCGATAGGACTAAGCTTCCGCAGAAGCGATCAGATATCTTTGGATGTTTTAATGTCTGTTATAAAGAAAGTATCCCAATCTAACGCTAATTTTTATGCCACAGATACTTTATCCATAAAAGTAGATCACGTTGAAATGCCTTTAGGACATGGTAGAATCAAAACAAAAGGTAGACATTTATCCGCATTGACGCACATAAAAAGGTCCATCGTTAGAATTAAAAGCAGAACAAAATGCTTAGCTCATGCTCTCTTGGTAGCTATAGCACATTTCGATAGAGACCCAAATTACATAAGTTATAGAAAAGGTCGAAAAATTTATTCCAAAGCCGATGAGCTTCTAAAGGCCACACATGTTGATCTAAGCAATGGTGAAGGAAAAGCAGAATTGCAAACATTTCAGGACCATCTTTCCGAATACAGAATCATAGTTTATGAAGGAATACGTTGCGAAAATATAATATATGATGGGAACACAAATTCACAAAAACGTTTAAATCTCCTGTATGATGCACAGGAAAAACACTAATGTGATTGTAAGTCTCACGAGTGCCATGTCTAAAGAATATGTTTGCGAAGGATGCAATAAGGGAATGAGTTACGATGGAGCAAAGACGCACAAATGCAATTAACGATGCTCCGGATGTAATTCACTTCCGCCCTGCATTTTTGAAGAAAAGTACATATACTGTAATAAATGCAATAGGTACTTTAGAAGCCAAAGCTGCATGAATAATCATGTGCAGAATAAAATTGGCACTCAAATAATTTGCGAATGGAAGCGGCATTGTTTATTTTGTAGTCAACAGTTAAAGCCAAATCATCAGTGCTATACGTCATATTGTAGAAGCTGTAAAAGTAACGAGATGCCGGGCCACTTTTGCTACATGCCAACGCTTAGCGCAAAAAAACCATCATCGGAAAAGGTTTTATTCGTATTTTACGACATAGAATGTACTCAAAACACGCAAATAGGAGACAATGCATATCTTCATATTCCAAATTTACTCTGCTTAGAACACTATTGTTTTCTTTGCGAAAAAACAAGGATATAACTGAAGGGTGCAGTCAGTGTGGAAAACGTAGGCATTCAATTTTGGTCAATGGCTGCATCAAACAATTTATGGAATATTTGCGCCAAAATAGACCTTTTTGTGAAAGGATAATTGCAATTGCACATAATGCCAGAGCCTACGATCTCATGTTCATCTTAGATTATGCAATAAAACAGGGATGGATACCGGATTTAGTAATGAATGGTGCTAAAATTTTATCCATGAAAATGGAACACATAATCTTTCTGGATAGTTTTAACTTTTTACCCATGAAATTGAGAAGTTAACCGGAAGCTTTTGGAATAGATTGTGTAACAAAAGGCCACTTTCCGCATTACTTTAATACTCCTGAAAATATGAACTATGTAGGTTGTTATCCCGACCCCGTTCATTACGGCATCGATTACATGATGCAAGACGAACGCAGAGAATTTTTCGAATGGTACGAGAAGGAAAAAGATGGCATTTTTTATTTTAGAAAAGAGATTGAAGCCTACTGTATGGCAGATGGAGTGTTGAGAGAAGCGTGTTCTATATTTAGAAATACTTTCCTAGATATCGGAAGTATTGACGTATTTCAAGAATCTATTACGATAGCTTCGGCATGCAACAAAGTATTTAGAAAAATATTTGAAACCGAAAACTATAGGACTTATTCCTTGTGGAGGTTATAGGAAAGCCGATAGACAATCCATAAAAGCTCTCATGTGGCTTAGGTATGAAGAAATTAAAAGGGGGATTTGCATTAAACATGCAGGTAATGGTAGAGAGGTGAGAATACCCGAATTACCTAACTTCAAATTAGATGGTTTTTGTGAGGAGACGAGAGAGGTGTTTGAATTCATGGGGTGTTACCACCATGGCCACGTGTGTCTTACTAATAGAGATGTGCCCGTCGTAGACACGCGAACAGAGACGCTTGCAGATAGATACGAGCTCACCATGAGTCGAATAGATAAAATTGTGTCGGCAGGTTACGTCTGTCACGTCATGTGGGAGTGTGAATTTGAGGACATTCTAAAACAACATCCGGCTCTACACAACGATCCCGTTGTGAAAAATGTTCCACTCATTCTTAGGGATTCCCTCTACGGAGGTAGAACGGAAGCACTGAAAACCTATTGCAAAGCCGACGAAAAAACTCGCATTAAATATTAGGACGTGATGTCTCTGTATCCTTATATATGTAAATATTTTAAGTTTCCCGTAGGTCATCCCATAATTCACATTGGCGAAGATTGCGCCAATATTACGGAAATGCTTAAAAAAGAGGCTGTTATAAAATGTAGAGTTTCGGCAAAAAATAGAAGTCTTTATCATCCCGTCCTGCCCTTTAGATGTCGACAAAAGTTAATATTTGGTCTTTGTTACATCTGTGCGAAGGAGGAAAATGACGGTGAATGTAGCCACGACGGGGAGCTAATTGGTACTTGGATCGTAGACGTGGTACGAAAAGCCGTTGAAATTGGTTATGAAGTGATAGAAATTTTTGAATTTTACGAATACAAAATGGAACAGTATGGTAAAAATGAAAATAAAGGAGGGCTCTTTGTAGATTACATTAATAGTTTTTTAAAATTAAAAGCAGAGACCAGCGGGTATCCTTCTTGGGTTACGAGCGATGAGGATAAGGAGAAATACGTTCGAAGCTTTTTTCAGAGCGAAGGAATTCTTTTGGATAAGTCGACAATTAGAAAAAATCCAGGTGCAAGGTCTCTAACAAAATTGTGTCTAAACAGTTTTTGGGGAAAGCTCACCGAACAAAGCAATCGGTCGCGCACGAAAATGATTAGGGAGCCCGCGGAATTGTTTACGTTCCTGACCACGCCCGGCATAGAGGTGCAGAACCTAATGTTTGCGAGCGACGAGATAGTCTGGCTCTCGTGGAAATATGCCGAAGAGGTCGAGTGCCCTCCACTGGCGCACACCAATGAAGTGTTAGGAGCCTACGTTACCGCAGGTGCAAGGCTTAAGTTATACACCTACCTAGAGGCACTGAATAGGGACATATTATACACAGATACGGATTCGATACTGTTTACGGTTAGGGAAGGCCAGAAGTGTAGCGTTGAATGCAGCGATAACCTGGGGGACAGGACGGATGAGCTAGCGGACTATGGAACGGATTCCTACATTTCAGAATTCGTATCCGAAGGCCCAAAAAATTACGCGTACAAAATACGCCTACCAAATGGTGATTTCAAAGCTGTTTGTAAAGTGAGAGGGATAACATTGAATTACGCCTCTTTACAGATGGTTAATTTTGATTCAATAAAACATTTAATTCTTGGAGAAAACGTGGATCGAAACATTGTAGTTGGAACGGAAAAGAAAATAAAGCGCAAAAGATCCCATGGCGTGTATATCGTCTCTGAACCGGAAGATAAAATCTATAGAATTTGTTTTCACAAGAGAAGAATTTCTAACGATTCCGTCCCTTTCGGATATATAAAGCCTGACTGAACGAGCCGCCTCCTCTCATTATGGATTCCGAGGTGGAACGAGCAGTATCCAAGTACGTGGAAAACCGAAGAAGGCAGAGAGGCTTAAAATATTGTACGAACGAGGAGATAGCGCTCATTCCCTTAGAAGTGTTTGCTCAATATCCTCCCTTCGATGTAGATTACGTAATGTACAGGTTAACGGATGAATTGAGGGAAAAACTAAAGATGTTTCGTCGATGTAATGTTTCGCGTAGTAAAATTTCAGCACCCCTTTACGCTGATCGTTAGTGGTAGTTCGGGTTCTGGTAAGACCGTATTTTTTGTAAATTTAGTAAAACATTTGAAGCATTTGTGCACTGTTGGAAAATTTAAAGAAATATTGTGGTGTTATAGCGAAATATCGGCCGTGCCAAAGTTAAAACACGTAAAACTTCATGTAGGTGTGCCGGAGTTTGCGAACCAGAAAGGAGAGCCAAAACTAGTAATATTAGACGATCTCTTAAACTCTGCATATTCCAGAGAGGTGTGCGACCTGTTCACAAAGGGAGGTCATCATAGAAACATAAGCGTAATTTTAATCACTCAAAATTTGTTTCATCAAGGCAGGTATTGCAGAGACATCTCGTTAAACGCTAAATACATTGTGGTTTTTAAAAACGTAAGAGATAAAAATCAAGTGGCTCATCTAGCCAGACAAATATACCCCGAAAATTGGAAATCGCTTTTCGAGGCGTATCTGGATGCTACGGAAAAGCCTCACGGCTATATGCTTTTCGATCTGTGCCAGGAGACCGATAGCAGATTACGATTTAGAACGAACATCTTTCCATCGGAGCTCCCTGTCGTAGCATATCAGCATGAGCAAGCGGATAAGATCCAACTATCACATGCTGCACGTGCTTAAAAGCGCCAAGCCTAAGCTTACGAAAGCCATTTTGGAGAAGTCCGACAAAGAATTAGTGTTGACTATTGCAGAATGGCTCTAAATGTTCTAAAGGGCAATTGTAATTTAAGCAAATGCACCATTCGCAATCTAGGAAGATATAAAAATAGTCTGAGGCGAGTGGTGGATAAATCTCTAAAGGTTAACAATAAGAGAAGGTTTTTAATTCAAAAGGGAGGATTTTTGATTCCTCTGCTGACTGCCGTACTGACTGGACCTTCGTCTCTAATACAGCGTTAGATGCTGCAAAAATCATTTTTAGTTTCTCAGCGTTACATGGACACCCACTGCTTGAAGAAAAAGGCGACTTCGAGAACAAGCGGAGAAAAAGGGATGCGTACGAGGAGCTAATCAAATTTAAATCTAGTGGCCGCCGCCGCCGACCGTATCTACCGCCGCAACCGCTGCCGCCACTGCCACTTCCCCGAACCTCCCCTTCTCCTCGGGTCAAAAAGAGGCTCGTCTTTCCTCCAGAAACGGTCTACGAGAAGCAGGAAGAAGAAGAGCAAGAAGAAGAAGAAGAGTTTCACGAAGAACAAGTAAGGCCTCTACCATTGCCGACCCACGAGAAAAAAGAAGTAGAACAGTTTACAAATAGAAGCTTTGGGTACATAGCAGGTCCTTACCTAGCTCCATATTTGCACACTCCTGGGGCAACGGATACCGCATTCGGCATTTACAAGGATAGGGACGGCAACTTTAAAATTGGCGATTCCATTATTCGTATAGAAGACGATTTGTATGTAAAGGATAAGTATTTTAAGGGAACTCTGGGTCTCTGGGAATTGCTCACTAGGAAGAAGGTAGATCTCTCGAAAGTCACCTCTTCGGACAAGAGTAAATATAGACAAATTTTTCTTTTAACCAACGGCCACCAACAGAATAACGAAGCCTTTAATCAGATAAAATCGAACAGAGGTAGCAAATATAAAGAAATAATTGCCGAGTTGTTTCTGTCCAAGACGTGGACAGATTATTAGCAATGAATAAGGAGTATTTTTACGATCCCGAACAACCTTCGGCATTTTCCACCGTGCAGAAACTTGCAACTCTTACGGGAAATAGACGTAAAACGGAGGATTGGCTTCTCCAACAAGATGCCTACACTTTGCACAAACATGCGAGGAGAAAATTTCAGAGGAACCACTACACGGTGAATAACGTTAACGACGTGTGGGAAGTCGACTTGGCCGATTTTAAAAGCATTAGAAAGTATAACGATGGAGTTCAGTATCACTTAACGTGTGTAGATTGTTTTTCCAGATTTGCACGTGTAAAACCCATAAGATCAAAATCTAGTACGGAAACTGCAAAGGCCTTTGAAGCTATCTTAGATTCCGTTCCTCTAGCAGTCAGATCCGACAGAGGAAAAGAATTTTTAGGATCTGAATTTCAGAAGCTTTTAAAAGAGGACATCGAGCATCAAGTTTGCAGAAACCCCGATGTAAAGTGCGCCATGGTCGAGAGATTTAATCGTGTCATTAAGTCTAAAATATACAAGTATTTTACTTACAGAAACTCGTACAGATATATAGAGGATCTCGATAAATTTGTTCGCGCATATAATCGCACCATCCATTCGTCAATAGGAGTGGCTCCAACCGAAGTAAATGAGAAAAACGTGTTACAAATATGGAAAAGGCTAGAGAGAAAACGAGGTAGCATTAAACCCAGACCCGTCAAGTTCGCCGGAGGACAAACCGTGAGAATAAGCAAAGAAAAGATGAAATTTGCCAAAGGCTACGAAAAAAAATTCTCAACAGAGATTTTCAAAGTTGTAAAGGTTATAAAACGTTCGCCGCAACCCGTGTACGAATTACACGATCTGAACGGAACTCCCATAGGCCAGTTTTACAGTTACGAACTAACTCCGGTAAAAATTAACAAATCCACTTTGTATAAAATAGATAAAATACTAAAAAACTAGGGTGAGGAATGGCAGAACGCAGCATCTCGTCCGCTGGAAAGGATATGGTCCCGACTTTGACAGCTGGATCGATGCATCATGGATGAGTTTTGCGTAACCGTGTTGAGCGATTCTAGCGTCGATTTGTATACCGAGAATTTGCATGCTAGTTTTCGTAACGATTTAGCACAACCGATCAATCTTCAGAGAGATAAATGGTTTGTAGGTCTCGCAGAGCTTTCGTATTCTTACGGTTACGAATCCATAGATGAGAACATACTTAACGAAGCCGGAGAACTGACCAAAAATGTCGTCATAACAAGAGCTGGTAGAATTGTGTTTGAAAAAATGGAGTTTAAGGGCTTTAAGGAGTTGTACACTTCGCTAAAGAATCAGGTAACAGACGATGAACATCGGGAATTGCTCCTGTCGGAGCTGCAGGGTTACCTTATTTCTCATCAGAGAGAGATAAAAGAATTGGAAAACGCTAAGAAAGTATGTGTCCCAACACATTCCATTCCACAAAAACCAAGCGGAAAGGCTAACAGTATTCATTTAAAGATTACTAAAAGTAAAACGGAAACCATTTTTAACAGAAAAATATTTTTTTCCTACCAGAATATATTATGGTCTAGGCGATCTTGTGGACACCATAAAAATTCTCTGCCAAATCTCGATTCCATTAAAATTGTTAATCAAAATATGCTCACAGAAGTAACTAACGATATGAAAACCCTTTTCCTTAGATCGCACAGAAAAAGCTCTTTTCAGTTTCTTTCTGTAACCGAACTCATTTTTGTTTACTGCAATCTCATCGAACCGCAGCTGCTCGGTAGCTCCTACGTTAGGTGCATAAGAATTATTCAGTTTCCCTCGTACACTAGTCATCACAAGTTTGAAAGTATATTTTACGTTCCGGTAGAACTTAATCATTTTCGAACCGTAGCAATTGAAATGGTTAACAAGTTTGGTGATCTGGCTCGCTTGAGCAGTAGCGTTATGCCTACCATTGCTGTGCTGCATTTTAAGAAAGTTAAATATTTTTTTTTCAGATGGCCGTTGAATACTCTTCAGCATTTCAAGGATTTTATAATCCAGAGGGAAAAGTTATGATAAAGGAATTGGCCGTCGTGGAAATTGAGACGGAACAGGTGGTGTTGCACCAACTGATCCGTAAACCAAATCTTCCGCAAAATGCGTGGCCAATAAAGTTTAGACGAACAAACACATGGTTATCCGAAAATTTTCACGGTATACCATGGAGTTCAGGCCACGTCGAGTTTGCTCCCAAAATTCCAAATGGAATATTGTTTGTAAAGTGGAGCATGCTTGGTAATGTATTGCAACCCACAGCTGAAGATGACTTTAGAGTCTACAATATAGAAAACCTAGGGAGCAACCTAAATATTGTATATTTAGTTACTGCACCTTCCTGTCGGTGGCCTCAGTTTAACACCGTCAGGTGTGCCAGATCGGAGGCACTAGGTATAGCTAGATGGGTAAACGAAAACCGTTGGGAATTTAAAATTTAAATTCATTCCCAATGGATTTCTTTAAGCGAGTCAATATAAATTAGGCCCCTAAATTTAAAATCCATGCATTTGGCAAAGGACTAGCTTACAGCGTACTATGTAAACCAGAGTGGAGGGCGCCTCGGTCAGTACATCGGACCGCTGTACGTAAGAAGCCCATACGTACAGCAAGGTAGAGGCATAGGTAACTTTTTGGGTAGTCTATTCAGAATTGTTAAGCCCATCCTCCTATCCGGGGCAAAAACTTTGGGCAGGGAAGCCCTCACCACGGGTGCAAACATGACCAATATTGCTGCACGACAGGAAGGTACCAAAGTCAAAGATATCGTGGCAAAACGAGTCACGGAAGGTACAAAAAAGTTAGTTGGTAGGTTACAACAAGGAAAGGGCAAGAGAAAGAGAACAGCTCCATACAAAGCCAAAAAGGCTAGACATTTTTGATTAAATACCGGGTGCAACACGATGCCACCAGCACATGCTCCCGAGATAGCAACATGATCGCCTGCACAAAATCGGAATTTGATATTTTTGGAAAACAAAACCCTATTCAGTCGGCAGTGTTAGGAAACTTCACTACCCTAATCAAATCCATCGCACCAGTAGATCAATCTGTATTGGAATTTGTTATTCCTGGAGATAAGGAACACTACATCGATTTAAATGTTTATTTGATGGTAAAAGGAAAATTTGTAAAGCCGGATGGTTCCAACTTAGCAGCAACAGATAAAACGACGGGTGTTAACAATTTATTGCACTCCTTGTTTAGCCAATTGAGCGTTTCCCTAAATGGAACATCCATCACTCCGTCTGAAGATCTTTATCATTATCGTAGCTATTTAGAAACCTACGGTACGGTCACGATGCATCGAAAAGCCATCTTACTAACGCTTTCTGGTACATCGACACGGCTATCCACGGTCTCTCCGGGGCCGATGCTTGGAAAAACGGAACGCTGGAAGCCGGAGATTCTAATCGTGGATGGAAAGAACGTCATCACAGGAGCAATGCGTCTAAAGAAATCGTCATGTTTGGTAGATTACATGGGGACATTTTCAATTTACCCACTTTGTTACTACCGGGACTTACACTTCAAATCAAGTTGACTAAAGCGAAGGACTCGTTTTATATGAGTGAAAGTGCGGATCTACATGCTAGATTTCAATTCCTAGGTGCCATTCTATACGTGAAAAAGATAAAACCAGCTTCTAGCCTCTTAATGGCCCATATGAATGCTTTAGAAAAAGTAAATGCGAGATACGATATAACGCGAGTCGATGTCAGGTCCTTTACTTTCGCAGTAGGGCAAAGTGCCATCTCTATAGACAATGCTGTATTAGGTCCGCTACCTAAAAGGATACTCGTAGATATGACAGAAAATACAAATTTTTCCGGAACTCACACCACAAACCCTTTCAATTTTAAGCACTTCCATTTGGAATATTTTGCAATTTACGTTAACGGCCAGCAAATTCCGGCAGGTCTTTATATCGATACCTCTAACGAAAAAGGTTCAACGTTAGCCTATCAAACGCTCTTTTCCGGTTCTGGCATCCATCACACCAACAGCGGAATTCAAATCACGCACGATATGTATATAATGGGGTATTTCCTAGTGCTTTTCGATTTAACGCCAGACAGTGCCGCTTCAGAAGGTCATGTTTCTCCATTAAATAACGGAAATATAAGAATAGAGCTCAGATTTAAAACAAAGTTAACACAAGCCACCACGTGTATCATGTACTGTGAGTACGAAAATTCTATTCAAATAGACAAAGATCTGAGAGTGCACACCGATTAATTATGAACACCTTACAAATAGAACAAACTTTGCGAGGCATTCCAAATTTTGCAGGCGTTTTTGAATCGGACATGTTGCCTACAGAGTTTACTAAACCGTCAACATTCGTAGTAAATTTAGATCCTCACAACCTACCTGGTTCACTGTAACTCAAAATTCAAGTGCTTTTGCATGGTATTTCGATTCGTACGGCCTCCCTCCCTTTATAAAATCCTTGAAACAGTTCATGCCATTTCACTTTATTGTGAATCATTGCCAACTTCAAAGCCTCTACTCCGACATCTGCGGCCAGTACGCGTGCCTCTATACTCTCTACGTCTGCACCAGAGGATACACCACGAAGTACGAGTTCGTAGCCCTTTTCAACTCTGCCGATCCAGATCGTCAGGCCAGGGAGATGTTCCACAGAGTTTGCAGTCTGGCGGTGCAACAAGGGACAGCGATGCCTACCGGGTATAAAGGTAAGTAGCTCATTTATTTTTCAGTCAGTCTTTGTGCAAGATGGAAGGAGGTCTTGTCGTAGATTATACAGCGCTCAGAGGAAACGGAAAAGAATTAATCATAAAGGAATTGGCGATCATCGGAAAAGGGATTGTTCAAACCTTTCATTTTGCAAGCCCATACCCTTGGAATAGTAAATTAGATGCATTTAACAAAGAAAATAAAAATGGAATGCATTTCAATGATGGTTACGTTCCTTACAGCATGCTAAAACTGTGCTGGAAGAGGCGGTGGTGGGACACATCTCTGTTCGCTTATGACGAGGATAAATGTGAAGTTCTTTCCGCACTCTGCGATAGAACGTTTATCAATTTAAGAAAAGAATTTAGTTGCCCCAAGCCAGAAAATCTCTATCATCAGTTACACTGCGGATTTCCTTGTCATAAGTTCTCAAACACTCACTGTGCATGCAAACACGCTCACGCCATGTTCAATTGGTTGAAGCATCATAAGCTTAAAAAACTTAACACCAGATGTCGTACTGATAGCTCTAACAGACACCATGCTTCTTTTGTTTCAGTTGTGGAGCAGTCGACGAGATGAGCTCAAGAGGTAAACAGATCAGAATGCCACTGCGCCGGGTGACTCCTCCTCCGGAACCCGTGTTGCATCGCAGGACCTACTTTCTCAACAAACATCACTCCAGATACATCAGCCTGGGTTTCTTCAAAAGAAGAAATTACGAAGCTCACGTGGAAATTGGCGGAGTAAAGCAGGGAAGAGTCGTCCTCTCGTCCTACTACTTCGCGACTCTGCTGAATCACCTACCTAAACTTGCCGAACATCTTTACAAAGGGCAGTCGTACAGATGCATCGAAGAACAGTTTCGCCTGAAATCCATAAATGGGCATCGTGCCAGGATACAATGCGAAGACTCACACGTCATCCTTTGTTTAGATGATGTAAACTTTCTATTGTGCAATGCAAATGTGTTGCAACATCAACTTGCAAAATATGCCTTAGCCACAACAGATATAAAAGACTATGTTAACAGTGCTTCAGGTGGTAGCACTTATGTACTTCCAAAAGAAAATGCTTCATGTTTCGTCCTTTACGATGTTATTTGTGACGAAATAAACTCGACACTTGTATCTTATAAGAATGAATAAGAAAAACGAACTTACATTCACGTCTTTTATTTTCCAACTTTTTTCCTTTACATCCGAATATAGGGGAAATCCTCTCCTATCCTCAATTATACCTAGAAAAATCAGTAGTAATTAAATAAAAGGATCAACTAGTGCAATCCTTATTTAGATGATAAATTCAGGCTTCAATGCCAAGAAAGTGCTAGATAGACCAAGGCCGGGTTTGGGTGTTTAGGTGTGGTCGCAGCGGCCTTCATGTCTTAGGGTGGTCACGTGCTAGCTACACCAAGGTCGACGCAACAACACATGGACGCAGCAGCAGCAGCCACAGCCTTGTTTATGTTACATGCCCTGCGGTGATGACGTCATCAGGGGTCAACGAACGGACTCAAGAGCCTGTTATACTACTCGCGTATATTTTATTGAAAGTACCTTTCTTTGCCACTAGATGTTACAATTCGTATTCCATTCCAGGTACATTGTCTGAAATTAGGGTTTCTAACTGGCACTTTATTCGGTGTACGTTTTAGAAAGTAAATTCAAAAAGTGTGCGCTTGATTCTAATGGTTGCCTTTAAATCAAATGTTGACCAAGTAATTTTCCTGCAATCGGTTTTTTCGGAGGTTAGTTGTGAGTGCGAATCGCGAGCAATGGAGGCCATTACTTTCAGCTCGAATTAGGTTTGACCAGGGTACCTGTTTTCTTCCTGTTCCTTTTTATAGCTTAAGGGCTTGATTATCTGAGAACTGTGTTTTGAATTGTGTATTTAATTGTTATTCTACCTCAATATTTGTGACGGTGTTTATAACCGCCAAAGATTTAAAAATTTAGTATAACTAATGGTATTATTTAACGTTCTTTTAAAAGCAACTTGCCAGGTTCATATGCATTATTACCTGCCCTTAATATGTTTGCGTTTACTTAAGGTTCTACTTCGTAAAGGTAACTAAGTTCGGTGTTTTGGCTTTACAGCTGCTTCCAGAAATTCCCTGGGTTAAACCCATTATAATCGAGTGCTGCCCTTTTCCTGATTAGCTTTGTTTAAGTAACTTTGTATTGATGAGCCAGAATTGTTAATTACCAAAGTAATTTCACCGAATGCCAGCTTTAAGTATGAATTTCAGTTTGGGTAAGTGAACGGTGGCATTCTTCACTTTCCCAGCTACCCTTGACGCAATTTTGCTTTTAATGTCCCAAAGTGCTCGGGCAAGTGAATAAGCGTTCGGTATTCATATACCTTTTAACATGCAAGGCTTTGGCATTTAGTCTTTCTTAAAGAATTTGCTTTTGTTAAGGCAAAATTGCTAATTAAAATAACTTGGCTAATACCCTGTCAAATTTAACTTTCAGTTGTGATAAGGGAACAGCTGTATTGCATATTCTATCGGTTACCTTCAAGCAACCTACATTATAGTTGCAAGTGACTTGCTAACTGGATAGGAACTTCGTATTACTATACTTCTCACTTTTGAAGGTTTTAGCATTTACTTTTCCTTAAAGAATTTTGCTTTAGTTATGGTAAAATTGCTAACCAGAATAACTTGGTTAGTCACCTATCTGAAATTTAAATTTCAGTACTAATAAGTCAGCAGTTGTATTGATACTCTATCAGTCACCTTTAGGCAACCTTACATTCAGGTTGCAAGTGGCTTGCTGAATAAGGAACTTAGTATTGCTATTGCTCACTTTGCAAGGTTTTGACACTTATTTTCCTTAAAGAATTTTGCATTTATTCTAGTAAAATTGATAATTAAAATAACACGGCTAATTGGCTGTTTCATATTTAGATTTCAGTTAAAACAAGTGAATAGTTGGATTGCATATTCTATCAGTCTTTAAGCTACCTTACATTCAAGTCGCAAGTGGTTTGCTAACTGGATAAAAACTTAGTATTGCTATACTTCTTATCTTGCAAGGTTCTGACATTTACTTTTCCTTAAAGTTTTAGATTGGTTGGAGTAAAATTGCTAAACTAAATTAATTTGGCTAGTCGGCTGCTTCAAATTTAAATTTCAGTGAACAGTTGAATTATACATTCTATCAAATACCTTTGAGCAATTTCACGTTCAAGCTGCAAGTGTTTTGCTAACTGGAGAAGGAATTTAATATTGTTACATTTCTTACCTTGCAAGGATTTAGTATTTAGTTCTTCCTTAGGAATTTTGCATTTGTTATGGTAAAATCGCTAATTAAAATAATTAGGCCACCTGCCTCTTTGAGATTTAGATTTCAATTCAAACAAGTGAACAGTTAATTTACATACCCTATTAGCTACCTTTAAGGAATTTAACGTTTAATTGTGCATAGATCTTCGTTTATTAGTTGAGGTACTCAGTATTCGTCATAGGGTTGAAACTTGTATTGGAGAAGTGGAAACCAAGGGCACTAACTCCCCACATGAACACGGTGTGTCACTAGTTGTACTTTTGCGGGAAAGGCGAATTTTCTGATTGGCTGTTTCAAGTTTCGAAATTCGTAACGAACTAAATGGCAGGCACGAAGAAAGGGACCATCTTGGATTTTTATAGCTGGAAGTTTTCGTCCGAAGTTTTTTCAACAGGAACAAAGCAGAGACGGTAATCATACATTTACGCTATTTCTGATTGAATGTATATTTGTTGTCATATTGGTATTTTCTATTAACTTCAGTGATATTCGTAGAATAAGGTAGAAAACTTTGATAGGTTATTGTGTGTTGCACATTTTTATATAAAATTAATTTTCAGATACATTTTGCCGTCCAGACAGAGGGGATACGCCTACGATTTACATTCCTTCCAGTGTTGTGGTTCGAGTCCCGAATGGTGACAGAATCTGAAGGTATTATTAAGTTTGAGCAAGTTATTAAGTTTCCAGCATTACAGTGCTGGATGAAAGGTTAAGTTTTTAAGAGCTTCTTAGTATTGCTGAATTTTATATTGTCTGATTTACTTTTCAGATATTGTGAGTCATCCAGACAAAGCAAAAGTAGGTAAGGTAAAATCAACCTTAATGCAAATTAATTAGCATGTTACTGTGCTAATATTCAAACAAATAGATGCAGATCATGCGAGTGATACTCGTGTATAATTAAAAAATGTAAGATTATTGGTGGACTGACACTAACTGCAAGGATAGCATGTCAACAATAAGACAGTGCCCAAATGAAATTTTTAATACAGAAGGAAGAAAGATATTTTATATCATTCACAAATATTTCAGTAATTTACCCTCTTTTGGGCATTTTTATTTAACTGCCACTATGTCCTTTTTTGAACTGGGCATGGTGTATGAAAATAGAAATTCTGGTAGCTTTTTTGACAATTAATGTCCCTGTAATCTGTTAGTACAGATGCTCAAAAGCATTTGTTTCCAAGAATAACTGAGGTGTTTGTTTTGAGTGCAATTAGCAGCTTCAGTATGTGTTCTGAGGCTTTGAAATTCCAAAGTGGTTTCTATCTTTCGTGACTGTTTTCTACCATTTAAACTTTGTAGCAATTTTGATGATACAAAATCCTTCCCTTAAAGATACATAGTGCAGTAGTAATTAAGTTGCAGGATATTATAAGAAATGTATGCGCATTTAAACGATCATGTTGTTTTTGTGCAAAAATCAAAGATTTTGATGTAATGGGCATTTAATATTTTTTAAATGTATTGAAGCCTTTTAAGTTAACACATATGATAAACATGACGTTAATCACGATATATCATGAATCATTTGTAGAATACTTATAAAATAGCTTACTGTGAGTAGAGAAAGTCTTAGATGGCAGAGCAGTGGTATGGCAAGTTAAAGATTGCTGGTTTGAATCCCAGGCATGGCACTGAATTTTTTGTCTGATTGTATATACTCATCCACTATTCTGTATATGCAAACAACCCATGGCTCTTTTCAGTGAAAGTTCCATGAATCTTTTGAATGATCCCTTGATCTGTTATTTATAGTGAACATTTTAACGGACTAAGTATTTTAAACGCTTTTCATATACAGCGCATTGCATCCGAGGTACTATGGGAGGTTAGGTTTCTTTTATATAATCTTAGGTTTCTGAATTTATGGAAGATTAGCATTAGGTTAGTTTATTTATATATAAACTTAGTTTTCTGAATTCACAGAAGGTTAGTAATTTTTTTTAATGAAAAGTGTTTAAAATTTCACTATAAATAACAGTTCGACGGATTCTTCAAAAGATCTGATTCATTGAACATTCAATGGAAAGATCCATGGATCCTTTGCGTATACTGAATTTTATTTTGTTCAAGTAACACAAAGTGGTGGTGGTTTTACAATAAAAGTGTTATTTCCTTTTCATTTAGCACTTTATCCACCAAACGTTTTTGCCACTTTTTAACGGTTTCCCAGTTTTATGTTAAAACAGCTTATTCACACTACGCACTTCTTCCTTTGTCATGACAACTCAAACACTAACTGATAAAATCGAAGATTTGACCTGAGCTGAGCATATGAGTGCTAGCATATTATGAATGACTGTTTGCTTATCATATATCCTGTGTTATGCAAAGAGTTTATTTGGTACTCAGATAGCACAGCTGCGAATTCATTGCTGCATTTCTCATATAGGCAAGAGAATAGCAGTCATCCATACAGTTGGTAATTAACAAAAAGATACTCTTTGATTGTTAATGCAATAGCAGGTAGAATTAAGAAAATCATATTTTGTAATCTCTTAACAGTTGTTATATATCCATTACCTTTAAGAATGAGTTCTTACGGTAACCGCAATAAAATGTGTAGTTCTATACCTTTCCTACTCCAATATTTCATGATACAATACGTTTAAGGAACTACTTACATTGGCATAAGCGTAGTGCTTAGTTTCATGACAAGAGGAAGTATATGCTTTGTTTACATCAGAGAGAAGTCTGGTTTACAGTGGATAGTGTGTAATATAATCACAAGGTGTTTGTAACCACAAATTTTCCTTAATGTAAGCAGTTTCTCATTTCAGAAACCTACTTTTAAGGGTAGTTTAAACATGTGTGTTCTATTTAATTCTAGGATATACACAATGAAAAGTTGGAGTTAAGTTGTGGCTATTTGTGTCCAGTGATGGTGCTTCAAGTCAGAGCACAGAGAGTGACAATGGCATTAATAGTGTTAAATGGTGTGGTGAAACTTGCTAATGACATTTATTGCACTGCTAATAGTGATTTAGTGAATGACAAACAATAGCTACACTATTGCATATAATGTGTGCAGAAGTTTCTTTGTAGGAAATGGAGTTAAGTTATTCATGTCAAATTGTATTGCGCTATATAAGAGTAGAATAAAATAACAAGTGTCAAACATGTGTTATTCTTCCAATTTTCCTGTCAAATTCCACATCCTAATGTTGGTTGGTTGCAAGTTCAAACAAACCATGGAGGCAGCTTAAGTGCAAAAGATTTTACTATGAAGCATGCAGAAGAAATTATTGCAAGGTGCTTGATCTCATTCACTCTCAAAAATTTAAATGTGACCATTATGTATTATGACATAGAAACATTCAGCAACCACTATTAACCTCAATAACATTATATAAAAAGCAGTGTATGTGCCGACTATTGGATAATTTAAATAAGTTACACAAGAATAAACAGTTGTGTTTTTCATACTAGCCTAGCTGTGAGGTGTTCAGCTGATCATAATTGTGTTCTAATATTATATTGCTACAGATGACAGTGACAAGTTATTTTATGTGAGCTTTAATCGACTACTTTAAAAAGAAATTTGAATAACTCGAAGTGCAATCACGATTATTGAAGCTCACGTAATTAACTTTGTACGTCATCAGTAGCGATACAGTATTAGAACATATGATCAGGTGAGCAGACAGCTAGGCGGATATGAAAAATACAGCTGTAGTAGCTACGAGTGACGTCATCATCCGAGAGCACGATTTTTCATAGTTTAGTTCCATCCCCGATCACTACTCACGCTGCGATCGCCTTCGTGTTTCCACCAATTTAACACTAGGGTAGCACTTCTTATACTTTGGTGTTCTGTGGTATTCGTACACCTTTCGCCTTATAAACTTTTGAGACGTAGTTGTTTTTTCCTCAAAAACTGTACATTGCTTAGGTTTGAGATTGATAGTTAAGGTAACCGCTTAAGGTTAGAACTTCAATTCCAACAAGTGAACAGTTGCATTACATATATCACTATTTTATAGTTAATGTATAACATGTTTGGCCAATTAGGTAAGGAATTTAATCTTTGTATGTGTCTGGCTTTACAAGCTTTTGGGATAATTGTTATTTCATTTCTTTGCATGTTTGAGGTTTAGTGATTATAAACACTTGGCAATAGCTAAAAGGGGCATTAATCTGGCTCTGTCCCAGATGTTTGACCTTAAATCCACCAGGGTCCAATTCCACCATCTTATCCATTGCACAAACTTAGGCTAATGCACGTACCACATAACTATTAAATCTTAACCGCGGGGATTACAATAATTTCTGATGAAATAAACTTAGACAAATCCATGTGCCACACAACTATTAAATCAAAAACCTCATGCAATTCTGCAATAGGTAAATAACCTCAAAATGTAAACACATTCCATATATATGGTTATTATTTAACTATCATACAGTTTCATGTGCTAGTGTGATTAACATATGTTATGTTTTAAGACTAGAACAATGCCCTCTACTGGCCGTTGAGGCTTTTATTTGGATACGGTATGAACGGCAGCTTTGGAATGGAGAATACTTTGAGTTAAGGAGATAGGAGGGGGTATATTTTTGTTTTGGTGGATGATTTAAACTCGTAAGGGGAGTTGGAAGTGAATAGGGCTGTTCAGGTTACATACATAGGGCGAGTCTGGACGTTTATAACGTTCTCCAGGGTCGAGACTGTATTCAACCAGATCGCGAATAAGGGCGTTGAAATTGTGTGGAGGATTGTGGTAGAAGGTTCGGGAGAGATGCAGAATGTGATCCGTCAAGGTGGGAATTCTCAGGTCTCAGCGGACTACTCTGTTGGAAGGGTACCATGGGGGATCAGTGGCTATTCTGAGGAACAGAGACTGGAGAACTTCAAGGCAGTCTAGGTTGGTATTGGCAGCAGCTCCCCAGACTTCACAAGCGTAGGTTAAGGCAGGCCATAGAAGGTGCTTGTAAAGTAACAGCTTTGGCGGCACTCACATCACCAAGCGTCGGTTGGAGAGGTGGTACAGTATTCCCCATTTTCTTGCTGACCTTGTTCGCGACGAAGTTGATATGGGCCCTCCATGTCAGCTTCATGTCGAGGAGTACCTCCTAGGTATTGGACCGTGGATTTCATTCGACCTCACCTGCTGTTTGCAGAGATTGAACGTCCTTCATGTGACGTCTGGTGAAGGTGATTGCCTGGCTCTTCTGGGAATCGAAGCGGAGGCGCCATCGCTTGAACCAGGTAAGATCGGAGTAGTTAGATTCTGCGGGAAGCCATTCGATGTTGTGAAGCGGTAGAAGTGGCCGTAGTGTCGTAACAAACAAGTACAGCGAGCAGCATGGCAGTGAAGGCAGGGTGTTTATGTAGAGAAGGAAGAACGAGGGCCTAAGGACATTTACATGTGGGACAACAGTCCTGACGGGACGCGAAAGGAAATGATCCCGCAGTGAGATACGGATAAAGTTCTGTTGGTGAGGTAGGAGTTGATAAAGTGGATAAAGCAGGAAGGGGTTTGGTAATAGGTTAGTCGGGAGATTAAGCCTTCATGACACACGCAGTCGATGGCTCTGGTGATGTCCAGCAAAAGTGCCGAGACAAACTGTGTTCTATTGAAGGCCGTGTGCGGCTGATTGACCAACCGAAGTAGTTGGTGCTGGGTGGAGTGATGTGCTCGGAATCCAACTTGCTCCGGCCGTACGATATTGTGGCGGTCCAGGACGGCCCGCAGTCTGCTTTGCACCAATTTCTCCAACAGCTTACTGAATGTAGAGAGCAAGCTGATGGGCCGTAACTGTCAGGATCTGTGGCATCGTTTCCGGGTTTGCATGCTTCCGCGCAACTGCAAAATAGCTGTGGTGGAGGATAGCTTGAAGAGTCGGGCCAACGTTTGTAGATGGAGGCGGTAGTGCCTTCAGAGTTGCGTTGGGCGGGTGATCAAATCCGGGGGATTTGTAAGGCCGGAGGGAGTTGATGAGACCTGGACTTATTGACGCGTGGTGAGCTCCAGCAACACCATCCTTCGGCTGGTCGTGGTACCACTGGGCATCCCGTTCGACCACGTGGATGTGATCGACATCCGGGATGTCAGCCGCTGCGAACATTGTCTCGAGATAGACAGTGTGCAACTCTGCCTTCTTCGCCGACTGGACTAACCTATCCGTGACGTAGTGGTGGATCCCTGCGGGGGAGGTTTAGTAGAGTCTTTGCCATCTGCCATAGAGCTGTCCTCCACATGCAAAATGCTGATACGCTCCTACCAGCAGTTGTTGCGGTAATCCCGAAGTTCCAGATTTAACAGTTCCTGGATACGTCGGAACTCGCGCCGGTCAGCTGTACAGCGGGTGTGTAGGAACCACCGTGTGGTTCGGTTTCTGCTCTGAATGACGTAAGGGAGGGTCCCTGTTGTAGCTGCTTTTCATAGGTATCGGAGACGCACGGTTAATAGCAGCTGACATCTGCTAGGTAAAGACTTCCACGAGGTCTTTGATGTCCTCGCGGGTGTGTATCTGTTGCTATGGGAGCTGAATTTTCTCCAAGCTGAGTGTATGTTCGCAGTTGGTGCTCCTAGGGGCTGGAAATGCCCTGTGAGGCTTGGAGATTGGCCTGTCCGAAAATAAGAGCAGGACCGGATAGTGGCCCGGCCGGTACGGTGTAGGAAGTGAGGTGCGGCAGCACGTACCGAATAAGGACACTGTAGAGCCTGTCTGGGGGCCTGCGGGCGCCATACTGGATGGTGGCTGCGTTTGGGGCGTAGCTCGAGGTGGCACGTGAAGCAATGTATTGATGCAGTATCCAACCTCTATAATTGATGTAGTAATTCTAGTTGGAGTGCTTGGCATTGTAGTCCCCGCAACACAGTGGCAGCCGGAGAGGCAAACAGGTAGTCCAGCTCGGTTTCCAGGATCGGGCGAACCGGGGAGATGTAGACGGAACAGAAATGCAGAGGGGACCTCTGCTAGTCTCTACCCGTACTCCGGTAGCCTCCAAGTGGTTGGAAGGTGAAGCTGGTGGTGTTCAATAGAGTTGTCCACGTAGATGGCTGTTCCTTCACGGCCGTCAGCGCGATCAGTACGGTATGACAGCATCCTTGCAGCCCGTATTTATGGGAGGCAGCAGTTGAGTTTCCTGCACCAATAATATGTTCACCTCCTGCACTGCCAGGAAGTCCGAGAGTCGTCATCCGTGATGTAGTGGTTACCATGCTAGCCTCTAGTTCCCGAGGTTGCGGGTTCAAACCCGGCGGACGGCAATGGATTTTTTCGGGCTTAAAAGTCCTTAGCATGACTTCCTTCGGAAGGGAAGTAAAGCCGGTGGTCCCGTATCGTGGATTTACGGCACATAAAAGAACCTCAATCCTGATAAAGAGGCCTATGAGCAAAATTACCAGTCTTTCGCGCCCAATATGGAATGGGACACTAAGAACCACGGCAGTTAAAGAGCGTCCATAAATAACTCATTTTTTTAGGGCAAGAACATAATTTCTTAAGCTGAAACGCAGTTTATTATTGCTTTTGCCGGTGGATTGGTGTATCTTATTGCTTTGCTGTTATTGTTACCAACAGTACTTACAATGCCAGGTTCAAATCCAGTGAGTCAACTTTGAAAGCATCGACAGAGGAAAATTTCTTTGTTGCAGATTTCCCAAACTTATCACGTATCTAAATGTTTATGTGATAATACCAATCAAGAACTTGCACTGGAAAATGTTCAAGGGCATAAAATAAAGTGGACTTATCAATGGCGACTGCTGTGTAAGAGAACAAGAGCATGTGAACGCTCTAATTTGTTTTAGGCCCTGCGGATTTATTGGTTTGAATGCTGATACTTGTAATATAGATGTGATTTAAAATGTACGGCGTTTATATCTACCGCGCTTTTCCTCTAAACTTGATGGGATATGGCAACACAGGCACAAGCACAACTTGACTTGTGCAAGTTTTTATGAACTTTTGCGTATGTGCAACTGGTATGAGATAATTGCCTTAGGTGTCGGGCGCACTTGAAGACGTGTATTGGCCCTTAGCAGCCATCTCTCAACAAGTTTACGTCAATGCCACTACGTGTAGCACAGTATTGCATAACTTTCATCCATTCGAGAGTTCAAGAGCGGGAAGTTGGGAACCCTCGTTCGCTGTTCAGTTTGGCATAAATCCCGATAGACGAAAGCATACTGAACAGTTAATCCACTTCACTCACGGTATAGTGAAATTTATATCTGATGTATGTATTATAGCTATACGAATAGAAAAACTTATCTTTTACACACACACACACATTATATATATATATATATATATATATATACGTATTTTTGGGTGAGTTACGGTATATTATGTTATGATACTAAAGACTTCAATCATAGGCATTTGCGCGATTGAAAAACAGACGCATGAATTCTTTTTGTAAATATTGTCAGCCATGGTGCAGTATAGTTTTCCCTATTTAACGTGTAGCTACAGTGCAGTGTAATGTGTGTTTATATTGATTAACTTTTGTGTGGACTATATGGAGGGGCAGGATATTTTTTAAAACGAAATTATGCCATTTTCCTGTTTCAGAAAATGAGATTGGAGAGTGTTAATAGATTAGTAATGTTAATATTTCACTGACAAATGAACGCAAATGGAGAGTAGTGAGAACGGTACCGCGAAAGCTTACACATTGCTTCGCTATTGCTCTAAACTGACTTAACTGTGTACAAAACAATAAAAATCCAGCAAACAACCCAGACAAGTTATGCATTATTATTGAGAGCGGCTGCAGTTGTATTAGTTTGTTCATAATCATTATGCGGCAGATGCTATTGCAATTTCCAGCGCTATCTGAATCTAACATTTTGTGAACACCCAAATGTATACTTACGAGCCGCCACTGGTACCTAACAATCTCCGCGATGAGCATCACTTAGAGTAAAGTCACTGGTTAAGTTAGATATTTTAGACAACACTGTATAATATTGGCGTGTGAGTGAATCACAGCAGTGACAACTGCGTATGAGCACGCCTCAATGTAACGAGTAAACATACGCTACCAACATAGATTGTAGTATAAAGGGGGTTACTGCATTTCTCTGCTCTGAATCCTTATAACTGTAAAATGAAATTCCTTAAATAGCATTTTAACCTAAGAAATAATTTTAATGTAAATTGAATTTGTGTAACAGAATGAAATGTTAGACAGGACTGAGTAGTTATATCTGTTTTCCCATGGTAGCGGCAGTAAAACTGAATGATCCCATGTGGTACAAATCTCGTGGAGAAATACCCAATAGCGAAACACCTTGGACTCCGCCAAATTTCTATTACCTCTCTACATCCCTCGCCCAGAGTTGAAGCATTCCCCTCCGCACGTTTCGCCGCTAACAGTACTCTTAAACGCGAAGATTTCCGGCTGGACTTGATGTAATCAGAAATACGCTCTGTAACGAAAGCATTCGCGCTGATCATGGTACATGCGTTGCAAAAACATTTTATGCAAAAGAAAATGTATAAACAAATTCGGGGAGTGCAGAATTTACTGCAATTATATCTGATATTCTCCTTTCCTGTTTTATGTACAAGTATTTTTATGGAGAGGACACCGCCGTAGTCCACCAGCCTCCACTAGTGTTATGCCCTCAGAGTTGCAAATACCTGAAGGCAGTTACGTGTAAACGTACTGCCAAATAATGACAGAAATAGCAAGTAACTTAGTTCATCAATGGTGTTGATCTATAAAATGCATTCCCCTGAATTGTAGTTGGAAAATGAATGTAGCCGGTACAGAAAGCACCTTATTTTTAGTGCTTATGTCAGATATGCTGCTTTCTCTTCTTTGGTTCCACCAAGAATTCTATATGAAATGATATGCCTTGAAATGTTACATTTTCATTACAATTCACTTTCATTCCGAAAATTACTATTTATTTCATATTTTGTTTCTCACTTTGTACTGACTGTAATTTCGTTGTAACATTTTCCTGTGCTGATATTGTAGCATCCTAGGGCTGGGAACGAACCCCAGGTATCGGAGTGAAGTGGCACTCTGGTAATGTGAAAATTAGGGTAATAAATTTAGATTAACAAAACGCTGACGCCTCACAGTGTAAGGTATTTAATCTGACCGACCTCAGGTCACAGGAGTAGACCATCACAACCGTTGCAGAATGTATCTACGCCGGTTGTGTTCACGAGCAATTTTAAAACTTGTGAATAATAAGCAACTTCGCCTCCCGAGGTATGTAATAAGCTGAGGTAAATACCTAGGAACTGGGCCGAAGGCCTTTAGAATAGAATAAAGGGCTCAAGGCATGGGCAGTAAGTCTACCTCAATTCCATCACCGGAACTCACGCTCCCTTCCTGAGCGCACCATTCCCTAGGCGATTGCTGTACATCCAAGTTGCAACTCTACTGTAACACCCGATATTTCTAAGACCATTATCAGTTCCCCTGAGTCGTTTACTTTTCCTCTGCCCCTTTAATAATTTGGTGGAAGCGCGAGTATCAATTCTGTGAGTTATTATTGTTTTTCCTCTCTCCCCCTCTGTTACAACTTAGGGTTAAGCTTCAGGTTATGTTTAAGAGGGTACATAGCTTTTTCATGTAAATTTTAATATTTGTCACTCATGGCATTATGCAAGGATTATGAAGATCCTCCCATGTAGCAAAGACAATAGGCACAGTTGATAGTAGGGCAACACAAAAATGCTGATTCCACAAGGAAGCAAGCTTGTGTGGAGGTAGTAATGTGTTACCGGACCACATGTCAGAATAGAAGTTAAACAGCATTTTTTCCTCTCCTAATGTCAAACGCCCGTAAGAGTAAGACGATAGCTCAGAGACAAAATAAACAAACCAAATAAAATTAGACAACCTGCAAAACTAGAAAAAACAATAGTTTCGGGAGTACGTGGTAACTGATATCTATGTTTCTGTGGAATTGGCGTATGACCTAGAACTGACGGAACAGATAGGACTATCTCAGGGAAAGTATGGCGCTCACGGGCAGATAACGCAGGAAAAAGCGACGAGAGTAATAACCAGGGTTAGGATTTTAGGTGCGCACCTTTTTTCTTAGGGTAAGTTAAAGCTGTGCGGAAAGATATCACAGTGTGAAATTTTGTTTCTAGTTGCAAAAAGATGCATTTTTTTCTCGCACCTTTATCCCATTTTCCCCAACCATACCCATAATCCGCTTTTTTCTTTTAACTTTCATTCCAATTTATCCTTTAACTTTCAATTAACGTCTCCTCAGCTTGCTCGTCCGTCCGACAGGTTGGCAGGCTGAGGGCAGCCCGAAGAAGTGTTATGTAGTGTAGCTACCCTTGCTAGGGTTAAACCCCTAGTAGGTAGGAAAGGGTTTTGCAGGATGGCGGTTGAGACTGAGGTTGTGGGGGGTGATAGAAGGTAGCATTGAGCTCCTCGACGACTGTCAGGGTGCAACGGCCCTAGTGCACCACTGGTGGATGATGTTATCGAAATTGTTTGGGTTAAATTTTGAATTTGCCAAGCACCTCATGGTAGAACTATAAGGAGTTCAGCTTTTGCTGCTGGTTGGAGTAACTCCTTTGTTACTATGGGGGTGCCCGCAAGCCATGCGGGGAACCCAGTGACGCCTGAAGCGGCGTTCTCTGGGGTTATAGTTCCCTAGAGACCGAACAAGGGCACTCTGATGGAATGGAATGGCAACTGATCGTATAGTTTTCTAGCCCAACGCCTAATTTCATCCTTCAGGTACGGGAGAGATGAGACTTCGTGGAGTAGTCTCACGGGGAAAGCGCGGCATACAAAATAGATGGCTCGAAGGCTCCTATTCTGTATCCGCTGCAGTCGGAGCAGATTGGAGTCTGCGGCCATGCCCCAGATTTCACAGGCGTAGAGAAGCACGGGGATTATAAGTGCTCTAAAGAGACGCAACTTAAACGGTATCGGCATCACGGATCCCAGCATGGGGTACAGGGCGGCCGAGCCGCCATGCCCAGACGCGAGAGATCCGGGATGTGTCCCCGGAATGTTAGACGTCTGTCTAGCTGAACACCTAAATAGGAGATGGAATTCGTCCACTCTATCCTACGTCGGAGGTAGGTAAATGAGGGGAAGTTGGCGGGGAAGCGGCGCTGTGTAAACAGAATGGCATGGCTTTTCTCGGGGTTGATGGACAATCGCCAACGCCTACACCACTCTTGGATGAGGCGGAGGTGTCGCTGAACTGGGTTAAAGGCTCTGTGGGGGTTTCTGTCTGTGCAGTATAGCAGCACGTCATCAGCATCCTGGGCTATATTTACCGGCTGCTATTGGTATGTCGGCCACATACACGCTAAAGAGCGTAGGGGATAATTCAGAACCTTCGGAGACTTCGCCTCGTGTTGCCCTGTGTGTTGATTTGTTCCCCGCAACTGAAACAGAAAAAGTTCGGTGTCTGAGGTATGAGTGTAGCAGATGTATGTAGTGTGGTGAAAGTTCCAGCTGAATAAGCTTGTAAAGGAGACCTGCGTGCCAGGTCGTGGAGAAGGCCTTCTCGACTTCCAGAGACACCGCGGCAGTAAAAGCCCTGTCCTGGAAACCCAGCGCAGCGGCTTCCACCGCCCGCAGCAGCTGCTGAGGCGTCGAGTGCCCAGGACGAAACCCAAACTGGTTAGGGATGGCGTGAATGTCGCCTAGTACAGGGGACAAGCGGGCAAGTACTAGTCTCTCAAAGACTTTCGAGAGGACTGACAGGAGACTGATGGAGCGGTAGTTGGAGGGGTGAACTGGGTCTTTCCCCGGCATCAAGATGCAGGTCACCCTTGCCTCTCTCCATTCTCGTGGAAAAATGACATAGGGCAAGACACATGTTGAAGACCTTTGTGAGAAAGAGAACGGCTCTGAAGGGAAGGCGGCGGAGCATGGCGGGTGTGAGCCCGTCAGGTCCCGCCGCCTTTTTGATGTTGAGACGCCGGAGTGCACCTTGGACTTCGCTGGGTTTTATGACAGGAGGCCGAGCCGCTTCATCCAGGGGACGCCGAACGAATCGGCGGACCTCCTGGCGGGCGTGCTCGGAAAAGGCGTCGTCCTGTGGGTCATCTCGGGGCCTCATGGTACGGTCAAGATAGTCCGCAAACACATTTGATTTGGCTTGGGGTTTATAGGCCAGGCCTAGGGTGCCTTGGAGCGAGGAGGTGTATTGGCCTCGCCGGTTCCGAAGTCTTTTGGCGATCTGCCACTCGTCTGCACTCTCGAGGTTCGTGCGGGTCATTGTGTCCTCTCACGTGCGAACTCTGTCCTCGCGAAGGCGGACCCCGAACTCTAGGCGCAAGCGCCTCAGAAGCGCTCGATTGTGAGCCGTGCGGTGCCACTGATAGAGTGTGCGGGAAGCCCAGGATCGTCGGATGAGAAGGATAAGTTCTACAGGTAGAACATCTGGGTGTAGGGGTGGAGGGGTTAGAACAGTCAGGTTTTGGGCAGTTTTCACCACGGTGGAAGTGAAGGAAGAAACCGCAGCCTCTAGGGATGGGATGTCGGTGATTCTGGGGTTAGGCGGGATGGAGACGTTGAGGCAATGGCTTACACAGTCCCAGTCAGCCTCTCGGTGTTGAACTTTGAGGTCATGACCGGCAACCCGGGTGTTAACCTCAGCCAACACCGGATCATGATCTGAATGAAGTGCATTGATCGAAATGAGTGACGTATGAAAGGGGAAGTGCTTGGTGATCACGAATGCCCGTCCTCGTGGATGATGGGTGGGTTGCCAGGGACCCTCTACTCTGAGCTGAGGATCCGCTTCTACTATGCGTATTATTTCATTGCCCCGTGCATCCGGTCGGGGGCCGCAATGCCAACGCGGATGATTGGCATTGAAGTCCCAGGCCATGATGACGTCAGGATGAAGGGCTAAAATGGAGAGGTAATCGTTGGCTACAAACTGTCTCGGAGGAGGGTGATATACAGACACCATCAAGACTTCTGTCCCGCCGAGGTCAACAAAAACAGCCATGGCCTCTAGGGTTTGAAGTGGAGGGAGCTGGACCGGTGGTTGGACCACGCTGCTCTTCACGAAGACCGCTGTGCCGCCACCCGGGTGGCCCACACGATCTGTCCTGAGGCAGTCGAATTCCGGTAGGCGGAAAGGGATGTTTGGACGGAGATGTGTTTCCGAGACTAGGTAGACATCCAGTGCATGCAAGCCGGCAAAGTGCTGGAGCTCATTCCCCCGGAGCGTCAGGCCACACGCGTTCCAAAACGCGAACCGCAGAGGTACGAGCCCATTAGGATTCGCCATTTTGTTTCATTCGGATGACGCTGGAGAAGAAAGTGAGCTTCTCTATGGCAATAGCCATCCTTGCGGCCGGGTCGGTGCCAGAGAGGAATCTGACCAGCAGACCACAGATGCGCTGGCCGTAGGACTGCAACAGCTGCTGCAGCCAAGCAAGCACATCAGGATGCTGTGGTACAGAGGGTGGAGTGGGGGTTTGTCTTGGGAGGGTGGGAGGTGCAGGGTGCAGAGGCGCCGGTTGAGTAGTGCCTTGTCCCGCCCCCGACTGACCCGCTCGCGTGGGAATACCACGATCGCGCGGGGAGACGGATTCCGAACTCGGCTCCTATTTCGCCCGGCGTCGCCTCACCCTTTTGGGGCGGGGTTGAGACCGGGGGGCTGGAACTGGTGTTGTTGCTGTGGGTGGCTGTTGTATTTGGGCCCGTGATCTACCAGGGCCATCTGCAGCCCTCTGTGTCACTGCGGCATATGAGGGTCGCTGCTGTTGCTGACGTGTTTGTTCCTGTCGTGATTATTTCGACGGTAAGGGCCCCGGTTGGGGTACCCTTGCTGGTTGAGGCGGTTGCCCGCCCTGGTTGGTTTCAGCTGCTGGTGTTCTTGAGGCGATCATCGCCCTCCTTGTGGGGCAGCCTCCGTAGCAGGCGACGTGCTCGCCCTTGTAGTTTGCACAGGTCGGCACATCGTCGAGAGTACGTGGGCACATCTCCTTGGGATGAGCCACACCGCACCTTAAGCAGCGCAGGTTTCGGTATAAAAAGTGACTGGAATGATTAAATCCAAAACACCGCTGGCAATTGGGGAGGTACGCCAGAGCCACGGGATGGTTCAGTGTTAACCCGGAGGTAACAGATGGAAGCGACTCCATCAATCTTGGCCTCCGGATCGTTGGCCCGCTCCACTACTACGAGGAAGAGGGGGATGGGGACTTTGGGTCCTTGCCGGTTGGTAGCAGGCCTGGTGAGCTGCTTCACCAGTCTGGGGGTGATACGCTGGCGGATGAGGTCTGCCTCAATATCTCCCACCGCTGCGTCGACCGGAAGACCACGAATGACCATCGGCAGATCACGGGCTTTGTCCAATCCGTAGGTGAAGTGGGGATTCCTCTCCTCTTTAGGTGTTGCAAGAGGATGGTATAATCCCCGGCTGTTTTAACCTGAAACACGAAGCGGCTTTTGCTCCGCCGTACCGTGCACGCCCCACTAAGGGTCGGCATGACCTCCCTAAGGAAGCCCATAGACCCCGCGAAGTCGTCCACGATAATCGGCGGAACGTGCCTTCTAGCCCCTGAATGGGCAGAGCTAGAAGCGGCTGCAGCTGATTGGCCAGAGGGGACGACCCGTGCAGTCAATCGGGCAGGACGCTGCTGTTCTCTGAGAGACTACTTCCCGAAACTCTTCCTCCTCGGCCGAGGAGAGGCAAGAAGAGCTGGCTTCGTAATCTTCCATCATGGAGGCGTACGAGGAGACATCTGTGCATACACCTGCAGTCAGTGGCGGAGCTAGGCTCCGCAATTTCGCCTACCCGTGAATCGGACTCACGCAGGAGGCCCTTGTTGGTTGAATGCTTGGATTTCTCCAGGCGGGTGATCTTGCCCTTACCGCTTTCGCGTTGCTGGCTAGATCTTTTTCCGCCTTCTAGAGCAGGGCCACTAGAAGGCAGGTGACTGCACCAGTGCTGGTGCCGGCTACAGCCGCAGCTGCCTGACCGGCAATCCCATTGCGAGCTTTGCCTGGAGGAGGTGAGAAGGGAGAGATATCTTAAGTTAAGTCAAGGGTGCAGTGCAAAGATAACACTTTAAGGACTACCCTCACCTGCAGGTAGCAGGGGCCCGGTTTGGCGCGGCAATAACAGAGGACCGGACACCTTTATAAAGATGCGCCGTACTTGACCAAAAGGTCAGATGGCTGTGGCCTTGTATGCCTATCCGCTAACTGAGAACCGTAGGTGTTTTGCGTTCCCAATTAAAGATGCACAAGTTGCCTTAAAAGGGCCGCTTCTCTGAAGAGGCAACTGGCCAATAAGCGATTAGATGTTCTTGTCTCCGGTACAGGTGAAACAGTTGGATGGTAGAAGCTGAAAGCTGGTAGAATGCTTTTTTTCGAGTGGAGGAGAAAATGATTTAATCACTTACGCCAGCCCCGATGGGAGTCGGGACTGAGAGTGTGGGACTCACCAATAATCGGCATACCCACAAAAAACTCCTCCACCGGATGGAAAAAGGAAGAATGAAAAGTGGAATGGCGTGGCTTTGTGCGGTCCCGCATAGCACCCGCGTTAGTGAGCGAAGGCTGTTGGCTGCCGCCCTGTGGGCGGGAGCGGGTAAAGGTAGTTATTAAGTTGCAGCCATGAAACCTGACTGCACACTAGTGGGAATGGCGAGGGTTTAGGAAGTGAATGGAAGTTAGGATTTAGAATGGTACTGACGATGATGCTCCTGTTGCTGGTTGAACTCCTTGCATTGCTGCAAGAAGTTCGCGACTCTCTCCGGGTTGCTCTTCAGCCTGGGACCAAGTGAGGAGACACGGATGGCTTCGGTGATGGCTGTAAGTCTTGATGAGGTGCTGTTGAACTGCCCAGTCAGGAAAACCTGTTGGGCAGCTGATGATGTTTGAAGTTCACTGATGAGTTCCTCCAGGGCTGTCAGCTTCATCGCCACGTTCAGGAACTCCGCATGGAGATCCTGAACGGCGTCGCGTAGGCCCTGAACTTCCTCGATGATCGGCGTGAGTGAAGGTGCTGGTGTCGGCACTGGTGATGGTACTGGTGTCAGCGCTGGTGATGGTGCTGGTATCGGCGGCTGTGGAGATGTCACAAACTGCGGCAGTGCTGGCGGCGTCGGCGATGCCTTCCTGCGGGGATGCAGGGGGCAGAGCGCCAGGCCGGTGTAGTGAAATGACCCTCCACAGGTCGCACAGTAGCGGCGTCGGCGGCGAAGGTCGTGCTGGGTGCACGATGAGGTGGTGCTGAAGGAACCACAGTAGTGGCACCTCGGTTGTGCTGCGCAGGACGTCTGGTTGTGCCCGTAGGCACAGAATCACCTGCAGGGGGCCTGGCGTTCCACTCGGTTGCCTCGATGCGTAAGCACCGCCCTAACAAGGGCAGGCCCGCCCACAAGGCCGCTTCGTAGTCGCCAGGGTAGGCAAACTACATCCTGACGATCGACGTGGGTCCCTGAAATCCGATGATCCTAGTGGCCTTCAAGGTGAAGGCCACTGCTGGTGGGCTGCGGTGATGAGGAACCTGGTTGGCAGGTCCCTCGGGACATCTCTGACGACAGCAATGTACCTCCCTTGCACAAGCTGGCTCTGCAGTGGCTGTGATGTACCCAGAATCGGCAGCGTGGATGATGGTGAGTGACGCAGCGACTGCTGGAACGGTCACGGCGAAGCTGCGCTGGCTGGCGGCGAAGCGGTGGTTGTGGCATAGTTGCCCTAGGCTGCGGCAAGATCTCCTCGGCGGGTACTGGAGGAGACGAAGAGGTTCCTGCCTTAGCAGGAGCGGCGACAGAGCGAACCTTCTTCCTCGCCATCTCGGAGCTGAGTGTGTGATAGAAGGTTTTTTTCCGTGGGGGGGGGGGAAATGCATTGCTGCATTCGACCCCCAGCCAGTGTGCAATGGCAGGGGGATATGTGGGGCTCGCCGCTCAAAGCGCGGAGTATCCACTAAAAAACCCACCACGTGTTAGTATGTGAAAGCTATTAGTAATATTGCGCATTTTAGTCGGTCCCGCATAGCACCCCGGTTAGTCAATGAAAGGTGTGTAGCTGGCATGCAATGTATGCGAACGCGTCAATAATTACTTACCCGGGATTACACATTACATATGCCCTGAGTAACCCCGGGTGATTAATCGTGCATTATACTAGGTAATTATGATATTATACTAATTGGTTACATTCTATGGTATTACTGGGGTTTGCTTTCTTGCAGATTAGTGCAATCATTATTGTATGTCTAACCTATGTTAGAGCAAAAGTTATATGGAAATACTCTTAGGCTATGAGCATAGCTAGTCGTCATGAGTGCTTCTGAGTTCCTTCCCTTGGGAAGAGTGTCAAGTATTTCAGCCAGGAGGATATCCTGGGACGTACGATTTGCAAGGCTGTTTTGCTCGTCTTCTCTTGGTCCTTGGATGAAGCCGTTCGTCGTTGTGCCCACAGATAAGCAGCCAACCCATTTCGGCGCAGCTGCACGAGTGTGTCACGCGGGGAGGCCTTCGTCTCCCGGAGCCGCCTGGGCTGGGTAGCGCAAGGACTTGAAGGCTGCTGCATGGACTGGAACTCTGTAACAGTGAGGTCATGAAGTGAGATTAGTTTTTGTTCGTTTTCTTGGTAATTTGGTGTTTTACGGGTGTCTTAGGAGGTTTTCTAGGAATTCTTGGATGTTAGGCTCTGTCGCGTAGTGGAACAGTGTTCAGTCGAAAATTGAAAGAGGACGCTTATGTTTATTCACTTCTGTCGTGTAGTTGCCTAAGTTGTGAATATGAGCGTTGTGATGTGTAGGAAGCTTTTTGTAAATGTCAAACGTGAGTTTCTTAATAAATTCCTTGATGGTGTGCATTTTTAGTTCATTATGTAGTACGTCAGCGGGAGCTATCTTTGGCACTTTTGTTACTAAGCGTAAGATTTTATTTTGGCAAGTTTGTAGTCTTTTGATGTGTGCTTTAGCGGCGTATCCCCACACAGGCGCCGCATAGGTTAGAATGGGGCGAATTAGTGTTTTGTAGAGGGTTAGGCCTAATTTAAGGTTTAGTTGATTACTTAGGTTTATTAGAGGGTATAATTTTCCCAATTGGGCATTTTCGTTTCCCCTGACTTGGTTTATGTGGGGTTTCCAAGTCAAGCCTTGGCCCATTTTAAGTCCTAGCCATGTTACATTCGCTGTTCCAGTTTATGTTCTCACCGAAGAGTGTGAGTGGTTGCAAAGTGTGTCTTGGCAATCTATGATTTGTTCGTTTTGTGAAGATTATTGCTTGGGTTTTTGGGGCATTTACTTTGATTCCCCAGTTCGTGAGCCAACTCTCCAGCTCTCCGAGTGCATTTTGGAGACGGGTGTGTATGACTTGTGGTTGGAACGATTGCGCCATTATTGTTGTATCGTCCGCGTATATGTAGAGGGTGGTGTTTGCAGTTTTGGGGATGTCGTTTATGTATAAGTTGAACAGTGTAGGCCCGAGTATGCTTCCTTGAGCGACGCCCGCTTTGATGGGTCTAATGGAGGACCGACTGTTGTTCACTGAGAATTGGAACTTTCTGTCCTTCAGGTAGTTGGACATTAGTTTTACTAGCGAGTCCTGAATGCCTAATGAGGCTAGCTTTTTCAGAATTCCCGCATGCCATACTTTGTCGAAAACCCGTTCCACGTCGAGGAGTAAAGCTCTGTGGACTTTCGTATGTTGAAACCGTAAGTGATGTACTTAGTTGCTCTTAAAAGTTGTAAGGACGTTGAGTGTTTCGCTCGGTAACAGAACTGTTCCGGGATGAGGATGTCGCGCTTAATGATTGCTGCGTTGAGTTTTTTAGTATTACATTAATTGGAGCTTGCCTAATGTGTTCAGTAAGCTAATAGGGCGATAGTTATTCGGATTGGAAAGATTCTTTCGGTTTTTCGGGAAGTGAAGTACGTGGGCAATTTTCCATCTTTCGGGGAAGAGCCCTTGTGTTAGTACGAAGTTGAAAATTTTTGCTAATAGATGTACCGCATCATCGTGTAGATGTTTAAGAGCTATGTTAGGTATTTTGTCTGGTCCTGGGGCTTTTCGTTGGGATAGATGTTTGATTAGCAATTTAATTTCGGATGGGCAGGTTTTGCGAACTAGGTTGTGCGACTGTTGTTGGTGGAAGTCGCGGGTTTCCATCTCTGTTGTAGTATGATTATTTGTGACATTATTCATTTATTGAGCCCCACGTTTGGGAGCCAATTTGTAGTAACATTATTTGTATATGTTATATTATTTGTTGTTATTGTTTGTATTTATTTATTTGTTGTCCCCACATTGTGGTAGCCAATTTGTGACAGTATAGTTGTGTTATTTATATTTAATTTGTTGAGCCCCACGTTTGGGAGCCAATTTTAAGTAGTATACTTGTAATGTTATTTGTGTATGTGTTTACTCAGCATGGTGAAGCCATCTTGTGACGTGATTCATTTGTTAGGGTTGTTAGCTCCATCTGGTGTTAGCAATTGGCGGCAGTATTAGTTTTTGTTTAAAAAAATGCTACTGTTATTTTATTTAATTTTGGTTCTTTGTCCTCCGGCTAGCTATTATCCTTTTGGTCAAGCACTTCTCTTTATACAGGTTGTGTAAACGGAAAGGAATCTTTTATCCAAAGATAACACTGATGAAGGAATTTGTTTTACACTTTTATTGTCGAACACAGTCACTATCACATTTACACATTGATCTTGACACTCGCCAAACTGAAACTGTTATAATAACTTCATTGCTGATAATTCTTAATTCGCGTACTTCAACTTTTTGTATAATTAACTTTATAACACTTGAGATTTTTCATAACTCTGTTACGCGTAACCTGCAACTTGATATCCGAAGTGTGCCGTACAAATACTTTCGACAAACTGACGGGAATGCGACGTGTAGTGTACAAAGAATTTTGATGAACTGACGGGGTCTACCTCTAACCTACTCTTTTTATACTCCTTCACCCAGATATGCCTAAAGATTATAACTGAGCTGCAATTGGCTAATAAAACGCGCCAACATTAGCGTCTATTTTAATATCCAATGAAAATTATGAATACATATGCTCTAGGGAAATGTTCCAGAATATTCTAAAAGAAAAATGCGCCAATATTACGTAACTTCCTCGTTTCCAATAATGATAAACAGCTCACCCCCTCGCTGCATTATTGCACGCTATTATTGACAGTTTCAGTAAGGTCGTATAAACTTACTTCCCAACAATAATTATAATCAACAAACATCTCAAATCAATATCACATAATAATGCATATTCATACTATAATCACTCTTTACATTTAAATAATTTGTGATACAAATTACTGCATCATATGCCCCACTAGAAACATAATTATAAATATTTACAACTTCTTTGGTAATTTTATAATTGAGTTTTTAGTCTCCTAAATCTTGGAACTCACACTATCACTTTCACTTAACACTTCACACGCATTTAACACACGACATGTTTTTCCTTTATCTTGCCACTACTTATTGGCTCTAGTTTAATGTGTATAGACATTAATCTGACATCACAAATTTTTTATAGCAAATACTGTACCCTGAATTATTTAATTGCTGTTACAAAATTGTTTACTTTCTTATATTGTTGACAACAATTTATACATTTAAGAATTTTTGTAATTATTAAACATATTTAGCAAAAATATTCACCCTCTACATATATTTAAATCTCTTAAATCTAAGTACTGCTTCACATTTTCTGTTTGCTACATAAGTATTTGTTTCAATTATTTTTACCCCATTTTTGTTATTTTGTACTTTATTTTAACAATACTCTTGGAATTGTATTTACGTACTTTTACTTTAATATCATATTAAGTTTCAATCTTTACATTCTTAATTTTCAAATACTGTTATAGTTACAAAAAAATTGTTATTTTCCTTTTAAAATAATTTAATTATTTCCAAAATTTTATTTCTCCTTTCACACGACGTACATATTTATTTAACCCTCTTACAATCCAATACATTTCTCTGCAAGTCATCTTTAACTATCCAACATTTACTTTACATCTCATTGCTATTTACCCTCCTGGATCAAATTGTGTGTGGCTAAACATTACTCGTAGCTGTATCCTAACCTTCAAAAATTTGTTCATGGATAACCTCTTAAAGGATTCATATGATATTTTGTTCCCTGATAACATTTGAAAACAATCTAAAGTTTTCTGAATTACACATCTTTTAACAACTTTCATTTTCAATTCATCTGCTATCTTTTTAATTTGAGAGTACTCTGACAAATCTGTCAAATTGTATTGGATTGGAGTTTTCATTCTTAACAGCTTGGTACTTGTTAATTTCAGAAGTTAGCTTTTGATTATTTACAGGCATAACTTTAACTTCTTCGTACAATTTATTTCTTTGCATTACTGACTCATTCTGTATTTCTGATATCTCCCCTCTGAAATTAACTTGCGCCTGATTCACATCTACATTCATAACCTCTTTCATCTCTATTATCTCACTTGAAATGCTACTCATTCTACTTCCTAACTCTGTACATTTTACATCAACATGTTCACTTTTAGTATTAACCTCATTTTCTTTGTTACCTATTTCCCTGCTCATGTCTAGCATTTTCTTTGAAACCTTTCCTATCTCACTTGCTATCACTTCCTGATTTTCATCTCTCATTTTTGGCATACTACTATCTAGCTTCATAACTTTCTTTTCAATTTCTTCACTGCTTTGATCTATTTTCTTTTCTAATTCCTCATTACCCTTTTCCATATTCTGAGTTAGTTTTTGTTCTAATTTCTCATAACTCTTACTAATATCTTCCCTTAATTCTTTCTTTAACGTTTCAAAAAAAGTTCTCACCATTTCCATCATCATGCCAGCATCAAAATTAACATTTCCTGCTATTCTATTCTGACTTTCTGCACTAACATTTTCACCCTCAAATCCTACATTGTTTGAGCTATTTTCTGTAACCTGTATTGAATTACAGCTAACTGTTACACTATCTCCCTCCATAATTATTTCTTCTGTATTATTAGTGGACATTGTTTTCTTTATCCTACCGCTCCTAAGGTACATTTAAATGTTACAATTTTGTTTTCTAAAAAAAAATTACGATACTCTGACCTTTGTGATGCTGTCTGTTGTTGTTACTTTGATGTCCAGCTTCCTGCCCCTCTCTCCTAGGTTGTATGTCGCTTCTGCGTCCTATCATGATGAATCTACGTCGTTTTGGTGTTCCGTATTTGAATTCTCCTGTTGCCTTTTAATCTCGGAATTACGATGTCCAATCATCCGCGTAGTCTGTCGTTCCTATAGTTGTTTCTGGAATCTGCGTCTTGTAGTTCAGTTCACTGCTCCATTCGCTCCACGTCCTGATTCCTTCTCCCCTTCCTGGTTATTTCACTCCTTTCCTGGTCACTCTGCCCCACGTTGGGCGCCAATTTGTAGTATGATTATTTGTGACATTATTTATTTATTGAACCCCACGTTTGGGAGCCAATTTGTAGTAACATTATTTGTATATGTTATATTATTTGTTGTTATTGTTTGTATTTATTTATTTGTTGTCCCCACATTGGGTAGCCAATTTGTGACAGTATAGTTGTGTTATTTATATTTAATTTGTTGAGCCCCACGTTTGGGAGCCAATTTTAAGTAGTATACTTGTAATGTTATTTGTGTATGTGTTTACTCAGCATGGTGAAGCCATCTTGTGACGTGATTCATTTGTTAGGTTTGTTAGCTCCATCTGGTGTTAGCAATTTGCGGCAGTATTAGTTTTTGTTTAAAAAAATGCTACTGTTATTTTATTTAATTTTGGTTCTTTGTCCTCCGGCTAGCTTTTATCCTTTTGGTCAAGCACTTCTCTTTATACAGGTTGTGTAAACGGAAAGGAATCTTTTATCCAAAGATAACACTGATGAAGGAATTTGTTTTACACTTTTATTGTCGAAAACAGTCACTATCACATTTACACATTGATCTTGACACTCGCCAAACTGAAACTGGTATAATAACTTCATTACTGATAATTCTTAATTCGCGTACTTCAACTTTTTGTATAATTAACTTTATAACACTTGAGATTTTTCATAACTCTGTTACGCGTAACCTGCAAATTGATATCCGAAGTGTGCCGTACAAATACTTTCGACGAACTGACGGGAATGCGACGTGTAGTGTACAAAGAATTTTGATGAACTGACGGGGTCTACCTCTAACCTACTCTTTTTATACTCCTTCACCCAGATATGCCTAAAGATTATAACTGAGCTGCAATTGGCTAATAAAACGCGCCAACATTAGCGTCTATTTTAATATCCAATGAAAATTATGAATACATATGCTCTAGGGAAATGTTCCAGAATATTCTAAAAGAAAAATGCGCCAATATTACGTAACTTCCTCGTTTCCAATAATGATAAACAGCTCACCCCCTCGCTGCTTATTGCACTCTATTGTTGACAGTTTCAGTAAGGTCGTATAAACTTACTTCCCAACAATAATTACAATCAACAAACATCTCAAATCAATATCACATAATAATGCATATTCATATAATCACTCTTTACATTTAAATAATTTGTGATACAAATTACTGCATCACTGTGTCTGCTGTGAATTGTGGACAAGATGGAGTGTCATTCGGGGTAAGAGTGTCTTGAAGCGCATCTGCCAGTCCGTCGGCTTTTTCTTGGTCTGTGGTAGCTATTATTCGGTTGTGGTGTAGTGGGGGTATGCGTACTTTATCTCGGGTCAAGCATCTCGCAATGCGCCATACTGAGTTGGTTTCGTGATCCAGACTGTCTAGCGTCTTCTGCCATTGGTGGGCGGTGTAATTTGAATTTCTTTGCCTAACCAAGTTGTTGAGGTAATGGAAGGCTTCGAGATCGACTATGTGGCGAGTTTTCTGCCATTTTCGTCTTGCTCGATTTCGTTCCGCAGACAGCTCTTTAAGGTCTGCTGGAAGCTTGGTATCTAGTGTCCTTGGTACGTGTACTGGGACTGCCATAATTGTTGCCAGCTCGATGGCATGTTCGAACTGCGTTACGGCCGCGTCGAGCTCCGCTTGGGAGTTGAGTTGTTCCTCGGGGAGGTTTTCGCTAATTGTGCGTTCAAAAATTTCCCAGTTTGCTTTTGTGTAATTGTACCTTGGTGATGGCTGTGGCATCAGAATCGGACCTTCTAAAGAGATTATTACTGGGAGGTGGTCAGATGATAGTTCGTTTCTAACTTGTAGAGTTATTCTTTTGTTAATATGCCTGGCGATTGCCATGTCCAGAATGTCAGGGCTTTGATTTCTTGCGAATGGGATGTAGATGGGCTCGTTGGGAGCATGAATTATGTAGTCAGAGTTGTTCTCGTGCTGGAGTAATGCATTTCCGGCTGCATTAGTGTGCCTGCAGTTCCAAATTTGGTGCTTGGCATTGAGATCTCCTGCAATTAGTACTCTGTTGTTTATTTGTAGAATTTGGTCAATTTCCCCCGTGTGTAATGGTCCTGGTGGGTTGTACGCAGCAACTACTAGTGTTCGGGAATTCTCAATAGTGATGAATATACCTATTGCTTCTAGGGTCGCAAATTGTGGGAGTAAAGCTACATCATGTGTTATGTTTTTTTTTTATGATAATGACTGTGCCTCCACCGCGATTGTTGCTATCCTTCCTGTGTGAAACGTAACCCGGTATATAACATCTAATGTTGTCTAAATGTGTTTCGGTGATAAGCGCTATTTGTATATTATTTGTATTTAGGAAGTCTGAAAGTTCTGTTTTTCGTCTTCGTAAGCCTCTAGCATTCCAAGTGAGTACTTTGAGGATGGGTTTAAGGGGCATTAAGGAATCCAGGAGTGGTGAGGAGTTGGAAGAAGTTGGCGTAGGTAGAGAGGATAGAACGGGTTTCCGACGGCCTTTCGATGAGATGACGGAGCACGTGTGTGCAAGTCTCCATCAGGTCTTCATCGGTCATCCCGCGTTGCAGTACCTCCTGGTACATCTCCCTCTGGTAGCTTCGTCTGGGGTCTTCGGTCGTCTGCGTCTGTGGTTGAGGAGGATCACTCCTTCCGTCCCTGGGTGGTTGCGGCTGCTCCTTCCTGGTCCTGGGCCGGCTACTGTTCTCCCGATCAGGCACCGGGCCACCTACAGCCCGCATACGGCTAGCTTGTGGAGCCGTTGCTCTGGGTCGAGCCACCTTGACGGCCGTCGGTGCTGGGCGCACATTCGTCGATCCCCCACTTCGTGTCTTGCCCTCCTGAAGGTCGTGAACCAGGGAAACCTGCCGCTGGTACTCTGGACATGCCCGGTAGTGGGCCCCATGGCCCCGTCCGCGGCATAGAGGGCACTTCCTTTCAGGAGGGGGAACATCGCAGGAGGCCGACTCATGCGATCCAGTGCACTTCGAGCACACAGGGGCTGACACCGTGCACCTTGCTGCCGTATGACGCAGATGCTGGCACCGGTTGCACTGGACCGGGATAGGGCGGCGGTAGGGCTCAATCTTCACCCGAAAGTGAAGGACATACTCGAGCCTCCGTAGTCTGTCCAAGACATCAGCGGTCGCCACGTCGACGAGGTAATTCGGAAGAGGTGTCCTGTCCCTGTTGAATCTTCAGAGCTGGACCACTCGGAGGACCGACAGATGCGCCATCGTTAGCTCCTTCTTCAGGGCTTCCTCTGCTCCGTCGCAGAGGACACTCTTCACGACCGCCCTGTGCGTCTGGTTCTGCGTCGCTCTAGTCATCTGAAATGCTACCCGCCTTTCCCGAAGGAACGCAACCAAGTGCCCGTAATCTGCGACAGCCCTGGTTCGCACCAAGAAGTCGCATGATATCGGGGCCCGCGAGATGACGTAGCCTTCGTTGGGGCAGGCAGCATCAAATTCCTCCATTAACCTGCACAGAGAAGCAGAAAGATTACGGGAGACATAGATCGGAGGCTGAAGGACGACGTTGAGGGCATCAACATACGAGTGGGAGGGGTTGGGGGAGTGGATGTGGGTTGGCAGGAATGGGAGGGTCAGGTTCGGTTGAGGGTCCGGGTTGGGGAGAAAAGGAAGCGGAGTTAGGGCCAGGGCAAGGAGTGACGGGGTGAGGGACGGGTTGTGTGGAGAGGTGGGTCGAGAGAGGAAAAAAACCAGGAGGGGGGACGGGATGGGCAAGAAGGGCAGGAATAGGAGAGGACGGGCCGGGGATAGGGGAGACAGGATCAGGGGGTGGGGTGGGGGGCACAGGAGCGGACAGACGAGGATGAACGCGAAGCAGGGATTGGGGAGTCAAGGGCAGCCGGGGTGACGGACAGGCATGGAATAACAGCCGGGCTGCTAACCATACCAGCGGGGTTAGGGGTAGAGCGAGGACTGCGTGCAGAGGTGCGAGGAGTCGGTGCAGAGGAACGAGGAGAGGGTCCAGAGGAACGAGGAGTGGGTGCAGAGGATCGAGGACTAGGAGCAGAGGAGCGAGGAGTGGCTGCAGAGGACCTTGACAACCGCTTTCCTGGTGACCCGCATCCCCGACGGGGAGCCCTTCATGGTCTAGCGCTGCTTGGTCATGGGAGAAGAGGGTACAAGAAAGCAAGTATGTAAATGAAAAGTGGAAGTAGGAAGAGTAGAGAAAGCTTACGCTACCTAACAGGGGGCTTAAAACTATAAAAAGAGGAAAAGATAGTACAGTCGAAGAGAAAGAACAGCTAAAGGGCGCTAAAAGCCCGAAGAGCAGAGGTCCTACCCGTGAGGGCGCTTTATGGTTCCAGTCAGAGACTGTTAGTTGCGGACGTACTCCTCTACCCTATTAGTCAGTTGAGTCTTTGGCCTAAGCCTCGGCAATGACGAGCCGGTCGAAGGGGCCTCCGCCGATGGCCGCAAGTGCAGGAGAGACAAGAGGCAAGCGCTGTGCTCTTCCCGACCGCTGCGCAGGCTCTGATCCCTTCTTCGCGCCTTTAAGGCTAGTCGGACTCTTCTGGTGCTCTCCTGTAGTCTAGTTGTCGCTCTCGAAGTTCTCCGCCGAGTGTCTGATGTGATAGAAGGTTTTTTCTTCGAGTGGAGGAGAAAATGATTTAATCACTAACCTCAGCCCCGATGGGAGTCGGGACTGAGAGTGTGGTACTCACCGAGCGGCATACCCACTAAAAACTCCTCCACCGGTTAGTTCGTGGGTTTGAAAGGAAGTTCAAAGGAAACGTAGCACGGTCCCGCATAGCACCCGTGTTAGTCAAATAAAAGATTCTGTGCTGCCACCCAATGGGCGGGAGCGGCATGAAGTGCGGTCCTAGCCTACAGACATGACAAATTGCCCTGACTGCAGCCTAGAGGTTAGGAAGTGGTAGTAGAAGAGGGGGTTCAAAGGAGATAATAGAAAGGGATGGTTATGAAGATGAACTTACTCTGGCTCTGGATGCCGTCGTAGTTTGCTCTTGTCTTGCACAAGCGCACGGCATTGTGCAAGAATTCGCTGCTGACTCTCGGAGATGCCCAGCGGTGACTTCTCTGGTGGTTGTGGAATGTGTGATGATGGTCTTCCCTCCTCGAAGCTTGCCTCCAGGTTCTGCAGGCGTGCAGTTTAGACATCAGGTCAGCGGCGGTTATCTGTTGCTGGGTCGTGCCAGCAGTGATGGCGGTGTGCAGTTCCTGGAGCTTCTCGGTGGTGGTGGTGATGAAGTCGTCCATGGCTGCGATACGCACACCAATGTCCAGGACCTCCGCGTGGAGATCCTGAACGGCGTCGCGCAAACCCTGGATTTCCTCGTGGATCGTCGTTGAGGATGCTGGTGTCGGCGCTGGTGATGGTTCTGGTTTCGGTGTCTGTGGAGGTGCTGATGACTGCGATGTTGGTGCTGGTGGCTTCGGCGATGCCTTCCTGCGGGGATGCAGGGGGCAGAGCGCCTGGCCGGTGAAGTGTGATGACCCTCCACAGGTCGCACAGTAGCGGCGTCGGCGGCGAAGGTCGTGCTGTGTGCACGATGAGGTGGTGCAGGCTGATCCACAGTAGTGGCACCTGGGTGGAGCTTCGCAGGACGTCTCGTTGTGCCCGTAGGCACAGCAGCGTCTGCAGGAAGCCTGGCGTTCTACATGGCTGGCCTCGATGCGTAAGCAACGCTCTAACAAGGGCAGGCCCGCCCTCAAGGCAGCTTCGTAGTCGCCAGGGTCTGCAAACTCCATCCTGACGAGCGATGTGGGTCCCTGTGCTCCTATGATCCTGGTGGCCTTCAAGGCGGAAGGCCACTGCTGGTGGGCTGCGCTAAGGAACCTGGCTAGCGGGTCCCTCGGGACCCCACGAACGGCACTGTACCTCCCTTGAGGCACAGGCTGGCTCTGCGGTGGCTGGGAAGTACCCAGGATCGGCAGCGTGGATGCCGGTGAGTGAGGCGACGACTGCCGAGGCAGTCGCGGCGAAGCTGCGCTGGCTGGCGGCGAAGCGGTCGTTGCGACATAAGTTGCCCTAGGCTGCGGCGAGATCTCGGCGGGTATCGGAGGAGCGGCGACAGAGCGGACCTTCTTCCTCGCCATCTCGGAGCTGTGTGCTGATCCTGATAGAAGGCTTTTTCGAGTGGAGGAGAAAATGATTTAATCACTGACCCCAGCCCCGATGGGAGTCGGGAATAAGAGTGTGGAACTCACCAATAGTCGGCATGCCCACTATAAAATCCTCCACCGGTGGAAAAAGGAAGAAGGTAAAAGTGGAATGGCGTGGCTTTTTGCGGTCCCGCATAGCACCCGCGTTAGTATCTGAAGGCTGTTGGCTGCCGCCCTGTGGACGGGAGCGGGTAAAGGTAGTTACTAGGTTGCAGTCATGAAACCTGACTGCAACACTAGTGGGAATGGCGAGGGTTTAGGAAGTGAATGGAAGTTAGGATTTAGGATGGAGCTGACGATGATTTTCCTGTTGCTGGCTGAACTCCTTGCATTGCTGCAAGAAGCTCTAGCCGGGTCCGTCTTCGGCCGGTGACCGAGAGATGACACCCGAATGGCTTCGGTGATGTCTGTAAGCCTAGAAGAGGTGCTGTCGAACTGCCCAGCCAGCAAAACCTGTTGGGCAGTTGATGATGTTTGAAGTTCCCTGATGAGTTCCTCCAGGGCTGCTAGCTTCGTCGTCATATTCAGGAACTCCGCATGGAGATCCTGAACGGCGTCGCGTAGGCCCTGGACTTTCTCGATGATCGGTGAGAGTGAAGGTGCTGGTCTTGGCGTTGGTGGTACTGGTGTCGGTGCTGGTGATGGTGCTGGAGGCGGTGGCTGTGGAGATGTCACTATCTGCGGCGTAGGTGCTGGCGACATCGGCGATGCCTTCCTGCGGGGATGCAGGGGGCAGAGCGCCTGGCCGGTGAAGTGTGATGACCCTCCACAGGTCGCACAGTAGCGGCGTCGGCGGCGAAGGTCGTGCTGGGTGCACAATGAGGTGGTGCAGGCTGCTCCACAGTAGTGGCACCTGGGTTGAGCTGCGCAGGACGTCTCATTGTGCCCGTAGGCACAGCAGCGTCTGCAGGGAGCCTGTCGTTCCACTCTGCTGGCCTCGATGCGTAAGCACCGCCCTAATAAGGGCAGGCCCGCCCTCATGGCACCTTCATAGTCGCCAGGGTCTGCGAACTCCATCCTGACGAGCGATGTGGGTCCCTGTGCTCCTATGATCCTGGTGGCCTTCAAGGCTGAAGGCCACTGCTGGTGGGCTGCGGTGAAGAAGAACCTTGCTGGCAGGTCCCTCGGGACCCCTCGGACGACGGCACTGTACCTCCCTTGAGGCACAGGCTAGCTCTGCGGTGGCTAGAATGAACCCAGAATCGGCGGTGTGGGTGCCGGTGAGTGCGGCGACGACTGCTGGCGCGGTCGCGGCGAAGCTGCGCCGGCTGGCGGCGAAGCGGTGTTTGCAGCATAGGTTGCCCTAGGCTGCGGCGAGATCTCCTCGGCGGGTACCGGAGGAGACGAAGAGGTTCCTGCCTTAGCAGGAGCGGCGACAGAGCGGACCTTCTTCTTCGCCATCTCGGAGCGCGTAGAAGGTTTTTTTTCCGTGGGGGGGAAAAATGCATTATTGCATTCGACCCCCAGCCGGTGTGCAATGGCTGGGGGGATATGTGGGGCTCGCCGCTCAGAAGCGGAATACCCACTAAAAAACCCTACCACGAGTTAATTGTATATTGCTGAGTGTTAACGTGCATTTGTTTGCATGCTTTTAGTCGGGTCCCGCATAGCACCCCGGTTAGTATGTGAATAGCTACTTAGCTGGCATGCATTGCATGCGAGCGCGTCAAATGTTACTTGCTGGTATTGTCCATGGAACGTAACGGTCCGGCGCTGCTGAAAATTTGTCCGGACCTCGAGGAGAACACGGAGTCAATGCTCGCTCGGTGATCGATGCACCCCGCAGGTTTTAAGGGGGTGGAGGTCTTCGAGAGTTCGCCGAGGGAGAACGTCTACAAGAGTTCGACGAGAGGCGCTCTTCCAGCCTTTTTTGGCCTGAAGCAGAGCAGCCAGCTTCTGCTCTTCCAGCTTTTTTTGGCCTGAAGCTGAGCACATAGCCAGCGCAAGCCTCCAAGCGGCCCCCTCGGCGAGCCAGCCAGCAACCGCCGGCAACTTCAATCTACGCAGCGGCGGCCGTTTTCTACGCGGTCCGCCACTTTTTGCCGGTCCACCTGGGATAGCTAAGATACCGACAGCTCCGAGATGGCGAGGAAGAAGGGTCACTCTGTCGCCGCTCCTGCTAAGGCAGGAACCTCTTCTTCTCCTCCGGCACCCGCCGAGGAGATTTCGCCGCAGCCACCGCAGCCTAGGGCAACCTATGCCGCAACCGCCGCTTCGCCGCCAGCCAGCGCCGCTTCGCCGCGACTGCCTCGGCAGTCGCCGCGTCACTCACCGGCATCAACGCTGCCGATTCTGGGCACTTCCCAGCCTGTGCCTCATGGGAGGTACAGCGCCGTCGTTCGTGGGGTCCCGAGGGACCTGCCAGCCAGGTTCCTCGTCACCGCAGCCTACCAGCAGTGGCCTTCAGCCTTGAAGGCCACCAGGATTCACGGAGCTCAGGGACCCACATCGCTCGTCAGGTTGGAGTTTGCAGATCCAGCAGACTACGAGGCTGCCTTGAGGGCGGGCCTGCTCTTGTTAGGGCGGTGCTTACGCATCGAGGCCAGCCGAGTGGAACGCCAGGCTCCCTGCAGACGCTGCTGTACCTACGGGCACAGTGAGACGACCTGCTCAGCTCAACCCAGGTGCCACTACTGTGGAGCAGCCTGATCCACCGCATCGTGTACCAAGCACGACCTTCGCCGCCGACGCCGCTACTGCGCGACCTGTGGTGGGTCATCTCACTTTACTGGCCAGGCGCTCTGCCCCCTGCATCCCCGCAGGAAGGCACCGCCGAAGCCATCAGCACCTCCGGCGCAGTCATCAACACCGACACCATCACCAGCGACATCATCATCGACAGCAGAGATCTTCGAGGAAGTCCAGGGCCTACGCGACGCCGTTCAGGATCTCCACGCGGAGTTCCTGAACATGACGACGAAGCTTACAGCCCTGGAGGAACTCATCAGGGACCTTCAAGACACCTCAGCTGCTCAGCAGGTTTTCCTAACTGGGCAGTTGGAGAACATCACTACCAGAGTCAACTCCATCGACAACTCCATCCAGACTACATCTACAGCATCGGACACCATTTCTCAACACTTAGACTCCATCGACATGACCATCCGATCTCTGGAAGCGCAGCAACACGAGCTCCGTGCCCACTTCCAGCAGCCAGCCAAACCGGAGGCCCGAAGCAACCGCCGAAGGCCTTCGCCCAACGCACGACACGCAGCAGAATTTATGAGCAGGATGCAGAAGTAAGTTCTACGCAAACCTACACCATCCACACAATCACCTTACCAACTCTTCCCTAAACCCACGCCATTTTTCACTAGGGTTGCAGTCAGGTTTCATGGCTGCAACCTAGTACCCACCTATCCCGCTCCAGCCCATAGGGCGGAGACATCCATCCTTCACATACTAACGCGGGTGCTATGCGGGACCGCACAAAGCCACGTCATTCCACTTTTACCTTCTTCCTTTTTCCACCGGTGGAGGAGTTTTTAGTGGGTATGCCGACTATTGGAGATTCCCACACTCTCAGTCCCGACTCCCATCGGGGCTGGGGTAAGTGATTAAATCATTTTCTCCTCCACTCGAAAAAAAAAAAAAAAAAAAAAAAGATACCGAAGCGCGGTAGCACAGTCGAAGAGTTCATTAAGAAACTAACATGCGATATGTACGACAAATTACACCGCCATCACAATCCACTAATATCAACATTAGGAACCTACGATACAGAAAATAACAAACACAACAGACCCATATCACTATTCGATAGAACATTATCCATTGATTACACGGCAGAAATACAACACTTCCTCGACAATCTTATTCAAACATGACAAAGACACCAACAAAGGACTACTCCCCTCTAAACACCCAACATTAATCTTTTATTCTTCTTCTTCCTTGTTTCAGACCAGCCCGTTGCAGTGCCCCCAAGCCCTCAGCAACTGCTGAGGCGGCCCGGGAGGAGGGGCCTCCCACCGTGAACGACGTGGGCAGTGAAAGACGGGCCACTGCATTATGGAGTCGTTCACACAGTCGACATAGGCGACCATCAGGACAACGAGTACAACGAAGGACCTAGAAGGCCGGATGCAAAGACAGACGCCTGTGCGCCCCCATGACGAACAGGAACTCCCTGGAAAGGACAGCACAGGACGCAACTACTCAATCATTCAATAATGCATAGAATTAGCTCTATATACAACTAACTTAGCAGTAAGTTAAAGTTAAACCGCATGACACGCAGGTCTCCCTGCAAACAACACACAAATTAAACCTTAAGCATAAATTAAGCATATATAACAACATAAGATAAGACGCATATAACCCACTGGTATTGCTCAGGTTTCATGGGCAATACCAGGAAGTAACACTTAACGCGCTCGCATGCAATGCATGTCAGCTAAGTAGCTATTCACTTACTAACCGGGGTGCTATGCGGGACCCGACTAAAGCATGCAAGCATGAATGCACGATCATACACAGCATTACAAAAAAAAAAAAAAAAAAAAAAAGATACCGTCGTACACACCTTTCATTGACTAACCGGGGTGTTATGCGGGACCCGACTAAAATTGCACGAAATTATTTCTAGCTTTCATAGATTGACACGTGGTGGGGTTTTTTAGTGGGTATTCCGCGCTTTGAGCGGCGAGCCCCACATATCCCCTCAGCCATTGCACACCGGCTGGGGGTCGAATGCAGCAATGCATTTTTCCCCCCACGGAAAAAAAAAGATACCGTACGTAGCGCCATCTGATTTACTCCACGAGGAACTTAAAATGCATACAGTAGAAGAATTCGTTAAAAAGCTAGCTTACGACATCTACAAAAGCTTACGCGTACACCACAATGATCTAGTCAAAGCATTAGGCAACTACGATTCCGTAAATTACAAGCATAACAGACCACTCTCGCTATTCGATGGAACGCTTTCCCGAGACGACACGCAAGAACAAATCCAACAGTTCTTAAACAATCTACTCCAAACATGACAAGGACACTGACCCAAGACTTCCTATTTCTATATCCCAGCACTAATCTTTCTCTTGCTTTCTACCCTTGTTTCAGCCCACGCCCGTCGCAGAGCCCTCAAGTCCTCAGCAACAGCTGAGGCGGCCCGGGAGAAGGGGCCTCCCAACGTGAACGACGTGCGCAGCGTAAGACGGGACGCTGCATTATGGAGTCGTTCACACAGACGACAATGGCTACCATCAGGACAACGAGCTCAACGAAGGACCGAGAAGGCCGGATCTCAAGACAGACGCCTGTGCCCGATTGACTGCACAGGACACAATACAAAATTGTTCAATTTATCTAAATCTAATATAACAATAATAGTACAACCTAGCAGTAAGTTAATGCTAAGTCATGTGACACGCAGGCACTCCCTGCAAACAACACACATTTTAGATCTTAGGCATTATTTAACACATACTAGCAATATAAGAAACATACGCAAATAACCCACTGGTATTGCTCAGGTTCCATGGGCAATACCAGCAAGTAACATTTGACGCGCTCGCATGCAATGCATGCCAGCTAAGTAGCTATTCACATACTAACCGGGGTGCTATGCGGGACCCGACTAAAAGCATGCAAACAAATGCACGTTAACACAGCAATATACAATTAACTCGTGGTAGGGTTTTTAGTGGGTATTCCGCTTCTGAGCGGCGAGCCCCACATATCCCCCCAGCCATTGCACACCGGCTGGGGGTCGAATGCAATAATGCATTTTTCCCCCCACGGAAAAAAAAGCAGGGGGGGCTCGAGATGGCGAAGAAGAAACATCGCAGAGTCGCCGAACCTGCTAAAGCAGGTACCTCCTCTTCTGCCTCGGCTTCTGCCGAGGGAACATCGTCGCAGTCGCCACAGCCCGGGCCGTCTTACGCCTCGGCCGCAGCTTCGCCGCCCGCCAGCACAGCTTCGCCGCGACCGCGCCAGCAGTCGCCGCCTCAATCACCGGCACCCACGGTGCCGATTCTGGGCGCTACCCAGTCACCGCAGTGCCAGCCTGTGCCTCATGGGAGGTACAGCGCTGTCATCAGAGGGGTCCCGAGGGACCTGCCAGTCAGGTTCCTCACCACCGCAGCTCACCAGCAGTGGCCTTCTGCCTTGAAGGCCACCAGAATCATCGGAGCACAGGGACCAACTTCGCTCGTCAGGATGGAGTTTGCAGACCCTGGCGACTACGGAGCGGCCTTGAAGGCGGGCCTGCCCTAATTAGGGCGGTGCTTACGTATTGAGGCTAGCCGAGTAGAACGCCAGGCTCCCTGCAGACGCTGCTGTGCCTACGGGCATTGTGAGACGTCCTGCACGGCACAACCAAGGTGCCACTACTGTGGCGCCTCCAGCACCACTGCTTCGTGCCAACAGCACGACCTGCGCCATCGACGCCGGTACTGCACAACTTGTGGAGGAACGACCCACTTCACCGGCCAGGCGCTCTGCCCTCTGTATCCTCGCAGGAAGGCAGCGCCGAAACCGCCTGTCACCTCCACACCACCGCAGATGACACCACAACAACCACAGCTATCATCGGGATCATCACCAGTCATCGCAGAACCCACACCTGCACAGACGACACCACTTCAACCACAACCACCATCCACTACATCAACAGACGCCAAAGAATCATCACCGACACACTCAACGGACGCGGTGACGCGGGAAGCCATTCAGGATCTTCATGCTGAGTTCCTGAACGTCGGTGCCCGCTTAGCCGCTCTGGAAGAGGCCATAGCAGTCATTCAAGAGCAACTCGAAGGACTTCCAGTTTACCACACACTGGCTGAAGTCAGCCATCAAGCCATCAACGAATTTCCGGACCGGCTGGAGAAAGTGTATGACCGACTCTACGCCGTGGAGTCCAGCAGCCGACCAGAAGGCATCAACGTCAACATCACTAACCTTACCATTGCCACCAGGAATCCTTTCTCATCCTCACCTTGAATTCGCCGCGGGGGCAGACTGGGCCTCGGTCAAGTCTGTCTCCCGGCAATAACTCCTTACTCCACTGACGACCGCACTGCGGCCCAGCTTAACCATCACCTTGGACTGCGCGGGTGCTTTAGGTGGTACCGCAGCAAACCTTTCCTTTCAATCCGGTGGAGGAGTTTTTAGTGGGTATGCCGACGCTCGGAGATTCCCACACTCCCAGTCCCGACTCCCATCGGGGCTGGGGTTAGTGATTAAATCATTTTCTCCTCCACTCGAAAAAAAAGCAGGGACACTGACTCGCATACAAGATCATATTGTGATGTACGACTGAGACTAACCCAGAGGACGCAGCGCCACGGCGCGAATAAGGACACCCAAAACTTCATCAAGAACAATACCCCTGGAATATCCTTACACAACTCACACTACTCCTAACAATTCTCTCCTGGAATCCGCTAGGGGGCAGGCTGGGCTTCGGTCAAGCCTGTCTCCCAGCTCCCAATAACTTACTCCACTGGTTAACGCACTGCGAGCCAGTTTACATTTTTCTCCATGGACTGCGCGGGTGCTTCAGGCGGTACCGCAGCAAACCTTTCTTTCCACTCCGGTGGAGGAGTTTTTAGTGGGTATGCCGACGATTCGGTGAGTCCCACACTCTCAGTCCCGACTCCCATCGGGGCTGGGGTAAGTGATTAAATCATTTTCTCCTCCACTCGAAAAAAAAGCAGGTTGATCTCTATTTTCCTCTTTTCTATCTAGAATTTAAGGTCCCGGCTAGGTTCCCTATATTTAAGATAGGCGCTGCTTGCTGCTGACACAATAAATTGAGAGCAGAGGTCCGCTTACATTGAGTGTCACAGCAGCAGACTCACTAGGCTTTACTCTTCTTCTTTTTCTTCTTCTTGTTAGCTAATCTAGACCTAAGCAAACTTTTCACATACCTAAGAACACACACTCTCTTTTACACACATTCCAATTTTCATCATTACACACCTAAGCCTTGAAAGATGGGTAAAGTTGGAAACCACAAACCCAAAACCCTATCCCCTTCATCCCTCTCCACACCAAACAGGTTCGTCAGAGCAACTACACTAAACTGCACCTCACCAAACACACAGGAAGCACCAAACACCACGTACAACCAGCCAAGCACCTCAGCTCCAAACTCACCCAAGAGGCCACACACCAGGTCACACACACAGGCAAATCACAAAACCACACAAATCACGTTGAGCCAAGCACAAGAAACACTCAAGGAGCTCGCAAACACAGAAAACAAACAAACAACACCCTCAAAAACACCTACACCACAGCAAACACAGCAGGGCGCTGCACCCTCACAAACAGACAGCTTGCTTGCAACTGTCACACCACCAAGTACCACACCTCAAAGCCAGCACACTATTGATATATCACAAACACCCACACAGAACATACCAGATACAGACATTCAGTATCCCACTCCTCCACCACCAGCTCACTCACCCATCCCAAACACGTACGCCGATGCAGTTAGGACATCCCCTAACACAAACAGATACACTGAGTACAGGCCAGATGTGGCACCCGTGTACGTTAACAAAAGCCAGGCAACACGACTACACACCATCACACAAAGCTTTGATAGGAAATACAAACCAAAACACAGATACACAATACAGACCGCTCAACGCTCCGGTGACTACGCGCTCAAAATGTTCAGTCTGAGTGACTATCATAGTATGATAGAACACCTCAAAGCAGAGGGCGCACAATTTTACTTATGCACCAACCCAGAACGCAGGACCACTAGATTTGTAATCAAAGGACTGTGCGCCCCGTTCACCGGAGAACACATAAAGCAGGAACTGGCTTACCAGAAATTTGAGGCCATTAGAGCAGTGCAAATGCACTCTAGGAATAGGAGTAGGCACCCCCTCCCTATGTTCCTAGTGGAACTGGAGGACACCACTGAGAATAGGAAGATCCTCGGCCTCAAATACCTCGCCCACTTCAGAGTTAGGGTTGAAGAATATAGGACCGCTCCAGAGCCAAAGCAATGCAAGCGTTGCCAACAGCTGTGGCATACGCAACAGAAATGTGAAGCCCCAACAGAAGTATGCGCCAAATGTACAGGTTCCCACCCCTCCTACAGCTGCAAAGTGCCCATAGGGGAACGCAAGTGCGCCCTCTGTGGTGAGAAAGGTCATGGAGCAACATGGCGCGGTTGCACCAAGCACCTATCAGCACTTAAGAAGGCAAGGCCAAGGGTACAGCCTGGAACCCCTCAACCTAGAGTCACTGAACACCATAGCTCCTCCCAGGCTGGCCCATCAAATGCAGAAGGGCAATGGTATATACAGGACCGCCGCGGTAGAAAACAACCAGCACCCGGCCCTTCTGCTGCCGTGAATGAGCGGGTCGCGCCCGCCCAAGCAACGGCACACAGAAAGCGACCACACCATAAAGAACAGGCACAACAACATAAACAGAAACAGACACAATCAAAACCACAAACACGAACACAGCAGATCCCCCCTCACCTTGAGGAATCGAGCATATTGATTCCAGAGTCGCTATCCAATCGCGAAACTTTTGCAAATGGTCTTGCCATGGCAGAGTTCCTCACAAAGTTAGGACTGCCAGACATTGACATAGGCTGGGACTGTTTCCCGACCCACGCCAGATGGCTCTTGGAGAAACTAGCTGCACCCAACTGCAACCCAGTCTACATCTTTAACTATCTGTCAAGGTTCATAGGAATGCTCTCACAGTTCAATTATGGCTAACGCCCCTACAGTAAACACAGTATACTGGAATTGCAACAACCTCCGACGCAAGCGTAAGGAATTAACAGAATTCCTACAAGTCAACTCAATACAAATAGCGCTACTCAATGAAACACATTTAGGACCGATAGACCGTTTCACAATCCCGGGATACGCGGTATACAGAAACGACAGAAACAGAAGAGGCGGCGGCACCGCCATCGCCATTCAAAGATCAATACAACACCACCAAGCCTTTGTACCACCATTAACACGAATAGAAGCAACCGCGGTTAGAGTAAACCTACACAATACGGAGGTAACGTTCATTGCTGCATATAACCCTCCTGGGGACATCGACACTAACGATATTGATTTACTAATGCAAATAGCAGAAAAAGTGGTAGTGGCAGGGGATCTTAACGCGAAACACTTTCTTTGGAATTGCCAGACGGCGAACACGGCAGGTAATAAACTCCTCACTTACATTAACGCCACAAACATTCTTCTAACAGGGCCGGAAGAACCAACGTTTATACCGAGAATAGCGAATCACAGACCGGACATATTAGACATCGCCTTATTCAAAAACATGCCATTCAACACTAACACACACACAATCAACGATCTAACTTCGGACCACCTCCCTGTACTATTGGAAATTGAAGCGCCAATCACCTTTCAACGTGAGCCCGCACGACCCAACTACGGACAAGCAGACTGGGCAGCATTTGAAACAACACTAGAAACCACAATTAGAGATCACGCAATCGAAACACATGATACACACGATGAGGCTATTAATACCTTAGTAGAAGCGATCAAACAAGCAACAGAACAGCACGTCCCCATTAGATACCCGACTTCAACTGGCACACGATTCCCTCGCGACACAAGACTAATAATTCAAGAAAGAAATCGCGCCAGACGTAAATGGCAAAGATCGAGAAATTTAATACACCGCAATGAATACACGGAGCTAAACAGCCAAGCTAGCGAACGCATCCGGGAATTTACTAGAAATCAATGGAACGAGACACTAAATAATATCGACCCACACAGCCGTACTATCTGGAAAATCGCCAAAAATCTTACACGAACACACACACAAGTCCCTCCCCTTCACACCACCAACGGCATTGCCGAAACTCCCCGAGACAAGGCCGAAGCTTTCGTAGATGCCCTCGAGGAAACATTCAAACCGAATGCCACTCAGACAGATCACGAATTTGTGACTGAAACTGAAGCAATAGCAGAAAACATAGGCAGGGCCCAGACGCATAATAAAACACGCAAAACTAACGCGGGCGAAATTAAGTGGATTATTAACCACCTACCCACAAGAAAAGCCCCAGGGCCGGATGAAATACCCAACATAGTACTCAAGCATTTGCCGCCCAAAGCCCTAAAGGCACTTGCAACCATATTTAATTACACACTTGAAAATGGGCGCTTCCCTCCACAATGGAAAGAAGCCAGAATACTCCTCTTCCTTAAACCACGAAAAAGCCCATCACAACCAGAGAACTACAGGCCAATTAGCCTACTAAACACCATGAGCAAGGTACTCGAAAAAGTTATACTAAAACGTATCACCACGCACATAATACGTAACAACATCCTCATTGATGAACAATTCGGATTTAGAGCACAACACTCAACAACACTACAACTCCTCCGAATGACCGAATCTATAACCAAAGGGTTCAACACAAAACGATCTACAGGGGCCGTATTCTTAGACATAGAACGAGCGTTCGATCGGGTGTGGCACGCGGGTCTACTCAGAAAACTCATGTCGTTAGGTTTCGCGGACACACTATTAGTAATTATAAAAGACTACCTAACGAACAGGTCTTTCCGCACAACAGTCGACAACGAAGTATCGACAATCCGGCCAATCAGGGCAGGGGTCCCACAAGGGAGTCTATTGGGACCTATTCTTTTCAACATTTATATAAATGACATACCAAAGACCACAAGAGTAGACAGGTACCTATATGCTGATGACACAGCTTTAGCCACACAATCGACCATGCCCAGAATCATCCATAATAGGCTGCAAATCGCCCTAAACGAACTAGAACCCTGGCTCACGAAGTGGCGAATGAAAGTGAACACCAGAAAGAGCCAAGCCATAATATTCACAAAGCGAAATAAGCACCGCCACAATATACACGGCCTTCAGCCACTAACATTTCGGCAAGAGCCAATAGACTGGAAAAACACACATACCTTGGAGTAACGATGGACCAGGGTCTCACATGGAAACAACACGTCAACACAGTCAGAGCAAAAGCGAATGCTCAACTAAACAGACTTTACCCAATAATCAACACTAACAGCACATTAAAACTAGAAATGGGCACTACACTCTACAAGACACTAATCAGACCCATTCTAACATACGCTGCACCCGCATGGGGACATGCAGCCAAAATACATATAAAAAGGCTTCAAACAATGCAAAACAGAGTACTCCGCATTGCTGCCAGACTGCCAGAAGTGGCACCAGTACTCCAACTACACGAGGAACTGAAAATACACTCCATTGAGGAGTACATTAAACGACTCAGCTTTAACTTACATGAGAAAAAGAATAAGAATCAATGAATTAATACAAGCACTAGGTAACTACGACATAATTCACGACAAACACGCAAGGCCACTGTCTCTATTTGAAAGAACAATAGGTCTCGGGGAGCCGGCAATAGATATCCAGCAATATCTAGACAATTCAGTTCATTACCCCGACGTTATCCATAACTGAACTGTGAATAGCACACACACACACAATCACACTAACATTCCACCACCACAGCTGCCCTCAAGTCCTTGCGCTTACTGACAAGCCAAGGCGGATCCGGGGGACGAGGGCCCCCCCGCAAGGTGGCACTGGCTCGCACCTGCATTTTCAGGCAGGCAGCCCGCCGGTTGCGCACCCTATGTGACCCAGCTTACCAAAAGGTTATGAATTGATAAATGCATAATGACAACCCCAGCCTTGGGGAGAAACACCAATTAATAACTTATAAAACACCAAAGGACGACGCCAAATGGTGTAAAGCAACTCAAAAGACAATGCCCATAATGGGCATTAAATAAATTGTACATATACACACACTCCTCTGTATATAGCGCCACCTTGTACACACTAACATAGAGTAATGTATATATATATATATGTATTCCTCTAACAGTATGTTTTAGCTTAAGATGGAGACGCAGCCACCGGCCCAGCTAACCACTGACTCGCATACAAAATCATCTTGTAATGTACGACTGAGACTAACCCAGAGGAAGCAGCGCCACGGCGTGAATAAGGACACCCAAAACTTCATCAAGAACAATACCCCTGGAATATCCTTACACAACTCACACTACTCCTAACAATTCTCTCCTGGAATCCGCTAGGGGGCAGGCTGGGCTTCGGTCAAGCCTGTCTCCCAGCTCCCAATAACTTACTCCACTGGTTAACGCACTGCGAGCCAGTTTACATTTTTCTCCATGGACTGCGCGGGTGCTTCAGGCGGTACCGCAGCAAACCTTTCTTTCCACTCCGGTGGAGGAGTTTTTAGTGGGTATGCCGACGATTCGGTGAGTCCCACACTCTCAGTCCCGACTCCCATCGGGGCTGGGGTAAGTGATTAAATCATTTTCTCCTCCACTCGAAAAAAAAGCAGGTTGACGAACAGATCACCTCACACTCTCAGCTCCGAGATGGCGAGGAAGAAGGGTCGCTCTGTCGCCGCTCCTGCTAAGGCAGGAACCTCTTCATCTCCTCCGGCATCCGCCGAGATTTTGCCGCAGCCGCCGCAGCCTAGGGCAACCTCGCCACGTGCCAGCGCAGCTTCGCCGGAACTGCCTCCGCATTTGCCGCCAGCTTCACCGCAGCCAACGCCGCCGATCCTGGATTTTGTCCAGCCAGCGCAGTCGCAGCCTGTGCCTCATGGGTGGTACAGTGCTGTAATCCGAGGGGTCCCGAGGGACCTGCCAGTCAGGTTCCTCATCAGTGCAGCACGCCACCAGTGGTCTTCAACCTTGAATGCCGCTCGGATCCAGGGAGCACTGGGACTCACCACCCTCGTCAGGATCGACTTTGCAGACCCTGGTGACCAGGAAGCGGCCTTGAGGGCGGGCCTGCCCTTGTTAGGGCGGTGCTTACGCATCGAGGCTAGCCGAATGGAACGCCAGGTTCCCTGCCGACGCTGTTGTGCCTACGGCCACAACGAGAGCTCTTGCAAGACGAAACCAAGGTGCCACTACTGTGGCGCTTCCAGCACCACGTCTTCGTGCACGCAGCACGATCTTCGCCGCCGACACTGCTACTGTGCGACCTGTGGAGGGTCAACACATTTCACCGGCCAAGCGATCTGCCCCCTGCATCCTCGCAGGAAGGCAACGCAGAAGCCGCCAGCACCTTCATCGCAGCCAGCATCACCTCCACAGACGCCGACACCAGCTCCATCACCAGCGCCGACACCATCTTCAGCAGCGATCATCGAGGAAGTCCAGGGCCTACGCGACGCCGTTCAGGATCTCCACGCGGAGTTCCTGAACATGACGACGAAGCTTACAGCCCTGGAGGAACTCATCAGGGACCTTCAAGACACCTCAGCTGCTCAGCAAGTTTTTCTAGCTGGGCAGTTCGAGACCTTCACTTCAAGACTCAGCACCATAGAAACCTCCAGCCAGAACTCATCATCAGCAACAGACACCATCACAGAACACCTAGATTCCATCGACATCGCCATCAGATCCCTGGAAGAGCAGCAGCACCAACTTCGGGCCTACGTCCAGCAGACAACCATACCGGAGGCCCCAAGCAACCGCCGAAAGCCTCCGGCCAGCGCAGCATTCTCACAAGAGTACATCAGCAGGATGCAACTTCACAGGAAGTAAGTTCCACGCCAACCTACACCTTCCATACAATCACCTTTCCAACCCTTAACTAAACCCTCGCCATTTTTCACTAGGGTTGCAGTCAGGTTTCATGGCTGCAACCTAGTACCCACCTATCCCGCTCCAGCCCATAGGGCGGAGACATCCATCTATCACTTACTAACGCGGGTGCTATGCGGGACCGCACAAAGCCACGTCATTCCACTTTTACCTTCTTCCTTTTTCCACCGTTGGAGTTTTTAGTGGGTATGCCGACTATTGGTGAGTCCCACACTCTCAGTCCCGACTCCCATCGGGGCTGGGGTAAGTGATTAAATCATTTTCTCCTCCACTCGAAAAAAAGCAGGTTGGCACTCTCTCAGCTCCGAGATGGCGAGGAAGAAGGGTCGCTCTGTCGCCGCTTCTGCTAAGGCAGGAAACTCTTCATCTCCTGCGGTACCCGCCGAGGAGATTTCGCCGCAGACTCCGCAGCCTAGGGCAACCTACGCATGGACCGCCGCCTCGCCACGTGCCAGCGCAGCTTCGCCGGGACTGCTTCCGCAGTTCCCGCCAGCTTCACCGTAGCCAACGCCGTCACAGTCTGTGCCTCATGGGAGGTACAGTGCTGTAATCCGAGGAGTCCCAAGGGACCTGCCAGTCAGGTTCCTCATCAGCGCAGCACGCCACCAGTGGTCTACAACCTTGAAGGCCGCTCGGATCCAGGGAGCACAGGGACCCACCACCCTCGTCAGGATCGAGTTCGCAGACCCTGGTGACCAGGAAGCGGCCTTGAGGGCGGGCCTGCTCTTGTTAGGGCGGTGCTTACGCATCGAGGCCAGCCGAATGGAACGCCAGGTTCCCTGCCGACGCTGTTGTGCCTACGGCCACAACGAGAGCTCTTGCAAGACGAAACCAAGGTGCCACTACTGTGGCGCTTCCAGCACCACGTCTTCGTGCACGCAGCACGATCTTCGCCGCCGACGCCGCTACTCTGCGACCTGTGGAGGGTCAACACATTTCACCGGCCAAGCGATCTGCCCCCTGCATCCTCGCAGGAAGGCAACGCAGAAGCCGCCAGCACCTTCATCGCAGCCAGCATCACCTCCACAGACGCCGACACCAGCTCCATCACCAGCGCCGACACCATCTTCAGCAGCGATCATCGAGGAAGTCCAGGGCCTACGCGACGCCGTTCAGGATCTCCACGCGGAGTTCCTGAACATGACGACGAAGCTTACAGCCCTGGAGGAACTCATCAGGGACCTTCAAGACACCTCAGCTGCTCAGCAAGTTTTTCTAGCTGGGCAGTTCGAGACCTTCACTTCAAGACTCAGCACCATAGAAACCTCCAGCCAGAACTCATCATCAGCAACAGACACCATCACAGAACACCTAGATTCCATCGACATCGCCATCAGATCCCTGGAAGAGCAGCAGCACCAACTTCGGGCCTACGTCCAGCAGACAACCATACCGGAGGCCCCAAGCAACCGCCGAAAGCCTCCGGCCAGCGCAGCATTCTCACAAGAGTACATCAGCAGGATGCAACTTCACAGGAAGTAAGTTCCACGCCAACCTACACCTTCCATACAATCACCTTTCCAACCCTTAACTAAACCCACGCCATTTTTCACTAGTGTTGCAGTCAGGTTTCATGGCTGCAACCTAGTACCCACCTATCCCGCTCCAGCCCATAGGGCGGAGACATCCATCTATCACATACTAACGCGGGTGCTATGCGGGACCGCACAAAGCCACGTCATTCCACTTTTACCTTCTTCCTTTTTCCACCGGTGGAGGAGTTTTTAGTGGGTATGCTGACTATTGGTGAGTCCCACACTCTCAGTCCCGACTCCCATCGGGGCTGGGGTCAGTCATTAAATAATTTTCTCCTCCACTTGAAAAAAAGCAGGTTGGGGACTTCAGCTCGAGATGGCGAAGAGGAAACACCGCAGAGTCGCCGAGCCTGCTAAAGCAGGAACCTCCTCTTCTGCCTCGGCTTCTGCCGAGGGAACATCATCGCAGTCGCCACAGCCCGGGCCGTCTTACGCCTCGGCCGCAGCTTCGCCGCGACCGCGCCAGCAGTCGCCGCCTCAATCACCGGCACCCACGCTGCCGATTCTGGGCGCTACCCAGTCACCGCAGTGCCAGCCTGTGCCTCATGGGAGGTACAGTGCTGTCATCAGAGGGGTCCCGAGGGACCTGCCAGTCAGGTTCCTCACCACCGCAGCTCACCAGCAGTGGCCTTCTGCCTTGAAGGCCACCAGAATAATCGGAGCACAGGGACCAACTTCGCTCGTCAGGATGGAGTTTGCAGACCCTGGCGACTACGGAGCGGCCTTGAAGGCGGGCCTGCCCTTATTAGGGCGGTGCTTACGTATTGAGGCTAGCCGAGTAGAACGCCAGGCTCCCTGCAGACGCTGCTGTGCCTACGGGCACTGTGAGACGTCCTGCACGGCACAACCAAGGTGCCACTACTGTGGCGCCTACAGCACCACTGCTTCGTGCCAGCAGCACGACCTGCGCCATCGACGCCGCTACTGCACAACTTGTGGAGGAACGACCCACTTCACCGGCCAAGCGCTCTGCCCCCTGTATCCTCGCAGGAAGGCGGCGCCGAAACCGCCTGTCACCTCCACACCACCGCAGATGACACCACAACAACCACAGCTATCATCGGGAACATCACCAGTCATCGCAGAATCAACACCAGCACAGACGACACCACTTCAACCACAGCCACCATCCACTACATCAACAGACGCCAGAGAATCCTCACCGACACACTCAACCGAGGCAGTGACGCGGGAAGCCATTCAGGATCTTCATGCTGAGTTCCTGAGCGTCGGTGCCCGCTTAGCCGCTCTGGAAGAGGCCATAGCAGACATTACAGAGCAACTCAAAGGACTTCCAGTTTACCAAACACTGGCTGAAGTTAACCACCAAGCCATCAACGAATTTCCGGCCCGGCTGGAGAAAGTCTATGACCGACTCTACGCCGTAGAGGACAAACTTGACAACTTCCAGCAGCCGACCAGAGGCATCAACGTCAACATCACTAACCTTACCATTGCCACCAGGAATCCTCTCTCATCCTCACCTTGAATTCGCCGCGGGGGCAGACCTGGCCTCGGTCAAGTCTGTCTCCCGGCAATAACTCCTTACTCCACTGGCGACCGCACTGCGGCCCAGCTTAACCATCACCTTGGACTGCGCGGGTGCTTTAGGCGGTACCGCAGCAAACCTTTCCTTTCAATCCGGTGGAGGAGTTTTTAGTGGGTATGCCGACGCCTCGGTGAGTCCCACACTCTCAGTCCCGACTCCCATCGGGGCCGGGGTAAGCGATTAAATCATTTTCTCCTCCACTCGAAAAAAAGCAGGTTGGGATTCTGATGACCTTCGAGAGGCCAGCATGCAGATCCTGGAACTTCTGGCAACGTCGGGACCGTCGGAGACCCGCTCCATCCTTGCCTCGTACCGTGACTTCTTCCAGCTCCTTACCTCTCCAGGCTTCCTATGAATCACACACCCATCCTAAATATCACTAACTGGGATGCCCGAGGAGTGCGCAGACGGAAGACCGAACTAAAAGACTTTCTCTCGCAACACAATACACACATAGCGCTAATTACCGAAACCCATCTCTGTGATCGCGACAGATTCAACCTAAAAGGATACACAATACACCGTAATGACAGGAACAGGCACGGAGGAGGAACCGCAATAATAATAATAAAACAAAACATTGCCCATGATTTAGCACCTCAACCTCAATTCAGAACACTTGATGCCACAAGTATATACACCACCATAGATCAAAATCGCGTATTAGTAACGGCGGCGTATGCTCCACCAGGCACTCTAAATACAGCAGACATAGATGCACTCATGCAGCTAAACAACAGGGAAATAATTGCAGGCGACCTAAACGCAAAACACATAATTTGGGATTGTAACGAGACCAACCGCGAAGGGTCCGCCCTCCTAAACCTAGAAAACAATTCGGACTACATAATTCACACACCAGCCGAACAAACATACATACCTTTCAGCAGAAACCAGCGCCCAGAAATCCTGGACATAGCAATCACACGCAACTTAACGCGCAGAATAAACCTCTAGGTCAAAAATGAGCTATCCTCTGACAACTTACCGGTCATGATAACTCTGGAGGGTTCTATAACTCAAGAACCCCCTGCCCAGCGCCGCAACTACAACAAAGCGGACTGGGACAAGTTCGCAATGATTGTGAGCGAACACCTCCCTACAGCAGAACCTAACACCATTGAAAATTTGAACATAGCAGTCGAACAACTAGAAAAAGCTATCCAAACCGCAACCACAGAAGCGGTATCGTTAACCAAACCGAAATCAAATAACTCGCAACTTCCGCAAGACATACACATGTTAGCGCAAGAAAGAAATCGTGCCAGGCGCAAATGGCAGAAATCGAGGCATCTGGTGGACCAAGAATACTTCAGACACCTCAACGCACTGGTCAGGGAACGAACTACACAGTTCATATCCCAGTAATGGCAAAACACACTCGACAACCTCAACTATGAGAGAGACTCGGTGTGGCGAATAGCCCGTTATCTAACTCAAGATAAGGCCCACATTCCACCATTACATCACAACCAAAAATCGCATCAACTGACCAACAAAAAGCGAACACGCTAGCGGATGCGCTACAAGAAACACTAACTCCCAATCCCACTCCATTTTGCCCACTTTTCACGGCAGTCACGGAGGCGGAAACACAAAACATGATGCGCAAAACATGCCCAAGCGAAATTAAATGGCTAATCAGGCATCTCAAGAAGAGAAAAGCCCCTGGCCCAGACAGCATTCCTACCTCAGTGCTCATGAATTTGCCTGAGGATGCAATAAAACTACTCTCGAAAATCTTTAACTTCGTGCTAACAAGCGGGCACTTTCCAGACACATGGAAACTGGCCACAGTGGCCCACTTCCCCAAGAAAGGGAAAGACCTGTCCAACCCGCACAACTACAGACCAATTAGTCTACTCAGCACAATAGGCAAACTGCTAGAAAAAGTGATACTCAAACGCCTCAACATTCACTTAATTAAACAAAATACATTAATCCCAGAACAGTTTGGATTCCGCGCCAAACATTCAACTACCCTACAATTACTCAGGGCAACGGAAAATATCACGTACGGATTCAATACAAGAAAATCCACAGGCGCACTGTTTCTTGACGTTGAACATGCGTTCGACAGAGTATGGCACGCCGGGATATTAAAGAAACTTAAAACGCTTAACATTCATGACTCGCTGATCAAACTTATAGCGAATTATCTAAACAGAAAAATTCAATAGAAAGTTAACAACCATCTTTCTACAAAGCGACCAATCAGAGCAGGAGTCCCACAAGGGACTTTGCTCGGGCCGACACTACTCAATATATATATCAACGATATTCCAAAAACAGCTAACACAAACTTATACATTTACGCGGACGACACTGCAATCATGACACAATCGGGCAAAACCGAACTTATTCACAGAAGACTCCAAAACAGCCTCAATGGATTGGAGGACTGGTTCACAAACTGGCGCATTAAAGTAAACCCCCCCAAAACGCAAGCGATAATATTCACAAAACGAAACAACCACAGATTCCCGAAACACCAGCTTCCACCGCTTACCATATTTGGTGAAAACATAAAGTGGAAAGACACGGTAACCCGGCTTGGCCTCAAAATGAAGGCCTAACGTGGAAGAAACACATTACACAATTACGGGGAAAAGCAAACACCCAATTAGGCAAGCTCTACCCGCTCATCAATATGGATACCCAGCTGAATCTCAACATGTGTCTTACGTTATATAAAACACTAATACGACCAATATTTACTTATGCTGCACCTGTCTGGGGGTATGCCGCCAAAACATACATAAAAAAACTACAACAATTTCAAAACAAAACATTGCGCATGGTAGCTAAGGTACCGTACGTAGCGCCATCTGATTTACTCCACGAGGAACTTAAAATGCATACATTAGAAGAATTCATTAAAAAGCTAGCTTACGACATGTACAAAAGCTTACGCGTACACCACAATGATACTCCAAACGTGACAAGGACATTGACACAGGACTTCCTATTTCTATATCCCAGCACTAATCTTTCTCTTGCTTTCTACCCTTGTTTCAGCCCACGCCCGTCGCAGAGCCCTCAAGTCCTCAGCAACCGCTGAGGCGGCCCGGGAGAAGGGGCCTCCCAACGTGAACGACGCGGGTAGCGTAAGACGGGCCGCTGCATTATAGAGTCGTTCACACAGACGACAATGGCGACCATCAGGACATCGAGCTCAACGAAGGACCTAGAAGGTCGGATCTCAAGACAGACGCCTGTGCCCAATTGACGATCAGGAAAACCTGGGAAGAACTGCACAGGACACAATTCAACATCCTTCAATTTATCTAAAACTAATATATCACAACAATAGTACAACCTAGCAGTAAGTTAATGCTAAGTCATGTGACACGCAGGCATTCCCTGCAAACAACACACATTTTAGATCTTAGACATTATTAATCAAATACTAACAATATAAGAAATATACGCAAAAAACCTACTGGTATTGTTCAGGTTCCATGGGCAATACCAGCAATGCATGCCAGCTAAGTAGCTATTCACATACTAGCCGGGGTGCTAGGTGGGACCCGACTAAAAGCATGCAAGCATAAATACTCGATACTACTCAGCAATATACAATTAACTCGTGGTAGGGGTTTTTGGTGGGTATTCCGCTTCTGAGCGGCGAGCCCCACATATCCCCCCAGCCATTGCACACCGGCTGGGGTTCGAATGCATTTTCCCCCGCGGAAAAGAGCACCTTCGAGAGTCCAGCATGCAGATCCTGGAGCTTCTGGCAAAGTCGGGACCGCCCTTGCCTCGTACCGCGACTTCTTCCAGCTCCTTACCTCTCCAGGCTTCCTATGAATCACACACCCATCCTAAATATCACTAACTGGAATGCCCGATGAGTGCGCAGTCGAAAGACCGAACTAAAAGACTTTCTCTCGCAACACAATACACACATAGCGCTAATTACCGAAACCCATCTCTGTGATCGCGACAGATTCAACCTAAAAGGATATACAATACACCGTAATGACAGGAACAGGCGCGGAGGAGGAACCGCAATAATAATAAAACAAAACATTGCTCACGATTTAGCACCTCAACCTCAGCTCAGAACACTTGAAGCCACAAGTATATACACCACCATGGATCAAAATCGCGTATTAGTAACGGCGGCGTATGCTCCACCAGGCACACTAGACAGCAGACATAGATGCACTCATGCAGCTAAACAACAGGGCAATAATTGCAGGCGAATTAAACCCAAAACACCAAATTTGGGATTGCAACGAGACCAACCGCGAAGGGTCCGACCTCCTAAACCTAGAAAACAACTCGAACTATATAATTCATACACCAGCCGAACATACATTCCTTACAGCAGAAACCAGCGCTCAGAAATCTTGGACATAGCAATCACACGCAACTTAACGCGCAGAATAAACCTCCAGGTCAAAAATGAGCTATCCTCTGACAACTTACCGGTCATGATAACTCTGGAGGGTTCTATAACTCAAGAACCCCCAGCCCAGCGCCGCAACTACAACAAAGCGGACTGGGACAAGTTCGAAATAATTGTGAGCGAACACCTCCCTACAGCAGAACCTAACACCATTGAAAATTTAAACATAGCAGTCGAACAACTAGAAAAAGCTATCCAAATCGCAACCACAGAAGCGGTACCGTTAACCAAACCGAAATCAAATAACTCGCAACTTCCGCAAGACATACACATGTTAGCGCAAGAAAGAAATCGTGCCAGGCGCAAATGGCAGAAATCGAGGCATCTGGTGGACCAAGAATACTTCAGACACCTCAACGCACTGGTCAGGGAACGAACTACACAGTTCATATCCCAGCAATGGCAAAACACAGTCGACAACCTCAAATGAGAGACTCGGTATGGCGAATAGCCCGTTATCTAACTCAAGATAAGGCCCACATTCCACCATTACATCACAACCAAAATATCGCGTCAACAGACCAACAAAAAACGGACACGCTAAAAGAAACACTAACTCCCAATCCCACTCCATCTTGCCCACTTTTCACGGCAGTCACGGAGGCGGAAACAGAAAACTACAAAGAACAAGAAATACATAACATGATACGTAAAACGTGCCCAAGCGAAATCAAATGGCTAACCAGGCATCTCAAGAAGAGAAAAGCCCTGGCCCAGACAGCATTCCTACCTCAGTGCTCATGAATTTGCCTGAGGATGCAATAAAATACTTTCGAAAATCTTTAACTTCGTGCTAACAAGCGGGCACTTTCCAGACACATGGAAACTGGCCACTGTGGCCCACTTCCCCAAGAAAGGGAAAGACCTGTCCAACCCGCACAACTAGACCAATTAGTCTACTCAGCACAATAGGCAAACCGCTAGAAAAAGTGATAGTCAAACGCCTCAACATTCACCTAATTAAACAAAATACATTAATCCCAGAACAGTTTGGATTCCGCGCCAAACATTCAACTACCCTACAATTACTCAGGGCAACGGAAAATATCACCTACGGATTCAATACACGAAAATACACAGGCGCACTGTTTCTTGACGTTGAACGTGCGTTCGACAGAGTATGGCACGCCGGGATATTAAAGAAACTTAAAACGCTTAACATTCATGACTCGCTGATCAAACTTATAGCGAATTATTTAAACAGAAAATTTCAATCGAACGTTAACAACCATCTTTCCACAAAGCGACCAATCAGAGCAGGAGTCCCCCAAGGGAGCTTGCTCGGGCCGACACTGTTCAATATATATATATATATATATATATATATATATATATATATATATATATATATATATATATATATATATCGATATTCCAAAAACAGCTAACACAAACTTATACATTTACGCGGACGACACTGCAATCATGACGCAATCGGGCAAAACCGAACTTATTCACAGAAGGCTCCAAAACAGCGTCAATGGATTGGAGGACTGGTTCACAAACTGGCGCATTAAAGTAAACGCCCCTAAAACGCAAGCGATAATATTCACAAAACGCAACAACCAGATTCCCGAAACACCATCTTCCACCGCTTACCATATTTGGTGAAAACATAAAGTGGAAGGACACGGTAATCTGGCTTGGCCTCAAAATGGATCAAGGCGTAACGTGGAAGAAACACATTACTCAATTACGGGGAAAAGCAAACGCCCAATTAGGCAAGCTCTACCCGCTCATAAACATGGACACCCAGCTGAATCTCAACATGGGTCTCACGCTATATAAAACACTAATACGACCAATATTCACTTATGCTGCACCTGTCTGGGGGTATGCCGCCAAAACATACATAAAAAGACTACAACAATTTCAAAACAAAACATTGCGCATGGTAGCTAAGGTACCGCACGTAGCACCATCTGATTTACTCCACGAGGAACTTAAAATGCACACAGTAGAAGAATTCATTAAAAATCTAGCTTACGATATGTACAAAAGCTTACGCGTACACCACAGTGATCTAGTCCAAGCATTAGGCAACTAAGATTCCGTAAACTACAAGTATAACAGACCACTCTCGCTATTCGATAGAACGCTTTCCCAAGACAACACGCAAGAACAAATCCAACAGTTCTTAAACAATCTACTCCAAACATGACAAAGACACTGACAAAGGACGTCCTATCTTATTTCCCGTCACTAATCTTTCTCTTGCTTTCTACCCTTGTTTCAGCCCACGCCCGTCGCAGAGCCCTCAAGTCCTGAGCAACAGCTGAGGCGGCCCGGGAGAAGGGGCCTCCCAACGTGAACGACGTGGGCAGCGTAAGCTGCATTATGGAGTCGTTCACACAGACGACAATGGCGACCATCAGGACGAGCTCAACGAAGGACCTAGAAGGCCGGATCTCACGACAGACGCCTGTGCCCAATTGACGGTCAGGAAAACTCTGGGAAGAACTGCACAGGTCACAATTCAAAATGTTTCATTTAATCAAAAACTAATATAACACAATAATTGTACAACCTAGCAGTAAGTTAATGCTAAATCGTGTGACACGCAGGCACTCCCTGCAAACAACACACATTTTAGATCTTAGGCATTATTAATCAAATACTAACAATATAAGAAACATACGCACATAACCCACTGGTATTGTTCAGGTTCCATGGGCAATACCAGCAAGTAACATTTGACGCACTCGCATGCAATGCATGCCAGCTAAGTAGCTATTCACATACTAACCGGGGTGCTATGCGGGACCCGACTAAAAGCATGCAAACATAAATGCACGATACTACTCAGCAATATACAATTAACACGTGGTAGGGTTTTTAGTGGGTATTCCGCTCTTGAGCGGCGAGCCCCACATATACCCCCAGCCATTGCACACCGGCTGGGGGTCGAATGCAATAATGCATTTTCCCCCCACGGAAAAAAGCACTTGTCTTCTTGGCCAGGCAGAGCAGCAAGACCATAGCCAACTTTCCTCGGAAAGGTTAAACGGCGCACATCTGTGTCCGGTCCTCTGCTGCTCGCGTCTTTAGGCACCTGCCAGGGACTCTTTCTCTCTACACTTCTTGCTTCCTCTAGTTTATCTCTCTTTCGCTCCCTTACCACCCACTCATTCTCTTGACTTCTGACATGGGTAAGGGCCGGACTAGGACTAACCAGACGACGCGACGCTCTCCGACGGCCTTACGGTCGACGCGACAGACGATCATGAAAACCACCCTGGACTTCACTACACCTGCGCCTCAACCTTCTTGTCCTCAACCCAACTCCCGATCTACCTCATCCACCCCGTCCTACCCTCACCCAATCCTAACCAGCATGCGCCTAGTTCCCAAATCCTGAATATCCCGCTTCCACCCTCCCGCTCTAGCTCCAGTTCCTCTTCATCCTCTCGCTTTTCCCTCTCCAGCATCCACGATCCTCCTGCTCTCTCTCCTCCCCGCACTCTTCCACCCCAGCACCTTACTCCTGTCAACTCCCGCACCTTTTCTGACCCATCTGCCCCTTCCTTCGTTCCTCAACCTGGTGGTCCCACCCGCCTGACCAACTTGCCTAAAACCCATCCTACTCCCAAACCCAAAACCTCTGCCCTGCCTAGACCCAATTCTCCATTCAATCCTCAACCTGGACCTTCCTCTAGACCTGACCCTCAGCCTCTACCTTCTTCCCGTCCAAGCCCTCAATCCGGACCCTCTTCCAGACCTGACCCTCAACCTCTACCTTCTTCCCGTCCAAGCCCTCAACCCGGACCCTCTACCTTCTTCCTGCCCAAGCCCTCAACCTGGCCTCTCCTCCAGACCTAACCCTCAACCTCTACCTTCTACCCATCCAAGCCCTCAACTCGAACCCTCTTCCAGCGCCCCTCCTAGATCCTATGCCTATGTCGCCTCTCTCCAACCTCCCATCTATGTCAACCAAGGACACAGCACTGACCTTAGCAAACTCTTAACGGACTTTACGAGACGGACCGGAATTGCAGACTTCGAGGTACGCCGGGCCTCACTGACGCATGACTACGAACTCAGGACCAGGACCCCTGAAGACTACAAACGTATGTGCGACCACCTGTGCCATGCCAACGTGGGTTTCCATGTTGTGGCACCCGCTCATTCAAAGAGCTTTAGGGCGGTAATAAAGCGCCTCTACATGAATGGTGCTGAGCCTGAGATAAGAGCGGAATTAGCGGCCTCTCGAATCTCAGTGGTGCGCGTTGCCCAACTACGAAGGTTCAACAAAGACAGGACTCCCCTACCTCACTACCTTGTTGAACTAAAGACTCAAGACGACCTGTACCGGCTACTGACCAAGACAACTATACTCTACTTACGTGTGACAATAGAGGATTACCGCCCGCCCCGGTTTCCGAAGCAGTGCCGCAACTGCCAGCGGTTGGGCCATTTGGCTGTCAACTGCAGGGCGGTGGCAGCCTGCTCGAAGTGCGGGGGCGGACACGGATCCCAGACATGCGACGTGCCGTTGCCGCAGCGAAGGTGCCTCCTTTGTGGCTCGCAGGGGCATGGGGCACGCTTTCGTGGCTGCCCTGTGTACCAGCGACACCTAGCTGCACTTCGGACCCTCGACACAAGGACCAACCCCAACGCTGGGAGGAAGCCGGGACCACCAGTCCCAAGAGACGGTCCCACTGTCAACCCGGCAAGTGCCGGAGCCAGTGCGCCTCCTCCCAAGACAGCTGAAAGAGCTGCTGCCAGCTCACAGCGCGACGCTCCCCCAAGACGTGACAGACAGGACCACGTGACCCAAAAGCCCAAGCAGGCAAGACTCACCATCGACAGCCGGGAATGGCTATACAACCTCCGCATGTGTCTGCTTGGGATTGACGAACTGACCTACGGACCTGAGGAGAAACTGGACACCCTTCAGCATTATCGCCAATACTTCAAACTGCTTCTTGACTCTGACAACTTCAATGGACGTTAGCTCTATAACAGGAAAATTAATGACTTGGAATGCACACGGACTGAGACAACGAAAATATGAATTATTAGACTACTTGGCCAAACACAATGTTCAAATAGCTCTCCTAACGGAAACACACCTCAGCCCGCGAGACAGGTTAAATCTTCCGGGTTACCTACTATACCGTAACGACCGAGACAGACACGGCGGCGGCACCGCTATTGCCGTCCGTCGGGACATCGCCCATCACCCGAGCCAACTTCCGCCGCTCCAAAGGCTCGAAGCAAGCGCGATAAACGCCTCGTTAAACCAAACAAATCTGACAATAATTTCTGTTTACAATCCTCCGGGTGATTTAAACACAGCGGATTTAGATTCACTCCTTCAACTAAACCAACGCATAATAATAGCAGGTGATTTCAACGCAAAAGCACACACTCTGGAACTCTACGCACGCGAACACTGCCGGACAAACACTACTACGTCACGAAAATAGGTCCGACTATATAATTCACGCTCCCACTGAACCAACTTACATTCCATTTCAGGCAAATCAGACCCCGGATGTTCTCGACATCATATTAGAAAAACAGGCCGGCACGCGCATCTCGCTAAAGGTACACAATGATTTATCATCGGACCATTTACCAGTATTGATAAACCTAGAAGGCTCCCTTCAAACTGCAGCAACCAGACCTAGACGTAACTACAACAAAGCAAATTGGGACCTTTTCGCCGAAACAGTGGAGTCACAAATCTCGAAAATACGGACAGACTTTCTAGAGGACATTGACAATGCCACAGAAACAATCGAAAAAGCATTACAATACGCCACAATGGTGGCAGTCCCCTTACAGCGGCAACAAAGACCAACACGCGACTTCCAGCGGACATACAACACTTAACCAAACAACGTAACAGAACACGACGACAATGGCAACACACTCGAAGTGCCGCTACACAACATCACCTCCGAACACTAAACCAGCAACTTCGCGAGAGCACTGCTGCCGTTATTACAGCGCAGTGGAACAACACACTGCAGGCGCTAGAACCGCATAATAACACAGTATGGCGCATAGCCAAATGTCTCACCCGGAACAGGATCTCCGTTCCCCCCCTCCACACGGGACAACACATTGCTACTACAGACGAAGAAAAAACAGAAGCGCTAGCAGACGCACTGCAAAGCACACTTGTTCCAAACCTAACACCAGCGCTACCCACATTTACGAACGAAACCGAAAGACTCACCGAAAATATACACAAAATGCAAACGCACGACCAAATTCGTAAAACGCATCCCTCCGAAATCCAATGGCTTATAAAACACCTTCCGAAAAGAAAGACTCCCGGTCCAGACCAAGTGCCAAATATCGTATTAAAAACCTACCTTTCAACGCCCTAAAAACACTAGCAAGTCTTTTCAATCTTTGCCTACATCACGGTTGCTTCCCCAATAGGTGGAAAACAGCAAACGTGCTTCACTTCCCGAAGGCAAAAACCAAGCGAATCCGCACAACTACAGGCCAATTAGCCTGCTTAACACAATGAGCAAACTCTTTGAAAAGATCATATTAAAACGTGTCAACGCATTTGTGATTAAGCACATCATACTCATACCTGAACAGTTCGGTTTCAGGGCGAAACACTCGACTACGCTACAACTCCTTCGCGCTACTGAACACATTACAAAAGGTTTCAACATTCGGAAGTCAACGGGCGCCGTTCTTCTTGACATAGAACACGCCTTCGACCGCGTGTGGCATGCGGGACTACTACGGAAATTGCTTACGTACAAATTCCCGCACACCATGACCAAGCTGATAGCAAACTACTTGCGCGACCGAACTTTCTCCTCGGTATTAACGAAGTAAAGTCAACACCTCGCCCAATACTGGCGGGCGTCCCACAAGGTAGTATCTTGGGACCTCTGCTATTCAACCTTTATATAAACGACATTCCCAAAAGCTCAACCTGCCTGCATCTCCTGTACGCCGACGACACAACCATCATGGCACAATCAGGTAAAATTACGTTTATACATAGAAACCTTCAAACATCGCTCACACACCTAGAACCATGGCTAACAAAATGGAGAATCAAGGTAAACGCGAACAAAAGCAAAGCGATAATCTTCACCAAACGCATAAAGCACTACTACCCAAGACATAACTTACTTCCACTAAAACTCTTTACTGACAACATTAAACTGGACCAACAAGGTCACATACCTTGGGCTAGTGATGGACCACGGCCTAACATGGCGACTACACACCAACGAAGTACGCAGAAAAGCCTACGCGCAATTACGCAAATTATACCCACTAATAAACTACAGCAATGCACTCAAACTAAACATGGGCTTAACGCTCTACAAATCGCTCATTCGCCCAATGTTAACTTATGCAGCGCCGGTCTGGGGCTACGCAGCTAAAACCCATATCCAACGCATACAAACTCTTCATAACAAGATACTCAGAATCGTAGCCAAATTCCCGTTGATAGCACCATCGAAAGAATTGCATGACGACCTAAAAATGCACACGATAGAAGAGTTTATTAAGAAATTAGCCTTCGACATGTATAACAAACTCCCTGCGCACCATAACACACAAATTTCTTCACTTGGCCAATATGACAAGACGATAGATATACACAAACGACCTCTATCTCTGTTTGACAGAAATCTTTCCAACACAGACGACGACGAAATAACAGAATTTCTAGACAACCTTCTACAATAATCCACGTTCTCTCTGCTTACAGTACTTCTTTACAGACTTCACAGCTGCCCTTGAAGTCCTTCTGCTACCCAGCGAAGGCGGACCCGGGAGATGAGGGCCTCCCCGCGAGTGGCACTGGTCCGCACCTGCACCATTAGGCAGGCAGGCAAAGCGTGCCAGCAACACACATCACGTAACTAACCGGGGTGCTTATGCGGGACCCGACTAACACACGCACTAACTCATAACCAACTCCCTGCATGTTAGACACTAACTGCACGAGGGAGGCGATGTAGTTTGCACGGCAACGCATGCCGGACGATCGCCACCGGGACGGGTGGATGTGGGGCCCGTCCTTTTCTCCCTTAGGGGGTTATTTAAAAAAAAAAAAAAAACACCGCGCACACTGCCTCAGCTTGCTGTGTACGTGCCAATAGTAAGCCTACCTCTTTCAGTAAAGGCCACGCGGGAATTAAAAGCACATCCGCTACAATGGAAAATAATTGTTTGTTCGACGAAAACCTCTTTCTCTCCCTTTACCAGTATAAAGTAGCCCGCAATAATGCAATTGACAATGAGTGATTCTATCCCACCAGAATCAGTAGCCTTCTGTTTGTGAATGTGAGTTTGTTACTGTGAGAGATGTCATGTTTGCGTGGAGGTGAAGGCTGGGCACGCAGAGACAGCAGTAACCCGCGACGTTCCGAGAATTATTGAGACTGGGTTCTGCTCGAAACTACTAGAAATCGCTGATACTGAAGTTCCAGTATGAATGAGAACATTCTGGTAATTGTCGTGGTGTTATAAGAGAATGTGGACAGCAAATGGGCACAAGAGTGAGTTTTGTGATAGTGGCATTGTGTTAGCAAGTGAACTAGTGTTAGCTCTATGTTACATTACCAAACGAGTGTACTAGTACTAGATTTTACCATGCCAAAGGTGTCCAGTGCTCAATTTATTGTTCTGGCTGAGGAATTCAAACAAGATTTCATAGACACTGATGGAACTGTTATACGATGTACTATTTGTGATTCAGGAATTTTGTTAGATGAAAAACACCAGCGAGATCACATCAAACAACACATTTCCAGCTCTAAGCATCAAATGAATAAGACTCTTCAAGCAAACAAATCACGGCAATCTCTATTACAAAATGCGTTTCAACAGAGTTCTTCAAAAAGCCAAAATTTGAAGGATTTGTGTGCAGCTCTTACACAAGCAGGAATTCCACTCAATAAGGTGAACCATTCAGCCTTCAAGGGATTTCTTAAAAAATACACAAAGATGTCAATGTCCGATTAGAGTGCTTTAAGAAAAAACTATATGGAGCCTGTTTACCAAGAAACCATAGAAGGAATCAAGAAGAAAGTGTCTGATTGCAATGTGGGAATCATTGTGGATGAAACCATACTCAATGGAACGATATGTGTTGAAAACATTTTAGTTTTTCTTTTAGCAGGGGAGAAAGTTAAGTCCATGTTGTTAAAAATGTATGAGCTGCAGAAAGCCAATGCCAGTACAGTAATGCAATCCATTATGGACTTCTGCCAAAAACTCTGGCCTACTGGTATTGAGTTTGAAAACCTTCTCCTTGTGGTTACGGACCAGGCTTCATACATGGTTTCAGCTGTTAGCCAATTGAAACCTTATTTCCTAAATTGAAGCATGTGACATGCTTAGCTCATGCCCTTCACAGGGTTTGTGAATCCATAAGGAACGAATATGACATCGCAAATCAATTCATCTCTGCCCTGAAGAAGATTCTACTGAAAGCTCTGAGCCATGTTGTTTACTACAGGGAAATCACTGGCCTGCCCCTTCCAAATTTCCCGGTCATTACTTGCTGGGGATCTTGGATTGAGCGTGCTGCTATGCTGTGTGAGAATTTTGACAAAATTAAAGAGTTTGCGCTTTCTATGGATCCTTCCAATGCAGGTGCAATTTCCAAGAACTTGTGTTACAGGAGAAAATACATAATTTGCAGACAGAACTATATTGTGTCTATAGTTACAAGTACCTGCCTGCAGTTATTAAACGATTGGAAGAACAAGGTCTGGAAAAGGAAAAAAAAGGGATACTTTTACTCCCGTGAGGGAGAAGTTAAATGGCTTTGCCAAAGACAAACTTGAATCTAGTCTTCAGAAGAATCCAGGCATTGAGGAATTTTCCACACCTGTAGAGCTGCCATTCCGAGTGAATGCAAGGTCTGTCTCACTGATTTCTGTGGATGTTGAAAGAAGCTTTAGCATCTACAAAGCCATTCTATCTCCTAATAGAAACAGACTTACTTTTACAAATGTGGAGATGCTTAATGTCTTGAAGTACAACAGCTTCATGTTTTTTCCTTCTTTTGATGAGTGATAATTTTATGTACTTGTTTGTAGTTCAATAAATTAGAATAGTAGAAAGAGAAATCGTTGAATTAGTTAAGGGAAAGCACAACTAAAATTAACACAAAATCTAAAAAAAAAAAAATCTGATGTGTTACACTCACATGACTTTCTCTACTCTTGTACAATCTATTTTTACAAACGCCTATTCTCCATATGCTTTATGTTAATCGAGATGTCAATCTTATTGCTAATTTTCTTGTAGATGCAAGGAGAATATGGTAGCTTTTAAGCGATGGTCAAATATTTTAACGCTGGTTGCTATGCGGCGCATTCCATTCTCTTTGCAAGTCCAGGACATAAAAAAATGAATAACGAATTTGAGAAAAAGTATAAGTATTGGAAAATTTAAGGGAATAACAAGCAATATCTCGAAAACGGTACACTCAACAAAAGAAATGTATATGACATAAGTTGTGTATTTTAACGACATCTACATTTTTTGTGTAGTAAAATTTTGTCTATCTCTTATGGTTTACCAGTTATGCAAAAGTCGTTCACAATGAAGAATACTTTTGGAGACATTCCCAGAAAATTCGAGATATACATTTCATTTCTCATGACATTATCTTAAACATATGATATTTTCATCAAAATCGTTAGAGCCATTTTTGAGAAAATTAAAATTTTCGAAAAATCTTCCATGTAAAGGGTAGTCTGGGGTGGGGGGATTTTCTTGAAAACCTTCGTGTCGCATCTCTGGAAGATACTGAACCTAAATACCAAGTTTGGTGCTTATCCGATTGTTCGTTTTTGAGTTATGCTGTTCACAGACACACACACACGCGGACATGTTTCCAAAAATGCTTTTTTTGGGTTCAGGAGGTCTCAAAACATGTATTTCCGGTGAAATCGCGGTATCGAATTTTTGGGTGGAATGCAATACTTCCCCTACTTACTATACGTAGTAGAGAAAGTAAAAAATGAATAACGAATTTGAGAAAAAGTATAAGTATTGAAAAATTTAAGGAAATAACAAGCAATATCTCGAAAACGGTTCACTCAACAAAAGAAATGTATATGACATAAGTTGTGTATTTTAACGCGATCTACATTTTTTGTGTAGTAAAATTCTGTCTATCTCTTACGGTTTACCAGTTATGCAAAAGTCGTTCACAATGAAGAATACTTTTGGAGACATTCCCAGAAAATTCGAGATATACATTTCATTTCTCATGACATTATCTTAAACATATGATATTTTCATTAAAATCGTTAGAGCCATTTTTGAGAAAATTAAAATTTTCGAAAAATGTTCCATGTAAAGGGTAGTCTGGGGTGGGGGAATTTTCTTGAAAACCTTCGTGTCGCATCTCTGGAAGATACTGAACCTAAATACCAAGTTTGGTGTTTATCCGACTGTTCGTTTTTGAGTTATGCTGTTCACAGACACACACACAGACACACACACGGACATGTTTCCAAAAATGCTTTTTTTGGATTCAGTGGGTCTCAAAACATGTATTTCCGGTGAAATCTCGGTATCGAATTTTTGGGTGGAATGCAATACTTCCCCTACTTACTATACGTAGTAGAGAAAGTAAAAATGAATAACGAATTTAAGAAAAAGTATAAGTATTGGAAAATTTAAGGAAATAACAAGCAATATCTCGAAAACGGTTCACTCAACAAAAGAAATGTATATGACATAAGTTGTGTATTTTAACGCGGTCTACATTTTTTGTGTAGTAAAATTTTGTCTATCTCTTATGGTTTACCAGTTATGCAAAAGTTGTTCACAATGAAGAATACTTTTGGAGACATTCCCAGAAAATTCGAGATATACATTTCATTTCTCATGACATTATCTTAAACATATGATATTTTCATCAAAATCGTTAGAGCCATTTTTGAGAAAATTAAAATTTTCGAAAAATGTTCCATGTAAAGGGTAGTCTGGGGTGGGGGAATTTTCTTGAAAACCTTCGTGTCGCATCTCTGGAAGATACTGAACCTAAATACCAAGTTTGGTGTTTATCCGACTGTTCGTTTTTGAGTTATGCTGTTCACAGACACACACACAGACACACACACGGACATGTTTCCAAAAATGCTTTTTTTGGATTCAGTGGGTCTCAAAACATGTATTTCCGGTGAAATCTCGGTATCGAATTTTTGGGTGGAATGCAATACTTCCCCTACTTACTATACGTAGTAGAGAAAGTAAAAATGAATAACGAATTTAAGAAAAAGTATAAGTATTGGAAAATTTAAGGAAATAACATGCAATATCTCGAAAACGGTTCACTCAACAAAAGAAATGTATATGACATAAGTTGTGTATTTTAACGCGGTCTACATTTTTTGTGTAGTAAAATTTTGTCTATCTCTTATGGTTTACCAGTTATGCAAAAGTCGTTCACAATGAAGAATACTTTTGGGGACATTCCCAGAAAATTCGAGATATACATTTCATTTCTCATGACATTATCTTAAACATATGATATTTTCATCAAATTCGTTAGAGCCATTTTTGAGAAAATTAAAATTTTCGAAAAATGTTCCATGTAAAGGGTAGTCTGGGGTGGGGGGATTTTCTTGAAAACCTTCGTGTCGCATCTCTGGAAGATACTGAACCTAAATACCAAGTTTGGTGCTTATCCGACTGTTCGTTTTTGAGTTATGCTGTTCACAGACACACACACACAGACACACACACACACACAGACACACACACGGACATGTTTCCAAAAATGCTTTTTTTGGGTTCAGGAGGTCTCAAAACATGTATTTCCGGTGAAATCGCGGTATCGAATTTTTGGGTGGAATGCAATACTTCCCCTACTTACTATACGTAGTAGAGAAAGTAAAAAATCTGATGTGTTACACTCACATGACTTTCTCTACTCTTGTACAATCTAATTTTACAAACGCCTATTCTCCATATGCTTCATGTTAATCGAGATATCTAGATGTCAATCTTATTGGTAATTTTCTTGTAGGTGCAAGGAAAATATGGTAGCTTTTAAGCGATAGTCAAATATTTTAACGCTGGTTGCTATGTGGCGCAATCCATTCTCTTTGCATGTCCAGGACATAAAAAAAATGAATAACGCATTTGAGAAAAAGTATAAGTATTGGAAAATTTAAGGAAATAACAAGCAATATATCGAAAACGGTTCACTCAACAAAAGAAATGTATATGACATAAGTTGTGTATTTTAACGCGATCTACATTTTTTGTGTAGTAAAATTTTGTCTATCTCTTATGGTTTACCAGTTATGCAAAAGTCGTTCACAATGAAGAATACTTTTGGAGACATTCCCAGAAAATTCGAGATATACATTTCATTTCTCATGACATTACCCTAAACATATGATATTTTCATTAAAATCGTTAGAGCCATTTTTGAGAAAATTAAAATTTCGAAAAATCTTCCATGTAAAGGGTAGTCTGGGGTGGGGGGATTTTCTTGAAAACCTTCGTGTCGCATCCCTGGAAGATACTGAACCTAAATACCAAGTTTGGTGCTTATCCGATTGTTCGTTTTTGAGTTATTCTGTTCACAGACACACACACACACACGGACATGTTTCTAAAAATGCTTTTTTTGGATTCAGGAGGTCTCAAAACGTGTATTTCCGGTGAAATCTCGGTATCGAATTTTTGGGTGGAATGCAATACTTCCCCTACTTACTATACGTAGTAGAGAAAGTAAAAAATGAATAACGAATTTGAGAAAAAGTATAAGTATTGAAAAATTTAAGGAAATAACAAGCAATATCTCGAAAACGGTTCACTCAACAAAAGAAATGTATATGACATAAGTTGTGTATTTTAACGCGATCTACATTTTTTGTGTAGTAAAATTCTGTCTATCTCTTACGGTTTACCAGTTATGCAAAAGTCGTTCACAATGAAGAATACTTTTGGAGACATTCCCAGAAAATTCGAGATATACATTTCATTTCTCATGACATTATCTTAAACATATGATATTTTCATTAAAATCGTTAGAGCCATTTTTGAGAAAATTAAAATTTTCGAAAAATGTTCCATGTAAAGGGTAGTCTGGGGTGGGGGAATTTTCTTGAAAACCTTCGTGTCGCATCTCTGGAAGATACTGAACCTAAATACCAAGTTTGGTGTTTATCCGACTGTTCGTTTTTGAGTTATGCTGTTCACAGACACACACACAGACACACACACGGACATGTTTCCAAAAATGCTTTTTTTGGATTCAGTGGGTCTCAAAACATGTATTTCCGGTGAAATCTCGGTATCGAATTTTTGGGTGGAATGCAATACTTCCCCTACTTACTATACGTAGTAGAGAAAGTAAAAATGAATAACGAATTTAAGAAAAAGTATAAGTATTGGAAAATTTAAGGAAATAACAAGCAATATCTCGAAAACGGTTCACTCAACAAAAGAAATGTATATGACATAAGTTGTGTATTTTAACGCGGTCTACATTTTTTGTGTAGTAAAATTTTGTCTATCTCTTATGGTTTACCAGTTATGCAAAAGTTGTTCACAATGAAGAATACTTTTGGAGACATTCCCAGAAAATTCGAGATATACATTTCATTTCTCATGACATTATCTTAAACATATGATATTTTCATCAAAATCGTTAGAGCCATTTTTGAGAAAATTAAAATTTTCGAAAAATGTTCCATGTAAAGGGTAGTCTGGGGTGGGGGAATTTTCTTGAAAACCTTCGTGTCGCATCTCTGGAAGATACTGAACCTAAATACCAAGTTTGGTGTTTATCCGACTGTTCGTTTTTGAGTTATGCTGTTCACAGACACACACACAGACACACACACGGACATGTTTCCAAAAATGCTTTTTTTGGATTCAGTGGGTCTCAAAACATGTATTTCCGGTGAAATCTCGGTATCGAATTTTTGGGTGGAATGCAATACTTCCCCTACTTACTATACGTAGTAGAGAAAGTAAAAATGAATAACGAATTTAAGAAAAAGTATAAGTATTGGAAAATTTAAGGAAATAACATGCAATATCTCGAAAACGGTTCACTCAACAAAAGAAATGTATATGACATAAGTTGTGTATTTTAACGCGGTCTACATTTTTTGTGTAGTAAAATTTTGTCTATCTCTTATGGTTTACCAGTTATGCAAAAGTCGTTCACAATGAAGAATACTTTTGGGGACATTCCCAGAAAATTCGAGATATACATTTCATTTCTCATGACATTATCTTAAACATATGATATTTTCATCAAATTCGTTAGAGCCATTTTTGAGAAAATTAAAATTTTCGAAAAATGTTCCATGTAAAGGGTAGTCTGGGGTGGGGGGATTTTCTTGAAAACCTTCGTGTCGCATCTCTGGAAGATACTGAACCTAAATACCAAGTTTGGTGCTTATCCGACTGTTCGTTTTTGAGTTATGCTGTTCACAGACACACACACACACACAGACACACACACGGACATGTTTCCAAAAATGCTTTTTTTGGGTTCAGGAGGTCTCAAAACATGTATTTCCGGTGAAATCGCGGTATCGAATTTTTGGGTGGAATGCAATACTTCCCCTACTTACTATACGTAGTAGAGAAAGTAAAAAATCTGATGTGTTACACTCACATGACTTTCTCTACTCTTGTACAATCTAATTTTACAAACGCCTATTCTCCATATGCTTCATGTTAATCGAGATATCTAGATGTCAATCTTATTGGTAATTTTCTTGTAGGTGCAAGGAAAATATGGTAGCTTTTAAGCGATAGTCAAATATTTTAACGCTGGTTGCTATGTGGCGCAATCCATTCTCTTTGCATGTCCAGGACATAAAAAAAATGAATAACGCATTTGAGAAAAAGTATAAGTATTGGAAAATTTAAGGAAATAACAAGCAATATATCGAAAACGGTTCACTCAACAAAAGAAATGTATATGACATAAGTTGTGTATTTTAACGCGATCTACATTTTTTGTGTAGTAAAATTTTGTCTATCTCTTATGGTTTACCAGTTATGCAAAAGTCGTTCACAATGAAGAATACTTTTGGAGACATTCCCAGAAAATTCGAGATATACATTTCATTTCTCATGACATTACCCTAAACATATGATATTTTCATTAAAATCGTTAGAGCCATTTTTGAGAAAATTAAAATTTCGAAAAATCTTCCATGTAAAGGGTAGTCTGGGGTGGGGGGATTTTCTTGAAAACCTTCGTGTCGCATCCCTGGAAGATACTGAACCTAAATACCAAGTTTGGTGCTTATCCGATTGTTCGTTTTTGAGTTATTCTGTTCACAGACACACACACACACACGGACATGTTTCTAAAAATGCTTTTTTTGGATTCAGGAGGTCTCAAAACGTGTATTTCCGGTGAAATCTCGGTATCGAATTTTTGGGTGGAATGCAATACTTCCCCTACTTACTATACGTAGTAGAGAAAGTAAAAAAGTTGCCAAAAAATTCTCCATTGCTTGTAGTTTTAGAATGCACTTTTTTTTTGACCTAGTGAATGCTTCAGGATCGTTATGAGTCTTTTTAAATACCCTTGCGCATTTGGTTGCTAGCTGTTTATATTTTTAAAACTTGTTTTTAAGGCATTTCTTATTTTCAGCATTTCTGCATATTCAAAATGTTCCACACGATGTAGTTTTTATCCATTCATATTGACATTTTTTATGCTTATTTCAAAAACCCAAATAAATAAAATTGTCATATAATTTTTCTGTGTTATGAATAGTTTTTCATTGCTAATTTTTGAAGATAACAATGTATACAAAAAAAATGCAAATACAAAACTGCAAAACGTTTTTTTCTTTTAAACTAAGAATGGTAGGAAAAAATTATATGACAGATTTGTAGTTCCTTGAGATAGAAGCAACATAAGATTTTTTTTTTAAAAAAAATGCATGTGTTGCATTTTGCATATACCCATAATTTTATATTTTGAAAACTAATTAAGATTTTGGATTGAAATTTACAAAACAATTATATCTAACGAAGACTGACATGTTAAAATTTCAGCCCAATTGAATGGATAGTTTAGAAAATAGCAATTTTAGTTGTGCATCCCCTTAAATAAACCAGCACCTTATTGTCCCTTTTTTCACCTTATTTGAGCAAATTTTCTCTTCCTTTTTTCATCTGAAATTTGCACCTAAAAATCCTAACCCTGGTAATAACGTTTAGTTACCCAGTGCAGATCTTGGAACGATGACGGCTACTGCAGTCCAGATATCATGTCCACTATTACACCCAGGCACATTTGCAGGGAACCCAGGGGAAACCTTGTAAACAACAAACCATTTAAAGACCATCCTCGGAAAGAGGATAGTGTCTGATTGCAAATTGACTCCAACAGGCAAGCTAAAGGAAAAAAATATATATATTATTATTATTATGTACGCTCTTTAACTACCATGGTTCTTAGCGTCCCATTCTATATTGGGCGTGAAAGACCAGACGTTTTGTTCAGTTTATCAGGCTTGAGATTATTTTATGTGCCATCAATCTATGACACGGGACCACCAACTTTACTTTCCTTCCGAAGAAAGCCATGCAAAGGTTTTTTACACTCAAAAAAAAAAAACCATCACCCTCCTGGATTTGAACCCGCGACCACGAGAAAGCGTTCAAATATTGGCCAAATGGATAATCACAGTCTGGGAGAAAATCAAATGTGAAACTGTTGTGAAAGGGTTTAAGAAGTGCTAAAGCGTTGGATGGGAGTGAGGATGAAATACTGTGGGAAGACTCCAGTTCTGAATCCGAATGCAGCTGCAGTAGTGAAGGTGAACTGTAAGGAGATAATGATGGGTACACCTATGGCAGATACAAAATTTTAATGGCATCTGGTAACTGACCACTACGGGAGAAGTGCGATGTTGCCACACTTTAAAGAGCGGAGTGAAGTTACACGAAAGAAAAACAAAGACGAAATGAACATGAAGGTATTACCGTAGCACTCAAGCAAACATAAACTTGGCTAAATTAACAAATAAAGTACAGAGGTAATCTGAAAATCATAGTGTAATGAGTTAATGACAGTAACAAAAATCTCGCCCAGGCCAAGCAGAAAATTCCTTATGGCAAAGCAGCTGCATCTGTCTCGACTCATCTTCATCCTCGCTTCTAACCACACCAGAACCATCACTGTCTTCCTCCAGGTTGATATCGGCTGCACTATTTCTTTGTGGGCTACTTATTTCTCATAGCATTTTTTCCACGTCTAGAACTCTGGAAACCCAGTTTTCTTTGGTGACACGCTCAACTGCAGCATCACTAATGTTTCTACGTCTGGCAATCTAATGTTCTGTTTTGTTTAGCAGCTTTATCCTTAATATCCATATCATCTCAATGGGGTTATACATAAAGTGATAAGGGGGTAGCCTAAGCACTTGGTGGGCCATTTCAGCAACTATTTGATCCAGTTCATACAATTTTTTGAAGCTTTTATAAGGTGCAATGTGCTGTAATTCAGCTTTTGTTTCGGCAGGATCATAATTCGAACATTTTTCTACTGCAATCAATCCTGAATTTCAGTTTTCAAGATGCAAAATTAGGAGTTTTATTTAAGGTGACTAAATGGTACTTCGCATTATCCATCATAATTATAGATCCTTCCTCAAGGTAAGTTAGGAATTTGAAACTAGAGGCGCTAAATTTGTAATGGTAATCTAAATTTCTCAAATGCAGCTTAAAACGAAAAACCCATTTACTCAGAGAAATGAACTCTGTTTGCGCTGAGCCTACATGGCATATTAGTCTGCCCCAGCACCCACCTTGCCTATTGGAACTTTAAGCACCATTTCCCCAAGAACATTGCCATATATACCTATTTAGTTTTGATTCATAAATGTTTCACACAACTAAAATATTGGACATTCATTCCCCTTAGAAATTTAACACATGCTGCAAATATCCCCTCTCTCCATTAGAAATTTCAGCCATCATTGGCTTTTCTACACTTAAAACCTAGAGACTTCAATATCATGTACATAGCTGGGACGGAGCCTTTGTAATCAATTTTCTCCCTCATTTCACGTGCAAGTTTCATTGTAATAGGAAATTTCGCATGTCATAAAAGGAATAAATTGTTTCCCACAAAAGCCTATTAAAACCATCTTAATGTGTAACACACATCTGTATGCGATATCCTTTTCCGGGGGATGAAAACATTGGGGTTTGTCCTTCAGCAACAGAACACTTTGTATTTGCACATATGCGTTACACTGTACACAAACTTCCTATGCCACAAGCTTCTGCAGTCAACTCTTTTGGCCAAGAAAGGTTTATCTTTTCACACTATTCACATTTGGAATGGATTTAAAGACAATAACACTTCCCGTTTATGTATTAGTGATTGACTTTTACTACTGACGCCTTGTTGAGTGACAATTTTTACTATAAACACCAATAAAATAGCATAACATAATCCCTATCACTAAAATTGAAATAGCGTAACTTACATTACCACTGCTAATGTGAAGGTAAAAATCTCTACTGAAGCTACAACATCAGCAACTTAGAGGCCTTTTTCTTCCTTATTGTTGACCTCATGCCTGGTTCTGGTATCTGTTTTGAATCACATGCTGACACAATTAACAGAAGAGACACAAACAGAGTTGGACAGAGACTTGAAAGCTTCTTAGTAGAATCCCTTATTAAATAAAGAGTTCAATGCACATCCATACCTTTGCAATCCTTTAGGAAATTAGTTTTTAGACAGCAAGCTTCAAAATAAAATGCTCTTCATGAACAGGTTATTCTTTTTGCTGGAACACAAGTAAATTTTGTGGGTACAAATGATTTTTGTATCGCTGACTTTACAGGTGTAATTTCAAAGCTTCTTAACCATACAATGCTGCAAGGCAGGGAAAGCCTCTATTGAATTTTGAGCTCACTATCTCCACCCACCATTAAATGTTGTGTCTCTATAGTTAATCATATACCTCTTAAATGTTGCATTAAAATAAAACTTTTGTTGTCAGTTTTACTTTAGGACTTAATCAATTATTTTGGTTATAGCAGAGCTTGAATATTTTCTAATTGCATTCATTATTTAGGCAATTTTTTTTATCAAAACCTTCCAAAAATTCAGGGTCATCTTATATGTAATGCTGTCTTTTATTTGGGCTAATAGGGTAAATTCTTTCCAGTAAGTAGTGAAAAATGCCTGCACCCAATATTTTATATGTGAAACAACCAATTAGCTGCAACTCCAAAACACACTCATCTTAATATACCTGTGAAGCAATACAACTGGTCTGGTGTTGCTACCAAGGTAATGGACAAACCAGAATAACACCAATATGTTAAAATTAGCTTTAGTTATAAAAGAAGCTAAATTATCTTCTTGCTTCTGGACATGCTTTAATTCCTGCAGCCTAATAGCCAGTCCATTATTAAGTCCTCAAAAACAATGGTTGGATGAGTTATGCACAGTTATATAACCATGAGCTTGTTCACGAGATGACAGTTATCTGAAGAAAGATTGCCATGCCAACTATGCATGCTGAATCAACATGCAAGCAATGAAGACTAATGCAGTTTGTATGCCGAAGATTGCAACATGATGCTAAACTAGTTGTATGTATACAGTTCGTTTTGCTCCCTTAAATGTATGCTTGGGGTATTTCAGTATGTATTCTTTTCCAGCACAATGAGTTTGCAGGTAACATCAAAGGCTGGATTGCCCTGAAGGAAGCAGGGACAAACATGGTGTGGAAATGGGGAACTTGTTGGCTTAGAAAGGAACACTTGTTTTTTGTGCATAGCAATGCTGTGCTTTTTGGTTTTTTATGGATAATTCAACTATGCACATCTGGTATACCTGAAATATACATTGGCAATACATAAAAATATCTAAATATAAAAACAATTATAAAGGTGTATAACATACTGCAATACAGCATAGGACATCAAGCATTCAAAGTAAATTTACTTGTAATAAGCATATTTGCATGAATAGTGATGTTTCAGTTCATTATAATAGATATTTAAATAACACTTTAAATGCACCATAAAAATTAACATATAGTCTGTTCAGTGACATTTTAGCTAGTAGGTGGGGGAGCCCTTCCAAGCATGTAGGGATTTAGCTAATGGAAGGAGGTAGTGTTTGCTTGGTATGAGGAAGTGAGGGGTATACATGCGTGATAGTGAGACTGTTGCCTGTTTTCCACTGTACATATCACGTGTGGCAGGAGTTCAGCATACTATGTACCCCCTCGCACCAGCTAAAGCTTTACCTGAAAGTTAAGCCACACCCCCAATTAGCTAAAACCTCAATGAACGACAGTAACTGTTGTTTTTGGGGTAGGCCATGATCTTTATATATTGTCTTTCAAAAAATTCCTAGGGTCACAGTCTTTTAGTGTACAGTGTAAATCTAAAACTTCCATTCTGGCTTTTTGATGTGTCTTAAATAACAGATGTGGTCAATGACAGTTTAATGTCTCATTATACATGCATATTTTATGCCAGGCTCCTAATAAGTTATACTTTATTAGCATTATTGACATTAACAAACATTTTATTACATTTTGCATTTTAAAATAAAGCACTTACTAGGCACCTGGTCCTTTGTGTGCACAGTGCCCATACTTTATTTTTCAGATGTTTCTGTAGCAAGGTCCATCTGCAGAGCTCTGAAGTCATTAATGAAATTATATTGCTGAAATTAAAACAGGTAACAATTATATAACACAAAACTATGTATATATTAGATTGAACACAATAAAAGCTATAACCATAGAACTGCTCTAAAAATATAAATGAAATATGGCTTTAATTTCATTTCGTTGTCTTGCTCTTGATATTTGTGGAAAATCATTTTAATCCTTTGTCATATACTTGAGAAGAGTAAACAACTGTACAAACATGTAGGATTAGGACTAGGTAGATAGCAAAGGCATTGCAACCGTAATACAGTTGTGCCTCTAAGTCCCTGAAGGGGGAATTAGATGAAGGATTTATGGAAACACTGCAGTTCTGAAGCAGCAGCTTAGACAAATGCAGACCAGTTCCCTAGCACAGACATCCTAGATTAAGTTTTGTACCTTTTTCTGGATGACAATAATCCTTCAACCAAAGGAACTCGTGTCCATATGCTTCAGTGAGCAAATCTATAATGATACAAAATAGCTTGAAAAATCTGAATTTACAGTTGATCGTTGTGAACCTCATATACTTCACTTTAATCTACATTTTGATGAAGAAAATGACTACTATTACTGTATAACACTTTTATTTTGGTTTAATATGAATAAAGAAAAATTATTATGCTTTTTAACGGCATGTGAAACTTGTTAAGTCATTCAACAGTCAATAACATATAACACAACATGTAATACATATTATATATTTTATCATATATATTTTATATATAATATATATAAAATTATATAATAGTCACGTGGAATGTGAAAATTGTGATAACGTATGCATCAGGAAAGACTAGGAAGAAATACATGCACCCACTTCAAGAAACATCAGCATTGCATCAAATACAGGGAGACGGAAAAATCAGCAGTTGCATCACACTAATGGAGTCAATCACAATATAAACATCTGATACATTGCAGTCACATGATTTTCTTGACTCACTCTTCCAAAACTATTCTTACAAAAGATTACTCTTGTATCTACTTCTTGTTAATCAAAGATAATCTTTCATTACACATTTTGTTGTACAAGGTGATTCAAATATGAACAGGAGTCTTTTTTTAGTAAATACTGTAAGGAAAACTGACCAGTTTTACACGTTATTCTTCAAAGTAGTCCCCATTGGCTCCTATACAATTTTTCCAGCATTTTGGGAACTGTTTTATTCCCTTTTCCCAAAGTTTTTTTTGGTTTAGTGTGTACCCATTCTGGAACAAGTGCAATCACTGCATTGTTGTCCTCAAACTGCACTCCTTCCAAGCCACTTTTAACTCTCCCAAATAAAAAAAATCACTTGGGGCTATATCTGGACTGTAAGGTGGGTGGAGGAGGAAATCCCACTTTAGTTTGGTGATGGTTTCCATGGTTTTTCTGGCAGTTTGAGGCCTTGCATTGTCTTGAAGCAAGGAAATCTGATTTCCTCCCGTTATCCTCTTGGACAAGAGCTTATTCTCTACTTCTCCCAACAAAATGTTGAAATAATATGCCTATTATCCTGTATAAGCACGTTAGTATGGTCACAATTGGATGGGGTGATTGATGTTCACGGTCGATGATTATGTGGCATGTTCTCCACTTTCTCTCTTCCCTCTCTGAAGGCTTTACCCATTCGAACACTCAAGTTCTCAAGAGACATGCTTCTCCATACCGTTTGTTGAGCCTTTGAAGAATTTCCGATGGTTGGACCTCTTCTGTAGTAAGAAATATATTAATAATGCAATGTTCATGCTAACCGACACTTTTTGTTCACTTGTTTTAGCTAAGACTGATCACGCTCACAGCTGCCTGAGGGGGAGGGAAGGGAAGGGAAGCAACTTCCTTCCATGGTCAGTAACGAGCTGAGTGAGGTTTTATGCTCATAAAAAAATCTGTCCTGTTCATTGTTCCATTCCTTTAGTTATAAGAATGGAATAGGCTAAAGTGATAGTAAGATTTTTAAAAAGTGGGTCAACAATAACAAAGAATATCTTGGAAATATGAATGCCACAAAAATTTTTATTTCACATAAGCTTTGTGCTTTAATGAGATCTAAATATTACTTTCTCTACTACGTATAGTAAGTAGGGGAAATATTGCATTTCACCCAAAAATTCGATACCGAAATTTCACTGGAAATACTGTTTTGAGGCCTCCTGAATGCAAAAAAACTATTTTTGGAAACATGCCTGAGTGTGAGAGAGAGAGAGAGAGTGTGGGTGTGGGTGCGGGGGTGCGTGTGTGCGTGTGCGTGTGCGTGTGTGTGTGTCTGTAAACAGCATAACTCAGAAACGAACAGTCGGATAAACACCAAACTTGGTATTTAGGTTCAGTATCTTCCAGAGATGCGACACAAAGGTTTTCAAGAAAATCCCCCACCCCAGATTACCCTTTACATGGAACATTTTTCGAAAATTTTAATTTTCTGAAAAATGGCTAACGATTCTGATTAAAATATCATATATTTAAGATACTTTAATGACAAATCAAATGTATATCTTGAATTTTCTAGGAATGTCTCCAAAAGTGTTCTTCATTGTGAACGGCATTTGCATAACTGGTAAACCATAAGAGATAGACAAAATTTTACTACACAAAAAATGTAGATCGCATTAAAATACACAATTTATGTCATATACATTGTTTTTGTTGAGTGAACCATTGCTTGTTATTCCCTTAAATTTTACAATACTTATACGTTTTCTCAAATGGGAATTTATTATTCATTTTTTTTTTGTCCTGGTAATGCAAAGAGAATGGAATACTCCACATGGCAACCAGTTCTTAAAATATTTGACTATCGCTTAAAGCCTACCAATTCCCCTTGCATCTACAAGAAAATTAGCAATAAGATTAACATCTTGATATTTCAATTGACATGAAGCATATGGAGAATAAGCGTTTGTAAAAATAGTTTGTACAAGAGTAGAGAAAGTCATGTGAGTGTAACACAACAGATATTTTTGTTTGTTTAGCAAGGTTTTGTCTATCTCTCATGGTTTATCAATTATACAAAAGTCATTCAGCATGAAGATGACTTCACAAGCTATTCACAGAAAACTCAAGAAGTAAATTTGATTTGTCATGCAAATCTTAAACATGTGCTATTTTAATGAAAATTGTTAGTCATTTTAGAAAATCAGAAACACAAAATGTTCCATATAACTAGTTTGGGATGGAGGGATTTTTTTGAAAATCTTTGTCACATTCTTGGAATATGCTGAACTTAAATATCAAATTTGGTATTTAACCGACTTTTCGTCTTTGAATTATATGCATGCACACACACACATATGGTATGCATGCACACACACATATGGTGGGTGCTCTTTCTCAATTTGTTTTATTTAGGAGACCTCAAAACATGTATTTCCAGTGAAATCTCTATATCAAGTTTTTGTGTGGAATGCAGTACTTCTGCTACATACAACAGATAAGTAGCAGAGAAAGAAAAAACAAATCAAATTATTGAAACCAGCCCAGAACCCAAAAGAAACAGAAGTTTGGTGATTATATACATTGAAAAATTTAAAAAGCAGATGATGAATTCTGATATGGCAGAAGCAGACAGCCCTTTAGGTTCATTGACAGGCTGCCAGAGGATACCCCTGACTAAAAACAAATTGATTTGGAAATCGCTTTGGTAGTCAACATACAACTTACAATGTGAGCACAATCTCATGACACATGTTCTGTATATAAAAAAAAAAATAGGTGAGTGAAGCAATTGAGTGTGTTCAAGTTGGCTCACAAAGTTGCTTCACTGTGTGTGATTTCATTATTACAGTATAACACAGAGTGAAAAAAAAAGTAAATTTTAATTAAGAGACGTCTTCATTCCAGTTGCAATAAAATATTAGTTACAAGCAATTATACCAAATAAACAGTTTCAAATAGGTGGACCATAAAGGATAATGTAACAGGATGTAAGAGTACTGTAACAATCTGCATAATCTGCTCTTTTGAATCAGTTCATCATTCTCGGTTCGACATATTCTGCAATCAATGCCTTTATTAACAGAAATAATGAGCAAACAGTGTGTGCCAACTAACAAGTTTGAGCAGCTTGTTAATGCACTTAAATACATTAAATATATGATATTACTATACTGATTTACTGATCCTTTTTTTTTTTTTTTTTTTTTTTTTTAATACCATGAATTTGGCTACATGAAGGACTTAATGTGAAACCATTTACTACTTCCTATAGATACCTACTGTAACAGGCTGTTATTTTGGAACTATGTAATCCAGTTTCATGACCAGAACTATTCCAAAATAACCGTCAAGTATTTTTTCCATATCTCCAAAGGGCATATAAAAAATCAGATTTTCCCAGGAAACATGCATAAATACATTGCATGTCTGATTCAAGACATTCATTGTGGCATAGGTAGTCCAAGTAATAGTTGGTCAAGCAAGAGGAACCAAAGTTTCTCAGGCAGAATCAGTGGTGGGAGATATGGTCACATGGATGTGGATTTTACCTTACAATGTTAAACACATGAAGTCAATGTTTCTTTTACTGTGAAATATAACACTGGATACTGTTTTATCAAGGCATCTGCTTTTTTTAAGTTATAACATCATACCCAAACTATCTCCAGTTCCTTAAATTAATTTGTTTTACTTAATTTGCAATAAGGAATGATTATAAAAGAGAGGTCATTATTAAATGCTTGACAGTAGAGTGTTTTTTAAAAAAAATTGTTAAATTACTTCCAGATACCTTTAAATGCCCTCTTCTAGATATTATCATCATGTCACATCTTGGACTTACCAAGAATTGAGTTACACTCATGGAGATAGAAATTTTAGCAAAAATAGTATGAAGGATATCAAAATGTAAAATGATTAGTTAATGGTGAACGTAGAGGTATGTAAAGTTATGTAAGGAGAGAGATAATTTCTGAGGGAATATTATGGTAATGAAGAAAAACTAAAAATGATGTAGTTATGAGCCATGCATATCTCGCTATTAGTCTAAGAAAGAAAAATGGAGAACAAAATTGCAACAAAAATTGAATCTGCACAGCGACTTGGAGGTTGATTAATGATCCTCCGATAAGGAAACTTTGTGTTTATGAGGAAATTGATGTTGAATGATATATGGATAAAATTGAATAAAGTGAGTTTAGTTACTATTTTTGTTATTAGCAGTCAGTTGCACTGTTTAGTGTTTGTTAACCGCTTCAGCGATGGCCATTTAAACCCTGCACGGGCCAGGAATGGATACCCAATAAACAGCGCAAGACATTTAAATTGTTAAATGGGGTAAAAATGCTGCATAAATACACATTCATATCTTCCGTATCTTAATAAAACAAAAACTGGTTTAAAGCTCATAAAGGTAGTATACATCTACAGTATCAACAAAGTGTAAACTATTTTTAAAAACATTGAAATATCACTACTTTGTTTCTCTGTAGCAAAAGCCATTTGTGCGTCGAACGCACCTAATTTGTGAGTCAGCTTCTTGTTTGTGCATACAAACGATATAGCTGCCTCAGCAATGTGTTCTCCGGTTCAAGGTTTCATGCTTTCGTTTATATTACAACGCGATAATGTACTTCTGTGTATTGAAACATGCCAGCTACAAACAAAGCAAACCTGTCTGTCAGCATTTGTGTGTGCCTACGTCTTAGAATATTACACAACCGAAGTGTATGGTAGATGGAGTGATATTTTCATTCAGTCTGAAAAGCTTTCGTGATCTGTACTGAAAAGCACATTTGAAATGGTTATATCTCAGTGCTAACCATGGCTTCAACTAGCAATGAAGCAAATCAATTAGCTCGCCTAGGAAGTGTACAGGCTTCTGAAATTACTTCAGAAAATGTGGAGGACTTTTTGCTGTGTGATAGTGATTTGGATATAGACGGTGGGTTTTCAGATTTTGAAGGGGATATTGAGGATATAGGTAGCAGTGAGGAAGAAAATGACACTCTTCCTTCAGGTGTTCGTGAAGAATCAACATTGTGGAGTGTTCAAAATAACTCCAACACAAATAGACATATCTTCACGAACACAGCCTCTGGTGTACAACCCCAGGCTCAACTGACTTTTGACAGCCAACCAATTGACATTTTCACAAATATTTTACTGCTGACTTAGTGTCTCTCATTGTTATGGAAACAAATGTATATGTGAGTAAGGTGAAGGAAGACCTGACCTTTAAAGGCAATTTAGGCCATAAGAGTAGAATTCAGAAGTGGACAGAATTAACGCTGAATGAGATTTACAGGCTATTTGGTCTAATTACACTCATGGGCGTTATTCGTAAACCCACATTATACATGTACTGGTCTACAGATGACATGCTAGCTACTCCATTTTTTGGGAAATGCATGTCAAATAACAGGTTTACTTCCATTTTGCGGTTCCTGTATTTCAAATGCACAGAAACTGTAAATGATAACCTACACAAAATCAGGCTGGTTTTTGATTATATTATTTCAAAATTTAAAGAAAATTACGTACCTAGTGAAAACGTCACTGTTGATGAAAGTTTGATGCTTTGGAAAGGCCGCTTAGGTTGGAAGCAAAACTTCAAAACAAAGAGGGCCAGATTTGGCATAAAGAGTTTTGATCTTTGTGAAAGTAAAACGGGATATCTTTATAATAGTTGCATATACACTGGTCAAGGGACTGATAATACTGGAGACAAAGATTTGGGGTTATCTGGCTCCATAGTAATGCACCTGATGGAACCTCTACTTGATCAGGGTAGGACTGTATATTTAGATAATTGGTATAGCTCCCCAAAATTATACATGGCCTTATACAAAAGAAAAACAAATGCAATTGGAACAGTATGTTCAAATCATATTGGCTTGCCAAAGGACGTGAATACAAAGGCTCTAAGGAGAGGAGAAATGCAGGTATGTCAGCTCCCACCTTTGACCTACATTGCTTGGCAAGACAGGAGGGTAGTTACGGCATTATCCAATTGCAGCTCTAAGATTTTGATGATTGACACTGGAAAAATAGATTCTCACACCAAAATGTCAATTTTCCAGCCTGATGTTATTCAGGAATATAATATGCATATGGGGGTGTGGATCTACTAGATCAGGTATTGCAAGCATATCCCTCTTTATGAAAAACAGTTAAGTGGTATAAAAAAGTATTTTTGCACCAGTTGGATATAACCATATACAATTGTTTGGTAATTTGGAGAGCAAGACACGCAAGACAATGACATACCTGGACTTCTGCATATCAATAGCTCGTAGCCTAATTGAGCAGAGGCCTCTTCATACTGGGGTAAGAAATCCACAGCCCCTGCACCCCTAAGACTTGAAGGAAAACATTTTCCTAAAAGGATACCACCCACTGCAAAAAAGTCGCGGCCATTTCGAAAGTGTCTGGTGTGTCGCAAAAAAGGTGTTCGCAAGGAAACCAATATGATTTGCCGTGAATGTGATGTGCCCTTGTGTGTTTATCCATGTTTTGAGGTATACCATTCAAGAAGAAACCTTTAAAGGTAAGCCTTGATATCTTATAGAATTTATTTAATTTATTATAAAAGAGAAAAATTATAATAATTAGGGTTAAATAAGCATTAAATGCATGTATACACAGGACATCTATTGACGTCCATATCCGTTCTCATGCATTTTAACATGGATGTCATATGATGTCCATATCCCCGAAAGGGTTAATCAAGAGTAATGCTGGATCAGAGCTGTGTTAAATTAAATTGAGTTTTATTTATGGACGCTCTTTAACTACTATGGTCCTTAGCTTCCCATTCTATATTGGGCATGAAAGACCGGTAATTTTGCTCAGAGGCCTCTTTATCAGGCTTGAGGTTCTTTTACGTGCCGTAAATCTACAACATGGGACCACTGGCTTTACTTCCCTTTCGAAGGAAGCCATGCTAAGGATTTTTACGCCCAAAAAAATTCATCGCCCTCCGCCGGGTTTGAACCCACAACTTTGGGAACTAAAAGCTAGCATGGTACCACTAGTCTACGGAGGACAACTCAGAGCTGTGTATTGAGATATATGGAAAGAATGGAGTGAACCAGACTTCTGTATATTTTACTTCACACTATATAAATACTACATTAGATTCATAATATGGCACATAAGGATAATGAAAAAAGTGGTGCTGCAGAACTAGGAAAGAAGGACTGAAAGAGGTGAAGGCATTTATTCCCATTCCAGTTCATTTGCTGACAATATCTTCATCTAATGGAAACCAATGAGTGGAGAATCACAAACTGAATAAATTATATACTTCCCATTCAAGTTTCTCAAAAGTTTAGTATGGGGTCATCCAAATAATTCTGAAACTGGAGTGGCAGCTTCAACTATAACAGGAGCACGCTTGTTCGGGTGGGAGGTGTGCAGAGTTAACTGATTTATTCAAGGTCTCGCAACAAAGTTTGTCTTGTTTCTCAGTGAGAGCAACATGTGAAGTGAAGCAAAAGTAATGGAAATAATAGTCCTAACTATTCCAGTCCAAATCGGGTATTTATTTACAATCTGTATGCTGGTATAGAATCTGTCATATTCAGAAGCTTTATCTCCCTACCTCCTCCAGAAAGTGTGTCGAAACAGTTCTAGAAGGTTCAAGAACCTTCTGTGGAAGATTCCATTGGCAATATAAGCGAGTGTTCTCGTGCTCTCTAGTCAGTGCCAGTCAACTGTGAGTTGAGCGAGCGAGTTGTTGACGGCTTCTGTGACGTGCAGCAAGTGCTACTGCGGAGCAGCGGTTATGGAGGTCTTGTGTTCAACTCCCGAGTGAAGTGAACTGTCTGGCATGAAGAGTCTGTGTCACGAAGGAAGTGAAGTGAGGGAGTATTGAACTAGTTCACCTTAGTGAAGTGACATTGGTGAAGTGAACTCCTAGTGAATGTGAACTAGATAAAACAGTGACAGATAACAACTGAGAGAAGTGATGTTGAAAACTGAGTGACAGAAAAACTGGAAAAAGTCACAATATGTAGTTCGGGGGGGGGGGGGTTAAGTCTGGACTTGCAAAAGGCCAATCCGATGTCAAAATAAAATTGGGAACATTGGCCTCAAGCCTTAAATGCAGGGCCGAATTCTGTTGGAAGCTCCAACTTTGGAATTGGGTGTTGTTGAGGTTCTTGTCTCTAGTACACTTAGGCCAATGTTTTGACCTACTTTTTGCAGAAATGGAGCTCTATGCTTCTTTTGTAGCTGACACCCAAACACACCTTAAAAGATGCAGGATGAAAGGCCCTCTGAATCCCTGTAATCTTTAAAGCAGTTGAGCATCTCCTGATGTAAACACTGTCAATTTGGATACTAAAAGTTTCTTCAACACTGAAAAATTTTTCCATCAGTGAAAAGGATTGTTTGATAACCATTTGCTGTGTAATGCTAAAGTAAGCATTTTGATTTTAAGAGACTCTGGCGCTTCAGGTGACTTGTGAGAAAGTTTCCTTTTCGTTGTTGTAAGCTTGGAGCACCAGGTCACTGCTCAATGTGTGAGACATAGACATTTTAGGAATTTTAAACTCACAAGCCATCAGTGACCATACCAGATTTCTTTGCACATATGCCACCAATGCTTTTACCAATTCTGGAATGTGTGGTTTTCCTAACCTGTGGCAGTCTTTCACAGTTCCAGTCTGAAGGAAGAGCTGGAGTATGTGGTATATGAACCTCCTACTGTTTTTCAGCTTCTGAAGAATTTTTAAAACTCACCTGGGTATTTTCCTACCTTGTGCAAAACTACCACAGCTATATGATTTCCATAACTACACCATTTCATCTTGAAAACTACCACAAGCAATTTCCTGTTCTGTTGCTGAACTCTCAATAACTTCACTAGCACCACATCTAAAGAATGTGCAGGCTGTTATAGAGGAAGTACAACCACCCTCAAAAGTTGTGACAGTGTTTATGGTTAAGACTGTAGGAAAAATAAAGCAGAACATACAAACCTGAAAAAGTGCTTCCAGTATATCAATTATAGACAGAAAAATCAGCATTTTTAGATCAAAAGCCATTGCATAAACCCCAATGTTAAAATCCTCAAACACAGAAATAACCCCATAACACTCATGGCATGGGAAATAATGTAACTATCAAATACAGTGATTGAACAGTGAACCTTGAAATCCTGCCAAGAGACAACTTAAGATAGGTTAACTAAGAAAAACCACCAGACAGTTCCAGTTTTGTCTATTACCCACATCAAAAAGGATTGAACATTCTGATACTAGTAGGTTCTTAGCTGATGATGGCAGCAACAGCTCTTGAAACTAGCCCTAAAAATTAAAAAGTGAAGTTAAAAGTGTGCACTAACTTATTAAATATTATTCTGTCAAGTTCGCCAGGGACTGCTAGCTGGCTGTTTCACCACCTCCTTCAGTAGCAGAAATGAATATATGAAAAAAATGTTCTAGCAATATGTTTCGGTAAATAAACATTTTCACATATTTTACCTTAACAGATTGAACTGCTCTTGGTCCTCTAAGAGATCGTGCTAATGCAACTGCATCCTCTGGCATCAGCTTATCATCAAGATACATTGCAAGGCACGCAATTATCATCCCAGTTCTGCCGAGTCCACCAAAGCAGCTGCAGAAGCAAATAAAACAAATGTCATAAAATTAACAAAGTTAATTGTTTTGAAAAGATACTCTGTTGAAAGTATAGGCATAAAAATTCTAAATTAATTTGTTATTTTTGGCATGTTTATTACTAGCCGTTACAAATATATGATGCAAGATTTACAAACTTGGGCAGCAAAGAAATAGTATCAGTTTTGAGAAAGTGACTACTATAATGCTGATTTTATCAGAGAACAATTTTAACTTGAGCTCAAGAAAGATACATACATATGTTTTCTATTCCAATAATAGCAGTCACAAGGGTCACTCCAAAAATTTTAGCAGCAGCCACAAATATTTTTTAATTGAGAGTAACTTTTACAACTTTTCAAAGTTTTCTCCACTATGATGAATACGCTTCTGCATCCATTCAAACCACTTTGAAACTGCATTTGACCAAGCTTCTTTCAGGAGGTTGCTCACAGCCTCTATGTAAGCCCCAATGGCCTCTTCATGTAATGAGAAATGGCAACCATGGAACTTTTCTTTGTTTTGGGAAAAAGGAGAATAAGAAGGCTTAGGACAGACCTTGACATTTTGATTGGCCAAGAAATGAGGTGTTCTGGCCACTGTGTATGCAGAAGTATTGTCACTGTGAAGCAGCAGCTGAGTGGTCTTTGATCTTGGATGCTAGGTTTTCCATGCTGCAATGACTGATGGCAGGCATATATTTACATACCACTCTGCAGTTTCTGCTTTTTGATATCCAGGGGTGACTGATGTTGGATGCCACCATCATCTTTCCTGCACTTTTGCACCTTCATACTTTTGTTAGTGGGTCGCCTATGTATAAAGCACCATACCGCTGATTACCACTTTGTTTAAGGATCATAGTGGTATACAAGGTAGAGCATTTAATTTGAGACTGTACAATATCTCCAAAACTAAGTGTTGTAGAAAGAAATGTCTTGAATAAAAGTTGCTTGATATTATGAGGTAAAGTAAATGCCCTTAGTCGTGTTTTATTTGGAGGACAATCACAATTTTGTTCAAATAAAAAATGACCAATGGCATTTACTTTCCCTCATAATATCAAGCAACTTTTATTCAAGACATTTCTTTCTACAAAGCTTAGTTTTGGAGATATAGTACAATCTCAACTTAATCTCCACCCTATATACATGATTCAGCTCCTGTGACAATTGTAGGTGTTCTTGCTTCTCCCATTGTTGAATTTTCCCACCATAAACTACACCATTCTACATGAGGCTTTTCTGGTCCTCTGTTAATGAACGTGGTATGCAACATGAACAACTCTTGGTGACTTGAAGATGTTCATATAAGATAGCATTCCGTGCATTGATCCAATGTTAAGGATAGTCTGATTTTCAACATAGGTGGTGTGGGGATCATCTGTTAATAACTTCTGCAGTCGCAACTGTTTCTGGTGTTACCCTGTGTGAGGACAACCTGCACAGGGCTCCTCTTCCAGGGATTCCAAACCTCTTTGGAACTCCCAAAACCTGTTTCCTATGATGCCTATGGACTATGCAGGGTCAAGCCATCTCTATCTACAGACCTGGATACATAATTCTTGACGTCACAATGTAAGGCCAATGTACCACAGAATTCTTACACATAAGGCTGTGTTATACAGGTATTCTTTAGCCTGTTTACGCTGAAATTAAGTATGCAATTATTTATATTCTTACACTTTCATATTAAAGGTTAATGTGTGTTAGTAAATAAATGGAAAACATACTTTCCATGGTTTGTGGCAGATCGTATTTTTACCTTCTCAATGCGAATAAGACTGCAACTTTCATTTTTATTTTGCCTGCAACTCATGGCAAACTGTTTTGATTAATAATACGGTAGTTTTTTAGAAGGTTGTTAGATATTACTTGTATTATTTTTCTCACCTTCACAGCCACTAGCATTGAAATCAGCACCAATATTACAAATCTCACATGTCTTGATACCTAAATGTAGAATTACGTTTCTCTGATTTTATACTTTAAGAAATTCTTGTTCATATGCTTCAGAAATTAAAGACATGCCATTATATCATACATGGACTGTAATGGCTACTCCAGGCCTCCGTAATTGTCCTCTTAAGTAAGCACTAACTTCAAAATTTTGAAACTCAAAATCCATTCTGGGTCCACAGTATAACATTTTCCTACAATTTTCATTTTTAAATTACGCACAACACTGTTAGGTGCATTACCTGCGATGTAAATTCAGGTAAGTAATTGTATTCTGCTCCTTTATATAAATGTTTCTATATTCATAAACTATATTTTCAAATGTGCCATAAAAATTTGTGCCAGTTTCTTGAAAGTGTTTGTATTAATTGTGTTGTTATATCTAATATCAAAGTTAACATCTTAAATCCACATTAACTCCAAGCTTTAATTACAACAAGAATCATTCACACAATATTTGTGCTGCTAAGTCTTTTACTGGATACAGGGCTAAAACACTTTATTGATGTATGTTAAAGATGTTATCACAGAGGTCTGCACTGGTTTTGCCAGATCTTGTGTATTTCAAATACCTTGAATGTCACTTCCATTATAAGAAATTTCTAGTTTTACATATGAGTAACTTTCATGCAGCAATAAAATCACCAATTTTTCCGCTGAGTATTTATTTTAAATGCACAGATTGAAATTACTATCAGGACTAAGGGTTTGAGAATAAAGAAAGTACATAGGAATAACTTATCTGTAAGCTATTAGATCAGAAGAAAATAACTGAGCATGCCTATAATGAGGTATTGGTTCTATATTGCATTACTTTTGATTAAACAATCTTATCTGCTCTTCTAAGAATTTAGTTTTAGGATATTATATAGAATCTTCATCCTCACAACATTCTTTTAAACTGTTGGCAGCCTGGAATAGTTTATTCTCTGCTTGTTTGCTTGCAATTGTGAGGTAATAAATTGTAAATTTATTAAGGGGATTTAAATTTCCCTTTTACCAAGTACTGAACTATCAATTTTCCTTAAAATAAGTAAGAAACAAATTAATTGTAATCAGTTTTGACCCCCATTCAGATGAGCATCAAATTTGGACTATTTATCCAAGATCAATTATTTACCAAGCACCCATTTGAATGAATGATTTGATATTATAATATTACCATGTGAAACTTGAATAATAAAACTGCACTTAATTTACAATGATGCTATAATCTTTGGAATTTCTGAGGTATAGATTTTCAACTAATGCATATCTTTGTGCTTTATGAAGACAGTGAACCCTCTAATTTGATGCAGTTAACTCTTTGGGAGCTAGTTCTGAAGAGAGAAAGGGTGGTAAACTAGAAAACAGTGAGGGACGAGCATTTTCAATAACAATAAGTTCAGGAATTGTCATGGGTACTACAAGAAAACTTCCATCATTTCACATGCAGTCAATATATACTGTTCAGAAAAATGAATACATATCACAACAAATGCAGTTCATAATTATTTCTGTGAACAGCATGTACCCACTGCTGTCTTCTGTGTGGATCCTTTGGGAACAAAAACACTTATATATTTTTCAAAACTTGTTAAATAGTGCATCCCAGCAGTAACACTTTCCTGGCATTTTGAACTGACAACTACACAGTTTTATGTAATCTTTTGCTCGCTAGGAAGGTAATTTGGTTTTTAATTATTGGTCTGTTTTGAGACAGCAACAAACTTATTAGCGCTCCAAATCCACACTGACTAAGATTCATTCCTATATTGCAAGTTAAGAGCTACGGATAAGGGTAGGGTCCAAAGATGATGTAACTAACAGTTATCTGTTGACTCCAGGCCTTTATACATTGAGACAGCCTTGGCAAAGTCCTGAAAAACATTCATCAAAGATTGGTGACACTGCTCTGCCATTAGCCCCTTTTTGAAATCATAATAAATCAGGCACAAAAATCGCATCATAACAGCTCCATTACATTTACCTGTCTGTGCAACAATCAGTGCTATTCAAATTGCATTCTTGCAAAAGAAAGGAAAAAAACAACAAAGAAGACACCTACCACATTGTTTCATAGCAAAGCGTGATTAAGGCTTTGAAATATCCCTCTTTCAAAAGGAAGTAATTATATTGCTGTCACTTTAATGGTTTAACCAGCGCTGAAAACTTTCGGAGTGACCCACATAATAAAATTATATCAACTACATATTTTCTTTATATAAGTAAAGACCAAATCTTAATAACACAACAGTATTTTGTGAGGAGGAGGAGCAGAAGAAGAAGAGCAATTGTTTGGGTTTGAAAGCTTAGTATAGTTACTAAAACAAAAAGTTACATTCACATGACTTTCTTTATACACTATCCTTTATTTTCATATAGCTTCTACAAACTATTTTTACAAAACCTTATTTTTCTAACTAGGTACTTCATATTAATTGAGGTATATCCTCACAGAACTAGTTTCACTACACATTTTATTGTAGGCACATGTGAGGGATAAAGGAGTGCAAAGCGATAGTCAAATGTTCAAAAGTGGGTTGCTGTATGCTGGTCTTGAAATTCTATACTCTTTCCATAACACTGCAGGAAACAGCTGAATGGCAACAGCACTTCAGAAAATACTATTGAAAAATTCAAACCAATAACAATGAATATCTTGATGCTGCAAAATAAGTTATTTGAAATTAATGGTGAGTTTTACAGAGATCTAAACTTTTGTGCTTCTGTTCATCATGCTAACTCATTGTACAACACTAGGGTTTGACAGTATGTTATTCTTTTCATTTATTTTATGTTTTGTAAGGGGATTTTATTTTTAATATCTATGTTTAAATTAAGTGAAGAAAATTGGATAATAGTTTATGGAATATAGCTGGTCTACTTGACATTGCATGGTTAGCTTTTTAAACACAAATGATGAATTAATTTCATTTACCTCCCCTCATTCTTTATGAAATTATTTCACAATGATCTAGAGGATTTTTATGGATAATTTCTTTACCCTTTATAACTAGAGTTTTGTAAAGACTCGGCTATTCCTAATAAGGATGAAAAATCCCCTGACATTCATGCTAAGAGAGATGAAATATTAGCAGAATATCTGACTTCCTTAACCTCTTCCCCTAAGTCTTCCAAGTTCTGTAATTGTTCTACCTTTTGGCAGTGGAACAATTTTCAGTTGGAATAGTTGAGTAATCTTTTAGATCATTACAGTAAGTGAAATTTTAAACCTTAGTACCTTCTCTTTGGTACCATAGTTATTTAGTAACATAAAAGCTAGTTTTCACATAATGCAGAAACCCTTAATACATACAATGAAATAGAGGTGAAACTGGTGAATATGAATATTCTGCCCTCCCAGGCACCAAGTTAAGCTCTTTGGAAAAGAGGTCTGTGACCATCAAAAAATATAATCTTCTTGGTTGTTAATTATAAAATATTGGTTCACTGATTTCAATGTTAGCAATTTTCTTTTGCGATATTGTTATTTAGCTTGCCCTGCTAACGAATTTAATCAGCATAAGTACAAAGGAAATAGAGCAAAATTTTCTTACATGAAAGTTATTAAAATATTTTGGCAATGATATCACAAGCATATCATAGCGTTATAAGCAGATTCAATTATCTTTAGTTTTGCTGCATCTTCTGTTTTCTTAGTTGCTAAATCATGATCTAATGTATTGTTTGGAATTACTATATTGGCAGCATTTGTCTTATTTTATATACATTTTCTGTGGAGTAATAATAACTACTTTCTGTTCCCTGGCAATCTTAACTAAACGTCAAGCTTTCTTCATGAGCAAGTTCTTCTACAACTCCAATGTGATTGTATTCTATTTGCCATCAGATAAAGTGGCAATGCTGTTAGCAGCACTGGGTCGCATCACATGCCCCTTCCCTCCAGAGACTCCAGTCTGCGCTATTGTGCTGGTTTCATCATACTCATGCATCAAAGTCCACTACATGATCCAGGTCAGTGTTTGGTGTGCTGTCAGTGCGGCTAGAATAATAATTGGTCTATTTTCTTTCATGAAACAATTCATTTTGGAGCAGATTTTTCGTCAACTGACAGATGAGTGAATGTATTGCATATTTCAACAAGATGGGACTGCAACTCGGACTTCTTTGGATACAATTACTGACGTCTTTGCAGGTGGAGTGATCGTGTAGGGGTGTGGCCCGCTCGATTCCCAGACCTCGTGCCCAGCGATATTTTTTATTGTGAGGCAATTTAAAAGACAAAATGTATAACCATAATCTCCAAACATTACAAGAACTGCAAAATAATATATGGGAAGAAATAACCAACATTTCCCAAGAAAAGCTGCGTTATGTGAATCATAATCTGTTAAGATGCTGCAGTGCCTGTCTTTGAGCACAAGGAGAACGTTTCCAACATCATATTTGAAAAGTTAAGTCTTGTAAGGGACATTCAATACTGTAATTTGCAAAATAATAATGAAACTCGTTGGTCTTGTCCATTCATCCTATTTGTTTCCATGCATATGACTGTGTGTGCGGATGAAGTGTTGGCAGGCAAGTGGCACGAGTTTTGAGTTTTTTTTTTAATTTATTTATGGATGCTCTTTAACTGATGTGGTCTTTAGCGTCCCATTCTATATTGGGCATGAAATACCAGTAATTTTGCTCAGAGATCTCTTTATTCAAGCTTGAGGTTCTTTTACATGCCATAAATCTACAACACGGGACCACCAGCTGTACTTCCCTTCCGAAGGAAGCCATGCTAAGGATTTTTACACCCGAAAAAATCCATTACCCTCCGCCGGGTTTGAACTCATGACCTGGGAAACTAGAGGCTAGTATGGTAACCACTACACCACAGAGGACAACATGAGTGGCACGTGCCCATGACCCAGGTGCAGCTTGATCTGATGACCCTATAGTATACATACTTTGTAAATCCTTTTTAGTGTTAAAGTAATTTATGAATTGAAATTAGAAGGTGTTTTATAACCCAAGTCCACCAGAAAGAATATTTCAATAGTGAAAGAATTATCAAAATTAGATGGTTGGTTTGTGAGATTACCCTAGAGACATCCACCCACACAAACAAATTTTCTCTCTTTATAACATTGGTATAGAAATTCCTTCTGATTGAAGACGATTTCACAGGCTATTCTCAGAAAATTCAAGCAGCATTTTATCTGTTATGTGAATATCTTAAATTAACAAAAATCATTTTAAGCCATTTTTAAGGAAATACAAAATATCAAAAAGTTTTCCATGTAAAGCATAGTTTGGAGTGGGGGTTCTTGGAAACGTTTGTTGGATACTGATGTTAAACACAAGTGAGGTATTTATCCGACTTTTTGTTTATGAGTTATGCTGTTCTCTCTCTCCCCCCTTCTCTCTCACACGCACGCACACACACACACATAGATGATTTTCTAAAATACTGATGTTACATTCACGACTTTACCTACCCACTCTTCTGCAAACTATTCTTACACAGGTTTCTATTTGGTTCATATTAATCGAGGTGAACATTTGGGGAAATGGTTTCATTACACATTCTGCTTAATTAAATCCATCACTATGTGATGGCTTTGAAATTCTGTTCTCTTTGCATGACCATGAGAAAAAAAATCTGATGTGTTACACTCACATGACTTTCTCTACTCTTGTACAAACTATTTTTACAAATGCTTATTCTCCATCTACTTCATGTTAATCGAGATAAACATTTGCAGAGTCTATCTTATTGCTAATTTTCTTGTAGATGTAAGGGGAATATATATTTACAAGGGCAATATAGAAATACAGTAGCCTTTAAGCATATACATATCTCTTAATAGCTGGTTGCTAGGTGCAGCACCATTCCCTTTGCGACAGATTAATACTCTTTGCATATCAAAGACAAAAAAATGAATAACGAATTCCCTTTTAAGAAAATAAGTATTGAAAAATTTAAGAGAATAACAAGCAATATCTCGAAAATGGTTCACTCAACAAAAAAAATGTATATGACATAAATTGTGTATTTTAACGTGATGTACATTTTTTGTGCAGTAAAATTTTCTCTATCTCTTATGGTTTACCGGTTAGCAAATCGTTCACAATGAAGAACACTTTTGGAGACATTCCCAGAAAATTCAAGATATACATTTTATTTGTCATGAAAATATCGTAAACATATGATATTTTAATCAAAATCGTTAGCCATTTTTGAGAAAATTAAAATTTTCGAAAAATCTTCCATGTAAAAGGTACTCTGGGGTGGGGGGATTTTCTTGAAAACCTTCGTGTCGCATCTCTGGAAGATGCTGAACCTAAATACCAAGTTTGGTGTTTATCCGACTGTTCGTTTCTGAGTTATGCTGTTCACAGACAGACAGACAGACAGACACATGGACATGTTTCCAAAAATGCTTTTTTTGGATTCAGGGGATCTCAAAACATATATTTCTGGTAAAATCTCGGTATCGAATTTTTGAGTGGAATACAATACTTCCCCTACTTACTATACGTAGTAGAGAAAGTAAAAAATAAATAGTGACTTAGCAGTTTAAAAAATGATGAAGTATTCAACAATTCAAACCAATAATAAGGAGCATTTCAGAAATGACTAATGACACAATAAAAAAGCTATTGGACATGTGTGTTCCATAACGAGATCTACATTTTCTGTGTAATGAGTTTTTATCTATCACTAAAAAAATGCTTTTTTTAGGTTCAGGAGTCCATAAAACCTGTACTTCCATGAAATCTCGTGATTAAAGTTTTGGGTGCAATGTAATACTAGTTATTATAGGTAGGCAGTAGAGAAAATTAAAAATCTGATGTGTTGCATTCATATGACTTTCTCTATTCTTTTTATTTATTTGTACTAAGTTTAACACTTCGGTTGAAACCCAGTTACAGCCCTGGCTCTTTACCAGGCTCCACCACACAGAATTACAATAAAATGACGAACAATTTGTTACTGCAGTATTCATCAAATTCAATTCACCACTAGTTTACATGTTTTCATTCCAATTCAATATACTACGCATTCAACCAAAGTAACATCACTAATCACTTTCATAAAGCAAACCTGATACCAACTCACATGTCTCCTCTCCTTGCTGACCATAACCATTTTTCCTTCACTCTATACAAAAACTTCCCAAGCTTCCTGGTTTGCATTTTGTCACTAAAACTTTTTCTCACTGCTATTTGTTTGTTTAATTTTAACCATTTACCACATATTGCCTGTTGGCACCATTCACTTGTTCCTGGATATTCAAGTAAAATATGATCTGCATTTGCACAAATAAGACAAATTCTATGTTTCCAATTTCCCCTACACCACCTTAACTTCCATATTCCCAATCAAATCATGCCAATCCCTCCCTCTCTTGATTATTACACATAATGATGTACATTTCTCTTCTAGCATCCTTTCTTATCTCCTGATAAAACATTAGTGACTTCTTTTTCCTCATTATAGAATGCAATAACTATCTGTCTATATCCTCAAACCTAATTCTGACCAATTTCCAGAAACCTCTCCCCAATTCCCCTCTTCTCAGCCACACATCACCCATTCCATTCCTAGTTAACTCTTTTCCAACTTTGTGAACACAATAAAGATCCCCTAACACAGACTCCTGGAATTTTAAACATTCTTTCAACATGAAGTCCTCTGGCATCTGTGGAATTCTGAACCAGTATTTAAGAACTCTCTCTATTATCCACCCTCTTACGCTTACCCTCCCCATTTCCTATTCTTTCAACATGAAGTCCTCTGGCATCTGTGGAATTCTGAACCAGTATTTAAGAACTCTCTCTATTATGCACCCTCTTACACTTACCCTCCCCATTTCCCACAATGCCCCTGCATTCGCTGCACTTTGTGGGATTCTCAGCATATTCTTACAAAACCTACTAGTATCCTATCCATACTTTTCCAGGTTTCCTCTATTCCCCATACTTCAATACCATATGCCAATCTCAATCAATGCCCTATATATTCTTTCAAACCAGTTTACCTTCATATCTGGTGCAACAAACAAACATCTATTGACTAATTTCAAGGTCAGAAACCCCTTGGTTAATACTAAAGGGTAGTTAAATTATATTCGAACCCACTCGCGGCCTCTCTTTACTGCGCGAGACAGACGGCAGTCGCCGGGGAAATTATATTGGCAGAGGCGGACTAAAATCCTTACCTTATAATAGATGCTGCAAATGTTGACCTTCTGCTCTCAAACCGGCAGCATATCTCGTGTAAATATTCTTGCTCCCTCTCCAAAGCTCAGCAGAAGGAATTCTTGTGATTTCTTGCACAATGTTTTTCTCTAAGTTCCTGTAGTGTGCGAAGATTGGAACAATACACTTTGTCTTTTAAAGAACCCCATAAATAAAAATCACAACTCGTTAAGTCAGGAGAACGAGGGGGCCACAAATCAACACAAATTATTCTGTCATCAAACACCTCTCTTATTGCATGTAATGATTCTGCAGCCGTATGCGCTGTTGCACAATCTTGCTGGAACCATACGATTTCTCTTCTTCTGTCAAGCGATTGCCAAATGAATAACTACATGAGATATGCTGTTTGTTTGACAGCAGGTCAACATTTCCAGCATCTATTATAAGGTAAGGATTTTAGGCCGCCTCTGCCGGCGTAATTTCCCCGGCGACTGCCGGCTGTCTTGCGCAGTAGACAGAGGCTGCGAGTGGGTTTGAATATAATTTAACTATCCTATACTTGTTTTTGTTTCTCTCACTGCCCAGGGGAACTCAATACTGTTCCTAAATATAAAAATTCCTTCACAATCTGCATCTCTCTTCCTATTATAGACCACTTCCCTCTCCTCAACTTATTTCCCTTTTTAAATCCCACTATATTTGTTTTCTCCTGATTCTCTCCGAGATCCCATTCCTTGCAATATGATTTCTAATACATGTTTTATTCTTATTACTGAAAGGCAGATAAATTATCAGCATAATGCAAGCCCGGAATTTCCAAATTATTTATTATTGGTTTATGTATATCAACGCACAGTAATCCCTCCATTATATCATCTATAAACAAATTAAAAAGGGTATGACTCAACTTACATCCTTGCCTAAGCCCCTGTACTTGAGTCACTTCCTCGGTCACACAACCTTCTCCACATTTCACACAGAACATATTGTTCTTGTACAATTCTTGCAGCAAAATAATCATCTCCCTACTCATTCCCTTTTGCCATAGTTTATGCCATAAAGCTTCTCTATTAACTCTGTCATATGCTTTCTCCAAGTTGACAAATGCTGCATATAATAACCTACCCCACATATTTGCTAAATACTTATCTATCATTGTTTTGATAAAAAAATAAATTATCAGCCATCCTTCTACCTTTTTTAAACCTGGTTGAAATTGGGAGATTGAGTTTGTTTTTCTATCTAGGCATTAATTCTCTCAGTTAAAGTCCCCTAAAAGTGTTTACCAAAATTTGATAAGAGAGCAATACCCCTACAACCACCTAGATTTTCAGTAGATCCTTTTTCCTTAAAAATGGGATGAATAATAGCTGTTTGGCTACTCTTGGGTATCCTCTTACTACTCTTAAGTTCAATAATCTAGTCAAACATTCTAACTGTTCTTGCTCCTGGCACCAGGTCTGAAAAAATTCAACCAGCAAGTCATCTTTACCTAGTGCCTTATTCCTTTTGCCCTTTTGAACCTGCTTTAATACTACTTCAGACAAAAACTCTCTATCCAAAGCTTCATTATACATCAGCTCTAATTCCAAATTCTAACCCTTCTTCTCCAAATTCAAATAAACATTTGAAATAATTTCAGATCTCTCAGCTCTACCTTTTGTACAATTTGTTATGCCCTCCCAGATTCAATTTTTGTCTCTACTTCCAAGGCCTTTTTTCTTCCTTATTCACCTTTCTTGCTGTCTATTAGCTTTTTGTACCACAATCTGTACTTCACCACTTGTTCTCTATTCTCCGATCGAGCGTACTCTCTCTAGTGTTATGGTACGTTCTACCAAACTCCTCATAACTCTGCATTCTTTGTCAAACCATCCATTATATCTTTTATTATTATTTCCTACTAGATACAAGCATATTGTTCCCAGCCCATCTCAACATAAATTCTGATAGAAATAATGCTCCTTCACCCTTATCTACCTTAAAAAAACCAAGCAATCCCATGAATGCACATCTGTGCCATTGAGGACTTCAACAGTGAGAAAAAGTCTCCAGCATAATCCTGATTCCATCTATACCTATTTATTTTCTCACCCAATTCTCTCTTATTTGATTGTGGAGTCATCTTATCACCAAATCCGCACTTCCACTCTACCACTATGGGAAAATGAGCACTTTACTAATGAAATTCAGCATTTTAGAATTTGTTACTGCACTTAGTTACTCCCAACTACAGACAGCAGTCTATAACACTTTGACTGCCAACACCAACAAATGTGAATTCCCCATCTCTGTCTTCACCCCAACACCCATTCAGTATCACCAGGCCATATTCCTTTTGCAAAATCAATGCTTCATACACTTCTTTATCTTTACTCATCCATATAACACCATCACTGTCTTTCTCTATAAATAAATCATCCCCTATACGACAGACTTTTGCTTGCAGATTCCCAATTCTTGCATTAAAATCCCCCACTATCACAAATTCCACCATAGGGAGTTCCTGTTTAATTTCTTCCATTTTATTTCCTAGTTGTTGGAGGAGATCTGGGCTATAAAATGTGAATTTCTGGGTGGATTATGAATTATTCCTAAGCACAGTGTAAACTTCAGCATTATCCACATTACTCCCTCCATCCTAGAACTTAGTTTTTTAACCATGCCCTTCCATGCATTTCTATATAATAACCCCAATCCTCCTGACACCCTTCCCTTAATATTCCTTCTCAAGCCCTTTTATCCAATAAATTCCCAGCCTACAATTTTAATCTCCTCTGTATCTTCTACCCATGTCTCAGCCATTGCTAATAGATGCACTGCTTTTGTCAACAGACCAATAAAACACAAAGACATGCTCCTTTTCAAACCTTTACAATTCCAGAAACCCAGTCTCACAGCCCCTACATCCCCCATTTTGCCCTATTCTGACCCCACTCTTGCTCTGAACTCCTGCAATTTCTTCCTACTTCTGAGCTCAATTCCTCCCCATATGGCAATTCCTCCCCATATGGACTCTTGCTGCTGCACTGTGCTGTTCAGTTCCAAACTGCTTCCATGTGGTGTTGACACGATGCTTGATTCTGTAGTGACATCTTCGTCTCCACTTCCCCTGCATTCCTTCTCCCCTCTTGCCAGTTGTTGGATGTCTTGCATCCACTGTCTTTCGGGAGATATTATTCTCCACAGTGGCATCATCACCTTCCCACTTATTTGACCTTGGTGTTCCATCATGCTTCGTTCTGATGTCATCACTCTCCACTCGTTTGGCCTTGATGCTCTCACATTCTCCCCTGTGACATCCACGCCTCTTCTCTCGTTTGGCCTTGATGTTCTTGCATTCTCCCCTGTGACATCCATGCCTCTTCTCTCATTTGGCCTTGAAGTTTTCTCAAGCCTCGGCAAAATGTATCCTGTCTTCTCATTGCCTCGAAATATTTGCATGCGGCCAAACCACACCTTGACCTCCACCTTCTATTACATCAGCTTGCTGACTCACATCCTCCTCGTGAGATTTGTAGACGTGACTTGTCTTGTTTTTGCTTGCAGTAACCGTCTTGGCATCAATCCAAAGCTGCATATTCCATATATACGTGTTCTTTCCATTCGCTCTTGCTCCCTTCATTTCTCATACGAGCTTCCTCCTAATTTCCCTCTCATTCCTTGGCAGATCCTTATTAATGAAGATATTTGTTCCTCTAAGCTTCTTTGCTTTCTGTAAGATCTCAAATACAATATTCATAGTTGTAAACTTCACTATTGTCACACTTTTGCCTATTTGTCTTCCAAACCAAAATGCATCCGCTATTTCCCATCCTTCCAGTTTCAAACCAAGCTTTTGCTCCAGAATATCCACCACCTAAAGTTGGGCCCAAACATGCATGCCCACTCACATATACAGACCCTTTCCTAAAAATACGTTTTTTGGATTCAGGGAGCCTCAAAACATGTATTTCTGGTGAAATCACAATATCAAATTTTGAGTGAACTAAATACTAAGTAGTAGAGAAAGTAAAACGATATTCATTGTTTTGTATCACCTGGGATAGAACCTGGGTTGACTCCAGGCTATATAAACTATGTAATAGGCAATAAACACTTGATGTAGTTATTTAAAAATCAACCATTTAACATTATTTTAATGCCGAAAGTAACATATAAATAAACCATTATGCTTTTCAGCAATAAACATTACAAAATCCTGCAATATTCAATATTTTTAAATCAAAGGGCAAAAATATATATATATATAACAATACAATAACACATACTGCAGAAACAGTTTTTGGTTTGTTTCCATAACGGCATGCATATCTTTCAATATTGTCATTAACTGTTGGATATCTGGTGCAGAACCATCCAAGAATGGATAATGATGAACCTGAAAACCATACTCTTCATATTTTCCCAATAGATTTGGTACTCTATACTTCCATAATTCTGCTGTGCTGCACAGGCAGTACACATGATTAATTTCTGCAGCTCTGAGCTCATCTGAAAAATAAATAATTTTGTAATACATAAGGTATTAATATCCCCATTCCATACCTCTAGATCATTATAAAGGTCATACTAAACTTTGAATAAAAACCTTACTTCAAACAGTTATCTATTAGCCTTCATGCTAATAAATAAGTAGAGTGAAACAAGTTTATCAGTCTCTTCCTATTCACCTAAACAAAGGGCTTTTATATCTATAGATTTCAAATATTTAGGATGACCAAAACCATCATGTCACACATTTCCATGGATTTTGGCACTGGTTTAACATCTGCGATTTGGTACGTAAGATTGACTGGGCTGTGGTTTTTTGTTGCATAAAGGGTGAATGTCCCTACATACTGCTGGTTAAAATTTTGAAATGTGGCATTGAACATATTAGGCAAAATCCACATTTCGCTCATTAATGATTTTTCTGCATTCTCAAGCCATCTCCTTTTTCCGCCCCTCCCTTCTGGATACTGTTGAGCAGAAGTTCAGTCCTAAGTTGATTTGGGTTCTTGACCTATTTCTTTCTTTAGTTTTCATTCTATTTATAGAAGCAAATACTCTTTTATACACTGACAGATGGATAGGTCAAGCACAAAATGACAACATTAATTGTTGATAAGTTTGGAAACATCAGTCATGCCTTCCCCTTTTATATTGCCATGGCTATCTCAGTATACCTCAGTAAAAATTTTTATGTGGAATACATATAAGCTAAGGAACAACACTCCCAGCACCTTCTGTGAGAGATAGTATTATACATTTCGTAATATATTTTCTTTCATGTTGGCCCTTGTCCAGAGCTGATCATGTTCAACAAACAGCTGGCAGTTGGGCCTGACATTGACCAGCTGTCAGTTGGCAGCCTTTGAAATGCTGAGGGCACTTGCTAAAATTGACCCTTATGATAATGTTTCTATAATAGAAGGTTAAAATATTAGCAATTTTTATTGCAGTTTGTACAAGTATTTTTTAAATTAAAAATACAAGTAATAGCACTACATAATTATAAGGGACAATGGGAGTGGATATTTTAACATACAGAATCAGGATTGGAACATTTGGAATAATAAGAGGCTGGGGGTTTAGAAATAGGAAAGAAAAACTCCAAGATTATGGCTGTTATTATGATTGTGCTATTGGTGATTGGTGGGTTAGAAGTGAATCTGGCGCCAGTGGATAGGGGTCTGGCAAGAATACTACATAAAGTGGATAGCTGGAAATTAAATTAAATTGAGTTTTATTCATGGATGCTCTTTAACTGCTGTGGTCCTTAGCATCCCACTCTACATTGGCATGAAAGACTGGTAATTTTGCTCAGAGGCCTCTTTATCAGGCTTGAGGTTCTTTTATGTGCCGTAAATCTATGACACGGGACCACCGGCTTTACTTCCCTTCTGAAGGAAGGCATGCTAAGGATTTTTACGCCCAAAAAAATCCATCGCCCTCGAAGGGGCTTGGTGATCAAGTGGATGCTGCCATTCAAGAGATTAAACAAGAAATCTAAGCCGAAGTTAAGGACATTAGGAAATAAGTGGATGTAATGAAAATGAGATTGGATAGACTAGAGAAAAGGAATCGCAGGTACAATTTTCTATTCATTGGAGTGAAAGAACATTGAGGGGTCTGGGCCATGCAAGATAAGTATGAATACTTTGGAACAAAAACTAGAGTTGAAGTTCGGAGGATGGGAAATTGCTGATGTGTTCTGCATAAGGAGAAACACAAGAAGGGGAACGCTTAATGCAAAAATCACAAACATGAGCATTGTATACAAGATTTTGAACAGGTCGAAGAAATTGAAGGGGTCAAATATTTTCATAAATAAAAATCTATCATTTGAAGAATGGGAACTGAAGATAAGGCTCATTATGCAGATGAAGAAGAGAGACTGGCTGGAAGAGAAGTATATATTCGTAATTTATAACTGTGGATTGATGACCAGAAAGTGACATTTGAGGGGCAAAAGGATCTAAGATGATTTGAAGGTAGGCCAGAACAGAAAATTACTCAGCAAAAGGCAACAATGGAGGTGGAGAGAACGCGAGCAATAGACTGTGCTGCTAGAAGAGCTGATGGAGAGGTAATGTAACAGTGGCACATGGAGCATGGTCAGCAAAAGGGGGGAATAGTGATGATGCCACCGTGCAAGGTCATTGTCTTGTCATCACATGACAAGAGACTGTCACAAGAGGCACATCAGCTGGCGGAGCATGCTATGAGTAGGGGTATGGTATCATGAGGAAGGGGAAGCTACTATGGAATCAAGCACTATGTTAATGCCGAGTGGTAATATTTTAGAGTTAAGGGATGGAGGTGAGAACTGGTTTTGAACATAATGAATCTTTGTGATATGGGGAATCAGTCGAGAGAATTATACTTAAAAAGAAGAACAAGCTGCAAGGTTTTAGACATAGATCAGGCTTTCAATAGGAGAGGGAGGAAGGAGGGAGGGTAGTGACATTGGTTTTTGGAACTGTGAGGAGTTTATCTTTAGGGTTTATTAGATTGGCACTAAATGAAGTGAATATTTTGTGATTGGTCGAAACATGGATAAGCGATAATGAAAGCGCAAAACGCAAGAGTTTTACTTTCATAGGGAAAGGAGGGGGAGACAAATGAAGGGCAGAGTGTCTGGAGGAATGTGTGTACTAATAAGTAAGGTGTTTGTTCGGGAGGTTAAAGAGAGGAAGTCAATGGTAAATGGCATTATGTTGTGGTGTTAAATAAGTTAGCATTGTGTTTGGGGATTATTTATAACACACCCAGGAGCTCCCAGGTTCATGATCCCGATCTTCTTTGTCATTTAGAAGCTGCAATGGAAGAAATTAAGTCAATATGCCGGAATGTGAGTTTGTATTACTTGGAGATTTTAATGCATGAAATGGAAGTATACAAGCAAGAGACTGTGGTAATTTTGATGAGGAAGAGAGTGAAATAGCTTCAGAAGGAGCAAGGACAGTATTGTGAATGAATAAGGACTTAAAACTAATTCAGTTTTGTGAAGGTAATGGGTTTATGCTTATAAATGGTGCAGTGTGTAGACACTGGTGGTGAATTTGTTTGTTAGTGGAGGTGGCAAAGTGATTGATTTCGCATTGTGCAGATGGGATACCCTATCTGAAGTGCAAAATTTTAAAGTAATGAACATAGTAAGCAATGTCATGAGAGAACATAGGATTTCACGGCCGGAGTCAGTATAATTGGAAGTTATTTTCGGGCTGTTGAGCTCTAGCTGAACAATAACTGGCATCCAGTCATTCAAGGCAAGAAACATCATATAACACGAGAAAACAAAGTGAGCCAATCAGAAGAGAGCAACACCTTTGAGGCAGGTGGGCCCCTCCCACTAGCCGACCTTGAGAAGGTGTTTTGTTTACGTAATTTATTTACGTAAATTATTTAGCTTCACGCTTGGGAAGCTAACTTGAAGAAGTATTGTTCTTGGAGTTACATTGTTTGCAACATGCTTTGGGCGTCGGTTTGAAGTTGTTGATTACGTAATAGTTACTGTTGTTACGCAATATGCTGCTACGTACGAGAAGCTGATTTTAAGATGTAATTTTGTTGTTACACTCGTAGTTTTACACTATAATATTTAACTTTGTTATTAAAACTGCTCCTATATATTATTTATGTTTGAATTTGCCTCGGCTGCATCAGTAATGTTTGTAGAGTCATGTATATCTAAGGCAGGGTGCAGTATGACAATAATTGTAGACATACACAGAATTTAAGTTTTTAAATTCACTGCTTTTATTAATCCTTGCACATTTTAATAAAGCACTACACTTTTAAAGAGCATGAGATTCTTTAATACTTTCACTTAGCTAACGCGTAGACATATTTTACGATTCACACGTAATACTTCTGTAGAGAACACATCTTCCCATCTGGTCACTACCAAGGTTTGCCAGCAACTGAACATTATTTCAACCGTTAAACCTGTAAGCTTCGGTATTTCAAGTCTCTGATTGCTAATTCTAGTCCAATAGAATATCTGCATTTTACTTAAACATTTTCCTTGCTATTGATTGGCCAATTTTAAACTGTCACAGAACTTACATTATCGTTGCTCTAATCATGACTAGTAACTTTCAAACTCTCAAACTCATTATTGTTACAAGGTTACCTCATTATTACCTCATTGTTAGCAACTTAAAACTTATTATTCTCACAGCTCTTGCATTATTCAAGTATGTAATGTATTCACATAACATTATTAAACATGTTTACAATAATAATAAGCATATGCAATGACTGTTACATACATTTAAAAATAATTATTACATACGTATTGTTTCAAGGCGGGCTGTTATTGAATTTACTTATTATAATAAATACTATTGAAATTATTCAGGTATTTAAAATACTTGCTCAAATTGCCCCCTTTTAGAAACATTTAAAATTTATTCTTTTTGTTTTGTGCTTTAAATTTTTAATTCTAAAGGTCTCCTGAAAGAAAGAAACATAACTTTTATTATTATTGCACTTCCTATCTTTCTCTGTCACTTTCTCACTTTTTTACTTTTTCTTTAACACACACTGGTTTTTTCACTACACTCGATAGCAGAATATTTCATATTTTGTTTTTCCTGCTACACTTGTTTGACACATGAAAATATGGATGTTGTTCTCAGTATAGAAGGTTTTAAAGCAGGTGGAACTTCTCAAAAACAACAAAGCACTAGATATTCATGAGCTATCAGCCAAATTTTTTAAAGCATGGTGTGAGGATAGGGAAAGATTGCTGTGCCTAGTCAAATTTCTAAGTTCAATAAAAAGCAAGAAGAAGATACCTAAATCTTGGCAGACAGCAATCATTCATCCACTTTACAAGGGAAAGGGTATGAGGGAGAGCCGGGGCAACCACAGAGGAATTGCACTTTTGTCAAATGTTGGAAAGATTTCGCAGGGATATTAACAGATAGAATTAATGAATGGGCCAAGAGAAATGAACTGATATCTCCCTTTCAGAGTAGATTCAGGAGAGATCAAAGAACAATGGATAATGTATTAATAATTAAAACATTAATGGATAAACATTTGTGAAAGAAAAGAAGGAGATTGTATGGTGTTTACTGATCTGGAGAAAGCTTATGACAGCATAAACAGAGATGCGTTGTGGTAAAAACTTTGGTGCAAAGGAATGAGTAAAGTTATTAGAATACTGCAAGTAATCTATAAGATAACACCTATTGTGTTAGATGTGGAGAAGGTAAAGAAGTTGTACAGGATCGAGGGCTGAGACAAGGATGTAAAATGAGTCATCCTATTTAACTTGTTTATTAACAACTTTTTAGTAGGGTTAGAGGAAGTTAATTAGTACAGGCCAGAAATTAATAATCAAGAGATCCCAGGTCTGTTATATGCCAATGATCTAATGGTAGCATCCTTTTCAGTGATTGGTTTAAGAAAAGCAATTGAAGAAATAGATATTGTGAAAAATGGGATCTGAAAGGGAACCAGGGTAAAACAAAAATTTTGTTTTTAAGAAAGGAAATAAAGCGAAAAAGGAAAAACAATTGCATATAGGAGGAAACAGCATTGAGATTGTCAAAGAGTTTACTTATTTGGGAATAAGGTTTGACAGCTCTGGTCAATGGGAGAGGCATATGGCTTTGGCTAAAGGTACGTTAGCTATATCTCTTGTAAGGAAATGCTTATATTTTGCATCTAACATGCAGACTGCTTGGTGTGAGAGGGTTTACAGTGCGCTGGTACAACTAAGGTGGGCCTACAGTATAGAGATGGACAAGATTCTGAATATGTTTTGTAAAACTAGGTTAGGTATTCCACAAAATGGAGTTAATGCTGGGACTCTCTTTGAAATGCGAAAGGTAAGTGTGAGGGAATGGGTGATGAAAAAATTACTTAAATACCGGTTCAGAGTGCAAGGGTTTCCACAGGGTCAGATATTGAAAGAATGCTTAAAACTTCAAAAATTCTCTTTAGGTGAACTGAGTTGGGTACAAAAACTTGGAGCTGAGTTAAGCTGGAATGGAATGAGGGAGGAGTGGTTGAGGAAATAAAATCTGATGGCTGGTTTCTGAAAGAGGATTAAAACCAGACTTGAAGGCATAGACAAAATCCATGTGCTGCTACCAGAGAGAAAAATTCCTTGATGCTATTCCGAGACTTAAAAGAAGGATAGCTGAGGGAGGGTTATATTGATGAATGTAGCAAGAAGGAAAGGGAAGGGTTAGCATGGTTTAGGCTAGGAATATGGAAATCAGGTCAATGAAATGGTTTTCTGCAGTGTAAATGCCCTCTAGTGGGGGTATAGAAGATGCTAAGCATATTTTAATGTAAGGAAATGGAGATGTGGAGAAAAGGAAGGATTTGGGCTAGAATGAATTGGAGCATGGATATGATACCAATCTTAGATAAGAATTGTAAGTGCATAGATCAATATCTAGAGAAAGCGAAGAATAAATGAGAATGGAGGAAAGGAATGATATTGAATGACTGTAAATATAAGAATTAGGAACATTGTAAATTTATGTATTTCATTCCTTAATAGGCCCCTCTAAATAGTGACTGGGCTAAATTTTAGAGGGCAGTCTTACTTGTGTAAGGGCTTCAATAAATATTGCTATTACTATATTCAGCAGTTTGAATGTTTGCCACAATGAACAGCTCTTGTAGTGCAAATGAAGCAAAGGACTGAAAAGCTTGATTTGTTCTCATTTTTCTTGTTTCCATGCCTCTCTGGACATGGGTCCCTATTTTAAACAGAAATGAATGAAAAACATTTTCAGGTGTGATGATGACTTGAGAAGTTACATAGAAGTAACTGAAACAGTTCTTGCAATTGAAATTAACTGAAAGTGCCTACCCAAATCTTTGGCAAGATTTCTTCTAACCTCCTGAAATCTTTTTCCTGGTAGTTCACCTACCCCTACAAAAGAGTTCATCCTGAAAAGAAAGGATAAAAGTATACAATATTCATATATTAAGTACTTCTTTCATCATAATGCAAATTCAATTAGTGGGTTATAGGAGGAAAGTAGGGGGGGGGGATAGAAAGAAAACGAGGAACAAAACAAAGGAAAACGCAATGTCATACTGTTAGAATTGTTAGCAGCACAGATTTTGCAACCAGAAATATGATACAGGTTACATTATCATTTCACTTTGTGTTACCTGGCTGCAAGTTAAGACAGCTTTAGGCTAAGTTGCACAGTGCATGACTACAACATTGAACCAGAATTAATTTATAAAGACCTCCAAATTCATTAATGGTATATCAAAAAGACAATTTTATTCTGCAATTCAAGTGTACTATAATCTTCCAAATTTCTTGCTAGGTGAATCAGAGAGCTTCATTATTTTAAAAAATCTGATGTGATACATTCACATAACTTTCTCTACCCTCTATTATTTATTAGTGGGTACACAAATTATATTCTTATTCAAGCTTATTTTTCTACCTAATATATTTTAAACCAAATAAACCTTTGCAGAAATAGCTACATTACACATTTCATTATAGATACAAAGGGAACAGTGACAGTCAAATGTTTAAGAACTGGATGCTATACACTAGCCTTAAAACTTCATACTGTTTCCATGCGAGAAACAACTGAATGTTGAAAGGATTTTAAGAGAATGACCAAGAAAAGAAGATATCAAACTTTTAATAATGGATATCTCAGAAATGGCTTATGCCACAAAAACAAAACAAAAAAACAAAAAAAAAAAAAACCAACAAAAAAAAAAAAACTTAAATAACTTTGTGTTTTAAAGAGATCTACATTTTTTGTGTAGTACTTTTTTGTTTATCACTTAACATTTACCGGTTATACAAGATTATAAAAAATTCCCTCCGAATGAAGAGGACTTCATAGTGTATTCTCCAAAAATTATATCTTTAATATATGGTATTTTAATCAAAATCGTTAGAGCCATTTTTTTAAAAAATAAAAAAATTTGAAAAATGTTCCATTTAAAGGGTAGTTTGGGGTGGGGAGATTATGTTGAAAATCAAATCTTTGTGTCCCATCTTTGGAACATATTGAACCTAGATACCAAGTTTGGTATTTAAGCAACTTTTGATTTTTGAGTTATGTGTTCACACACATGGACATGTTTTCAAAAATGCTTTATTTGGATTCAAGATGCCTCAAAACATGTATTTCTGGTGAAATCTCAGTATCAAATTTTTGGGTGGAATGCAATAATTCTACTTACTATATGCAGTAGAGAAAGTAAAAAACACTTCAAGAAATATTCCTATTATGATATAAAAAGTTTTAAAAAATTAACCTATTCACACAGAATATTCCAATGAACTACTAAGTATACACATATGCAATCATTTTATGTTACAAGTGATTGTGTGGTTACAGTGTTAATTAAGCATTTGAACAATTACTTCACATGGTAATTCTGTACGATGGTTCTATTTACCATTACTTACTAGATAATATAAGCTGGTGCATTGGCATGAGAATTGACAATAAAATAGGTTCTTGCACAACGCCAATTTTTGCCAACACAGGCACTCAACTATTCCATAAACTTCTAGCAGACAGCTATAATGACAATGAAGTCTTGACATTTTATTTCAAATATTACTTATATTTAATGTTCATAATACTATACAGCACTTAGATGGATCTTTATTGGCTGCAGAATCTAATTATACAATAATAAATGGTATAGATTCTACATTATCAAATATGACATAAATATACATACGGAAATCCACCCTGGCCTCCCCCCCCCCCAAGTAATGTTCTTTTCTCCCTGCTATACCAATACAAGTTAATCACAAATCACCAAACTAGCGAGAAGTAAATGCAGTGTTTCAAGTTTTCCACTGAGCATACATTTCATTACATGAAAAAAACCTCAAGAGTTAAGTAATAGTTTTTGTAATGTGCATGTCTGTATGTTAAGCTTTCTAAACTAAAATGTGTAATATTTGTTGAATAAAAATAGTTTATTACTGTTTACCGTACTGTAAATCACAAAAAAAAAAATAAAAAAATAAATAAATAAAAGCATATGGCTTGTCATTCCAATTTATTCCCAAAAGAGAATGAACTAAAACAGAAATGGTGCATAGTAATTGTCGCCATAGAGACAAGCTGGACTCTCTTTGGACACCAGGCCAAAGTTTGAGGTCTGTAGGCATTTCAAACAAACTGATTACAGCAACAGCACATCTACAAAATGACTACTTCCTAAAGTTGCACCATCAATATTTGAAGGTTTCCCACCACATATGTCTGATAAAGAAAGTGAAACATTCTGTACCAATGTGACATTCAATGACACTTCATTGGGAACATGCACGTACGCTAAAAATGTTTTTAATGAAAAGCCCACTCTCAAATTAAGAGGAAATGATATAGCATTGTGATGTTAAGTTCCTTAAAAAGCAAGAAAAAAAATAGTTTAGAGTCTCATTTCCCAAGTCTCTTGAAAATGCTGTCAATGTAAGCAACTGTGTTGTTCATCGTTTATACGAGCTGAAATCACACTGAATACTTGTGTTGATGTGAACGTATATTGTTGTTTAGAGCCTTATTTTCACATTCTTTTTCTCAAAATAATGGATGAAGGCTTTAAAAAGGCACAATTGGGTAATATGCCATGTGTGGATGCATTAATGGTAGCAAGTTTTTTCAGAAATAATGAAGTTTTGTGTTGCCAAAATTTGCGAATCGAAACTGTATTCGTAAGTAGCACTCATATTACACCCAATAATACAAGTTTGCTAAGTTGCAACAAATCTAATACTTATATTGAAAAACTAAGGTGTGTTATTCATCAGTGTTTAGAAGTTAACGATGCTCTAGTTATTATCTGAGAATTGGTAAAAAATCTTATGTGTTACACTCACATGACTTTCTCTACTCTTGTACAAACTGTTTTTACAAACGCTTATTCTCCATCTACTTCATGTTAATTGAGATAAACATTTGCAGACTCTATCTTATTGCTAAGTTTCTTGTAGATGTAAGGGGAATATATATTTACAAGGGCAATATGGAAATACAGTAGCCTTTAAGCACATACATATCTCTTAATAGCTGGTTGCTAGGTGCAGCACCATTCCCTTTGCCACAGATTAATACTCTTTGCATATCCAAGACAAAAAAATGAATAACGAATTCCCATTTGAGAAAATAAGTATTGAAAAATTTAAGGGAATAACAAGCAATATTTCGAAAATGGTTCACTCAACAAAAAAAATGTATATGACATAAATTGTATATTTTAACGCGATCTGCATTTTTTGTGTAGTAACATTTTGTCTATCTCTTATGGTTTACCAGTTATGCAAAAGTCGTTCACAATGAAGAATACTTTTGGAGACATTCCCAGAAAATTCAAGATATACATTTTATTTGTCGTGAAAATATCGTAAACATATGATATTTTAATCAAAATCGTTAGAGCCATTTTTGAGAAAATTAAAATTTTCGAAAAATGTTCCATGTAAAGGCTAATCTGGGGTGGGGGGATTTTCTTGAAAACCTTCGTGTCGCATCTCTGGAAGCTGCTGAACCTAAATACCAAGTTTGGTGTTTATCCTACTGTTTCTGAGTTATGCTGTTCACAGACACACACACGGACATGTTTCCAAAAATGCTTTTTTTGGATTCAGGGGGTCTCAAAACATATATTTCCGGTGAAATCTCGGTATCAAATTTTTGGGTGGAATACAATACTTCCCCTACTTACTATACGTAGTAGAGAAAGTAAAAATACATCATAGTTTTTTCTTTGCATTTTGTAATCGATTATTACTTAGGTGTTATTTATAGGAATCAGATTCAAAAACATGCAATAATCTGTTGAAATAACAAGGATTTTAATGCCTTTCTATTACCCCAAGTATTCTCGGGTTTCTTACATTTTACTTTGTGTTAGAACATAAAAGAAACATCCACGTACTTCTGGGAAGGTGTTTCATAAACAACGCTTCACTTAAATGTTAGCTATAGTATGATACACAAAAACAAGGTGTCAGAGTGGAATGTTGCAGTCTGGGCGACAATAACCGCTCTCTACTCTAATTTTCTTGCCTCTTGCATTATTCACGCAGCTACACATAGCACACTGCCTGGTTGGAGCTGCCTTCTTCTCCATTGATGGGATGACTTCAGGAAAATGCTGGTCTGTTAGGTGCAATGAATGTGGTGTTTTCCCTGGCACACCTGCCTTAGGGGACACTACACTTGGGCAATAGTTTTCGAATGTCTTGTGAATGACAGACATCCTATATTGAAGAGGAGGTTTTTTACCTCCTGATTTTATGTATAGGACATATGAATTCCATAATTCCTATTCAAGTGGAGGAAACTCTTCTTGTAGTATTTCTTTCCTATTTTTCGTGGTGTAGGATATTCTGCTAGGTGTTGATCTACTCTGTCAATGCCTCCTATTGTGTAGCTGTAATCTGTAACAACCTGAGGTTTCTCTTCATTATACGGTGCTGAGAAGTACTACATCCTTGTCTTTCCATCTTGCGGCCATTACTTTGTCCCTCTGACAGGCAACTATTTCTCCTTTTTTTAGCTTTTTGGTTTTCAGAAGTAAAGCATTTCCTTCTTTGACATTCACATTGTTCCATAGGTATCAGTTCTGTTGTGTAAGAGGATGTCTGGAGTGAATTTGCAGAAAATGTTGGTTGTTAGACAATACCCATTTTCCAGCAATGGTTTCATAACAACCTGGGATGACAATGGCAAGTCCTTGTATAGCTGGTCTAAAACAGTTCCCTTTCCAGTATAAATAATACTGGACTATACATATACAATCTTTGATCTGCACAGCATGCATGTCTTTGCACCAAACCTAGCATGTTTCAATGGCAAGTATTGTATCTATCTCAATCATTCCTTATACATGATCAAAATTTCGTCTTTTGTAGCATCTCTCTCTAGTGTACACAATTGTCAAAACTTTTGCTCTAAATGCTTTTACCTATTCCAAATTTTATTCAATTTTGGATTAGATGCATTTCAGGGTCATAATCTTCATTGTTGAAGAAGTGCAGATATTTCTTCATGTCAGCAAATCTCTTATAGGACACTGTTGCCAGAAAAAATGGAGTTACAATCATAGAATGTTTTGACCAATACTGCTTCTCTTCTGGTTTCCAGATTATACTCTGCAAAACAGTTATTGCCAGGAAAGTGTGCATTTCATCACTTGTAGTGGGACTCCATCCCCATGTTGTTTGCTTTCCACTATTACACTGATGCTTGAAATGATTTGTCTCTTTTGTTATTATATCGAGTAGCTGATCATAAAAAAAGAGACTGAAAAATTGAGTGATGTCTTTGTTAGGATCCACTGAAAAATTCAGGCTAGAAGTAGACGTAAATGGGTATCTTGGTGGAGCTGGAGTTACATTGTCACCTATTTGCAATGTACCCATTGTCTTGCTGCCTTTAGGTCCACAGAATCACTTTCAAGTAATACTTCTGAAGTACAGCAGCCAGATTCCTCAAGGGAAATACTATCAGAATCACTGTTTCTTGACATTGCAATATGAATACTGTACATAAAGAGCCACTGAGCATCTACAACAAAATGACAGTATAAGTTCTGATTAAGCTTACAAAATGTGGTAAATTATCTCTATTCCATTCTGGCGTAAAGGGAACATACTAATTCTACATGTCACAGAGCACAAAAATAGTCATTCCATCTAGTGGTGTGCATTAAATTAAAATGTTCTGAATGAGAATGGGACTAAACCACAGAGAATTAAGATTGAAATGTACATGAGATAACTTGGGTTAGAAAATTTTTGATAATTTCTTAATTATGAGTAAGGGATGAGTGAAGCAGTTAATCATATTTCTCATCCGCAATGAAGTATTAGGTCAAACATCTTGTTAAAACAGCTGGTTTTCATTAGATTAGATATTTGTTGCCTATTAGCTTGTATTACATAATCATAAAATGCCAAAGGATTAATGGGGAAGAATGAAAATATATGCAATTTGTTGACACTATGAAACACGGAGGTGCAACTGACCTTGTATGTAAAAAAAATTATACTGCATAAAAAGTATATTTTTTAAAGCTAATCTACTTAAAATATTTCAGGGGACATGGATATAAAGCATTTTAAAATAAAAATCTACATGTTACCATAAGCAGCACAGTTAAACTTGGTTAAATGATTGATAATTTCAACCTTGGTTTTGTTTACCATATTGGCTATTCTGGTATTTGTAAAATATGTTTCCAAACTGAACTGTGATTTTTGTATACTGAATAGCTATACAAGAAGTTTTTTTACACCACATAATAATTTAATTAAGGTAATAATATAATATTATTATTCATTATTAATGTTAATAAGCCTTTAGTCACACACATAACATATTTTAATTCAAAATATTTTATATATACTGAAACCACTGTGTTGAAGCTTGCTGGAACCAAGGATAGGTAGGCAGCAACTCACAGGTTGGGAGTTATTGCATTCAGGATAAAAGAATCTGTAGTGTTAACAAGTAGGTTAAGGGTTAGTAGTAGAGCTGACTGAATGTAATTATACTATGTATAGGTATTTTGATAGATATGGTGAAATAAATTATCTTTTATATACTGAAACAGCTGTGACAGGAAGTTGAAAATTCACGGAAAATAATGTAACATAACTTTCAATAAAACATTTTTCAAATTAAATGATTATGTACTTCAGAAAATAGTGTTATGGATGTGACATTACAATTTTATTAGCTTAACAGTGATTTAGATTTTCAAACAAGTAGCCTAATGAATATTTAGCTTAGTGCAGTTCTATTTTTTCAAGGAACATTATGTCTTCTGCTGAAAGAGTAAGGAACTATCATGAAAAATTATAAAATAACCAGGAAGAATGAGAGAAATACCTGCTGAAATAGCATGAAAGAGATAGGAGGCAAACCTGGAAGAAGAGTTAAACAAGCTAGCTTTAAAACTTAAAAGATTAAGGGAAAGAGAAAGACAAAGAAAACAGAGAAAAATTGAAACATAAGCCTACAACACCTAGAAAAACTGGTCTTAAACCTGAAAACGGCTTTTACAGTTCTAATTGTTCTCTAGGGAAAGCAGTGAGTAAGGCCAGAAAAATCTTCCTTCAAGTCCAAAGAAAAAGGCTGCAGGCTGCAGTTGTTCCTTGGGCTAGGTGATGGAACTTTTTTTTTTATGGATGACGTAAGTTGGTTGGAGCCTGAGCGGAAGGATGTAGTTAAAGTTAAAAATCCCTCAACTAACAAAGAATATCTTCAAAGAGGGTTATGATCACATCAGTAGCAGAGGCCTATGAGCAGTTTATTTGAAAAACCAGATGTCAAAATTAAAATCAAATGTTATGCATTACGTCCACAACATGTTCAACCAGTGTCAGAAACATTTCATAATGCAAACATCTCAATCATAATTCTTAATTGAAAGTTTAAGTCATATTACTTAGTTCCCTAGACAAACTGAAGATCTGCTTGACATAACAATCTGTAATCAAGAAAACTATCCATGTATGGCTAGTATTTGTGAAGAATGTAAACACTTTGCAATTCAAGGGGCTTATGGATGATAAGAGCATAAATATTGATATTGTATAGAAGGTTCAATGTAAGCAAGCAATGAGAAACAGTAAATGCTTGTTTACAAGAAATTGAAAAACAGTTTCACAGCTTCAAACGGCATTGTTATGTCAAAAAAATGCAGTCTAGACATTTTGAAGAGCTTAGGAAATACACTACCAATGAAAGAGCTGTTCTCGAAGTTGCTTTTGCAGAGAATTACACAGCTGTTATACAAGATGAAATTCAAAGTGCACCAAAAAGTCGCTCTTTACAGCTGTTGCTAGAGTTTGTGATAATAGTGCAAAACCTATACAAAGTTTTGTAAATATTAATGAAGATTTGACTCATAACAAGCACAGCATCTGGGTCTTTATGAAAAACATACTGAAAGTCTTCAAGCAGAGTTTCCTAAATTTAAACATGTCCATGTCTTTTCTGATGGCTGTGAGGGGCAATTTAAGAACCACTACACTCTTCTTAATTTGACCTAGTTTTTGCAGGATTTTGGAGTTGATGGAACGTGGAACTTTTTTGTCATGTCACATGGCATGGGAACTGTAGACAGCATTGGAGGAACTATTATATGAACTGTATGGCGATTAGTAAAATCACTTCATTAAATTGTGCCTTGTGCCCAACAGTTTTTTGAATGTGTCAGAAATGCCATAAAGGGTGTAACAGTTCTTTTCACTTCAGCTGAAGATGATGTTGCAGCATGTAGTTGACTGGACACAAGATGGGACAGTGCGAAACCAATACTGCAACTCCACAAATTTCACTCAGTTGAGCAGGGTGTTATAAGGGCAGCGTTAACATACCGAGGAGAAATGTCGACTACAGTTTCCTTGGAAGATGTTGAACCTCAGTGTATTGATGAAACCTCTATATCACGTTCAACCCAAGGCAAGAAAATAAATGTTGGAGATTTTCAACCCAAGGCAAGAAAATAAATGTTGGAGATTTTGTGTTGGTAAATCTGGATGTTAGTGAGAATCTGAACACCAAGAGTATTATGCAAAGTTCTTGACTTAGACGGAGAAAATGATTCTCTTGTACTGAAATATATGCATCCTAGTAGGAGTTCATGGATCTGGCCTAAGAAGAAACATGTATCTATGGAAAAAACCTCCATCATTGTCAAAAAAGTGAAACATTCAAAAGCTATCAATAATCGTGGACAGCTTGTTTCTGATTTGAAGTGATTAATTTTTGCAGGAAAATCAAAAGTAAAACCTTATCATTTTACCTATTTTCTTTTACATCTTTACTTAGTTGTATTTTTGGTTGTTTGGAGAAAGTAATAATAAAATCATTAAAATATATATTTGAACTATTTTGTCACACCCGTAACATGTAATTATTATTAATTCTGTATGCCCTTGGACAAAAACAAATCTAAATTTAAGAAAGGTAGCCTTGTCCTAAAAGCATATAGATGTAGAAAAAAATTGCCCTATTATTGTAGAACATAGTAATTAACAGAGTAGCTAAATTAACTATATGAATGTGCAATACCAGTACAAAATTTTGTCACACCTGTAGCACTTAATCTTCCCTGCCACCTTTTCTTGGACAAAAGATATGGATTTTATAATTTTGGGTCAACAACTATGTATGTAGAATTATTAACATAGCTTTTTGAACTGCCTATGAGATTGAATTTGATATAATATTAAGTGTTACAGTCAATATAACTAGATATTTATCACGTCCGTAACAATGGAATGATCCAAAGATGTAAATGCTTAAAAAGCTCCAAAGGCACCTCTAATTATGGTGTATGGATAACAAGAAGAAAAGAGCAAATAAATCTATAAGCTTTTATTTTGTTACATGAAGATTGTGACTATAATGATAGTGGTGATAATAAAGGTGAAGTGAAAGAACTGCACTGTTACATTAGCAGATGAGGAACATTCCTGCATACATAGTGTGCAATGCCACGATTATACTGCATCTTATGGTTAGAATCTATTTGAATTTAATAAACAAATTTTCCAAATCTGCTTATATAAATTTGACTCGTAGTAGTCTAAAATATTTAAAGGCAATTTTCATTTAAAATCAATATTTACAATATTTTAAGCAGGCAACGAAAAAAAATAAAAGCAATACTTACTACAAATGAGCTAAACTATTGGCTTTACAACAATTATAACCATCTTCTGTCATTTTCATTTAGAAAGCTAGCTACACCTTAGTAGAAAATTAAATACAATTTCAGAGTTAACAATGGGACAATCCATCAATGTTTTATTTACTTTCATTGTGAAAAAGTCATGCTTTTCTTGCAAGCTTGCAATTTGTAAAAAATAATCAACTCATTTAACAGAATCAATAATTTACAGTAGTAACATTGAAATTAAAATAATGTTATAGGTGAGGAAACATCCGACATGGTAGAAAACATTTTGTATTTCAAAACAAGATTTCTGCTCTTTTGGTATACACATGCAACAAATGAGGTTTCTTTGTTAAAATAAATTCATCACAATCACAAAGAAAAGTATTATCTGACCTCTTCACTTCAAAAGTTATCTCTGATTTATTTTAACAGATGGCTGCAAACATGATACAGCATTTCTGATGTGGGAGCATCACAGAAGTGAAGAGAAAGCCATTACATCAATTAAATGTTATTTGAAAAGAATAAGAGCTATCTGCTGTTGGGACAGCAAACGTTTATCAGAGCAAAAGGTTTGGGCTCAAAGAGACAAAAAATTGAGGCTGAGACTACCAGCATGCATCCCAGTAGCTGGCATTAGGCTGACAGCAGAAGATTGAGAACCAGATATGTAGATATTTTACTGAAAAAGACTGTGTTAGCAAACTACTGTTGCAACATCTTGTAATTAAATTTGCAGAAACAGGTGTGGATGACTGTGAAGCATTTCTTAGGTTTGCTCAACACAACATACATAAAGTTGGCAGAAAGGCAAATTTCCCAACATTTGTAGAGCAAGTGATTGGTGTAGTCAAAACAAAGCAGACTAAGGCAATGAAAAACGGAAGCACACTAGAAAAAAGGTCATTGCAGCTCTAAAAAATAAACTTGGATTAAAGATACAGAAATGTGGTCTTCTGCTTCCTGTCTATCAAAAAATGGCAGCTTCACCAGATGGCATAGCAAAAGACTTTGTTGTTGAGTTAAGTGTCCCATCAATGAATCTACATAACAAAATTATGTGAAGTGCACCAAAATAAATGATAAACTTCTTCTGCAGATTCAGATGCACATGCACTTTACAAATACTTTAAAGGGTGTATTTTTTGTGTAGTAGATCCAAAGTTTGAAATAGCTAACAGAATTTTGTTTTATGAATAGACTATGACAAGGCACTGGCCTTAAACTCTATTAAGGAAGGTGTGAGGTTCTGTAAAGATTGTGTATTTCCTTTGCTAATGAAGTCAAAATAAATCAAACCTAGTGAACATAGCTGTTTGTACAGTTATTCTGTATTTCACTCTAAGTTTCTGCTCTAAATTGATACGGTAATTTGTATCACAAATTACTCAAATGTAAATAATTATTTTAATATGAATATGTATTTTTATGTAACATTGATTTCAGAGGTTTAATAATTGTAATTATTATTGGTAAATAATAATATACGGCTTTACTGAAACTGTCAACAATAACGCAATAATGCAACGAAGGGGTGAGTTGTTTATCGTTACCGGGAACCAGGAAGTTACGTAATGTTTCGCGCCTTTTCAGTAAAAAAAGCTTCCAGAATGTTCTCTAAAAGTAATATGTATTAGTGGTTTTCATTGGATAGTAAAATAGACGCTAATGTTGGCGCGTTTTATTAGCCAATAGCATTTCATTTATAATCTTTAGGTGTATCTTGAGGCAAGCCTATAAATAAGCCAGGGCGAGGTAGCGGGTCCCCCAGTGTTCAACAAGATTCTCAACACATAACACGTCAGCCCGCAGTTCAACAAGATTCTTAGTACACTACACGTCGACCCCCAGTTCAACGGAATTCTCAGTACACTATACATCGCCAGTCAGTCCTTCATTTCGTCAAGTTACGCGCAGCAGAAGTACGAGAAATCTTATAAAGTATTATACAGTTAAATACACAAAGTTGAAGTACGTGAGTTAAAAGTGATAAGAAGTTATTACAAACAGTTTCAGTATGGCGAGTATCAAGATAAATATGTGAAAGTGTTCGTGAACGTGTTCTGCAATAAAAATTATAAAACCAATTTCTTCGTCAATATCATTTATAGACAAAAGATTCCTTTCCGCTTCACACCCTGCAAGAGATACAAGTTCTACCAAGAAAAGATGATAGCTAGCCGGTGGACATTTAAAACTGATACAAATTGCTACGCCAGAGGGAACTACAAACAGAACAAATGAACCAACCAACGTATGACGTCACAAGAATGGCTTCCACCAACACTGAGGTAAACAAACAAGGTAACTAATACCGTCGCAAAATAGATGAAGTAAGCAAAAATGGGGGAGTAATAATTTTTTAAATTAAAGTGACTCTCTCTTTCTCTCTCTCTTGGTGAGAGAGAAATAAGAAAAGGGAGAGAATGATATAGGATGAAGGTCCCCCCCCAAAAAAACTTTCTTTTCACCTAAAACAACTCACCCACTTTCACTCTTTTCCTTTCTCTCCCACTCTCTTTGTCCAACATAAATAAATATAAATATATATAGCTTAATAAGACATAAAACATTTCTATGTTTGATGATAAAAAAAAAAAAAGAAAGAAAGACAAAAACAAAGATTGCTTAAAACCTTAGAGGGATAAATGAATAAAGACACTTATATACTTAAAGCACATGTATGTAACACATTGTAATGAAAATGCACTTGCATCTCTGGACAGCCTAAGAAAAAAATTTAACCCTTGAACCTAAGGAGAAAAATCTTATGTGATACATTCATATGACTTTCTCTACCCTCTATCTTTATTAGTAGCCATGAAAGGAGTACAGAAGAAAATAGGGAGGAAGAAGCAGCAGCTAGGGTGGGGGAGGAGCTAACATTGGTTGCAGAGGCGGGGCAAGAAGAGATGCAAAGAAGGAGAAGTGGGGAGAAGCCGAGAGAACAGATGATTAACAGTGCAGCAAGAAATGCATATGTGGAGGAGGGAGTGATACGAGTGAGAAGTGGGAAAGTAATAAGAGTGAGAACAGTTACGGAAGCGGAAGAAATTGCAAGAAGGGGAGGAGGGTATAAAATAATAGATTTGAGAGAAGGGAGGGTAATGCTACAAGGGGAGGAAAGTGTCGACCCGGTATCCAGACATACTAGACTTAGAAAAGCAATGGAGAAATTTACGTATCAGAATAAAACAAAGAACAAATAGGGAAAGGGAGTAAATTGGCACGCAATAAAAAAAATAGGATTAAGACAGGGATGTATACCGAGTTCAATATTATTAACCTATTCATAGATGATATATTAGAAGGAGTAAACATAAGAAATTAGCACTGTCCAGTAATAAGAGATAAGGAGATTCCAGGTTCAGGTTCATTATACACAGACGGTTTTATGGTAGGCACCATATCGATAATAGGGTTACAAAAAGCAATAAATGAAATTCAAGAATGTGTGAAAAATGAAGAATTAAGATAAATATAAATAAGTACTAAGCGATAAATGGAAGAAAGAAGAAAAATGGTATTTAGGTGGTCAAGAACTGGAGGTAGTCCAAGAATATGACTATTTAGGAGTAAGGTTGAGTAGTAGCGGGGAAATTAGAGTTGAAGTAGGAAAATTGACCAAAAGTATAGAATGGTTTATAAAGAATTAATTGGACTACTAAGAGCAGCACCAGGAGAGGTTGCATTACTAGAACTAGGAAGAACGAGGAGAAAAAGGCAATAGTAGAAAGTAGTTTAAAAATTTTGGTTAGATGTATGAAACTGAAGGAAGGTGAAATCTTAAAGATATGACTGACTCAATAAAAGGTTCTAAGAAACAAAATCAAGGACATGGGAGAATATTAAGGAAGGTAAAGGAAAAAACGGTATAGAAAAGTAAGAGAAGCTAGGGCCGCTCAGTGAGTGAAAAGGCCAAGGAGCCAAGCAATCTGAGTGGCCCAATAAGAAAACAAGCACCAGACAAATTGTACAATAGATGTAGGGGTATAATGATATACAAATATACATTGTATGTATTGTAAACCAAACTGCAGAACAAATTGTACAATAAATCCATTCATTCATCTTTATTAGTGGGTATACAAACTATTCTTACTAAAGCTTATTTTTCTATATACATTTTAATCCAAATAAACCTTTGTAGGATATTTGAATATTTATTTAACAAAATTACATACATTTCTTACATTTATAAACATTTCTTGCAATTCAGACTGACACATTTTCTTATGGACCCAGCATGCTATGACTCCCAGGTTATCTGTGTGTATTCAGGCCCTAATTTGATTCCGTCCCATCTTCTTCTCTTTTTGCTTTTCTAATTCATTTACTCCTTATTCTTCCTAAATATTCACCCATGTTATTTTTGCTCATTCTCTGTCAACATTTTTATTGCCAATTGCCGTCTCGGTGACATCATGCGATTACCTGCTTCCCCTTTCCTGCTTCACATGCCGGTAGTCATCTTCCAACCTGCCTAGGGATTATTTTACTTCATCAGCTGCCTCCCCCCTCTATCCCCTTGCTGCATGCTGTTGACCGTCCACTGCTCCACGTTGGCCCTGTTATTCTACATCATCTTCCACCATTTCTTGCCTATCTACTGCTTCATTTCTTGTAGGCTGACAACTTGCCTCTTCCACTACATATGTGTGCTTTTGTTGACGTTCCCACATTTTTTTCCCGTTCATTACTCTCATAATTCTCATTTGTTTCCATGTGTTGGAACATTGCCTGTTTTTTTCCATCTATCAATAGCTCAGTTCCTCAAACAAGTGCTCTTTTTCCTTCTGCTCTTGCTTTTCTCATTTCCACAAATAAAATTGTTCAGTGATCTCTTTCTTCCTTGCCAAAGTCTTGATTAATAAAAATGTTGTTTCTTTGGTAATGTTGCTCCAGAGGTCAACGTGTCATGGCGGACGATGTAAATGCGCAATGTCAGGTACCAACTGTTAAACAGAAAAAATACTGCCACGTTAGTAAAAGTAGTTTGGTATTGTGGTGAACTGTTATATGCTGTCGTAATAGAAAAGCGCGAAATAGTGAATAAATGCAATAAAACTGAATATTAACTGTGAAACAGAAATTAAATCCAATGAAATTGAATAATAACTGTGAAGCAGTAAAAAATGTTATTGTCTAATGCTTGGCATTTAGTAATGACCATTAGTGCTCGGCACTACTAAATAAATGTAATAAACGTAATGCAACTGAATAGTTACCATGCAACAGTAAGCAAGTGTAATACAACTAAATAATTACCGCATAGCAATAAACAAATGTACAATTTGTGTAAATTGTCGTAACAGTCGCCCACTCCTGAAGCATATATGCGCAATAGCACTGACCAGTCCACTTGCATAATAAGAGAGGTGGGGGGTCAGTGTTCCACCTGCTGCGTGCTCAAATGCAAGGTAACTTTACACATTTGTTTACAATGCATTGTGTATGTGGCTGCCTCCAAGTTCTGATATCACTTGCTTCCCACCACTCTCATCACTACTCCTCATTTCTCCTCTCTTGCACATATGAACTGTCACAACATTTTACACAAGCTGTAACAGAACTAAATAATTACCGCAATGCAGTAAACAAATGTAATAGAACTAAATAATTATCGCGTAGCAGTAAAAAAGCTTAACAGAACTAAATAATTACCACATAGCAGTAGTTCTGGAGGATAGACAATGAAGAAATATGAAATTTTGGAAGAGAAGAAAGATGAAAAGGAGGTTCTGAGGGACAAGACGAACCAAAAGAGAGCTGTGAAGATGGTATGCCGCAGGATAATTCTCAGGGAGTGTCACAAGAAAATTCTGAAACACTCTCTGATTGGGACAGCTGTTCCTGTACATGAACTCATGCAAGTATGAGTTGAAAAGCTCCTGAGAAGTGCCAAACTGTCCCCTAAGCTTGCTAGCTCTGGAGTAGCTCTTTGCAAGTTATGTGTCCCAATTTTCCATTAGGACAGCATCATTATTTAAGATCTTATTCTCCGCAATGATGCGTAAGTTGTCCATGTTGTTGACTGCTGACAAAATCATGCCAGAGTGTATAACCAATTCAATAAATTGCACCAGAATAATCAGAAGTGCTTAAACAACTTTACAGCATTTAAAAGGCCAAATGCCATACATTCGCAGAATTTTAGTGGTTTTTTTCTACACGGTAGCCTACCTGACGTTGCGCAGCACCCGCCATGACACGTCGATCTCTGGAGCAGCATTATCGTTTCTTTTAATTTCCTCGCATTCCTCAAAACTTGCCATTTAAACTCCACTGTTGACACTTTTACAATTATCAGCCGGCATTTGCTACCCCTTCTCCCTATCCTAAAGCAGTAAACTATCTCCTATCTGTCTAATTTCAGTTCCAACTTTTCCAGAAATATTTCCTCTGTGAACCATATTAAACATTTTCCTTTGTCTTCTCTTATTCCAAATATCACTAAATTCATTTTCCTTTGTTCCGCTGCAAACTGTCCTTCCATTTTTTTCTATTCTGTTCTACATTTCCTCAATTCATTATTCACTTCTTCTCTGTTCCTTTAACCTCCTCCTCCATCTCTTTCAATCTTCTTTTTCATCTCAATGACATCTTCTATTTCTGAAATTGTCTTTAACAATGCCATCACTTGCTTCAAATCTTCGGGTCAGAATTCATCTCTGCTTCCCCAGTTATCAATAATATAACAGTAACGATGCTAACCATGGCTGTTCTTTTGTCATCATTGTGGGCTGTCCTTTAACAAATTTTCTTATTTTGAATCTTCTGATTCTCGCCCAATATACTTAAAACTGAACACCCATTCTCGTAGCGTATAGTACAGAGCGCCACGCTGACACTTTACTCTCCACCGCTGCTTGTGCCAAACTCACCTTTGCAGAAATAGCTGTATTACACATTTCATTATAGATACAAAGAGAACAGCGATATCCAAATGTTTAAGAACTGGTGATGCGGTAACATTCTTGGTGCTTACGTAATATGTATTTACGTAAATTATTAGAACTTGAAGATCTTATATTGTGGTGCTTTTGTTTTGTTTGGTTTCATAACTTTAACTGCCCCACGTATAGGAGCCAATTTATAATAACATTATTGTAGCCCCACGTTATGGTAGCCAATTTGCGACGGTATTACTTATGTTTGTTTACATCACGTGTGTTGAAGCCATCTTGCGACGTCATTCATTTGTTCGGTTTGTAGCTCCATCTTGTGTTAGCAATTTGCGGCAGTATTAGCTTTTGTTTGATTTCATTACAAATGTCCTCCGGCTAGCTATTATCCTGTTGGCTTGGGCACGTATCTCTATACAGGTTGTGTAAACGGAAAGGAATCTTTTATCCAAAAATTACACTGATGAAGAAATTTGTTTTACACATTTATTGTCGAACACGTTAACTATCACATTTATACACTGATCTTAACACTCGCCAAACTGAAACTGTTATAATAACTTCTTACTGATCACTTTTAATCAACGTACTTCAACCTTTTGTATAATTAACTTTACCATATTTTAGATCTTTCATAATTCTGCTGCGCGTAACTTGTGAATCTATATCCGATGTATGACGAACTGACTGACTGAAGACGACGTGTAGTGTACGACGACGTGTAATGTATGAATGCTTTCGGCGAACTGAAGGACTGACTGACTGAAGACGACGTGTAGTGTACGACGACGTGTAATGTATGAATGCTTTCGGCGAACTGAAGGACTGACTGACTGAAGACGACGTGTAGTGTACGACGACGTGTAATGTATGAATGCTTTCGGCGAACTGAAGGACTGACTGACTTTACCTCCAACCTACCTTATTTATACGCCTTCATCCAGATACGCCTAAAGATTATAAATGAACTGCAATTGGCTAATAAAACGCGCCAACATTAGCGTCTATTTAAATATCCAATGAAAATTATGAATACATATGCTTTAGGGAGAACACATTCCAGAAGTTTCTACCGAAAATGCGCCAACATTACGTAACTTCCTCGTTTCCAATAATGATAAACAGCTCACCCCCTCGCTGCATTATTGCGCTATTATTGACAGTTTCAGTAAGGTCGTATAAACTTACTTATCAACAATAATTACAATCAATAAACATCTTAAATCAATGTTACATAAAAATGCATATTCATATTACAATCATTATTTACATTTAAGTAATTTGTGATACAAATTACTGCATCATATGCCCCACTAGAAACATAATTATAAATATTTACAACTTGTTTGGAAATTTTATAATTGGGATTTTAGTCTCCTAAATCTTGGAATACACGCTATCACTTTCACTTAACACTTAACACTTCACACGTATTTAACACACGACATATTTTTTTTTTTTTTTTATTTCGCCACTACTTACTGGCTCTGGTTTAATTAATTTAGATATTAATCTGACATCACAAAATTTTTTTATAGCAAATACTGTACCCTAAATTATTTAATTACTGTTACCAAATTGTTTACTTTCTTAAGTTGTTGACAAAAATTTATACATTTAAGATTTTTGTAATTGTTTAACATTTTTACCAAAATATTCACCCTCTACACAAATATATTGATATCTCTTAAATCTAGACAATGTTTCACCTTTTCTGTTTGCTACATAAGTATTTGTTTTTTGTTTTTTTATTATTATTTTTACCCATTTTTGTTATTTTGTACTTTATTTTAACAATACTCTTGGAATTGTATTTACGTACTTTTAATTTAATATCATATTAAGTTTCAATCTTTACATTCTTAATTTTCAAATACTGTTATAGTTAAAAAAAATGTTTTTTTTTAAAATATTTATTTCTTTTTTTTTTTTTTTTTGTTTCTCTTTTCAAATGACATATAAATAATTAACCCTCTTACGTTCCAATACATTTCTCTGCAAGTCATCTTTTACTATCCAGCATTTACTTTACATCTCATTACTATTTACCCTCCTGGATCAAATTGTGTGTGGCTAAACATTACTCGTAGCCGTATCCTAACCTTCAAATTTTTGTTCATGAATAACCTCTTGTATTCATAAGAAATTTCATCACATGATAACATTTGAAAACAATCTAAAGTTTCCTGAACAACACATCTTTTAACAACTGTCATTTTCAATTCTTCTACTATCTCTTTAATTTGAGAATACTCTGACAAATCTGTCATAAGCTGTACTGGACTGGAGTTTTCATTTTGAACATCTTGGTACAATTTATTTCTTTGCATTACTGACTCCTTCTGTATTTCTGATATCTCCCCTCTGAAATTAACTTGCGCCTGATTCACAACTACATTCATAACCTCTTTTATCTCTCTTAGCTCACTTGAAATGTTACTCAATCTACTACCTGACTCGGTACATTCTACATCAACATGTTCATTTTTAGTATTAACCTCACTTTCTTTGTTATCTCTTTCCCTGCTCATGTCTAGCATTTTCTTTGAAACTTCACCTATTTCATTTGCTATCATTTCTTGATTTTCATTTTTCATTCTAATCGTACTACTATCTAGCTCCATGAATTTCTTTTCAATTTCTTCACTGCTTTGATCTACTTTTTGCTCTAATATCTCATTACTCCTACCAATATTTTCAATTGATTTCCTGTTTTGTTCTAAGCTCTTACCAATATCTTCCCTCAATTTCCTATGACTCCTTTGCATATCTTCCCTGTTTTGATCTATTTTCTTACTAAGATCTTCCCTTAATTCCCTATGACTCTTTTGCATATCTTCCCTGTTTTGATCTATTTTCTTACTAAGATTCTTTTGTATATCTTCCCTGTTTTGATCTATTTTCTTACTAAGATTCTTTTGCATATCTTCCCTGTTTTGATCTATTTTCTTTTCTATATTCTCATTCAAATTTTTCAGCATTTCCATAATCATACTAGTATCAGGATTAACATTTCCTGCTATTCTATTCTGACTTTCTGAACTAACATTTCCACCCTCAAATCCTAAAAAGTTTGAGCTATTTTCTGTAACCTGTATTGAATTACAGCTAACTGTTACATTATCTCCCTCCATAATTATTTCTTCTGTATTACTAGTAGCCATTGTTTTCTTTATCCTACCACTCCTTAAGTACATTTGAAGGTTACAATTTTGTTTTCTAAAAAAAAAATTACGATACTCTGACCTTTGTGATGCTGTCTGTTGCTGTTACTTTGATGTCCAGCTTCCTGCCCCTCTCTCCTAGGTTATATGTCGCTTCTGCGTTGTGTTATGATGAATCTACGTTGCCTCAATGTTTTTGTAGTTGAATTACCCTGTTGCCTTGTAATCTCGGAATTACGATGTCCAATCATCCGTGTAGTCTGTCGTTCCTTTTGTTGTTTCTGGAATCTGCGTCTTGTAGTTCAGTTCACTTCTCCATTTGCCCCTTTGGTCATCTCACTTCTTCCTGGTTAATTCTGATCCTTTCCTGGTCATCGTGTTCCTTTCCTGGTTACTCTGCCCCTTCCTGGTTATTCTGATCCTTTCCTGGTCATCGTGCCCCACATTCTGGGTTCCAATTTGTAGTAGTAACTTTCTTGCTTTTTACGTAATGTTTGTATTTATTAGCCCCACGTTTGGGAGCCAATTTGTAGCGAATTTATTGTTTACGTAATATGTTTTTATTTGTTAGCCTCACGTTTGGGCGCTAATTTGCGATAGATTATTATTGTATTTATTTTGAGCCCCACGTTTGGGAGCTAATTTGTAGTAGAATTATTGTTTACGTATTGTTTTTACGTAAATCATTAGAACTTGAAGATCTTATATTGTGCTGCTTTTGTTTTGTTTGGTTTCATAACTTTAACTGCCCCACGTATAGGAGCCAATTTATAATAACATTATTGTAGCCCCACGTTATGGTAGCCAATTTGCGACGGTATTACTTATAATGTTTGTTTACATCACGTGTGTTGAAGCCATCTTGCGACGTCATTCATTTGTTCGGTTTGTAGCTCCATCTTGTGTTAGCAATTTGCAGCAGTATTAGCTTTTGTTTGATTTCATTACAAATGTCCTCCGGCTAGCTATTATCCTGTTGGCTTGGGCACGTATCTCTATACAGGTTGTGTAAACGGAAAGGAATCTTTTATCCAAAAATTACACTGATGAAGAAATTTGTTTTACACATTTATTGTCGAACACGTTAACTATCACATTTATACATTGATCTTAACACTCGCCAAACTGAAACTGTTATAATAACTTCTTACTGATCACTTTTAATCAACGTACTTCAACCTTTTGTATAATTAACTTTACCATATTTTAGATCTTTCATAATTCTGCTGCGCGTAACTTTTGAATCTATATCCGATGTATGACGAACTGACTGACTGAAGACGACGTGTAGTGTACGACGACGTGTAATGTATGAATGCTTTCGGCGAACTGAAGGACTGACTGACTGAAGACGACGTGTAGTGTACGACGACGTGTAATGTATGAATGCTTTCGGCGAACTGAAGGACTGACTGACTGACTGAAGACGACGTGTAGTGTACGACGACGTGTAATGTATGAATGCTTTCGGCGAACTGAAGGACTGACTGACTTTACCTCCAACCTACCTTATTTATACGCCTTCATCCAGATACGCCTAAAGATTATAAATGAACTGCAATTGGCTAATAAAACGCGCCAACATTAGCGTCTATTTAAATATCCAATGAAAATTATGAATACATATGCTTTAGGGAGAACACATTCCAGAAGTTTCTACCGAAAACGCGCCAACATTACGTAACTTCCTCGTTTCCAATAATGATAAACAGCTCACCCCCTCGCTGCATTATTGCGCTATTATTGACAGTTTCAGTAAGGTCGTATAAACTTACTTATCAACAATAATTACAATCAATAAACATCTTAAATCAATGTTACATAAAAATGCATATTCATATTACAATCATTATTTACATTTAAGTAATTTGTGATACAAATTACTGCATCACTGGACACTATACACTGGCCTTAAAATTCCATACTGTTTCCATGCAGTCATAAGAAATAGCTTAATATTGATCGGACTTCAAGAGAATGACCAAAGCAATTGAACCATTCAAAATATACAATTTGTCATATAAATACCTTTAATATATGTTGTTTTAATCAAAATTGTTAAGAGCTTTTTTTTTTGAAAATCAACATTTTCAAAAAATGTTCCATGTAATGGCTATTTGGGGTGGGGAGATTTTCTTGAAAATCTTTGTGTTGCACCCTTAGAAGATACTGAACTTAAATACCAAGTTTGGTACTTATCCAACATTTTATTTTTGAATTATGCTATTTACAGACACACACAGATCTTTTTTCTAAAAATACTAATTTTTATTCAGGGGGCCTTAAAACAAGTATTCCTGATGAAATCTCAAAATTGAATTTTTGGGTGAAATACTGCTATGGATCTATGGATGTGGTAGAGAAAGTAAAAATAGCTTCAGACCCTAATAATCTTTTTGTTACAGATAAATTGCATACTCACATAGTATAAAAAAATCCTATGGACTTATGTGACAGAATTTTAAATTTAAAACATTTACATTCATTTCTTTGCACTGTGTATAATAATTTATTTTCCTGTAAAATGGATAGCTCAGACTTGTTCCCTTCTACCTTGACAAAGAAAGATTTCCATAAATCTTAATTATATCTTAATCATAAATTTCCACAAATATAGATTTATCTGAGTTATAGTTTTTTTACATTTATAGTTGAACTGTTTAAGGTTACAGAAAATCTCTTGTACAGTTGTTTGTAGCAACAGTATACAACTATATTAACATAGCAATGCATTGGAGTCATGCATATGACTAAGGCAAGGGATTTTATGAATTTGCTTCCCTCTGCCCTTCATTGAAGGTGGAAATTTTGTTTACTTACATGAAAAGCAGGTATAAATTAAAACAATAATACATTAAATAAAGATAAATTGTTGGTTCTTTTTCCTTCATTTGTAGGATAATGATTTATGGCATCTGTTTTAGATTTGTGAAAATTTATGGCATTTTTGTAATTTAGTCCAATTTATGTGTGTGCGTATTAAATCTTAAGAAGTAGGGGGGAGCCAGTATTTTATTTGTAAATTTCTGCAAATTGCTTATTACTCGCAGCAGATTAAATCTGTTGTGAGAATGCTTTGTCTTCAATAAAAGTAGAGATTTTATGTTTTCTTAATTCTTATTATACTTATAAGCTGGATGCATTTAAAATGACAATTTAAGTCCAATATTAAAAATATGAGATAATCATAAAAAATGTTTACTATTCATTTATTTTACTGGCCATTGTAATTACTTTTATGTGATTTGTTGTCTTTTAAATAAATGCAGTTTTATTTTGGCAGTCATTAGCACAGGGCATTACTTGCCTTGCTCTACGAGGGTCATGCCGAAAGTTTTTAGCTGTTTAGATGTCATCAAAAAACACAACTAAATTCCAAAACTCTTTCACAGTTTCTCAATGGACACTTACACTTATTCATTTGCACAAACCACTTTGAAAACATTTCTTGCCACACTTTTTCTTCCACACTGTTCACAGCCTCCAAATATGCACTAATGGCTTCACCATCTGACGTAAATCGGCACCTCCGCAGCCGTTCCTTCATTTTGGAGAACACAAAAAAGTCACAGGGGGCCAAGTTTGGTGAGTAAGGTGGATGGGGTAGCACCCTGATGCTCTCTTCACTCAGGAAATCCATTGTTCTGACAACAGTGTGAGAGGAGGCATTGTCATGGTGCAGCAATGTCCCTTCCGTGACCTTGGGTGCTGTTTTTTCCACCGCTTGATGACCTCTGGAAGGCAGGACTCGGTGTACCATAGCACAGTGACTGTGTGTTGGTTCTCAAGTGGAATGGTTGCAATGGGACCTTTTCTTGACAAAAAAGAGGCGACCATTTTTTTCCCAACACTTTGGCCCCTCTTGACTTTTGTTGGAGGTGGTTCATCTTCAAAGCACCAGACACGTGACTACTGTTTAGTTTCTGGATCATAAAGGTATATCCACATTTCATCGCCCGTAACAATGTTACATACATCCCGACTTTCACCAGAATTAAATTTTTTTTAGCATAAATTCGCACCAATCCACCCAGACTGCTTTTTGATGCTACGTGGGACCCAACGTGCACATTTGGTGAGACCAAGATGTTGATGCACAATTGTTTATGCTGCTGTTGATGCAATGTTTAATGTCTTCTCTATCTCAAGGAATGAGATATGCAGATCTTCTCTCACCATTTCCTCACAGCTTCGATGTTTTCGAGCGTAACTGCAGTTTGTGGCTAATCTGCATGAGGCTCATCTTCTAAGGATTCTCTCCCCCTTTGAAATTTACGAAACTAGTTTCTAACTGTGGCCAGTGAAGGAGCAGAGTCCCCAAATGTTTCTGACAAAATTTGGTAGGTCTGCTGGGGGTCTAACCCATTTTTGAAATCATAATAGATCATTGCTCGAAAGTCACATCTGGACGGCTACATCTTTCATAATGCACTGGTCAATAGATGACGTAGTACTCTCCCCCCTCATGACTCAACGCTTACAGATATCGCAATTGTTTTTTCCGGGCCATCCTAAATGAACATCAGGCTATCAGATGCACATAGTGGCAACTTCCTCCCATTGCGTATTGCGACAGAGTTAAAAACTTTTGGCATGCCCCTCGTATCTACAACCCACTAGGTAACCTAATATTTAACTAGCAGTGCCTGCACATTTATGAGAGCTGAAACTATTATAATGATGTCATCAATCAAAGGTATCAAATAGTGTTGGCAATCTGAATGAAAACTATTGAATTATTCCATAGCCGCAAATAACCAATATTCAGTCATTTCCATGAGCATTCAATGTTTCATTCAGTTTACCAATTATACCTGCCATGCTTCAAAACCATAGTAGTTTTCATTCTGTTTAACCAACCAATAAAAATTGGAGGAATATAAAGCCCTCCATCTATATTACATCTAAAACAATGAATGACACACTTTCCCATGTGAGTAATTTTAATAACATTTACATAGATAATGCTGCCATTTGCCAAGAGATTTTCAAGCCATAACCCCTCCCCTCTAAATCTCACAATCACAACCTGTTGTGCGTATGGTGGAATATATTCACAGATAACCATCATAGCTATGAAGGAATTAATGATTTATGTTGCATAAGATTTATATTAACTTAAAGTGTAGAGGAGGGAGGAAAATTAAGAGTAGGAAATTGCTTAACTCATCTTAAGGCTACGTAATGTTGTCGGCTTTGGTGCAAATTACAATAAAACAAATTTGTTCTAAAATTTTGCTATTTTCCCCCTGATAATTACATTTCAAAATAAATGTCAATAAAATTAATATCACTGCATAAGTTAGGTAACAAAAGGAAAATAAATAAATGCAACATAAAAATGGTTAATTAGTTCATTCACATGGTGAATTTTGAAGGTAAAATTGCACAGAGTTGGATTTATGGCCGCAACAATATATTCAATTACTTAATTTTAACTCAAAGTAAAGTTATATAAGTGTTTAGAATAAATACCACAAATAATGTGGTATGTAGTGCAATACTGAGTATAAATACAGAAATGCTGTTTTGATAATTTTGTGTGTATTGGCGCTGATGCTATTGTTTAAGTTGTAATACTCTACAAAATGCATGAATGATACCTGAGCTTTATTTCAAATGTTATTCACTTGACAACTCTAGGGATCCATTAAAAAAATTTAAATAAAAACATTCTTCTAGATTGCACATTTAGTAACGAATTTTTCTTATTGGAACAACTGTGAATTTTGCAAATAATTGGTATTAAATCATTTATTATAATTTTTACCTAAAGAGCAACAAGAGAAAACTTCTGTGGCAAATCAGAGTAAAAAAGGGTTACAAAAACTGAATAGCATGTTTGGATTTTATACACATTTTGATGCGGTATTAATGTTGTAGATCATTAATTGTAGCTCCGCGTTTGGAAGCCAATATGCGACGGTTGCTGCTTTACGTAATGTTGTTTACATCACGTGTGTTGAAGCCTTCTTGTGACGTCATTCTTTGTTTGGTTCGTAGCTCCCTCTGACGTTAGCAATTTGTATCAATTAGTTTCTGAAAGAATTTAAGGTTATGTATATTGTCCTCCGGCTAGCTATCATCTTATCTTGGTAGAACTTGTATCTCTTGCAGGGTGTGAATCGGAAAGGAATCTTTTATCCAGAAATTATACTGACGAAGAAATTGGTTTTATAACTTTTATTGCTGAACACATTCACAAACACTTTTACAAATTAATCTGGATACTCGCCAAACTGAAACTGTTTTTAATAACTTCTTACTTATCACTTTTAACTTGCATACTTCAACTTTGTGTAGAATTAACTTTATAATAATTTAGATTCTCGTAATTCTGCTGCGCGTAACTTGGCGAAATAAATGAACTGAGAGACCGACGTGGAGAGTACTGAGAATTTTGTAGAACTGGGGGGAACGCTCCCTTGAACCTGGCTTATTTATAGGCCTGCCTCAAGATACGCCTAAAGATTATAAATGAACTGCTATTGGCTAATAAAACGCGCCAACATTAGCGTCTATTTTATTATCCAATGAAAACCACTAATACATATTTCTTTTAGGGAACATTCTAGAAGCTTTTTACCGAAAAGGCGCGAAACATTACGTAACTTCCTTATTCCCGGTAATGATAAACAACTCACCCCCTTGCTGCATTATTGCGTTATTGTTGACAGTTTCAGTAAAGCCGTATATTATTATTTACCAATAATAATTACAATTAATAAACATCAGAAATCAATGTCACATAAAAATACATATTCATATTCCTATCATTAATTACATCTGAGTAATTTGTGATACAAATTACCGTATCATATGCCCCACTAGAAACATAATTATAAATATTTATAACTTGTTTAGAAATTTTAAAATTGTGTTTTTAGTCTCCTAAATCTTGGAACACACGCTATCACTTTCACTAAACACTTCACACGCATTTAACACACGACATATGTTTTATCTCGCCACTACTTACTGGCTCTGGTTTAATTAATTTAGATATTAATCTGACATCACAAATTTTTTTATAGCAAATACTTTACCCTAAATTATTTAATTAATGTTACCATGTTACCAAATTGTTTACTTTCTTAAGTTGTTGACAAAATTTATGCGTTCAAGAATTTTTTTTGTAATTATTACACATATTTACCAAAATATTTACCCTCTACACAAATATTTACATCTCTTAAATCTAGACAATGTTTCACCTTTTCTGTTTGCTACATAAGTATTTGTTTTGCTCTTTGAATTGTATTTACGTACTTTTAATTTCATATCTTATTTCAATCTTTGCATTCTTAATTTTCAAATGTTGTTACAGTTACTAAAATCTTAATTAATTTATTTATTTATTTATTAATTTTTTTTTTAAAAACATTTTTTTTTTTTTTTTTTTATAACTTATTTCTCTTTTCAAATGACATATATATTTAGTTAACCCTCTTACGTTCCAATACATTTCTCTGCAAGTCATCTTTAACTATCCAGCATTTACTTTACATCTCATTGCTATTTACCCTCCTGGATCAAATTGTGTGTGGCTAAACATTACTCGTAGCCGTAACCTAACCTTCAAATTTTTGTTCATGAATAACCTCTTGTATTCATATGAAATTTCATGACATGATAACATTTGAACACAATCTACAGTTTCTTGAACAACACATCTTTTAACAACTGTCATTTTCAATTCTTCTACTATCTCTTTAATTTGAGAATACTCTGACAAATTTGTACTAAACTGTACTGGACTGGAGTTTTCATTTTGAATATCTTGGTACAATTTACTTCTTTGCATTACTGACTCATTTTGTATTTCTGATATTTCCCCTCTGAAATTAACTTGCGCCTCATTTACATCTACATTCCTAACCTCTTTCATCTCTCTTAGCTCACTTGAAATACTACTCATTTGACTTCCTAACTCTGTGCATTCTACATTAACCTCACTTTCTTTGTTACCTATTTCCTTGCTCATGTCTAGCACTTTCTTTGAAATTTCTCCTATCTCACTTGCTATTACTTCCTCATTTTCATCTCTCATTTTTGGCATACTACTATCTAACTTCATAACTTTCTTTTCCATTTCTTCACTGCTTTGATCTACTTTTTGCTCTAATACCCCATTACTCCTACCAATATCTTTTCTGTTTTGTTCAAAGCTCCTACGAATATCTTCCCTCAATTCTCTCTTATTCTGATCTAGTTTTTGTTCTAAACTCCTATCAATATCTTCTCTTAATTCCCTATTATTCTTTTGCATATCTTCCCTTAATTTCTCATTACTCTGAGTTAATTTTTCTAATTTCTCATTATTCTTTTGCATATCTTCCCTGTTTTGATCTATTTTCTTACTAAGATCTTCCCTGTTTTGATCTATTTTCTTACTAAGATCTTCCATATTCTCATTAGTCTTTTTCATATCTGCTCTCATATTTCTCAGCATTTCCATAATCATAATAGTATCAAGATTAACATTTCCTGCTATTCTATTCCCACTTTCTACACTAACATTTTCATCTTCAAATCCTAAAAAGTCTGGGCTATTTCCTGTAACCTGTATTGAATTACAACTAACTGTTACATTATCTCCCTCCATAATTATTTCTTCTGTATTATTGGTAGCCATTGTTTTTTTAATCCTACCACTCCTCATTAACATTTATTTATCCTTTTTTTTTTTTTTTTTTTTTTTTAAAATTTAAGATACTCTAACCTTATTGATGCTGTCCGTTGCTGTTACTTTGATGTCCAGCGTTCTGCCCCATTCTCCTAGATTTGTATGTCGCTTCTGCGTTGTGTTGTGATGAATCTACGTCGTCTTGTAGTTGATCTCGGAATTACGATGTCCAATCATCCGTATAGTCTGGCGTTCCTTTTGTTTTTGGAATCTGCGTCTTGTAGATCATTTCACCGCTGCATTCCTGGTTACTCTGCTTCATTCCTGGTCATCGTTTTCCTTTCCTGGTCACTTCGCCTTCCTTTCCTGGTTATCGCGCTCCACGTTCTGGGTGCCAATATGATGCGGTATTAATGTTGTATATGTGTTTAACATTAATATAGCCCCACGTTGGGCGCCAATATGATGCGGTATTAATGTTGTAGATCATTAATTGTAGCTCCGCGTTTGGAAGCCAATATGCGACGGTTGCTGATTTACGTAATGTTGTTTACATCACGTGTGTTGAAGCCTTCTTGTGACGTCATTCTTTGTTTGGTTCGTAGCTCCCTCTGACGTTAGCAATTTGTATCAATTAGTTTCTGAAAGAATTTAAGGTTATGTATATTGTCCTCCGGCTAGCTATCATCTTATCTTGGTAGAACTTGTATCTCTTGCAGGGTGTGAATCGGAAAGGAATCTTTTATCCAGAAATTATACTGACGAAGAAATTGGTTTTATAACTTTTATTGCTGAACACATTCACAAACACTTTTACAAATTAATCTGGATACTCGCCAAACTGAAACTGTTTTTAATAACTTCTTACTTATCACTTTTAACTTGCATACTTCAACTTTGTGTAGAATTAACTTTATAATAATTTAGATTCTCGTAATTCTGCTGCGCGTAACTTGGCGAAATAAATGAACTGAGAGACCGACGTGGAGAGTACTGAGAATTTTGTAGAACTGGGGGGAACGCTCCCTTGAACCTGGCTTATTTATAGGCCTGCCTCAAGATACGCCTAAAGATTATAAATGAACTGCTATTGGCTAATAAAACGCGCCAACATTAGCGTCTATTTTATTATCCAATGAAAACCACTAATACATATTTCTTTTAGGGAACATTCTAGAAGCTTTTTACCGAAAAGGCGCGAAACATTACGTAACTTCCTTATTCCCGGTAATGATAAACAACTCACCCCCTTGCTGCATTATTGCGTTATTGTTGACAGTTTCAGTAAAGCCGTATATTATTATTTACCAATAATAATTACAATTAATAAACATCAGAAATCAATGTCACATAAAAATACATATTCATATTCCTATCATTAATTACATCTGAGTAATTTGTGATACAAATTACCGTATCAATTTATTTATTCAACTAAAACAATAATTAAAGTCAAATTGCCATTATGCTTCAGCATGCCAGTCCAATTTAAAAAATTATATTTACATTTCAGCGAGCAGAACCTAATGCAGTACATGATACACATTATGAATAAACCAAGCAATTATTAACTGTGTCATGCACACATTTAACTTCACTGATTATGAAACAACTACAATTTTACAGCCAAAATTGTTTCAAGATCACATTAACAGTGTGTTTACATCTATGCTATGAATATAATTTAAAAGCAATGCAGAATTGAATACCACCAGACTACTGTGTGATTATCGAATGAAAACCATTTTCACTGCTATGACTACAGTTCAACATGATTATACGAATGCTAAACTGAATGAAAACATTCAGTTGTCCCATCACTAGTACTAAATTGTGATCAACACATGCATGGGGTTTCAACATGCTGAACTCTCTGATTCTAATTAAGTGTTCTATGCGAATTCTTAAACTAGGTGGCCAAATGAGTGTGCAACTTGCTTGTATCAGAAGTGCTCCACATGTTTGAAAAATCTGTCAGCCATAACTGCACAGCCAGGAAGTAACTTTTTTAGAAATTCACATTTTTCAAGCAAGAGGGAATCATTTATACGTCCACTGCAGCCTTCAGAAATGAAGTTAATAAAACCATAGGGTGTGGAAGATATCAAATATTTAAGAGTATTCAATGTTTATACTCTGACTAAGCAAGCGCCTGTGTACTGGGGTTGATGGCTTCTCAATTTCTAATTCCAAACAGTCTATAATAGACTGTACATTGCTATACCTTGCCCTGAATGGTATTGGCAACAATTGCATAATCTTGTTTCAGGTGACAAAAAGGTTAGTTCAAGACACAATGCAATTTTTGGAAATACTTTACAAAATAGGCAACTAGCACTACTTGAGAAAATTCCAAAGTCATCTGCTAGTATTGAAAATGATTGGCAGAACTTTATCTTTTTAAAAGTTAATAAAATGTGGTTTATCTCCACATTGGTGTGTTTTGCAAGTAGATCTAATATATATGTACAAACTTTGTTTTGGCAATCCAAATACAATTTTGGATTTTGTTTGATAATGAGCTCCAGTTCACTGTTTATGACTTCTTTTTTCTGTATCATAATTTCATTTTTAAGGACTTCATTAAGCACTTGATTGCTCTCACTATCTTCCATTTCAAAGCTGGAGCCACTAACATCACACACACATGAACTACAACTCAGAGTAAAAAGTACTGTCTGAATTGTTTGACATATTGATTATTGGGGAAGAGGCACTATCTGTCACGAAATTAATTTACACTGCATTAATGCTAAAATGAGATAACACTTAAATGCCAACATCTGCAGTGAATGGTTTAAGATTTTCATTCTTTAGCAAGGTTGGATTGCTTTCCATGCTGACTTTCGTCATATCACAGCTATTCTCCATGGAAGCTTCATCTGATGGGAGATTTCTGCTTAATTCTTCTGATCTAATTGCATATTTAATTAGCTCAACGCACAAATGTTTGACGGCAGCAGCAGACCTTGGTGGATGAATCATAATCCTTATCTTATCAGACTGGCATTGAAATATGTGTGGAATGCCCCTATGCTTCATTTTAATTGCCCTCCCATTATTTTAAACTTCAGCCGGTTTTCCATAACATTTTCCATCTAAAAATAAAAAAAGTATTAAGTATAATGCACAGATTTCTGAGTATTCTTTGCTATATTATGTCAATTATGGTGATCATTTTTTCTGCTTTAGCATTAGGTTATTTAAAGTTATTTTTCTCTAAGTCCCAGCTTTTCAATAGGGAATTAAATCATGGTTCAGAAATGTTCATTGCTTAGCATAGAATGATCAGATGTTTTGATTTTAACCCTGTGGTTTTCCAACTTGACACCAAAAACGATAGGTTAAGTTTGGGTAATATTGTATTTATTACTACTTTATTAAATACATATCAAAGTCAACTGAAATGGTAAGTGAATTTCTTAAATGAAGTGCCAAAATTCACTTCATCCTGATTTCTGTATTTTCTTGGCACATGAACAAACAATGTATTGGTGCACAGAGAAAATCTACACCATTTGTAACCTTTCTGCTTCAACATCCGGTTGGAATTCATGTTTATACCGAAATGAAAACGTTTTGTTACATATGCTACACCAAATTTACACTTAATTACACCATAAACCAAAATAAAAAGGAAATAAACACAGCCTTGTCTCTGTTTCACATAAACAAGAAAATAATGTGTTATTGTCTTTCTGCTATGAAGGATAACGATTAACTATAAACAATTATGTTGCACGAATATGGATGCGTTATTGCCTCACGTAACCTCTTTGCACTTTAAATTGTAATTTAATTATATTTAGTTTTTATTTTTACTTGCTGATATTTTTTAATTCTACATGAAATTTTAAACCAGGATAGCTCATTTATGAACATAATTACACTCTCGTGCATGTTCTCAAGTACATCTAATGTGACATTGAATGACACTTCAATTGCACAAGGTACATCTAATCTGGTTCAAAATTAATGTGGTTATGTCACAAAAGTTAAGAAGATTTCAACCTGTATAAAGCAGGTAAATGAATGGAAAAGGAAATAGAAGAAATTAGAACAGAAATGAATGCAAAATTAATGAAATTTTAACTATCATGACTAAGTTAACTCAGAATATTAGAAGCATGGTCATAAAGACACCAAGTAAGACTAGAAATGAGGCAAGAATAATAGGAGAAACGGACCAGCAATGATCAATCAAATGAATCATGAAAAAAATCCAACCTTGGACATGGAAGGAATACATGGGGAATAAGATAGCAGAACAGTCACTCTGGAGAATGTGGAATCAAGTAACGAAGAGGAATGGCAAATGGTAGAAAGGAAGAACAGATTCATAAGAGGCCTAAGGATGAATACTGTATTGGAAGCCATAGAGAAAAATATGTGGATCTATATAGGAAAAATCAAACAGAAGACAGGGAAAGAAGATATAGAGCAGTACCTCCAGGAAACTGGAATAACAGGAGACATTAGCTGTCAAGAAGTGAGCAATGAGGCACATGGTAAAGCGTACAAAATAAGTATAGTACTGGCATGCTGATCAAGTTTATCGAAGCTAATTTTGGTCATTATGAGTTGTTTGTCAGCCTTTTCGACGCCCCTGGCAACATAGACCCAGGTATGGACAATACTATAGTGAATGTGATGCAGAACAATAGAATACATAACACATCGCAGAAGGCTGTAAATGCCTGAGATACCCCAACTTGATCAGAATTCATCATAGGTACATGGAATGTAAGAAGTATGTACACAGGCAAACTAGAAATACGAAACAAGAAATGGGAAAAGGCAACATTGATATTTTAAAAATCAGTGAATTAAAATGATCTGGAGAGGGTTACTTCTATTCCAATAACTATACAATATATTTTGCAGGACCTGAGCATAAGAAGCAGAACAGAGTAATTGTTAAGCAGCACAACATTGCTAAAGCAGTATTAGGTTACAAAGCAGTACACAGTAGAATTTTGAGAATATGTATTAAAGCTACGCTGGAAAATCTGTTCATTATACAAGTACATGCACCCACTGCAGATGCTAATGAAACAGAGATAGACAATTTTTATGAACAGTTACAGATGGTAATGGACGAGGTTCCAAGAAATGATATATCATTTGTCATAGGAGATTGGAATTCAAAGGTAGGGAATGGTGTCGTTCCTTACGGGAAACATGTATTAGGTGTAAAGAATGAAAGAAGGGAAAGACTAATCGAGTTTTGTGCAGAAAATAATTTACTTGTTACCAACACAATGTATGAGTTAAACTTTGATCGCTTATATACATGGACGTCTCCTGACGCAAATATAAGAACCAGATTGACTTCATCCTTGGCAGACAAAGATGGAGGAGCACCATAAAGGCATGAAGACTCTTCCAGAAGCTGACATAGGAAGTAACCATGAATTGCTTATAGCAAAAGCAAGAGAGAAACTAAAACAGGCATGGAAACTTGAAACAATATGACCTACCGCAGCAGCATAAGGATTTGCTGGGCAGAAAATTGATGGATATGACAGTTACAGATGATGATCCAAATACTGTATAGAAAAGCATAAAAGATATAATACATGAACAAGTACTGGTCATTCCCAGGAGAAACTTCAACAAATCAAAATGGCTTACAGCAGAGACCTCAAGATAGCAGAAGATAGGCAGAGAGCAAAAGAAGCAAGCGGCCATGAAGAGGTAAGGTGATTGAATTCAGCCTTTTGAAGGGAAACCAGAAGGGACAAAGAAAATTTTATCACATATATTTGCTGTAGGATTGAATTCAATTTAAAACTAAATCCTAAAGACACTTTCAAAGCAATAAAGGAAATATGCTCTGATTTTAAACCTAAAACAGGGAATATTAAAGCCAAAGATGGATCACTACTATCTGACAAAAGTGACATAATTAAACGTTGGGAAGAGTATTCAGCAGAACTCTTCAGAAAAGAACCCGGCATAGAGGAAACAGCTTCTGATTACAAACAAGTATTGGAGAGTGAAGTGAGACGGGCATTGGATGAGCTCCCAAACAATAAAACTCCAGGTGATGACAATATTCCAACAAATAACTGAAAACAGTTAAAAGTGAAGTAGCACCAATAATTACAAAGTTATGCAATATGATACAGGAAACTTTGAAACGGCCTAAGGATCGGAAACAGCCCATTTTCATTCCATTGTCACAAAAATCTGATGTATTGCACTCATATGACTTTCTCTACTCTTGTACAAATAATTTCTACAAACGCTTATTCTCCTTCTTGCCAGGAGACTTACAACTCTCTAGGTTGCCAGGTTTTTGAAATGCGAATAAGGGACAGTTCATGTCAACACAACATAACGACATTTGCTCAAGAAAACATTGAGATATGTCATATAATTTACTGTACTGTTTACCTTTTAGGCACAAATTCTATCACAGTATTTTGCTGTTTGTTTCATTTTCTACATAAAAAGCTTAAATGTTACAACCATATTTTTCTTCACTTTTAGCAAAAATGCTGAATCTTCCTTAATCAAATCATGAAATTTCTGACATCTATGATTCAAATGAAGTGCGACTTGAATTTCGGACTTCACCAGCTGCTGAACATCTATTCTTTCATCATTCCATTTATTTTTAAGAATTGAGAAAACTCTTTCAACATATGCATTCAATCCAGGTATACTTAAGATATAAGATACCAACATATTTGGAACTGCATCTAAATTACTTACCCATTTTGAGTTCACATTACAACTCTGATCACTACCAGTATATACAGGTGTATTTAATTCCAGAATCATGTAATTCAGTCTTATGGGAAGAAAATTCTTCATAAAAGCTATCCAAATTAAAAGCTGGACAAATTTCAGTAAATTTCAAAGAATTAATCATTTCTTCAAAACCAAAAAATGTAAATCTTTCAAATGTAAAACCTCTAGTTTCTTAAAAATATTATCATGTAGTCAAACTTTTTCCAAATAATTTATTGCACCATTGTAAAAGCTCTTTAGGTTAGATTTCACTTTACTGTGAAGGTTTGAAAGGAGTTGATCTATTAATGACTTAACTTCCCCACCAAAATAGTTATCTTTCCTACAAATTAACTTGGACCTCAGTTTTCATATTGTATCATAAGTTTCAACAATGGTAAGTTTATTTTTTCAAGTTCAAGTATTGATTCATTAAAAAACTTTAAGAGATTTTACTGAAAAAAGACAGATAAAGCTTTAAAATGATTTCTTTATTGCAGTTGTCTGCATTTGCCAGAGAGTATTGCTGTAGAAATTTGGGGCAATCTGAATCTGATAAATTTTTGAAATAACATGTATTCCATTCAGTTTTGTAGAAGCCTGTCTACAACTTTGTCTTAAGACATTCTATTCATCTTGCAGGAACATGTCTAAGAACTTCCAAAAATTCACAGTCTACAAATTCAAAGAAAGATATCAACTGTGTCCTCTTTGCCGAAGAGGATAAATGGCTGTAAGTTCTTAAAGTAACTATTTCAATGCCCATATCTAACAAATCGCTTGCATAGTTATATGTATTATGTAGAAGATGGGTACTGTAATTTGTTTTCACTATAGCACTATTTCCATCTTGAAACTTTTTATAAACACTCCTGTTTACATAAAAATTTACATTTGCATCATCTGCTGAATAAGCCACTAAATTTTCTATAGAAAGATTTAATTTATGAACACATTGTTTCATGTTTTCAAAAATTTCAGAAGCGGTTTCATTGCTGTCTTCTATGATATCCAGTACCTTAAAATTATTAAAAAAATGAAGTAAATAAAAAAATATAAAGGATGTAAAAGTATAGCATTTATTAACAATATTTGTTTTATTAATACCATTGAAATTTGCAGTTGCCCTTTGTTCCATTGAAAACACTTACCCATTACCCCTCTTCTAAGTTCTACCAGCTCTGCTGGAAATTTGTCTTACCTTCCACTGAACACCTTCATTGGAACTAAAGTAATGCAGGCACACTGGAAACATCTCCCTGTTCCCCTTTGCAAAAATGGTGAATGGAAGCATCGGTTGCCAATGAGAAGAAACGTTTCATTTCCTCAGAAGAAGATAAAATCTTCATAATCATTCATTCTGTTTGGTGCTAATACATTTTTACTTTCTCTACTATGTATAATAAGTAGGGGAAGTATTGTATTCCACCCAAAAATTCGATACCGAGATTTCACCGGAAATACATGTTTTGAGACACCCTGAATCCAAAAAAAGCATTTTTGGAAACATGTCCGTGTGTGTGTGTGTGTGTGTGTCTGTCTGTCTGTGAACAGCATAACTCAGAAATAAACAGTCGGATAAACACCACACTTGGTATTTAGGAGATGCGGCACGAAGGTTTTCAAGAAAATCCCCCCACCCCAGATTACCCTTTACATGGAAGATTTTTCGAAAATTTTAATTTTCTCAAAAATGGCTCTAACGATTTTGATTAAAATATCATATGTTTAAGATATTTTCATGACAAATAGAATGTATATCTTGAATTTTCTGGGAATGTCTCCAAAAGTATTCTTCATTGTGAACGACTTTTGAATAACTGGTAAACCATGAGACAGACAAAACTTTGCTACACAAAAAAATGTAGATCGCATTAAAATACACAATTTATGTCATATACATTTTTTTTGTTGAGTGAACCATTTTCGAGATATTGCTTGTTATTCCCTTAAATTTTTCAATACTTATTTTCTAAAATGGGAATTCATTATTCATTTTTTTGTCTTGGATATGCAAAGAGTATTAATCTGTGGGAAAGGGAATGGTGCTGCACCTAGCAACCAGCTATTAAGAGATATGTATGTGCTTAAAGGCTACTGTATTTCTATATTTCCCTTGTAAATATATATATTCCCCTTACATCTACAAGAAAATTAGCAATAAGATAGAGTCTGCAAATGTTTATCTCGATTAACATGAAGTAGATGGAAAATAAGCGTTTGTAAAAATAGTTTGAACAAGAGTAGAGAAAGTCATGTGAGTGTAACACATCAGATTTTTCACCAAAGTTTCTGTTTTTGTTCATCCACACTTAATTTTGATGCATTTGGAGAGTCATTGGTGAAAACATGCCTAGTTAGTTTCATACTGCAATCAAAACTGTTATAGCTTAGATTATGTTGAACATTGTGGTAGTAGAATGCTAATTCCGCATCAATGACACTATTGACACCATTGTGATCATGTCCCTTTTTAAACATAAATTTTGTTATTTTAGACGTGTTTGTTTGCCTCACAAAATTTTGATCTAGTGCGGTCAAAACGTGTTGCTTTAAGTCAGTTTCACCTCCATGTCAGATTGAAAAAAAATCCTGATTGCAAGTAACACATTGTTGTCAGGGGCACATTCCAGTTATACTGATATTCCCATTTTTTCAAATAAATGCAGTCTTTTCTTCTTTGCTTTTGGGGAATCAACTTATTAACAGTTGAACTGTCTTACTCTTGCCACAACACGAAGTGCTGCTTTAACCATTTCTGCTAAAAACTTTTGAAAATTAAGGTATGCAGGATTCGCTCATTGTTGTGTTAACATAAACCAGATGAAACCGTGTCTCACTCTGGCACTTGGGCTCGGCGGTCAGCGCTGGTAGTTCACTCGCCTACATATAGCAGAATCACTAGCTGATGAAGAATAATGAACTGAAAAATAGGACTGGTAAATGCTGCTGTAAATAGAAAACTTATAACCTTGGCAGAAGTGAGTTGTTTAAATACAAGAAAAAGTGTCCCGTAAGCTTTTAAAATGGGACAGCACTTCAGACCTTTTGTCTTGGATATGCAAAGAGTATTAATCTGTGGGAAAGGGAATGGTGCTGCACCTAGCAACCAGCTATTAAGAGATATGTATGTGCTTAAAGGCTACTGTATTTCTATATTTCCCTTGTAAATATATATATTCCCCTTACATCTACAAGAAAATTAGCAATAAGATAGAGTCTGCAAATGTTTATCTCGATTAACATGAAGTAGATGGAAAATAAGCGTTTGTAAAAATAGTTTGAACAAGAGTAGAGAAAGTCATGTGAGTGTAACACATCAGATTTTTCACCAAAGTTTCTGTTTTTGTTCATCCACACTTAATTTTGATGCATTTGGAGAGTCATTGGTGAAAACATGCCTAGTTAGTTTCATACTGCAATCAAAACTAATCTGTGGGAAAGGGAATGGTGCTGCACCTAGCAACCAGCTATTAAGAGATATGTATGTGCTTAAAGGCTACTGTATTTCTATATTTCCCTTGTAAATATATATATTCCCCTTACATCTACAAGAAAATTAGCAATAAGATAGAGTCTGCAAATGTTTATCTCGATTAACATGAAGTAGATGGAAAATAAGCATTTGTAAAAATAGTTTGAACAAGAGTAGAGAAAGTCATGTGAGTGTAACACATCAGATTTTTCACCAAAGTTTCTGTTTTTGTTCATCCACACTTAATTTTGATGCATTTGGAGAGTCATTGGTGAAAACATGCCTAGTTAGTTTCATACTGCAATCATTTGCGAGTGTATTACTTATAATGTTTGTTTACATCACGTGTGTTGAAGCCATCTTGTGACGTCATTCATTTGTTCGGTTTGTAGCTCCATCTAGTGTTAGCAATTTGTGGTACCTAGTATCAGTGTTTGAAAGAATTTTAAGTTTTGTTTATTGTCCTCCGGCTAGCTATTATCTTATCTTGGGTCGAACATGTGTCTTGATCAGGGTTGTGTAAACGGAAAGGAATCTTTTATCCAAAAAGAACACTGATGAAGAAATTTGTTTTATAATTTTTTATTGTCGAACACGTTCACTATCACTTTTACATATTGATCTAGATACTCGCCAAACTGAAACTGTTATAATAACTTCTTACTGATCACTTTTAGTCAACGTACTTCAACCTTTTGTATAATTAACTTTACCATATTTTAGATCTTTCATAATTCTGCTGCGCGTAACTTGTGAATCTATATCCGATGTATGACGAACTAATACTTTCGACGAACTGACTGACTGAAGACGACGTGTAGTGTACACAGATTTTTGATGAACTGCGCTAAATACGACGTGTAATGTATGAATGCTTTCGGCGAACTGAAGGACTGACTGACTTTACCTCCAACCTACCCTATTTATACGCCTTCATCCAGATACGCCTAAAGATTATAACTGAACTGCAATTGGCTAATAAAACGCGCCAACATTAGCGTCTATTTTAATATCCAATGAAAATTATGAATACATATGCTTTAGGGAGAACACATTCCAGAAGTTTCTACCGAAAACGTGCCAACATTACGTAACTTCCTCGTTTCCAATAATGATAAACAGCTCACCCCCCCCTCTGCATTATTGCGCTATTATTGACAGTTTCAGTAAGGCAGTATAAACTTATTTCCCAATAATAATTACAATTAATAAACATCTGAAATCAATGTCACATAAAAATGCATATTCATATTACAATCATTATTTACATTTAAGTAATTTGTGATACAAATTACTGCATCAGAGTATTAATCTGTGGGAAAGGGAATGGTGCTGCACCTAGCAACCAGCTATTAAGAGATATGTATGTGCTTAAAGGCTACTGTATTTCTATATTTCCCTTGTAAATATATATATATTCCCCTTACATCTACAAGAAAATTAGCAATAAGATAGAGTCTGCAAATGTTTATCTCGATTAACATGAAGTAGATGGAAAATAAGCGTTTGTAAAAATAGTTTGAACAAGAGTAGAGAAAGTCATGTGAGCGTAACACATCAGATTTTTCACCAAAGTTTCTGTTTTTGTTCATCCACACTTAATTTTGATGCATTTGGAGAGTCATTGGTGAAAACATGCCTAGTTAGTTTCATACTGCAATCAAAACTGTTATAGCTTAGATTATGTTGAACATTGTGGTAGTAGAATGCTAATTCCGCATCAATGACACTATTGACACCATTGTGATCATGTCCCTTTTTAAACATAAATTTTGTTATTTTAGACGTGTTTGTTTGCCTCACAAAATTTTGATCTAGTGCGGTCAAAACGTGTTGCTTTAAGTCAGTTTCACCTCCATGTCAGATTGAAAAAAAATCCTGATTGCAAGTAACACATTGTTGTCAGGGGCACATTCCAGTTATACTGATATTCCCATTTTTTCAAATAAATGCAGTCTTTTCTTCTTTGCTTTTGGGGAATCAACTTATTAACAGTTGAACTGTCTTACTCTTGCCACAACACGAAGTGCTGCTTTAACCATTTCTGCTAAAAACTTTTGAAAATTAAGGTATGCAGGATTCGCTCATTGTTGTGTTAACATAAACCAGATGAAACCGTGTCTCACTCTGGCACTTGGGCTCGGCGGTCAGCGCTGGTAGTTCACTCGCCTACATATAGCAGAATCACTAGCTGATGAAGAATAATGAACTGAAAAATAGGACTGGTAAATGCTGCTGTAAATAGAAAACTTATAACCTTGGCAGAAGTGAGTTGTTTAAATACAAGAAAAAGTGTCCCGTAAGCTTTTAAAATGGGACAGCACTTCAGACCTTTAAATACAGGACACCTGGCAACCTTACTCCATCTACTTCATGTTAATCAAGGTAAACATCCGCAGAAACTATCTTGTTGTTAATTTTCTGGTAGGTGCAAGAGGAATATGGTAAGCTTTAAGCGATAGCTAAATGTTTTAAGAGCTGGTTTGCTATGTGGAGCACTCCATTCTCTTAATATAAATAAATAAAAAAAGAACACAATTCCCATTTGAGAAAAAGTGCAAGGAATAATAATGAATATCTCAGAAATGGTTCACAAAAAAAAGTATGGGACATAAATTGTGCGTTTTAATTAGATCTACATTTTTTGTGTAGTAAAACTTTGTCTATCTCTTACGGTTTACCAGTTATGCAAAAGCCATTCAGAATGAAAAGGACTTTTGGGGACACTCCCAGAAAATTCATGATATACATTTCATTTGCCATGAAAACATCTTAAACATCTGATTTTTAATCAAAATAATTTAAGCCATTTTTGAGAAAATCAAAATTTTTAAAAACTATTCCATGTAAAGGGTAGTCTGGGGCAGGGACAATTTCTGGAAAATCTTTGTGTCGCATCCTTGAAATATACTAAACTCAAATACCAAGTTTGGTATTCATCCGACTTTTCATTTTTCAGTTATGCTGTTCGCTGACAGACACACACATGGACATGTTTCCAAAAATGCTTTAATTGGATTCAGGGGATCTCAAAACATGTACTTCCCCTACTTAATAATAATAATAATAATAATAATAATAATAATAATAATATACATTTAGTTTTATTTATGGATGCTCTTTAACTGTTGTGGTCCTTAGCATCCCATTCTATATTGGGCATGAAAGACCAGTAATTTTGCTCAGAGCCTCTTAATAGGCTTGAGGTTCTTTGAGGCCGTAAATCTGACACGGGACCACCAGCTTTACTTCCCTTCCAAAGAAGCCATGCTAAGGATTTTTATGCCCCAAAAAATCCATTGCCCTCCACTGGGTTTGAACCCGAGACCTCGGGAACTATAGGCTAGCAGGGTAACCACTACTACGACTTAATATACGTAGTAGAGAAAGTAAAAAAGGAGATAACAAAGATTGTAACAATTACAGAACCACTGATTAATATCACACACTACCAAGATTCTACTAAAAATTGTCCAAAAAAGAATGGGACAATATATAGAAAGGGAGATACCACTAACAACTGGTTTCAGAAGAGGCAAAGGGACTCAAGACCAAACAGCAAACCTGCGATGGATTATGGACAGGACGCAAGAACAAAAATTTATATGTGTATTTTGTAGATTACAAAAAAGCATTTGACAGTGTTAAACATAACAAGGTGTGGGAAATAATGAAGAAAATGGGTATGCCTCAGCACCTCATTGAATTAATTAAGGCACTATACACCAATCAAGTTAACCATGTGTTAACTGCACATGGAACATCACATTGATTCCCAATACAGAAAGGAGTCCAGCAGAGTTGTACTTTGTCTCCTTCCTTGTTCAATTTATACAGTGAATGGATTATGAGAGAAGTAGGACTAGATGAATTGGAAATAGGAGTTAAAGTATGTAGCAGAAGATTAAATAACTTGAGGTATGCAGATGACACCACACTTCTGGTGAGAGTGACTTGGCACAGACAATAAAGAAAGTTAAAGACAAAAGCGAAAACACAGGCCTGATGCTTAACCTGAAAAAGACAAAGATAATGACCTCGGGTGTCTGACTAATATAAAATTGGAGTTCAGCTGCTGACAGTGGATAGCTTTAATTTTCTAGGGGTATTCATAACTAAAGATGATTTATGGAAAGAAGAAATAAGAAGAATAAACCTAGGTAGTGTAGCATTATGGAAAATCCTGACACTCCGACATAAGCAAGAAGATGAAGATCAAACTAATCCAGATAATGATGTTTCCTGTAGTATTATACGGATGTGAAAGTTGGAGAAAGAAGGATAGGAGAAAGTTAGTCAGTTTCGAACTATGGACCTGGAGAAGAATGTTAAAAATCTCTTGAGTAGAAAAGAGAACTAATGCATCAGTGATTGAAGAAATTAAACCAAAACATTCCCTGGAGACACACAATGTACAAGATGGATACAAGGTATACAAGAGACTGTGGGAATGGAATGGTAAGAACTGATTAATGCAATGCAAGACAGGAATGGAGAGCAGAAATAAGCAAGGCATTGAAAAATTGAAAGGGGCTCAACACATAATTGGGATGGCAACACCCCTCTTCTTGCTATGAAAATGCAACAGGATCTCCTGCGGTCATCTGTGATTACATTGAATTTGCTTCTTACTTATATTAATAACATATTTTTAATTAATTTGGTTTCAATCTCAAGGAATACTACTACTACATCTAATGTGATATTCTAGTGTGACAATCAGTGACCCTTCAATTGTAGAAAACTACAGATACAGAATGTTCTACTCGAAAACAAAATGTAATTCCCCAATCCTTTAAATTACACACAAAAATTTGGTTAGAAAATGTTGAAAACAAAACCAGGTCATCCCAAGACTTAAAAACAAAGTGGCTGAAGAGGGTAGTTTAAAAGCAATATTTTTAATTTAAAGATAGAAGCTTTTGACAAACAAAAATGCAAATTTCATTAAATTTGTTCATGAAAACACATAAGAATTTGCATATTATTATCCACAATTCCTCTACTGGTACTGAATGTTAAGGAAATTTACATCCGCCTCACCATAAAACACTAAAACATTAAATAAGTGTCTGGAACATAAAAATGAAAAGGTTGAATCCGCATCACTGATCAAAAAGTTAAAGCTGAAGATGTACATTGTTTATGTTCTAGTTATTACTATCAGGCTTACCTTTTTACTTTCTCTACAACATATACAGTAGGTAGAGCAGGTATTGCATTTCACCCAAAAATTTTATACTGAGATTTCACCAGAAACACATGTTTTGAGGCACCCTGAATTCAAAAAAGTATTTTTAGAAAAAGGTCTGCCTGTGAATGAATAATCAGATAAATATCAAACTTGGTATTTAAGTTCAGTATTTTCCAAAGATGAGACTAAGATTTTCAAGAAAATCTCCCCACCCCAATTACTCTTTACATGGAACATTTTTCAAAGTTTTTTTATTTTCTCAAAAATATCTGTAATGATTTTAATTAAAATACCATACATTAATGACATTTACATGGCAAATAAAATGTATATCTTGAATTTTCTGAAAACAACCTGTGAAGTCCTCTTCATTCAGAATTTTTTTTTTGTATAATCTTGTACAACTGGTAAATGTTAAGTGATAGATGAAAACATACTACACAAAGAATGTAGATCTCTTTAAAAAATATATTTAAAACGACTTTTTTGTGGCATCAGCCATTTACAAGGTATCCATTATTAATGGTTTGAATTGTAAGCCCCGTCGACATTCAGTTATTTCGGTTGCAAGAAAAGAGTAGGGAATTTTAAGGTCAGTATATAGCGTCCAGGTCCTAAACATTTGTTCACTATTCCTTTTGCATTTATAATGAAATGCGAATGTAGCTACTTCTTCAAAGGTTTGTCTCGATTAAAATGAAGTGCATAGAAAAATAAGCTTTCATAAGAATAGTTTTTATACCCATTAATAAACGATAAGAGGCTAGATAAACTCACATGAATCTAACACATCAGATTTTCCCATTGTCTCCAGCTAAACTGATGTCTGTAACAATATCTATGTTATCAGGATATGTGGTACACGTAGCTGAGCCCTATGAAAACTACTTGGAAATTATACCTGCTCCAGCATATCAGAGCCCGGGAATGAGTTTAATTCACTTCCAAGACAGAGGACAATTGCAATACCTAAATGCAGCTTTTTGCAACTTGCTACAAATAATATGCACATTTACTGATGAGACAAATAAATTTGTCATCTTTACTGATGACAAATGTATTGTTTCCTTAGGAAGTACTGTAAAGTATCTCCCATGGAAACAACATTTAAAAGCTTTGAAAACAGCTACAAAAGCAAGATTTCTTGAACTACAGTGTGGTATTTGTAGTGATCAGAAAATGGTCAGTATTTTTCTAGGAAAGCTTTTAAGACCTCTGCTTGTTAATTTTTTTTTTTTAATTTGAGTTTTATTTATGGATGCTCTTTAACTGCTGTGGTCCTTAGCGCCCCATTCTATATTGGGCGTGAAAGGCCGGTAATTTTGCCCAGAGGCCTCTTTATCAGGCTTGAGGTTCTTTTACGTGCTGTAAATCTACGACACGGGACCACCGGCTTTACTTCCCTTCTGAAGGAAGCCATGCTAATCTGCTGGTTAACATTGCAAAAAATATGTCATACCAAAACAAAACAGAAAAAACTTAACCAAAAGCCACTAAATAGAAAAGTGCTGAAATTAAATTAGACAAAACTATGCAGTGAAAAGTTAAAGATACTTAAACTAACCATTATACTCTGCAGTTTGAGTTAACGTCTCCTTGGAATATTTTGTGAATTAACCAGGTTTTAATTTTTCCTTTAATCAAGGGATTGATGAGTAGGCTTGTTAATTCTTCTGTGAGTACAAAACTTGAAACTCAATGTCTGCATATTTTATTGCTGTATATGGTGTTAAAATTAGGCGTTATAAGAAAATTTTACAAGCTTTAACATCTAAATGTCACTTATATGTTGTTCATTATACATCGCTAACTCCATAATTTTCGAACATGGTTAATAATAATGTAAAAATAATACTGACAAAAGCTGATTTCTTCATAACTTTCATGTTCTGAATACAATTCATTAGCAATGTTTACAAGTTGTTTTAACCTTCAAATATATCACTTAATGTTGCCTCCGTTATACATTACAGCACAGAGAACTTAAGAAAGTATTTTGTCTGAACACAATTAGTAATCATTGATAAACACAAATATACTCCCACATATGAGAATCACTTGAACTTCCTATACACAAAACATGACAACCATGCAACAAGACACTAGACAGCACCTGCACCTGCCATGCTAGTGTGCACATGTCTGCTTGTGCAGAAGACACACAGCTCCAGCATGTTTTCAAGTGTTCTCAGTGCACAGAATCAACATATATCTTCTACACTCTAAGTTTAAAAATAGAAGTAAACAAAACTTAATGTAGTGCTCCGCCAAGCACATTGTAGTACCATGTGGAGGATGGTGGGAACTAGTATCCACGAGAAGAAATTGCTTCAGACAGAAAGCGAATGTGGTACGATGCGCAAATTGGGAACTATTAGCTTTTAAACAATGTATGTCTCATTCCTATATTTTATCTTACATCCTGAACTTCTAAAACATAATACTAAGAGTAGACAAATAAAAGTTGTATCTGAACAGTTCGGCATCTATGATTAAAGGTACTTGATTAAACTGTTGTTAGCTTCAAGTTTTAAAAATCATTCATTTCATGACTAATAACAGTATACCATCTTTGCTTTTCTAAACGTCAACAAGTTAAGAAACTGATTAGCACTATAGGTTAGAATACACAACAGAAAACAATTGTGACCCAAGCAACCCCAGCAATCATTCCACATCACTAACAAAGAAGTTCAATTATTGCTAAACAACAGCCAACCTTATTCACTGTCGATTAAAAATGGGTACTTTTCACAGAATTTTCAAATCATTTAACACAATTATCTTTTTTCCATTTTCCACAATTATATTTTCCACGTGGCAGAGCATTCTCAGCCATGACATTCTCAAAAGCCATACTTTCTCAACATGTGGCAAAGAATACAATGGCAGCTTATTCAGAAATCGGAAGTGAACTGCAGTGCCTGTGCATGCCTCTTAAACCCTCTGCTATGGCACTTCTTTTAGTTATAGGTGCATTTGAACAATACTTTGTTTCATAAGCTGAACTGTTACAATAATAGGATTTTTAAATTTCTGCACAAGCATAGCCGCAAATTGTTAGAAATCTGAACTGAACTGTTTTATGTAGAGGAAGAGACAACATGCTAAGCGGGAAAAATTATAGTTTGCCCACCAGCCAATGAGGTGCTCTCTTGTCACATAGTTTGTTTACAACTTCTTTAAACTTAAAGTGAAAACCCTTTAGCAATACCTAATTATATTTTAGCCAGAAATTGTGTTAATATATGAAACAAAAACTTATGGAAGATGTTATTTCTTGCACCTCAACTATCAATGTGTTACAAAAATTTGGATTAGTGTGTTCTTTTAAAAATCAATTTGGACTAACATACACATAAAGTATAATTTTAAAAACAAATAGTTCATGAAAGTTGTAATATAACATCCAAAAGTTTTTAGAGTGAAAAAATACACAAACAAAAATCATAAGGAGTTGTGATACAATAAAAGTAAAAACTTTATTGTTCTTAAAAGCTGGGAGTTAAAAATAATTACAACTATTACTTTAACTATTAATGGGACATAAAAACTAGCATTAGCGTGATGTTTTAAAAATAAACTTGCACTAACATATATACAGAGCGGAAGGTGACCTATGATCATTTTAAAGTATGAAAGAGAATGTTGCTTTGAGTGTTTATCCTTAATTTTTTTTCATAAAGCTTGAGATAATTACTATTTTATTTTACACAATACTGCAACACAACAAATTTAACAGGTTTACTTTACATTCAACAGGTTAACTTTTAATACTTCAGCTTCTGCTGCTATACTTTACACTTCCGGTAAACAAATAAACAGAAAATTATACATGATTGTAATGTAACCTACATACAATACAGAATAAGGAAACTGAGGAAGCATTTACAATAATATGCAAATTATTAATAGGAACACTTATTTATAAAGGCAAATAAAAGCTTGAAAAACCCAAGTTATAAGATTATGCTTCCTTTCTTTGTGAATTATAAAACCCTGAATAATTAAATCAAGACAAGAACAGAAAATCAATGAGACCTTCTTTTTAATGCTTAGAGAAATTGTTCAAAATATGTACCCCTTGCCAAGACGCATGTTCTTTCCAATTCTGCTGCACTCTATGAAGTATGCTCGGGTTCTTTTTTATTTCCTTTGCTGCACAAAGTATTCCTTCTTGCAACATTTCCACATCAGGCACTTCTGTAATGCTTACCGAGTTTTCATATCGCCCCAAAGAGAATAACCAATTGGATTTAGATCTGGTGGTCTAGGTGGCCATCTTATTGGTCCATTCCGAGTGATCCAGCATTCTACATAGTGTTGCGTAGATGACCACACACAGCTCTACTTATGTGTGGAAGTGCGCCGTCATGTAATAGACACATATCATTTCTTACTGCCAGATGAACATCCTCAAGCAGAACTGGTATCGTTTCTTAAAGAAGCTGGAGATAGAGGCCTCCTGTCAAAGCCCAACAAAGAATCCATGGACCGATTGTGTTTCCTATGATTTCTGCCCAAACATTTACAGAAAACCTGTGCTGAAAACTGTCTTGTCTTATTGTGTATGAATTGTCGTAAGCCCAGGTGTGTGCATTATGGTTAATTATTTACTCCAGATCTGGTAAACATTGCTTCATCCACTGCAAGAATTTTAGGGAAAGTTGTTGAAGAAACCATTCAGAAAATACTATCCTTGGTATATAATCCGCTTCAGAGAGATACTGGATGCACTGAATATGAAAAGGGCATAGCAATTCTTCTTTATATTCTCAAAACAGTCCATTGGGACACACTGATAGTGCAAGTATACCACTGCTGTTGTTTCTGGGATCTTCTTCCACCAAGTGAAGGATTTCTTTGACCAACTCCTTCAACATGAGAAGATATGCTTCATACATCTAAAAGCTCTTTGACAGAGGTAAACAAATGCCCTAAGATGTGGTGCTTGTCTACTTGGAAATCCTTCTCAGTAAATTATTATTTATCGAGAAAGATTTCCATATTTTGTTTTCCATAGATTTCCAAACACATCTAAAAATTTAACTGAGTTTTATTTGTGGACACTCTTTAACTGCTATGGTTCTTAGCGTCCCATTCTATATCGAGCATCAAAGATGGGAAATTTTGCTCAGAGGCCTCTTTATCAGGCTTGGGGTTCTTTTATGTGCTGTAAATCTACAACATGGGAGTACCGGTTCCAAACACATGGGAATGCTGCCACATTACATGTTTCACCATAAATGAGTAGCATTTCAAGATATTTGGCATTAGTAAAGTGAGCGATTTTGTTACTGATAATCCGCTGTTTCGAAACTAAGCCATAAGCACAATAAACAATAGCTGAAGTGCGTTTCTTTACAAACAAACAGCTGAAGTGATTTTTTCTTATGATCTTACAGTGTTGTCATGTTGTGTAGTCTTGAGGCTAATGGTAACGATTCAACCGAGACAAATTTCGAAAGCTTATAATAATAGTAAGAGTGCAAATTATTTTAATTAAAAAGTATTTAAACAAGCAGAAAATATTTATCTTTCAAACTCCTTTAAGAAATATTTGAAAAAGAATTTATGTTTTATAAAATCTTTATTTAAAATTGAGTTCATATTAATCAATTTTTGCTTCTTTTTTTTTCAAAAATTATTTTAAAAACAGCAAAAACTGCACTAAGATTTCTTGTTCTATTCTTACAAAGAGTCATCTTGTTCAATTTTGATCATAGGTCACCTTTCACCCCGTATAACGAAAGTTGTAATGATGAGATCCACAGGTTTCTAGTATGAAAAAATAAACAAATAAGATCATACAGAGTTGCAATGTGGTAAAAATACGTTTTTATAGGGAAAATGGGAGTTAAAACTATCATTTTTAAAAATGTTTCCAGGTTTTATTGACTTAGCAAATGTTGTTTATATTATGCTTTTACTATCAATTTGATATGAACACTAGGATTATCATGATGTTTTAAACTAAACTTGCACTAATACATACATAAATAATTTTTAAAATGAATAGTTCATGAAATTTGTAATGGTAAGATCTAAAAGTGTACAGTGAAAAAAAAATAAAATTAGATCATATGGAGCTACAATGTGATAAAAATAAAAATATTATTTTTAGAGAAGCTAGGAGTTTAAAAAAGCATTTTTAAAAAGTCTTATTGACTTACATATTTGGAATGTTCCTCAAACAGCATTCCTATGTGTAACTTTCAAAACCAAGCAAACACCATGGTTCCTGCTCAAATCATGCATCAAACTCACAGCTGGCCAGGTGCATGCAGTGTCTATAGAATTTTGTGGCTGTGCGCAATGCTTAATGAACCACCAACATCAGAACTGTGTATTTGCTGGATGGCAGCCGCTACCAATGTAATATGTAACATTGCTAGACGTTAAACAAGCATGGAGCACACAAATATGTGCAGATTGTGTGCAAAACCACATGAAAGAAAAGCAATAATACTGTAAAACAAAACACAAAACAGTAGATCAAGCATAACATAGATAATGTTTAAAGAAAACATAACATATAATAACTGCAAACTTGGTAAGAAATTTAGAATTTTTTTTTATTTCTTCCTTTCTTTCATTTAGCATTTTTATTATACCTACATTTGTAGCTTCATCCTACCTGCAAAATTGGATTTTAAATATGAGCAATTTTACAAATGGCCATAGGTTAAACCATTGCTTATGTGAGCAATGTGCTAAACTGTAGGGCCCAAGGAGCATGAGCATTTCATATTAGCATATCAAAAAGTAATTAATTACGAATGAACAAAATATGAAGTGTTACATTCACATGGTTTATCCAATATGGTTTATTTTTATATGTCTATTGCAATCTATTTCAACGAATAGATTCTATTTTCTATCTACTCGATGTTAATTGAAATAAACCCTTGCAGAAATAGTTTCTTTACATATTTTGTTGTACGGAGTAGCGGCTCCGGACTAAAATGACGATGGGGCTAAGTGATTGATGAAATTATTATTATTATAATATAGTTTAAGATGAATTCAAAAATGAATGGTCAATTTACAATAAGAATGGAACACACATGTGCATTTCGAGTAAGAGAACAAGCTGGAAAAGCCATGAATGTCACACACAATGAATACACGTGTAAACTAAGTAATGAATATTTTCTTTAAGAGGAAATAAAAGTCAAATGTGCATAAACATGGGTATAACACATAAATGAACATGAATTGTGTGCAAAAACATAAATGAGAAGCAGCAATAATACCATGAAACAAAACACATAGATATATAACTAACATGTTATAACATAACATATATAATATTTGAAACAAAACATATGTAAACCACGTAATAGATATGCACAAAATGATTGGGGAAAAAATTAAGTAGGTATATAGGACAGACCATTTAAGTTGAGACTATATTTTAAGACTATTTTTACTTTCTCTACTACGTATAGTAAGTAGGGGAAGTATTGCATTCCACCCAAAAATTCGATACCGAGATTTCACCGGAAATACATGTTTTGAGACCTCCTGAATCCAAAAAAAGCATTTTTGGAAACATGTCCGTGTGTGTGTCTGTGTGTGTGTCTGTGTGTGTGTGTGTCTGTGTGTGTGTCTGTGTGTGTGTCTGTGTGTCTGTGAACAGCATAACTCAAAAACGAACAGTCGGATAAGCACCAAACTTGGTATTTAGGTTCAGTATCTTCCAGAGATGCGACACGAAGGTTTTCAAGAAAATCCCCCCACCCCAGACTACCCTTTACATGGAAGATTTTTCGAAAATTTTAATTTTCTCAAAAATGGCTCTAACGATTTTGATGAAAATATCATATGTTTAAGATAATGTCATGAGAAATGAAATGTATATCTCGAAATTTCTGGGAATGTCTCCAAAAGTATTCTTCATTGTGAACGACTTTTGCATAACTGGTAAACCATAAGAGATAGACAAAATTTTACTACACAAAAAATGTAGATCGCGTTAAAATACACAACTTATATCATATACATTTCTTTTGTTGAGTGAACCGTTTTCGAGATATTGCTTGTTATTTCCTTAAATTTTCCAATACTTGTACTTTTTCTCAAATTCGTTATTCATTTTTTTTGTGTCCTAGACATGCAAAGAGAATGGAATGCTCCACATAGCAACCAGCGATAAAATATTTGACTATCGCTTAAAAGCTACCATATTCCCCTTGCATCTACAAGAAAATTACCAATAAGATCGACATCTCGATATCTCGTTTAACATGAAGCATATGGAGAATAAGCGTTTGTAAAAATAGATTGTACAAGAGTAGAGAAAGTCATGTGAGTGTAACACATCAGATTTTTTTATTTTGAGACTGTAATTTTAATTGACTCTAACTGTAGGTTTCTATTTAAAAAAATCTGATGTGTTACACTCACATGACTTTCTCTACTCTTGTACAATCTAATTTTACAAACGGCTATTCTCCATATGCTTCATGTTAATCGAGATATCGAGATGTCAATCTCATTGGTAATGTACATGTAGATGCAAGGGGAATATGCTAGATTTTAAGCGATAGTCAAATATTTTAACGTTGGTTGCTATGTGGCGCATTCCATTCTCTTTGCATGTCCAGTACATAAAAAAATGAATAACGAATTTGAGAAAAAGTATAAGTATTGGAAAATTTAAGGGAATAACAAGCAATATCTCGCAAACGGTTCACTCAACAAAAGAAATGCATATGACATAAACTGTGTATTTTAATGCGATCTACATTTTTCGTGTAGTAAAATTTTGTCTATCTCTTATGGTTTACCAGTTATGAAAAAGTCGTTCATAACGAAGAATACTTTTGGAGACATTCCCAGAAAATTCGAGATATACATTTTATTTGTCATGACAATATCTTAAACATATGATATTTTAATCAAAATCGTTACAGCCGTTTTTGAGAAAATTAAAATTTTCGAAAAATGTTCTATGTAAAGGGTAGTCTGGGGTGGGGGGATTTTCTTGAAAACCTTCGTGTCGCATCTCTGAAAGATACTGAACCTAAATACCAAGTTTGGTGTTTATCCGACTCTTCGTTTTTGAGTTATGCTGTTCACAGACACACAGACAGACACACAGACAGACACACACACGGACATGTTTCCAAAAATGCTTTTTTTGGATTCAGTGAGTCTCAAAACATGTATTTCCGGTGAAATCTCGGTATCGAAAGCATAGTTTATCTCTACAGGAAAGCATAGTTTATCTCTGTCTAACTTTTCAGCTAATTCATATTCCAAGCCACATGCCATTTCCTTGTTTAAAGTTAGAAAATCTCTACATTCTGTACACTTGAGTCTCTTCAATACACAGTAGCAGCAATAACCATTAATATAAGTGATTACAGGCAAATCAGGAGTTACACCATTAATTTCATCTGCAGTAACGGTAATATCAATCTGGCTCTGACCACGAGTTTCTTCAGAAGAATTTGGGGCAACTTCCCCCTCTGAAACATTTTGAATTATCAAGTTTTTATCCAATGAACCAGTGGAACTCAAAAGATAAAGTACTCTGTAAACTAAGCTTTTAGTATTTGTCTCATTGAAACATTACATTGTGAACCTGCCAACTGTCTGTATAAACCAAATCTAGCTTCCAAAGTGTCAGTTTGAAACTTCCCAGTTAGAATATAGGACATTTTCAGCTCATTTGTACAATAATTTGTTATTTCAAGAATGCTATAGGTTGTTAAAGAAAGACCACTATGAGTTTCCTTGGTGAGTTTCCCATTTATACCTGGCAATGATTGCCAATTATCAAGCCAAGAAAGAAATTTATGCAAGAATTCATATCTAACATTGTCCTGATTATTAGTAAGAGGCTTTTGCATTTCATTATTCAGCTGAAGCCCCTTTAGGGCATTTTCACATTCAGATCACCAGCTACTAATAATATTTATAAACTTAGCAGTCCTGGTAATTAACAAAGCAATTTGATTGTCCTAGTTCAAGTATGTCACTTGCTACATATTCATTAAAAATCTTTTAAGACCAATTTAACATTCTGTTTCTCAAAGATGGCCAAAGTACCTTTACACATAGACCACATTCAAACTTACAAATTTTATCTCTCTCAATGTAAAACAATGCTCTAATTGCAGCAAAAGATGCAAATCGAATAACATAGGGTCATCAAAATCCAGATATAAAATGTTAAGCCATCATTTTTTAAATTCAGCCAGTTGTTTCTTATGCATTTTAAAGTATGCATGGAATCATACAGAAAAAACAGGGACGAGAACTATCCCTGGGATTTGGATAAACTATGCTCTCTTTTGGTGGATTTACATAATTACTAACTGCCTTTCTGTTAATCCTACTGTTATCTGCAATGATAATTGCATGTTAATCGTTCTTTATTATATATGATGGTTTGAAATAAGTAAAACTTGTGCAGTGTATGCATGTATTACATGTGTATAGTGATATCAGCTCTAACCCAATACAGCAGTTTATGGTTCCGAGTAAATAGGGCCATCAACGGAATTACCCTTCACCAGTGTTGCCAACCATAGTGGAATACTGCTACGCATAGCGGAATTTGAGCCTTCAGCAGGCATCGCGGAAAATTTTAATTTTAAAAAGTAAATTTATTATTGTTACTAAAACATGTAAACATTTTCAATTATATTCTAGAAAGTTAATTTACTCATTTAGAGTAATACCAGTTTTTAATGATGAGTAACAAAGGATCATCCATCCATAACACAAAAAGGGAATACTGCAGAGAATTGTCAAAAGATGAGAAAGTGAGAAAATAGTTGTTTTCCGATAAGTAGTTGAAAGAGTACACTTTTTCAAAATGGTTAAAGAAAATATTGCAAAAGCGAAGTGCAGAACATGTAATGTTGTTTTGGATATAAAAAGAAGTGATCTTTTGAAATGCTGTGAAGCCAGAAACACATGAAGAATCTAAAAGCTACTGACAGCACAAACATTTCTCAGGCAATTAGTAAATTAATTTATTTACATTTTACTAAGAAATGTACAATGATTAAATTCATTTTAAATTATTCACTTAATCAAAACAAAATTAATACCAATAAAACAGGCCTAAATTACCAACAGAGACTATAATAATTGTTTCTATGACTTTGGTATAATGTAATATTTTTTGTAGCGGAATGTAGCAAAATTTTGTTTGACCTGTAGCATCATTTTGGTTGGCAACACTATCCTCCGGATGTTCTTTAGCAGTTAGAAAACTAATTTGTGTAACAACATTTCTGAATTTGGTATCTTTCTTAATTTATGCAACATCAGAGAATCTTTAATGTTCAAGGAAAGTAGATTTTGGGGTATACCGATTTTGGCGTAACTATGATGATTTTTAATTTGATGACAGGGATGACATTATCAGAACATCTGTCAGTTGGGTAGTATAGTTTAACTTTCATACTGCTATGCAGGGTCCAGCTGGATCCCAGTGTTAAACTTTTTAGTTTTTAAGAATGAAATATCTAATTTAGAATTTTGAAATTTTTGTAATGTGTTACAAATTTAATCAATTTTATTACCATAAAATAGTTCCATAAAATGTTCAATAAATACAACTATACAATAAATAAAATACAACTTGGGATCCACTTGGACTGCTCATTGCAGTTCATGTCTCATAAATTTTCTGCATCTTGAGAATTTTATGTTGGCTGCCTTGTGTTTTCCAATTATTCTAGCATGCATTGTTGGTTTGAAATTGTGTAGCTACAGTTTAGGGCAATTATACTCTAGTTGTGTCCCGTCGAAGTAGCTTAAATTAGCCAAAGAAAAGCGAATAATTTACCTTGTGAGTGAGTTTAGAAGTAGCTGTGATCTGTTCAATAGCTTGTGCCCACCTACCCGCCCCTCGACGGTGTTTTACTTATATAGGTAAATCGCGTACGAAACATAACAAACTGCCAACATAAATGAAAATCCACCAGAAATGCGATGCACTATTGTTAGTAGTGTGTTTTCTTCTTCTTATTTTTCTTTGTGTTATTCCTGCTGAGAAAACGTAACGCATTCAAAGACTGGCTGCAGCATGCACTAATTGAAAGCAGCAAAAGAATATGCACCAAAGTTTTAAGTTTGTAATAGTTTTTGTCAAAGTATATTTTATTAAGAGGTTATTTCCATTGTAAAACAGTGTAATAAAGAAGTTGCTTTACCTTAATAGTGGTAGATAGTTAATGCAAGCTTACATAAAAAAAACCCTAACCTAAGGCTAACCTTCCCTGAATTCAGAAAGGTAAGCTTATATAAAAAGAAGTAATCCTAACCTAACCTCCCATGAACCAGAAACGTAAGCTTAGGAACGCAATATAACCACTGGTAACAAATTTAAATAAGGTTATATGTATAAAAGTAAATCAGAAGCCTAAGCTTATATTAAAAGAAAAGTAACCTAAACTTCCGTGAATTCAGAAACGTAAGGTTATATAAATAAAAAAAAACGTAACCTAAACCTACTCTTCCGTGAATTCATAAACCTAAGGTTATATAGTATCCCTCGGCTACGCCCTGTGGTCGTAGTTGCGGCGCTTTGGTGGCATCAATTATTCATATGTTGGCAGTATTGTGTTAGTCAAGTGTATGACAGAGTGACATCTGTTGAGCTAGTGTTTTGCATAGAGTGACATCTGTTGGAAATATACGACATCATCGTCATCGCTGTGGGATCGTTATGCGGGACACAACTAGAGCATAATGTCGCAGTTTAGTACTCTCAGCTCAGTTCAGTGCATAGTCATGTTGAAACCAAAAGGGGAAGCTTTTAAAAGGCCGATGTCAGTTATGTCCAGGTAAATTGCCTTACTTGCACGGAATTAGCGACCGAAGTGGTCTTAGATGTCAAACATATGTCCCTGGGTGTCTTACAGATGGCACTGTATCTCATTCTCTGACTTTAACGCAATGCTGGCAACATATGAATAATGCCACCGAAGCCGGTAAGATACTCAGCCTCAAAGCGTAGCCGAGAGATTGAGGGCCCTCAGCCTGAAAGCATAGCCGAGGGATGTTTTTTAGAAGGAGAGGAGTGTAGCAAGTTGAGGCCGCAACTGCGAAGCGACGACAGAGCATAGCCCAGGGATCTGCGCGTCTAAAACTCGAATGATTCACGTTCGCAGAAACAACAGCACATCGCATATTCAGTGCATTTCACTTATTTAGGTTGGCAGTACCCACTTTGCATGGAAAAATGGCTATGTTTGTTGTCTTCCTCACGCTATTTGCCTATATAAGTGAAGCACCTAAAACGGGTGGGCACCAGATATTGGAGAGACCACATCATGTTCTAAACTCACTCCTAAGGTAATTTATTTCATTATTTTTCACTTCCTTAATTCCTAATTTAGGTGGGCAAAAGTATGACAATTTAGCCGAAAAGACCACATCATGTTCTAAACTCACTCCTAAGGTAATTTATTCACTTCCTTATACCTAATATAGCTCGGTGCAAGTATGACAATTTATCCGAAAAAAATAATAGAAAAACTAGAACAAAGTGCGAGAGTTAGAAGAAATTCATTTGAGATACCTACTGTAAGAAAATGCAGAGTGGTGTGTCTTGGATGTTAAACTAAGGGCAAAGTTGTTTTAGTTGTGGCCCGTCGAAGTAGCTGAACGTGAATGATTGGAGTTTTAGACGCGCAGATCCCTCGGCTACGCCCTGTCGTCGCTTCGCAGTTATCGGCCGCAACTTGCTACACTCCTCTCCTTCTAAAAAACATCCCTCGGCTACGCTTTGAGGCTGAGGGCCCTCAATCTCTCGGCTACGCCTTGAGGCTGATACTGGAGTAGATGTGCGGGCCACAAGTAGAGAAGATTGTCGAAATGCAGTTGTGAATCACAGCGAATAATGTGAAAACTAAAGCAAATTACTTCATCTAATGCGATAGATGGAAAATAAAAATAATATTGTAATTCGACAATGCTAATTTTAAGGTACACTGTTGGTAAAAAAATGTTGAGACATCAGAATTATTGTTCTAAAATTATTTTATTTGTTCTAAGTAGAATATAAGATACTTTTATTGTGTTAATTCCAGTTTTCTGTCTGGATTCCACATGGACCCCTCTAAATTAAGGAGGTACAAGCATAGCAGTATGAAGGTAACCTCGCTTATAATAGTTGCTCAAATAGGATATAGATGTGTAATCTATGTGTATTTAGATAATCTTAAAGGTGCTACCACAGCCTCACCAATCTATCTTAAATGGCTCAGCGTTGTTATTGCTCTCTTCATCCGACGAATAAGTACTATCCATTTTGACACCATATGACAAAATTATGTCAAATCAGATCAATAATGCGCCATTCACCATTTAACTCTCTACGAACCACTGAAAATTTATCTGCACGGCTAGGCAAACGATACCGCTGCTAGAGCATTTCCAATACGCAGCATTTGGTGGTGTTGTTGTTAAAGGATTGTTTATGGACGCTACTTCCCCACCACGAGGTTGGCTAATGCCACAGAACAGCAAACTATTAGAAGTGCAACTATCGTGTTAAACGTTGGAAACACGAGGGCGATCGCAGCGTGAGTAGTGATCTAGGATGGAACTAAACTATGAAAAATCGTGCTCTCGGATGATGACGTCACTCGTAGCTACTACAGCTGTATTTTTCATACCTGCCTAGCCGTCTGCTCAGCCACAGAACACCAAACTTTTACAGTAGCGTTTAGCCATCTAAAATCGTAAAATGCTTATAGTCTGAAATCTAGCCAATTTAACCAAACCCTTAGCCAGAATCTAGCCTAAATAGCATAATTTCATCTGTGCTTTAGCTGAGCAAAATAAATGGTTAGGGTGAATCCTCAATACCTGTGTAGTTGTATTATGTTATCATGATTTCATCAAAATGAGTACTAATCATAAAGTCGACTTCTAAAGTATGCGCTCAAAGTCTATGATTTGTGACACACAGAATTGGTTGGTTTTTACATATTCCACCTAAAGAATTTTAGTAAATTTCATATCTCAATATCAGATATATTAACGTACGGTGTTGGTGCTTAGCAAAAATATACCTTATTTCATTACAATTTTATATTAAATAAATTATTCTTTTACAGTATTTAAATATTATGGAATTATGTAATCAATTATGATATTTAGAATTTCTTAATGGGGTCGCCCTCCCTCTATGCTAGCCTCTAGTTCCCGAAGTCGCGGGTTCAAACCCGGTTGTAGGGCGATGGATTTTTTCGGACGTAACAATCCTGAGCATGGATTTACTTATTCCTTACTTATTGTTTTATTGCTATATGTAAATTTACTTCTTTCAGAACGGAAGTAAAGCCCGTGTCATAGATTTACGGCACGAAAACCTCAAGCCTGATAAAGAGGCCTCTGAGCAAAATTACCGGTCTTTCACGTCCAGTATAGAATGGGACGCTAAGGACCATAGTAGTTAAAGAGCGTCCATAAATAAAACTCAATTAAATTTGTCTGAATGAGGTTTAACTTCTGCAAACAAAATATGGATAGTTTTAGACTCCAATTATATCTAGCCTTTTTTTTTGTTAAATAATGCCTTTTTAAACATACCATCTAGCCATCATTTGCGAGGAAGTGTTTGGCCACACTGCTCAGGAATAGTGGTGATAGTAGACAAGCGCTTGGAGACGGAACACCCGAAGGAAAACGAACGTGTCCGGAGCTTCCTGAGCGAATAGCATGCTGAATTGCTGATTGCTGAGGCTTGAACTTGAAACTAAGATAGAAGTCAGCTGATAAAATAGCAATGCCGAAAATATAAAACTAAAGCTGAATTTTCGTATCAACGAGCAATTGTGTAAATGTAGGAGTTTATAGTGATACCTTATTTAATATTCAGTACCAAATAACGCGCATTCGATGTTTAAAACTGGAACATGACCTGAAAACCTAGTAAACCTAGACAGGTCATGTATCGAAAGTCACAACGTAAGTTGGTTTTAATGAAGAATTGAAATTTATACAGCGAAAACAAGCTAACCATAAAAATAAACTATAGTATGTTTAGGTGTTAAAATGTGTTCGAAATAGGGAGTGTATTTCAAAAAGTTTGTTTTTGTGGATTGCACAGTAATATCGTAAAACGAACATGAGAAGTCGTTATGAAACGTTATTAAAGGTAAGAGTTCATCCCTTAAAGCGGGATTACCTCTGTTATATGTAACGGACAAAGGGCCAGGTAAGAATTAACCTCCAGCGCTCTTCAAAAGCTATACCATGTAAACAAATAGGCTTATTTGTTTACAGTTTTTGTGTGTTTATTATATATTGCTTCTACTTGTATGCTACTCTTGTATCCCGTCGAAGTAACTTAAATTAGCGAATAATTTACTTTGTGAGTGAGTTTAGAAGTAGATGTGATCTGTTCCATAGCTTGTGCCCGCCCGCCCATCAACTTGGCAGGCTGAGGGCAGCCCGAAGAAGTGTTATGTAGTGTACCTAACCTTACTAGGGTTTAACCACTGATAGGTAGGAAAGGGTTTTGCAGTATGGCGGTCGAGACTGAGGTTGTGGGGGGGTGATAGGAGGTAGCATTAAGCTCCTCGACGACTGCAAGTCAGGGTGCAACGGCCCTAGTGCACCACTGGTGGATGATATTATCGAAATTGTTTAGGTTAAATTTTGAATTTACCAAGCAACTCATGGTAGGACTATAAGGAGTTCAGCTTTTGCTTCTGGTTGGTGTAAATCCTTCGTTACTGGGGGTGCCCGCAAGCCATGCGGGGAACCCGGTGACGCCTAAAGCGGTGTTCTCTGGGGTTATAGTCCCCTAGGGACCGAACAAGGGCACTCCGATGGAATGGCAACTGGTCGTATAGTTTTCTAGCCCGGCGCCTAATTTCATCCTCCAGGTATGGAAGAGACGAGGCTTCGTGGAGTAGTCTCAGGGGGAAAGCGCGGCATACAGAATAGATGGCTCGAAGGCTCCTATTCTGTACCCGCTGCAGTCGGAGCAGATTGGAGTCTGCTGCCATGCCCAGATTTCACAGGCGTAGAGCAGGACGCGGATTATAAGTGCTCTAAAGAGACGCAACTTAAACGGTATCGGCATCACGGATCCCAGCATGGAGTACAGGGAGGCAGCCGCCGCCATGCCCCGACGCGAGAGATCCGCGATGTGTCCCCGGAAAGTTAGACTTCTGTCTAGCTGAACACCTAAATAGGAGATGGAATTCGTCCGCTCTATCCTTCGTCGGAGGTAGGTAAATGAGGGGAAGTTGGCGGGGAAGCGGCGCTGTGTAAACAGAATGGCGTGGCTTTTATCCGGATTTATGGACAATCGCCAACGCCTACACCACTGAGGTGTCGCTGTACTGGTTTGAAGGCTCTGTGGGGGTGTCTATCTGTGCAGAATAGCAGCACGTCATCAGCATACTGGGCTATATTGACGCGTTGCTTTGTTGGTATGTCGGCCACATACACGCTAAAAAGCGTAGGGGATACAGAACCTTCGGGGACTCCGCCTCGTATTGGCCTGTGTATTGATTTGTTCCCCGTAACTGAAACAGAAAAGGTTCGGTGTCTGAGGTATGAGTGTAGCAGATGTATGTAGTGTGGTGATAGTTCCAGCTGAATAAGCTTGTAAAGGAGACCTGCATGCCAGGTCGTGGAGAAGGCCTTCTCGACGTCCAGACGCCGCGGCAGTAAAAGCCCTGTCCTGGAAACCCAGGGCAGCGGCCTCCACCACCCGCAGCAGCTGCTGAGGCGTCGAGTGCCCAGGATGAAACCCAAACTGGTGGTCAGGGATGGCGTGAATGTCACCCAGTACAGGGGACAGGCGGGCAAGTACTAGCCTCTCAAAGACTTTCGAGAGGACTGACAGGAGACTGATGGAGCGGTAGTTTGAGGGGTGAACCGGGTCTTTCCCCGCCTTCAAGATGCAGGTCACACTTGCCTCTCTCCACTCTCGTGGGAAATGACATAGGGCAAGATACATGTTGAAGAGCTTTGTGAAAAAGAAGGGAAGGCGGCGGAGGATGGCAGGTGTGAGCCCGTCCGGTCCCACCGCCTTTTTGAGTTTGAGACGCCGGAGTGCGCCTTGAACTTCGCTGGGTTTGATGACAGGAGGCCGAGCCGCCTCGTCCAGGGAACGCCGAACGAATCGGCGAACATCCTGGCGGACGTGATCGGAAAAGGTGTCAACATAAGGGGTCATCTCGGGGCCTCATGGTTCGCTGAAGATAGTCCGCAAACACATTTGATTTGGCTTGGGGGTCATAGGCCAGGCCTAGGGTGCCTTGGAACGGGGAGGTGTATTGGCCTCGCCGGTTCCGAAGTCTTTTGGCGATCTGCCACACGTCTGCACTCTCGATGTTCATGCGGGTCATTGTGTCATCCCACGCGTGCACTCTGTGCTCGCGAAGGCGGACCCGATCTCTCGGCGCAAGCGCCTCAGAAGCGCTCGATTGTGAGCCTGCGGTGCCGCTGATAGAGTCTGCGGGCTGCCCAGCATCGTCGGATGAGAGGGATAAGTTCTACAGGTAGAACATCTGGGTGTAGGGGCGGAGGGGTGAGAACAGTCAGGTTTTGGGCAGTTTTCACCACGGTGGAAGTGAAGGAAGAGACCGCAGCCTCTAGGGACGGGATGTCGGTGATTCTGGGGTTAGGCGGGATGAAGACGTTGAGGCAATGCCTTACACACTCCCAGTCAACCTTTCGGTGTTGAACCTTGGTCGTGACTGGCAACCCGGGTGTTAACCTCAGCCAACACCGGATCATGATCTGAATGAAGTGCATTGATCGAAATGAGTGAGTATGAAAGGGGAAGTGCATGGTAATCACGAAGTCGATAACGGATGCCCGTCCTCGACCTCGTGGACGATGGGTGGGTTGCCAAGGACCCTCTACTCTGAGCTCGGGGTCCGCGTCTACTATGCGAATTATTTCATACCTTGTGCATCCGGTCGGGGGCCGCAGTGCCAACGCGGATGCTTGGCATTGAAGTCCCCGGCCATGATGACGTCAGGATGAAGGGCTAAAATGGAGAGGTAATCGTTGGCTACAAACTGCCTCTGAGGAGGGTGATATACAGACACCAGTAAGACTTCTGTCCCGCCGAGGTCAACAAAAACAGCCGTGGCCTCTAGGGTTTGAAGTGGAGGGAGCTGAACGGGTCGGTAGACTACGCTGTTCTTCACGAAGATCGCTGTGCCGCCACCAGGGCGGCCCACACGATCTATCCTGAGGTAGTTGAAGCCCGGTAGGCGGAAAGTGGTGTTTGGATGGAGATGTGTTTCCGAGACTAGGATGACATCCAGTGCATGCAGGCCGGCAAAGTGCTGGAGCTCATTCCCCTGGAGCGTCAGGCCACACGCGTTCCAAAACGCGAACCGGAATGAGGTACGAAGCCCATTACGATTCGCCATTTTGTCCCATGCGGATGACGCTGGAGAAGAAAGTGAGCCCTTCCATGGCAATAGCCATTCTTGCGGCCGGGTCGGTGGTAGAGAGGAATCTGACCAGCAGATCACAGATGCGCCGGCCGTAGGACTGCAACAGCTGCTGCAGCCACGCAAGCACATCAGGATGCTGTGGGACAGAGTGTAGAGTGGGGGTTTGTCTTGGGAGGGTGGGAGGTGAAGGGCGCTGAGGCGCCGGTTGAGCAGTGCCTTGTCCCGCCCCGACTAACCCGCTCGCGTGGGAGTACCACGATCACGCGGGGAGACGGGTTCTGAACTCCTGTTTCGCCCGGCGTCGCCTCACCCTTTTGGGGCGGGGTTGGGACCGGGGGGCTGGAACTGGTGTTGTTGCTGTGGGTGGCTGTTGTATTTGAGCCCGTGATCTACAGCCTTCTCTGTCACTGCGGCATATGACGGTCGCTGCTGTTGCTGACGTGGTGTTTGTTCCTGTCGTGGTTGTTTCGACGGTAAGGGTTCCGGTTAGGTTACCCTTGCTGGTTGAGGCGGTTGCCCGCCCTGGTTGGTTTCAGCTGCTGGTGTTCTTGAGGCGATCATCGCCCTCCTGGTGGAGCAGCCTCCATAGCAGACGACGTGCTCGCCCTTGCAGTTTGTACAGGTCGGCACATCGTCGAGAGTACGTGGGCAGATCTTCTTGGGATGAGCCACAACGCACCTTAAGCAGCGCAGGTTGCGGTATAAAAAGTGACTGGAATGATTAAATCCCAGACACCTGTGGCATTGGGGAGCCAGAGCCACGGGATAGTTCAATGTTAACCCGGAGGTAACAGAAGGAAGTGACTCCATCTATCTTGGCCTCCGGGTCGATGACCCGCTCCACTACTACGAGGAAGAGGGGTATGGGGACTTCGGTCCCTTGCCCGTTGGTAGCAGGCCTGGTGAGCTGCTTCACGAGTCTGGGGGTGATACCCTGGCGGATGAGATCTGCCTCAATATATCTCACCGCTGCGTCGACCGGAAGAACATGAATGATCCGCAGATCACGGGCTGTGTCCAATCCGTAGGTGAAGTGGGGGATTCCTCTCCTATCTAGGTGTTCCAAGAGGATGGTATAATCACCGGCTGTTTTAGCCTGAAACACGAAGCGCAGTACCGTGCACGCCCCACTAAGGGTCGTCATGCCCTCCCCAAGGAAGCCAATAGATCCCGCGAAGTCGTTCACGATAATCGGCGGAACCTTCTAGCCCCTGAATGGGCGGAGCTAGAAGCGTCTGCAACTGATTGGCTAGAGGGCACGCCCCCTGCAGCCAATCGGGAAGCACGCTGCTTTCTCCGAGAGACCACTTCCTGAAACTCATCCTCCTCGTCCGAAAAGCAAGAAGAGCTTTCTTCGTCGTCTTCCATCATGGAGGCGTACGAGGAAACCTCTTTGCATACACTTGCAGTCAGTGGTGGAGCTAGGCTCAGCAATTTGGTCTACCCGTGAATCAGACTCACGCGGGAGGCCCTTGTTGGTTGAATGCTTGGATTTCTCCAGGCGGGTGATCTTGCCTTACCGCTTTCGCGTTGCTGGCTAGATCTTCTTTATCAGCCTTCTAGGTCAGGGCCACTAGAAGGCGAGGTGACTGCACCAGTGCTGGTGCTGGCTACAGCCGTAGCTGCCTGACCGGCAAGCCCATCGCGAGCTTTGCCTGGCGGAGGGGAGAAGGGAGAGACATCTTAAGGGTGCAGTGTAAAAATAACACTTTAAGGACTACCCTCACCTGCAGGTAGCAGGGGCCCAATTTGGTGCGGGAATAACAGTGGACCGGACACCTTTATAAAGATGCGCCGTACACGACCAAAAAGGTCAGATGGCTGTGGCCTTGTATGCCTATTCGCTACCTAAGAACCGTAGGTGTTTTGCGTTCTCAAGGGCAAACACTTGGCCGCGGTGTAAGGTGGCACCAACCCATGTAGTGACCATGACTTCCCTTTTTCACCCTTTGGGGAGGTCCGGGACTACAGGGTAACTACAAGAGCATAGTCTCAGCCAGCTGCAAACACATAAAACATACGAGGATGAAATTCGCCCTATGGAAAGGTTTTTTTAAAAAAATTGGATTTTTTTGGGAATAGGTAGGATTTAGCGTGGAGTAGAAAGGAGAAGTCAGGATAGGTATTGGGGTTCCGCTGTTGCACCGTTAGTGCGTGGTAGGATAACTGCCAGCTTATTGCGCCGGCAGTGGAGTAAGGAATGTCCGGGTGACGACCATGACCAAGGCCCTGGCCGCCACCACGGGTACGTGCGTGGAAAGGAGCTGGAAAGGTTTGTAGAGTTGTTTTTTTATTGCCTCAGTTATTAATTGTGGCGCGGTCCTCGAAAGGAGCCCTCTGGTGGTCGATAGTGGCTTGGGAAGAAGTGAGCGGCTTCTAGTGACATAAAGTAGCCATTTGTGCGTTTCTGTTCACTCTTCATGCCCGAGAGGAGGATGTTCACTCGGCAATCGTCGTAAGCAGGGTGTGCCTAACCTCTAGGCATTCTGTCGGAGCTGGCGGTGCTAATGGCGGTGGCAGGCTGGCGATGGATTCCCCCAGGCTACTGATGGCTGTGTTGGCTTTTTCGAACCGCCGCAGGCAGCGTGCGGTGAAGCTCTGGAAGGCGGTTGTGAAGTCTGTGACGATGGTGTGAAGGTCCTGGATGGCGGATTCCATTGCGTCGAGACGGCTCAGTTGTGGTTCCAGGTTGGTAGATTGAGCGGCAGTGGCAAGTGAAGCGAGTGTTTCGTCCTGTTTCGAGATGCTGGATCCGATGTTCAGTACCTCTGAATGTAGATCCTGGATCGCATCTCGCAGGGTGGTGGCGGTGATGGCGTCGGAGGAGATGTAGGTGCAGGTACATTTGAAGCCGGAGTGGATCGACGGCTTCTCGAATACCGAGGGCACTGTGCCTGCCCGGTGAAATGGCCGTGGCCGTTGCAGGTGTCACAGTACCTGCGGCGTCGGCGGAGGTCACGGTTGGTGCATCGCGATGTCAGCGTTGGTGCTCCGCAGTAGTTGCACCTCGGAGCTGCAGCGCAGGTGGTGGAGTCATGACCGTAGCAGCAGCATCGGCGGCATGGCTGGTGGCTTTCCGCTTGGCTAACCTTGACATGATAAACCTGCCCTGACCTCAAGGCAGCCTCACGGTCGGCCGGATCGGCGAATACCAGGCGAATCAAAGTTGTGGGTCCCCGGGAAGTGGTGATCCTTGTGTCCTTCAAGGCTGAAGGCCACCGGTGTTGAGCGGCGGTGAAGATAAATCTCGATTGCAGATCCCGGGGAACTCCGGCGATCACCGCGCTGCATCGAGATGACAGCGGCGGCGGTTAAATTGGTGGTGAAGCTGGCTGCGGTGTTGTGTTGTGATGCTTGCGAAGTCGACTGCTGCTGCGGAAGGTGAGGTGCGGTATTGACTGGGCGTGAAGTATCTCGGAAAGAAGTTTTTTTAAACCCCCCTGAGGAGGAAAAGGACGGGCCGCACACCCGCCCGTCCCGGTGGCGATCGTCCGACATGCGTTGCCGTGCAAACTACATCGCCTCCCTTGTGCAGTTAGTGTCTAACATGCAGGGAGTTGGTTATGAGTTAGTGCGTGTGTTAGTCGGGTCCCGCATAAGCACCCCGGTAAGTTACGTGATGTGTTGCTGGCACGCTTTGCGTGCGAGCGCGTCAAAGGATGAATTCCCAGGCTGCAGCCATGAACAAGTCCTGAGTACAGCCTGAGGATTTGATGGTGTAAGTGAGGAAAATTTGGTGGCTTGCTAGTGATGTGTGGTGATTTTATTAGTAGTGCTTTGTACGTGCATTTTTAGTAATTACGTGAAGTTAGCATGCAGTTGCGTAATGGGATGGTGGGAGTGGTAGTGAGTTGTGATTCTGCGTGGTCTCCTTAATCGGAGCCGTGTCGGTACTTCCGTGTGCGGCCTGAGGGCGTCGTCGATGATTTCCAATCCTGGGTCCGGTGTTCAAGCTGGGTCGTCTTGAGTGCACACTCGGCTGGGTGCCTGCTTAGTGGTGCAGGTGCGGAACAGTGCCACTCGCGGGGAGGCCCTCATCTCCCGGGTCCGCCTTCGCTGGGTAGCAGAAGGACTTCAAGGGCAGCTGTGAAGTGGATGGTCTGAAGTCTGTAAAGAAATACTGTAAGCAGAGAGAACGTGTATTATTGTAAAATGGATTATTGTAGAAGGTTGTCTAAAAATTCCGTTATTTCGTCGCCGAGGTCTGTGTTGGAAAGATTTCTATCAAACAGAGATAGAGGTCGTTTGTGTATATCTATCGTCGTGTCATATTGGCCAAGTGAAGAAATTTGTGTGTTATGGTGCGCAGGAAGTTTGTTATACATATCGAAGGCTAATTTCTTAATAAACCCTTATATCGTATGCATTTTTAGGTCGTCATGCAATTCTTTCTATGGTGCTATCAATGGGACTTTGTCTACTATTCTGAGTATCTTGTTTTGAAGAGTTTGTATACGTTGGATATGGGTTTTAGCTGCGTAGCCCCAGACCGGCGCTGCATAAGTTAATATTGGACGAATGAGCGATTTGTAGAGCGTTAAGCCCATGTTTAGTTTGAGTGCATTGTTGTAGTTTATTAGTGGGTATAAATTGCGTAATTGCGCGTAGGCTTTTCTGCGTACTTCGTTGGTGTGTAGTCGCCATGTTAGGCCCTGGTCCACCACTAGCCCAAGGTATGTGACCTTGTTGGTCCAGTTAATGTTGTCAGTAAAGAGTTTTAGTGGAAGTAAGTTATGTCTTGGGTAGTAGTGCTTTATGCGTTTGGTGAAGATTATCGCATTGCTTTTGTTCGCGTTTACCTTGATTCTCCATTTTGTTAGCCATGGTTCTAGGTGTGTGACTGATGTTTGAAGGTTCCTATGTATAAACGTAATTTTACCTGATTGTGCCATGATGGTTGTGTCATCGGCGTACAGGAGATGCAGGCAGATTGAGCTTTTGGGAATGTCGTTTATGTAAAGGTTGAATAGCAGAGGTCCCAAGATACTACCTTGTGGGACGCCCGCCAGTATTGGGCGAGGTGTTGACTTTACTTCGTTAAGTACCGAGGAGAAAGTTCGGTCAAGCAAGTAGTTTGCTATCAGCTTGGTCATGGTGTCCGGGAATTTGTACGTAAGCATTTTCCGTAGTAGTCCCGCATGCCACACGCGGTCGAAGGCGGGGTCTATGTCAAGGAGAACGGCGCCCGTTGACTTCCAGATGTTGAAGCCTTTCGTAATATGTTCAGTAGCGCGAAGGAGTTGTAGCGTAGTCGAGTGTTTCGCCCTGAAACCGAACTGTTCAGGTATGAGTATGTTGTGCTTGATCACGAATGCGTTGACACGTTTTAATATGCTCTTTTCAAAAAGTTTCCTCATTGTGTTAAGCAGGCTAATTGGCTTGTAGTTGTAAGGATTCGCTTGGTTTTTGCCCTTCTTCGGGAAGTGAAGCACGTTTGCTGTTTTCCACCTATTGGGGAAGCAACCGTGATGTAGGCAAAGATTGAAAAGACTTGCTAGTGTTTTTAGGGCGTTGAAAGGTAGGTTTTTAATACGATATTTGGCACTTAGCCTGGACCGGGAGTCTTTCTTTTCGGAAGGTGTTTTATAAGCCATTGGATTTCGGAAGGATTCGTTTTACGAATTTGGTCGTGCGTTTGCATTTTGTGTATATTTTCGGTGAGTCTTTCGGTTTCGTACGTAAATGTGGGTAGCGCTGGTGTTAGGTTTGGAACAAGTGTGCTTTGCAGTGCGTTTGCTAGCGCTTCTGCTTTTTCTTCGTCTGTAGTAGCAATGTGTTGTCCCGCGTGGAGGGGGGAACGGAGATCCTGTCCCGGGTGAGACATTTGGCTATGCGCCATACTGTGTTATTATGCGGTTCTAGAGCCTGCAGTGTGTTGTTCCACTGCTCTGAAATAACGGCAGCAGTGCTCTCGCGAAGTTGCTGGTTTAGTGTTCGGAGGTGATATTGTGTAGCGGCAGTTCTAGTGTGTTGCCATTGTCGTCGTGTTCTGTTACGTTGTTTGGTTAAGTGTTCTATGTCCACTGGAAGTCGCATGTTGGTCTTTCTTTGCCGCTGTAAGGGGACTGCCACCATTGTGGCGTATTGTATTGCTTTTTCGATTGTTTCTGTGGCATTGTCAATGTCCTCTAAAGAGTCTGTCCATATTTTCGAGATTTGTGACTCCACTGTTTCGGCGAAAAGGTACCAATTTGCTTTGTTGTAGTTACGTCTTGGTCTGGTTGGTGCAGTTTGAAGGGAACCTTCTAGGTTTATCAATACTGGTAAATGGTCCGATGATAAATCATTGTGTACCCTTAGCGAGATGCGCGCGCCGGTCTGTCTTTCTAATATGATGTCGAGAACATCCGGGGTCTGATTTGCCTGAAATGGAGTGTAAGTTGGTTCAGTGGGAGCGTGAATTATATAGTCGGACCTATTTTCGTGACGTAGTAGTGTTTGTCCGGCAGTGTTCGCGTGCGTAGAGTTCCAGAGTGAGTGCTTTGCGTTAAAATCACCTGCTATTATTATGCGTTGGTTTAGTTGAAGGAGTGAATCTAAATCCGCTGTGTTTAAATCACCCGGAGGATTGTAAGCCGAAATTATTGTCAGATTTGTTTGGTTTAACGAGGCGTTTATCGCGCTTGCTTCGAGCCTTTGGAGCGGCGGAAGTTGGATCGGGTGATGTGCGATGTCCCGACGAACGGCGACAGCAGTGCCGCCGCCGTGTCTGTCTCGGTCGTTACGGTAGAGTAGGTAACCCGGAAGATTTAACCTGTCTCGCGGGCTGAGGTGTGTTTCCGTTAGGAGAGCTATTTGAACATTGTGTTTGGCCAAGTAGTCTAACAATTCATGTTTTCGTTGTCTCAGTCCGTGGGCATTCCAAGTCATTAATTTTCCTGTTATAGAGCTAACGTCCATTGAAGTTGTCAGAGTCAAGAAGCAGTTCGAAGTATTGGCGATAATGCTGAAGGGTGTCCAGTTTCTCCTCAGGTCCGTAGGTCAGTTCGTCAATCCCAAGCAGACACATGCGGAAGTTGTATAGCCATTCCCGGCTATCAATGGTGAGTCTTGCCTGCTTGGGCTTTTGAGTCACGTGGTCCTGTCTGTCACGTCTTGGGGGAGTGTCGCGCTGTGAGCTGGCAGCAGCTCTTTCAGCTGTCTTGGGAGGAGGCGCACTGGCTCCGGCACTTGCCGGGTTGACAGTGGGACCGTCTCTTAGGACTGGTGGTCCCGGCTTCCTCCCAGCGTTGGGGTTGGTCTTTGTGTCGGGGGTCCGCAGTGCAGCTACGTGTCGCTGGTACACAGGGCAGCCACGAAACCGTGCACCGTGCCCCTGCGAGCCACAAAGGAGGCAGCTTCGCTGCGACAACGGCACGTCGCATGTCTGGGACCCGTGTCCGCCCACGCACTTCAGGTAGGCTGCCACCGCCCTGCAGTTGACAGCCAAATGGCAAGAAAGAATGGAAAGATCTTTTTTCCGTGGGGGAAAAATGCATTGCTGCATTCGACCCCCAGCCGGTGTGCAATGGCTGGGGGGATATGTGAGGCTCGCCGCTCAAAGCGCGGAATACCCACTAAAAACCCCACCACGTGTTAATATTATGAAAGCTATTAGTAATATCGTGCATTTTAGTCGGGTCCCGCATAGCACCCCGGTTAGACAATGAAAGGTGTGTAGCTGGCTTGCAATGCGTGCGAGCACGTCAATAGTTAGTTACCCGGAATTACACATGACATATGCCCTGAGTAACCCCGGGTGATTAATCGTGCATTACACTAGATAATTGTGATTATACTAATTGGTAACATTCTATGGTATTACTAGGTTTTACTTTCTTGCAGATTAGTGCAATCGTTATTCTTGTATGTCTAATCTATGTTAGAGCAAAAGTTATGTGGAAGTACTCTTAGGCTATGAGAATAGCCAGTCGTTATGATTGCTTCTGAGTTCCTTCCCTCGGAAAGGGCGTCCAGTATTTCAGCCAGGAGGATATCCTGGGACGTCCGATTTGCAAGGCTGTCTTGCTCGTCTTGGTCCTTGGATGATGCCGTTCGTCGTTGTGCCCACACAGATAAGTGGCCAGCCCATCTCGGCGCAGCTGCACGAGTGTGTTACGTGGGGAGGCCTTCTCCCGGAGCCGCCTTGGCTGGGTAGCGCAAGGACTTGAAGGCTGCTGCATGGACTGGAATCTGTAACAGTGAGTAGGTCATGAAGTGAGATTAGTTTTTGTTCGTTTTCTTGGTAATTTGGTGTTTAGGGGAGTCTTAGGAGGTTGTCTAGGAATTCTTGGACGTTATGCTCTGTCTCGTAGTGGAACAGTTTTCGGTCGAAAATTGAAAGAGGACGCTTATGTTTGTTCGCTTCTGTCGTGTAGTTGCCTTAGTTGTGAATATGAGCGATTTGATGTGTAGGAAGCTTTTTGTATGCGTCAAACGTGAGTTTCTTAATAAATTCCTCGATGGTGTGCATTTTAGTTCATTATGTAGTATGTCAGTGGGAGCTATCTTTGGCACTTTTGATACTAAGCGTAAGATTTTGTTTTGGCAATTTTGTAGTCTTTTGATGTGTGTTTTAGCGGCGTATCCCCACACAGGCGCCGCATAGGTTAGAATGGGGCGAATTAGTGTTTTGTAGATGGTTAGGCCTAATTTAAGGTTTAGTTGATTATTTAGGTTTATTAGGGGGTATAGTTTGTCCAATTGGGCATTTGCTTTTCCCCTGACTTGGTTTATGTGGGGTTTACAAGTTAAGCCTTGGTCCATTTTAAGCCCTAGCCATGTTACATTCGCTGTCCAGTTTATGTTCTCACTGAAGAGTGTGAGTGGTTGCAAAGTGTGTCTTGGTAATCTGTAATTTGTTCGTTTTGTGAAGATTATTGCTTGGGTTTTTGGGGCATTTACTTTGATTCGCCAGTTCGTAAGCCAGCTCTCGGTGAGCATTTTGGAGACGGGTGTGTATGACTTGTGGTTGGAACGATTGCGCCATTATTGTTGTATCGTCCGCGTATATGTAGAGGGTGGTGTTTGCAGTTTTGGGGATGTCGTTTATGTATAAGTTGAACAGTGTGGGCCCGAGTATGCTTCCTTGAGGGACGCCCGCTTTGATGGGTCTAATGGAGGACCGAAACTTTCTGTCCTTCAGGTAGTTGGTCATTAGTTTTACTAGCGAGTCCTGAATGCCTAATGAGGCTAGCTTTTTCAGAATTCCCGCATGCCATACTTTATCGAAAGCTCGCTCCACGTCGAGGAGTAAAGCTCCTGTGGACTTTCTTATGTTGAAACCGTAAGTGATATACTCAGTTGCTCTTAAAAGTTGTAAGGACGTTGAGTGTTTCGCTCGGAAACCGAACTGTTCCGGGATTGTGGACAAGATTGAGTGTCATTCGGGGTAAGAGTGTCTTGAAGCGCATCTACCAGTGTGTCGGCTTTTTCTTGGTCGGTGGTAGCTATTTTTCCGTTGTGGTGTAGTGGGGGTATGCGTACTTTATCTCGGGTCAAGCATCACGCAATGCGCCATACTGAGTTGGTTTCGTGATCCAGACTGTCTAGCGTGTTTTGCCATTTTTGGGCGGTGTAATTTGAGTTTCTTTGCCTAACCAAGTTGTTGAGGTAATGGAAGGCTTCGAGATCGACTATGTGGCGAGTTTTCTGCCATTTTCGTCTTGCTCGATTTCGTTCCGCAGCCAGCTCTTTAAGGTCTGCTGGAAGCTTGGTGTCGAATGTCTTTGGTACGTGTACTGGGACTGCCGTAATTGTTACCAGTTTGATGGCATGTTCGAACTGCGTTACGGCCTTGTCGAGCTCCGCTTGGGAGTTGAGTTGTTCCTCGGGGAGGTTTTCGCTAATTGTGCGTTCAAAAATTTCCCAGTTTGCTTTTGTGTAATTGTACCTTGGTGATGGCTGTGACATCAGAATCGGACGTTCTAAAGAGATTATTACTGGGAGGTGGTCAGATGAATGTTCGTTTCTGACTTGTAGGGTTATTCTTTGGTTAATATGCCTGGCGATTGCTATGTCCAGGATGTCTGAGCTTTGATTTCTTGCGAATGGGATGTAGGTGGGTTCGTTGGGAGCATGAATTATGTAGTCGGAGTTGTTCTCGGGCTGGAGTAATGCATTTCCGGCTGCATTGTTGTGCCTGCAGTTCCAAATTTGGTGTACCGCATCATGGGGTCGGTTTTTAAGAGCTATGTTAGGTATTTTGTCTGGTCCCGGGGCTTTTCGTTAGGATAGATGTGTGATTAGCCATTTAATTTCGGATGGGCAGGTTTTGCGAACTAAGTTGTGCGATTGTTGTTGGTGGAAGTCACGGGTTTCTATCTCTGTGTCTGCTTTGAATTGTGGACAAGATGGAGTGTCATTCGGGGTAAGAGTGTCTTGAAGCGCATCTTCCAGTGTGTCGTCTTTTTCTTGGTCTGTGGTAGCGATTTTTCCGTTGTGGTGTAGTGGGGGTATGCGTACTTTATCTCGGGTCAAACATCGAGCAATGCGCCATACTCAATTGGTTTCGTGATCCAGACTGTCTAGCGTGTTCTGCCACGCTGCAAACCGCACCTGCACATACTCCGCACCCAGCACCGCCGCATCACCCACACGCTCCTAACCGCCCCTCGACGGTGTTTGCGAATCGCGTACGTAACAAAACAAACGTAGCCATTTTTTCGTTGAAGAAAATGTATAGTGGGAACTGCCAACCTAAATGAAAATCCACCAAAAATGCGATGCACTGTTGTTAGTAGTGTTTCTTCTTCTTCCTCTTCTTTTTCTTCGTATGTTATTCCCGCTGAGAAAACGTAACGCATTCAAAGACTGGCTGCACCATGCACTAATTGAAAGCAGCAAAAGAATATGCACCAACGTTTTAAGTTTGTAATAGTTTTTGTCAAAGTATATTTTATTAAGAGGTTATTTCTATTGTATTAACAGTGGTAGATAATTAACGCAAGCTAACATAAAAAACCCTAACCTAACCTCCCGTGAACCAGAAACGTAAGGTTAGGAACGAACGCTCGCGTGCTTTGATGTAACCACTGGTAACTAATTAAAACAAGCTTATATAAAAAAACTAAACCTAACCTAACCTCCCGTGAACCAGAAACGCAAGCTTAGGAACGCACGCGAGCGAAAAGAAAACTAAATCTAACCTAACCTCCCGTGAACCAGAAACGTAAGCTTAGGAACGCACGCGAGCGAAAAGAAAACTAAATCTAACCTAACCTCCCGTGAACCAGAAACGTAAGCTTAGGAACGCACGCTCGTTTCGCTCGCGTGCTTTGATGTAACCACTGGTAACAAATTTAAATAACGTTATATGTATAAAAGTAAATCAGAAGCCTAAGCTTATATTAAAAGAAAAGTAAACTAAACTTCCGTGAATTCAGAAACGTAAGGTTATATAAATAAATAAAAAAAACGTAACCTAAACCTTATCTTCCGTGAATTCATAAACCTAAGGTTTTATAATATCCCTCGGCTACGCCCTGTGGTCGTAGTTGCGGCGCTTTGCTGGCATCAATTATTCATATGTTGGCAGTATTGTGTTAGCATTCCAGTTCAAGGGGGAAGGTAGTCCATTCCGGCACATTTTGCTCCCATTGGCTGTGGTCAAATACGTAACGTGGGACGTTGGCGCGCGCATTTCGACTGGCAATTGAAAGTGAATACATAAAGCCCAAGCGTTTCAAAGCAGGAATTTGTACATACATAGTACACATCGGTTTAAGTTCAGTACCTTCCAAAGATGCGACACAAAGATTTTCAAGAAAATTCCCCACCCAAATAACCCTTTACACGGAAGAATTCTCGAATTGTTTTCTTCTGAAAAATGACTCCAACGATTTTGATTAAAATGCCATTGTATTCAAGATATTTACATGAAAAATAAAATGTTTATTTTTAATTTTCTGGAAATAGCTTGTGAAGTCCTCTTCATTCGAAAGGAATTTTGTATAATCTTGTGGAACTAGTAAATTTAAGCAACAGAGGAAAATGGAAAATACACATGCACAGATTCTGCTGTCCTGTGGAATATGTGTAAACGTATTCATTTAGTATGCCAAGCATATAAGCCTGTACTTGCATGCCCCCAAAATAAGGAGCCTGAAATAAATACTGAAGCACATCTACCCACTGAAAATGCAGAATTTCTTGTCAAGGAGCTGTGAACAAGGAGGAAAGTAGATGACTTAGAATTGAGGAAGAAATGTGAAGCAAAAAGGCTAATGAAAATTATAGATGGCATAAAAACAGAAGCTGGGCTTTTTGCCTTACAGAAATGGGCCACTCCTCTTGAGATAGTGGTGAAAATGCAGAGCAAACACAAGAACATACAACAGATTTCATTTGCCAAGCTGGAACTTTAAAAGAGCCAGCTAACAAAAAGGTATGTCCACAGAGAAACGTCATGTTTTACTCTACAAAAAGAAAACTATGAAATTATCTTCACGTTTTAAAAAGCCCAATCATGAAGAATGTAACCAGTTAGCGGTACAGCTCAGTAGTGTATTTGCACCAATCACTGAGTAGCTAGAGAAGGGTAGTGCCAACAGTTTTCTGGTGTGCTAAATTTGTTCTGCTGCTTTTCTGATTGTACATCATGACTAGTCTTCTGCTGCTGGTGTATGCAGAGTTATCACATGGACGCAACTGTAACTGAAATTCCTTTCTTCCATTTCCAAATGGTGATAATGAAGTAGTCTAGAGAGTACAGGGTTACCATTTCAGCTTTTGTGTGCTACTTCACCTAGTTGAGTTGCATAAGTTTGTATAATGCTTGTTTGAACACGTGTAGAAGCAAAGTGCAATAATTCCTTGGTTGTCTGTCGACTTGTAGTTGAACACACATGGTGAGGAAGCAGAGGAAATTATACTCCTCCCCATTCCTGACATGTCTTTTGTGATATTGTCATCTTGCTACAGTGCCAGTCTCTACAAACATGTAGCATGTTTGATATTGGACTTTAAATACTTAAGCTACCATGTAAATACTGTTGCTGGATAGAAAGTAGTAGGAATACCGGTAGCACACAGTGATTGTATAATTGTTAGTCAATGGGATAGATGGATCTGTTGCATCCCAGTTTTATATGTTATAATGTTTTATGTATATGCAAACTCCACCATCTTCTAAATGTTTTCTTATACAGGGTGAAAGGTATTGCTTGAACTGTAATAAAATGGCTAATAGACCCAGGCACAAGGAACATCACTATGTTTCATTTTTGTAGGCTTAATGACAAAAATTGTATTGGACATATTTGCACTACTCATTATATAGAATCCATGATTAACGTACGGTTCAAGCAGTACCTTCCACCCTGTATACTGTCCTCCCAAATAATACCCATGCAGTAATAATGAGAATTTTTCGTTTCAAGTGATGTCTTTCTCAAACATATCTTCAAGGTAATAGAAATTACATGGGAGATTGAAATTTAAGCATAACATAAGTATAAAGTTATAATTTTGAGCTTATTCAAAGTGAATTAATCATCATAATAGTATCAACCGCATGTAAGCACTTTATGTAGGGCAGATTGCATGTGATGGTGATTAACACTTATTTGCTATTGTTGTCCTACTGTAATTCGTGTCGAGAAGTTTACTGTTGAAATGGTGATGGTTTACAAATTTTTCTCTCTTAGATAATGCATGATGGGGAGGGGAGCATCCCCCCCTAAAGGCTGTTCTTGGCGTTGGGTATATTCCTACTTACTCTGCATACTTCATAATTGTATGATGTGTTCAATTTCCTTGAGCATTGCTCACAGTGGAGCCAAATGAACAAACACAAACAAACATCACTGTATGGGCTCAATTTGTTTTTTTTCCATATGGCCTGTCAATACATTTAAGGTTCACATGTGCTGTAGGACCTCCACTGTGTTATATCAAATGTTATATATGGAACCTTTTCCAGGAAAAGGAATCAAAGTGTATTTTCTATTCAATAACTAAGTTTTATTAACTAGAACTGGCTTTGTGTATGCATAAGTGACTAAGTGCAATTACAATTACCTATAAGATCATTCCAATAGATTGTAATAACAGACATTCAAGAGGTTAGAATTTAATGGACATTTTAATTGGGTAGGCCATTCAAATGTATATTAATGTAGGCACATGTTCCTTAAAATACCATACAAATGTATTATACAGTATTATTAAATATGAATGTGAATGCAATGTCTCTAAATAATAACAATGTCTCTTTGTGTTTAACCATATCACACCCACCCTTCATAATTGTCAATCACTTTAACATGTAGTCTAGTGTGCCAGTATTAATTGTTTTTTCATATGTTGACTGCAGAAAGAATGTAACAGCACATGCTGGTTTATAAATTTGGGTGGCTGGATGAGACACTCGTTCATTAGTACTGCTCTCTGTCCTCCATAGTATTTTTAATTTTAATGTCCCTTTTAGCTTCACAGGTTTGCAGAGATTGGAGACTGGTGCCTTTGAGCATGAGTTCTCATGTTCGTTTTAGGATATTAGTGTGCAATCCACAAAAACAAACTTTTCGAAATACAGTCCCTAATTCGAAAACATTTCAACACTAAATAGCACAAACACACATTTTAACACCTTAACATACTAAGTATAGTTTATATTTAAGGTTAGCCTATTTTCGCTATATATATTTCAATTCTTCAATAAAACCAACTAAACTTTCGATTCATAACCTGTCTTCTACCTTACTAGGTTTTCAGGCCATGTTCCAGTTTTAAACATTGAATGCGCGTTATTTGGTACTCAATATTAAATAAGGTATCACTATAAACTCCTACATTTACACAATTGCTCGTTGATACGAAAAATCAGCTTTATTTTTATATTTTCGGCATCGCTATCTTATCAGCTGAGTTCCATCTTAGTTTAGTTTCAAGCCTCAGCAACATAGGTGTGATGGTGGTATTGGCTAAGTGGAAACAGCAGGACCGTCTAGAATGAACGGACCTGACATTGGGTTTGAGATTGAGAAAAATGGCGGCGGTAGTTGGTGGTGCCCTGAGGTGTTTACACTCGCAAACTGCTGCGTTGTGTTTCCGATGCCTGTGATTTATAGTATTTTAGTAACTGCGGCCGTTTGTAATCACATTAGCGAAGCAATGGTATTTGAAAACCTTTATTTGAGCAATTTGGGAAACGGGAATAATCCCAGTCATGCGCTTTCACTGCCGTGTGCTTTCCAAGTGTTACTTATGTTTACTAATATATTACATGTCGATTATGGCTACATTAAATGTAAAGTATAATTATACATTTTTTAATTTACCTACTTGAGGATGTAGTTTGTGTCACGGTTACTGTGGTGAAATAAAGAAATTGTTACAGTTTGGACGTATTGGTTGTAAATATACTTAACCTAAAACATTACAACGCCATTATGTTTCCGGATGTAAATCGAATATTGATTATAATGAATAGAGGTGCAAATAATTGTGATAAATATTTTAAAATATGGTATATACAATGTTAATTTGAGTTATAAAATATATTAAATTATGTATATTTGTGAGATACAATAAAACAATTATGAGTATTTGAGAGTGTATCTATGTGTATAATGAGTTCCAGTTATTCTCATATACCGGAGTATTGCCATTCATATTTCCAAAAGATAAAGATTTAAAACAAAACGGTTAATATTCATAATTCGTAAACACTTTACGCCTTCGAAGGATTCATCTGTATGCATACATCGTTGTTTCCGACCTAGTTATAAGAAAGGATAAATTCCGTTACGGTGGTTCTTTTATAACGGTTCCAAGAAAGTGATTAAACTGCAGAATGGTGCATTTCTGACAGTTTGTTTTAATTCAGCCATCGTATTTATGCTGTTACGTTGTTGCATGCAATACTGTAGATTGCATGAATGTTGTTTTGCAATGCTGTTTAAGGTTATGTATTTCATATATTTCCCTTGCAGTGCTGGTTTAAGACTACTTATTTGTTATATTTCAGTCTGTTGGTGTGGACTCTCTGCAAAAACTAGTAAAGGATGCTATAAGTCGCTAAGTGGTATAGTTTTGAATAATTATTGCAAACTTATAAATGAAAAGCGTTCTGCCACACAGGGGTGATTGTGGGATTGGCTAAGTGGAAACACAGGCACTAACTCCCCACATGGACACGGTGTGTCACTAGTTGTACTTTTGCGGGAAATGCGAATTTTCTGATTGGCTGTTTCAAGTTTGGACGTTCGTAACGAACTAAATGGCAGAGGCACGACGAAAGGGACCATCTTGGATTTTATAGCTGGAAGTTTTCGCCCGAAGTTTTTTCATCAGGAACAAAGCCGAGACGGTAATCATACATTTACGCTATTTCTGATTGAATGTATATTTGTTGTAATATTGGTATTTTCTATTAACTTCAGTGATATTCGTAGAATGAGGTAGAAAACTGATAGGTTACTGTATGTTGCAACATTTTTATATAACGAATAAATTTTCAGATACATTGAGCCGTCCAGACAGAGGGGATACGCCTACGATTTACATTCCTTCCAGTGTTGTGGTTCGAGTCCCGATTGGTGACATAGAATCTGAAGGTATGTTATTAAGTTTCCAGCATGAGAGTGCTAGATGAAAGGTTAAGTTTTTAAGAGCTTCTTAGTGTTGCTGAATTTTATATTGTCCTGATTTAATTTTCAGATATTGTGAGTCATCCAGACAGTGGAATATACGATTAATTTTCGTGTTTGCACTTCATAATTGATGGGTGGAGATCACAGCCAAAAGTAGGTAAGGTAAAATCAACCTTTAATGCAAATTAATTAGCATGTTACTGTGCTAATATTCAAACACATAGATGCAGATCATGCGAGTGATACTCTTGTATAATTAAAAAATGTAGGATTATTGGTGGACTGACACACTAACTGTCAAAGATAGCATGCCAATGATACTATAATTCTTTTAAGACAGTGCCCAAATGAAATTTTCTAATACAGAAGGAAGAAAGATATTTGATATCATTCACATATATTTTAGTAATTCACCCTCTTTTGGGCATTTTTATCTAACTGCCACTATGTCCTTTTTTGAACTGGGCATGGTGTATGAAAATAGAAATTCTGGTAGCTTTTTTGACAATTAATGTCCTTGTAATCTGTTATTACAGATGCTCAAAAGCATTTGTTTCCAAGAATAACTGAAGTGTTTGTTTTGAGTGAAATTAGCGGCTTCAGTATGTGTTCTGAGGCTTTGAAATTCCAAAGTGGTTCCAATCTTTCGTGTCTGTTTTCTACCATTTAAACTTTGTAGCAATTTTGATGATACAAAATCCTTCCCTTAAAGATACATTGTGCAGTAGTAATTAAGTTGCAGGATATTATAAGAAATGTATAGGCATTTAAATGATCGTGTTGTTTTTGTGCAAAAATCAAAGGTTTTGAAGTAATGGGCATTTAATATTTTTTAAATGTATTGAAGCCTTTTAAGTTAACACACATGATAAACATGAAGTTGATCACGATATATGATGAATCATTTGTAGAATACTTATGAAAATAGCTTACTGTGAGTAGAGAAAGTCTTAGATGGCAGAGCAGTGGTATGGCAAGTTAAAGATTGCTGGTTTGAATCCCAGGCATGGCATTGAACTTTTTGTCTGATTGTATATACTCATCCACTATTGTGTATATGCAAACAACCCATGGCTCTTTTCAGTGAAGGTTTCATGAATCTCTTCAATGAATTGGATCTTCTGAATGGTCCTTTGATCTGTTATTTATAGTGAACATTTTAACACACTACGTATTTTAAACACTTTTCATATACAGCACATTGCATCCAAGTTACTATGGGAGGTTAGGTTTTTTTTATATAAGCTTAGGTTTCTGAATTTATGGAAGGTTAGCATTAGGTTTGTTTATTTATATATATAAGCTTAGTTTTCTGAATTCACAGAAGGTTAGTAATTTTTTTAATGAAAAGTATTTAAAATTTCACTATAAATAACAGTTCGAAGGATCCTTCAAAAGATCTGATTCATTGAACCTTCAATGAAAAGATCCATGGATCCTTTGCATATACTGAATTTTATTTTGTTCAAGTAACACAAAGTGGTGGTGGTTTTACAATAAAAAGTGTTGTTTCCTTCTCATTTAGCACTTTATCAACCAAACTTTTTTGCCACTTTTTAACGGTTTCCCAGTTTTGTGTTAAAACAGCTTATTCACACTATGCACTTCTTCCTTTGTCATGGCAACTCAAACACTAACTGATAAAGTCGAAGATTTGACTTGAGCTGAGCATATGAGTGCTAGCGTATTATGAATGACTGTTTGCTTATCATATTTCCTGTGTTATGCAAAGAGTTTATTTGGTACTCAGATAGCAATGCTGAGAATTCATTGCTGTATTTCTCATATAGGCAAGAGAATAGCAGTCATCCATACAGTTGATAATTAACAAAAAGATACTCTTTGATTGTTAATGCAATAGCAGGTAGAATTAAGAAAATCATATTTTGTAATCTCTTAACAGTTACTATATATCCATAACCTTTCACAATGAGTTCTTACGATAATCACAATAAAATGTGTAGTTCTATACCTTTCCTACTCCAATGTTTCATGACACAATACGTTTAAGGAATTATTTACATTGGCATAAGCGTAGTGCTTAGTTTGAAGACAAGAGGAAGCATATGCTTTGTTTACATCAGAGAGAACTCTGGTTTACAGTGGATAGTGTGTAATATAATCACAAGGTGTTTGTAACCACAAATTTTTCCTTAATGTAAGTAATTTCTCTTTTCAGAAACCTACTTTTAAGGGTAGTTTAAACATGTGTGTTCTATTTAATTCTAGGATATACACAATGGAAAGTTGGAGTTAAGTTGTGGCTATTTGTGTCCAGTGATGGTGCTTCAAGTCAGAGCACAGAGAGTGACAATGACATTAATAGTGTTAAATGGTGTGGTGAAACTTGCTAATGACATTTATTGCACTGCTAATAGCAATTTAGTGAATGACAAACAATAGCTACACTATTGCATATAATGTGTGCAGAAGTTTCTTTGTAGGAAATGGAATTAAGTTATTCATGTCAAATTGTATTGCGCTATCTAGAGTAGAATAAAATAACAAGTGTCAAACCTGTGTTATTCTTCCAATTTTCCTGTCAAATTCCACATCCTACTGTTGGTTGGAAGTTCAAACAAACCATGGAGGCAGTTTAAGTGCAAAAGATTTTACTATGAAGCATGCAGAAGAAATTATTGCAAGGTGCTGGATCTCATTCACTCTCAAAAATTTAAATGTGACCATTATGTATTATGACATAGAAACATTCAGCAACCACTATTAACCCCAATAATATTATATAAAAAGCAATGTATGTGCCGACTATTGGATAATTTAATAAGTTACACAGGAATAAACAGTTGTGTTTTTCATACTAGCCTAGCTGTGAGTGTTCAACTGATCATAATTGTGTTCTAATATTGTATTGCTACAGATGACAGTGACAAGTTATTTTATGTGAGCTTTAATCGACTCCTTTAAAAAGAAATATGAATAACTCCAAGTGCAATCACGATTATTGAAGCTCACGTAATTAACTTTGTACGTCGTCAGTAGCGATACAATATTGGAACATATGATCAGCTGAGCAGACAGCTAGGCAGGTATGAAAAATACAGCTGTAGTAGCTACGAGTGACGTCATCATCCGAGAGCACGATTTTTCATAGTTTAGTTCAATCCCAGATCACTACTCACGCTGCGATCGCCCTCGTGTTTCCAACGTTTAACACGAGAGTTGCACTTCTAATAGTTTGCTGTTCTGTGTGGCAGAGGTCGCGCTATTCGTTCTGGAAGCATGCTGTTCGTTTACCTTCGGGACAGCTAACTGCAAGCGCTTGTGGGAAACGAGAACGCTAAAAGTTGGGCAACTTTTCTTTCCCGTTCCCGGGGCCTGGGAAGCTTCCCGTCGGTTGTGAACATTCCAATTTAAATACATGTATTTCAACTCTCTCGTTCTCGTTGGTTGTAAAGCAGCCTTTAACCTGAAAGTATTAACACCACATGAGCTAGTTTTCGCCTTTATAAATAATTACCTATACATATAGGTATGTGCTAGAGTTACCACGAAAGCTTCGTACTGTAAGTGATTATAACCACTGGCTGTTATTTAACCACGTTAACCATGAAAACTTCTTTTATTCAATTTTCAATCTAGCATCCTAAATGCATTACATGCATTGCATCTCACCTATTACTTCTAGTCCAGTCATGAACCAACGAAGTTAAATTACAGTCGCCTAATATATCCATATTCTAAACAAGCAAATAAGCCTCGTTAAATGCATGGAAAACGCACAGTTACCATTAATACGTAACTCGTTGCCAAAGTGTCACCATTTGCTCAATAAAACCAAATACATTCCTTTTAATCTTAAACTGTGAAACCTTAATTAATGATAAACTTTAATTATATTATCCTTGAATAATAGGCTTAGGAGTACTGTATTTGTGTAGTGGCATACAATTTATAAATTCTCTTGGAACAGAATGTTCAATGAACATTTGAATCTATAATGCAAATTAATACACTCGCATAGAACTTCAAAGTACTACATAAATAGTGATGAATAGGGTTAGGATGTTTAGGTGCGCACCTTTTTTCTTAGGGTAAGTTAAAGCTGTGCGGAAAGATATCACAGTGTGAAATTTTGTTTCTAGTTGAATAGAGAGGCATTTTTTGTCGCACCTTTTTCCCTTTTTGGCACCTTTATCGCATTTTCCCCCAACCATGTCTATAATCCGCTTTTTTCTTTTAAGTTTCATTCCAATTTATTCTTTAACTTTCAATTAACGTCTCCACAGCTTGCTGTGTACGTGCCTACCTCTTTCAGTAAACGCCGCGCGGGAATTGAAAGCAGATCCGCAACAATGGAAAATAATTGTGTGTTCGACGATAACCTCTTTCTATCCCTTTATCGCTATAAAGTAGCCCGCAATAATGCAATGAGTGATTCTATCCCACCTGAATCAGTAGCCAGCTGTTCGTGAATGTGAGTTTGTTACTGTGAGAGACGTCATCTGTTTGCGTGAAGGCGAAGGCTGGACACGCAGAGATGGCAGTAACCTCACCCGCGCAGTTCCGAGAATTATTAAGAGTGGGTTCTGCTCGAAACTACTAGAAATCGCCGATACTGAAGTTCCAGCATGAATGAGTACATTCTGGTAATTGTCGCGGTGTTATAAGAGAATGGGCGCAAGAGTGAGTTGTGTGACAGTCGCATTGTTAGGAAGTTAACTAGTGTTAGCTCTATGTTAAATTACCAAACGAGTGTACTAGTACTAGATTTTGCCACGCCAAAGGTGTCCAGTACTCGATTTATTGTTCTGGCTGAGGAATTCAAACAAGATTTCATAGACACTGATGGAACTGTTATATGATGTACTATTTGTGATTCAGGAATTGTGTTAGATGAAAAACACCAGCGAGATCACATCAAGCAACACATTTCCAGCTCTAAGCATCAAATGGGCAAGACTCTGCAAGCAAACAAGTCATGGCAACCTCTATTACGAAATGCCTTTCAACAGAGTTCTTCAAAAAGCCAAAATTTGAAGTAATTAAACATTGATTTGTGTGCAGCTCTTACACAAGCAGGAATTCCACTCAATAAGGTGAACCATCCAGCCTTCAAGGGATTTCTTGAAAACTACACAAAGATGTCAATGCTCGATGAGAGTTCTTTAAGAAGAAACTACATGGAGCCTGTTTACCAAGAAACTATAGAAGGAATCAAGGAGAAAGTATGTGATTGCGATGTGGGAATCATTGTGGATGAAACCATAGACTCATTGGAACGATATGTTTTGAACATTTTAGTTCTTCCCTTAGGAGGGGAGAAAGTTATGACCATGTGGTTAAAAATGTATGAGCTGCAGAAAGCCAATGCCAGTACAGAAATGCAATCCATTATGGACTTCTGCCAAAAACTCTGGCCTACTGGTATCGAGTTTGAAAAATTTCTTCTTGTGGTTACGGACCAGGCTCCATACATGGTTTCAGCTGTTAACCAATTGAAACCTTTATTTCCTAACTTGAAGCATGTGACATGTTTGGCTCATGCCCTTCACATGATTTGTGAATCCATAAGGAAGGAATACGACATCGCAAATCAATTCATCTCTACCCTGAAGAAGATTCTACTGAAAGCTCCAAGCGATGTTGTTTACTACAGGGAAATCACTGGCCTGCCCCTTCCAAATTTCCCAGTCATTACTTGCTGGGGATCTTGGATTGAGTGTGCTGCTTTGTTGTGTGAGAATTTTGACAAAATTAAAGAGTTTATGCTTTCTTTGGATCCATCCGACGCAGGTGCAATTTCCAAAGCACAGCAACTTCTGTTACTGGAGAAAATACGTAATTTGCAGACAGAACTATATTGTGTCTATAGTTACAAGTACCTGCCTGCAGCTATTAAACGATTGGAAGAACAAGATCTGGAAAAGGAAAAACAATGGGATATTTTTCTTCCGTGAGGGGGCAGTTAGATGGCTTTGCCAAAGACAAACTTGAATCTAGTCTTCAGAAAATCCAGACATTTAGGAATTTGCCAAATCTGTAGAGTTGCCATTCCGAGTGAATACAAGGTTTGCCCCAATGGTTTCTGTGGATGATGAAGTTTTAGCATCTACAAAGACATTCTATCTCCTAATAGAAACAGACTTACTTTTAAAAATGTGGAGATGCTTAATGTCTTGAAGTACAACAGCTTCGTGTCTTTTTCTTCTTTTGAGAGTGATAATTTGATGTACTTGTTTGTAGTTCAATAAATTAGAATAGAGGAAAGAGAAGTCGTTGAATTAGTTAAGGGAATGCACAACTGAAATTAACCCAAAATCTCAAAACATCTAAAATATATATATGTTCCCAAAAAATTCTGCATTGCTTGTAGTTTTAGAATCCACTTTTATTTTTGACCTAGCGAACGCTTCAGGATCGTTACGAGACTTTTTAAATACCCTTGCGCATTTGGTTGCTAGCTGTTTATATTTTTAAAACTTCATATTAAGGCGTTTCTTAATTTCAGCATTTCTACATATTCAAAATGTTCCACACGATGTAGTTTTCATCCATTCATATTGACATTTTTTATGCTTATTTCAAAAACCCAAATAAATAAAACTGTCATATAATTTTTCTGTGTAATGAATAGTTTTTGCTCTACTAATTTTTGAAAATAACAATGTATACAAAAAAAAACGAAAAAATGCATATACAAAACTGCAAAAGTTTTTCTCTCTTAAATTAAGAGTGGTAGGAAAAAAAAATATATGACAGATTTGTAGTTCCTTGACATAGAAGCAAAATAAGACTTTTTTTTAAATGTATGTGTTGCATTTTGCATATACCCATAATTTTATATTTTGAAAATTAATAACTTGAAAACTAATTATGATTTTGAATTGAAATTCACAAAACAATTATATCTAAAGAAGACTGACACGTGGTTAAAATTTCAGACTAATTGAATGGATCGTTTAGAAAATAGCAATTTCAGTTTTGCATCCCCTTAAATAAACCACACCTTATTGTCCCTTTTTTCACTTTATTTGAGCACCTTTTCCCTTCCTATTTTCATCTGAAATTTGCACCTAAAAATCCTAACCCAGGTGATGAGACAACATATATCTTGAAAGCAAGTTTTGATTGCGTGACCTGGTAAGTATTTATTTTATCACCTAGTAACCAAATTTTTTCAAACCACATGCTAAACTAAGTTGTCGTTTTGGGGAAAAATTAAATTTAGTTTTTTTTATGGACGCTCTTTAACTGCTGTGGTCCTTAGCGTCCCATTCTATATGGGCGTGAAAGACCGACAAATTTGCACAGAGGCCTCTTGATCGGGCTTGAGGTTCTTTCACGTGCCGTAAACCTACGACACCGGACCACTGGCTTTACTTCCCTTCCGAAGAAAACCATGCTAAAGATTTTTACGCCCAAAAAATCCATTGTTCTCCGCTGGGTTTGAACCCGCGACCTCGGGAACTAGAGGCTAGCATGGTAACCAGTACATCACGGAGGACGACACCGTTTTGTGGCATAACCTTAATTGGCCAGAGTGAAAATATATATAAACATTAATATTGTAGTATGTTCACATCACATTAATTTGAAGGAAGATGATGGTTATAATGCTATACATAATTATGAACTGAAAGCTTATTTGTAACAATAAATTTCAATATAAAATTAGATATATTTTGAATTGGAAGATGAAACTATTAAAACGTTTGGCAAGCTATGGCAATACATGACTAGGCATGAATTATGCATATAATATTACTCAAAAGCAAAAAAATCAACATATGCTGCTAGGTGATACGTCTTAATAGAAATACATGACTTTCTATTAATTGTACCTATAAATGATTACAGCATCTTTATTACAGTACTGAAGGAATTAAGCTTTCATATTTGGTTTGCTGAATGAATGAGATGTATTATGAGCCACACAAATAATATGATGATCATAATAATAATAAATTATTTTATTGAGCTTTATAGTAATAGACATCATTGCCTATGCAGATTAGAAGTATATCACATATCAAATATCATTATTAAATAGAAATTACAAGTTAGGATTGGAAACATATTGCATGTCTTGTTAAGTGTGTTTTGAGTTTGTTCGTTTGGTCCTGCAGTGAACAATGCTCTGGGACATTGAGACGTCATTCTGTTATGAAATATGCAGCATTACTAACATATCCATCACCAAGAACAATTTTCTTTAAAAAACAAGAATAGGAGCAATTTGGACCAATAACATTTATGTTTACTTCCCATCATGCATTATATAAGAGAGGATGAAAATTATGGATGAATGTAAACCACTACCATTTCAAGAATACATTTCCCAACATACAGTACCTGCTATAGGACAACTACAAAAAATGAGTGTAAATCACCATGCAATCGTATCAAGTATTGAGTATTTACATGTTGCACAACATATTAAAAAACATCTTGCATAGTATATGGGGAGTGACTGTATAAGAATGATTTTCAATATTTCTTGAATATTTTATGTTGATTAAGACTACCATGTTTAGGTAACATGAAGGGTTATTATCAATGTTTATTCCAAAGTAGTAACATCCATTTTGGAATATTTTTGAGCTATTTGCTGGTGTATGTTTTGTATTGTGGTCATGCACAGCAAAGTTTGTTATGAAGTTATTGCAATTGTCTTATGATAGCTCAAACAGAGAATACATGTATTCATCAGTAAGAATTTTTGGGTTTTAGATAACATCTTACAGGAATGATGGACCCCAACAGTATAAATAATAGTTTTTGTTTGCTTCAATAGTACTTTCCTTATCATAAGGTGGAACAGTGATGTTTGCTTGAAACTTGTATGTTTTTCCAGAATACTTACTTGAATGATGGTAGTGTATGAATGATTTGTATGGCTACATGACCCATTCTTTGATAATATAGTTGAGGATGAATGTGGGAGACATGCAAGTTTTCTTCTAAACCAGTCTTAGCTGAATTTTAATTTTTTATATAAAAACTTGACTGCCACCGAGTTAACTTTTAAATTTCTTATTATGCGAATGACTGGAATAAAGTGGCGTGTTCTATATCCCTGAGTTTTGCTCTTGGTGGGAGCTACAGAACAAGCAAACATAATGTGAAAATGCTTTTGAGGTTAACGTATTACTGTGATGGACAGTTGTCCATCAACTTCATGATGATTGAAAAGTATTTTAAACCTTATTCTTACTCTTGTGCTGTAAAAAATGTACAATAACAATTAAATAATGTAAGTTAACATTTTATTTCAATCTTTTGAATGTACTAATGGTTCAGTTCATTACTGCTACAATTAAAAAATTGAGTTTTCTTCAGTATTAATATGTTTTAGGCCACAGAAAATGTACATTTGGCTGTAGTTTTATAGAAATTCTTAATCTAAATTCCATTAAAATAATTTTTATGTGTTACATCATGTTAATATGTAGGTGTATTCTATTGAGAAATTAATCAATGTGTTTAAATGCACCATCCCATTCAAAGGATAAATTTTGCTTTTTCTTCATTGTTTCAGTAAGCCGCTAGTGACTGTTCCTCATACACACCAAGAATGCTGAAAACACCATTATCTGCAGCATTAGTTCCAGATGTGGTGGTAGAAGAAGTTGACAGTATTGGTGGGAACTCGGAGAAGAAGGGCTCATCAAGAAGCAGCTGAACAAGCCAGCAAAGACCAGCTCCTCAAAAGTCTTCATTAGAGAAGTTGAGTTGCAGAAAATAGCTGCACTGCAACTCAAACAAAGCTGGCAAAGGAGGAGAGAGCAGAAGAGCTACAAATCTGCAGCTGCATGAGCAGAAAATGGCTGCTCTGCAACTGCAAGTGAAGGTGGCATAGGAGGAGAGAGCCAAAGGAAGAACTGCAATTAGTTTAATGCAAGCAATTAGAGCAGAACAGCTAAAACAAGAGAAAAGTGATTTACTGTTGATGGAGAAAAATAAAAACCAAACACAATAAAGTTTCTGTGTTGCTGAATTTTCTCTGTTTATTTAATAAAAAGCTAAACAAGCTACGGTTATGCTTACTAAGTACAATTTATACAATTAGAGTGTTCCTTAATAATCTTGATCCCTCGTCCATATCCCTTTTTGACACAGGACTTCACCGCAAACTTGAATCAAAACAAAAAAACAATCATTAAAAATTCCATTTTTGTAATGAACCCATTGTTAAAACACTTTTCTTGATATCTTCAAGTATGATAATGTTAGTGCAATGGTAGATTTTCATTGTCAAAAACTTTCTATTTTCTCAAACATTTCTCTATAGATTTGTATTTCAATTTTGTACATTTGAGATACTGACATGAGAATAAAATGCATCTATTCTTTTAATTTTCAGAAAATATCCCGTGAATATGTATAAGATACTGATATGATGAATAAAATGCATCTATGCTTTCAATTTTCAAACAATAGCCCGTGAATATATTTGAGATACTGATATGATCAATAAAAGCATCTATACTTTTAATTTTCAGAAAATAATCTGTGAATATATATGAAATATTGACATGATGAATAAAATGCATTCTATGATTTTAATTTTCAGGAAATAGCCCGTGGATATATTTGAGATACCAGTATGAATAAAAGGCATTTATGTTTTTAATTTTCAGAAAATAGCCTGTGAAGTCCTTCATTCTTACTGAATCATGTAACTGGCAAATATAAAACATAGACAGAAGCTATAACATGCTGGAGGGGTATTTCTTTAATTACTGCAAATATGTTAGAGCTTATTAAAATATACAGTTAATGTCATTTTGATTTTCATGCCATTAGCCAGTTCTAAAATATTGTATTATAATTAAAATATTTTCTACATTGGTTTACTCCATTTATGCAACAAAGTGCAATTAAACCCTCTCTAGGCAAGCATTTAACATGATAAAAACGGGTAGAAGGATAGTATTTTTATACAAATATATGAGGGAAATCTGTGAATTAGTATTGGGCAGGGACATTTATGCCACTATGAAATTTTTAGCATAGAATTGAGTTAAATGGAAAAACCTTGCAACAGTGAAGCAGGAAAAATTCAGAATTGAGTTATTTAACCTTCAGTTTACCAAATCTCTTTTTTTTTGGCAAAATTTTTATTCAATGAAAAAGTACTTTAATTCCATTTTCAAACATATGTTTATGCATTATTTTATACCTATTTATGAATGTTACAACTGTTATGTAATGCTAGTCTTATCCTTTTCATTAAACTTTTTATACAATATAAGGTTGCTATGAAGTAAAGAACTTTGGAGTTTAATAAGTAAAAATAAAATTTAACGTTTACTGACCTTTCAAAATAGTTGCTGTATTGCAGCATTATTTACAAGTCTTCTGCCTTGTGGCTGTATGGGCATCCTTCCTTGTTCCAGTAGTTGCTCCCAAGGAACTGATAAATGGACCTCAGGATCATCTAGGGGTATGTCCTCTCCTCTTTGGTGCAGCAAGTTGTGCACTACTACAGTAGCCACAACAATGGCAAAAATGTTATTGAGTTTTAATTTTATCCCTAAAGCTAGGGCAGGAAATCGTCTTTTCCAAACCCCAAACAGACATTCAACTACATTTGTTTAATGATTCTGTGATTCATTATATAATTGTTCTGCTGGGGTTTGTGGGTTTCCAAGAGGAGCCATCATGAATGGGGTTGCAGCATATTCCCATCAACCAATAGAAACCCATCACCATAATCCCTTATTAAAAAGTTGGCATGGAAAGAGGAATTATTGAAGATTGGGCTGTCATGTGTGGAGCCTGAGCATCGTGCTACAAGACTGGTAAATTCCAGATTGGAATTGCACATGGCCTCCACAATTATGGGGAAGTAATTCTTTCTATTCCGAAAGGTTTCTGCATTTTCTCCACCTAAAAGAACAATAAAATAAAATGCAAAATCATGTTCCGGTTGCAATAAATTTTGTTGAAACTATGCAATTTATTGGATATTTGAGAGTTACTATTTGTTTACCATGTGAAGCAACCCTGATGTGTGTGCAGTCCACTGCACCAATAACTTTCGGGAATCTTGCAATGTTATAGACGTTAAATTGCTCCTTCTTCTAGCTTCTCCTCTTCAGGGATCTTGATATACTCTGGACATACAAAGGCAATAGGAGCACCAACTTTATGTACAATTTTATGTTTACTTGGCTTGCCAGCTCCAATGTAGTCTCCACCATTAGCTGTGAGCATCCAGTGGCATAGTATCTCAGAGCTGTTAGCAGCAGGTTCATTGGTGATAGTGAAGCATTCCTATGCAAAAAAGAAAAAAAAAGAAGAAAAAAACCCATTAAGATCAATCCAAAAGATGCACTAATATAAATCAAGAGCAAGAATTGGGGATTACATCAAGGATCTTGAGCACTAAATTCCTCTATATAGATACAATTTACTTTATATATATTATCTTGAATATTGAGCATTAAGTGTGTGTATATCAAACAAAGGTCCCGATCATTAAAATGCTGCATATATTTATTATTTATTTATTGAGTGTAATTTGTAAATTTATAACTAGGGGTGTGTGTTTGAAAGAACTTGGTCTTACGTATGTCACTGCTACAAATTGCCAATAAAAATACATATAGATCGCAAATATCATGTAAAACTAACGCAAGATAATTCAAACTGTTTTTACTATAAACTCTTCCGACTGAATTATTAAATGTAGCTCAACTTCACTTTGAATTCGTAATTCACCATCCCTCGGATGTGTACTCCAAGTAATCTTCAATTTTGCCGAGAAGATGAAATGCTGAAGCTTTTATCAAGCGGAATCGTATGACAAAGTTTCGGTTTTCGTAATTATTAAACCAGTCTGTTCTGTCCCTCATCCACCTTGGAAGTCGTTCTGCGGGATACTAATCCACATCTTCGTAACTGAAATCGTCCCCAAATGTAATTCTTAATAATGATTGAGCCATCCAAATCCTGTAAATTTGGTTACACCCTCCTTACTCCATAATTTACACGGTGAAATTTGGTCCAGTAAGTAATACTCTCGCATTTTAATTTGGAATTTCTTATTTACTTTCCAGTAAAGACTGACTCACAACCGCTCGAGAACGGGAATGCATATGGATTAGACATGGGGCGATTCATGAACGATTACAAGGAAAGAATCGTAAGAATCGTCGTTCAAAAACAATCGTGATCAGGACATTCTCGATTGCGCTTTGTTTACTACCCACCCTAAGCTTTGGCTGCCAAGCCGAGCCCGGACGAATGTTGCCGAGTGAGTACGATAATGAGCAAGGAAATTATTACTCGCGCAAAACTTCTGGAATCGTGACCTTGATTGCTACCCCAGCTGCCGAGCCTAGGAATGGTTTATGTTTAGCTTAATCAACGAAAGCGATATAATACCTTTGCTTACTCACATACAGTCTGCATAGAAAGTGACCGCATCTTGTAATTTCAAAGAGATCAGTACGTAAATAGTGCTTATTTTATATTTGTGATATTTATAACCATGGCTCCTATGTTTTCAAAGTTAAGTGGTAAGGTGTTACGTAGTTAAAGCAGGGAAATAATTGCAAATGTCCTCAACTTCATGAAGCAAGAAGCAGAGATGAAGGAAGAAAATATATGTTCATCCGAGTTCCACAAAAGCCTTAAGAGAGTGAAAGAAAGCGTAGTCAAAGCAACTGGTGTTTCACCGAGTTCCGATTCCAGAGTTCTCAAAGATAAGAAAAAAAACCATATGGATGAAAGAGTACCATTTGACACACCTGTGAAGAAACATAAGGTCCCTAAACGTATTACAGAAATAGACGATTTCGAATGCGTCATTCAGAGCACGATTCACAATTCCTATGTGGAAGAACAAACTGTGCCAACAATAAGCAGATTGCTCATCAAGCTGAATGACAGCAGTAACTTTCAAGGTGGTGCTACAAATCTTAGAAAAATTATTAAAGATTTAGGGTTAAAGTTTGAAGAAACCGGAATCAAATAGAAGAGCTGTAACAGAAAAGCAAAATAAATAAATAAAATAAAAAGTAAATGTTGCCATGATAGCTAGTCGGTTAGACCAACGGCACGGAAAGCCTAAGATCCGTGGTTCAAATCCCGGCTATAGCATTGAATTTTTCAGTCTGATTCTACCTTTCCAAATGAGTATAATTTTATATGTACTTATATCAGTGTGTACTTATATCAGCATCAATTTTTAAGGTGGTGCTACAAATTTCAGAAAAATACTATAGTGTATGAAGATGAGTCATACATACACAGCAGTCGTACAGCATCTAAAAGTTGGAGTGACGATAGCAAATTTAGGATTGTAGGCACCTGTTGCTAAAGGGCAAATACTTATTATCGTTCATGCTGTTGGAAAGATCGGCTTCGTTCCAAATGCCCTTCTTTTACAAGTCGCAACAAACAACAGGAGATTTTCATCAAGAAATGAATACAGAAAATTACATGAAGTGAATCAAGTTGATACCTAATATACCTGCTGGGTCTGTTCTGGTCATCGACAATGTTTCACAATGCGTCGACACTCAATTGACAAACCACCTACCTCAAATTCCTTGAAAGAAGAAATGAGACATAATATAGCTTTAGATGAAAGCATCAGTAAAACAAAGCTATATAACTTAATTAAAGCCAACAAACAGCTTCAGACGTCATACATACTTGACCAGATAGTAATACAACATCGCCATAATGTACTTAGACTGTCATCGTATCGCCCAGATCTAAACCCAATCGAATTAAACTGGGCTGACATCAAAAAATGGGTGGCATGCAGAAATATCACTTTTAAATTAAAATATGTGGAGCAGTTATAACGCCAGCAATTTGCTGAAATTGGAAGGCCAGAATGGGAAAATGTATGTCGACATGTTGAATAAATTAAGAATCATTATTTCGAAAAATACGGAATTGCAGAAAATCAAATAGAAAGAATTCTCATCCAAGATAATGGAGCAGAAAGTAGTGACAGCAGCGATGACGGCAACAATGTGAATGATTCCGCAGAAGAGGAAGGGTTGTTAGGTTGGAAGAATTGGAGGCAATGATTGACATTGTTTTTTATATTAAACGCTTTTTACAGCGTGGATTTTAATATACTGTATATAACTAAGTTTATCATTGCGGCGCATAGCCGGTGTGCGGATATTTGACAATGACTGTCCCACGCACTCCTGCAGCATGCAGACGACGGTCACCTCCTGATCTGATAAGCAACTCGCTTCATAGCTCTCATTAAGATTTTCACATGTCTAGAACTGTTGCGCCGATTATACCATGCGGCAAGCATTGTGATGCTGTAACATGGTATACGAAAACAGAACACCGCATAAAAAGAAAGTATTGCCGAGTTCTGTCGATTCGTAGTACACCAGAATTATCAAAGTATTGAGTGAATTACACAGGTCTAAAAAACTGGTAGATCAACACGATTCTTTGATATGCTAATATCATAACCTAGGAGTACCGAGTTCAGCCGAGAAAGATTAATTCTTAAAAACAATTTGTATAAATAGCTGTAAAGCGCAGTAAAATGAATCATAAGCATTGCCAATGGATGAACGTAGGCTGCAGCACGTGGTATAAACAATTGAAGTAATTTTCAGTACTTTACTGAGAGATTTGATACACAGTATTGCATGATTACAGTGTAGTAGATATAATATACAATACCAAAATATATGCAAAATGAAGGAAAAATAGAGAATTTTAGAACTCTTGGTTTGAATAACATTGTGATTATAAAATATTAAAGTGTTTAAAATTATATAATTAAAAAAACATTAATTTATATACTATAATCTACATTAAAAGTATAGGAACATGCATCGATATAACTAAGCCAGTTCTAATGCATTAACATTACCTCGAATATTCCGATGCAAAATTTACCTATTTATAATTGGCTTTATCAAATCCTTGGAGGTCCTTCTACTAATGCAACGTCGGCGTTTAACAGGTTTTTATGAAGAACATCTTAATTCGTAATGGACTGATTGCACTTTGCTTAATGAATTTATACAGTCAATGTCAGTTAGTGACATTAGAATAAACGAGCTCTTCACATTGACGACGGAAGTTGCAGTAAGTAACAAAAAATAAGGTACAATATTTTACACTATTTCCTGTTAAACGTTCTTAGAGACCTTATAGTATATCGAATTGCGTGATTACGATTTGTGGAAGTTACGCACAGCACCAAACTGAGCGAAAAGAAAACCTTGCGGAATTTTTAAATTCTTTATAATAAAGAGGACTTGGATTACGCATTACACATATACAAACAAGCGTAAAATGACTATGTGGTCGAGTGGTCACTATCCTAGCTTCTCAACCCAGCCCAAAGTTCCCGGGTTCATTTACCAGTTGGGGGCTGGAGTGTTTTTCTTTAATTACAAACTTTCTCTCCCTACCTCCCGCAGATTCTGGAAGTATGAATTTGAATGCGATTCACTCATAAATTAAAGAAAAAAATAAGGTAAAAAGAACTTAAAAGTCACTGAGTTGTTTATTAAGTCAAAGCTACCAATATGACCGCATACCTAAAAAGTCGCTACAAATGAACAATAAAGTCCGATGAATTACACACACGACTTTCTCTACTGACTCTTCTATAAACTAGTTTTATAAAAACTTGTTCTTCTATCTACTTCTTTTTAATACAAATAAATTTCAATTCACATATAAAAAGAAAAGTATAAGTAGTTGAAAATTCAAACCAACAACAAAGAATATCTTATAAATGATTAATTCCAAAAAAGGCTAATTATGTGTTTTAACCAGATTTTCTACTTTTGTGTGTGTGGTAAGATTTCGTCTATCTCTTAGGATTTACGAATTATACAAAAGTCGTGGAGAATGAAAAGATCTTCAATGGTTCAGAGGCTATTCTTCGAAGACTTAAGATATACAACTCATTTTTCATGAAAATATGTTAAACACGTGTATTTCAATCAAAACTGTTAAGAGTAATTTTTTAGAAAATCCACATTTTCTAAACATCTTCCATGCAAAGGGTGGTGGGAGATTTCCTTGAAAATCTTCGTGTCGCATCTTTGGAAGATACTGAGCTTAAATGCCAAGTTTGGAATTTACCCGACTTTTCGTTTTTGAGCTATGCTGCTCATATTCACGCATACGCGCGCGCGGACCTTTTCCTAAAAATTGTTTTTTTTTAATTTGTAGAGCCTCAAAACCTGCATTTCCGGTGAAACTTCGATGTTAAATTTTTGGGTATAAAGCAATTCCTTTTGTACCGACTATGTACGTGGAACAGAAAAGTAGAGAGGCCAAAATGACAATATAATTAAATACGGTTAATTTCTATAACATAATCTATATAAAAACTATTAGAAAATGCAGTGATACAACTAAGCGTATTCGCATGCATTGGCATGAATTCGAATTTGAGCAAATGAAATCGATATATTTTTGCACTAACACGATCTTATATCAGCTGATATGTAGTACAACAATAATAATGATATTATTAATAAAAAGTGGAAAAAAGTAAACTTCAGAAGGCGGAAACGATTTTTTTTTTACGAAGAACTTAAGGATGCACTAGATTATATCTGATAATAAATGAAACATAAAATATAGAACTGAATATTTATAAATATGATAAAATCGAAGAAAATTAATTTAATTGAAAAGAGCATATGAACTAAACTACACGATTGAAGAAAGAATACCACTATTAATTAATAAGTACAAATTGTCAATAAAAAGACACATCGGACACCCCAGGAAACGATAGGAGTAAAGAATGCGAAGGCAGGTGGAATACCTAATGATCGAAATGAAGAAGAATATAATAATAATAATAATAATAATAATAATAATAAGAATAATGTCTTCATAATTACTTTGCATAATAGCTTATGTAATCGCAACTTAAAGTGGAATCACACAGGATGGTTTCATTGACAAATTCAGGAAACTCCAAGTGTATTACCCAAAATAGCGCGGAAAGCATTTTTACATACATTGTCTTTTTTACGTGAAAGAAAAAAGATCATAACCCTCATCGTAACAACAAACTCCTGATTGCGCATTTTGTGTGCAAACTGCAAAGTACAAACGGGGAACGGTTCATATAAGAATTGTGAGTGAGAATAGGCGGCAGTCAAGCGGACGATTCATCATTGAATTGTGCAGTGGGTTAGACCAGCAGGCAAGCAGACAAGGGTACGATTCATGAACGAATCGCGCAGGGTAGGTAGACCAGCAGACAAGGGGACGATTTATGAATCGTGAACGAATCGCTCGAACCAATCCTAATATGGATCACAAAGTGAAAGTCGATTTTGCGCATTGGGATTTCATTTGTTTTTAACTGACCAATGCCATTTTTTCATCTACTTCCAATATAGCCAAGCCAATGTCAAAATTCGATAGAATAAATATTACATTTCCGATCTCCCTACTTATGGCAAGCTTTCATTCCTTTATTTGATGGCATACATTAAAAATTGTTTGTTCTTTTTTTTCACTTTCACCGGTTTTAGCTGTTCTTTGTAACTTTTGCCATTGTTTTTTTAGGTAATAGCCAGTTTTGAGTTGCATATAAACAAACTACAAATGTACCTTCACCAGAGGAACCAATGCAGATTACATTTGCGGGTGTCGGGACGAGGTTAGGAAGCACATTTACTACCAGTCTTCCAGTTTCATGTCATGGCCGCCTAGAATAACCTCTAGAGTGAATAGTCTAATACCACAATATGGATCTAATATGCCGTGCCCGGGAACGTTAAAAGTTAGGCAACTCTTTTTTCCTGTTCCCGGGAAAGCTTCCCGTCGATTGTGAACCAGCCTTTAGGGTTTCATTTGTTTTTACTGACCAACGAATTCTTTTTCACCTACCAATATTGCCAACGTCTTAATTCGATAGAGCAAACACTATCGAAATGCATATTCATTACACTTCTGATCCCTCTAGTTGTGCCAAACTTTCATTTCTATATTTAATGGCATACATTACAGTTGTTTGTTTAATTTCCACCGGGTTTTGCTGTTCTTTGTAGCTTTTGCCATTGTTTTTAGCGATTAGCCAGTATTTAGTTGCATATAAACAAACTACAGATGACACTTTCACCAGAGGAACCAACGCGTGTCAGGATGAGGTTAGGAAGCACAATTACTACTTTCTTCCAGTTTCATATTTCCAGCTCACGACAGAGCACTAGCGGCTGTTTCATGTCACGGTCGCCTAGAATAACCTACAGAGTGAGGAGTGCCGTGCCCGGGAGCGAGAACGTTAAAACCAGGTCTACTCTTTTTTCCCGTTGCTAGGGCCTGGGTATGCTCCCATCTGAATAAATCTATTTCAACTTTCTCGTCCGTGTCATTGGTTGTGAACCAATCTTAAGTCATTAGTGAAACGCTAGGAAGGTCCCAATCGTGAGTAAAGCCTACTTTACTAGAGATTAAGATTTATTTTGGGTTGGTGAAATCGGCCCTTAAATGTTTAGTTATATTTTACTAGAACAATGCCTATTACCGAGTCTATCTATGTCCTGTTCCTTTCGTGTGTTTACTATGCTGATGTCATTTTAAAAACCCTCACAGCATTAGCACGATGTGCAGGAATAAATAGCAAAGTAATTCACTATTTTCAACAAATATTTTTTTAATCGCTCTCTTTCTGTAAATGCATTTGAAGCTAAAGAGACTACTTTCCTCAAAATGTACAACATTCCAGATATTTCAAAACCTCCCCCCACATGCCAGACATTAGGTAAAAATAGAGGGCATGTCCAGGATTTTCCGGACGTCTGGTAACCCTAGTCCTTCTTTGGGATTAAAAATTAAAGTTATGCAATCAACATTTATTTCAAAATTCTCAGCCTAATTGCAGTCCGCACTGCTTCACAGGATTGTGCATTCCCACGCGTCATCCTCGGCACACACACACTTCTCTTAGAGATGACAAGGAGGAAGCATCATCGCAGAGCCGCAGCAACCTCTAACTTTCCCCCGCCATCCGCCGAGGGGAAAAAGGAGTCAGCCGTTGCTACCCGAGACCACTTTTGCTTCGGTTACTGCTTCGCCGCCAGCGACTGAGGCCGCAGTCGCCATCACTCCAACCGGCACATGCCGCACCGGTAGTAGCCACGCATCAGCCGCCAACAAAACATGGCCGCTTTAGCGCCGTAGTGCCCCGAGACCTGCCGTCACGCTTTATGCTGGCGCAGCAGCAGTAGCCCAGTTTTGAGGACCATCAGAATCACTTCCGCCCGCGAAGCAGCCGCCGGTACGCATGAAGCTGGCCAGCTTCGCCGACCTAGAGGCTGCCATGGCGTCCTGCCTTCGCTTATTAGGGAGGCAGTTACACGTCGAGGCCAGCCGAAAGGACGATGCTGTGTCTACGGGCACGCGGAGTCAACATATACTTCTTCACCAAGGTGTCATGACTGAGGCGCCACGTCCACCACAGCAGCGCGCAAGCAGTACGACCTTCTACGCCGGCGTTACTGTGCTACGTATGGGGTATCCTTGAACTGCACTGCAACCTCGATGCAGGAAGGCGCACCCGCCGAAGCCTCAGCAGAGACCACTACCATCACCACACCATCAAAACTGGCAGCACAAGGCAGGAAACCCAGGTTTTAAGTGACGCCGTCCAGGACCTCCATGAGAAGTTCCTGAATCTGGCAGCTAAGTTGACAGCCCTGGAGAACCTCATCAGAGAACTTCACACTTCAGCTAAATAATCAGCACAACTATACCACACCAGTAACCGACAACTCTACAGCACCATAAAAACTGAGTTTTATTTATGGACACTCTAACTGCTGGAATCCTTAGCGCCCCATTCGATATTCGGCATGAAGGACCGGACATTTTGCTCAGATCCCTCTTTATCAGGCTTGAGATTCTTTTACGTGCCGTAAATCTAAGACACGGGACCGCAGGCTTTACTTCCCTTCCGAACGAAGCCATGCTAAGGATTTTTACGCCCAAAAAAGTCCATCGTCCTCCGTCGGTAACCACGTAGTAGCATGACCACTACACCACGGAGGAATGCATAGACCTCACCCTGCGAGTTCTGGACACGAACCTCGCCGAAATGAGTGACCAACTCCGGCAACAGGACGCATCCAGCTCTTCACGATATGCGGAGATGTTCAAAGTCAGGATGACATGCTGACGTCTTCGGACCGATTTATCTTTTCTTACTATCACCTTCTTTCCTTAACCCTATTGCCAACTTCCAAGCTCTAGGCTGCAGTCAGTGCAGCTTGTCATGGCTGTAGCCTAGGATGTTACCTTCACCCACTCCCTCCCATAGGGCGGCAGCACAGCAGCTTTTGCATACTAACGCGATTGCTATGCGGAAACGCGCTAATTTCACCTTAATTTCCATCTTTTTCTTCTTCCCTTCTCCTTCCGGTGGAGCAGCTTTTAAATGGGTATGGCTGACGCTGTTGGCCAGTTCCAAACTCTTAGTCGCGAAATCCCATCGGGGCTGGGGTAGTGCCCAACAGCACTTTTTCCTCCCCCCCCCCAAAAAGGAAAAAGCAGGCTGGCCGACACTCGACATATTTATGTTATCGTCAACTTCAATAGCAAAAATGTTACTGTTATAAATTTCATTTGTACGTGATCTTGTGTGCACCTATTCAGATACACAGTTTATGAATTCATTTTAAGTTGCCTTGGAGTCCCCACGGAATACACTATTAGTTTTCAAACAGTGATTTTGAATTTCCAATGAACACCTTGATATTCATAAAGCAAGCATGACTTATTGAACTTACAGTTTCATCTTAAACCCTAAATTCAAGTTCTTCCTTACCTAAATATGGCACAGCATCTATAACCAGGTGGAAGAATAGTCTGTTCATACAAAATTTTCATTGAACTGAACCATAAATAGCCTTGCATTTTTCATAATTTCCTGGCACCATGTGCCTGTTTCTCCTCATTTGTGAGGTTGTATGGGATCCAATGACTGCAGAGCTTCCTGATGGGAAGCTTTACTTTAAGTTCACTGCTGCCGATCCAATATTCAGTGGTTCTTGAATCTGATATGTGCAACAATGATCTTTCTACAACATGCACTCTTGATTTCATCAATTGTTTCTGTAGCCAGGTATCCTATGCAGTCTTCATCTTCAAGGGAATCCCTTCCTCTTCTAACTCTACAAACCACTGATAAATTGTGGATTAAAAAGGGCAAAGATCCCCAAGTGCCTAATAAAGTCTTTCAAGGCATTCACTTTCTCTTAAACCTAATTTAAAGTCATAGAAAATTATAGCACGGAAATGCTCTGGCTTGAGATGCATCCTAGTGTATGGTGTAGCCAACACCTGCATGCACATTACAGCAATGCTGACACTGCACACGTTACTATCTGAATTTCAATCTAAAGATAGGAAGACCTGCTTTGGCTTACCGCAACTCTCACTGCTGCCCATTCTCAAAACTTTCAGTATGTATGTAAAAATAATGTAGATAAGTTGAACTGCAATAACTACAGAAGCATATCCTTATTACGTAATTGCTACAAAGTTTTCATAGTGATACTGAATAACAGATTAGAACAGGTTATAGCAGATATCGAACAGGATTAAATCAACAATAGATAAAATATTTACTGTTTAAGATAATTTTGGAAAAGTTGTGGGAATTTAATGTAGATGTATATAGTAGTGATGGGCAATCCGAATGAAAACTATCAAACTACACAAGTCTCCAACAACATACAATGTTTCATTCGCTTTACCATGTGATGCTGAGCTTCAAAGTGATAGTAGATTTTATTCAGTTTTAACCAATAAGGTTGCAGTAATATAAGATCCTGTCATCTTCTAAAACAATGAATAACATGCTTTCCCATGCGGGTGATTTTAAAACCATTAGCCAATATACAGAAAACGCTGAGGTTTTAATCCTCTGATAACCACCCAACCAAATGACAATATGGCACACAGCACATATTAATATGGTATGGTGGAATATATTCAACCTGTCACCAATAATCAGGATAAATGCAATTATAGGAATGAGCAAATATACAAGCTTTATTTGCAGGGGGGCAGAAGAAATTAACTCATTTTGTGGCTGTCGTAATCCTGTCCACGTTGCAAATCACAATACAAAATTTTACCCTATGTTAATTAAAATCAAAATAAATGTCAGCTATTAAAATTAACATCACTGCATAAGTTTTGTTACAAAAGGAATATGAATACAGCAAAATTAAAATGGTTAATTAGATTATAATACCATATGTGGATTCTGCAGGTTAATGATGCAATAAATTGGAGTAGAAAAAAGTTGTTAGAAAAACTGAATAACATGTTTTGAAGTTGTATACATTTATTGATTACCCATACACTGAACTAAAAACAAAGTAAAATTGCTATTATGCTTAACCACATTTGAAAATTATAGGTACTTCTCAGTGCAGAATATAAGCTAACTCACAAAATCTTATCATGATGAGTAAACCGTGCAACTAATAATTGTGTAATGTACACCTTTTACTTTATTGACCGCTTAACAATTATCCCTTTGGGGACAAAATTGCACGTCCAGACCACATGAAAACTGTATACTTATTTCTCAAGTTATGAATATCATAATGCTATGCAGAACCGAATACAAATGTACAATTGACTTTACGACTATCGAATGAATACCATTACTCATGGCTATGACTACCATTCAGCATATTTATACGAATACCAAACCAAATGAAAACATTCAGTTGTTACTAGAAACTAGGGATGGGACCTTGATACTGTCGATGGTATCAAAGTATGTGCAATACTTTAGTTTTGCATTATTGAAAGTTGTTGCATTTAACTTTGTGCTAGATAAGGAATGAAAGGAGTCGAGACACATTATTTGCCTCGCACATGTCCCGAAAGAGTTGTTGGACTATAGATCTTGTCAAACCTTGACTGCATTTCCTGTGGATGAATGTATGCAGCATTCCACAGACTCTTGTGTCTAAATGAAAACATGCAAGACAATGGGGAAAGGAGTAAAGGTACTCATGTAATATGCAGTGTTAATTGAGTTATGAATGAAGCTGATTTAGCTGACACACTAAATCATGTTTCTGCCATAGCCTGGCTTGGTTACTCACTCTCAGCCATTACATTTACCTACTTTGGTGGCCAAAATCTGTGTATCCAACAGAAACAAAGCAGAGCTTAAGACTTGAGATAATACAGCGCCCGGAAATATTTGTTCTCTCCTTCCATCTGTTTGTGTTTATGTAAGTCAAACTTGGGTCATGATCATAGGTTATAGGTATTCCGTACAGCGCACATAATTTCCATAATATGGATTAAAATTCTTTAAAAGAAAGTTTTTAGCACAAAATATAATTACATAAAAAGGGAAGCAACGAAATTATTATTCATTCATTCATTATCTGTTTACCCTCCTCTTATGTAGGACTTACACCCCCCAGGACTTACAAGCGGGTGCCTGGGGTCAGAGGCCCGTCGAGGAGCAGACACTCATGGATCAGATAGAGCATCCAGGATGGGTGATCAGCCCGATGCCTGGTATGGGATGAAGGAAGTAGTTGAAACAAAATGATGGTGAAATGGATGAAAGGAAAGGTGGTGATGGAGCAGTTGGTGGAATGAATGGCGGGGGAAAACGGAGAACCCGGAAAAAACCAGCGCAGACGCCACTTCGTCCACCACAAATCCCACATGCAGGTCCCTGGGATTGAACCCGGGCCGCCTCGGTGGGAGGCAAGCGGTCTAACCACTCGGCCACGGCGCCGCCTAACGAAATTATTATAATTATTATTAGCCTTGACTAACAAATGGGACATATAATGTGGCATTATCAACATAAATGCCAATTGGAGAATATCAGAGGAACAATTTCAGAATCAGCATACAATACAAAATTGGTTATATGGGTTTATACACAGAGAACTACTAATAACATAATTCAGTAAACAAGCTATCACTTTTCAGTTTTTATAAAGTGAGTATGGAGTATCAGTGCTCAAAAATCAGTATCGAGAAACGGTGGTATTGTCTCAACACTACCACAAACTATTGTTTACCAATCAACTGTGAAAATCATTCGGTTCGCTCATCACTAATATACAGTATTATGCTGAATTTTGGATTACAAAAAAAGTGAGACTGGTGAAAATAACTATAGACAATTCAGTCTTTAGAGTTATAATACAAGAACTCGCTGATATGGTATACACTACTAAAGGCTTAAACAAGGGAATGGGCTGGCCCTGCTTCTCCTTAATACTGCCTTGGAGCATGTAATAAGGAAATTATAAATAAATACAGATGTTACTCTGATTCACAAATCCATGTAACTATACCTTTTTCACTATAAGCTGAAAGCAGAAGTAAACAAAACCACATGACAAGACAGCACCTCATTGGCTGGTGGGCTAACTACACACTCCCTGCTTAGCATGTCGTCTCTTCCTGTACAAAAAACAGTTCGGTTCAGATCATAACATTTTGTGGTTATTCTTGTGCAGAGAAATTTAAAAAACTCATTATTGTAACAGTTCAATTTATGAAACTAAATGTGTTTGTTCAGATTCACCTTTAACTAAATGAACCATTATAACAGAGAATTTAAGAGGCCATGCGCAGGCGCTGCAGTTTGTTTCTGGCTGAGAATCTTCTGCCACTGTGGAAAACAAATGCGGGAAATGGAAAGAAGACAGTTGTGTTAAATGCTTTTAACAAATTCTGTGAAAGTACCCACCTTTAATCGACAATGAATATGGTTGGCCATTGTTTAGCAATAATTGAACTTCTTTGTTAGTGATGTAGAATTGTTGCTTGGATAGCTTGGGTCGCATTTGTTTTCTGATGTTTTAACCTAAAGAGCTAATCGTTATTTAATTTGTTGACTCTTAAAAGGTTAAAGCAAAGATTGTACACTTATATTAGTCATTAAATGAATGATTTCTAAAGCCTGAAGTTAAGAACAGTTTAATCCAGTACCTTTAATCACAGAAGCCAAACTGTTCAGGTACAAACTTTTATTTGTCTACTTTTAGCATTATGTGTTAGAAGTTTAGGATGTAAGGAACAAGATATACAATGTTTAAAAGCTAATGATTCCCAAGGTGCACAATGTACTGTATTCGCATTCTGTCTGAAGCATTTTCCTCTCACGGATCTTAGTCCCCATCATCCTCCACATGGTGCTGCCATGTGCTCGGAGAGAAGTTTTGTTTACTTCTCCTTTCAGCTTATAGTGAAAAAGGTATAGTGGATTATGCTGATGACTAGACTTTGGATCTTTAGGTCCTATAAAGTAGGTCTTTAATAGGCACAATAAATAAACAAATTTTATGCATCACGCCATGCAAAACACACTGAAATACAGTAGGATAGATAAGATAATACAGTAATTGAACAATCATTCTATAAATAATCCGTGTCACTGTCAGTTAATTAAAATATAAAGGATAGAATTATGTCTTAGGCGAATTTTAAAAATTAATGCAACATTGTTATTTTTTAAATGAGTGATTCATCAATTTCACTTTTGGCCGTAATTTTGTCCACAGTAAATAACAAGAAGCATTTCCAGATAATGTGGGGTAAGTTTATATCTTTTGTCGGTCAGAATTAGCTTACCTGCTGAAAAAGATCTCTCAAAGTTTGCGGTGATGACTGGAACATATTTGAAAAGAGAAACCATATGCGCCTTAAATCCTGTAGGGAGATTTGCCTCACGTCTGCTTAAAATATCTGATACTCCTTTCAGAACCGTATATCCAAGATGTTTGGCAAGCACAATTTGTAGTTTTTTGGAAACAATTTTCCCAACCTCACCAACAACTTTGTTTAACTGACTTTCTGCTCTTGTAAATAATGTGATTGATTCCGTGAGATTGAGCTTTGATGATTCTAATTGCTCTATAGTACCTGAAATTAGTGCAAATATATGACAGATCCTGTCTCAAACCTTTCTCTTGTAGGACATTCTGGGCAACCTTAATACGCTGCAATTCTTCTTCCGAAAAACTATTTACAACCTCTTCAACACTGTCAATGTTCTCACTGTAATACTTCACAGCCTGCAGCCACGTACCCCATCTTGTCAAAATAGACGCTGGTGGCAAAGGCAGATTGGGACATCTTTCTTTGAAAGCTGCAATTATAGAATTTGACTTTAAAAATACTTTCTTTATGGAGGATTTGGGGAATTGGTTTTGAACCTCCTCTGCTACTCGAAGTGCGTGAGCCATACAAGTAACGCGTGTTAAATGCTGAAAAAATATCTTCAAAAGTTTACCAGCTGCTATCATTTATGGTGCTGCATCAGCGTGCAGTAACACCACCTTTCCAATCTTTACAGCATTCGGATACACTACTTTTAGTCCGGAGTTTACGAAGTAGGCAACTGATTGAGCATTAGTTTTCTCCAACACCTTCGTACATCAAATGCAAATTTCCATAATTTTCATCTAATTTCCCTACAATTAAATTTGATATACTTCATCCCAGTGCGACTGTGGTTTCATCTACAGAAATCCACATGTAGGAATCTCCTATTTCTGACCTTATTTCATTCAGCTGTGATTCATACCATCTCAAGATAATTTTTTCTAAGAGTAAATTTGGAGGGTATTCTTTCTCTGCATTACTTTTCTAAAAATGACTTCATTGTTGTATTTTCAAATACATTCCATGGAAAACTGGCTGCAGTAAATGCTTTACACATATCAAAATAGAACTGGGATTTTATTTCTGAGGGAATGGGCTGTGTAAGTAAAGTTTGCTTCTGAGTATCTTTCTTTCTAGTATTTGCTTGATGCATTGAAATTTTCTCGTGTTGTACCAAGCGAATCCTTTTTTCGGCAGAAACTTAAATAAAGAATATATTTATAAATATATTTTAATGTCAGTAAATCATATTTAGTTAAAATAATTAAAATTTTAAATGAATAACCAATATAATTTACATAAAAATTAGTATAACTTAAAAAGAATTTTCTTTTACAAAATTAGTATTGTCTTGATCTGTTGTACTGTTAGACCCCAGTACTGGACTTAATAAAATGCATCAAACAATTTTGAGGTTATTTTCAGACAGAAGAAAAAGTCATAGGGTACAATTAATCGCGAGTTAAAATGCATGGTCTCATGTGAATAATAAAAATGACAGAAAATACAGTAAAAAGCTTCTCTCTTTATTGCAGACCGGACAGAAGATTATTTTCCCATCTGTTGTATAAGACTGGAAATCCGAAATCCACGGTCTTATTAATGCACTTTTGGTAGATTTGTTCTAAAGCATTTTGCAGCACTAGCAGAAAAATTATCACAGCAACCAAAGACTTTAATATAGTTATATTATGAACATGAATCGACACTTTGCCTATTTTCAAATGATTATTTCTGAAAACCAGACATGGGCCAATTGTTATTGTATTCCATTGCTGAAGTTCGGATTTAGCATGAGGCACCTTAAGATTTCACTAATTGTTGTGCTAAGCCTTTTAAAAATGACACCACACTGCATTTTATCAAACAGAAATCAAATACGTATTCAGTCAAGGAAAGGTTTGTTGTTGATTAAATAATTATTTATTGAATAAAAGAGTGTAGTGAATAAATAAATTGGAATTTAAAAAAAAAGGCATTTATAGGCAACCAAAAGACAGAAATAGGCATTTATGTTGAAATAGGTGCCTATAGGCACTATAAAAGTTGGTTAATACCTTTTCAGGTTAATTGTGTGTGTTAGGCTCAATAGGCTGTAAAGGAAAACAATAGGTAAAAACCTAAATATCCGAAGTCTACTGATGACATAAACATAATGTCAAGGACAAAAAGGGATTAATTAAAACTTGCAGAGATCTTCAACAAAGTTTAAACGAAATTGGCCTACAAATAAACATGGAGAAAATTGAAATGTTAATACACTCAAATAGGAATAATAATGCATAACAATAAATTCAAATAGGAATAAATATGATTTAAAGTTTTACATATTTAGATATAAATTAATAATAATAGTGGTGTATTTAAGCATTAGGAGTGGAATTTGGGACACGTTTGCTTCACTTACTCTGTAATTTATACAGGACATGTTTTAGAAGCTTTCGCTTCCATCGTTAGCTCTAAGTCAATTGGCAGTGCTGGCGTCATCTTCATTCTGGTCTCTGGTAGATGCCAAGATGAACTGGTATGGATGTTTGGAGGCAGGAATTCAAAGTTCGTAGCTCTGTGATAAAAATCTTTTTATCCACAAACACAGAGTTATGAACTTTGAAATCCCCCTCGGGACATCTATAGGCTTCTAAAACATTAATTAACAATAGTGGAATTCAAGGGATAAAAAAGAGAGAGAGAGATAAAAAGACTCAAGCAAATAAAGCCTATTTGGCATTATTATTCATATTTAAGTCTAAAGATATACATAGACAAATGGTCTAAAACAATGGTTTTATGGTGTAAAACAATAAGCGCAATACTAATATATGGTTGCAAAACAGAGAAAATAGTTAAATGCCTTTGAAGAAAGATATTGTGAACAGTGAATGAACATTGGTTTTGGAGAATCAAACACAATAATGAAATACTTAAAGAGCTAACTGTAACAAAAGTAGTTAAATTAAGAAGTATGAAGTGGGCAGGTCATGTGCTAAGGATGAACACGCTATTCCATTTCAAATTGGACAAAAAATTGAACTCGTATTGTTTAATATCATTAATTAATTCTACATGTGTAAATTACTGTAAAAGAAAACAATTCTCATAAGATTATCTCTTAAATGTTAATAGTTTTTGAGTTGAAATTTGTAAAATTTGTGTTACTTTCCGAATGCGACAATTTCTGTGGTGTGTAACTGAAGAGTTATCGGATTTCAGTGAACTAGGATTCATTTTAAAGCTGAATGTCTGTTGTGATGGTGGTATATACTAATAACATAACAATTATACAATTTTTTTTAAAACTTTTTTTCTTTTTATGCATTAAGTATGCACACATTTTTCATAAAGATTAAACTTATATAGGCTTGAACCTTTTTTTTTTTTATTACACATTGATTCCAGTTTTCGGTTTTATGGAGCCCCGTAGAAAAAAATTATTAAAGAATAAATATTTAAGCTCACACGTACACTTACATCATGCTGTCAGCTGCCGTCTGCTACAACTTGGGAAGAGGCTTGCAGTGAATGAGGGTTACCAGTATGTATTGAATTGCATAAAGCAGTGTTCAGAGGAGAGGTTGTTTATTATATATAGCACTTAAACTCTTCATCTAACAACTTATTTTGTAATTAAATGGAGCTTTTTCTTACCTTAATGCAGTAGACTTTCATATGAAATTAACTAAAAACTATTATATACTAAAAAAATGTTATAACTAAAATACAGTTTACATGGATGTACCACAACCACACCTGGTATGAAAATGCCTTGCTTAGATAAGGAGAACAAAAGAGGGTTCTTTGTTTATTCACGTTCTTATCGTCTCACTTAGCATCCTCTCACAGCAAATGATCAACAATATCATCATGACTCATGGGTGCTGTGTGATATGGTGCAACGTAACTAGCAGGTTTCACGCTGTTTCTATTTACGTTTTATTTTTCTACAGCTTTCCAATGAAGATACCAAAAAAATGTTAACTAATACTGTTTTGAAATTAAATGCTGAACAACATGGCATAATTTGTATTCGATTTAAAATTGGGTGTTTCCAAAAAAATATGCTGAAAATTACATTAAATTTAAGTTCTAAAAATATTGAATAAATGCCATCACAAATTACATAAAGTTACCTTCATTTTGAATTTTATTTGAGAATTTTGCTTTGAATATTTTCTGAGCTACGAGTCTCAGAATCGTGTAATGTTATTAAATTATGGTAACTTTGACCCTGGAAAAAACTCTGAACTACTTATCATAGCTGCAATTTTGCAAAAGATATTAACTTAACGTCTACTTTAGATGACAGAAAATTGAACCTCCCCTAAAAATGTAAGGTTTCCTGTTGTCCGAATTGAAATGGAACAACCTGAACAAACAAAATATATCCTTAAAGGGAAAAATGTATGGTAACAGACCAGTGAGTAGACCAAGAGACAGATGGTTGGATGAAGTCAGAAAAGATGAGAAATATGTTAGGGAGTAAGAATTTTGAAAGGAATGTTACAAACAGGAAAGATTGGAAGCAATTCCAGAGATGCTAAGGCCCAACTTAGGCTGTAGCACTACAGTAGAAGATAGAAGAATAAGCTTTTATAAGAATAGTTTGTAGAAGAGTGAGTAGAGAAAGTCGTGTGGGTGCAGCACATCAGATGTTTTAAAAATTTTCTGTTGCTGTTTTGTTGTTTCTTGCAATGTCATGAAAAGAGTACGGAATTCTAAGGACACATATCTGATCACAATAACTGAATAATTCAAAGATCACCATATTGAGTGTTAGTGATTAAGAGAAACTAAAAGAAAAAACACTAGAAATTGTAAAAGATATGTTATTGCAAAATAAGGATTCTGTCTATCAAGAGTACTGTTTAAGTTCATACACCTAAAGTGGTTTCACTTTAAGTTTAAAGGAGTTGTAAACAAAACCACATGACAAGAGAGCATCCCTTTGGCTGGTGGGCAAACTACAACTTTCGTGCTTAGCATGTTTCGGTTCAGATCATCACATTTTTTGGTTGTTCTTGTGCAGAGAAATTTATAATAATAATTATTTAAAAAGTAATATTATTGTAATAGTTTAATTTATGAAACAAAATGTGTATGTTCAGATTCACCTATAACTAAATGAGCCATTATAGCAAAGGGTTTAAGAGGCTATGCACAGGTACTGCAGTTCGTCTCCAGTTTCAGGATAAGCCATCAGTGTTGAGAAAATATTACTTTCAAGAGTGTCTGGCTGAGACTCCTCTGCCACTGCAGAAAACAAACATGGGAAATGGAAAGAAGACAATTGTGTTTTTAACAAATTCTGTGAAAAGTACCCACCTTCAATGGGCAATGAATAGGGTTGACTGTTGTTTAGCAACATTTGAACTTTTTTGTGAGTGATGTGCAATTGTTGCTCAGATTGCTTAGGTTGCATTTGTTTTCTGCTGTTTTTTCTAACTTATAACACTAATCTTTTTCTTAACTCGTTGACTCATAAAAGGAATGATTCCTAAAACCTGAAGTTAAGAACAGTTTAATCACAGATGCCAAACTTTCAGGTACCACTTTTATCTGTCATTCTTAGTATTATATGTTAGAAGTTTAGGATGTAAGGCAAAATATATGAATAAGAACATAAAATGTTTAAAAGCTAATGATCCCAAGCTGCGCAATGTATTGTACTCACATTCTGTCTGAAGCAATTTCCTCTCATGGGTACTTAGTTCCTGTTATCCTCCACATGGTGCTGCCATGTGCTTGGCGGAGTGTTACATTAAGTTTTATTTACTTCTACTTTAAACTTAGAGTGAAAAAGGATAGTGTTGATCCAAACAAAAGGAAATCAAAATAATCAAATTTTGGATGTGTTATCCTTCTGCCATACTTTGTCAGTTGAGGTTTTTAATTTATGGACATTCGTCAACTATTATGGTTCTTAGCATCTTTATTAGGCGTAAAAGGCTGCAAATTTTGCTCAGAGACCTCTTTATCAGTGTTTTACAATGTAATACATGTTAGAAATCATAAGCTCTGTTCATATTACAGTCCAAAATAAATTTGAGTATCAATATTCAATGAAATTATAGGGAAATTAAATGACACGAACTTGAGACACATCTGCTCCCCAAAATCCAATCCCATTATTTAGAATAGCTAATGCAATATTACCTTTCTTGTTTACACTGGGAGAAGCATTCTCCTACTTTAGATATGCATCTTCCCCTTCCTTTCACCATGGCTATTGAAAAGACTATGAAGTAGTGTAGGATCCATATTTAACTATTTCATTTAATTTTGAATCAAGAATGCTGATCATTAAACATGAACAGTATGTTTTTACACAGCTTCTTTTAGAAACATTTCAAAGTATGCCTAACAAAAATGGGATCCCCCCCCCCCCTTACCTAAAGAGCTACATGCTCATATTTATTACAATATGCAAACTATCTTGTGTGAATGGCACTGATATCAAGGGAACCCATATGAATATATACAAAGCTCGTAGATGCCATTTTATTTTATTACAAAATCATTTAACACATGAGACCAAGAAGATGGCATTGCAGGTTTGAAATTCCAGTACAAGTTATGACAAAATTCTAGTATTGCAGTAAAAATGCAGCAGCATTCAAATGCGTGTTGAGGTTAACATAACATCTTTACTGGTTTTGTTTCCACAGCTCTAATATGAACTGTGTTTATTACTAGCTACCATACCCGATTTTACATAGGTGGCTTTTTAAATCTCAAATGATGGTTTAATTAAATTTACTCTCTGTACTCCTCATTTAATTTTTGTACAATGATGGAGATATTTTATGCTAAATTCTTCCCATTACCCCTTAGAACTGCAATTTCATAAATTCCCATCCCATGCTATTCATAATGATGGACCAAAAAGTTACTGATATTCAAAAAAGTGGGAATGAAATATCAACAGATTTTGTATTTCTAATCTTAGCCTTCCCCCATTCCTCCCCCACAACAATCTTCAAAATTCTGATAAGTTGTATAGCCTGTAAAAAAATTTTAATTGTAAAGAGTATCCAAATGTTTTGAGTCATTTTTACATAAGCTAAAAGAATTACAAAAAAAAAAAAAAAAAAAAAAAAATCATGCAAAACAATAACATTAAAAAAGCACTTATTTCATTACAGTATAATTTAGTATATCCAATATGTAAAAAAAAAAAAAAATACATTTCTAATATATCCAGTATCAGTACACACCCTGCATTCTTTAACAAAAAATAATGTTTTTTCCTTGGCACCTGCAAAGGTTGACCTCTGTCCTCATAAAATGGTGATTAGTCCATTTTTTTCAATCACACATTCATTTTAAATTTTATTCATAGTGTCAATGTTAGACATTTAATATAAATAACATTCATCAGCAAACAGAAAATAGAAGAAAGAACACAAGGAAAATTAAAAAAAAATTAGTTTACAGTAAATAGAGTACATTTATAACAACTGAAAATATTCCACATAACTGTTACACATTTAATCATATATTTTGAAGCATAGAACAATTCTAATTCCTCAAAATTGCATTGTATTGGACAAGCTCCTTTCATCCCTTTTTTGCTTCCCCTACCTAAAAAGTAAAAGATTGTATTCAATCCAAAAGTCATACTTTAATTTCTTTAAGAGGAAAAAATGTGAAATACAAACAGCACTGCTAAAAATGAGGTTGTATGGCACACACTTTTAGAACATTTCCAACACCTCAAATAACCATTTATGGAAAATTATTACTTTTTTTCCCCCCCAAAACTGTATCTAACAATTCTAATTACATAATAAATTTAAGTAATGACACGGAACTGATACTTAACTTTCTTGAAAAAGCCTGTTAAACCATTTTCATTAACATGCAAACTATAAGATATACTAGAGCGGATCGAAAAGTAACGCACAATAATTTTTTTCTGCCTTGATATCGCAGCTGGAATGTTGCAATTTCACACAGATATACTTTGAAGTTTTATTACAGAGGGTATTTTTTGTTTCATGTGCAAGTCTAGCGAGAGAAGCGTGAGCTATGCAACAAAGATGGCGTGCATGTTACTGTCATTCACGTGTGAAGAGCAGAGAGGTGTGGTTCAGTATTTGTGGGCCAAAGGACATAAACCGAGTGATATTCACAGGGACATGTGTGGCATGTATGCGGATGATTATATGGACCGCAGCAATGTCTCCAGGTGGTGTGCATTCTTCCTAGAGGGCCGTGTGAACCTTAGTGTTTTGCCACGCTCTGGGAGGCCGGTAGCAGCTACAACCCCGCAGAATGTTAGAGGCATTGGGGTGGCAATTCTGAACGACCGGCGTGTACAACTGCAAACCTTATCACAACAGTTCAACATTTCCTATGGTGCAGTGTACGATATTGTTCATGATACGTTGAAATTTCGTAAAGTTAGTGCTCGCTGGGTCTAAGAACCTGACAGACAACCATAAGGGCCAGCATATGATGATGAGCTTGGATCACCTAACACGGTACACTGCAGAAGGGCATGACTTTCTGAAAGGAGTTATCACTGGTGATGAATCGTGGGCATACCACTACACGCCCGAAACCAAGCAGGCAAGTATAGAGTGGAAATATGCTGGTTCCCCAGTGAAGAAAAAATTCAAAGTGACCCAATCTGCTAGGAAAGTGCTTATGACAGGTGTTCTGGGATATGCATGGTGTTGTACTGGTGGAGTTTGCTGAACACAGGACCACTGTGAATGCTGCAGACTACATGAAAACTTTGAAGTTGCGTGTGTTCTTTGTGACAAATGCCACAACATGAATGCTGTCGATGTGAAAATTCTCCATGACAATGCTCACCCCTATGTTGCTGCTGTTTGTCAGAAAGTCACCAAATTTGGTTGCGGGGGTGCTCCAGTATCCACCATACAGTCCGGACCTTGCACCGTCGGACTTTCATCTGTTTGGTCCCATGAAGAAATTCCTGACTGGCCAACGCTTTGCGACAGATGCAGAAGTGAAATCAGCAGTCTGCAGATGACTATACTCCAAGGAAATGGATTTCTACGAACAGGTCATACTGAAACTGGTATCACGATGGGAGAAATGTGTTGAGAAAGTTGGTGACTATGTCGCAAAGTAGGTAAAAGGTGTAAGCTCATTTGTATTTTTTCTGTTGTTTTAACTATTAAACTTTTTTGCAAAAAAATTATTGTGCATTACTTTTCGATCCACGCTCGTAGCTAAACTTAATGCAGCATCTCATTAAAGCTCACTATTGTTTGTAACTCCCCCTCCTAATGAGCTCATTAGCTAACATATAACCACTTGCTCTATAGGAAGCCAACTATCTCCATCCCCAGAGTACAACAAGAAAATTAACTATAGGTTCCACTTCTTTATTAACCATAAGATTAATGATGTACAGCTGCATGATGAGTACACACTTTTATGTGATGTAGCTTTTAGTGTTTATAGCTTTCTTGGGCCACCAATCAGCTGTCAACAAGGCAAGATGCTTGTGCTTAAGTGCAGCATTGCATAATTTTAAGTTTACTGGAGCAGAAGTTCTTAACATGTTCTTCCTCCCTCAATACTCAGATTAATGTATTCATTAATTTCTTCAAACAAGAAAACTGAGATTTCTTTTTGACACAATACAGTATAATCAAAATGTTCAAATTTGCAACAACCCAAGAGCAATTCATATAGTACTTATTTCTGAGAAACGCTTTCTATTTGAGCATTTACAAAATAGCATGCCACAAAGGGCAGTCCAGAAAGTCTATCCTAGAATGGAGATGTAGAAAGAATAAAATTTCTACTAAAATAAAAAGGGGTTTCCAAATGACAACTTAATATCCAACTTCCAATACAGTTCTATGGTCCAATGTTCTCACATTAAGAAGTGCTGTTTGAAAATGTTAAGCTACAAAACATGGTATGGTACAAATAAAGTGACACTTTTAAAGCATGTCTCTCACTCCATTTCTGGTTATGAGATTAAGTTAAAAAACATTGGGGCAGAAAATCAGATTAACAAATTTCATTACAAGCATTAATTATTAAATTTCAAATCTGTAGACTCCTTTGGTAGGTGCCATAGGCTGTACAGTAGAACCCTATTTTACTCCGACATTTAATGAAATCCTGCTTTTAAAATTATTTTCAGAAGTTCCCATCAAAAAGGCCATATGAAAAATGTTCTTCAAAATCCTATTTCACACCTGGTTTAGCAAAATAGTTTGCTTTTAAGGAATCTTCTCTCCAGAAATTTGTGAGCGCACACCCTAAATAATGAAAACTATGGCTTTACTTCTGCCGCTTCTGCAAGGCTTGCATTCAGAAAGTCCGTCGTTCAAATTCTGCCAGAATCATCCTCACTAACTGAGGGTTTTTCCAGGTTTTCCTCAGTCCTCATGACTGGAAAATGCCAGGTAGGTACCCTAAAGTTAGGCCTGGAATGTTTCCTTCCCAAATATCATTTCAATGCATATATCATCAGTGTTCAGCACCTATGGTGCTATATATAGTAGGAAGAGGCATTGAACTTCTGCCACATCTCACATCTGGTGATACGATGTCAGACTCATACGATACTTTTACTTTCTTCAGCTTCCACTCAATCCCGTAGATTTATATCACTTTACTGAGTGTACTGAACAAGTGCAAATGTGTATAGTGGTGTATAGTGATCAAAAGTTTATTTTGATTTCTAAAAGGACTGCAGAAGAACTATTCAATAGAAGGTAGCAACACTTTTGAGAAATAGGTAATACTAGAATTTCTTTTTGCACATTGCAAAGAAGTATGAACTGATTCTATCTACACTGTTGGAATTGTGAAGCAAACGGAATTGCACACAGAAGTACACAAGTATACAGTGTGGTGCTCCAATGACAAAATGTAAGAATTTTTGTGCTTTGACTTTTGTACAAGTAAAGAAGTTATATGAAATGGATTGTGGAATAAATACACCTATTATGGTAATATTTTCAAGGAGGTTAGAGAGACTAAAAATAGGTAGCTTTTGTACTTACAATAGATGGTTTGATTTAAGAATCAACACAAACTTACATTTAATAGCATGTTTGGTGAGTGTGTGAAAGTAAACAATGGTACTGTAAATATTTGGAAAAAGGAAACTCTATCCCAAGTTATCAAGGCTACCATCTAAAGGACATCTTCAACAGTGACAAAATGGCAATATTCTTCAGTATGCCTTCAAACAAAACATGTAATTCATGGGGCGAAAAGTAAGCACTGATTTATGGCACTAGTGTGTGTGAAACAGCAGCAGCATAAAACCTCCCCTGCTAATTACTGTGAAATAGAAAATTATGGTGTTTTAAAAACATTTTACACTTTCATGTAATATGACTTCCAGAAATTCTTAGATGGCTTCTGAAATATTTGTACAATTTTTACATCTTACAGACTCTAAAATTGGTCCCCAAGGAAGAAGAATCAATTTGATGATTGATAGATGCTTGTTATCTGCAGCCTCTGGATTTGGAAACAATTCCTTTCTTAAAAATCCATGGTGAAGAGAACCATTTCCTTTATGGAAAGAAAAGAGGAGCTGAAACAATGCATATGTTTGTGGCAGCATGGCAAATGGTAACACCTGCAACCATCTGCAAGACTGGTTTTGGTGCCTCTTTTGAAGAAAGCAAGGGACAGGAAGAAAAAAATCATGCAAGAAGACTGCTCCAGAAGAACATACTCTTAACATTTGAAGAATTTGTGAACTTTGATGATGAAATTCTTACTTCAGCAACACACAGCACATTATTGCAACACATATTTGGGATAACATGCTGGATGAGGAAAGAGGAATCAATGCCACCAACATTTGCAACAGCAGTGAAGGGGCAGGATGCTGTGAGACATTACCTCTGCTCCTTGAGTGTTGATTAAGGGTTAACCAACGATATCAACCACATGAACAGTTTTACAGTGTGAGGCATCAGGGAAAGAGGAAACAAATTACTCCACTGGCTATATTAAAAAGTGAAGGTTAGTATCTCATCTTGATGACTTGTTACTACTTAGATAATTTTGAAGAATCAACCTGCAAGCCTTAGGGCAGGTTTCATCTTGTTATATTTAAATTCAATGTTAAAGTGATTATTAAATTGAAGTTAACATAAATTCTGTTTCATCCAACAAGGTAGCTGTAACATTATATTAAACTCCATGTTAAGTTAACATCACCGTACTCGTGTATTAAGGGCTACCACAAACTAAGTCGTTAATGCGGAGTTTCCATATTTAAATTTTTTTATTGTCGTTAACCAAAGAAGAGTTGCATCATGATTCTGAAACCTGCAAAAGGAGAAACTTTTAAAGCAATGCAAACTGTCCAAAGCAGTCATGAGCAGGGTTTTAAAGTTAATACAAGAGAGGTTACAATACTACCAACAGAAACATGCCTCTATCACATGCTGCAACTGTTAATTACTGAGATTTTATGCTACTGGGAGTTTTCATTGAATGGTAGATGATAATATTGGACTTTTCAAGGTTATCATTTATGGGTTTATCTGAAAGGTTTATGGGGCAATTGCTTCAGGAAGCGAACAGTATTTTTCTTGGAGTCTTTGTGATCCTCAATCAATAGCACACTTTTCTTCCCTTTAATTTCAATATAGTGCTCATCACCAGTTTTAAGCTGTTCTAAACAGTCATTGCACTTGGCGTTTTTGGTGCTATACTTTATGTTAGCATAAAATTCTCACAGTTGTTTACTGGACCCATGAGAAATACATACGTTAGAATTAAATTCCTCAAAGATTTTCTCCCAGGCTCATCCTTCTCCTTAATTTATGTCCGTCATCTTTTTTTGCTCAATAATTTCTCTATACTTGGTAACCAGTTCTATCAAATATGCTTTTTTGAATGGTGAAAAATTAGTTACACTGTACTTAGATTTTTCAGATGACATTTCAATTCTAACCTCAAACAATCAGAGAAATCATATAGCAATTTTTTATGAATGTAACCATTTATCTGCTACTGGAAGAGAGAGCGCTGTGATACATAGACAAAAGCATACTGGAGGGTGTTCAGAAGCTAAACATTATGTTAAATGTGCGAGCAAACAAAAACTTAATAGTATTTTTAACACTGAACACTGGTTGGTGAAACAGGCCCTTAATGTCAAAATATCTAAATCTCTCTTTTAATTTTATTTGTCGCACGTTGAGCTCACATGGAGTCTGTTCAGTGTAAACATTTGTATTTTGAACAACTGTGTATACAGTTTGTAAAATATTATCATTTACTTTGGTTTGTAAATAACTCATAATTTGTATTTTGCTCTTATAGGTCATCATATTTTACTTATTGTTAGAATAGTTGGTAAACCTTTTGCTATTTTGTAAAATGCTATTCTTTAACATTTAGTTTGTTAAATGTAGCCTGTACATTTAAAATTTTCATTAACTTAATTCAAAAACATAACTTTAATTAATTTCTAACAATATAATGCCCAATTTCTGTAAACCTCCAACTAAGGAAAATCACTTTTTAAGGAAAAAACGTCTTGATCACCATGAAATTTGTTAAAAAGGGGTTCTACTGTAGTGAAAGTAACAGTAAAACACAAAAAAAATTATTAACTACTTATAAACACATGTAATACAGTGAAGCAACTGATATAATTTACTAGAAACAGTTTAACTGAAATTAAACATTGTTTTGTTTCACTTTGTACTTTTCTCAAGATATGTTTCTTGGCCAAGTCCTTGATTGCCAAAAGTGTGTGCTTGATGATGTATCTGGTACATCATCAAGAAACAGGAGCCAACACATTTTTTCAAGAAGCAGCTTTGCTAAATCCAGTAGTCAACATGCCACGAGAAAAATGGTATGTGAAGCAATATAGCAAACGCTTAGGCTCATCTCAACCATTTCTAGCAAATTTTTACAAAATACCTGCCTTACAGTTTATTTATATTTTGATAAGGGAGCCTAAGACACAATCACATAAAAGTCTCTAAGGATTTCACACAAGAAAACACAAAACTGCAAACATCTAACAAACATTTTCTCAAATCTAGCTTATTTAAAACATGTTCATTTGCCTTTGCCATTATTAATTTCCACTAAAAGAATTAAATAAATTGACGCACAAATCACTAATTTTTCAATTACACTCTGTTACATTCTTTGCTTAACCTATAACAATTTTATAAAAATAAACTCCCATGTTAGATAATACCATTTTCCATTATGCAAAACAATCTGCAAGAGACCTAACACTATTTGCAAAGAGCAATTCCAACTTATCATTAGGTTAATTGTTTATAAACTGTCATATTACTCAATGATAACATTTGACAATTTAAACTTCAGGATGGTTCATACTCTAGCTTATTCCATAAATATTTCCAGATCCTTTCCCATTTCTCGAAAACATTCTACCTGCGACTGTTACTATATGGTGATGTTCCAGCAGTGATGATGATTGCACAACCTGCTGTGAAGAGGGACCAGATGAGGACAGTAGCTTCAACATGTGATATCAGGAATCGCAATTGGTCAAGGAATGCCTTAAGCCAAGGTAACAGCTCTGTATCTATGGCAGTCTTCTCATGTTCTGGAGGCAAGATTCTGAGATTGCGCAGATAATCCAGCAATGGAGGGTGGTCTTGAGAGAATATGGGGAAATACTCACCTACTTTCTCTCTTTTCCACCAAGTATTTGAGAATCTAAATAAGAAACAAAATAGTGTTACATCAAGAAGCAATATTTTGAATAGACTTAATAAACCGTATTTTTACTTTACAAAACTTTCTCTTCTAGTTCTGTGTTTCTGATACAAATTTTACTAAAATTCATTTTTTTAATACACTGCATGCTGTTAAAATAAAAAAAACTCTGAATGTGTTACATGCACATGCATTTTCCTACCCATTCTTCAACACACTATTCTTACAAAAGCTTGTTTTTCTATCTCTTCATGTTAATCAAGATAAACATTTGCAGAAATGGTTTTATTTTGTATTTCCTTGTAGGTACAAGGATTAGGGGAAAACAATAGGTTTGCCAAATATTTAAGAGTGGGTCACTATGTGATGGCTTTGAAATTTTGTTCTTTGCATGACCACAAGAAAAAAGCTAACAGCAATTTTCCTCTTGAAAAAAGTGTAAGTATTTGAAAATTCAAACCAACAAAGAATATCTCAAATGGTTAACGTTATAAAAATGTTATTTGACATAATTGTGTGCTTTAACAAGATCTATAATTTTTGTGTAGTAAGATTTTGTACATCTCTTATGGTTTACTGGTTTACGAATTATGCGTAACTCATTTAAAATGAAGAGGACTTCACAGGCTATTCCAAGAAAAGTCAAGATATACGTGGTTATTCAAAGGAGCAGATTTTAAATATGAATTTCTAATGAACGGCAATAGATAGCAACACATATGATACATCATTGGATAGAGGAAGGTTAAAATTTTTATGGCCCCCACCTATTAGTTCCATTTACCACCTACAGCAACTGTGGTTTATTTAAGAGAATATGGCAATGCCACAGGAGAAATCGTTTTGTGTGCTGCAGTATGCAAAGAGTGAATCTATCGTTTCAGTACAACAAAGAGCCATATTATCATAAACAATTTACAATTAATACAAGTGATGCAGTAATTTGTATCATAGATTATATAAATGTAAGGAGTGATTATAGTATGAATATGCATTATTATGTGACATTGATTTGAGATGTTTGTTGATTGTAATTATTGTTGAGAAGTAAGTTTACACTGCCTTATTGAAACTGACAATAATAGCATGCAATAATGCAGCGAGGGGGTGAGCTGTTTATCATTATTAGAGACGAGGAAGTTACGTAATATTGGCGCATTTTACTTTAGAATTTGCTGGAACATTTTTCCTAGAGCATATGTGTTCATAATTTTCATTGGATATAAAAATAGACGCTAATGTTGGCGCGTTTTGTTGGCCAATGGCAGCTCAGTTATAATCTTTAGGCATATCGGGGTGTAGGAGTATAAAAGGGCTAGGTTAGAGGTAAAGTCCTTCAGTCCGTCGAAAGCATTTGTACGTTACACGTCGCCTTCAGTCCAGTAAAGTACACGTCGGCTATCAATTCATAGGTTACGCGTAGCAGAGTTATGAAAAATCTCAAGTGTTATAAAGTTAATTATACAAAAAGTTGAAGTACGCGAATTAAGAGTGATCAGTAATGAAGTTATTATAACAGTTTCAGTTTGGCGAGTGTCTAGATCAATGTGTAAATGTAATAGTGAATGTGTTCGACAATAAAAGTGTAAAACAAATTCTTTCATCAGTGTTATCTTTGGATAAGAGACTCCTTTCCGTTTACACAACCTGTATAAAGAGAAGTGCTTGACCAAAAAGATCATAGCTAGCCGGAGGACAGAGAACCAAAATTAAATAAAATAACAGTAGCATTCTTTCAAACAAACACTAATACTGCCGCAAATTGCTAACACCAGATGGAGCTAACAAACCTAACAAATGAATCACGTCACAAAATGGCTTCACCACGTGGAGTAAAAACAAATATACAAATTAAATAACAAATAAAACCGTCGCAAATTGGCACCCAGAACGTGGGGCATAATGACCAGGAAAGGGGCAGAATGACCAGGAAGGAGCAGAATAACCAGGAAGGAGAAGAATAACCAGGAAGGAGCAAAGGAACCAGGACGTGGAGCGAATGGAGAAGTGAACTGAACTACAAGACGCAGATTCCAGAAACAACTACAGGGACGACAGACTACGCGGATGATTGGACATCGTAATTCCAAGATTACAAGGCAACAGGGGAATTCAACTACAGAACACCAAGACGACGTAGATTCATCATAATACGACGCAGAAGCGACATATAATCTACGACAGAGGGGCAGAAAGCTGGACATCAAAGCAACATCAGCAGATAGCATCAGAAAGGTTAGAAAAGTGTGATTTTCATTCTAAAAAAAAATTGTAAAAATTTAAATGTACCTTAGGAGCGGTAGGTTAAAGAAAACAATGGCTACTAATAATACAGAAGAAATAATTATGGAGGGAGATAATGTAACAGTTAGCTGTAATTCAATACAGGTTACAGAAAATAGCTCAAACAATGTAGTATTTGAGGGAGGAAATGTTAGTGCAGAAAGTGAGAATAGAACAGCAGGAAATGTTAATTTTGATGCTAGTATGATTATGGAAATGTTTACAAATTTTGGTGAAAAATTAGATCAGACTAATGAGAAATTAGAAAAACTAACTCAGAATGATGAGAAAGTAGAACAAAAACTAACTCAGAGTAGTGAGAAATTAGAAAAACTAACTCAGAATATGGAAAAGAATAATAGGGAATTGAGAGAAGATATGGAAAAGAATAATAGGGAATTGAGGGAAGATATTGGTAAAAGCTTAGAACAAAACAGGGAAGAAATTGAAAAGAAATTTATGGAGCTAGATAGTAGTATGATTAGAATGAGAAATGAAAATCAGGAAATGATAGCAAATGAGATAGGTGAAGTTTCAAAGAAAATGTTAGACATGAGCAGGGAAATATCTAACCAAAAAAGTGAGGTTAATAATAAAATAGAACATGTTGATGTAAAATGTACAGAGTTAGGTAGCCGAATGAGTAGCATTTCAAGTGAGTTAAGAGAGATGATGGAGGCTACAAATGCAGATTTAATTCAGGTGCAAGTTAATTTCAGAGGGGAAATATCTGAAATTCAGAAGGAGTCAGAAACACAGAGAAATAAATTGTCTGAAGAAGTTAAAGATTTGTCTAAAGATTTGAATCAAAAGCTAACTTCTGAAATTAACAAGTACCAAGTTGTTCAGAATGAAAACTCCAATCCAGTACAGCTTATTACAGACTTGTCAGAGTACTCTCAAATTACAAAGATACTGGAAGAATTGAAAATGACAGTTGTTAAAAGATGTGTTGTTCAGAAAACTTTAGATTGTTTTCAAACTATATCTTGGGGTGAAATATCATATGAATACTTTAAGAGGTTATCCATGAACAGATTTTGGAAGGTTAGGATACGGCTACGAGTAATGTTTAGCCCCAGACAATTTGATCCAGGAGGGTGAATAGCAATGAGATGTAAAGTAGATGCTGGATAGTTAAAGATGAACTGCAGAGCAATGTATTGGAATGTAAGAGGGTTAACTATTTATATGTCATAGGTAAAGAGAAATAAATTATAAAAAAAAAAAAAATGTTTAAAGGGAAAAATAACATTTTCTTAGTAACTGTAACAGCATTTGAAATGAAGCATAATGTTATATTGAAGTAAAGGTACTTAGATATAATTCCAAGAGTATTGTGATTATAAAGTACAAAACAACAAAAATGGGTTAAAAATAATTAAAAAAAAAAAAACAAATACTTATGTAGCAAACAGAAAATGTGAAATAGTGTCTAGATTTAAGAGATGTAAATATATTTGTGTAGAGGGTGAATATTTTTGGTAAATATGTTTAATAATTACAAAAAAACTCTTGAATTAATAAATTTTTGCCAACAATATAAGAAAGTAAACCATTTTTTGTAACAGTAATTAAATACTTCAGGGTACAGTATTTGCTATAAAAAATTGTGATGTCAGATTAATGTCTAAACACATTAAACCAGAGCCAGTAAGTAGTGGCGAGATAAAAAAAAAAAAAACATATGTCGTGTGTTAAATACGTGTGAAGTGTCAAGTGAAAGTGATAGCGTGTGTTCCAAGATTTAGGAGACTAAAAACCCAATTATAAAATTTCCAAACAAGTTGTAAATATTTATAATTATGTTTCTAGTGGGGCATATGATGCAGTAATTTGTATCATAGATTATATAAATGTAAAGAGTGATTATAGTATGAATATGCATTATTATGTGACATTGATTTGAGATGTTTGTTGATTGTAATTATTGTTGAGAAGTAAGTTTATACTGCCTTACTGAAACTGACAATAATAGCGTGCAATAATGCAGCGAGGGGGTGAGCTGTTTATCATTATTAGAGACGAGGAAGTTACGTAATATTGACGCGTTTTACTTTAGAATTTGCTGGAACATTTTTCCTAGAGCATATGTGTTCATAATTTTCATTGGATATAAAAATAGATGCTAATGTTGGCGCGTTTTGTTGGCCAATGGCAGCTCAGTTATAATCTTTAGGCATATCGGGGTGTAGGAGTATAAAAGGGCTAGGTTAGAGGTAAAGTCCTTCAGTCTGTCAGTTCGTCGAAAGCATTTGTATGTTACACGTCGCCTTCAGTCCAGTAAAGTACACGTCGGCTATCAATTCATAGGTTACGCGTAGCAGAGTTATGAAAAATCTCAAGCGTTATAAAGTTAATTATACAAAAAGTTGAAGTACGCGAATTAAGAGTGATCAGTAATGAAGTTATTATAACAGTTTCAGTTTGGCGAGTGTCAAGATCAATGTGTAAATGTGATAGTGAATGTGTTCGACAATAAAAGTGTAAAACAAATTCTTTCATCAGTGTTATCTTTGGATAAGAGACTCCTTTCTGTTTACACAACCTGTATAAAGAGAAGTGCTTGACCAAAAAGATCATAGCTAGCCGGAGGACAGAGAACCAAAATTAAATAAAACAACAGTAGCATTCTTTCAAACAAACACTAATACTGCCGCAAATTGCTAACACCAGATGGAGCTAACAAACCTAACAAATGAATCACGTCACAAAATGGCTTCACCATGTGGAGTAAAAACAAATATACAAATACATTAATAATACCGTCGCAAATTGGCTCCCAAACGTCGGGCTAACAAATAAATAAATAAACATAAAGTAACCGTCGCACAAGAAATTCATAGAAGAGGTGCATATTTGGTTTGGTTTTATCAGACTTGTCTTTTTAAGTTATGCTGTTTACAGACAGATCTTTTTCTAAAAATGCTTTTTTTTTGGGTTCAGAGGACCTCAAAACACAATTTTTTGTGAAATCTCGGTATCAAATTTTTGGATGGAACACAATACTTCCTCTGGAACACATACTTACAGTATGTAGTAGAGAAAGAAAAAGGAGACAATAATTTTGAGACACTGAAAAATTTAGCAGTTAAGAACTGAGCTTTTTACTTATTGCTTAGAGTTATCACAAGTGGTATACAGTGGAATCTCGTTAGCACGTTCCTCATTAATACGTTTTCCCGTGTATTACGCTCAATTATAAAAGTCCCGGTACCAAATCACCAAATGTAATAAATAACATTTGCTTAGTGCATTTTCCTGGTCCCACTTACTACGTTTGAAGTTGACGTCCTCATTCACTGTTTTGGCCAATCCTTGATAGGTCCAGTGGGAGAAGGCGCTTAACACGTTCAAAGTTTGACGTCCTCATCGGGGAGGATACCGGCAGCCAATCACATGCATGTATGTAAATATTTGTGTGACACGATTTGTGTGGGCGGGATAGAGAATGCTTTACCTTGGCGTGGTAAACACCAACGATAGTTTCTACTGTTCAGTGTTGACCAAACATACGTAGATTGTATTTTAACTTTTCATTTGCAATGAAAAAAAGAAAGTGTAGTAAATAACCAATAGTGGAAAACTGAAAATCCTTGAAATAGATCACAATCCAAATACGAAACATGTGGATATAGTACGGAAGTTAAACATTCCTCCATCAACCTCAAACGGAATTGTTAGCAAACCTAAATTGATTAAAACTGTTTTTAAAGAAGGTAAAAATGCAAAAACAAAACTTTCATGGAAAATAGGATCAGAACGAAATTTGTTGCATGGAAACACCGTATTCAAATCGTATTGAATACGCCAAAGATACATTCAACTACTGTACTCGTAACATGATGCACGATCATAATGTTTTTTTCTTTTTTAGCGGAAATTATCACATGTGTAATAAAACGCACAGCAAAGCCACTCTTGTCGCTTCCATAATTCGCAATTTAGTTTCTCAAAAACATTCATAACCTCAAAAATCCAAGTTGACCAACATAAAAGCTTGAATTATTTATTCTCAGGCTTTGTGTGTCCAAATCCATTTGAACACATATTGAATTCAACATGGATTGTACTCAAAATCGATTTCAATTACCCATGGAGACGTAGTAATTATTAGATTTTATTACATAACTATGTACTTAAATTGCATATTTTGCATTTTTGTTAACACTTTTACCGCCTATGACATCCAAATCCTTAGTTCCCTGCAAAAACATGCTAACGAGATTCTACTGTAGCTCAATTCCAGCCCTGACTGTTTTCTCAGCCATACTCAAATTACTTACAACAATAATTGCATAAATGCCTAAGAATGGTTTGGTTACTATATCTATTGACTTAACACCATATCATTACCCTACCTCTACTTATATTATATGATTTAGTTTTTATTGACCATTACCATTTAATTTTGACCTTTGATAAAAACTATTTCCCAAGATGACCATTATCTTGAAATATTTTTCTTATGGCAACTGACTTCTTCATTTTTAGTAGTGTTCCTTTAATTAAGATTATCCTCCAGTTGTTAGTTCTTGGGCATTCAAACAAAATATGACTTGCCTCTTACTATTGCATATGGGACATATACCCTGTTCACAGTTTCCTCTGATATCCCAAATTTCCAAATTCCGCCTAAATCATGCAAGTCCCTCTCTTTCCAGTTTACTAGTTTACATTTCTCTACAAAACTTTCTGTTTCAAAATTTCCTTTGATTTCCTTGTAAAATGTGTGTGCTTTTCTCTTCTATTTGAACAGCTCATAGCTTATCCATCATTATCTTCAAATCTACATCTTATACTTCTCTCTGAAGTCCACTTCTTACGTATTCTTTACCTGATCATATATCTCCCATGCCATTCATTGTTAACTGCTTTTTTACCTTATTTAGCTGTCAGTGCTCTCATTTTCTTGGAACTTAATACAGTATTTTAAAATATGCCCATCTTTTAAGTTGTTTATCTTAAACCAATACTTCAAAGTCTCGCTTCATCAGTAACCCCTTCACATTCACTTTTTCCATTTCTAATATGGCACCAACATTTCCAGAATTTTGTGGAATATCCAGAAGCATATTACACAATTTGATTGGTATTCCATTTAGTTTCTCCCATCATTTTTCTATTCTCCAAATTTCTGAACCATAAATCCTCCTTATTCTACTAATTCTACGTAAGCCTTTCTAACCATTTGACATTTGGCCTATCCTCACTACTTTGGTGCTAACTTGCTCTTAGCAATGCCATCTGCTTTTTCCATTGATCTTGGCTAGTTAACTAATTCTAAGTAGATAAAAAACTGTTTACTATATATTTTTATCCACGATTCTATTTTTCTACTTCTCTTAATTTATTTCCTTTCGTAAACACCATTATTTTAGTTTTACAGCATTGACTTTCAGATCCTATTCTTTACAAAATCTTATAATTTTATTAATAGCACACTGTAAACTGTAACTGTAAAAAGAGCTTATCAAATCATCTGCATAGAACTACCCTAGAACTTCCCAATTGTTGTTTACTAGCATATGTTCATTTACCTTTTGTAAACCTATGAATATGTCATCCATAAACAAGTTGAATAAGATAGGTGTCAGTTTGCACCCTTGCCTAAGTCCTCGGTCTTGACTAACCTACTCTGTTACCGCATTTCCTTCCCATCTTACACAAAAGATATTAAGTGCTTTCAATAATGCTTTCATCACATATGATCAGGATGGCAGCGATTACTTGTAGTAAAGTGTATAAAATTAACCCAATAAGTTGATGGTTGATAAATCGTGTGAAGATGATGAATACGTGCTTAGTAGAAGTTGTGGAAGTGGAAATGAAGGTAGACCAGTTAAAAATATGGATGAAGAGAAATATGATCAGATGGAAATGTTGTAGTTGATTGCCATGAAATGCGTAGTGATGGGGCTTTATTAGTAATAGATATTTTAAATAAGGACCTTCAAGCAGCAAGACAAGAAGAGCTTTAAGATTACAGAATGAGAACTTTCGTCAAATAGGAGGGTTGAAGAAAGAGAAAAATGAATTCAAACTCAGAATACGGCTACTGGAGTTTAAGCTCGAAAATACTTAAAATGGATATGTAGTACATAAACAAAGGTGAGATACTCAGAAGCAGCAATTAGAGGTTACAAGAATCAGTGGCAGGAATCACATGAGGAAAGTGTTGCCGTAACAAATTCTAATATATTTGAATTGCTGTATGCAGCTCAAGAAAATAGTGAAAAATTAAGTCATAGGGAATGTAAATCACAGATAAAAGAATCCAATAAATACAAGTAGGAAAATTGTGGTGCTTAGAGATTCCTTGCTGAAATTTTCCGGGTGAAGTTTGTAAGAAAAATGGATATAAGGTAAACTGCTTCCCCAGAATAGAAACAAATGAGCTGAAGTATAAAGTGGAAGGAAAGGAATTGGTAAATGAGAACATGGAAGTCTTTTTGTTACATGTTGGGGCTAATGATATTAGAAGAGGAGTGTATGCAGAAGAGATTATAGGAGAAACTATGGATCTCATTGCTAGTGTTAAAACTGTTGCACCAAGGGCTAAAGTTACTGTGAGTGGTGTGTTGAGGTGATGGGATATAACTGATAGAAGAATCCAGCATATAAACAGTGAACTCAACTGGTTGTGTGAAAGAAAAAATTGTTCCTTTGTTGAATGGAAACTTTTGGTTCCAGAAACATGATTTGTGTAAGGATGGGGTCCATTTGAACCACAGAGGATCCTACATTTTTGGTAATCTTGTGTGATGCAATACTATCATTAGATAAGGGAAACTAATAATGAAATGAAAGAGCTGGTTGTATCTAAATATAAGAAACAACATGATCTTAGGGTCTTTCATCTTAATATACAGGCTATAAATAGTAAAGTTTTACTTCTTGAACAAATTACTAGTGAGCTTAATCTAGATGTAATCGTTGTAACAGAACATTGATGTAATAAACATCAAATAGATTTACATAAACTAGATAATTATAACAAAAAATCTTATTTTTATAGAGGAAATACTAAGAGTGGGAGTGTTATCTATACCAGAAATAACATCCCTGTACAGTCGATAAATGTGACAGAATATTGTAAGGAAAAAAAATCTTTGATTTGTTATAGGCATATTTGGAATTCATAGATCTCCATCATTTTCAGTAACAGATTTTTTGCACCAAATATACATATAGTTTTAACTGGCGACTTCAATGTTGATGGCAATAATGAAAATAATGTTTATAATAAACTGCTGAACATATACAATACTTATAATATTTAGGATTTAATATGAACCTACAAGGGTCACTTCTAATACTGCAACAGTGGTAGACCATATAGCATCTAATATGTATGAGAAAGTTTATAATAGAGAAATTATAAATACCTATATCTCAGATCATTATGCTCAGCTTACTGACATCACTGAACAATAGCGGAGAAAAATAGTAACCTAAAGAAAAAATACCGAGTAATTAATGAAAAAAATTTAAATAAATTACTTTTATTGTTGGCTGAGGAAAATTGGGAAAGTATATATAACGTAGAGAGTGTGAATAAAAAATGGAAAGAATTTTATGGTATATATAGGAAACATTTTGAATCTGTCTGTCCTATGATTAACAAAATTCAGAAAAGTAAAAATCTTATTAAACCTTCACTCCCTACTTATATTTTAAAACTACGAGAAAAAATGAAGAATTTCTATGAATTATACAAAAGTTTAGGTTACATATATTTTAAAATAAAATATAATGAAGTTAAAAAGCAATACTCTAAACAGCTGCATGAATATATATTCTCCTTTCAAATTGACAGATTGCATAAAACTGGAAATGCAAATAAAACGACATGGGACTTTATAAATAATACTAAGAAAACAAAAAGAAATGTGAAAATATGGTACCATATGTTCAGGGCATACTGGCAAAAAATCTCCATGATATATGTTTCTTTGTAAACAGGTTTTTTTCTAGATGTTGCAAAAAAAGTCCCAGTCTCAAGTAGTACTGATAGAAGTAGTGTTAGTTCATTATTTATTGCTCCTACAAGTGAGAAAGAAATAACTAAATCAATTAATCACTTAACAAAGAAAAACTCATGTGGTTCGGATGAAATAAGCTCAAATATATTAAAACATTATAAAGAGCAGTTGTTAAAACCTCTTTAACACCTTATAAATTTTTCTATTCAGCAGGAACCTTTCTCCAATTACTGAAGATAGGATTAGTTAGAGCAGTACATAAAAAGGTGATTAGACAAACATAAATAATTATCACCCTTAACATCTGAATTGAAAAAATTATTTTAAAGCGAATGGTACATTTTCTAAATTTAAATAATGTAATCTGTGGTTTTCAACATGGTTTTAAGAGAGGTCTCTCAACTATAACAGCGATCGCTAACTTCATACATGAAGTTTTGGTAAACTAGAAAAAGGTGGGAAAATGGGCACTCTTTCTTGATTTAACAAAAGCTTTTGATTCAGTAAAGCGTGATTTATTAATAAATAAATGAGAATATGGTGCACAGGGGCTAGTTAAATTAATTGCATCATACTTAACAGGAAGGAAACAAGCAGTGCAAATTCCATATAAGACAGAAAAATTAATAAATATAATACAGTCAGATTATCAAATAATTGAATATGGAGTCCCTCAAGGTACAGTCTTGGATCCTCTCTGGTTTATTCTTTATGTAAAAGATGTTACTGTGACTAAAAATTCTAGTATTTTTTCCTTTGCTGTAAACTGTAAACTGCTGGGGTGTGGATAATAATTTGCTACAAACAAATATGTTTAATACTTCAAGAAACCTATTAAAATATTTTGAATCAAATAATCTTCTCCGTAACATCAAAAAGACAAATTATATATTATTGGAATTAGATTCTAGAGAAATAGCATCAAAATTAGTTTAACTGTAAATGATGAAAAAATAACTAAAGTGAGACAACATAAATTTTTAGGCATAACAGTGGACAAAAAGTTAACCTGGGCAGAACATATTAATTATGTATGCAATAAAATTAGTACATCAATATATCTCATAAGGCATTTTAAAGCATTTTCAAATAAGTATATTCTTTGGTTGTTATATTATTGTCTAATTTATACAAATTTATTATATGGTATAGAGATATGGGGAGCAGCAGCAAAAGTATATATGGATAGATTATTCATTCTTTAAAAGAAGTGTATTAGGATTATAAATAATACACTATGTGATCAAAAGTATCCGGACATCCCACAAACATACGTTTTTCATCTTAAGTGCATTGTGCTGCCACCTACTGCCTGGTACTCATTATCCGCAACCTCAGTAGTCATTAGACATCGTGAAACAGCAGAATGGGACGCTCCGTGGAACTCATGAAACTACCCAAAAGCAAAGGACTGCCTTCCTGCCATATTTCAAGAATGTCACTGACAGAATAGAATGCCTACTCAAGCACCATAATATTAAAACAGTGTTCAAGCCGACTAGACAGATAAATGCATTATTACGCTCCGCCAAGGACCCCAGGGACCCGCTTACTTCGGCTGGCGTCTATCAGATCCCCTGCTCTTGTGGTGCGGTATACATAGGTACTATGCAACGTAGCGTCAACACCTGGTTTACAGAACACAAGAGATGCTGCCGTCTAGGTCAACCCAAGAAGTCCGCGGTCGCTGAACATGCACTTTGGGCAGAAGGGGAACACATAATTCAATACCATGAAACAGCCGTTCTCTCATCTATGCCTTATTACCATGATAGATTACGTGAAGCAATAGAAATTTATAAACATCCTAATAACTTTAATAGGAAAGAAGAGAGACAAAAACTAAGCAAAAACTGGCACAAACACAACGAGATCATCTGAACCAATCAGGAATCAAAAGCACCAGAGTGGCTAACCCCCTTCCTCCACCACCACCACCGCACATGCACCTCCAGCTGGACCAATCGCGTGAGAGCAGCCTGAATATAAATACTGCCGCTATTTCAGCCAACGAGTCAGTTGCAACCAAACCTTCACCGAGAAGACTTACACCACGCCACTGAAGATGTTCACCGCAGTCGTGAACGAAACGTCTGGACCTGAAAACTCCAGCAGACCAGGCTTCTCAGCTCAGAAAATTCTTCTAGTTATGCTTAATTTTGCTACACTTGGGTCAGTAAATGTACAGGCATGTTTAAGCCAAGCCTATAAGGAATCAATAGATCGTCACAACGCTCAATCCAAAAAAATAGGGACACTCTTATAAAGATAATCACCTGTGTGAAATTTTGTGGTTATTACGAGCTACCCCTAAGAGGACATGAAGAGCATGAAGGGTCGCAAAATCAAGGGGTGTTCAGGGGGTTGATTAAATATACAGCAGAAATTGATTCCCTATTTAAGTGCCAACTTAACCATTCATTTTTTAAAGGAACTTCTAAGACAATACAAAATGAGTTACTTCAGTGCATTCTTGAAGTTTGTAAAGAAAGCATCTTAGAAGAAATTGAAGCAGCAGACTATGTGTCTATTATGCCCGACAAAACTACAGATATTGTTGACATGTTCCAGGTTGTAATAGTCTTAAGGTATTGTAATGCCTTAGGTAGTCCTGTTGAGCGATTCTGGGGATTTTTTTATTCTGAATGGGCAATATTCCGATGCAATTGCAGAAGTTGTAATTTATGAGCTTGGCAATATATTAAAAGATAAGAAGAAGCTCATAGGCCAAAGTTTTGATGGTGCAGTGGTAATGAGTGGGACTATCAATGGAGTGCAAGTTAAAGTTAGAGATGTATACCCTAATGCGTACTTTGTACACTGCTTAGCACATCAATTAAATCTGATAATGGGGAGAGCTGCCAGGCAAAACACGAAAGCTAGGATTTTCTTTTCAAATCTTTCTGCTACATCCGCCTTCTTTTCCTGCTCTCCACACAGATCACATCAGTATTAGATTCATGTGTTAAGAAGAGAATACCCAGTGGTGGATCAACGAGGTGGAATTACAAATCCAGGACTGTAAATGTTGTTTACGAAAAGAAGGAGGCATTGAAAGAATGTTTTCAAATTTTGTCAGAATCGGAAACTTCAAGCAGTGGGACAATAAACGAGGCATCTGCTATATTGGGGTATCTTGAAAACAATGAGTTTTGTTTCTGGCTTAATTTTTTCCATTTAATTATGCCTCATGTAGAAATGCTGTACAATCAACTACAGAATCGCCACATAGATGCTGCCAAAGTTCCAGTGTACATATCTACTTTCACTGCTGAAATTATAAAAGTAAGAAACACAGTGGAGTCCTGTGATTTGGCAGCAGAAAACCCACACAAAAGAAAAATTCTTTCAAACACACAGACCAGAGCAGCAGCAGCAGCCAAGGAAGTATGTGATGTTATACTGTCTCAATTGAATCTCTGCTTCCAGTTTAGAGAACATCTTTCTGTGTCTTCCCTGCTACAAGAACCACAGTTTGAGCAATTTAATTCAATATTTCCAGAAAATGCGTTCAGTGAATGCGTAAAACTGTTTCCAGTGTTTGATAAGGACACACTACATACAGAACTTTCAGTCAGCTATTCAAGAGAAGAATTCAGGAATATTGGTGGTGCTGTAAAATTGCTTCAATATCTTAGAGCTAATAATTTTTCTTCCACTTTTTCTGAAGTGTTAAAACTTTTGAAAATAGCCATTACTCTGCCTTTAACAACAAGTGAATCTGAACGCTCTTTCTCTACACTGAAAAGAATTAAAACATTCCTTAGGAACACTATTGGAGAAGATAGACTAACTGCACTTGCTATGTTGTCCATAGAAAAGGAAATGATGGAAAACATCCCGAAGTTCAACGAGAAAGTGGTTAATAAGTTTGCTTAAAGAAAGATTGCCATATGCAATTTATCTTCAAATAACTAAGGTAAACTAAAATTCCAATAATCAGTGCAGCCCCCCTAGGTATAGGCACCATTAGCCGCCATTGATTAGAACTAATCTTTTTACATACATAATCACTTAATCAGTATGAGCTTCCCAAGTTAGCTTATTATCTATGTGTATGCCCAAGAAATTATGGTTGTCAACTTTTTAAATTTTAGTGTTATTTAAAAATAAAACAATATCTGCTTCTTTATTAACATGACAATGTTCAAATAGGATCAGCTTACTTTTACAAGAATTTACTTTTAAGTTTATAGTAATGTAGTTTGCTAGCTGTTTTACAGAATGCGAAATTGTTTTCTCTGACTATGGGATTTATCGAGGCAAATCATTGAGGTATCATCTGCATAGGCTATAATAGTATTTGTCGTGATGTTTGGTAGGCTATTTACATATACTAGGTATATGGCCCCAGAACAGACCCTTGTGGTACTCCAACTGTTACTTCTGTTTGTTCTGATACGAACTTTGCATTTTTTATGCCTATTTTATGGAAAATTTTTGTCAAACATTTTCTGTTGCTTAGGTAAGACTTAATTATCTTTAACATTTTGCCTCTTATGCCATAAAATTCTAGTTTATATATTAGTGTTTGGTGTGAGACACTGTCAAATGCCTTTGACAGGTCAATGAAAATTCCTCAGTATTCATATACCCTTATCAAGATTTTCCAAAATTCCATGTACAAAGTCTGTAACAGCCGTAATTGTTGACAGTCTAAACCCATGCTGATGGCATCTTAATACATCATTTTTGCTTAAAAAAAGTCAACCATTCTAACTAATATTAATTTTCTCAAAGACCTTCCCAAATACCGAAGTTAATGATATTGGCCTGTAATTATTGATATTATTTTAATCTCCCTTTCTGTACACTGGTTTTATGATTCCAAGTTTTAGACAGTTTGGAAATACTTCTTTGTTTATGGAGCAGTTTATTAAGTGGTTCAGAATGGTAGCAAGAGAATTTTTGCGCCTTTTCAATATTTTGGTAGATATACCACCACGCCCTGAAGATGTTTGATCTTTAAAGCATCTTATTATTTCTTTAATTTCCTCTACACTGGTGTTGCTCATGAAGATGGTATTTGCAATATTATTCTGGATCTGAATATTATTGTCTGGAGTATAACTATTCTTAGTGCCTACAGTTGCAAAATGGTTATTAAACACGTTACAAATTTTGGTAGGATCCTCTATATACTCACCTTCATGAAGTAACCTAATGTTTTCACCGACATTACTATTGATGCCACATCTATCCTTGACTAAATTCCATACTGCTTTGTATATATTATTGGAGTTATTTATTTTTTGGTTATAATACTGTGATTTTAGGTTAGTTAGTGCCCTGTGATACTCCTTTTTTAACTGTGTATATCTTTTTTTGTGCTCTTCTATTTTTGTTAACATGTGCAATTCATAGGCACATTTCATTGTGTTATGTAATATATGGATTTCATTAGGTAATTTTAATTGGGCAGGCAATATCGAAATAAGTAATTAATATCATCATAGAAGTTTCCCATTTTTCATTACTACTTTGTGCTGTGTACACCTTAGTCCAAATGTCTGTTTCTAGCACGCTATTAAGCTTATTTACATTTTCATCTGACACATTTCTAAATTCGTAAATTATACCTTCATTGATAGCTACAGTAAAATCATATATGTCAATATATACAGCATGGTGGTCAGAAAGATGAAAGTTATGTATACCTATGGAGTAATAACCTATTTTTATATTCTTTTGGTGGTCCTGGACTTCTTTTCCTTTCTGGGTATTGTTGCTTGCTATTTGTGCAATTTTTTTCCTCCAACATCCTGGATACCATGTTCATTCCATTCTTTTTTTCTTCTTGCAACTCATTCTCTCACAGGCTAGATCTTGCACATCTTTCTATTATCTTCCATTTCTGACTCGGTCATCTTAATGGTCTCTGGCTTTGTTCAATGATGGATCTTGATGATGATGAAGCCAGATATATAATCAGATATATACAGATATATAATCTGGCTCATATCACTGTACACTAATTAGCACAGTACATTCGGGTTACAATCTTAAGTTAATGAGAAGTCTTTCATTATTATTATTATTATTATTATTATTATTATTATTAATAATATTATCATAACAAATTAAATACAATGCAACAGAATTTTATGCTTTGTCATGTATGAGGTGAAAATCTGAAGCACTTCCAATCTACCCATAAAGCTATAAAATTGCTTTATTACCATAAAGTCACAAAAAGACCCTGCTCCCATACATTTTATGGACAAACTGTAAAAAGTTAGCAAGTACGTTTATATCCTTGAATTGCTAATGCAGACCACATGATTCCGTTTTTCAATCTTAAAAGCAAATCATTACGTACATACAAAGCAAAAGGCAAGTTGCTATGCATACAAAATTGTAACATAAAACAGTGAGAAAATATTGCATTCAAGTTAGAGAAAATGTACTGGCTTAACCCACTTATAAAGACCCACTTTTAGAACCAAATGAATAACATTACTTTAGTTAGCTTCAAAGAATTACTTACAAAGACACTGCTCAAAAAATTAAAGGAATATTTGTTTAAATCAAAGCCCAAAATACACTATTGATATAATGTAAATTCTGAAAGATGTTATGTTTCAAAGTATTGTTTAAAACTAGAATAAAGTTCTTCTAAAAATTTGCTAAGTTTTCTCTGAATAAATTTGTGAAGTTGAAAAATCTCTGGAAATCAAAGGAAATCAATAAAAACCGCTTAGATTTATTGAATTATCTTTTTTTTTTTTTTTTTTTAAACAGATTTTAACAGCAATGATACATCTGAATGAAACCAAGCAATTGTGTGGATTGAAGATGGCCATTCCATTCACTTTAACTTTAGGATTCTTTATGTCAGTACTTCTGTCATCCATAGGGCTTGGAGGCAATATACAGAGACAAGTGGATACAAGAGGTAGCCCAAACAAGGCATAAGAATAAAAAAAAGCTGCAGAACAGACATCAGCTTTGCACATTGCAGATTTACAGTGAGAGATCTACAAAATTACATACAAACAACTGGAGTTGTGATTTCTGATTAAACAGTAAGAAAAAGGCTGAGAAATGCAAGGTTGAGATCTAGAATCCCTTTTAAGGCCTGTCTTTTGACACAGCTCAACACAACAAATGACAAAAACGTTACACACATCACACAATGCTACTCCACACAATCACCAATGTCTGGAGGTAACAGGCCCGGGCACGGTACCCACAAGCTTAAACACATGAATACCATAATGCATAGTCGTCCTCCGTGGAGTAGTGGTTACAATGCTAGCCTCTAGTTCCCAAGGTTGCGGGTTCAAACCCGGCAGAAGGCGATGGATTTTTTTCGTGCGTAAAAATCCTTGCTTTGGAAGGGAAGTAAAGCTGGTGGTCCTGTGTCGTAGATTTACGGCATGTAAAAGAACCTCAAGCCTGATAAAGATGCCTCTGAACAAAATTACCAGTCTTTCACACCCAATATACAGTGGGACACTAAGGACCACAGCAGTTAAAGAGCGACCATAAATAAAACTACGTTTTAATTTTACCGTAATGCATAGGTTGCTTGCTGCCAGGGCCTTGGCAGCTACCTAATCTCCACACCAGAATTTCTCTACACACATAGTAATTAACCACAAACTGCAGGTTTGCTACAGTGGTACCAGCCACCATTATGCTCCAAATAAAAAGCGCCACAACTGTATCAAATCCTTTCTATTCCTCTTTCCTTCCAAATACCTATGTATTCTTGCTTTTTCCTCATACCTTTATTCCTGTTTTCCCCAAAATCTAAAAAAAAAAAACAGCATAAGTATGCCCAGCTGAGATTTGCTCAGAATCATCTCAACTGGCAGCTCCACCAATGGAAAGCTGTTCTCTTCACAAACGAGTCAAGGTTTAGTTTGATGGGTGGTGATGGTGTACAAGTCTATGGAGATAACCTGATGTATGTCTTGCGCTTGACATTAAAATTGAATGTGACAGATTCAGTTATGGCTAGTTTGGGCTGGCATTACTATTGAGTCTGGAACAGAAGCAGCTTGTTGTCCCGCAGCTCATAAATGCTGATATTTACATTGATAATATTATCCTTCAACATGTTGATCCTTTGCTTATGGAACTGACCCATTTTCTTCTAATACATGATAATGCTAAACCCCATACAGCACAGATACCAAATATGTCCTACAAGAACGCCAAATTTGGGTAATGAACTGGCCTGCACACAGTCCTGATTTCAATCTGATTGAGCATGTATGAAATAAGCTTGCTGTGCACAGAACCTGGGAGAACTTGCAAATGCACTCACTGAAGAATGGGAGAAAATCCCACTGATTGCTATTACGAGGCTGATGCAAAGCATGTCATGTAGGTGTTACGCAGTTATTACAGCTGAGGGAGGAAACACTTGCTATCGAGTGTTGAAATTAACTGGAAACATAAATTAGTAAACAATGTTAATCTTGTATTTCCACTTTGTTCTGTGTATCAATAATGATCATATTTCAAATCTTTGAAATACAAGTTAGAATGGTATTATAATTTTACACAATTCTTCAATCTATAATTAAAGTCAAAAATTGAATTGTATCAATATTTATTTTGGGACTTTGGTTTAAACATGTGTTCCTTTAATTTTTTTGAGCACTGTATAAGTGAAGCATGTGTTGTATTTTATTAGTATTTTTTTTGAATAACGCATTCAGCACTTTGTGTTTTTTACTGCATAGATCTCTGTGTGTATACTTTGTTCCTTAGCTTTTTATGCTTTCCTTTGAAGTTGCATATAGATATATTCACTGAGAACATTATCATTGTTGACTTGTCTAAAATCTCTCTGCTTTATCACATTTTATAGGAGATGCAAGCAACTTTATAAGAATGAAATGCCAATATTTTCTCAGACTTACTTATTTTTAGTTACCCTAATATTGCACAAAAGTAAGTATACTTATCTGGTAAAAAAAAAAATAAAAACTTTTATGGTAATATTCTTAATTAACAATAAGAATAGCAATGATAGCATACACATTTCTGAGATTAAACCCTATTCATTGTTTTGAAAACCAAAGTTTGCTTGCTTTAAGCTATTTCAATGATTCCTCTGGAAATTTGCATCTATAAAGTTGTATATTTAAAATAATCTGGCCAATCATGTAATGCTCTTAGATCTCTGATCTAAGAACATTCTCAATAGTTAATATTAAAAATTTCCATAATTTTTATGTACTTCATCTAGTAAACAAAATCTACAAACTTGCACAAGCCAAGGCATAATTACCAGCTGGATAATTTCAGGATTGAAGAAAACAAATGTTCAACCCTGACTTTACCAGCAAATTCAGCCTTTAAAACTGTGGTTAAATGTCTTAATATCTCTTATTTTCTAAGAAACACTCACCTTTGTGACCATGGAGTATAATGGTAATGATACAGGCTTGCCTTAATGTACTTTGGTGGTTTTGAAGGAAATGGGCTGTGAGAAATATCCAACAAACGGAGCACCTCTGGTTGACCTTGCAATAATCTGTATGCTAAGCTCATCAACCAAGGATTTTGATGATATGTACCCAATGCTGCAAACCACATTTGCCAATCCAAGCGTGGCTGGTGAGGAGCTGGTAAACCAAAAAAAATGTAAGTAGAATGTTATAAACTGAAATGCATAATAAATTTAATGAAATCAAGCAAAACATGCACATCACATCTGGGAATTTCTGCAACACTGGTATTTATTACAAATTTAATTTTACTTAGGGCTGGTTCACCAAACATGAGTAAATTTTACTCTCAAGTAAAATATGGTTTATTCATGAGTAAGCCCTTTGAGCGTTTCACTACAAACTTACTCTGGAATAAATTGCATATGCAAGATTAAATCAGAGAGTAATGTTATTTCATGAAATATTGTGGAGAAAGCACAGAGTAACTCTTCGCTAGCATTTTACTATGGCTGCAAGACTGATGAGAATAGTTTTTGAGGACAGTTCTGGCAATGAAGATGAGATTTTTTACCCATCAGAACAATAACCAAGATGGATGTGCCACAGAACTGAGTGGTTTGTAAATTACGATGATAGGGATTTTGTTACCAGGTTCCGATTGACAGAAGCCTCAGCGTTTCACTTGCTTGATGAAGCTAATTTGGAGTACACGTCTGATCAGTAAGTAGCAGAAATGAATTAACAATTTCCCTACTAATTATAAGCAACATGGGGCTTATAAAACAATGTGCATGGTAGTCATTAGTGAGGCTATGTTTATGGTTTGATATGCTTCCATGCTTCTATTCCTTATATGCCTTTATTATATCATATAATTTAAAGCTTAATAGGTTATGTTAACTATTTCGAACTGGCAGGGAATATATATCACATGTAGTGGCACTTATTAAATTTATATCATATATCCACTGTAAATGTTTGTAGGAATGCATCAGTGTCCCAATGAACTAACTGTTTTTATGTGACAGGGTGCTTTCAACTTGCCATAGGGGACTGTAGCTATTTGCAAGATAATTGTGATGTAATTTTAAATAACTGAAAGGTAGTTGTTTAAGGGTAGTTGTTTATTTACTTGGTAGTTACAAGGCTCAAACAATTGATCAAAGAATACAGAGATACAAAAATAAAACAAATGAGAGTCCTCTCAAGGAATGTTTATATTAATTGCATCCATCACTCACTGTCTCCCCAGTGGCAACATCTAAATCCCTTTTGGGAAAGATGACATGTCTGTTGAGGTGCTGACTGTGTTGTCTAGCTGAAGTTGATCTTTCAGGCTTGGTTTTGTTGAAGAGTGTGCTAGTATGAAGGTGGGTCATTCCAGTTTCAACCCTTATGGACCCTTATGCTGGTACATCAGCAACTATGAAGTTCCATGGAAAATTTTGGTTTAATTCCAGGTCAAATCTTAAAAGACGTTCACCTTATGTTTTAATGCATGTCCCATTCACTGTGTAGTGTCTCCGATCAGATACTTGTCAACGATCTATATATGAGGGTGGAATTACAGATATATCAGTGCCTGTGTCAATGAGATATCATAATCCCCTTGATCTGTCACTAAAAATGAGGCAGCAGGAAATAAGATGCGATCACTCACAAAAGTGGCGAATGTCATGTGAGGAAAGAAAGCTATTGCTCTTCACGAGACAGCTCTCGTCATTCTCAAGGGAACTCTCATCACTCTTGTACAAACTATTTTTACAAACGCTTATTCTCCAACTACTTCATGTTAATCGAGATAAACATTTGCAGAAACTCTTATTGCTAATTTTCTTGTAAGTGCAAGGGGAATATGGAAGGCTTTAAGCAATAGTCAAATCTTTTAAGAGCTGGTTGCTATGTGAAGCATTCCATTCTCTTTGCATGGCCAGGACATAAAAAAGTGAATAACGAATTCCCATAATACTTATACTTAATACTTATGTATTGGACAATTCAAACAAATATCAAGGAATATCTCAGAATGGTTCACTCTACAAAAAAAACTGTATGACAAACTGTGTTTTAACGAGCTCTACATTTTCTATGCAGAAACTCTTATTGCTAATTTTCTGGTAGGTGCAAGGGGAATATGGAAGGCTTTAATCAAAATCATTAGAGCCATTTTTGAGAAAATCAAAATTTGCAAAAACTGTTCCATGTAAAAGGATAGTCTGGGATGGTGGGATTTTTCTGAAAATCTTTGTGTTGCATCTTTGAAAGATACTGAACCTAAATACCAAGTTTGGTATTTATCTGACTTTTTATTTTTGAGTTATGCTGTTCACAAACACACACAAACCTTTTTCTAAAATGCTTTTTTTTTTGTTGTTTTTTGTTTTTTTGTTTTTAAGATTCAGGAGGCCTCAGTATTTCTGGTGAAATCTTGATATCGAATTTTTGGGTGGAATGCAATACTTCTCCTACATTAGAGTAAGTAAAATGATGTTATTCTATAAACAAATTATTTATTTTACTGGAAAATGCTCGGTGTTCATTTCATCAGTCCTAAACTGCAATGCACAATAAACACTGTTTCAAAACTTTCAAAGGAAAATGACTGCCAATTATCTGCTAATAAAGCCTTGTACACTGAGAAGCTCCTTCCCACTTGTAAAGAATTTATAGCACCTGGTAGAAATTCAAAATTTTACTTTATGCACAAATTTTACCTGCAAGTTCTCTATCATGCAAGTCCCTGAGCAACTTTGACTGAGGCCGCATCACTACTATAAAATATGTCAAAGACTTTTTTCACCACTTTATGCTCTCGCAGCATGCTCTTGCATGCTTCTATTCAGGTGCCCAACTGGTCACAACTGGGGAAGGAGGCAAAAGAAACATCAGGAGCTCGGATTTGAATGTTGCAACTCGAGAAGGTGCCCTTAAGAAGATATTCTTGATGCACCATATTGGCTGGTCAACTTCAGGAAACTGACTCCATAAATCGGTGTAAAGCATATGCTAAGCACGTCACATACACCATCTTTGAGTAAAGAGCTTGAAGAGAATAGCAGCTTTTAACATGTATGATGCATTGGTCAACAACAAGAAAATGTAGTCCTGTTGAATGCCAATGGGATATATTAAACACAAAGACCTGTCAAACATTTTGTTAATTGTAGAAAAATTTACGTTTTTAACGCTACAATTGATTAGGAAGTTCTCTGAATCATCTTCATTGCACCTACCACAACATCTGACACACAATGGCCTACTGAGTCTGTACATTTGTCAATAAATACCCAAATTTTTTTCTATGAACTTTTTGCCTAATTACCTGCATTGTTCTTTGGTAGCATCTAATAGGTAATTCTTCCTTAATGTTGTAGAATCTGGTAAAGGCTTTTCAGTATGTTTTTCTAGGAAGACACATAACTTTGGATTATTCACTTTGTTCAATGCAATATTTGCACAAATGAATGCTTCACCCAGTTCTTCAAAGAAAGATTGAACCTGAAGAAGAGGCAGCTTCTCCATGAACATTTCGTGTTGTGTTTTTACCTTCAAGCAGCTGTAGACCTTGAATGTGTTTTTCTCTTTTCACATATTGGCCAATAGTAAGCTTTTCAGTTGCCACTCTTACTTCGCATAACTTACAGAAAAGTATATTTCTATCCATAGAGAAAACCATAATGCTTTGCTTTAGTTTAGAAATGATGAACTGCATACTACAATTCTTTATACTGTATAAAAACACCTATCTGTACTTGCTATTCAGATGACATTAACAAACACAATGAGCCATCTACTAAGGAATGTGCCTACCTGCTACTTGTTAAGTATTGCTACTGGTGACTGAACAAGTTCATTGTCAATCCATAGAAGGGGAAGGTAGTTTTTGTATAGCTTCCTGGAACTTAGCGTAATTCTAAATCTGGTACTGCTAAGAACCAAGCAAAGTAACATACTAAGAAATTAAATGTAAAGATTGGCAGTCTTGAAAACAGAAAAAGGTAAAATGTCCCCAAGATGTGCTTAAAAATGCATAAATATGCAATCAAACCCCTTGAAGTATTTAAAAATGCAATAAAATTCTAAAAATGAAATGAAGAAATAAAAAAATAAACTAACAAATGTGGTAAGTTTAACTCCTTTTACTCTGAGACAGATTTATACACAAGTATTAATGAATTAGACTTGAGAGGAGGACAAAAAAAACAATAAAGTCATCAAAACCTACCCCTAATAATAACTTATGCATGGGATATACAGCCTTGATTCTGTTAATTGCCTTTAAAACGTTTCCTTGTTTGGCTTTTACATCTGTTGATCATTTACTAAATACAGTGAACTCTCAAAATAACATACCTCACTGAGGCGTACATTTCACTATTAATGTAGATTTTAAATCCCATACAATATAATGCAAAGAACTTTCTTTTTTACATACATGTTAATTATGAACATTTCAAAATTATGTATGCAATTTTCATTAAATAAATTTTCTTTGACAAGAGTTATTTCATCTACTCTTGGACAAAAATGGCATTACATATTGTGTATTAGTACATTTTTGCTTAAATTTCAAACTGTTGTACGGAAATCAACTGCGCAGTATCTGCCACTTACCCTTACAGACGGGGACGTCCTGCCATCCTGAGGCTTAAGTCATTGAACATCAGTGGAGAAACACCTGGAGTTAATGCTGGCACTGATATTCACAATTAGATCTGCCGTATTAAGCTCTTTGTTCTCCGAGCAAATCTAATCAAGACTACCAACAAATGCATAACCACTTTCTGAGGCTGGCAATCTGATACTTTTGTGCAGTGATATGGTATTGGTTAAACCCAAATGCACTTACATGTCTGATTTCGTTTGAATTGAAGGTTTCATTTTCACATGGCTTTCATCGTTAAACACCCAAAGATAGTTAAAGCTATTAAAGTTTCCATCTTGCATTTTTGTTGATTTTTAAAGAGTTATGAGAGAATGTAGGCTTTTACGGCTGGAGTAAGTATAACTGGAAGTTATTTCTGGGCTGTTTTGCCGTGGTCTGCTAGAGATAGATGTTCCAGACGTTTCATCTACAAACTATGGTAGACATCTTCAGTGGTGCTGCCGAAGTCTTCTAGGAGAAGGTTGCGCTGCGTCTGAAATGCCGGTGTTTGTGCTGCTATATTTATATTAAGAGGGCTCTCTGCTGATTGGTCCGGGTACCGGTCGGTTGGTGGGAGGGGCCCAGCTGCCTCAAAGGTGTTGCTCTATCTCCAGCAGACCACGGCAAAACAGCCCGGAAATAGCTACCAGTTATTTTAAAGAGTTGTTCGTTAAAGTTTGTATCTTGCACTTTTGTTGAGGAAGATAGTTATTAAGCTTTGAGTTTTATATAATTGTGTTGGTGATTTCCATCAAGTAGAAGCAGCAGTGGACACATGGTTCAAAGATGTTAGAGCCAAAGGTGTAACAGTTTCTGGACGTCAAAGACTTCCATGCAAGTGCTGGTTGGCTTTTTCGTTTTTGGGGAAGATATGGCATTTTCTGGAAAACCATCAGTGGAGAAGCAAGAGATGTGACATAGAAGTTGCTTGGGAATGGAAGGAAACATTTTTGAAGGCTGTCATTGTAAATTACAAGCCAGAAGAGATTTTAAACACAGAGAAACTGCAGTTTTTTTCTTTTTTATAAAATGCTGCCAAATAAAACAATGGCTTACAAGGGTGAGACTTGTACTGGTGGTAAGCAATCAAAGTAGAGACTGACATCATTACTCTGCTGCAATGACACAGGTACAAGTAAGCTGAAGGCATTCATAATAGGGCACTTTGCTATGCCAAGGTGTTTTAAAGGTGTTGCATCTCTGTCTGTGAGATATATGGCCAACAGCAAAGCATGGATGACAAAAAGTCTGTTCACAGACTGGTTCAATGAGGTGGATAAAGAGATAGGAAGAGATAATACGAAAATTCTCATCATAGACAACTGCTCTGTGTATAAAGTAAACTGCAAGTTAGAAAATATCAAGCTTGAACTCCTACTTGCTAATTGCACATCAATGTAGTAGCCACTTGACCAAAGAATCATCCAGAATGTGAAAGTGCACTTTTGCAAGCATCTGGTGCAACATGTACTTATCAACATAAAATTTAAGATGCCTACCAATGCCAATATTCTGCAGGGTATCCAGATGATAGCAAGGGCCTGGTGGAATGTGAAAGCAACTACAGTTGTGAATGGTTTGAGGAATAGCTGGCATTCTGAATTTTCAGCTATTTACAACACCAGATGACACTGAAGTTTCTTATGAGTTGTGGGAAGAAGTTGCAAAGGAACTGGACCAACCATCCTCATTAACCTTTGAAGAATATGAATCTATGGATGCTAAGGCAGAGACAACAATCACCTTACGGGGAAGGATATAGTGGAGTCTTTGACTATAGCAGCCCCTGAAGATGACAGTGAAGAAGAAGTTGAAACAGCAGCTGAAAGGTGTTTTCTATTGATGTAATAAAGCATATGGCAGTTAAGGTGATATGTGGAGAAAACTGACTAGGTGCCCGAAAACATTCTAGAGTCATTTAGTGAGCTTAAACAATTTGTGGAAGAGAAGTTGTTGTAAAAGTCAAAACAAACCAAAATCAATGACTCCAAGACCTGTGTGTAAAGTGGAAAATGCAATCTGATTTGGTGTTGTATTATTTTGTGCAAATATATGGATTAAAGATAGGTGCGCATATGTGTGTGTATATATACATTATTTGCACATACAAGGACTTCAATAGGGCTGCAATGATAGAATTAAAGGTATGCATTATAATGCTCAAATTTTTCTCACATTTTGTACATCTGTCAATTATAAGTCATCAGATTTTAATGAATTTTTGTATTTGCTAAATCCCTTTTTCAATATAACATACATTACAGAATAAAGTATAAATCTTATGATTTACTAAAGTACTTTATACTGTAGATAAGTCTTCTGCTGACAATTTGATGGCCACAACCGATGGTCAGCAGAGGATGAAGCCGCATAACTGATAGCCAGCCTCCAGGGACACGCAGTACAAGTTTTGAATGTGACTTCAACATCGCAGTGTCCAGAGACATTTGGGAGGCTTTCCTGTTCATGAACTATCGCTTGGCCACTTCCTATCGAGTCGGCTAAAATCAAGGCTGCAACAGACAAGGAAGATGCTCCAAGAGTTTGCACTGCCAAGGAGGTGGCCAAGGTAATAGAAGCTCCCAACTCTAACTTCAGGAGTATTCGATATGACAGGGACACAGGATCAACCCAGGGATGTCGATAAAGATTTTCAAATGGTGTGTGTTGTGGCTGTGGTCAACCAGGACATCTAAAGTCCCAGTCCATGCCAAGCCATCAAGCAGGCAGGAAACGAATAAGTGCCAGCATGGCAAGGGACACATCACCACCCTCTCGAGTGACGCGTGCCTTGAACAGAAAAATGGATGACAATCTTATCACGTACAGCTGGATACAAGAGAAGCTGTGCTGGATACTAGTTGACATGGGTGTAGCAGTGACTGTAATCAGGTCTGTCATGACAAAAGGCTTGCCGTCAAGGAAACCGAATCAACCTTACCAGCTAGTGATGGCAATATCTTGCCTGTGGAAATTAAAAAAATTAAATTGAGTTTTATTTATGGACGCTCTTTAACTGCTGTGGTCCTTAGCATCCCATTCTATGTTACGCATGAAAGTACCAAGAATTTTGCTCAGAGGCCTCTTTATCAGACTTGAGGTTCTTTTACGTGCCATAAGTCTACAACACGGGACCACCGGCCAGATAGCCATGCTAAGTGCTTTTACACTTGAGAAAAAATCCATTGTCCTCCACAAGGTGACCTGTGACCTCAGGAATTAGACTAGCATGGTAACCATGGAGGACGACCCTTTGCCTGTGGAGGAGACCCTGCCAGAGTTGACCCTGGGGCAAAGCATTGTAAGTCTGTGGGAGTTCGTCACAAGCGTGGCAGAGGATGTGATACTGGGACTGGGTGCCCTCAGGAGCCACGAGGTAATGGTCGATGTTGGCAGAAGGATTTTGTGTCTGTCGAAACAAGGTGATGCTCCAGAGCTCCAAAGAACATCTTGGGATCTACAGGGTGATGCTGGCGGAGGATGTGGTTAGGCCCACAAAAAGTATGGTGGCTGAGGTGCGCCTGCAACGTCAGCGGTCAAGGAACCTGATTGCGGACAGAATAGCCAGCAATTGATTATGTGGAGAACCTCCTGGACTGTCTTCATGGTGTATACGAGATGGCCCATGAACACATCCAGGTAACAAGTGACTGGATTAAAACCCATTACAACCGGCAAGCCAACAGCCAACAGGGTTATCTGAAACTGGAATTATTTATGGATACTCTTTAACTACTATGATTCTTAATATCCCATTCTACATAGGATGTGAAAGACTGGAAATTTTGCTCAGGACTCTTTATCAGGCTTGAGGTGTTTTTACATGTCATAAATCTATGAGACGGCACCACCAGCTTTACTTCCTTTCTGAAGGAAGCCATGTTAAGAATTTTTATGGACCCCCCCCAAAAATCCATTGGCATCCGCCAGGTTTGAACCCACGGCCTTAGGAACTATAGGTTAGCATGGTACATCTAGACCACAGAGGACAACTACAGGGTTATCTGGTGTGGTTGTATCGCCCTACTTGGAACAAGAGCCATTGCTCCATGTTTTACAACCATACCAAGGACCGCATTGCACGGTGAAGAGGATCAATGATATAGTTTACCACATCCAGAGGCTGCCCCAAGGGAAGATGATGTCAGTACGTCTAGATCGTCTAGCCTGCTAGAGGAGGGAGCAGTGTGACCATAGCGCTAAGTACTGCAGGCCGCCGGTAAGTACATACTAGCCCGTAACTGTGCGGCCAGGTGTAGCTAACGACCAGCCCCTTAGCAATAGCCACACAACAAACCCATTATGTGCCACTTCTCCACAGTTTGGGTTTTTGCTCCAGAAGATTCTTTTCCAGCTTCGAGTAATTTCCATTTCTAGAACATTCTGCTCTCTATGTGGTGCCTATATAAGTGGGTGCTCTGCGAAGTACAGTTCAGTTAGTTAAGAATTTACGACGAGTTTGAACAATAAAAAGTGAAAAGTGCCCAGTTCAGTCGTGAATTGTGATTCAACAGCTTAGTTGTGTTCTGTCCTGAGTGTATGTCAGTGACTCAAGTGTAAAGTGTTGTGCCTCGTTAAGTGATAAATAAAGTGTGTTTCGTAACAGCTGGTGTTTTCATTTTTTGCAATAATCTTGATGTGCTGAATCCAAATTTTCAATCTGGTTACCCCTATCATATCATAATTTTTTGCACTATCATTTTAAATGTATTGCATAATTACATGAATTTCATTGCATACTTTTTCATGTCAAATGCAAAACCAACAGTCAAAAAACACAACTTGCTGAAATTAAGTATATAATTGTTTACTTCACTTTGGATGCATAAATTAGCACAATGTAACACAGAAATTACACACGTTACTTCTTAGTTGAGAAAGTCCTCCTGCTCCTCTTTCTCTTATGTTTGTCTTCCAGTATTTATCACTTTCACATCCAACAATAATCAGCAAGTATACTGAAGCTCCAGTGTTCCTGATACCTCCTTTTGAACTCCTTCAGATCCTTGTGAAATCGTTTGTCTTGCTCTTTGCTAAAAATGCTATATTTTTTGGGAAATAATCTAGAGGAGAAAATAGAAAATTAATTTTGAGACTCATGTTACAACCAAGTTCCTTGTATGCTTGAAGCATGTCAGCCACAATGTTTCAGTAATTAAGATTCTTGTTTACCAAGAAATTTTAAAAGAACTTCACAGAAAGATATTAATGCTGCTTTCTCCTTTACAACCACGTGTTTTAAAATGCTGCATCGACATAAGTTTTCTTATATCGGGACCATTAAATACACCTTCTTTTAATTTCGCTTCAGATAGTATTGGAAATTTCTCACATATATAGCCAAGCTTAATTTGGAGAGGTGGAAGCACAAAGCATTCATAAAGCTTTAGTGCACAACATTCTTAGAACTGACTTCCAAATTTTCTAGACATGTTCAGTCTATTTTAGTTAGCAATTGATTTGAGCCCTGCTATCCCACAGACAAAAAGGCAAGGAAATTTCTTAAAACAGATTTAACACAGTAGCATAGTAAGAATAATAAAATCACCATAAACCTGACAGTTATGTTCACTGTATGGATGGATGAGGTGGGGTTAAGGGCGCTCAATAGCAAGGGTTATTAGTGCCCTTACAGCACATAAAAGGTAAAAACCAAAATGGGCAAGACGGAGACAACTCCACTAAGCATAAAACACTGATTAAAAGGAGGTGCCAGGGACTGTAGAAGTCAAGATAAAAATGATGCCAAATACTTGAGAGGAGGCGATACCCCTGGGAAAAAAAGCCATATAAGTCACAAAATTAAAAGATGCATAGAGGCTCAAACACACCCAACAAAACCACCCTGACGGATAAAACTTAAAAGACGTTCTACAGACTGCGCGTCATCTGCCAAAACGTTGGATATACCAACTGGCAAATACATGGATGTGCAATGGAGCTAAAACCTGGCGCTCTGTTAAAATGTGATGCACTGTTAAGGGTGCCGCACTCTACTCACAGAGTGGTGCGAGGTCACCACTAAGCAAGTATCTATGACTAAAAAGGCAATGTCCGATAGGAAGTCCTGTTAAAATTACCTCTTCCCGACGAGAAGAGGTGGCTCAGACAACCGGGAGAGGTTTAAGCTCCCGCAGCTTGTTCCCCTTAAGGGCCACCCACTCATCATGAGAGTATACAGTGATGTAAAATTACATACATATCAGTGGAGGGAACAATAGAAGTAATACGCCTGGGCAATAAAATTGCCAATTTGACAGTGGCACCTGCAGACTCATTGCCAGAGACGCCCACATGACCTGGAATCCACACAAAGGAAACGCTAATGCCAGAAACACTGAGCGAGTGGAGGAGATCATGTATGCACTGTACATGGGGTGGTAATTGTACAGCGCGTTAATACTCTGAAGGGTGCTCAGAGAGTCTGTGCAAAGAACACAGCATTGTAAATCCTGCAGCTGGATGTATAAAAGAGATTGATAAATGCCAAAAGGTTCGGCAGTAAAAACCCAACATTGCCTAGGTAAACGAAAGATAAAACTATGTTGACCAACAATAAAGGCACACCCTACTCCAACATCAGTCTTAGACCCATCAATATATATATATAAAATGAAATTCCCCGAATTGTGCCTAAAGTTCTAAAAAGGCTGATCTAAGGACTGAAGAAGGGCTCTCATTCTTCGGCATCGATGTTTACCCAAGGTGACAGTGGGCCTCAGCGTGCAACCAAGGAGGAAAACGTGTTTCCCCCCTGGGAAGGGTCGGTGCTGGCGTAATGTCCAAATGCCGAAGCTGGCGAAACCGAACCCCTGGAGGGAGCAATGCAGAGTAGCTAACTAAATATTGCCAATCAAGTGAATCCTCAAAAAATAACTTGAATGACGGGTGGTCAGGCATGCTTGAGAGTCGACAGGCATAGCTGCACAAAAGCATCTCACACCTGAAGGACAGCAGAGGCTCTGCACTTCAGCATACAGACTGGGTACAGGGCTAGTTGGAAAGGCCCCTGTAGCGACTCTTATGCCACGATGGTGAATGGCATTCAAGCGACGTAACACAGATGGACGCGCTGATGAATAGACAATGCACCCGTAATCAAGCTTGGATCGGATCAATGAGCGATAAAGACGCAGGACGGTCCGATCACCTCCCCAGGATGTGCCATTTAAAACACGTAAAAGATTAAGAGAACGGCCAAACTTTGCTTTTAAAAACGAAATGTGCAAAGTCCAGCTCCGCTTTCGATCAAAGATCAATCAATGCCAAAAATTTCGCTTCCTCTGCAAATGGAAGACTATTCGGCCCAAGGTGGAGAGAGGGCGAAGGGAAAGCCTTCCGACGCCAGAAATTGACCGAGACGGATTTCTCGGCGGAGAAAGTAAAGCGCTGGCGTTACTCCAGGTGTAGAGCCGGTCGATACAGCTCTGGAGACGGCGTTCGAGCGGACAGGTCCGCCGTGAACTGCAATAAATGGCCAAATCGTCAACGAAAAGGAACGATGAAATACCAGGTGGAACACACTCAACAATGGGGTTCATAGCAATCGCAAAAAGTGTGACACTGAGTACAGAGCCCTACGGTACACCGTTCTCTTGAATAAAACTAGATAAAACCGAGTCCATACGTACACGAAAGACGCGATCCGTCATAAACTCCCGAAGAAATATGGGAAGACGTCCGCGTATATTCCATGCGTGGAGTGTACGTAAAATGCCGCCCCTCCAACAAGTGTCATAAGCCTTCTACAGGTCAAAAAACACAGCCATTGTTTGACACTTTCTCAGAAATCCGTTCATAATATGCGTCGACAGAGATACCAGATGGTCGATGAAACCCGCACTGAGCTTTCGCCAGAAGGTTCTGCGACTCAAGCCACCATGTCAACCGGCCGTTGATCATGCGCTCCATCACCTTGCAAATGCAACACTGTTGAGGGAGATAGGGCGATAGCTGGAAAGTAGTTGGCGATCTTTCCCAGGCTTAAGTATAGGGACGCGCCAAACTGAAGGAAAAACACCGTCTTGCCAAATACGGTTATAGACCTGTAAGAGAAAGAGTTTACTCTCGGCTGAAAGGTTCTTTAACATCAGGACAGGAATACTGTCCAGCCCAGGAGCGGAGTGCCTAGAGAAATGGAGGGCATGCTCCAGCTCCATAATTGTGAAAAGTTCATTATAACACTCCTGATTAGGAGACCGAAGACTATAGGTGTCGGAATCCAGCCGGTCTTTGAGACTGCAAAGGCCGGCGGAATAATGATCAGAACTGGAAACCGCCTCAAAGGCAGCACCCAGAGTGTTAGCAATGACAGCCGGATCCACTATGGTGACATTGGGAACCTGAAGTTCTGTCACAGTACAACGCGACACTTTACGGAAAAGCGACGAAGTTTATCCCAAACAAGAGGAAGGCGAGAAGCGATTAAGAGACTCGACAAAACGAGTCCAGGACGCCTTCTGGCTATCCTGAATAATGCGACGAGTCCTGGCGCGCGATTGTTTAAAGGTAACCAAATTATCAAGTGTAGGGTGTCGCCGAAACATCCTAAGCGCAGCTCTACGGGCACGAACGGCTTCCCGACAGTCCTCGGTCCACCACGGAACAGGAATACGCCGAGGGTGGGAGGATGAACGGGGAATTGTGCGTTCGGTGGCAGATAGGATCGTAGAGATAAGGTGCTGCACCATTTGGTTAACGTCAGTGAAGGGCTGGTCCACAAAAGACACGAGGCTGGAATACAGTCTCCAGTCGGCTTTGCTGAATTGCCAGGTAGGTGCTCTGGAATGCTGGACGTGGTGAGACAGAAGAGAAACGATGCAGGGGTAATGATCGCTGGAGTAGGTGTCAGCGACGACGTTCCACTGCAGACGACAAGCAAGCTGGATGGAGCAAACGGCAAGGTCCAAGTGAGAGAAAGTACCAGAATAATTAGAAAGAAAAGTAGGCTTACCTGTATTGAGGATAGAGAGGTTGAACTGAGCAAAAATGTCGGAAAGAAGCGTACCCCTTGCACAAGCCCTTGGAGAACCCCACAAGGGGTGATGGGCACTACAATCTCCCAACAGAAGAAATGGTGTTGGGAGAGCGGAGAGGAGATCTCGAATGTCCGCGTTAGCGAGGGGAGACGATGGAGGTGAATAGACGGAGCAAATAGCAAAGAAAAAGCCGGGTAATTGAAGCCTAACGGCAACTGCTTGCAAGTCGGACGTAAGTGTGAGTCTGAAAATGAACGTCGTTACGCACTAATAGCATGACACCTCCATAAGCAGGAGTACCCTCATCTGGTGCAAGATCGTAGCGAACCGCAGTATACCCTCGATGATCAAAAGGATCGTGAGGGCGAAGCTTGGTCTCCTGCAAACACACGACCATAGGTAATGGGAACGCAATAAAAGTTGTAGTTCCGCCCTATGCGATCGCACACCACGTAAATTCCAGGTCAGGATAGCCATGCATAAAAGGGATAAACTTCCTACTTAGAAGGGCGGCTCAAAATAACTTTCTGCTTAACCTTGGGGCTCGGGCTGTGGTTATGGAGTTGGTCAGACTCCATAGGCTCCTCGAAGGAAGGGCCCACGTGCTCAGTGCCAGAAGCCGATTCAAGCGACGAGGATCCTTTCTGGGTGGCAATAGGTGAAGGGTGCCGCTGAGCGCGGCTTGTCCCAGGACCGTCCTGGGACTGCGACCTCCGAGGAGGTGAACTTTCCTTACTGCGCGCACGCGGAGGGTCTTTAAGAAAATCTTCCTTACGAAGCTTCTACTTGGATTTTTTCTCAGTGCCTTGAGACTTCAGTACCTTAGGACCAGCTTTAGATTGCTTAATAAGTGTGCCAGAGATGGACGGCCCGGATGGTAGTTGCGGTCATGGCAGTCATGGTCCAGGTCTGAGTTTCGGTATCCTTCCGGGGTACTGGCAAGACAACAACAGAACTGAATGTACCCGAGCGCAGGTTGGCGCGTATGGTAACGCCTCCGGGCTTCAGCGAAGGAGAGTTTTTCCTTTACCCGGATCTCCTGGATGGCCTTCTCGTCAATTACCGCGGACAGTCAGTAAATGACGCAGAATGAGACCCTTTGCAATTAACGCAGACGAGGGGTGATAAACAAGTACCATCGTGTGAGGGCTGACTACATGAGGCACAGATGGAAACGACACTCTACAAGAGACTTGCGTATGCCCAAAACGTTGGCATTTGAAACAACGCAGAGGTATGCGAATATAGGGCCTCACCGCAATGCGTTCGTACGCTGCTGAAATACTCGTCAGCAGATCGACGCCATCGAAAGTTAGAAACAGGGTACGATTGCGTACCAACACTTCGTCGCGTTTAGCCTGCACTCGATGAACCGCTGTAACCTTTTGATCGGAAAGATATTCGACCAGTTCATCGTCCGACATACCATCGAGGCTATGAGTGGTGACGACGCCTCGACAGGAATTAAAGGTGCGGTGTTTCTCAACACGGATGGGATAACGGTGGAGAAGCGTGGCGCGCAACAAGCTCTTACTTTGTTGATCGGACTTGCTTTTAACTAACAATGAACCGTTTCGAAGTCGAGTGCAGGAATGAACCGAACCAGCAATAGAATCAATGCCCTTCTGGATAATAAAAGGGTTCACCTCAAAAGATTGTCCTTCCCCTGTTCGGGTAATGACCAAGTAACAACTAGATGGCGGTGGTGCTACTTCTGTTACGATAACTTTTCGGCGCTTGTTAGAAGTAATGGAGAAAGGGGGCTCCATAGCGAAAGAAATCCTCCACCATTGTAACCGTCTCTGACCTCGGGCTCTGACTTCCTGGGCTTGGGTGATTGGCCTATCCATACCGGTCTCACCCCAGGGTCACACCTCCCAGAACATAGACAGAGGGACCCAATGGCCATGGGGGGTCAGCAGCTCATGCAATGGCCCACCCGCAGGACTGCAGTTGAACAGCGGATATGATCACAGGCCCTACATGACGACCCCGGGTGGAGGGGATGACGCCATTACCCACTCACCCAGCTGCACGGGTATCTGACAGGCTGTGTCCACGGAGGATTAAATTAAAAAAAATGGTAAAAGAAACCAAAAAGGGTTCAACGAATTTGTGGACCGATCTGTGGGCATTTCACACGCAAAGTAGGCCGCCGAGGACGGAAAAGAGGTCTGTGAATGGTCGTGGTGTGAAATGTTTAGAAGTAGAAACCAGAGAAGAAAGAAACAATGGCGAGGGCTGTCATGGAATGAAATGCAAAAAACGCACGGGAGCCTACCTTGTGTCCCCCGGTCACGAGGACAAACCCACCTCTACCGGATGAGAGTGGAGGGATGACGACGGCGATGAGAGGCTCAGGACCCTGGGTGCGCCAAACCCGTACTCACACAAAGTGAGTGTTCTCTGTAGTTCAGCTGCAATAACAGAAGTTCCAAATTTCCATATGATTCTTTGAGGATCACTGAATAGAAAATGGGCACTCAACCAGTAACTTTTCTGTTATGAAGGACACCCTTCAAACTTTTGCTTGGAAGCACCATCAGTCTTCATTTACTTGGGTCATAGTCTGAAAATCCAAGTTTAATAATAAGTTCTTTCATAATACTGCACTGGCTGTCTTCGTAAAAAAGGATTTAAAATTGATTTTGCAATAGAATGATACTTCTGGGCACTGAAGATTTTTTCCTTAGAGTTCAGAACCTAAGAGCTCAGCTAACTCTTTAGGGAGTGTAAGATCCCTCACTAAGGGCTTGTACTATCTCCAGTTAAAAGCTGAGATTTTCTAACTTGTAGTTATTGCTACTTGTTGGATAAACGGAGTGCCCCATATTACAAATGCCAAGGACCATAGGTAGTTAATCAGAACTTTGTTAACAATTTGGTGTGGTTGGTAATATTTTCGTGCCTGATTTCATACCCCTAGATGGAAATTCTAAACACTAGGTTTTTAAAATAAAATTTCTGCTGTAATTTTCTTAAGCTCCCCATCTGATTTGAAATCTAAAGTTTATATTAAACTAGTTTGATGAATTTCATGACTAATATGGACCATTTCTGATGGCTGGATGGGTACTGCTGGATGCATTCAGGAACATAATAAAGCATACTTGTTGTTTATGATTTGATAGGTTAGGTAGTGGCACTTTTCCAAGGGTTATGCTGTTAGTTCAGTTTGCATTGGAATAAGTTAAGTGCATTTCGGTATGTTTAAAAAGGAATGATTTGCCATTAATATGGTTCTTGGATGTAGTGTAAAATAGGCTAGCTATACGTGCAATGTAGCTTGAAAATAGGTTAGGGCAGTTCGGAGTATTAGATCTGTGGAATTTCATTCTCAGTATAATTTAGGTTAATGTAAAAATAGATTTTGCATATAAGAACATGTTGGTAGCGGAGAATGCTGGAGTGTGTCTTCATTCCAACATACGCTAACACGTACTGTATTAATGTTGCTGTTAAAACACTCAAAAGTGATTAGAGCAGGAATGAAATGGTTTAGTTGATGTACAAGTATTGTACTTTATTTCTGCCAGGTGTTTGATAGCATGGAGGTATTAACTGTTACTACATACTCCGTTACATTGAAATATGACAGTTGCATTTAAGAAACAACTTTGAGAAGAGTGTTGAGTTAAAACAAATACCATGGTTCCTCTCAGTGTTGGATAATGAATAAAATTGGAGTGTTTTAATTACAAAATTAGGGTTTTTGTGTATTCAGAGTAATCTTTGGAGTATGAAGAATATTTTAGTAAGACCATATACTCAGGGAGAGGTTATGGTCCTGCTACATAATGTGTAGTAGTATTAATGTTACATATGTGTTTAACATTAATTATAGCGCCACGTTTGGAAGCCAATTTGATGCGGTATTAAGGTTGTGTGACATCATGTGTTGCCATCTTGTGACGTCATTCGTTGGTTTGGTTCGTAGCTCCATCTGGCGTAGTAATTTGTATCAATTTCCGAAAGAATTTAAAGTTTTGTATATTGTCCTCCGGCTAGCTATCATCTTATCTTGGTAGAGCATTTATCTCTGTGCAGGGTGTGAATCGGAAAGGAATCTTTTATCCAGAAATGATACTGATGAAGAAATTGGTTTTATAATTTTTATTGTCGAACACGTTCACTAACACTTTTTTACATATTGAGATAGATACTCGCCAAACTGAAACTGTTTGTAATAACTTCTCACTTTTAACTCACCTACTTCGACTTTGTGTATATTTAACTGTATAATATTTTAGATTCTCGTAATTCTGCTGCGCGTAACTTACGACGAAATGAAGGACTGACTGACGATGAACTGAGAGACCGACGTGTAGAGTATTGAGAATTTTGTTGAACTGGGGGGCAAGCTACCTCGAACCTGGCTTATATACACCCACTCCTCGACATGCCTAAAGATTATAAATGAACTGCTATTGGCTAATAAAACGCGCCAACATTAGCGTCTATTTAAATATCCAATGAAAACCACTAATACATATTGCTTTAGGAAATGTTCTAGAAGCTTCTACCGAAAAGGCGCGAAACATTACGTAACTTCCTTGTTCCCGGTAATGATAAACAACTCACCCCATTGCTGCATTATTGCGTTATTATTGACAGTTTCAGTAAAGCCCTATATTATTATTTACCAATAATAATTACAATTAATAAACCTCTGAAATCAATGTCACATAAAAATACATATTCATATTACAATCCTTATTTACATTTAAGTAATTTGTGATACAAATTACCGTATCATATGCCCCACTAGAAACATAATTATAAATATTTATAACTTGTTTAGAAATTTTAAAATTGTGTTTTTAGTCTCCTAAATCTTGGAACACACGTTATCACTTTCACTTAACACTTCACACGCATTTAACACACGACATGTTTTTCCCCTATCTCGCCACTACTTACTGGCTCTGGTTTAATTAATTTAGATATTAATCTGACATCACAAAATTTTTTTTTTTTTTTTTATAGCAAATACTTTACCCTAAATTATTTAATCACTGCTACCAAATTGTTTACTTTAAGTTGTTGACAAAAATTTATACATTTAAGATTTTTTTGTAATTATTATACATATTTACCAAAATATTCACCCTCTAAACAAATATTTACATCTCTTAAATCTAGACAATGTTTCACCTTTTCTGTTTGCTACACAAGTATTTATTTATTTATTTATTTTTTTTTTTTGTTCTGAATTTATTATTATTTTAACAATACTCTTGGAATTGTATTTATATACTTTACTTTAATATCATATTAAGTTTAAATCTTTACATTCTTAATTTTCAAATACTGTTACAGTTACTAAAAAATGTTATTTTTTTTTTTTTTTATAATTTATTTCAAATGACATATATAAATAGTTAACCCTCTTACGTTCCAATACATTTCTCTGCAAGTCATCTTTAACTATCCAGCATTTACTTTACATCTCATTGCTATTTACCCTCCTGGATCAAATTGTGTGTGGCTAAACATTACTCGTAGCCGTAACCTAACCTTCCAAAATTTGTTCATGAATAACCTCTTGTATTCATTTGAAATTTCATCACATGTGATACGGTAATTTGTATCACAAATTACTCAAATGTAAATAATTATTTTAATATGAATATGTATTTTTATGTAACATTGATTTCAGAGGTTTAATAATTGTAATTATTATTGGTAAATAATAATATACGGCTTTACTGAAACTGTCAACAATAACGCAATAATGCAATGAAGGGGTTAGTTGTTTATCGTTACCGGGAACCAGGAAGTTACGTAATGTTTCGCGCCTTTTCGGTAAAAAAGCTTCCAGAATGTTCTCTAAAAGAAATATGTATTAGTGGTTTTCATTGGATGTTAAAATAGACGCTAATGTTGGCGCGTTTTATTAGCCAATAGCATTTCATTTATAATCTTTAGGCGTATCTTGAGGTAAGCGCATAAATAGCCAGGCTCGAAGTCGGTCGCCCCGCAGTTCAACAAGATTCTTAGTACACTACACGTCGACCCCCAGTTCAACGGAATTCTCAGTACACTACATGTCGCCAATCAGTCCTTCATTTCGTCATAAGTTACACGCAGCAGAATTACGAGAATCTAAAATATTATACAGTTAAATACACACAAAGTCGAAGTACGTGATTTAAAAGTGAAGTTATTACAAACAGTTTCAGTTTGGCGAGTATTTACATCAATATGTAAATGTGTTAGTGCACGTGTTCGACAATAAAACATTATAAAACACATTTCTTCACTAGTAATTTTTGGATAAAAGATTCCTTTCCGCTTCACAACCTGTAAGAAATACATGCCTACCAAGATCAGATGATAGCTAGCCGGTGGACATTTAAAACTGATACAAATTGCTACGCCAGAGGGAACTACAAACAGAACAAATGAACCAACCAACGTATGACGTCACACAAGATGGCTTCGCGTGAAGTAAACACATATTTGCTCTCGTAAATTGGCTTCCACAACGTGGTGCTACAAACATATAAACACGTAACATTGCTATTGCAAATTGGCTCCCATACGTGGGGCAGTTAAAGTTATGTAAACAAACATTTGTTTGCAACATACAAATTGTTCCGTCGCACATGATAACATTTGAAAACAATCTACAGTTTCCTGAACAATACATCTTTTAACAACTTTCATTTTCAATTCTTCTGCTATCTTTTTAATCTGAGAATACTCTGACAAATCTGTACTAAACTGTACTGGACTGGAGTTTTCAATTTGAACATCTTGGTACAATTTATTTCTTTGTATTACTGACTCATTCTGTATTTCTGATATTTCCCCTCTGAAATTAACTTGCGCCTCATTTACATCTACATTCCTAACCTCATTTATCTCTCTTATCTCACTTGAAATACTACTCACTTGATTTCCTAACTCTGTGCATTCTACATTAACCTCACTTTTAGTATTAACCTCACTTTCTTTGTTACCTATTTCCCTGCTCATATCTGACATTTTCTTTGAAATTTCTCCAGTCTCACTTGCTATTACTTCGTCATTTTCATCTCTCATTTTTGGCATACTACTATCTAGCTTCGTAACTTTCTTTTCAATTTCTTCACTGCTTTGATCTACTTTTTGCTCTAATATCTCATTCTTCCTACCAATACTTTCTATTAATTCCCTACGATCTTTTTTTATAGCTTCTATCAATTCCCTATGATCCTTATTCATTTTCTCATTAATCTTTTTTATCATATTCATAATCATTCTAGTATCAGAATTAATATTTCCTGCTATTCTATTCTTACTTTCTGCACTAACATTTCCTCTCTCCAATATTACATTGTTTGAGCTTTTTTTTGTAACCTGTATTGAATTACAGCTAACTGTTACACTATCCCCTTCCATCATTATTTCTTCTGTATTACTAGTAGCCATTGTTTTTGTTTTCTAAAAAAAAATTACAATCACCTGACCTTTGTGATGCTGTCTGTTGATGTAGCTTTGATGTCCAGCGTTCTGCCCCATTCTCCTATGTTTGTATGTCGCTTCTGCGTTGTGTTGTGATGAATCTACGTCGTTTCGATGTTTTTTTTTTTGTATCCACTTATCCGCGCCGTTTGTCGCTCCTCTAGTTGTTTCTTGAATCTGCGTCTTGTAGATCATTTCACCGCTGTATTCCTGGTTACTCTTCTTCATTCCTAGTCATCGTGTTCCTTTCCTGGTCACTTCGCCTTCCTTTCCTGGTTATCGCGCCCCACGTTCTGGGTGCCAATTATGCGACGGTATAAATGTTACATATGTGTTTAACATTAATTATAGCGCCATGTTTGGAAGCCAATTTGATGCGGTATTAAGGTTGTGTGACATCATGTGTTGCCATCTTGTGACGTCATTCGTTGGTTTGGTTCGTAGCTCCATCTGGCGTAGCAATTTGTATCAATTAATTTCCGAAAGAATTTAAAGTTTTGTATATTGTCCTCCGGCTAGCTATCATCTTATCTTGGTAGAGCATTTATCTCTGTGCAGGATGTGAATCGGAAAGGAATCTTTTATCCAGAAATGATACTGATGAAGAAATTGGTTTTATAATTTTTATTGTCGAACACGTTCACTAACACTTTTTTACATATTGAGATAGATACTCGCCAAACTGAAACTGTTTGTAATAACTTCTCACTTTTAACTCACGTACTTCGACTTTGTGTATATTTAACTGTATAATATTTTAGATTCTCGTAATTCTGCTGCGCGTAACTTACGACGAAATGAAGGACTGACTGACAATGAACTGAGAGACCGACGTGTAGAGTATTGAGAATTTTGTTGAACTGGGGGGCAAGCTACCTCGAACCTGGCTTATATACACCCACTCCTCGACATGCCTAAAGATTATAAATTAACTGCTATTGGCTAATAAAACGCGCCAACATTAGCGTCTATTTAAATATCCAATGAAAACCACTAATACATATTGCTTTAGGAAATGTTCTAGAAGCTTCTACCGAAAAGGCGCGAAACATTACGTAACTTCCTTGTTCCCGGTAATGATAAACAACTCACCCCATTGCTGCATTATTGCGTTATTATTGACAGTTTCAGTAAAGCCCTATATTATTATTTACCAATAATAATTACAATTAATAAACCTCTGAAATCAATGTCACATAAAAATACATATTCATATTACAATCCTTATTTACATTTAAGTAATTTGTGATACAAATTACCGTATCAAATGTTAGAGCATAAGTTGATAGAAAACAGAATCATAGTATAGTTTTGTTAACCTGAATCATTTTCCAATTTCCTCATCCCTCTTCTCGAATTTATATTTCTGAGGTGCTATTCCTATTATATAAATAATATCTGAGCATTCACCTCGGCATCACTACAAAAGGAATAATATAGGGTTATTGTTAGATTAAAACATTTTAGAATATTAAATTATATAGGTTTCACTGTTAATATGCTCTATATAGTGTGAATGAAGTTATTAATAAATGCTTACTTCTGAATATTATTCGTTCAGAAGTCTATAATTATTTTGGCTTTCCTACTGTTATATAAATATTGCTCTAATATTTCGCTTGGAATCACTATCAACTATCAATCAAGGCCGAAGATATGCAATTCAATTAAGTTATTTCTTAAGTTCCCAAGGAATGACTAAAAGTCCTTAAGGCCTTAAGTCATTCAATTCACTCCGGTTAAAATACCCATGCTCTGCAGAAGATGGTTCTGGTAGATAGTCACTGCCACTTGTCACAATTTCCCTCACTTCTACATCGGATGCGGTTGAAAACTGATCATGACATTCTGGTCCCACAGGGTACATCAGGCCAATGGGGCACAGATAATATGACTGACCAAACTGGATGCACAATTTGCTTTGCATTTTTAGAGTTGTACCCCTTCACATCACATGAACAGAAGCAGCAGTCATTACTATGGTTCAACTGCTCCAAACCATGTGTGTTCCAAAAGATGTCTTATGCCACTGACCTAATGACAAAAGTTTTTCAATGCATGTTCTACATACTTTGTGTGGTGCCCAAGCTTTACTTTGTTCTCCAAGTTTGATTCCAAAATAGGTATGATATGACTTTTTCACAAAACCTGCAATATTATGCCTCTGCTTAGGCAATGTGCATTTCCCACATATATAATAAAGCGGTCTGGATTATTTATACATCCTCAATGCGACATCATAGCAGATAGGAGAAGTGTGATCTCTCCAGTTTGCCACCGTAAGCTAACCGAAGGAAGTAGTGGCAGCACATTCACTTACAATGGTGGCTAGGCTCGTTTAGCCATTATTAGTAAGCATGCTGATTACTTTATAATCTGCAACTGAGTAAATTCTTACGTTTGAGACAAATGTCAGTCAGCTTATTGTCTTCAGATTGCATCTTTACTACTTAGTGCAGGTTGTGTTATATGCTAAGCATCTGCATAACTATTATTTGTGTGAATACAGTGCATAAACAGTTGCAAGATGTCCACATGTTTCGCACCTGGCTGCAGGTCTCACTATACGATCAATCTTCTACAGGAACTAGACACTTCTTTAGACCATCCAAAGTACTGTCTTAAATTGGGAAAAGGCTATCCCTAGGAAAGACAGAAAAGTTACTCATAAACTGTTACGTGTGTGACATTCCTTTTCCACTAACTGTTTAATAAAAGCTGTTAACCGTGTAGTAAGTGGAGAAACAGTAGAAATACCATGACAAATATGTTTCCTAATTTGCCCAAGTACTTTTCAAAGGCAAAATTAAGAAATGCAAGTCCCCATGAAAACACACACACATTGGTGGTGGAGAAAGCTGCCTTTAACAATACTCCCTCTATAAATAAGTCAACAGTGCAAATGAGCCTGCTTGTAGCAGTTCATTGAACCTGAGAACTTTAAAAGGATGCCATGGAGATGATTGCTGTGTTGAATAGATTAATAAACCGAAAAAGAAATTTGATTAGGATTGCCAAAGCTAAAATAAATCTTCTAGAGATAACATTGCAAATACAAAATCAAATACCATTTTAACACATTCAAGATAGTTTACGGTTTGCCTCTCCTAGCACAAAAAACAAAAAAGATTACAGCAGACACAATGTTAAAAAATAAAACGGGGATAAGGTATGAAGAATTTACCCTGAATTATCTACTTTTGAAGATAAATTCCAAGAGTTACAGTTCTTAAGACATGATTTACTACCACTGTCCTCTTGAGGAAAATTAGCAAAGCTTCTTAAATATCCTTATGGCATGAACTACCATACTACAAATGCAGTAGGAGATTTTTTATTTTAATCGAAAATGAACAGAACGAACGTGCAGGAGTGCTAATATTTGATGAAGTTAGACTGGGGAAGAAATGCAGTTTAACACAAATACACTTGTGATGATCATTCATCCACTGTTGACACAAGCTTCTCTATCTATATACCTGCAAAGCTTGCTTTATCTATAGGTGGAAATTGTGAATACAAATCTGAACTTCCTCTCACCTATTTGGTAAACAAGATGCATTCTCTTAAAAAATTAACTGAAAATAAAAAATTGGAATAAAGACACAAATTGAAGACATTTAAATTGCTGGAGCGAAATTCATATTCCAGACTAGAAAAACAAATGTAACTGAAATTAGTGTTGGGTTTACTATTTAGTGGGCTGCATTATGTGACTTGCATTAAAAATAACAGCCGAGTTACACTCTTCTCCACCCCAAATAAACAGAAAATATCCTACTTCTCTAAAATTAATTAGTAATTCAATGTTGGCAAGGGCCGGTCATATCTCACATGTGCTTCAAGTGTTTACAATATTCTATTATGTGTGGATAAGGTTGTCTCTGGAAAGCTATCCTGTGCAAACAGTGTGTGGGATAATATATTTTTGGAATGCCTGGGTGCTTAACTGTGATTTTCAACTGAAGTGAATCCAGTTAAGATTCACTTAACTGGCAACAGCAGTTAGGTTGCTGTGAAGAACTTTTGATGCGTCTTCTGCCTAAACTTGTATTTCATTAGTTGAAATGCAGATGTTTCTTCTCCACACTAAAGAAATAAAAGATCACTTTGTCTAAGGCAGCATAATATTTGGGAAAGTATTCAAAGATTTCCAGGAACTGAAGTCTTCAAAAACCTAAGTTACTGAAGTTTTATAATAATAGTAGCGCATGCATGGTTTCATTCCATTGTAAGCAGCAGCACTTCTCCTTCTATACGCTATGGCAACATGGTAAATACTTGCTTACTGAACTAAAAACTCAAAACATTGTACTCCAAAATGAAGCCTTCAAACTGATATCATTTTCAGATAAAACACAAACTAATGAAATGTGAGAAAAACCAGATGGGATATGATGTGCTTACAAAAAGCAAAGAGTGGTTATCATTCCTATCTCCCACAAATAAACATAATCTTAAGGCTGTACAGAATCTTGCTCTAAATTCATTACGTGTTTGCACCCCATATCAGATAAACATTGATGTCCTTGATTTTTACTATAAACACCTTAAAAATATTTTGAGTTTGTTTTTCATATCCTGATAAGTTAAGATTACATATGTTACAGTATTTTATTTATTTATTTGTGCTAGCAATCTTCCTTAGAATATGGCTATACATCAGCCCAAGCTGTTATCTTGCCATATTCTACCCATATTACACTCTTATTATAACATAAAAAATGATAATAATAATAATAATAATAATAATAATAATAATAGTAATGGTACCAAAATAATAATCTTCTAGTAATAATATATAATAATAATAATAATAATAATAATAATATACTAATAATAATATAATTACAAAACTTAACATCACTTGATGAAATTAATTTACATCTCTTTTTATTGTCCATAACCATTTCTTTTTAACTTTGGACAAGTATTCTCCTACCTTTTTACTATCCTTGTTAAAATTCTTGCTTAAAGCTACTTTCCTGTCCCGATTTAACCATTTCCCATTTATAGCTACCTTTCTCCAATGTTGTGTACCTTTACAGTCAAAAACGATATGTTCTAAATCTTCTCTTTCCTCACATATTGGGCACTGATTCTGTGGGAACCCATTTCTCATTCCTATTAATTTCTATACACCTGCTCGTGCCCAGGCAATACTTTCTCTTTGTTCCTTATTTGTGTTATCCACATACTGTTCTCTAGCCCATACATTTTTTATTAATATATATGATTCCAAGGAACTTTTGTTCCCAATGTTGCTAAATAAATTTTGTATCTCTATATCTTCAAACCTCTGCCTAGCTTCTTTCCAGAAACCCTTAACATTATTTTCCCTCCTTCTCCAGATTTCCCCTAGACCACTATTTTCCAAATTAGTTTGTATACTATAACTCCACCCATTCTTCTTTAAGCTCCTTTCTTGAAATTCCAAACACTGCCTCAACAAGTTCTTCTCTTCTAAATTTAATAGTCTGTACCAATATTTAAGAGCTCTCTCCATTATTACCCCTTTCCCCCCCACTCTCTGCATTTCAATTAGAGCAAATTCCTTAACTGTAGCATTTGGCAGGCCTAAAACTTCTCTGCAGAAACTCCTATGTACCATATCTATCTCTTCCCAGCCTTGTTCTACTCCCCATATTTCACTACCATATAACATTTTTGCTTCAACTACTGTGTTATATATTTTCTCTAGCCATTTAACATTTATATCTGGTATTCTATATTTGCACCCTCTAATCGCTGCCATTGCCCCTTTCCCCTTTGTCAATACCAGTTGTTACAGTATTACAGTTTAAATAATTACACTATAATTATTGGTTTCTTTTAAAAGCAAAGAACAGAAGAGGTAAGGTTATCATCACCTTTGGGAATAAAAACTTCCCTATAGCAAAAAGAAAGAGAAGATGGACCTCCGCATCTTTTCTTGGCAGCAATCTAGGACAAGGCACTCCGAAATCAAACCCAACGAGGTTGTACTTTGGACTGGTTACCTGCTCATGCAAAAAAACTCTACTCATAAGCCAAATACAATAATTTGAAAATTAGCCTCGGAACAAGTTGTCTGGAGTAAACTGTGTTTTGGAAGAAGAAACTATTGTCAAAATATGATATTATAAGAAAACTAAAATAAAAAATTTGTGATAGGAGCTTTCTAGCTTTGAATTTTATTACAGTAGCTAAAAATACACTAAAACATTCAAACTTAGGAGGCAATAATTTAATTGCAGATTTGTCCAATTAATAATAAAGGTATTCCAAGATTGCAGTTTGCAGATGACTTAGTAACAGCTCAGTAACATATAGGGGGCTAGCTAAAGCATTAGAAGAACAAAATATTATAAAGAGGAGGGGGATGAGTCTAAAGATGAACAAAAATAAATCTAAAATCATGGTCCGGAAAAAAGGCACTAAACTTAAAAGAGATGAGAAATGATGGCTAGAGGGCAGTGAAATTGAAGCAGTAATGAAATTTGACCACTTGGGGATAAATAATAATGGAAGATGGACAGAACGGAGGAAAAAAATTCTAGGCAAGGGAAAACTAACCATTAACAGCATAAGAACCTAAATATTAAAAACAGAAACACTATTAACTATGAAGTTACTTGCAAGTTTAATTTATATAACATAAATGAGTTGATGTTCACACTTAAACTTCACTTATGTAAAGTTGTAAAATCATGGAACGTTCATCTCCATCCTCAGCATTGTGGTAACTGATTTCTCCTTCTTCTTTGCTTGTGCTGAGCAAACCATCTACTGCCACGTGGAGGTAAACTTAATGACGTTGCTTACTGGCAGGATCTCAAAACTTAACAGGCTATTAAAAATTTTAAAAACGAAGATCCTTTCCCACATGATATGTTCTAGTGTAGTCATGAAAGCTTTTAATAATTTAATTTCTTTTCTAATATTGTGATGGTCTGTACAAAAATGGTATGCTACTGCTATTTATCATTGTTAAAATTTTGCATTTCTTCTAAGTTTTTCAATCTGACATTTAAGTTCCTCTTGGTTATGCCTATATAAGATCTGTCACAATCCTCACATTTAATTTGATAAATGCAGAATTCAAGTAATATGGTATGGTGTAAGTGGATTATTTAATAATTTCTTCAAACTATATTTATTTTGTGGAAGCAATCTAATATTATAGTTTTTCAATTCTTTTTCTTCTCAAATTTCTTAAAAGCCCATGGGTGGCATGTAAATTTCTTATATTTCCAATCCATATCTTCTATTTTCTTTATAGTAGAATTTTGTGCCAACCTATTCTGTTTTATATCATGTTTAATCATTTTGGCAATGGAAACAGGGTTGAAACCATTTAATTTTGCAACCTAAAGTATACGGTGAAATTCATCCAAATAATCTTCTAATGGAATACTGTCGAGTCAAATTAAACTTCTAAAAACTGCAATTTTAGTGACAATGGGTTACAAGTATTATAACAGTGATTATCACTGACATCAGTAATTAACTTCTGAACAAGTAACAATCAATATTTGCACAACTTGCGCATATTATTATTATTATTATTATTATTATTATTATTATTGAAGTTGAGAAAGGATGCAGTGCTGAGTTGATTTAATGGTTATTTAGAATACATGACAGGCAGATATATAAAAAAAATAAAGTTATTTAAGTTTAACATCCTTTAACTGGGCAAGTCCTATCGGATGATGAATGAATGATATGGGTGAAAGGATGCTCAAATGAGCCAAAGTCCATAGAGCTCAACATTACCCGACAATCATCGTTTCAGGGTATAAAAAACCCTAACTGATTCGAACTCGGGATGTCTTGACTGTGATCAAACATATTACTGGGCCGCCCAAAGGGGGGAACAACCTGAACTTGTGTCAGGGGGCCTGGGATTTCAGAAGGTCTAGCAGTCATGTGTGTATTATTAGAAACCCGAAGAAAAAATGTTATAAGGGCAACTAATAAGCATATTGTAATGTGTCTTTTGGGTCTTGGTCTATTTATTGTGACTCAACCTTTATGACGCATTGTTGCTGCTTGCAAAATGTTATATTCATAACTACTAATATACTGTCGCAACAATGTCATGCTTGTGCATTCAAGTCCAGCGGTCAGCATAGGTAATAATGAGTTTCAGTGGTCTTGCACTTCATGTCCCTGTTACACATGCTTTTAGCACAGCGTTAACAAGAAGATAACTATGTACTATGCATGTATTTTGCTCTTTGATTCCAACATGCACATACAGTGTCAGTATCAAAATAGAAGTCAAAACACTGGACATGACCCTTAAGTAACAGATGAGCTAAATTCTTGTTAAATTTATTTTGAAATTTATTTTGTGCGTTCCATTTCCAGACTGCTATGATTACCATACAATCATTGCCTTATGCATATTAGTTTGTACTTACGACAGCAGTGATTTTCATTTGAATCTGCAAGCTGTAAACTAGCAATAGCATAGTGAAATACATAGCTGATTTCTTAAATCTGATTGTCAGCAATAATGATAAAGGCTCGTGCTACCAGAAAGAAGTGGCATAACCATGTAAGACCAGTATCACTGAAGTTCATGATTATTGCTGGGTTAACTGAAGCAAGTTGTTATAGTCTTTCCTTATAATAGTGGCTAGTTTAATCTAAGGTTTTCTGAATAAATTTAAAAATTACTTCTGCAGTTATAATTACTTACGGAGTTATTAAGTAGGCACTGATATATTTACTTAACTGCTATAATAACTAGTTATCATCATAAATAAGGTGCTAAAAAAAGAGCTGAAAAACGAAAAAGAAAAATACCAGGAAGAAATTCAATAATGTAAAACAATAACCATTTACTTCTTGGCAACAGTGATGTCAAATTCTAAAGCATAATCAAATACAGAAGCAGAAGATAATGCAGGTGAACATGTTCCTGTTACATTTCTTGAATGTCAGGAACCTATCTATGAGGCATGTTTTAAATGTAAGTACCATTTTAATATTTTGCCGATGCAGCACTGCAGTTGCGATTTTGAGCATGTGCAATCACTTCCTCCATTTATTAGGAAGTCAGACACAGCTGTAAGCACTTGTCACTGTGCTTTTCTGTTGTTAGAGCATTTCAAAATGTTCAAAATAATCGAATGACCCACCAACTGTGAACTCAGATCATTTTTTGAATGTGAGGAATGTTATGGCAGCAAACATTTATTGCCAATTGTGTGAGGTTTATGAGCAAACAGTACTGAGTGATGGAATGGTGAAGAAGTGGGTTAGACAGTTTAATGAAGCTTGTGAAAATGTGCATGATGAGCCGCAGACTGGCTGACTGTATGTGATCAAGGATGATTTGGTGCAAGCTATGTAGGAAAACATTTGCAAGATCAGAACGTTTCACCATATAGGTGTTATCTTCGTGTTTTCCACAAATTTCAGTCAGTTCTCTACAACATTTTGACAGAGCGCTTAGGATTTCTGAAACTGTGCTCAAGATGAGCGCCCAAAAACCTTACTGATGAGCACAAAAACAAGCAATTGCCACGCACTGACATTTCTCACATGATATACTGAAGAAGGTGATGATGATTCGCTAATGCACATCATTACAGGTGATGAGACTTCACTCCTGAATCAAAGCAACAATCCATGGAGTGGAGACACACAAATTCCCTGTGAAGAAGAAATTCAAACAGATGATATCCACTCCAAGATCATGTGCACAGTTTTCTGGGACATACAAGGTGTTTTGCTGGTTGAATTCTTGCCCAGGAATGCAACAAGCAACAAAGATTTCCATTGCGAGACAATATGAAAACTCCACTGTGCAATACTGAACAAAAGGCATGAAATGCTTTTGTGTGGAATCCTTTTGGCTCATGACAATGCCCGGCCACACACAGCCAAACAAACTCAGGATCTGATCGCATCATTTGGATGGGAACAATTTGACAACCCTTCCTACAGTCTGGATTCAGCACCAAGCAATTTTCATCTGTTTCTTCATCTGAAGAAAGTCCTTGTGGAAAACATTTCAACGACGATGATGTTGTGAAACAAGAAGTGCAGGCTTGGCTTTAACAAACAGGTGGCATCATTCTTTAACGAAGGCATACAAAAAAAAGAAAAGATTTGCTGTTAAAGTGCCTGATAATGGTGGTGACTATGTGGAAAAGTGGTGCAAACTGTAAAGTAATGATGATAATAAAGTATTTGGAAAATAATGTTTTGGTACCTATCTATTTGCCATTACCATCAGCCCAAGGTAAGACAGAATTTGACTTGAATAAAGTATGATTCTCAGTCTACTTGGCAAACATTTGGAAATCCTCAGAGATTCTCAGTCTACTTGGCAAACATTTGGAAATCCTCAGATCCTGCCAGTGGCCACCAAAAATGTACAAATTTTCTGAGGGAAACAATTGTTAAGAAATGTTTACCTGAAAGAAATACTGAATGTTTGCAAGGATATTTCAACTCAAAAAGCAGGAAATTAAAGAGCATACTCTTTATTCTAAACATTGTTTTGAAAAATGTCAAATGAAGAGAGATTGGCCAGTTTGGAGTGGTACTTGAAAAAGGTTTTATTGTGGACCATGTCTATTTTTGAAGACTCTGATTCAAAATCATCTTGTAAATCTATATTAGGCAAACGAGAGGGATTTGACTATACTCGATCCCCATGGGGAAAAAAAAAAAATTGTATGATAGCCTATTTCAACACGAGAACAGTTGTAGCCATAAAGCTAATTATGTCTCTTGAAGAAATCTGGAACAGAGTTTATCAGGTTCTGGAATAGATAGCAGAGAACAAGATATCTATAGAACAAGAATTTATGAGATAGTTGCTGAAAAACACCTGCTCTATCAAAAACAAAGCAGAATGTTTTAATGGTACAAAAACAACAATAATGATGATGAATATTTATTTCTCACTGCACAAAATTAATAGTTAAATTACATATACTTTAGGCTATAATAACATTTGAAAATGTTACGCTATTTACACTATAAATTCACTTCTTGGTTCCTTGCCTATACCAATCTACGGTCTCAGTATACACAACTCCTGGTTTTCAGTGTAGCGATTACCCACTGTCTACTTAAGCACATTATTCGTCTATTTCGTCTGCCTTTAGCCCCATCTTCTTTGTAGTCATTCTTAACCATTTCTCTTTGACCTTACTCAAATAGTTACCCATAGCTTTTATATTTTTATCCCTTTTTACAGCCAGAATCTTCCTTATTAATACTTCCCCATGCAAGTTTTTCCATTTCTGTTGCCAAAATTGTTCTCTCCAGGTTTTTGTTTGATTACAGTATAATAAACGATGGAAATTCATGTTCACTTCCCCACACATTGGACATTTTACTATATCGTCATGCCTTGTGCCTTTCAAGTTTCCTGTTCTTGTCCATGCAAATCATTCTCATCCTAATTTATTACGCATCTCTATGTACTTTTCCCTCTCCCATACTGTTTTTATTTCCCTATATACCCACAAGGAGTTTTTCTCTCTTATACTGCCAAGAATATCTTGTCTGTCAACATCTTCTAGCGTTAAGTCTACTTCTTCCAAAAGCCCCTAATGCAATATTCTGCATTTATCCATGCATCTCCCATACTCATCTATTCCATAACTTCCTGAATTTTTAATAACCATGACCCTTTCCATTTACTTTTCTTTTGTACATAAAAACATTCTTTGGTAATATCATTATCTTCCAGATTGGAAATTCTATGTAAATATTTCATAGCTCTTGTGAAAATTTTGATTTTGGTGGAGCACCTACCAAGTTCTAACTGTGCTGCACGGTGAACCTATTGGTAGACCTAAACCATATTGCAAAAAGATCTATTTTTAATACAGTAGACCCTCGCTAATTCGAAATCGGATAAACCAAAAGCTCGGTTAATCCGTAGTAGCTGCTCGGTCACTGCCGAATTAGATGGAAAAATCTACCACTTAAACAGAATTTCGTATAATTTGTATTACAAACTAAAATTTGGTCCCCTCATTACATATTCCATATGTTATTCTTCATTTAAACCGAATATGTATGTTGTGCTGTGTACTGCAGTATTTTCTGTTATGCATTTCACATAATTTTTCTCAATACTGTACTGTAATTTCCCAACAATGGTCCAATTGCTTGCTTGCTGCTTATGTATCATTTCCACAGCAGCACATTTCAACATTAAGAACATTTTAGTGATGTAATGTAACAACCTTCAACTCTCTTTATTTTAAATTTCCACAGCATATGATGCAAGGGTGGGGAAAGAGGGGGTTGGTCAGCAGACTGCACACGGCGCGCGACTCTCAACAATCCAGAGAGCTGTTTGTCTCTGCTTGTGAACAGTGACTTTTTTTTTTCTTCTTCTTTCTTTTGCTCCATCACTCCCTATGCTGCCAAAAGAGAAACATGCTCATAATGCTCTGAAGCTGAAATAAAAACAGCAAACTTTACATATGGTCGATAGTGGAGAGAAGACCAAAACACAGGTTGCAGAACATTTTCAGATTCCGAAGTGTACTCTCTCATCGATTATAAGTTCAAAACAGAAAATAGAGGCAAGTCTGACAAGCTATTCATTTAGTTGTAATAGCAAGTGCATGAGACAGCGAAACATGAAGAGTTGGAGGATTTGCTGTAAGAATGGTTCCAACAGGAATTTCTGAGCTTGCATCTCTGAGGGATGGCTATGGCATTTTCAGAAGGGGCATTAAACCAGTGCTGTCAGTGTCTGTGGGGAGGCACATAGAGTAAACGAGGAAGAAGCCAATGAGTGGGTGCGGGAGTTTCAATCTAAGCTCTCTCATCACCCAAGAAATGTGTTTAATAGGGTGAAGCGGGTGTTTTCTATAACTTGATGCCTGAAAAAACACTACGTGTCAAGGGCAGAAAATGCCACGGAGGAAAATGAAGCAAGGAGAGACTGATGGTGGTCTTGTGTTGTAATTCAGATGGTTCTGAGAAGCTCAAACCATTAGTGATTGGAAAATACAAAAATCCATGTTATTTTAAAAATGTCAACCTATCCAATCTGACAAGTCAGTACGAGAATAACAATAAAGCTTGAATGACCAAATCTCTTGAAGATTCAAAAACAAATGGCTGCATGAAAGAGGAACATTTTGCAAACTTTGGGCTACTGCTCGGCACATCAGTTCAATGACCTGGAACTTGCGAACATAGAAGTTGTTTTCTTACTAGCTAACACCACGAACCATTGGATCAAGGAATAATCACCTCAATGAAGCGTAATTACAGACGGCAACTGGTTAAGGCTGCCATCAGTGCAATAGAACTACAAGAAACAGTTTCACATTGTAATGTACTGCAAGCTATCCGTAACATATCTGCTGCTTGGGATGAAGTTACAACAGACACCATAACTAACTGTTTTAAGAAGGCCTGGACAGCAACTGATAATGCCGCTGAAACTGAACAGGAAACCGATGATCCACATCTGAACTTATAATGTGGATACAATTGGGATCCTGATAATGCTCTTCTACACGCTTACACCCAGTTGGTGCCCTCTTGTACCGTCATTATGGAAGAATGGACATAGGTGGACAACATCTGTGCTGCTGAAGAACCAGTCATCTGCTGATGATGCAGAAGAGAATGATAATTCTTTACTGTCATCTTCTGAGGTGGAACATGAAGATACAATACCGCAACCCTGCACTGAAGTTGCCGCTGCAATTTCTGTTCTCAAGAGATTTGCTGCCACTTCTGATGTGTCTATGGCATTTCAGGCTGCTCTGGACGTGGTATCTTCAGAGAGTGCCATAATATTACGAAAACAATTAATGCTTTTTTCAAATTATACAACTAAAACGTGTAATGGATAAGAGTTGTAACTAAAACATGTGCTCTGATTAAAACTTAGTATTAAAAGAAGGTATATTTAAAGTGTTTCTTAAGGTTATTGTTTGTTGTATTATACGAGCCACTAATTCAATGAGTACAATATTGTTCCAAATAGTACTGTTTTAAAACAAATTACGACAAGCATTTGACAGTATACTTTCTCAATTAAACAAATGCCAGATATACAGTAGTTATTTTTACTTTTTCTTAGAGGTCATGAAAGCGGAACACCCTCATTCGTTGGTATGCATAACAAGAGAGAAAGTGAACTCAACAGTCGTGTTTTACCATTTCAGAAAATACGAGACTATTTTTACAAAACCTGTTAATTCAAACTTCGTTAAACCGAATTGGCTATTTTTTTGGCACCTTGGAATTTGGTTACACGATGGTCTACTGCAGTAAGAATATGCTTTTATTGTGAAGAAAATTAATAAAAATATATAAGATCTTAAAGTTTTCTACAAGAAAACAGACAAGAAATAGCAAATGCTATTATAGAAAATTTTCAACACCACAACATTGATACAGAGGACTGCCAAGGTCAATGTTATGACAATGGTGCCAAGATGTCTTGCCATATCAAAGGAGTTAAAGCTATCATTAAGGAGACTGTTCCATCTGCAAAATACATACCTTGTGCTCCTCATTCTCTTTATCTCATAGGTGTCCATGCTGCCAAAAGTTTTTCACAGTTTGTAACATTTTTCAATTGTGCAAATCAATTGTACAATTTTTTTTAGTGCCAGTCCTGGGAAATGACATATTTTATTCGTAACACTGGAAGGTCACTTCACAAACTCTTACAAACTTGATGAAATTCAAGAGCAGATGCTGTAAAACCTTTAGATGAAAGATTGTCACAGACAATATCAGCTCGTCATTGTGCTAAGAAAGATGTAAACTAACCAAAGAAGCTGTGGCAGAAGTAACAGTATTATTTCACTAAATTTAAGAATATTCTTCTCTTGTTAATTTGGACAGATATCCTTAAAAAGATCAATTTTGTGAGCATTATTTTACAAAGCCAGGATACAATTTACTGCAGCAAAAGCCAAATATAAATAAACTTAAAGAAGATATGCAGTACCTGAATGTTTATTGGCCCACTTTCCTTGAAAAAGCTAAATGAATTGAAGTACACATTGGTGCAGAATTTGAGGAACATAATAGAAACAAAGGGGGAAAAAAAGTTTTTCGATGAAGTACAGCATGGTATAGTGGAGTGTGATCACTTGATGATTATGAACACTTCAAGAACAAAATTTTCAACTGTCTTACCGAAAGCATTATATTCCAATTAAATGTTCATTTTAAAGTTCATGATTTGTGCCCAAACTAGTTAATCACTATTGAGAGTAGGTCACTAATTTGTGACATGACAAGTGAAATATCAGAAGAGAATTTGGATAGTTTCGCCAGGAATTTTGCTTCAAAATACACTAAAAATCTGTGCAACAAACTGAAAGATGAACTAAAACACTTCCAGTATACTTTTAAGGTGACATTTCCAAATCTTGTTAATAAGTGGAAACAGGTGATTTCCACTTACTCTCTAGTCAAGCTTCAGTCAGTATTTAAAGAACTGTAAGCTGCTCTAAAATTACTTTGTGCTTTGCAAGTTGCTTCTGGAAAGAGAACTTTTAGTAAACTGTCTTTCCTAATGACCATTTAAGATCCATTTTGGGAGAAGAGAAACAACCATTTATCTATTTTATCAATAGAACACCAATTAACATCAGGCTTATACCTCTCAGATGTTATAAATGATTTTGTGACTGCCAAAGTTAGAAAAATTCAAAATGTCACAAAGTTAACAACAATGACAATAGTACTACATCCAAATCCCTCTTTAAAATGTGCCATACAATAAATCTCCACAATATGCACTTAAGATGTTAGTATTCAATAATTATAAACTTATTATCAAGTATTTAATTTATGGATTTTTAAAAAGTGCATGCATTACTACACTACAGACATCAATACTCATTATTGTACTTTACTACTTCAGCGCCATAACAACTTAGATTATTTGTTTCAATATAACGCTTGTACTAACACGAGTTTGAAGACTTTTGAACACACCACAAAACTGAGTTGTACAATACTAACCGTTCCCCTACAAACCTGTTGGCTCTCTCGAACTTCCACTTAATTGTGCCATTAAGGGTGGCGTGCACCAACCTGGAGTAAGCTCCACTTTCGTAGTAAACTACTATTCAAGTCAACACTTGGCGACTTCCATGCGAGAGTAAACTACTTCCAAAGAATTTTACTCCTTTCAGATACTCCCAGATTAAATTACCGTAGAAGTAAATGTCGGAGAGCACCATTGTGTAGTATGTTATTATGGAATTAAATAAGAGCACAAATATAGGTTAGAATTTGCTCTTGCGACCTGGATGGAGTAACTAGCCTCTCAATTGAACTAGAATACATCGTATTTGGAGGAAGATATTTTTGACGCATTCATAGATTACTTAGATTACATTGATGATCTCGACGACAAAAAAATTAAAACAACGGAAATGCGATAGTGCTATGCGAGAACCATATGATACTTATACAGAGAGAGAGATAAAGTTCAATGAACATTTTGGTATTAGGAAAGAATCTTATACATGCCTTTTGAACCTGCTTGGAGAACATTTCAACAAACCGCAGACACAAATTCAGCCCTATAATCCAAATTGTAATTATTGTTATGCATCCTATAATTGTTTCGTACCGGAATATTTCAGAAACTTGAGCTGGCATTACGATGAATTTAACGTAATGTAACAGTCTTACACTGTATTAAATGGAGATATTTAGAATTGACTTAATGCGATGTAACTTAAAAGTTTGGGATCAAACTTTTCCCTCCAGTTACGTCAAGTTTGATTTCACATGGTAATTAGAACCAGTCGATACTAGCTCAAAGTAATAAAAGTACTATGAATTAAAAGTCATTCCCATTACGTTAAGTGCATGCCAATGATACCTTTAGTTTACCAGCATTTTCATGTCATGTTAAGCAAAGTTCATCGTAATCTCGATATTACAGGCGATCTTATATATAAACGTTCACCACGTGTCTGCTGGCCGTGTATTTCACTGCATTGTTAGAGCGCTTTTGAGGTTAAGAGCAAGGTACCTACACATATAAATATACACGAGTGTTAAGAAAATAAAAGGCAATTCTTCTCCACTTTCACAGATTTCCCACGCATGTTACTATTTTGTACCCATCGATGAATATGGTGAACTTTTCCGAAATCAAAAAGGGTATTCTCTATCAACACGCAAGTGATCTGCGGTGCAAAATGAACATTAGAAGTATTGTTTCCAGAATTTTAAGCTGCTCTTCAGTACGTTTCCTGTCGCTAGAATTATTAAACTCATCAATCACATTATTTCAGCTTCTTTATAAAACGTTTGGCTTTTGTGCATTACTTGGGTCCTCATTGAAAACGTTAATAAAAGCAACTTCTCGTGAATCAGGAACTTAAGCTTATATATATAACCCTAACCTAACCTCCCGTAAATCAGCAATGTAAAAAACTAATAAAAGTAAAATAAAAAGTAATTAAGAATGCACGTTACGAGTGTTGGCGGTATCTCTACTTTGGTGTTCTGTGGTATCTCACTGGCTTTGTTTAAATGGATTTTCTTTATTTCTTCCAACAAACATTTCTCTCTTTCGCTGACGTTTCTCCCCCATTTCCTGTCGCACATAACCTTATTCATGATTGCATCAAGTAAATCACGCAAACAAAACAATACCTTTGGGAGTAATTAGCTCCTATACAGAAGAGAGAGAAAGTTCAATGAACATATCGGTATTAGGAAAGAATCTTATACATGCCTTTTGAACCTGCTCGGAGAACATTTCAACAAAACTCGAATACAAATTCATCTCTGTAATCCAAATTGCAATTATTGTTATGCGTCCTATGAATGTTTCGAAATATTTCAGAAGTTTGAGCCGGCATTATGATGAATTTAACGTAATGTGACAGTCTTACACTGTATTAAATGGAGATTTTAGAACAGACTTAACGCGATGTAACTTAAAAGTTTGGCAATGTCAAACTTTTTCTTCCCGTCAAGTTTGATTTCACATGGTAATTAGAACCTATCGGTACTACCTCAGCTCAAGCACTCTGAAGTTGTTTTTAGGTTACGTATTATTATTACGTATATTTGAAAAAGTGTGCTGTCATGTATTTATTTAGCTCCACGTTTGGGACGCTATTTTGAGATAGTATTTAGCCTCGTATTTTTGTTGCCAACTTTGAAGAAGTTATTTAGCTGGATGCTGGATGTGAGAAGCCCCCACAGGTAATGATGTGTTATAGCGGCTGTCGTCTGCTAGCGAGCGGCCTGGGCGTGGCTTAAGGAGTTTGAGCGTTGCCAACCGTAAGAAACGTACGTGCGGAATATAACAACTATGTAACACGAAATTCGCAATGCGGCGCGGTTATTTCAAACACACAATTTGCCGATGTTTTTACTTTCTCTACTACGTATAGTAAGTAGGGGAAGTATTGTATTCCACCCAAAAATTCGATACCGAGATTTCACCGCAAATACATGTTTTGAGACCCAAAACATTTTTGGAAACATGTCCGTGTGTGTGTGTGTCTGTGAACAGCCTAACTCAGAAACAAACAGTCGGATAAACACTAAAATTGGTATTTCCAGGATGCGACACGAAGGTTGTCAAGAAAATCCTCCCACCCCAGAGTACCCTTTATATGGAAGATTTTTCGAAAATTTTAATTTTCTCAAAAATGGCTCTAACGATTTTGATTAAAATATCATATATTTAAGATATTTGTATGACAAATAAAATGTATATCTTGAATTTTCTGGGAATGTCTCCAAAAGTATTCTTCATTGTGAACGGCTTTTGCATAACTGGTAAACCATAAGAGATAAACAAAATTTTACTACACAAAAAAATGTAGATTGCGTTAAAATACACAATTTATGTCATATAGATTTTTGTTGTTGAGTGAACCATTTTCGAGATATTGCTTGTTATTCCCTTAAATTTTTCAATACTTATTTTCTCAAATGGGAATTCGTTATTCATTTTTTTGTCTTGGATATGCAAACAGTTATAATCTGTGGCAAAGGGAATGGTGCTGCACCTAGCAACCAGCTATTAAGAGATGTGTATGTGCTTAAAGGCTACTGTTTTTCTATATTGCCCTTACATCTACAAGAAAATTAGCAATAAGATAGAGTCTGCAAATGTTTATCTCGATTAACATGAAGTAGATGGAGAATAAGCATTTGTAAAAATAGTTTGTACAAGAGTAGAGAAAGTCATGTGAGTGTAACACATCAGATTTTTTACATTGCATTGAAGCACACCTATTGTACAAAGTTAACCAAACCTGCATGTTGATTCATACCCAAAGAAAATGCTGTTATTTCAGGCCAAACACATTATCGCACATATACGTTATTACACAGAAGCAGTGGTAGCTTTGTTGACATTGTCCTTGAACCACAAACACACATTGTTGTAAATTAGGTGCAATATCAGCAGCATACCTTATTACACAGAAGCAGTGGCAGCATTGTTCTCATTGTCCTTGAGCCACTACACACATTGTTGTAAATTAGGTGAAATATCAGCAGCATACCGTATAACACAAAAACAGTGGCATCATTGTTGTCAATATCCATGAGTCACAAAACACATTGTTGTATTAATGTACTGCAATGACATGGCAATAGGAAAACTGGAGAAGACGTGTAAGTTAGGTGAAATACTAGCAGCATACGTTATTACACAGAAGCGGTGGCAGCATTGTTGTTCACTGTTCTTGAGTCACAAAACACACATTGTTGTATTAATGTACTGCAATGACGTGTCAATAGGAAAACTGGAGAAGACGTGTAAGTTAGGTGAATTACCAGCAGCATACGTTATTAGACAGAAGCGGTGGCAGCATTGTTCTCATTGTCCTTGAACCACGTACACACATTGTTGTATTAATGTACTGCAATGAGATGGGAATCGGAAATCTGATGTCATTAAAAGAAATAGAATTTGAAGTATGCGCCTTTGATTAAATTTGACGTTGTTGAGTTACACCAGGTAATGCTGCGCTATCACATCCAATATTACGCCAAACATGTCTTGTCCCCGAAAACGATTCCGGAAGATGAATTCGTGGAGATAGGACGTGAAGAGGGCGTCACTGGTACCAAATTGCCGCCGAAGTTTCCTCTTCACCCTCATCCACATGTTTTCGACATTCTGCGAGTGGATGGTGTCGTCCTCGGGGTCTACAAAGTTCTGCTCATGGACAATTACGTCGTGTATATATACGCCGTCTAGCAGATTTCCGATGTTGACGTAAGAACCCATCCATCGGAGATGATGCGGCTTCCAGGCAAAATATGCTGCATGATAAGGGCTTCCAGGGTTTGAATAATGGGTAGAGAAAGTTAATGTGAATCCAACATCAGATTTTGAATTAAGCACAACCTTAAGAGTCGAATCTTTGCAGGGTTGCAGTACTTTAGGGACAAACATTTTAAGTGTAACATTTTGTATGAACGTTTCCATTTTTCATAACACTTGTACGTGACTTTTAAGAACCGCAAAGCTCAGACCCTCCCTACCTGCCTGGGACTTTGCAAGGGGTAGTGTTTGAACATTCCGAAAGCAATTCATGTTTATGATGGGCAGTAAATGACTCTCAACCAGGAATACAATACAGCAGCACCACATGTTAAAAGTGGATGGGGGAACATCTGTTCAGCAGAAGGTACAACCTTTGGCTAACAAGAAACTCCAGACCGCACTGCAAACAGTACTCAAACAATTCGAATTCCAAGAAAAATTCCGCATTCTAGATGAAATAAAGTGAGTAGCATATGCCGCGATTTAAGGAATATAATTGACGAATGCTTTGTGGTAAAGTGTTTCTTTTCCTCCCTGTCGGCCTGCGTTTTATTCCAGTGGCAAGAGCTATTCGGAAAGGCTTTCCCCAGTTTTCGTTTATCCCGTAGAGACAATTTCCAAGAAAGTTTTAAGAAGAATACCGTGCTCATCTATGCCATAATTATCTTTTCCATTCCTTCCATTACTAAGAACAATCAGGCAGAAAGGAAGTTGAAGAATACTCCATAAAATTCTATATTTGCAAAACTTACTTTTAGTCATTGATTTACTTTACACTAAAAACAAAGAAAAAAACGGGGATTCGAGGAGGAAAGTGCAAGAAAGGATTAAACAATCCTTAGATAATTTATAGCTTAAAACGCTGACAGGAATTTACACTGTGTAGTTCAAAATCGCAATTTTATGTTTAAGGATTAGAACTCAATAGGAACCTTCACAGTTAGATGAAGTCCTCTACTGATTAAAAATCAATATTCTTACTCGACAAAAAATACTCATATCGTGGAAAATGTAATGTGAATAGAAGCCTAATTTTGCATGAATGCTATATGGTATTCACGTTAAATTTCCTACGAAAAATATATTTGACCACTATTAATTACATATTTCATTACAATGAACTTGGTTACATCCACCATACGGAAAACTAAAAATGCCACATGTAGCATTTGTGTATATATCTGTCTGTGTGTGTCTATGTGTGTGTTTTAATGAGAGGTAGTGCCTGAGTGCGTGTATGTGTGTGTGTTTTAATAAGTTATAATGCCTGAGTGTGTGTGTGTTTAATAAGTTGTAATGCCTGAGTGTGTGTGTGTTTTAATAAGTTGTAATGCCTGAGTGTATGTTTTAATGAGTTGTAGTGCCTGAGTGTGTGTTTGTTTTAATGAGTTGTGGAGCATGAGAGTGTGATTTTGTGTGTATGTGAGCATTGGAGTGTGCTGGACAGAGGACCAGGCACCAAAACAACCGGAGAAATAGAATTCTTTAAGTAATGACTAAAATCATCCGCAGGAACACAGAGGCTAAAATACGATTAGGATAAAATGACACTCTTGGCAGCGGCATGTGCACCTTCATTGGATATATGTAACTTCATTATCGCGTATGCCGAAATTGAATTAAAGTTTTTTTTATTTATGGACGCTCTATAACCACTATGGTTCTTAGCGTCCTATTCTATATTGCGCATGAAAGGCCGGAAAGTTTGCTTGAGGTTCTTTTACTTGCCGTAAATCTACGACACAGGACGACTGGCTTTACTTCCCTTCCGAAGGAAGCCGTGCTAAAGATTTTTACGCCCGAAAAAATCCATCGCCCTCCGCCGGGTTGTAACGACGCCTCGACAGGAATTCAAGGTGTGGTGCTTCTCAACACGGATGGGATAACCGTGGAGAAGCGTCGCGCGCAACAAAGTCTTACTTTGTTGATCGAACTTACTCTGAACCAACAATGAACCGAAGTGAAAGCAAAGGAATGAACCGGACCAGCAATACAGTCAATGCCCTTCTGTATTATAAAAGGGTTCACCTTCTCAAACGTTTGTCCTTTCTCTGTTTGCGTAATGACTAAGTAACAACCAGATGACGGTGGTGTTACTTCTGTTACCAAAACTTTTCGGCGTGTTATTAATAATGGAGAAAGAGGGCTCCATAGTGAAATAAATTCTCCACCACTGCAACCGTCTCCGACTTCAGGCTCTGTCTTCCCAGGCGTTACCCCGGTTTGGGTGAGTGGCCTATCCATACCGGTCTCACCCCAGGGTCACACCTCCCAGAACATAGACAGAGGGACCCAATGGCCGTGGGAAGTCAGCAGCTCATGTAGTGCCCCCCGCGGGACTGTAGTTGAACAGCAGATACGAACACACACCCTACATGGGGCTGACGCCATTATCCACTCACCCAGCTCCGCACCCAGTGCGCGAGTATCCGTTAAGCTGTGTCCACGGAGGATTAAAAGAAAATTGGAAAATGAACCAAAAGTGTGTGGGCGTTTCACACGCAAGGTAGGCCGGCGAGGAAGAAAAAGAGATATGTGAATGGTCGTGGTGCGAATTGTTTGTAAATAGATTAGAGAAAAAAGAAGCGTGGTGAGGGGGGTATGGAACGAACTGAAAATAACGCACGAGAGCGCATCTTGTGTCTCCCGGTCAAGAGGACGAACCCACCTCGACCGGATAAGGGTGGAGGGATGATGACAACGGTGATGAGTGGCTCGGGACCCCGGGTGTGCCAAACCCGTACTCACATAAAGTGAGCCCCTGGGGGGTTGGAAGCTGCGTTGAAACAGTGGGACAGCAACCATGGAAATAGAAAAGATCCCTGTTGGTGAGACAGGTGTTAATAAAACCATAGAATCTGAACCCAGTATAAGAAATAATTGTAGAAAAGGAAGCGTAAAATAAATGAAGATAACGTGGCTAGTCCAGATGAGGGTGAGGACTGGCTCGGGCACTCTGCGTACGTCAAAGCCATACTCACATAGTGAGCCCCTGGGGGGGGGGGGGTGAACTGTTAGTGTGTTTTGCTGGTGAGTTGCAGTGTGTGGGCTTTGGAGTTTGAGTGTGTTTTTGCTGGTGAGTTGCAGTTTGTGACTGGGGGTGTGTGAGCTTTGGAGTGTGAGCGTGTTTCTTCTAGTGAGTTGTAGCCTGTTATTGCGGATGTGTGAACTTCAGAGTGTGAGTGTGTTTGTGCTAATGAGTTGTAGTGTGTTACTGCGGGTGTGTGTGAGCTTTGAAAAATGAGTGTGTTTTTGCTAGTGAGTTGTGTGTGACTGTGTGGGTGTGAGCTTTGGTGTTGAGTGTGTTTGTGCTGGTGTATTGTAGTGTTTGATTGTGAGTGTGTTCGCTTTGGAGTGTGAGTGTGTTTTCGCTAGTGATTTGTAGTGTTTGAAGGCGAGTGTGTGAGCTATGGAGTGTTAGTGTGGTTGTGCTGGTGAGTTCAAATAAAGCATGCATTTTGAATTTTCTGGAAATAGCCTGTGAACTCCCGTTCATTCTGATTGAATTTTGTGTATTGCGCTAAGTATCTAGGAAACTATGAAATGCTCTAAAATGCAGTTTGAGGCAAACCAATATTTTCTTGTGTTAGCATTTGGGATAATATTCCAGGAAATGTCATTGCACCTTTGCACTTAAAAGTGTATTATAAATGTATGAAAGTTTGCATAATCTTATAACAGCCTTAGGGGTGTTTTAAGTCTGAAAAATCATTTTATATTACAGCTGCTTTACCCGAAAATTCATTCATTTCATATTTCTTGCTTTGTACAGACTGAAAAAAAGGAATTGCTGAAAAGCATACATTTAGTAGCTCAAAGCTCAAAACACTTTAATAATGACATTCTTTGCAGCTTGGTAGCACAGAAAGTTAATATCCTTTCAACTCCTTTTATAAAAAAGAATAATAAAATTACAATTGATTCATTCACATGACTTTCTCTATCCTCTATCGTTTATTAGTAGATACATAAATTATTATTCTTAATCAACCTTTTTTTTCTGTCTACTACATTTTAATATATAAAAAAAAAAGACTTTGCAGAAATATCTACATTACACGTTTCGTTATCGATACAAAGAGAACAGCGATAGTCAAATGTTTAACAACTGGACGCTATATGCTGGCCTTAAAATTCCATTCTGTTTCTATGACATCACGAGAAACAACTGAGTGTTGAAAGGACTTTAAGATAATGACCAAAAAAATGAACAATTGAAACCTTCAAAAAATGAGCAATTCGCACATTTAATAACGGATATCTCAGAAAGGGCTCATGCCACAATAAAGCTTATTTTAAATATATTGTAGCTTTAAAGAGATTTACATTTTTGGTGTAGCACGTCTTCCTCTATCACTTAAGGATTACCAGTTATACAAGGTTATAAAAAATTCCTTCCGAATGAAGGACTTCATACGCTCTTTCCCAAAAATCCGAGATATACATTTCATTTGCCATGTAAATATTTTTATGAATGGTATTTTAATCAAAATCGCTTCAGCCATGTTTAGAACATCAAAAATTCCCCAAAATATTCCATATCAAGGGAGTTTAGGTATTTATCCGACTTTTCGTTTTGAGTTGACACACACGACGTTTCCACAAATGCTTTATTTGGATGCCGATGATAATAATACATAATAGTAATAATAATCATTCTCATATTAATATAATACATCAACAACGATAAATAACAACACGCGGGCCGTATAAGTATACAACTACAATGGCTCGCTGTACATTGCGTGCATGGGTTGGCTACATGTTATACCTACAGCGTGTTTTCGATTCTCACCGTTGGCAACAACCACCTAAGCCACGCCCAGGCCGCTCGCTAGCAGACGACAGCCGCTATAACACATCATTACTGCCCCCACGTATGAGCATCACTTTGAGAAAATAGTTTTCTCAATCTAAAGTTTGTAACAGTATTTGCCCCACGTAATGAAGATACACTTTGAAGTTGGTTGATGCTTGGAATGTCAAACTTTGTAGTAGTGAAGATAATGCTTGTTTTACGTAATATTATTTAAATCTGCCTCGACTGCTTTAGTCGCACTATACAAACATAAGGTTCTTGTTCAGGTCGTGATATGACAAAAATTAAAGACATCACAGAATTTACTTTTAAATTTCACTTCTTTTTATTTCTTTATACTTGCACATTTATAAAACACAACACTTTATAAAAGAAAACTGAGAAAAACTTTATACATTCTTAGTGTTTGTACTAGCGGAGAACACAATTTTTGCCATCTGCACACTATCGCATGTCCGCGACTGACTAATCTTAACGGTAAAAACCATAAAGCTTCGGTAATGCCAGTCTCTTATTGGCTAATTCTAGTACAATAGAATTTAAGTATTCAACCTAAAACTTTTCCTTACTGTTGATTGGCTAATTCCAAACTGTAAGCAAAACTTACGTCACTACCGATCTTTTCATGACCAGTATTTTTCAAAACTCCACACACATTATTGTCACAAAATTTACATTATTACTTCATTATTAACAACCTAAAACATATTATTCTCACAGTTTTTGCACTATTAGAGTATATAAACAGTTATATAACATTAATAAATATGTTTACAATAAAAAATAAGTATTTGCAATGACTTATATACAATTTAAATAATTATATACATATTGTTTTCAAGGTGGGCTGTTATTGAATTTAATTATAATAAAAATACAATTAATATTGTTTAGGCATTAAAATACTGCCTCAAATTGCCTCCTTTTAGAAATATTTAAAATTTACTTTTTTGTTTTGTTCTTTTAAATTTTCAAATATTTTTTAAAAGTCTCCTGAAAGAAAGAAACATAACTTTTATTTTGCACTTCTTATCTTTCACTGTCACTTTCTCACTTTTTCTTCAACACTGTTTTTTTTTAGAACACTCGTGTATAGCTGAACACTTCCTATTCACTTGTGTAGCACTTTTCAAGCTCAATGACCTGGTATAAGATTAATGACCTGAGCTAAGTTTGCTCATTCACTATCACTAGTAAACACTTTATATGCTTTACATTTTTATATACAATTATACATGTTAACATTTGTTTACAATTTGTTTCTTAAAATTTCTAATTTATAATATAAATGTAATTGCTACTCAGATTTTCTTACTAACAATGGATTTTTAATACTTCTGTTTCTCTAAACTTTTTTTTGTTATCATTTGCTATATTTAGTAAAAAAAAAATTATTATTTACAATTTTAAATTACATTGCTTTCCCCTTTTATGTTCCAAATACATTATTTTGTTTTTCTCTTGTGCCACACATAACCTAAATACTTTCTTTCTCTTATTGTTTCTCAGACTGTATACATTTATTTTCTGTTTCCTTTTATGCCACATATAATCTACATATTTTACTTTCCTTTTCTTTTTGTTCTTACGCCGCAGACTTTTAGCTCAACCCTAGTTTTATGTTGCACAGTTGTGTTTGGCATCAAATTTGATACATGCTTTTGTTTATGTGTGTCATTCATGTTGTGTGTTTGAGATGTTGATGCTATGGAAAAGCAATTGCATCTCTTGTTTTGTTTGTTAACAAAAGTGATACATCTCTTTCTGTATTTGCATTACTGACATGCATTTGGTTAGCATTCACAGAACTACTTGTACTTGCATTTACCCTTGGTACATTTGTACTTAAATTTTCAAAACTACTTCTAAGCTTATCAATTTCCTTACTACTTTCTTGTACTTTATCTTTTATTTCGTCTATCATTAGCTTTACTTGTCCTTGCCCTATACTTGCTTCTTTAACTGCAGCTGCATTTGTTTTTACCATTTCATGCATTTTAGTAATTTCCCCAGTTAAATCTATTTGTACTTGTACAAGATCTGCATTAGTATTTTCTACCATAGTTTTCAATTCTTCACCTTGTTTATCTAATTTGTAACAAATACCTTGTTTAATTTCAGCAAGTTTTAATTCCATTTCAGTTACATTTTTGTCAATATGACTTGACAATTTCTGTTCTAGCTGTTTACAACCTTTGTTTACTTTTAAACCTATGTGTTTCTGAATTGCTTTGGAAGATTGTTCTAGCTTTATTTCTAACGTCCTGCTTTCAGCTTTACATTCTTTCATACTGTTTTCTATTTGTCTAGCTAGGTCAATTTTAATACTAGCTAACTCTGTATTAGTTTCAGTTATCTTATTACATAACTCTACTCTTAGCTCTGTATTGTCTTCTTTTAACTCTTTTCTCAGTTTAGTAAAGTTATTACTTTGTTCAGTGAACTTATTATTAAATTCTTTTTTTAGCTCTGCTTTACTTTCAGTTATTGCTTTTATAAGACACAAAAATTGTTATTGTGAGACGTTTCCTTGCTCTTGTTGGCTAGATGTGTGAGGGATAGCATCTGTTTGTGTTGTTTCTTGCACTAACATTTGTAAAGGTGATTGACCTTTGTGTACTACAGCTATCTGATTGACTTTGCATACTATTGCTATCTCTTTCAACATCTACTTCTGAATTTTTAGATAACTGCTCATCTATTTCTACATTACAATTTGTAATAGCTGACCTATCCTCAACTACCTCCATACTTTCTTTGTTTATAATTTCCATTTTATTGTTTCTATTTACTTTTGAATTATTTAATTTAACTTTTCCACTTCTCAACAGCATGAATTTTACTTAAAATTAACAATATTTTCCTAAACTTTACATTTACAACATGAAAAAATTGAATGTTCTGACCTTTCATTTTGGTGGTATTTAATTTTTAATACTCAGTGTTCCCGCGTAATTTGTTGTTAAGAAGTTAACCACGTGCCCCTTACTCCTGAAGAATTGTTGTTATCCTGGTTTCCCCTGTCAATTTGGTGCCGATCTCGAAATTCCAAGCTGCAGTCTCGCTGTATGTTTGTTGCTTCTGGCCGTCTGACGTAATCAATTCTCGTCATCTTCGAAGCCATCCACGTTGCGCGCCACTTTGAAGTAGTTTATAGGTTACATAATATTTGGAGGAGTTTGCCCCAAAGTTGTATGCAACTTTGAAGAAGTATTTAGGTTACGTATTATTATTACGTATATTTGAAAAAGTGTGCTGTTATGTATTTATTTAGCTCCACGTTTGGGACGCTACTTTGAGATAGTATTTAGCCTCGTATTTTTGTTGCCAACTTTGAAGAAGTTATTTAGCTGGATGCTGGATGTGAGAAGTCCCACGTACGAGCGTCACTTTGAGAAAGTAGTTTTCTCAATCTAAAGTTTGTAACAGTATTTGCCCCACGTAATGAAGATACACCTTGAAGTTGGTTGATGCTTGGGACGCCAAACTTTGTAGTAGTGAAGATGATGCTTGTTTTATGTAATATTATTTAAATCTGCCTCAGCTGCTTTAGTCGCACTATACAAACATAAGGTTCTTGTTCAGGTCGTGATATGACAAAAATTAAAGACATCACAGAATTTACTTTTAAATTTCACTTCTTTTTATTTCTTTATACTTGCACATTTATAAAACACAACACTTTATAAAAGAAAACTGAGAAAAACTTTATACATTCTTAGCGTTTGTACTAGCGGAGAACACAATTTTTGCCATCTGCACACTATCACATGTCCGTGACTGACTAATCTTAACGGTAAAAACCTTAAAGCTTCAGTAATGCCAGTCTCTTATTGGCTAATTCTAGTCCAATACAATTTAAGTATTCAAACTAAAACTTTTCTTTACTGTTGATTAGCTAATTCCAAACTGTAAGCAAAACTTACGTCACTACCGATCTTTTCCTGACCAGTATTTTTCAAAACTCTAGACACATTATTGTCACAAAATTTACATTTATTACCTCATTATTAACAACCTAAAACATATTATTCTCACAGCTTTTGCATTATTACAGTATATAAACATTTATATAACTTTAATAAATACGTTTACAATAAAAAATAAGTATTTGCAATGACTTATATACAATTTAAATAATAATTATATGCATATTGTTTTCAAGGTGGGCTGTTATTGAATTTAATTATAATAAAAATACAATTAATATTATTTAGGCATTAAAATAACGTTCACAATGTCTGCCGGTGGTGTATTTCATTGCATTGTTAAAGCGCTTTTGAGGTTAAGAGCTAGGTACCTACACACATAAATATACACGAGTGTTAAGAAAATAAAAGGCAATTCTTCTTCACTTTCACAGATTTCCCACACATTTGTGTGTGGAATTGACTGCACGCATGTTACTATTTTGTACCATCCGTGAATATGGTGAACTTTTCCGAAATCAGAACGGGTATTTCTCTATTAACATGCAAGTGATCTGCAAAATGAAGATTAGAAACATTGTTTCCTGAATTTTAAGCTGCTCTTCAGTACGTTTCCCGTCACTAGAATTATTAAACTCGTCCATCATGACTTTCCAGCGTCTTTATAACACATTTTGGCTTTTTTGCATTACTTGGGTCTTCATTGAAAACATTAAAAAAAGTAACCTCCCATTAATCAGGAACCTAAGCGTATATTAAAAAAAAAAAAAAAAAACCTAACCCTATCCTAACCTCCCGTAAATCACAAATGTAAGAAACTAACAAAATAAAAAGTAATTAGGAATGCACGTTGCGAGTGTTGGCGGTATCTCACTGGCTTTGAAGATCAATGTAATGCAGGTTATCACACGTTTTTTACACTCTTGTTTAAATGGATTTTCTTTATTTCTACCAACAAACATTTATCGCTTTCGCTGACGTTTCTCCCCTTTTCCTATCGCACATAACCTTATTCATGATTGCATCAAGTAAATTGCGCAAACAAAACAATACCTTCGAAAGTAATGAGCTCTTACTTCCGTAGTCATAACTAAAAGAGTAAATTGTAATTGAGCCCTCCAACGTTACTTTCGGGGTAAATTGCTCCCGTAGTAACCTACTTCCGTAGTGGGGACTTCTTTAGTAAACGTTACTTCCGAAGAAATTTACTCCAACATGGTGCATGCCACCCTAAAGGATGTAATTCACGGGAGACATTTTGACGATCTGAGGATGAGAATTATGGAGTGAAAACCTGACTCAGCAATCAGATATACACATGTTTGTGTCTCTCAGGAGGAAGGCCATGCCATAGAATTAGGGGGTGGTTATATGGAAAAATAAAGAGTATGTACACAAAACACTATTCTTTCATATGTGTAACTGCACTTTTGTGGAATAAATACTTTTTGAGAAAAAAATATGGGACATTACTTATTGGGTAGTCCTCGTAATTATCATGATATAACTTACCAACAAAAGGAGGAGTTGCATTTACATTGCCAGGTTTATACAAGAAATTGTATTCTGCCCAAGGTCCATCAATACTGTTACTGCCTTCTATGATTACTTCTGGTCGACCTCCAACACCTGTCATTCTCCTGAACAATCCATATGCATTAGAAATATGCAAGTGACTAAGCCGAGAATGCCAATGTTTTAATACAGGAAGGGCTGTGCTATTGCCTGCTGGGTGCAGCTCAGAATATGGAACCTAAAAGATTTAAAACAATTTATTAAATGACATGCAGTATAAGAAATCATATTGCTAAATTTATAATCCTCAAGACAAAAAAAAGTAACTAATGTATATGTCCTATATAATAGTTTTAAACAATGCTAACACTACAAAACAATGCACTGCAGAAGCATTAACATTTCTTATTCATATCAAACTTTACTCTCTTTCCCAGTGGTAAAAGCTATTACTTTTAACATTTCAGTTTGTGGCAGTTTAAATAAAAATGAAAATCAATTGTTCTTCCACACATGTCATGTGAAGGCTGAAGTTGGAAAGGTAGAATCAGATTGATAAATTCAATGCCATGGCCAGGATGTCAACTACGTACTTTGGCTTACTGTGCCTCCGCTGTCATGCTGAGCTAACATGACAACATGTTGGTATGACATTTAATTCTCCAACTGACTCAGTTTTACCCACTAAACAACAAGCCTTTCTCAAATTCATTTTGAGATAACATGCCCCAAAGGCAACTTACAATATTGTAAGTATTATCCTGGGTTTCATAGTTAAGCACTATTAGGTTCATCAGTGACAAAAGCCATGCTTCTACACATCTGTGTGTAGGCTAATGTTGGAAAGGTAGAATCAGACTGAAAAATTCAATGTCATAGCCAGAACCTGAACCATAGATCTTTGATAGATCTTGCCGTTGTTTTAACCAACCACATACCATGGCAACAGTCTTTTCCTCATCTCTACCCAATTAGACAGAAGAGGTCTTAAGAATAGCTGCATTAATTTTTTCAGAAAACATCTATGTACAGTGGGACTCTATAAAAATGAATCCATCTACTGAATGTGCAAAGAGGAAGAGAGTTGCCCTTTCAAGAAAAGACTTAGGAAATGATACTGACAGAGCCAAAATAATGTGACTGTTCAAGGAAGAAATTTAGGGAGACAATGGTTAAAGTCCCTTCCAATTTTGGGTCACACAATAAGCATTCCAGGCTAATGCTTCAGGAGGCCATAAGAGATTGCACGCTGCAAAAGCCAGACAAAAACTTACTACAAGAAAAATTACAGATCATTAATTTGTGTCAAACTTTCTTATAGTGTTAGCGATTTTCGAAATATACCATGCTAAGCATCATGTGACGGACATGCCTGATTGTTTGTGATTCTTGCTTCTTTTCCATCTTTCTTTTCTTTCCATCACAAGAGCGTATTACCATGAACAAATATTTGAATACACTTTCTGCACCTTTTAACTATGCACATCTTAATTTGAAATCATTTCTAAACCGAACTACATTCTGTATAACAATGTGAACACAAGAATTATTTTTATATACATACTATAATACAAAACAGATTTAGGTCCGGTTTCACAGTATAAACTTAAACTTCGAATTGGACTTAACCGAAGAATTAAGCTACAGCTGACTTTTACAGTGCATAGTTCAAACGATAAGCCAAGATAATATGGGGCTTGACTTAAAGTGGTTTAAATTAAGGAGTCGCCAAGTTATCTGAAGACGATTTTAATGATGAGAAAATACAAATTATTTTAAATCATATCCACAACAGAAGACGCCTTAAAGTGTTTACAATGTGTCCATATCATTTCCACATATGGAATGACCAAGAATTCTATGAGAGATTTCGGTTAAATAAACAGTCTGCGATGATGGTACCAGAGATTATTGATGATGTAATTAAACATAAAAAACAGATTGGTAAGTAAAACTTAATATTAAATATATACTTACACCTTTATAATACACTTTATCGCTCATAAGGTATTATTACTTTATATTTCAGGAACAAAGTCCTCTCATCAGAAGCAATGCTTCTTTTGACGTTGAGGTTATATGCAAGTGGAAGCATGCTAACTGCTGCTGGAGATTTTTCCAGCATCTCAAAATCCACAGCATGCAAAGTTGTGAAAATTGTTTCACATCATATTACTCTGTTGAGGGATAGATTTATAAAGTTCCCCATGACTCATGAGCAAAGACTTAAAATGAGGGAACATTTTTATAAAACAGCTAAATTTCCTCGAATCATTGGAGCTCTTGACTGCACACATATCAAAATTGCATCACCAGGTATGCATTATTTCTATTTTTTTTCTCAGCTCTTTATAAATAAATTCCCTTAGTTCAATATTTTAAACAAATACTGAATTATTGGCATAATTTTATCAATGAACTTACAACTAAAACAAACTACGACCAGAACTTGCTCTGGTTAAATAATAGTGTAATTAAAGGAAGGTTTTTATGGGCTGAAAGTACATAAAATAATACTATAAGGATAAACTAAAATAACTCAAAGCTGCATATTTAAAAATGTTCTTTGAAGCAAAAATAAGAGTGTAAATTTCAAAATGATAACATTTGGAATCAAAAGTATTGCAGTACAGGATATTAGAAAGCAATTCAAGAAAGGCAAGCATTTGAACATAAAGGAGACCAACTACAGAGGAACTAATGCAATTAAAACTAATCCAAAATAGGTCGCCGAAGAAGTTGGCTCATATTTTAGCTCAATGGCTGGTATTCATACAAAAGCTACCTGCTATTACTCACCTTTGGCTAGGAGTATCTTTCTATATGCAATAAATCATAGAAATTAAAAGCATTATGTAAATAAAAATCTGTAGTTATTGATAGTATAAATATCAATGTATTTAAAAAATATTCAAGCACTATGGCTAATCCTCTTTGAAATAACAAACTTAGATCTTACTGTTGGGGGAGTTTTCCGAGGTTCTCAAAATAGTTAAAATTACACCAGTTTTAAGAAAGGGGATAAACTGATCTATTGAACCATAGACTACAAGTATTCTCAATATAATATCTAAAACTGTTTAAAAAGTTACACTGTATATTAGATTAGCTGGTCTCCTTGAAAAAAGAAAGAAAGAAAAAAAATGTACCTACTGCTTCCACAGTTTAGCTTTAGAAAAAAACTGATCCAAAACTATAGCTATTGTACAATTTGTTGGCCACCTAATTGAGGAATATAATATACATATATTGAGATGTTTCTTGTTCTTCAAAAAGCTTTCAACTACATATAAAATTTTCTTTTGGACAAATATAGTATTATATACACAAAAGAGGTAAAGAACATGGATTTTGTAAATAACCTCCAACCAAAAGAAATCAATGTGTGCATCAGATATAAACATTCATAAGTTTACTCAAGGAGAAAATTGATAGCAATGGAGGACTGCATGCTTCGATATTAAGCCCTATACTCTTTCTAATTTATTAATTTGTGTAGTACTGATATACAACTTGTAACATACAAGATCCTTTTTTATTATGCAGTAATACTGATTTTTCTAAGCTTGAAATACATACAAATGTATGCAATCAAAATAGCACAGTACTATAATACAAATCAGTACCTATAAATGTAAATAAACCTGTATTAGTAGATACATTTTACATAACAAAATGGTATCTGACTAACCTTCTGTTGGTACAGTGAAGAAGTATAAAATGTAAAAGTTAAATTATTTTAGCATTGAAAGTTGAGCAAACCTTAATGTGGAGTAAATACATTGCAACTGTTTGCAAATAAACATCTAACCTTAGTGTAATGCAACAATACTTGAGTCTTAACTACTATTTACATATGTTTTGTCTACTCTCCTCATACATAAATATTCCGACTTGTCAAATGCAATAGAGATTTGCAGGGAAGGTGGTTCTCTAAACTACCCACCCAGAAGCCTCAAAGATTTAAGAGGCAAAAGGCTTGCAAATAGTTCATACAAAGGATTAATAAATTATCATCATAGCATAAACAGATTTTCTGAAACAGCAAATTACTTAAATGAAATAATTGATGAAACTGTAAATGTATCTGTAAATTTAATACTGTCTCATTGTTACTAATATTAAAATTTGTAATATTATTGTGTGATATTTGTAGTGAATTTGAGACCTTTGTATGTGTGCATGCACATATATAGGTCTTCCTTTCTGAAAACAAATGAATTAATCCAGTGTAATAGGGTTGGGTCGAGCGAATCTTTTGCAGTAATCGATTCATACGATTTGTTCACGATTCATGAATCGTCCCCTTGTCTGCTGGTCTACCCTACTGCACGATTCAATCATGAATCGTGTCCACCACGATTCGTTCATGAATCGTCCGCTTGCCTGCTGGTCTAACCCACTGCACGATTCAAGCATGAATCGTGTCCACCACGATTTGTTCATGAATCGTACCCTTGTCTGCTTGCCTGCCTTAGGGCACGATTCGTTCATGAATCGTCCGCTTGCCTGCTGGTCTAACCCATTGCACGATTCAATCATGAATCGCCCCCTTGACTGCCGCCTATTCTCACTCACAATTCTTATATGAACCGTCCCCCGTTTGTACTTTGCAGTTTGCAGACAAAATGCGCAATCAGGAGTTTGTTGTTACGATGAGGGTTATGATCTTTTTTCTTTCACGTAAAAAAGACAATGTATGTAAAAATGCTTTCTGCGCTATTTTGGGTAATACACTTGGAGTTTCCTGAATTTGTCAATGAAACCATTCTGTGTGATTCCACTTAAGTTGCGATTACATAAGGTATTATGCAAAGTATATATGAAGACATCATTATTATTATATTCTTCTTCATTTCGATGATTAGGCATTCCACCTGCCTTCGCATTCTTCACTCCCATCTTTTCCTGGGGTGTCCGATGTCTCTTTTTTCCTGACGATTTGTACTTATTAATTAATAGTGGTATTCTTTCTTCAATCGTGTAGTGTAGTTCATATGATCTTTTCAATTAAATTAACTTTCTTCGATTTTATCATATAATTTATAAATATTCAGTTCTATAATTTTATGTTTCGTTTATTATTAGATCTAATCTAGTGCATCCTTAAGTTCTTCGTAAAAAATTGTTTCCGCCCTCTGAAGTTTACTTTTGTCCACTTCTTCTTCTTATCATCATCATCATTCGTCACCACTACTGCAGTTGCGCGGGCCAATAAGCTCTATAACGTTTATAAATACGTGACCGTGCATGCAGAGAATAATTTTTATATAAATTTTACATCAGCATATTCGAGGTACCTACTATTAATGCATTAGAATTGGCTTAGTTATATCGATGCATGTTCCTATACTTTTAATGTAGATTATAGTATATAAATTAATGCTTTTCAATTATATAATTTTAAACACTTTAATATTTCATAATCACAATGTTAATCAAACCAAGATTTCTAAAATTCTCTATTTTTCCTACATTTTGCATATATTTTGGTATTGTATATTATAATATCTACTATACTGTAATCATGCAATACTGTGTATCAAATCTCCCAGTAAAGTACTGAAAATTACTTCAATTGTTTATACCACGTGCTGCAGCCTATGTTCATCCATTGGCAATGCTTACGATTCATTTCACTGCGCTTTACAGCTTTTTACACAATTTGTTTTTAAGAATTAATCTTTCTCGGCTGAACTCGGTACTCCTAGGTTATGACATCAGCATCTCAAAGAATTGTGTTGATCTACCAATTCATATTATGAATTCTAGCGATTTTTTAGACCTGTGCAATTCACTCAATACTTTGATCATTCTGGTGTACTACGAATCGACAGAACCTGGCAATACTTTTTTTTTTAAGCAGTGGTGTTTTTTATGCTGTTTTCGTATACCATGTTACAATGCTTGCCGCTTGGTAATTTCCTTGCTCATCATCGTACTCACTCGGCAACATTCGTCCGGGCTCGGCTTGGCAGCCAAAGCGCAAGCAAAAATGAATCGAGAATGTCCTGATCACGATTCTTTTTGAACGATTCATATACGATTCTTTCTAAACGACGATTCATGCACGATTCTTACGATTCTTTTTGAACGACGATTCATACACGATTCTTACAATAATTCATTTTGAACGACGATTCATGCTAAGACTGCCACGATTCATGCGATTCTTTCCTTGTAGTCGTTCATATGAACGATTCATTCGTGAATCACCCCATGTCTACAGTGTAAATCTTCACTTTGAAATTACCTTGTGCTCAGCTCAACAGCTACAGATGGATGCTTTTGCCAATAAGTACCATCAACTTCAAACATAACCTCAAGGGTTTGAAATATTAAGTTTCTAACTTGTAAACTTGCAAGCAAGCTATGGTTAGAGTGGATGTTATTAGAATTATGCTTTTAGGTTAGGTTAGCTTTTGATAGCGAGGTTAAATTTCTACTGCGCCTGTGTGTATCCAGATTTAAAGATCACCGACATTGTTGCTCGATGGCAAGGTTCGACACATGATTCAACCATCTTCAATAACTCAGCCTTAAGAGCTAGGTTTGAGAATGGTGTGATTAACGATGGCAGTCTAATCATTGCAGACAGTGGCTACCCAAATAGGCCATATTTAATAACACCACTAACTGCACCTAATTTGTCTGAAGAGCATCTGTTCAATGAGCTGCACATTTGGACCAGGAACTGTGCAGAAAGGAACTATGGTCTTTGGAGAAGAAGATTCCCAATACTCTCCACAGGCATACGACTTACTTCAATAAACTCGAAAGTGTTATTGTAGCAACAGCTGTGCTCCACAACATATGCTGCCTTAACAATGAAATGAACTTAACAGCACTGGAGCCATGTATTGAAAATGTAATACAGTTTGCTAACGATGTTCCCAATGCTAGAGATGCTCAGCATTTCAATAATTTTGTGAGAAATGCAATTATTAATGATTATTTAAAAAATTTGAGATAAATTGAATTAAATTGTACTTTAATTAGGTGTCCATATTATGTACATATGTTTTAGGAAAATTACAAATTTGTTTTGTTTTAAAAGCTTTATATCATATTTTATTTTCTGTGTTCTGTTCCTCTTCGTTTTGCTGCATGTTTTGTTGATAGCTTTTTTCTCATTAGCTCTTGCTCTTTATTTAATCGTCTCTCTTTTGATTCATGTTCCTTTTGAGCAAAACTAGACTTTAAATGGACATGTTCTAGCTTGGCTTCTGCCAGGCGCTCCCAAGTCACTATTTAATCCTATACCTGCAAGTGTAATAGCATATGTTAGAAAGCTGTTTGTTTTATTTTAGCACATAAGTGCATTGTCATCAGATTCATAACAATTTGAAAGGCAAAACATGCGGAAGTACAAATTGGAAACTTTTTAATATCTTTAGGGTCTGCTTTTTATCACTAGTAGTCTAATTAAAATAACCATAACTGGGCTCTTCTTTGTTGGGAGTATGGTACTTCTTTTTTATCTCCAGGTGATATAATGGTACCTAGAAAATAAATTGAATTCATACTCAGAACTTACTTCTCAGTGCTTTTAGTACATATACATATGAATCCTAAGCAGCAGCACCACCACCACCGCCGCTGCCGCCACCGCTGCTGCTACTGTTACTACTACTTTCCAGTGCAACAAGAGAAGAAAATCAGATGCAATTCCAATGTATACCACAGTCTCCTATATTGATAAAACTTTATAAAACAGTTTTGTATACTAAAAGCCCACGTGTTCCTGTAATTGGTTCAGTAATTTTTGCCTTGAATTTTGCTTAAGTTTGGAGGTAATGGATACAAAAATTTCTTGTTAAAAACTAATAAGTGTTAGGTATAAATAAATACCAAATAGTTACATACAGAAATTTATGTAGGTAATGTCGAAATATTTAAAGATTAAAACATATTTTTTCAAATACATATTGTGTGTACCAAGATGTGTGCACAATAAGATCAAATATAAACACCTACGACATTTTTCAGATAAAATAATGAATGATTTAAACAAATAGTATATTGGCTTTAAAATTTTAAAAGATGCATTCCTCAATAGCATTATAGCACTGACTAATTTTGAAGATTTAGAAGCTAGTAACAGTGATGTGTCATAATTTAAAATAAAGAGAGTTGAGGGTTGTTACACTACAGTTGAGAACATGCTGACGATGGGAACAAGCCGTCTCCCGAAACGCTTCAAGTAAGAATATTTTAGTGATGTAGTATAACAACCCTCAACTCTCTTTATTTTAAATTATAGCATTGATTACCTACATATTTTATATGCTGATGAAATGAAACCATATTTCCTGTATACAAAATTACAAAGAAGAATTAAAAGGAAAATAAAAAGTAAACTTTATTACTTTCTCTACTACGTATAGTAAGTAGGGGAAGTATTGTATTCCACCCAAAAATTCGATACCGAGATTTCACCGGAAATACATGTTTTGAGACCCCCTTAATCCAAAAAAAGCATTTTTGGAAACATGTCTGTGTGTGTGTCTGTGAACAGCATAACTCAGAAATGAACAGTCGGATAAACACCAAACTTAGTATTTAGGTTCAGTATCTTCCAAGGATGCGACACGAATCCCCCCACCCCAGATTACCCTTTATATGGAAGATTTTTCGAAAATTTTAATTTTCTCAAAAATGGCTCTAACGATTTTGATTAAAATATCATATGTTTAAGATATTTTTATGACAAATAAAATGTATATCTTGAATTTCCTGGGAATGTCTCCAAAAGTATTCTTCATTGTGAACGACTTTTGCATAACTGGTAAACCATAAGAGATAGACAAAAGTTTACTACACAAAAAATGTAGATCGCGTTAAAATACACAATTTATGTCATATACATTTTTTTTGTTGAGTGAACCATTTTCGAGATATTGCTTGTTATTCCCTTAAATTTTTCAATACTTATTTTCTCAAATGGGAATTCGTTATTCATTTTTTTGTCTTGGATATGCAAAGAGTATTAATCTGTGCTGCAATGGTGCTGCACCTAGCAACCAGCTATTAAGAGATATGTATGTGCTTAAAGGCTACTGTATTTCCAAATTGCCCTTGTAAATAGATATTCCCCTTACATCTACAAGAAACTTAGCAATAAGATAGAGTCTGCAAATGTTTATCTCGATTAACATGAAGTAGATGGAGAATAAGCGTTTGTATAAATAGTTTGTACAAGAGTAGAGAAAGTCATATGAGTGTAACACATCAGATTTTTTTTTTTTTTTACAAAGCATTCACTACCCTGATACACAACTGTCTGTTCCAGTATTATTACATTCTGCACCAGTAGTATCAAGAGAATCTGAAATATCAACATAGAAATTAGAGCAGCACACTGAGCAATAATTGAATGACAATAGGATAGGAAAATGTCTTAGAAAGCAGATAAATATACCTTAAAAAAAATTCATACTGGAAACAGTTTTGCTTATTTTAATTCTTATGTCAAACAAGTTTCATAGTCCAGCCAAATTTTCCTATTAGAAAAAAAATTGTAGGACGAATGATGCAGTTAAGTAGGTATTTAAAATTCCATGCAAAATGAATATTTTAAAATAAGTATTCTAAAGTAGAGGGTAATTTTAAATGATGGACCCATTTTATAAAATTTGTATTTATTAAAGCACAAATTCAACATGAACAATCTATATAACAATGAAAAGAGGAAGTTTCAAAGTTTTTTTCGACGGGCGGTGATGGTTTTAGAAGTGGACGGTAGAGTGCTTGCGCAATAGGCCGCCATTGCGTTTCACTGTCAGTACGTAGTGAGATGGCTACTGTGGAGCACAAGGTTTTCCGCGTTATTGAGTTCGCAAAAAGTGAGTCGCAAATTGTTGTGCAGTGGGCATTTCGTAGCAAATTCGATATTGAACCACCAACTAGAAAAAGCATTAGCCGTTGGTTTATGCAATTTAAACAGACTGGAAGTGTGTGTAAAGGAAAACGCACAGGCTGACCGCATGTGTCAGCGGAGGACGTCAGACGGATTGAAGACAGTTTTGTTCGCAGTCCACGTAAGTCTACCCATAGAACTAGTAGAGAACTTGCAATACCCCAACCAACTGTATGGAAAGTTCTGAGACTGCATTTGCTGTACAAGCCCTACCAATTACAACTTGTGCAGGCTCTTAAACCTAAAGACAAAGAGAAGCGTCTCAAATTTTGTGGTTATGTGCTAGGAATGATGGAGGCTGACGCGTTTCTACAGCGTATCATTTTTAGCGATGCAGCGACTTTCCACCTTACTGGAAAAGTCAACAGACACAATGTTCGCATATGGGGTTTGCAAAATCCACATTCAATATTGCAATATGAAAGAGACTCATTGAAGGTAAACGTGTTCTGTGCCTTATCCCGTACAGATGTTTATGGACCATTTTTCTTTGCGAAAAAAACTGTAACTGGAATAACGTACTTGACATGTTGGAACAATGACTGTTCCTCAAATTATGGGAAGATTCACAGGACCTCATTTTCCAACAGGATGGAGCTCTGCCCCATTGGCAAAGCGATGTACAAGCTTTTTGAATGAATCCCTTCCTCAGCGCTGGATAGGTCACAGGGTAAATGAAGACCTGGCTCCACACTTCTGGCCACCGAGATCTCCTGATCTAACCCCATGTGACTATTTCTTATGGGGTTATGTTACGGAAGCTGTTTACGTCCCGCCTCTACCTACAACTCTGGATGATCTGCGGAATCATGTCACTGCTGCCGTGCACTCAGTAACAGAAGATATGCTTGCTCGTGGGATGAGTTTGGCTATCACGTAGATGTTTGTCGTGCAGCAAACGGTGGACACATTGAACTTATTGGCATAAAGATGGTTCATGTTGGATTTGTACTTTAATAAATATGCATTTTATAAAATGGGTCCATCATTTAAAATCACCCTGTATTTAAAACACAACATGGAATCAAAATAAGAATATAAACATAAGTATTTTATATTATTCAGGCTGGTAAACCAGAATATTGCAGTTTTATCAGATATAAACATCAGAAAGTAAACCTATTTAATTCTGCCCAATGAAAATGTTACAATGAGCTTACAAATAAAATACCCACTTGGCAAGCAGCTGTTTGCAGCAAGGACAATTTCACAAGAATCTGAAACTAAGAATGAGAAATAGAGAATATTTCAGTAAACATATCTAAATATGTAGAAATTTATGTAGACTTCCATAGTTCAATATAGGTTTTATAGGCATATCTGTGGATGGATCACTGTGGTATCCTAAGTACAAAAGAAGCAAACAAACAAGGTATTTAGTAGGCATGTATTTATTTTCGTTTTAGAATTGCAATATACTTACTCTGTAGCACCTTATCAGAGTCATAAATTGCTTTACAACCATCAATTTGGACACCAATTAATTCGTTTATTTCGTCACTTGGCATAATTAACGATGGCACAGCTGGACCTCCACCTGTAATCCGAATAGCACATTTCTCGTCTGCATATTTCTTTTTTGTAACTTTCTTCAAATTGTCATATTTCTTCTTCAACATGGTAACATCTCTGTATATTATTCCACTCTTTGCATTGAATAACTCTGCAATTTTCCCCCACGTTTGGTTCTTCTTGCTCCACAGTACCTTATCAGATTGCTTGCACTCTATTATGTGTTTATACTGCTTTTCTAACAGAATGCTAACTTCCTGAGAAGTGAAGTTAGCAGTACGTTTTGGCTCTGATTTTTCAGTCATTTTAGTGTGTGTATAACCTATAAAACCTTACTTTAGGAACAGTGCCGTCATAAACAAATGATGGAAATTTTCTCAATGTGCATGTGAAAGCGTTACCAACTTTAAAGTTCCGAGGAGTTGTTCAGCTCAGTAAAGCCAAACGTGGTTGCCCTACTGTGAAACTTGCAAAGCTTTAACCAAAGCTTAAGTTTTGTTTAAGCTGCGTCCATAGCTTAGTAAAGGTTCAACTTAAACCTGAACTGTGAAACCGGCATGTATATGAATTTGTTCTTTGTAGAGAAAGTGGTATGACTATCACATTGATTTTTCTCCTCTAAACTGAGTAAAGATAGAGTTCCTTCTTAATAGTGTTGATTTCATTTCATTCTCCCTCAAAGTTTGTACAGCTGGAGGTCATTATGGTGTTAGGGGGAGGATGGGTGGATGAATTTAGACATTGTGAACCAGTGAATTGTGGTTAAGATACGATCTGCCATTAAATGCATACCCAGCTCTGCTGCATGATCATATAAGCCCTAAATTACTCATACCATTAATGATCTACAACTGCACCATTATCATCATCATCAGTCATGACACACATATACAATTGTGGTGTATGTCACTGCAAAACTATGGTCAAGACTCATAAAAACTTTCAACCTAAGGTCTTCAAGATTAAGCACTAATGAAATATGCTGTTTATCATAATAGCAAGCAGCAATAATAATAACAATATAATAGAATATTTCCTTATCAACAATTACATACATTTCTTGTAATTGAAACTGGCACACTTTTCTATGGATCCAGCATGCTGTGACTCCCAGGTCGTCTGCATGCATTCGAGCTCTAATTTGACTCCCTCCCATCTTTTTCTCTTTTTACTTTTCTAATCCATTTACTCCTTACTCTTCCTAAATATTCACCCATGCTAATTCTTTCCCATTCTCTGTTAAGATTTTTATTGCCACTGTAATATTTTCTAATTTATCCCAAAAACCCTTCCTCCACTTGTTTCTTTACACTGCGCCAAACAATAGAGCATACCCTGATTCTCCACACATAACACATACTTCCATGTTACTGTTCCTCAAACCTTTGGTATACAATACCCCTGATTGCATCATGCAAATCCCTCTCTTCCTTGCTTGTCACAACTACTGACATACTTCTCCCTTTCCCGTTTCTTTATTACCTTGTACAACCTCAAAGAACTTTTATTCTCAAAACTTGCCCATGTCTCTTGCCTCTCACTATCTTCTAATCTCTTCCTTACTTTCTTCCGAAAACCGATTGAATTATTTTAACCCCTCTACCATACATTCCCCATACCAATTTCTTCCCACCAATTATTGTGCCCTAATGCATTTTGGTACTTCATACATGTTTTAATTATATCACCATTAATTTCAGATTCCTGTACCAGTATTTCAAAACTCTTTCCATCGCTATTCCTTTTCTTCCTGTTCTACCTAGTTCTGCCAATCCTATTCCTCTTGTGGTCATGGTGCACCGTTCTCAATCAAGATTTTACCATGGTAAAATATGGACTTTACCGCAATAAATGGTCATTTGTGGTGCATTGACAACGGTAAAAGTTTATCGAGGACTTTACCGGGGTTAAATCTAACTGGCCATGGCCGGTTTTTGTCTATTATCTCCAGCTTCACTTGTGTTGAAATGTTAAAATGGTGGAAGGGTATAGGTTAGAATTCCCAACTAAAAGAAACACCCCATTTTCGCCAATGAATGCACGCTGATAAAATTACTTTAATGTACTTGGTAAATTTTAATGCCTTAAGGCTTTTTGTGCAACAGGTGTCTTAAATATCCTGACCCACGACTTAATGAAAATCCACATAATCACGGCTTTACATATCATAATTATACTAGTTGAAGCATAGTTCCAAGAATAAGGCAGAAATAAGGTGAGCAATGAATGGATTTAATGCAATTAGTACAGTTTCAGGAATATTAAGATTTGCACAGATACAGGAATCTGGTAACTTAAAGAGGTCAGTGTCGAAATCTGAAGTTGCCATCATGGTGTGAAAAATTAAACTGAGTTTTATTTATGGACGCTCTTTAAATGCTGTGGTCCTTAGCGTCCCATTCTATATTAGGTGTGAAAGACTGGTAATTTTGCTCAGAGGCCTCTTTATCAGGCTTGAAGTTCTTTTGCATGCCATGGGATAGCATGTGCACCTCATGTTCAAGAGGTTTCGAGTTCAAATCTTGTTTGGTGATATGTTTTCTTATTTGTTTTTTCTGCCTCTCTTGCAGTATGTGAATGTCGACTAAACTAAATGAAACTTAACCAGTATGAAAAGGGGGAAAAAAAAACAAAAAAAAACAAAACATAATAGTTCAGCATATTTTTCTATTCAATTGTAAGGCCAGCTTTTCCCAAATGTCCATTTTAGAATTATTGCTTCTATCTCTGCATTGTCTATCTTTTCTTAAGAATTGCATGTTAAATTGTATAACATATTAGAGAAACTTGGGTCTACTTTTGCTTTCCTCCATGCTGAACAAGTATATGCAGGTGCTTCAACAAAGAGGTACAACAAATGAAAAAGAGATGACGTGATGTATTTCTGGGTGCGTTCAGTAGAGTTTACCTGCAATGAACAGTACGCTCAACCAAAGTGAGCACCTGCCTGCTAACCATGGTCACCTAAACTGCGGTGAACATTGGTGCACCACTGTGTGATGATTACCGTGGTAAGCTGAAGGACCCTGAAGGGTTTGTTTAACGAGAATGGCACACACGGCCATTGGTGATGATTTTGGCAAGCCTAATAATTCTTTACAAAACATCCCATGTATTACATCAATTTTATTAATGGCGCACATGGCCATTGGTGATGATTTTGGCAAGCCTAATAATTCTTTACAAAACATCCCACGTATTACATCAATTTTATTTACAGTTTCTGATAAACCCCAAATCTCCACTCCCTGTAACATCTTTGATTCTACCACAGATTCATACAACCTTTCCAACCTTTCTGGTATCTTCTGTAGACAAACTCACTCCTTTCACAGCTAGTTTTCCTTTGGCCATTACCTTCCTCCCATATGGTTCCCATCCTCCGTTACTATTTGCTCTCACTCCTAGATAATCAAATTCTTTCATTCACTATTTCTAGTCCTTCTCCATTCAGATACCATTTTTCATGTTTCCTTAATTTACTTTCTTTTTTAAATACTATTTTAGATTTCATAACATTTATTCTTATGCCCCACTCTCTGCAAAAATTACTAATTTCATTAATTGCTTTCTGTAATCCCACAACTGTTATCACACCTACCATTAGGTCATTAGCATTAAGTAACCCTTGGTATCTCTTTGGTTCCTATCACTGGACTATGTGGATTGCTTTTCTCAACACTTTCTAAAATGCAATCAATAAATAAATAGTATAGGACTCAACTTACACCCCTGTCTTAGCCCTAGCTTTTGATTCATTGCATCTGTTATTCCATTATTATCGCATCTGATACAGAACTTCACCCCTTCATATATTTTCCTGATCTCTCTAATGAACACATTACTTCCTTTTCTCTTAACTTCCATTCTAGATCATTCCTGTTGATAGTGTCAAATGCTTTTTCGAATATAATATATAGAAGTGGTTGCAAATATACAATTTCACTAAAATAGGTTAAATACCTCAGAATTAGTTTCGAGGAATCACTTCCTCATCGTCAGTTGATTGCAACTGGTTGGCTTTTCTCTGATGGTTACAGATATCTCTTTGTCCCTCTAGTGGTGGTTCCACAAGTTTAGTGATCAAATTTTTGTCCATAGGGATGTCAAAATTCATTAACCTTGGACGAAATTTCCAAAGAAACATTTTCTCCCAAATGTTTAATTCAGCAGGTTTTTGTGCCTGCTTCACAAGTGATACTGTGTCCTCAATTTCATGTCTCTGTATCAAAAAATGTGCTGCAACTGCTGATTTTTCTTCTTCCCTGGATTTGATGTTTCGAAAATGTTCCTTAAGCCTCGTTTCTATGTTATGCTTAGTTTGACCAATATAGATTTGATCACAATCCTTGCAATGTATTCTATAAATCCCGGATTTTTTATGAGCTGGCATTTTTTCTTTTTGGTTTGCATTTATGAGAAATTTTATGCTGAATTTATTTTCGGGGATGAGTGCCACGTTGCTATCATTGAAAACTTTCTTGAATTTGTTATGTGCCCATGGGTGAAATGCATTTTTTTTGTATGTCGGATTTTGTTTGTGTGGTTTGAGGGTTGTATTTTCTTTTATCATTTTTTGTTGTTTGAATTTTTTGATTAACCTATCCACACTATCTGTTTTGTAGCCATTTTTTCTAGCTATATTTGATCACTAAACTTGTAGAACCACCACAAGAGGGACAAAGAGACATCTGTACCATCAGAGAAAAGCCAACCAGTTGCAATCAGTTGACGATGAGGAAGTGATTCCTCAAAACTAGTTCTGAGGTATTTTACCTATTTTAGTGAAATTGTATATTTGCAACCACTTCTATATAATCTTCTCACTATGTCTTTCGATTTAAAAGTAATGCTTTTTCGAAATAAAAAAAAAAAAAATAAAAAAATAAAAAAAAAAAAAAACTCCTCACTTGTGACTTACGTATTTATTTAAAATTGTTGGTATTACCATTATATTATGCACAGGTCTTTTTTCTTTTTCTAAACCCTGCTTGGAACTCAGATTTTTGTTTTCCCCTTTCTGCCCATTCCTGTAATCTTTATCTCTGTATATACTTTTTCTAATATTGGCAGGAATTCTTCTGTAATTACCTGTTTATTTTTATCTTCCTTACCCTTGTATAAAGGTACCACCATGCTTACTTTCCAGTTTTCAGGTATGTCTTTACTCTCTTTCACTTTATTCAGAAACCTCACCATTATTCTCATACCCTCATCAATTTTGCTAAGCATTTTCCAAAATTCCCCTGGAATTCCATCTATGCCTACTGCTTTATTCCTTTTTAGGTTTCTTACTTGTTGTTCTACCTCTATATTAGTGATTTCTTGGCCCAAGCTATCATTGTTTATTTGTGGCCACTTTTTACCCTCTTCATAGTTCCCTAAATCTTCTCCACCCCAAACCAAATTTCTAAAATATTCCAACCATTCCTTAGGTGTGCTTGTATTCTCCCTTTCTCTTTTCTTATGAATATGTTTCAGGGTTCCCCCAACATTTTTTTTTTTAGAATCTTTCTCCCTTATCGCCTGCCTTGTTTATTTCCCCATTTTATCTTGCCATTCCTTTCTTTTTGATTCGAACAAACTATTGTATCCCCATTTGCTTAGCAAAAATTGTGTTTATCCTCTTCTGTCCTCTATCTTCTCAACTCTTTGAAAACTTCCCTCTTTACTGTCACACATTCCTCATCAAACCACTCCTCATTTTTTTATTTGCATTTTGTCTGATCTCCATGTTTGAGCCTGCTTGTTTTAGTAACAATCTAGCATTTTCAATGTTTCTTGTATCTTGATAGCATCTACAATACCGCATATCAGAACTTTCCCTACCTCCGAGTTCATGTCTCCCAGAAGTTCTCCTCTAGCTCATCTTTCCATCTAAAGATTCTGATTCTTTGCAGATTCATTTGCTCATGTTTTAATGTCTGATTGTTTACCCTTAGTGTCAATAATGGTGTCAACAGGAAGTAGTCCAACAACTTCATCTAATACTTCAAAATTAATAAGGTTCTCATCCACTCCTTCACTACATAATATATAGTCTGTAACACTCTGCCCATTTGGATTCCCAAACGTAAACTCACCTTCCCGGTCTTCTCCTCTTGCACCATTACACACTAACAGGTTGTTAATTTCACAAAATCCTAGTAACTTTTTACCCTTCCTATTACATATTTTATCACTACTTTTCCTCACAATTGTTACATCTCTCTCCCCATCCACATTCGCATATTGACTGCACCATATTAATTTTTTCTTCACCTATTCTTGCATTGAAATCCTCCATTAATATAAATTCCACACTGGGTCTTTCTTCTTTAGTTCCTCCATATCCTCACCAAGATTTATAAATAACTTTAATCATGAAAGTCTGAAACTTCTGGTGAGTTATAAATAACATCAAGTGCATATTTCATTTCCGTATCTTTTATCTTGCTTATTATTAGCTATAGAACTTTGCTTTCTGATCTTACTGCTACCTCTCTCACAACTATTTCACTACATTTCTTAAAAAACACGCCCAGGCCTCCTGAGGCCCTCCCATTATCTTTTCTTCTGCTGGCACTTCTGCCTATGTAAACATATTCGTCTAATTTCACGCTTTCCCCTTCAACATTCCATGTCTCTGCCACTGCTACTATATCAGCCTTTTTTTTTTTTAACACCTCATACACTTCACCACTAATTATTTTCCTTCTTAAACCTTCCAAATTAAAATATATCACTTTTGTTGTGAATCCCCTATCTAGAACTCGATCGCCCCACTGGTTTGAACCTCTGTAATTTTGCTTTGTATCTAGTTGCGACTCTGACATAACTGAATTGTCCCTCACTTCAAGAATGCTCCCCTCCTGTGTTGACACAACCATTAAACACTTTCACTTTTCTGCCTACCAGCTGATGCCCAGGTTGCTGCTTCTTATCTTTCTTTCCTTCCCGGTGAAATCATCCATCTTGGTGACATCATACGATTACCTGCTTCGCTTTCTTCCTTGCTGCACGCACTGGTAATCGTCTTCCAACCTGCTTTGGTATTGTCCTGCTTCATCAGCTGCTTCCTCCCTCTATCTGCTTGCCCCACATGCTGCTGACCATCCACTACTCCATGCCAGCCTTGTTGTTCTACGTCATCCACTACCATTTCTTGCCTGCCTATTGTTTCATTTCTTGTAAGCTGTCTACCTGCCTCTTCCACTAAATATGTATGCTTTTGATGACATTCCACTTTTCCTGTTCATTCCTCTCATTATTTTCATTGGTTTCCACATGTCGAAACATTACTGGTTTCCTCCCATTTATCCATAACTCAGTTCCTTTAACAAATGCTCTTTATCCTTCTGCTCTTGCTTTTCTCATTTCCTTAAATAAAATTGTCTTTGATCTGTTTCTTCCTTACCAAAGTCTTGATCAATAAAAATGTTTGTTCCTTTTAGTTTCCTTGCATTCCTCAAAACTTGCCAATTAAAGCGCTTATTGCCACTTTTACAATTATCGGTCTGCACTTATCACCTCTTCTCCCTATCCTAAAACAGTCAACTATCTCCCATCCGTCCAATTTCAGTTCCATTTTGTCCACAAATATTTCTTCCACTAACTGTATTAACATTTTCCTTTGTCTTCTCTTATTCCAAATATCACCAAATTCATTTTCCTTTGTTCCACCATGAACTTTCCTTCCATTTTTTCTATTCCCTTCTTACATTCTCTCAATTAATTATTTACGTCTTTATCTTCTGTATCATTCCTTTAACCTCCTCCATCCCTTTGTCCACCCTTTCAATCTTCTTCTCCAGTTTCTGCATCTTGATGGTGTCTTCTGAAACTGTCTTTAACAATACCATCACTTGCTTCAAATCTTTGGTTCTGGGGTTCATCTTTATTCCCCAAATTATCAATAATATAGCTAGTAACAATGCAAACCATAACTGTTCTTTTGTTACTATCATGGGCTCTCCTTTAATAAATTTTCTTATTCTGAATCTTCCAATTCTTGCCCGATATACTTCTAACTCAACACCCATCCTCGTAGTGCATTGTATCATATGGAGTACCACGCTGACATGTCTACTCTCCACCACGCAATAAGTGAAACATATGGTCCTTAATCACCTTACACATATCAACTTGAAAATTAAAAATGTAATTGGCTTTTTAATGTTTCTTTTTTAACTCAAAAACTTCATTTGCATGCATTAAACTGAATTTTAATAAGTGCTCTCCACATTAATTTATTACTACAAAATCAACTACCTTAAAAAGTTCTTAATGTATGTCATTTGTAGTAATTTTTGAGTATTTAAATGTTGCTAGAATAAATAAATAGATTAGGTATATAAAATTGTTTTAAGTTAATAAGTTTATATTCATTATTACTAATTATTACCACTGGGCAACCGAAATTAGCATGTTATTTTTATGTTCTATGCTTACTTCCAGGAACAGTCACTGCCTCTCATTTTATATTCAAATACTACTAGTACTATAGCTACTATGATACTTACAATACTTATTCCAAAAACTGCAGCCACAGCACAGGAATACAGCAGAGTTGTTAAAAATGTCATGAGCTTTGGAAAGCCACCATAAGTAGCACGAAGAGAAGAAAACAGGGCATCCAGCACTTCAATGACAAATGAAACAACACCCACATACACAGAAATTCGAACAGCATACGACAATGCTTGATTAAACTCCTGTTTTGTAAATGCTGCAGAATAGAAAAAGTTTGTTTTCATTAGAATTATGATTGTTTAAAAGAAACTGAGTTGAAATGTAAAATATGCTGTTAAGAAAACTAAGTACAAATACTGTAAGATGCTTACATATGTCTGAATCCACTGCATATGAAGCCATCACTCTTAGGCCATACAGCTTATATGTGGCAAAAAGGACTGCACCATATACCCCAAAGCATACTACTTTGTTCATCCAATTAGATACACTACCTGAAAATCATATCACAACTAATCATTACATACACATACATGAACAATAAATCATTAATATGAGGTGTTCATTTTAAGACTTTTTGCAGGCAAAAGTTTTAATGTAATGATGTTGCTGCAATGATAGGAGTTTCATTAATATTGACATTACAACAGTGGTACCGACAGTTTATCATCACTAAACTTATAAACGTGCAAGACTACTATTTTAACCCCGCATTTGCAAACATTCTAAATGCACAATGCCACTATAGTAGCTTCAGATTTTAGATTACCAAGGAACTATATACCTGTAATTGGTACCTCCATTAGCAAAATTATGTATTAGGGATAATTTACAATTGATTTACCCCCTGTTTACCTGGGAATGATGGTTCCGCAATAAAAAGGACTAGTGAGTATTGCAGAAACTGAAAACTGACGCAGATTTTAGCTATGGTGCCCAAATGTATTTTTGTATTATGTAATTTTCTTTGCCCATCATTTTGATGCGTAGACTGCACATGTAGATAATCTGAATTATGTGTAACTGTTTATTTTAGTACAGCATAATATTTAGCCTGTGTATAAGGTTCCTGGTCCACTAATTGGCAGTTGCCTTAAATCCTACAGTTTGGTCGGAAAGGATCCTGTCACGAGCGCTGGAATGTGGGAACCCTCTTTCTGTTAGTTGTGTCAGGGGTCAAGTATTTCTACAAGGGTGTAGGGGAGTAGAATTTGGCTTTGGAATGCGGAAGACATCTGTGACATGAGGGAAAAGTCACATGATAAATAAGTAGCCAATGAGATGCTAGAGAAAAGACAAAATGTTAAACGGACACTATTATCCCATGAAAAATGCCCCAATAATGTAGCAGAAACTTTAAGATCGAGTGGGGGATAGAATTGTATAAATATCCCATGTTCACCCCCAAAATTGGCCAGTGATATGATACCAGATATGATACCAGTGTGATACCAGACACAAGTCTCCACGTCACTCGTGACCAGAAGTTGGCACGCAACTAGTGCCCTTGAAATCAAGTAGTTTTCCCAAAGTGCCGAAGTTACCATCGTCGTATGTAATTGTAGTGCTGTGTCAAGGAATAAGCGACGCCCAAGCTCAGCGAACTTACAAAGGGCCGTGAGACGCGTGAGAAATTTGTCAGCTCCCAGTGACCAGGAACATTATTGTCTTTATTGTGGTAAACATTTCAGTTTCGTGAAACTCTGTGGTGCTTCAATTCCTCCTGAAACTTCCTTTTTCCCCACAATCTGGATCGCCGAAGCTTATCCTTTTCTGATAGGTAGAGTCTATGAGCACATCTCCACTGAGAACCAACCTAGCCAAGGCAAACAACAAACCAAGTTATAACCAGCATATCATCCGTCGACGGAGGTAGCAGCAGAAGAAGAAGCCCCGATGAGGACCTCAAAACAGATACGATAACGTCGAGACGGCGGTGAATCGTACCTGTGCGAGGCACTAACCATGGACCACAGTGCGCAGATACAACCATGCCTCTCTCAGGCATCCGAGAACCAGCCTCAAAACCCGAGTTTGAAAACACTTTACTATTTTTTTATTTTTTAAAATAGAGAGTTGAGGGTTGTTACACTACATCACTATGATATTCTTACTTGAACATGTTTCGGGAGACGGCTTGTTCCCATCGTCAGCATTTTCTCTCAATAGTTTCTCTATTTTAAATTATGACACATCACTGTTACTAGCTTCTAAATCTTCAAAATTAGTCAACACTTTACTATGTCTCACATCTGGTTTGTTGCAATTTTGGATTTTTGTTATGTGCTGCAAGTCTGTATTCACAAGTTAAGCTGAGGTAACTCTTTACTCTTCAGACTAAATCTCCACAAATTAGCTATATATAAACACTTTTATTTCATATTTATATTCAACATAAGTTTCCTGCACTTCTTGCTATTTGTCTCAGAATTCTACATTTCATCTCACTAAACTCAGAAGTTAGCATTATCAAAAACCGTAACATATTGCCATCCTTAAAACATTCCATTGTCACATCCTCTACTTTTAAATCAGTCCTAACTCAGCTTAAAAAAGGGTCTCCTTTTCTTTTCTCCCAGGGGGGGGGGAGAAGTCTTTTGTAGGAGTTTGGAATATCTTGAGCATTTTCTGGAATGGCGGTTGGATGTCATATTTTTATGCATTTGTTAAATGTTGTTGAAAATTGGCTTTTGTCTGTGAACACTTGGTTACATTGGTATGCTGTAATACTGTGAATATGTCAAAACTCAGTTCCTAAGCTTAGGGGGTTTAATTGTATTAAAATCAACTAATTTTTTCACTATAAAACTGAAAATGGCAAGCACATCAGGACTGCTTAGAAGGTAGTGTGCACAACATCCTCAGAATTTTCGCTATATTGGTAAGTTAGATAAATCATTTGCATCTCCTTGTACAAGTTATGTGTAGGATTGCTATGCAGGCAAATGAAAGCAATGCCACTTGCTATAACGGTGGTATAGTGGGAGCACAGGTGTTTTTACGACTGTTATTGTTTCATGTGTAATATTGTTGGTTACTACAAGAGAAACATGAAATTAATTCAGTATTCAAATCCTCAGCCACCTTTGAGGCATGTTCCTCATTCTAACCAACCTGCACTTAAACCATAAGCAACCCTGAGTGACAGAACTGAGAGGTCTTCCAATTCAAAAGAATTTGACAATTCATCAAAAAAATTTACTGTTTGAGCTGAATGATTTGGTAAGAGAATTAGGACTTACCAATAATAAAACAGAATTACTAGGCTCCAGGTGGCAAGAAAAGATCCTGTGGCCCATGCAATTATATTTTCACTTTCTATACCACATATTGGTAGCGAAGGAATTGCATTCCATCCAAAATCTGATACCAAGATTTCATCAGATATATATGTTTTGAGGACCTCTGAATAAAAAAGGTCCATGTGTGCGTGTGCGTGCATATGTGAGTGTGTGTAAGGAAACAGCATAATTAAAACACGAGAAGTCAGATAATGAATGAATTTTATTTCAACTTCTGTAACTATACATTTTATAGAAAAACAAATTTTAATCACAATGATATATACTATTATTACTCTTTCCCTCTATCTGAAAAATTATCTACGCTTGAGTTGCCTCTGGCATAAACACATTGTGCCGCAGCGGCTATGGCCCAAGGTTATCAGGAGGTCAGCACTGAGCGGTCCGAGTAAACAACGATAATGTTGCTTGTCAGCGCAAACACTGGGCACATTATCAGGAGATAATTAGAACTTTCTGGAAGCTTTATCTCCTCCCTTCTCCATAAAGTGTGTCAAAATAGTTCCAGAAGGTTCGAGAACATTCTGTGGAAGATTCCACTGCCTATATAAGTGAGCACTCTTGCGGGCAGTGAGGGAAGTCGTGAGTTAGTGTGTGCTGAGTTCTGAGTCGAGTAAGCATCAGTGGAGTTGAGTCAGTCATGTGCAAGTTGGCAACTGCATTTTGGTGCGACATCAAGAGCTATTCTCCGAGCAAATTGGTGAAGTAAAAGTTACTGCGGAGCGACGACTTTGGAGGAATTGTGTTCGACTCCTGAGTGAAGTGAACTGTCCGGCATGAAAAGGCTGCATCACGAAGAAAATGAGCTGACGGATAATTGAACTAATTCACCTGAGTGAAGTGAAAGTGTCAACAAAGTGAATTTAGAACAGTGATAATGAGAACTTAGAGAGAACAGTGCTAGCTGAAAAACTGGACAAAGTCACAATATCTAACATCATGGTTGACGATTATCACTATCTATCTAGACATCAAACTTCAGCTTATAGTGACACTGCAAATTTATTTATATGGTATACCTGACAATTTAAATTCTTAAAATGTTTAAATTTTTCTTCACCTTTATCTAACTTTTCAGTAATTTACCAATTCTTTTTAGCTCCATTATATTTCTAGTTTTCAAAAGCCTTATCTTAATTATCTTTATAACTACTCGATGGTAAAAATTGGTTCCTCCATAATTTAGCCTCTTCACATTTTAAAATATAAGAGAAATCTTTTCTGACCTCCACACAATGGACATTTATGTATACCAGTTTCCCCCTTCATATTTCTTAATTTTGTTTTCCTAGTTATATTTCTATATATTTTGTAATTTCTCTGTATAACACTAAAGTTTTCTTATCCCTAATAGCTAAGTACTTCTTGTTTATTAATATCCTCAATTCTTTGTCTGACCTCTTTCCAGAATCCTCCCTCAAGAGTTTGCCTCTCCTTCCATAAATTAACTATTCTAATTATCTCTAGTATACTTTGCAGTTTCATTGACCAGTTACCAACCACTTCAGATTTCTCCTGCACAATCAAGCACTATCTAAACACTGTTTTGTTTTTCCATTAATTTAACCCGATACCAATACACAAGCAATCTTTGAATCACTAGGCCTTTACTTCCTGTGCTGCCCAACACCAACAAGACTTACCCCTTTAGGTGATGTTATTGGTAAACCCATAATTAATCTGCAAAATATTCTATGTATTATATCCACATTTAGCCATTCATCATATACCCAAACCTTCACCCCATATAACATTTTGACTTTCCTTTGCAAATACACCTTCCTTTGTATTGTCCTAATGAATTTTGAATTCACTCCTTTCAGCTGTAGTTTCAGCCAAAATGCCTTTCTTTTGATTGTATCAAATACTTTTCTAGATCCACAAAAGCCATATAAACTCTACCCCTTTTTCTCACCAGCTATTTATCTACAATTGTCCTAATAACAGAGATGTTATCAACTGTCATTTTCTAAAACCTGTCTGATATTCTGATATCTTATTCTCCTTCCCAGCCCAGCTTTGTAACTTTTTAGTCTGAATCCCAGTATAAATGTTCCCTAATACTGATATAACTTATTCCCCTTATCTATTGCAGAAACTTCTTGTGCTTCCGGGGTAGGCTGCATCTTAATATTTGAGGATTACTCCCCTATAGTTGGTAGGATTATTAATGTCCTCCTTAACTTTGAAAATGGGTACTACAATACTTGTCCCCCAAGCTGCTGGAAATCTTTTCCCCTCAAACATGTAATTTAATGCTTTATACAGCAACTCCCTTCGGTTCATATCCATAATCCATATTTTCACCATCCCCCTACAATTCCACACACCTTATAAGTTCCTAGATTCTTCCTGTATTTAATTTCCAAATTAGTAATTTCTATATTTAGGTGTTCCACTTACTTATCCCTACATTATTCCTCATCCTTTTATACTTGAACCTATTTTCACTTAATAGTTCTCTGAAATAATTAACCATATCTTTAATGAGATATTGTATCTCATAACCCTGTTTTTATACATTTTAAGTGCAATTTCCTAAATCTTTTGGTTATCTTGGGTATTTACTGCTCCCATTAATCTGTGACTCATATTTTGCACCCATTCTATTTTCTGAAATTCTAGTAAACATCTGTATCCCCATATGTCAAGAAATTTGCTCTAGATTCCTGATTCCCCTCATGGCTCCATCGTTTTAATTCATGCTCCACTTTTTTTTTGTTGTTGTTGTTACACATTCATCATCACACTTGAAGAAGTATTGTTCTTCAATTTGCAGATAGTAGGTTGCGTAATTATTTGGAGGAGTTTGCCCCACCATTGTATGCCAATTTGAAGAAGGCAATTTAGCGATGTTTTTTTTTTTATGTGAGATGTTTCTTGTGAACCCCACGTTTTTGCGTCAATTTGCGGTAGGTTTTTGGTTACGTAAATAATTATTAAGGTTACGTAATGAAGGTACACTTTGATGTTGTTTGATTTTTGGGACGCCAAACTTTATACTGAAGATGATGCTTGTTTTTACGTAATATTATTAAAGTTATTTGCCTTGGCTGCTTTCAGTCGCACTATAGAAACACGAGTTCTTGTAGGGTTGTGATAAGACTCAAATTATAAAATGCCACACAATTTACTTTTTAATTTTTTTTTTACTTCTTTTTATTTCACTTCATATATGCACATTTTATAAACACAACACTTTATAAAATAAAACTGTGAGCACTTAATACATTTTTGGCGATGAACACAAATTTTATCATTTATACTTTACAACATTTTTTTTACCATGACTTTCATGTCTGCTCTGTCTAATATCTTGCCCGAGACTGACTAGATTCAACGGTACAAACCTTTAGCATCGGTAATGCAATTCTCCTATTGGCTAAATCTAGTCCAATAGAATTTAAGTATTCAAACTAAAAATCTTTCTTTACTTTTGATTGGCTAATTCCAAACTGTAAGTGAAATTACGTTATTACCAATCTTTTTCATAACCACTACTTTTAAAACTCCAAACACATTATTGTGACAAAAATTACATTATTGCCTCATTATTAAAATCCTAAAACATAGTATTCTCACAGTTTTTGCACTATTAGAGTATATAAACATTTACTTGATATTAACAAAATACGATTACAGTAAAAATAAGTATTTACAATGACTTTACATACAATATAAATAATAACTATATACATATTGTTTTCAAGGTGGGCTGTTATTGAATTTATTTAATAAAAAATATAATTAATATCATTTAGGCATTAAAATACTGCCTCAAATTGCCCCCTTTTAGAAATATTTAAAATTTACTCTTTTTGTTGATTCTTTTAAATTTTCAAATATTTTCTAAAAGTCTCCTGAAAGAAAGAAACATAACTTTTATTTTGCACTTCCTATCTTTCACTGTCACTTTCTTACTTTTTCTTCAACATTCATTTGTCACAACACTCGTGTATAGTTGAACACTTCCTATTCACTTGAATAGCTTCAACTATGCCTTCCTCTGGGAAATATGATTTTGTTAGCTTGCTTAAGCATGCTATGCTGGTGGCACTCTTGAGTGCATAAATTCTAACATATTTACTAAATACGTCATAGCATACAAATAAAAATTTGTATCCAAATGTAGTTGCTGGCATCGGACCATGTTAATCTAAACTCAATAAACATCTTGGTTTATCTCTAAGTACTGAATTTGTTGTATAGTCATAGGCAACATTAATTTGTTTTGCTTTTTGACAGAGGTCACTACATGATATATATTTTCTAACTTTATGTCCTAATTTTGAGATATATAAATTTTCCAAAATGGTTAGGGTTGTCTTCTCTGTACCTGCATGCATTAATCCTAAATGAAATTGCTCTATTATTTCTAATTCCATGCTTGATGGAATATATGTTTTCCACCTTTTTATTTCTTTTCCATGTTTCTTGTAAAGTACTCCATCTTTAACAGCGATTGTACTGTTCTGTGCCTCTTCTATCGTTGGAGCTTTTTCTTTTAAACCTGCTAGTTTAATATCTTTATCTTGCTCTTCTTTAATATTCTTGAATTGATTCTTCAATTCTTTCCTCATTGGAATGTCAATTGTAAGCACTTTAATTTCGTATTGTTGTCTAGAACAACTCTCAGGAAATTGTTTGTTGTGATTGATCCTTGAAATTAAATCACTAAAAGTATTTTGTTTTCCTGGAATATGGACAATTTCAACATCAAATTCCATTATAGCAAGAATCATTCTAGCTAACTTGCCACTATATAACTTATATTTCTGAATGAAAGTTAAGCTAATATGATCTGTATATATTTTCACTTTCTTCTGAAATATATATGTTTTAAATTTCAGTAGTGAAAAATATAATGCTCCAATTTCTAACATTGTTACAGATGCATTCCTTTCAATATTGGTAAGGCCCACGTGATGCAGTACTAATAACATGAAATGTGTTGTCATTTTCTCTTTGTCCAAGTATTCCTGCATATCCCTGACAAGATGCATCCACGTACAACTCGTAATCTAACTCATCTCTTGGTCGTTCCAATAATATTGCATTTGCAAAAAGCTGTCGGACATTTTCAAAACATCCTTGCAGCTCTGCCGTCCATTTCCATTTATTTGTCTTCTTCAGCAATTGTCTTAAAGGTTCTACTTCTATAGCATATCTTGGTAAGAAGTTACTTTCATAATTCCAAATTCCAAATAAACGTCTTAGCTGTCGAATATTCTTAGGTGGTATTCTTAATATGGCCTCTATTCTTTCTTTATCTGGTCGAATGTCTACTTCATTTATTACATAACCTAAAAATTTAATTTCAGGTACACAAAATTTTGACTTTTTGATGTTTACCGTCATTCCCTGCTCATGTAATTTGTTCAACACATAAATTACATTTTCTAAATGTTCCTCAAAGGTTTGACTTATAATTAGGAAGTCATCAGTGTATCTAATTAAGAAATCATCTGCTGTGTTACCAAAGATACTATGTATTGCTCTCAGGAATCCACTAGCACTGTTCTTCAATCCATATGGATTTACACATACCTATACTGTAATCCAAAAACTTGAAAAGCTGTATAATCACCAGGGTTAGGAAGTTCATGCATTTGCATATTTTTTTCAAAGTATGTTATTGATATTCTGATAAATTATTTTCATGAACTATGAATTTTCTAGTGCTCTGAGTGATTTTTATTGGGCATATAATTGCATATTTATGCTGTTTTAAGTAACTGCATCATATTTAGTAAATAGCGTGTTTATTTGGCATATTTTAGCACTTAACGGGAAATATTTTTTAAAATGAGTTATTTTGGTTAAATGGTCAACTTCTTTTTCTGTGAATTGATGCTAACAAAAGGATCCCATTTCACCCTCTGTCAATGTCACTGAGGCAAGTGATTCATAACATTGATCATGTGAAGAGTGAGTGATGCAATGCTGGTAAGAATCATGTGATGTCTTGGAAGATAGGGAAATCCCCGCTGTACTGGAGAATAGATTAAGCAATAAGGCAGTGTGTTGATCGAGCATGCACTGCAGCCAGTTTGTTTGCGACAATTGACGAGGTGGTATGAATACATACAGTATTAAAAATGCTGAACATGAAACCAAGTAATGCGAGTAGACGTAAGAGTTTACAAAGTGAATTTTCTAGTGATCTTATTAGTACAGATGGTAGAGTCTTATACTGTAAGACATGTGAAAAAAATATTGGGGGTGAAAAACGGCTTCAGGTCGTTCAACATATTAATACTGCAAAGCACAGGGAAATGATTGTGTAAAAAAGTGACAGAAGTGAAAGTGTCCAACGTCTACTAGTCGAATGTATGGGAAGTACAGTTACACAGTTTTCATATGACCTTTGTGAAGCACTCCTAGCAGCTGACATACCTTTATGGAAAATAAATAACCCAATTTTGCGTAATTTTTTAGAAAAGTACACCAAGCAACACGTGCCTGACCAAAGTACCTTACGTAAAACATACACCCCTTGTTGTTACAACAATGTAATGTCTACCTTGCAAACTAAGTTAGCAAATGAGGTTCTCTGGATCTCAATAGATGAAACAACTGATGTAGAAGGACGTTTCATTGCAAATGTAATAGTGGGTGTTCTAAATCAGCAAGAGGCAGGTGTGCCCTATCTCTTCACTTGCTCTCAGTTAGAAGTTACTAACAGTGCATCAGTGAGTCAACTTGTGATTGACTCTATGAAATTAATATGGCCTGGTGATATAAAATATGACAATGTACTTTTATTTTTAACCGAATGCAGCCAGCTATATGATCAAAGCAGGGAAAACACTAAGAGAAACTTTTCCTAAGAGCATTCATTTAACTTGTCTTATTCATGCCCTTCATCGCATTACAGAAACAATTAGGTTATGTTTTCCTAAAGTAGCTAATTAATCTCTAATGTGAAAAAAGTGTTTCTTAAATCTGCATCTAGGGTCCAGCTGTTCAAAAAGTTGGCACTAATATTCCACTACTACTGAACATGTTTTAACCCCTTGGGGGAGTTGGATAACAACTGCATTGTATTATGCTAAACATTTAGCATCAGTCAGAAGAGTTATTAATTCATTAGAATCAGATGATGCTGTTTCAATTCATATAGCACAGAATGCTCTCTCAGATGAAGAGCTGAAGGAAATCTTGCCTTTATATTAACACATTTTTCCAATATGCCTGCAGCAATTAAATCCCTGGAAACAACAGGTCTTCCCTTAAATCGGTCATTAAATGTATTTGATACTACCATTTCTGGTTTGGTGTCCATTCCACGTAATGTAGGGCAGAAAATAAAAGACAAAGTAAACTATGCTCTTTTAAGAAACCCTGGGTATAAACAAATCTCTAAAATACGAGACATTCTTGGAGGAATCCCTTAGGGATACCTGAAGACTTGCCTCTTTCTGTGGAATAACTATCAACTTTTAAGTATGCACCAATATCCTCATGTGACGTTGAACAAGTTTTTCAAGATACAAAAGTATATTGACAGACAAAAGACGAAGATATACCATGGAAAGTCTCCGTCATACAGTAGTGATATATCGTAATTCATCCCTCATTTTGGATGTGGAGTCATGTGCATCTACATGATGTAGCAATAAATGTAAGTTTGCATGTGCACATGGTCTTTAAATATAATAATTTTAGGGCATATTTTGGTGCATATTTCGCACATTTTAAGGGCATAATTGCATGCATATTACAAGAGTTTTTAGAGCATGAACTTCCTAACCCTGATAATCACGTACTTTAGGATCTAGCTCGACTTGCCAAAATGAAGCTGTAAGATCTATGGAAGAGATATATTTGCCACGTGATAATTTTGCAATGGTTTGTTCAATACTTTCATTTTAAAAGTGATCTGGTAGCATGAATTTGTTTAAGTATCTCCCATCTATAGTAATTCTTAAACTATTGTCTTTCTTTACTGTCCAACAAACACTATTTATGTATTGTGAATTGCTAAGTTCGATGATGTTGTTTTCTAGCATACTAGCTATTAACCTTTTAGCTTCATTTCTTAAATTCACTGGTAGATTATTACACTTTCTTCGAAATGCTGGTACATTTTCTACTGTGAATGTGTGAACATATGATGTACACCGTCCTGGAATTTCACTGAAAACATGTTTATTGTCTTCTAACACCATTTCCATTATTAACTTTTATTGTCCGTCAATATTGTATTTGTCATCAGTGTGTCTGTATGTATCTTCTTGTCTTCAATCTCTGTTGTATAACTATCTTCTACCTGCTCTAAAATATTTTCTTCTGCATTAGATTTCTTTACATGAGGGTTCCATTTGGTAAGGTCTGTGTTTTGTTCTTGGAAGTTAAGGGTCAATAACCTTTCTTTGTTTTCCCTGCTCGCTTGGACATTAATTATCTGTATGAAGCACTCTTCTTCATATGTTACATTTTCTTGCTCCATCCTTTGTACTTTACATACTTTATCTTTAATAAATGGCACATATATCTTCTTTTCTTCTTTATTTAATATTAATCTGTCCATTTTAAAACCAACTATTGCAGAGAATTCTATTAAAACATCACACTCAATTATAACTTTGCATATCAAGTTTGGAACAATTAAAAACATAACCTCCAATGTAATATCTGCTATCTGTACAGGTATCAATGCTTGTGATTTGATGATTTGTGTTATTGTACCTATAGCTACCCTACATATTAAGTTGCTGATTGGTGCAATCATGAGTTGTATTCCTTCATTTAGCAATTGTTCAAAGCATTTCTTTGAGCAGATAGAGCTTGATGATCCTGAATCTACTGCAACATTTATTTCCTTTCCAGCTATTATAGCTTGTATGTATGGTGAATCATATTTGTTTTCATAATTCCCCGTCTTTGTGCTTAAACGATAACAATCAAAGTGTGTAGATATTTTACTTTTGCCACTAAGAGCAGAAGGTACTGTATTACCAGAATCTACGTCAGGCAATACACAATTTAGTTTTCCTGGTAGGTATTCTCGGTATTTACCGGATTGCCATTTTATACCGCAGTTACAATTATTTCATCATCAATATTTGAGTAACAGCCACGTCCTCTAGCTCTCGTTCTTCCTCTGAAATTGCTACGTCCTCCACGTATATATTTTTCACGATGATTGTCACTCATCTGATTATAGTTATGAAAGTTTCCCCTGTTTTGTATATTTCCTCTATGCTGGAATCTGCTATTACCCCTAGGTAATGTAGAATTTTGCTGATTCATTCTCTCAGTTCTCACATAATTTATGTGTTCCTGTCTCCCTTGTTGTCTTGAATCTCTTATTTGTGTGTTGTATTTAACCTATTCTGAGAAATTCATTGTTTCTTCTGTTTACATTGTGGTAGCGTGTATTGTATGGCATATCATTGCGTCTTTCTTGCCTATATGGACTGCACATTTCATTATTGCTATTTTCTTGTTGTTCTAGTGATGACATCAGCTCTGTCATCTCGTAGATTGTTTTAGGTCTAGCAATGAGGATGTAGTTTTGGATATGCAGAGGATAGTGTCTAGTAATTAAGCTAATGAAATCCTCCTCATGCATGGCTGGAGTTAAATATCTGATATATCCTGCATATTTAATCAGATAATCTGTCATTGACAAATTGTCATCCCTATTGTATTGTGAGTAGCTTAAGCTTGCCCTAATCTTATGTTGTACAGTGGTGTTCCAAAATTTATTCATGAATAAAATTCTGAATGTTTCAAAATTCATTTCACTATCCGCTACCATATATAACCATTCTAGTGTTTTGTTGTCTAAGCATTTTCTAACTAGGATCGTTTTCAATGCTTCTGGCATATTTTTCAATTTAAAATACTCTATAAGGTCATTAATAAACTGCACTGGACTTGAGGAAGCATTTAAGTTAGGTAATAGTAACTCATTAAGCACAGAATGATAGTTTGATGCTTGGTTTGATACATGCAAATGTGTGTCATCTATATTGCGTGTTTGAGAAACTGATGCTATTGAAAAAGCATTAACGTCTCTTGTGTTGTTTGTTAACAATGGTGATATACTTCTCTCTGTACTTGTATTATTTACATGCATTTGGTTAGCATTTACAGAACTACTGGTACTTGCATTTACCCTTGGTACATTTGTACTTAAATTTTCAAAACTACTTCTAAGTTTATCAATTTCCTTATTACTTTCTTGTACTTTATCTTTTATTTCATCTATCATTAACCTTACTTCTCCTTGCCCTGTACTTGCTTCTTTAACTGTGGCTGCATTTGTTTTTACCATTTCATGCATTTTACTAATTTCCCCAGTTAAATCTATCTGTACTTGTACTAGGTCTGCATTAGTATTTTCTATCATAGTTTTCAACTCTTCACCTTATTTATCTAATTTATAAAAAATACTCTGTTTAGTATCAGTGTGTTTTAACTCCATTTCAGTTACATTTTTGTCAATATGACTTGACAATTTCTGTTCTAGCTTTTTACAATTTTTGTTTACTTTTACATCAATGTCTTTCTGAATTGCTACTTTCTAACTTTATTTCTAACCTCCTGCTTTCAGCTTTACATTCTTTCATACTAGTTTCTATTTGTCTAGCTAGATCAATTTTAATACTAGATAGCATGTAGATATATGTAATCAATTTGGTAGAATAGGTCTTGCGTGGATGCGCACAGGAGTAATATTTTTAAAAAGGAATGGATATAATGGTTCGGGGAGATGTATTATGTGTGATGAATCGGGTAGTACTTTTCATTGTCTAATAGAATGTGATAAGGTTAAAAGGTGGAGAGAGGTTATATGGAATAAAAAATGGGACAAGTTAAACAAAGAAGCACTAGCATTAAGAATGTTGGGAAGCACAAAAGTAGAAATAATTAAAATGATGGGAACATTTTTAGGCAACACAAGGGATAAGTGGATAAGGAGCTTAAGAAAGGTACAGCTGAACGAGCATAGTTTGTAAAGTAGAGAGATGGTATAGTAGCTTTATCCCAATATATAGAGCCTAGGGGCTAAATATGGGGGAGCTAGAAAACTGGTGCACTAGACATAAGTTTTAGATGTAAGCTTTATTTGTATTATTGTAATAATGATGAAATAAATATTACATTACAAATATTACATTACATTACATTACTAGATAGCTCTGTATTAGTTTCTGTTAACTTATTACTTTGTTCAGTTAATTTATTACTTAACTCTGCACTAGTTTCATTTAACTTATTGTTAAATTCTTTACTTAATTCTACTCTTAGCTCTGTACTAGTTTCTTTTAATTCTCCTCTCATTTCTTCTATCTGTTTACTGTGTTCTGTGCTAGTTTCTGTTATCTTATTGTTTAAGTCTGCACTAGTTTCAGTTAACTTATTACTCAAGTTATTTATTGCTTGTAGAATGCACATAATATTTTGTTGTGGTAAGTTTTCTTGCACTTGTTGGCTAGATGTGTATGGGATAGCATCTGTTTCTTTTGTTTCCTGCACTGACATTTGTAAAGGTGATTGACCTTGTGTACAACTGCTATCTAATTGACTTTGCATACTATTGCTATTTCTTTCAACATCTACTTCTGAATTTTCAGATAATTGCTCTTCATCTACATTTACATTACAGTCTGTAATAGCTGACCTAACCTCAACTATCTCCAAATTTTCATTCCTTATATTTTCCATTTTATTGTTTCTATTAACTTTTGAACTATTTAACTTAACTTTTCCACTTCTTAACAGCATGAATTTTATTTAAATTTTACAATATTTTCTAAATTTTATATTTACAACATAAAAAATTGAACGTTGTGGCAGTAATTTGTATCATGTAAATGCCAGAGTGATTGTAGTATAAATAAGCATTATTGTATGACATTGATTTGAGATGTTTGTTAATTATGAGCATTGTTAGGAAATAAGTTTACACGGCCTCACTGAAACTGACAATAAGAGCGGGTAACAATGAGCAAGGGGGTGAGTTGTTTATCAATTATTAGAGACAAGCAAATGACGTCAGATTGGCTCGCTTTTCTTAGAAATGGAGGGAATCTCTTCCCTAGAGCATATGTTTTCATAATTTTTGATTGGATATAAAAATAGACGCTAATGTTGGCGCATTTTATTAACCAATAGCGGTTCGGTTATAATGTTTAGGCATATTAGGGTGAGGGAGTATAAAAAGCTAAAGCCAGAGGCAAGTATTGTCCAGTCCAACAGAAACATTTGTGCATTACACGTCGCACAGTCCAACAGAAGCATTCGCGTGTAATACGTCGTTCAGTTTAACATAAGTATTCGTGGGTTATACGTTGCGTAGTTCAACGGAAGCATACATAAAGTACACGTTACGCAATTCTACAGAATCTCTCGCGTCGTAAAGCTAGTCATAAATGTGAAATACGCGAATTAATAATGTGCAGTAAATAAGTGATTATAGTGATATTAGAAAATATAACAGTTTCAGTCAGGCATGTATCAAGAGTCAATATGTGAACTTAATTGTGACGGTAATAAAAGTGTAAAAACAAATTCTTTTATGAGTGTTATCTTTGAGTAACACCTCCTTTCCGTTTACACACCCTGTTCAAGGGATGTGCTCGATCGAGAAATAATAGCTAGCCGGAGGACAAATAACCCAAAATTCAAACTATTAATACAATAACAGGCGCCCAGCAATAGATAACACGAAGTGACCGCGACAAATTGGCTCCCATACGTGGTGCAGATAAACATGAAGCATCTTCCAACTACCTATAAATAATTCACTTCAACGTTCTGACCTTTAATTTGTAGTTGTTATTTAATTTCAATACTCAAGTGTTCCTGCGTAAATTGTTGTTAAGATGTTTACCACGTGCCCTTTACTCCTGAAGAATTGTTGTTATCCTGGATTCCTTTGTCAATTTGGTGCTGATCTTGAAGTTCCAAGGTGCGTCTCACCGTATGTTTGTTGTTTTTGGCTGCCCTGTTGGATTCTCTTCTGTGATGTCATCAATTCTCGTCGTAATTCGTAGCCCCACGTTGGGCACCAATTTGAAGAAGTATTGTTCTTTAATTTGCAGATAGTAGGTTGCGTAATTATTTGGAGGAGTTTGCCCCACAGTTGTATGCCAATTTGAAGAAGGCAATTTAGCGATTTTTTTTTTTATGCGAGATGTTTCTTGTGAGCCCCACGTTTTTTGCGTCTATTTGCAGTAGGCTTTTGGTTACGTAAATATTATTAAGGTTACGTAATGAAGGTACACTTTGATGTTGTTTGATTTTTGGGACGCCAAACTTTATACTGAAGATGATGCTTGTTTTTACGTAATATTATCAAAGTTATTTGCCTCAGCTGCTTTCAGTCGCACTATAGAAACATAAGTTCTTGTAGGGTTGTGATAAGACTCAAATTATAAGATGCCACACAATTTACTTTTTAATTTTTTTTTACTTCTTTTTATTTCACTTCATATATGCACATTTTATAAACACAACACTTTATAAAATAAAACTGTGAGCACTTAATACATTTTTGGCGATGAACACAAATTTTATCATTTATACTTTACAACATTTTTTTTACCACGACTTTCATGTCTGTTCTGTCTAATATCTTGCCCGAGACTGACTAGATTCAACGGTAAAAACCTTTAGCGTCGGTAATGCAATTCTCCTATTGGCTAAATCTAGTCCAATAGAATTTAAGTATTCAAACTAAAAATCTTTCTTTACTTTTGATTGGCTAATTCCAAACTGTAAGTGAAATTACGTTATTACCGATCTTTTTCATAACCACTATTTTTAAAACTCCAAACACATTATTGTGACAAAAATTACATTATTGCCTCATTATTAACATCCTAAAACATAGTATTCTCACAGTTTTTGCACTATTAGAGTATATAAATATTTACTTGATATTAACAAAATACGATTATAGTAAAAATAAGTATTTACAATGACTTTACATACAATATAAATAATAACTATATACATACTGTTTTCAAGGTGGGCTGTTATTGAATTTAATTAATAAAAAATATAATTAATATCATTTAGGCATTAAAATACTGCCTCACACTATCCACTTTTTTTTTTTTTTTGGTTTACTGTTTCATATCTTTACTTTATCTCCTGCTTTTTTCACTATGATTACAATTTTCTTAATTAATCCCTCTGCTACATCTTCACCAAATAAATTATCAATTTTATTCCACTCCAAATTATAGACAAATGCTTGTTCAACCTCCTTTTTCCACTTATATGACTATCCTCACCCCTATGTTTGTCTGCTGAGCTATATTCACCTCACTGCCCCATCCTGATCTAGCCCACAGTGGAAGATAGCTACTAGTCAGTCCCACTTTCAGTATTTCAAATTCTGCAACAATATTCTCTATTACGTTGATATAGTAATGAAAAGAAGCTAGAAACAGTGATGTGTATTGAATTTATTTAAATAAATATTCTCTATGTTTCTTGAACACATCATTAATCAACTACACTTTGTCCATTTTTATTTACAAATTAAATTCCCCATGGCCATCATTATCTTTCACTCCATTATAAATCAGAAAATTATTTTCTTCACAGAAGACTAATAATTTACAGCCCTCTTTATTACACGACTAATCTTTGCTATTGTGACAGTTTTTTATTTTAAAAAATGTGACAAATACGATTTAATAAAGTTCAAGATATTCAGGACAACATTAAGTAAACCCATGAAATTAGCTTTAGAATACTCATTAGTCATTTCCCAGGTGTTTTTGTAAGCAGGGGTTTGGTGATATTTTTAGGGGAAGAATCACCTCAAGCCCGACACGTGGGTACATTATGCATTTCATGCTGATATGTGTTACGTCAGTGCTATCTCACTGGTCACTGGTCCTTTTCCACAGAATTTCAAACGTTTCATAGATTTACAATAAGTTTTATTTATTATGGATTGTTATTTAAAATAATTTTATGGCAGATGTAATTATAATTTTGATGGTTAAAACGTTAAGGGATTTTGGAGAGTCAGAAAGCTTTTGCTTGTGCTTTTAGCAATCTAAGTTTTTATATAGAATTATAGTCGAAATGATTTATTTTTACCTAGTAATTACACCATATAAATCTATACCTACATTCTACTAATTAATTTTTAGATAGCATGGCCTAAAAGTAGAACATCTAACACAGTGCACATGAGCTAAACGCTTTAGATGATTGCATTAGTGTAATAATCTTCATTGTGATCAACTAAGGTTTCAAGTCCCATCATATGGCAATTATCCTTAATATTTGCACATGTTTAATAATTTGACTTGGTTTGATTAGGTTTTACTTTTCATTATGTCTTTTTACATGATTAATTTCTCATGGCGGTCACATTATCTGTTCACAATACAAATTTTCATACTTAAATTTATCGTAATTCATTGTAGAGTTAACTTACATGTTATAATGGCAGCCTTCTTTTATCTAATATAACCTACATAAACAAATTATGAATTCAGAAGAAACTGAAATGGAAGAGCCAGGTGAAATTAAGAAGAGCAGAAAGAATAACACTAGAGCTACTTAGCCAAAAAATCCAGAAAGCAGTATCATATAGAATTTAATCGCTTCATTGCCTGGTTAAGGCAAAACATGTTGAAAATAATTTCACTGATAATGGCAGCTAGCAAATTATCAAAACATATTACATCTTGCATTTTAAATGTAATTTCTCTTGTTTTAAGAAACTCAATCTATACACGATTTCTCTTAGTTTCAGGAATCAATATAATATTACTGATATTTTACAAATTAGATCGGTCTAAAAATAGTGCCACACGTATTAAAAATGATTTTATTTTGCTCACAGGATTGGGAAAGTTGGCCTGCGCCTTTGCTTCTCAAACATTCCTACTTGCAAAATAAAACCCTACTTTTAACCCTTATACCACAATCTGCTATTAAGCTTAGTTATATATTTTGTTGGGTATTCACAGCAACATCTACTAAACATTCAGTTTCCCAGAGTACCACTGACACATTCAACTGTTTGCAGAATATACCCTTCTGAGTAATTACTGTTAAGTGTTATAATGCTAACAGTATTTGTAATCTTGTAAATTTTCTCTGAATTTGTTAAATCAGTGAGCCATCTAATTTCTGGCTATCACTGCACTATACAGAATTTTGCTGCTAAATTCTTTTCATACAGTGTGCAATTTTGCAGCCCATGCATTTATTTATTTTTATTTGACAGCAGAATAAACTATGGACTTATTTAAAGCATTGCATGTAGTATGCAGAAGAAAATAAAACAAAACAAAACACACAAAACATCAGGTTTAATGTTAATTCATTACGAAAATCTGGTGCTTTACTTCAAATTTATTTTAAGTATACAGGGTGAAAGGTGATATATGATAATCCTTTTAAACTATGAAAGAGCATATTGTTTCAAGTGTTTTTCCGTAATAATTTTTTTTTTTCATAAAGCTTTCTGTTCTTGAGATAATTACTATTTTATTTTGCACAATATTGTAACACAGCAAATTCAACAGGTTCACTTTACATTCAACAGATTAACTTTAATTCTTCAGCTTCTGCTGCTAAGGTAATGAAAAAGTAAGCATTTCTGGTATAAAAATAAATAGAAAACGTAATGTAATCCAAATATCATACAGAATATGGAATGGAGGAAACATTTACAATATTACGCAAATTATTAATAGGTACACTTATTTATAAACTTTTCAAAGAGATTAAATTGGAAAAAACATAAACAAAGTAGTGAAAGCACTAAATGCCACAATTCTAAAAGCTGCAAAACAATGTATCCCAAGAGGGAAAATTCATAAACACAAACCCTTCTGGAATGAACAGTTAGCACAACTCAAATCAAAACGAGATAAAACTAGAGAAAAAGCAGAAAGGACACAAGACAAAGCAGATGTTATAGAATGGCGAAAAGCAAATGCACAGTTAAAACAGGCTATAAAACTGTCAAAAAAAAAAGAGCTTTGAAGAATTTATAAACAAACTAGACTATAGAACAAATAGTACTAAGGTACATAATTACATTAAACAAATAGAGAAAACCAACAAAATCAGTCATTAAATGTTGATAATAAAGAAATATACGAGGATAACCTTATAGCAGAAAAATTAGCAACATACTATAAAACTAGTACTACATTAAAAAATAAAACCAAAAAACAGAATAAATACTTAAGAAATAGCAACCTCGAAGATACGTCTAACTTTCAAAACATCTTCAATGAGCCATTCACACTCCCAAAAATAAAGCAAGCAATAAGGACATTAAAAAAATAAAAGGAGCCCAGATCCTGATAACATACATCCAGAGCTGCTCAAGAATTTAGGACATGAAGCACTCCATACTTTATTAAAAATTTTCAATAAAATCTGGACAACCAGAAATAACATACCAACACTGTGGAAAAAATAAAAAATTATACCCATTAAGAAGAAAGGAAAACCAACTCAAATGATAGATAGCTATAGACCGATATCCTTAACATCAAACATAGCAAAACTCTTAGAAAGAATGGTAGCTACAAGACCGACATACTATCTAGAAACACAAAATCTATTAGTCCCTTATCAAGCTGGATTTATGAAGGACAGCTCAGCAATACACCAGGTTGTAAGACTCACACAGGACATTAAAGAAAATTTCAATAATAATAATAAGACTACTCTAGCACTGTTTGTTGACTTCAAAGATGCATTTAACACAGTATGGCGAGAAATGCTACTACACAAGATGAAGAAATATGACATATCAGGCTACATGCTAAACTGGTTTCAAACCTTCCTATCCCAAAGATGGTTTGCAGTGCAATACAAAACAGCCACATCTAAATGGAAACAAACGAGAGTTGGACTACCTCAAGGGTTTGTCACAAGTGCTACTCTGTTCAAAAAATATATATATATATATATATATACATAAATGATCTAGTAGATGTACTTAAGAAAATAGGTAACATACAAGTAGGAATGTTTGCTGACGACGTGGTAATATTGTAGCGGACCAGGTTGCACATATTTCGTATACCAGGAAGTGTGAAGTTCAGGTTAGCAGAATTCGTCCACGCTGCCTACGCCGAGTCAGCGCTTATGTATGTATTTATACTACAGGGCTTTGACTCGGTCGGGAGTTGCTGTGGAAGTTGCTATCAGGAAGTTGCTACGCGAGAGTTGCTACGAGAAAGTAATCAGAGATCAGTTATCACATTCGCCAACAGTTAACCAGGTAAGCATGCGACTCATCTAAGTTCTCTTGACTTGTCGGGGCTTCACCCCTAACTTCTATTGACTTGTCGGGGCTTCACTCCGATCTAATTGTTCGCACATTTAAAGCAACAATATAATTTATTGGGACAATGCATCCCCTGTGCTTTATTTAAATACCCCTATCCTAGAACGCTACCCTGGCCTGCCTACCATTCCAGTACCAACGCATCCCCTACCTCTGAGCTACCAACCCCCCTGTGTAATCACCTACTGCGGGGGTAACCACCCCCGTGGGGTGTTACAACTTGGTGGAGCGCCGGGCACATGTAGGAGGCACCGACTACAATGTGACGGAGTCTCCGGTTATAATTGGGGAACACATCCTTACCTCTTCCAGCCAGGGGATGTAATCAAATTTTTTTTCTCTCTTCTCTCTTTTCTTTTTGCAAGGTGTAAAACACGCCTCATTTTGGGATAACCTTTTACCTGAGGTTATCTGGTGAAGACCCACCCTCCCACCCTTTGCATCATGAGTTACCTACACAGAATATAGCTTATTTTTTTAACTTTTCTCAAGTTATGTATATTGTTTTAGTGTAGTACATTTAAGTTATTATGCATGGCTGAACCTGCTCAAAGCTCTACTAGTCCTACTACTAAAGAGATTAGAAATCTGTGCGCAGAATTAGCAGCTATACAGGGGGAACAATTTAAATTCCAAGAATTTCTAGTCACAGATTTGAAAGGAATTTCAAACGAGATCGCGGCACACGCTGAGACGGCAAATCAAATACGTCTCCGCTCCGGCAAGATCGTCAACACTTCTAGCCCAAGCACAAGTAGGGTAGAAAAACAGTTAGCCATGAATAAGGGAGACGAACACACAAATACAATGAGTAAAATGGACTCACCTGTTTTAAGTAGAAGGGTAACTGAAGCACCTCAACCCATGCACATTAGTCGTCCACCATTGGATCCGGGTAGCTTCGCGGGGAAACCAGGAGAAAGTGTAAGGGACTATCTCCATAAGTTTGAGTTGATAGCGCGTGCCAATAATTGGGACGACCAGCATAAGGCGCAGTATTTACCATGCTACCTTAATAGTACCGCACTAAACTGGTACAAAACCTTTGCCCATAGAAATAGGGACGCCCAATGGGAAACATTGAAGCAGGGGTTATTAAAGGCCTTCAGTCACGCGGCAGAGGAGGAAATGATGGAGGTCAGACTAAGGCAGAGGGTGCAGGACCTTAGTGAGCCCACAGAGCAGTACGCTTATGACATTATAGCTCTGTGTGATCTAGTCAACCCCGAAATGACAGAGAAGGAACGGGTAAAACACATCATCAGGGGCCTTAAACCATCACTAATAGAACAGGTACTGCCCTACAACCCACAAACAGTGGACGCTCTCATACAGTTCGTCCGCAGGGTAGAATCAGCCCGCTACCTAGCAGGAAAAAGGGTAGACCTAATCGATGCACAGGGAATTCCCCCTAGTATGCCAGACGATACCCTCCAGAAGCAGGTATCAGATATGTCAAAGATGGTGGGTGAGTTAGCAAAACAGGTGCAAAACCTGACAATGAACCCCCGCCCTCCACCCCAGAATTACAATCCTCAGCATCAATCCGTTAGGAATTACGGACAGGCCCCCAGCGGCTATAGGACCACATATAGTCAAAGAAGAACGGTGTCCGCGAACCCTGTGTGCGCCTACTGTAAACGGGTAGGCCACGTAATCGCTAATTGCCAGACACGGAGGAATGCAAATTTTCACGCGCAGCCTCGAGCCAATCACCCCCCATAAGGGCCGCGGTAGCAAGCATAACAGAAAACATCAACCCTGGGAGCACATTAAAAACTATAGGAACATTAGCAGGGACAAGGATAGACATTCTCATAGACACGGGCAGCTCAGTAAGCATAATCAATGACGACCTGGTAGGTACAAGCAAGCAACCAGCACCTCTAAATATGATTTTGCGAACTGCAAATAACAATTTACTTGCTGCACAATACCAAACTAACACTAACTTCCAAATGGGTGATGTGGAATTCAAAGAACAACTTATAGTAGTAAAACACTTCCCGCATAGTTTATTGCTGGGCATGGACTTCCTTCAGAAACACCAAGCCGTTATAGATCTAGGGAACAACACAATTACACTAACACTGCAAAATTCGAAGGAGGTCACGGTAAGCTGCCAGCGAAAGCAAGAATGTCCTCTCATGCAAATTACACTTGAAGCAGATGCTGAAGAGACAAAAATGAAAGCAACATGTCAGCATGACGTAGAAATCCTTCCATTTGCAACCACACAGATAGACGTCAGAATACCCTCACTCCCTACAAACACATTATTGCTGGAACCATGCATTAACACTATGCAGAAAAAACACGTTAACATTATACCGGGCCTGTGCAATAATAATCAAAATCAAAAGATACAAGTCCACAATAATACCGCCGCCCCTCAGAGAATATTTAAAGGGACAACACTAGCACTCGTACACGAAGTTGCATTAGTCCAGGCAGACACTTTCACACGTGAGACAACAAAACAAATAGACATCAAAGACGCCAAATTTAATATTAATTCACGACTAGAACCAGGACAACACGAACAGCTACGAAATTTACTCGACAGGTACAGACATACCTTCGCCACTAGCCTACAAGAGTTAGGGACAACAGACATTGCGGAGTTCAAAATAGAGTTGACAAACACGACACCAATTAGACAGAAGCCATACAGGGTGTCCCATAAACAGCGGGAAATAATAAACCAACAAGTGGAAGAAATGAAAGAGGCTGGGATAATAAAAGACTCGCAGAGTAGCTGGTGCTCACCAGTAATTTTGGTCAAAAAGAAATCAGGAGAATATCGGTTTTGTGTAGATTACAGAAAACTCAATGCACAAACAGCTGCATCCGCCTATCCCTTACCACTGATTGACGACCTACTTAGCTATTTAGGAGGTTCAAAATTTTACTGTACGCTTGACCTGCTAAGTGCATACTTCCAAGTACCGCTAGCTCAAGAAAGTAAGAAATATTCGGCCTTTTGTACGTCGGACGGAGAGTACGAATTCCAGACCTTGAGCTTCGGGCTCTCGAATGCCCCTAGAGCATTCACAGAGATCGGAAATAAACTGTTAGGCGACCTGCGATACGAAAAAGCACTCATATATCTAGACGATATAATAGTGTTCGCAAATACATTTCAGGACTTATTGGCAAACCTGGAAGCAGTATTTAAGAAATTAGAACAACATACGTTTAAGCTAAAACCCCAAAAATGTTTTTTCGGTATGGACAAAATAAAACTCCTAGGATACGAAGTATCGGCAGCAGGCATAGAACCTGATAAAGACAAAATACAAGCTATTACACAGCTCAGAACGCCTAGGAACGTCAAAGAAGTAAGGCAGGTCTTAGGTTTATTTTCTTTCTACAGGAGGTTCATTAATAACTTTGCAGCAATCGCGAGGCCTCTAAACGAACTAACAAAGGCAGACCAAAAGTTTGTATGGGGCCAAGAACAGCAAGAAACCTTCCAGAAGCTGAAGGATTTAATGGTTAGGGCTCCGGTGTTGGCACATTTTATGCCGGGAGCCAAAACCCAAATGAACTGCGACGCCAGCATGCACGGCATAGCCAGTTGCCTCCTCCAAGAACGAGATGGAAAAATGCACCCAGTAGGCTTTGTGTCTAGAAGTCTAAGCAAAGCTGAAAAGAACTATAGCGTTTCGGAACAAGAGCTGTTAGCAGTTATGTACGGTTTTTCGAAGTTCCGCCAGTACATATATGGTTACCCTGTAACTGTAGTTACAGACCATGCTTGCCTGTGCCATCTAAATAGGTTGAGAGATCTAACAGGGAGACTGGCACGTTACAGCTTAATGCTGCAAGAATTTGACTACACAATTCAACATAAATCAGGGATTAAACATAAGGACGCAGATTGTTTGTCTAGAATGCCAATAGACCCCCCTGAACCCGAAACAGCACAAGAGCAGGAAGACAGAATTACCTGTCTCATAGAACCCATAGAATTAGCTAAAAAACAAGAGGAGGATCCCCAGCTAAAACCCCTAATACAAGCCGTAAGACAGCCGGGTACAGTGAATGCTAAACTAGCACGACAAGCTGCAACATACGTGATGAAATCGAATGTCCTGTACCGAAAAAATGCTGGTACTACAGGGAACATGCACTTGTTAGTAGTACCTGATAGTTTAAAGCAGGAAATACTATATAATAGTCATGACGATCCGCTAGGAGGACACTTCGGGTTTTCAAAAACTTTTCACAAAATTAATTCACATTACTATTGGATTGGAATGAAGAGGGACATACAAAATTATGTAAGAAGATGCGCTTCCTGTCAGCAATGAAAAGGTCCAGTTAATCAGCGACCCGCAGGTTTAATGCAACCCATAAAGGTCAACTATATAGGAGAAAGGTTCTCCATAGATATCCTGGGGCCTTTCCCAAAGTCCTCTAGAGGTAACAGATACATAATTGCGGCAAGTGATTACTTTTCAAAATATTTGGAATTAAGGGCAATCCCAAAAGCTTCTGTTGAGCATGTCACTGAATTTATCTTGGACGACGTCATCTGTCGTCACGGCGCACCAAAATATATTCTGTCGGACAGAGGGTCCGTATTTATGAGCGAAGTGACACAAGAACTGCTTAAGATGATGGGAACAATACCGACTTTCACAACAGCCTACAGACCCCAAACTAATGGCCTAATAGAAAGGGCGAATAGAACTATCGCGCAAGTAATCAGTAACTACGTAAACACACAGCACACAGACTGGGATAATAATTTACATCAAATTCGGTTTGCCATAAACACAAGCAAACAGGGAAGTACTAAGTTCACACCCTTCGAATTACTGTATGCACGGAAACCGGTATCACCCCCAGACGTTCAATTACAGGGCACCTCACAAAACCTATTTGTGCAGCAAACACGGGAGGCAATAATAAAAGCAAGGGCGTTAGCATCCCAAAACATAGTAAAGAGCCAGAGAAAAAATAAAAAGTTATATGATTCAAAGAGGAGGCACGTCGAGTATAAAGTCGGCGATTTGGTGAAGCTATATACCCCTAAAAGGAGGGTAGGTAGAGCCACAAAACTTTTGATGAACTACACAGGACCCTATAGGATAATGAAAAAACTTAGCCCCCTGAATTACGTAATTAAGGCCAGAAATTCCGTGAAACGCCAGAATGTCCACGTTAGTAGAATTTCGCCTTATTATGCATAATGAGCATACAACACACTTGCGACACTTGCACAGCGGGTAAACACAATTGCCACATATAATTGAAACAAAAAAAATCGCCTACGTATCACTCAATGTCCATCAATACAAAAGTGCTGACATTATTACACGACGGAATGCGGAACCACAAATTCGTCCAGTAAGGCTGAGGCATAAGAACAAACAAACAGGAAACAGAAAGAGGTTAAAACATTAAACATCAGCAATAGTTCTCAAATAGGTTAAGTAGTAAGTGATAATGCAAGACGTAGTATATCTTCGGACCTCCAGCTTAAGTTAGGCTAAAAGTGATAATCCACGCGATTCACGTTTACCTTTTTAATTTTTTTTTTTTGCTCTCTCTTTCTCGTGATGAAGAGAAAATATATCTGGAAGTGAAAATATAATGGGAAATCCGAGACGCGACCCTGTTATTCGCTTAATACAGATATCTTTGTTCAGATCCAGAAACTTGAACGATATACATTATTTCCCCCCCCCCCCCCAGGAGTTCAGAGTAGGGCCGAGGGACACAACAGAGAGCAAATATGAAGAAGTATTCTTGAGGTCGGGAGCAGAGTTGAATATATAGGAAATAAGATTTAGTGGAGGTCGAAAAGTTATTTCATAAGTACTGTTATTCATATAATTGTTAGTATAAGATTAATTTAAGATAGGTATATGATAATGTGTTTTGAGAACTATAGGTTGATGTCAGGAATTCTTTTCTCTCCGCACCTTACACATGCGTTAGCGCATATAGAATAAATAATAGTAGAAAAAAAATCGAATAACGTACTCTGGTACGACAACCAAGCGCTATTATATAAATAAATGTAAGCAAATCATCGTGCAGAATAGATAAATGTAAGGTGGCAAATAAGCAAGTGTAACTAAATAAAACAAAATTCTCTCACGACCAGGGCAGATAATATACGAGATGGAGCAGGGACATAGAAATTTTGAAACTCGCATCCTATTTCAGTCGTCGAAATTATAGAACTAGTATTTATGACTGTTTGCATAGTAGTCATGGCCTTGTTAGCATACAGAATATTGAAGAAATTTTGTAAGGAAAGGTCGAACTCTTCAAACTCGACCACGGCGGAACCACAGCACACGTCACCTCAGGGAATTATAATTCTGGCAACACCAACCGATGCCACCTCAGAATCAACAGTAACATAACGGAGAAATAAATAAGGGAGATAAATAAAATAAAATTAATCAAAGGCTCAAACTACACAAGGGGATGAAGGCAGGAAAGGCACAGGTATCCACCACGAATTACGCAACACAAGATACGTAACACATTTCACACACGCGGAAGGGTTCCGCAATTTTGGTTCACAAACTTAGAAACACAGATATCGCTTTCATAAACATACGATTCTGCATGGACGGTAAGTGTCGAAAGCAAAATTCTGTCATGAAATCCGCTGACGCAAGTATTCGTCGCCTCACGCACGGAGCTTGACTTTGCACTTCTCAGTGGCGTGTAGCACTGCGACAAGTAGATGAATGGAAAATGGAGTGTAAATATGGTTGTTGTTTTTTTTGTGTTTGTTGTGTTTCATTGGTCGCAACATCTGCAATATTCATATTTCGGTGTACTAATTTCAAAAACTAAGTATGTTTTAGAGGATGCCCTCCAGCAGGCAAGAGACACCACAGTCTACAGCAGCCTCAGCGATCCTCTTCCCCGGGTTACAGATGCGAGGTATCAGCAAAATGCCAAAAACGGACATCTAACCACCGCTGACATACAATGCAACACCCACACAAAAAAAAGTGTTATACAGTTACAGACAAAAATCATTGTATAATGTACAAATTTAATTTTGTTCGAACGAACATACCTAGTCACGCAGAACTTATGAGTAGTCGCATCACACCTGGATAACAGAACTTAATGTTTTTTTCTGTTCTCTTTTTCTTTTTTCTTTTTTTTTCTCAAAATTTGGAGAGGCAAGGAATCGGCAGGGGTACCGACTCACTTTCTAAATTTACCTTTTCTCTGCTGTGTTTAGTCTCGTCCCGTAAATTTTAAACCGCAATATAATCCTTCCAACCTTATCCTAAGTGACATCCGTCTTTGTACAACAACCCTGTTGCTGCGCACCATTAAACCACCAAGAAGAGAAGCACCCGACGAGAAAGCCCAGGTCGAACGATGCCCACCAGTATGAGCACGTCGATAACTCACCACGGGAGTTGCGCCAGAACACGCAGAATTAGTGCACTCCGAAGGAACGCCACTGCTTGGCCAAGCAATGCAGCAGGCGCGGAACTCAATACTACGTTTCCGAGAAAATCGCTAAGTATGCAGTCACTCAGCAGCTCTGTCCCAGCACCTTATTCATTCACGGCAGAGTTCACCGGGGAGGTCCGAAGCTACAGGGTACCTCCACGAGCTCAGTCTCAGCTAAACTACACTTCACGTTAAAGCAACGATGAGAATACAGAAAAGATTGCGCATACTGCAACACTGGGCCACGGCGCCCCAGCTTGGCAAGATTGCAGTGCGCGGCCGCAACCACCCCTTACGTACTCACCTACCCTTACAAAAAAATTTTCCCTGGTATCCGAGTCTTGGACAGCAGAGGACATCGGAGCATTTTCAATTGTATAAGGCTCCAACCATATTTTTTTTTCTCTCTTTCTCTCAACCCTCGTCTAAGTAGACGGTTGTAGTACCCCCTAAGATATTTGTCCTCCTTTTCAATTTTAAATTCCGGGTCGGAATTTGGCGAACCTGGGACCGATGTAGCGGACCAGGTTGCACATATTTCGTATACCAGGAAGTGTGAAGTTCAGGTTAGCAGAATTCGTCCACGCTGCCTACGCCGAGTCAGCGCTTATGTATGTATTTATACTACAGGGCTTTGACTCGGTCGGGAGTTGCTGTGGAAGTTGCTATCAGGAAGTTGCTACGCGAGAGTTGCTACGAGAAAGTAATCAGAGATCAGTTATCACATTCGCCAACAGTTAACCAGGTAAGCATGCGACTCATCTAAGTTCTCTTGACTTGTCGGGGCTTCACCCCTAACTTCTATTGACTTGTCGGGGCTTCACTCCGATCTAATTGTTCGCACATTTAAAGCAACAATATAATTTATTGGGACAATGCATCCCCTGTGCTTTATTTAAATACCCCTATCCTAGAACGCTACCCTGGCCTGCCTACCATTCCAGTACCAACGCATCCCCTACCTCTGAGCTACCAACCCCCCTGTGTAATCACCTACTGCGGGGGTAACCACCCCCGTGGGGTGTTACAATATGGACTTCAGAAAAGAACATAAATCTGGGAAACATTACAAAAAAATATAAACAATGGAGAATACAATAACCCTAGAACAGTGGACCAATAATAATATGGAAATAAATACAAGAAAAACTCAATATAAACTATTCACAATGCAGCATAAAACAGAAAATATATATGCCTGCAAATCAACTACAAGAAGCAACTACAACAAGGTATTTAGGGATAGAATTAGATAAAAAACTATCAATGAAAGAACATGTAAACAATGTAACAAATAAAATCATAAAAAGAACATTTTAAAACGTTTAGCAGGAATAAAATGGGGTGGAAACATGGACCTCCTTAATAATACATTAAAAACATACATAAAACCTAACCTGTTGTATGGATGAGAACTACTAGCAACAGTAAACAAGAGACTTAAAAGTAAACTAGAAATTTCATAAAATAATTCACTAAGAATAATAGCAGGAGCTGTAAAAACAACACCAATCACAGTACTACAAAGCTTCACAAAAAACATGGCTATAGAATTGGAACATGAGTTGAAGGCAATTACTCTAGCACAAAAACTGCAAGTCAATAGAAACAGATACAAGTGGTACCACACAGCAGATACTATAAGTAATTTAAAAACTCAAAGAAGCTTCAGAACATATACTAATAACTTAAAATACAAGAATATAATTACAACAAATATAATTGCAACAGAGGTAACAAGTCCAATAGAATATATTGAAATACAATATCAGAATGACCTGATATTTACAATACACAAACAAAACAATGTATACCAGATGAAATGAGAGCCATAGCAATAGCTACGAAAATGAAAGGTACCCAAAAAAAGAATGGCTCTGAATATATAGATGGATCCATCATCAATAAAAAAAAAAAAATGCCGGTGCAGGAGTATAATGCAAACATTTTGCACAGTATCTAGCATTAGATGAAACATCAAACCACTATGATGAAGAATTAACAGCTATAAAAGCAGCATTACAAACATTTTTTATAAACCATACATAAAACAAAAAATAGTCATCTTATCAGACTCAAAATCAGCCATAGATGGAATAGTAAATTACAATAATAAAACAACAAGAAATATTAAAGAAATAAGAAGCCTTATTAAAGCAGTTGAAACTAAAATCATGTCACTCTACAATGGATCCCAGCTCATGTTGGACTTTTGGGCAATGAACATGCGGATCAATTAGCAAAGAAAGGTGCAATACAACAAATAAAACCTGTAGGACAAATAGAAATAAATAAACAATTAAATAACATTAAACAACATTTCAGAAGACAGCCGAGACTTGATGAAGATAAATTAAAAGATAAAGATTATAAGAATATTAAAGATAGAGTTGATATACAAAAAATACCAAGGAAGACTGCAGTGGCCTTATTTAGGATGGCAACTGGCCACGATTGCCTCGCAGAACATCTCTACAAGATACAATGCCTACCTAAACCCAAGTGCACTCTCTGTGAAGATGTCATCCTGAACAAACAACATCTCGCCAAATGCAAAGGCCTTAAAAGTGATAACATACAGACTTTATATTGGGAAGCCAGAGGGAAAATGATGCATATTAATAATCCCCAGTGCCATTGGCCAACAACAACACTTATTTATAAAGGTAAATAAAAGCTTGAAACACAAGTTGCAATATTATGTTTCCTTTCTTTATGAATTATAAAACACTGTGAATAATTAAAGCAAGAACAAAAATCAAGTGAGAATTTTATTTCTTTTTCTTTTTTTAATGTTAAGAGAAATTGTTCAAAATGTGCAGCCCTTGCCAATATACATGCTTCATGATGTTTTTTCCAATTCTGCTGCACTCTACAAAGTACATCTGGGTTCCTTTTTATTTCTTCTGCTGCTCGAAGTATTTTTTCTTGCAGTGTTTCCACATCAAGTACTTCTGTAATGTATATGCAACTTTTTATTTTGCGCTAAAGAAAAAAAATTGATGGGATTTAGATCTGGCGATCTTGGTGGCCATCTTATTGGTCCATTCTGAGCAATACAGCATTCTAAGTAGGTGTTGTGTAAATGGACACAAACATGACTACTTATGTGTGGAGGTGTGCCATTGTGTACTAGCCACACATTTCTTTCTACCAGGGGAACATTCTGAAGCAGAACTGGTAATGTTTCTTGAAGAAACTGGAGATAGATGGCTCCTGTCAAAACCTGATGAAGAACCCACAGACTGATTAATGTGTTTCCTGCCCAAACATTTATAGAAAGTCTGTGCTGAAACTGTCTTATCTTATTGTATGTGGATTGTTGTAAGCCCAGGTACGTACATTATGGTAATTAGTTACTACATTTCTGGTAAATGCTACTTCATCCATTGCAAGAATTTTAGGCAGAAAATCCCCTCCTTGTTGAAGAAACCATTTGGAAAATGCTACCCTTGGTGCATAATCTGCTTCAGAGAGACACTGGATGTGCTGAGTATGAGAAGGATGTAGTAATTCTTCTTTTAATGTTCTCAAAACAGTCCAATGGGATACACTGGTAGCATGAGCTTACCACAGCTGCTGCCAGGATCTTCTTCCATCAAGCTAAGGATTTCTTCTTCTTGTGCAACATTTCTTTGACCAACACCTTCAACATGAGTAGATATGCTTCCTGTACCTAGAACTCTTTGACAGACGAAAACAAATGTCCTATGATATGGTGCTCATCTATTTGGAAATCTTTCTTAATAAATTCTTGCTACAGCTGCCATATTACGATGTGCTTCATCATAAATGAATAGCATTTCAAGATACTTGGCATTAGTAAAGTGAGCCATTTTGTAACTGATAATCTACTGTTTCAAAAACAAGCCATAAGCGCAATAAACAGCAGCTCAAATGCATTTCTTTATAAACAAACAACTAGAGTGTGCTTCTTTTGATCTTACAGCGGTCATGTTATGCAGTCTCATGGTTTACAATGTAGATTTAAATGAGACAATTTCGAAAGCTTAGTAATAATAGTAAGAGTGAGAGCTGTTTTAATTCAAATGTATTTAAACATGCAGAAAATATTTATCCTTCAAGCTCCTCTAAGAAGTATTTCAAAAAGTATTTAAGCTTCAAAAAATCTTCATTTAAAATAAGAGTTATATTAAGCAATTTTCGCTTTTTTCTCAAAAACTACTTTAAGAACAGAAAAATTACACTATGATTTTTGTTCTATTTATTACAAAGAGTCATCCTGTTCAAGAATGATCATAGGTCACCTTCCACCCTGTATACGCATCATCATCCTATAATTTTATTTCTCAGAAGACTTCATATTCCTTGCTTACTGTGTAGTAGGTTACTTCAGGGATGTCTAACCTAATCTTCACAATTTCTTAGGATGTCTACTTTTCATAAGTTGTGCCAAACTGACCCTCCCCTGGAGAAATTTACTCCCAGGCGACTAAGGTCTGCACTAAAGGAAGGTTGACGTCTCCGTGAAGAGTAGTGAAATGAGTATGGTGGTGCTTTTGTAAAGGAGACGTCAAGACCAAGAAGAGAGGGCACAGTTAATTTGATTCACGTAGTACGTCTGGAAATGTGGTCGTCGACTGTGTAGGCGCTCTCACTGTGCAGTGGACGAAGGTGAAGTTAGTCTTTCTTCGACGGTGAGGAAGTTCATGAGGAAAACAGCAGGGCAATGTTTAGACAGAAGGCATTGCGGACAGTATTTCTAAATTCCTTTTGGTTTAACTTATTCAAAATTATGTTTAGTAATTATTAACTGGGAAAGATTGATCGTGTGAAATATTGACTTATTGGTGTTGTAAATTTGAAATATATAGGTAAATGTGAGAGCAGAAAGCAAGTATGTATTAATTGTAATTTAATTTAATGGACGGAAGCCGTAAAGAATTTAAAGGAATTGTGTTAAGTTTATAAAATTGCCATTATGTATTTCATAGAAGGGTAAACTTATTAAATGAAAGAAATTCGGCTTATTAATTAATTTATGTAATATATTCTCAAATAGTAATCTGCCATCATTCCTACTTTAATCCACTTCCTCTTGGGAAAGAAACGCACGTTTCAAAATGGCAGCAGAGCGCATGAGGAAGTTAAGGATGGCAGTTAAACATTAGCAAGTGACTTTATTTACGACTATTTTATAGTTCGACATGATATAATTTCTCATTTAGGTAATTATTTGAAATCATTATCGTCGGGCAATTTGCTTAATATTGCTTTCTGCTCCACAGGTAACATGGAATTACAAAATTTGGAATTATTACGTAAAAATGAATTGGGTTTTCATTTAATGGTTTGAGCCTTGCCGTTAGATAAATCGGAAAGTGTAGCTAACATATTGAAAACATTAAAAGAAGTCAGAAATAGTATACTTGACGTAAATAATTTTTCGAAACAGGAAACTTTAGAGCTAATTAAAATTTCAGAGTTTCAATTGCAAGAAATTCAGATTTCAATTTGCGAACAAAGTACATTGATTTCACAGGCTACTCTAAGACGTTTTAAAGCTAGGATGTCGTATAATATATACCGACTTCAACTGTTTATTACGTCGAAACATATGCCTGATAATACAGCTCATTTACAAGAGCTCGTCAATCATTACACGGACTTTATGGTGTCGCTTTCGAATAAAACAACTATAGGATTGGCCCCTGGGGCGGAACAAAAATCTTTATCATATGAATTAAATGTAATGGCTGGAGATTCGGAATCGCAGGATAGAAAAATACCTACTATATCTTTTCGATCATTACAGTTAGATCATCCGGTACAATGTTTAATAGATAACAGACATTTTGTCGTAAATGAGGCTTCTCAGGCAGTGACGTTTTTACAATTTTTTCTTAAATTACAAGATTTGTGTCGACAATTTATGATTGCGGAGCATGATGTGTATAAGTTATTGTTATTTGTTGAGAAAGGGAAAATTTGTTTTTTTGGTTCATACGGAGCAAATACAAATGAATTTATTATCACAATTTCATACGTTAGTACTAGAATTTTTCTTTCCTTTGCGAGTTCGGATGGAATTGTTAATGCAGCATTATTATGCACCTCAAGGGGAATTAGAAGATTTACTGTTTGCACGTGTTTTTCAGTTACCGGATTCGAAATCAGAAGTCTGTAAGTTGATTATTTCAGGGTTAAATGAGGTAACACGATTACAGTGTATGCATAAGTTGTTAACCTCGTATTGTGAATTGGATGAAATGTTTATAGCCTGGCAAGCTTTAGCTCCTCCAAGGGAACTTTTTCAAAGGCAATTATCCACAGCTTTACATTTAAAAGCAGATAGTAAAAAGCATACAGGTGATGTAAATTTAAAATTGGGGTTATTAAATAAGGTTTCAGGGCCAAGTGATTAAGAATGCACATATTGTGGTAGACGTGGACATTTCTTTCAATTTTGTTTTCAACAAAACAAATCGAGACGTACTTTAGGATGAGGGAACAAAAGGAAGAAACCTATATGAAATTAACAATTCAAGGTCGTCAAAATTTGCCGCTTCCAATGATAGAAATTTTTTGTTTTTGTACGGGCACAATGGTGTTGATTGATTCAGGATCGTCATTAAACCTGGTGGATAAACATTTTGTCGATAGGATATTTCCTAAATCGGAGCGAATATTAAAAGAATCTACAATAAAAGGGATTACAATTACTGGTTTGGAATTGAATATTATCAGAGTAATGGTATGCATATTACAATTGCAGACTTTTCATGGGACATATCTTGTGCTGTAGTCGACCACTTGCCTGTTACCCTTATTTTGGGATGTCCATTTCTTAGGAAAATGCATGCCTTAGTTGATTCTTTTTCACTTACGCTGCATTTTCCGTTTGCTCCGAAACAACAAATTCCTTTTGCTTTGAGATCAACCTCGTTTATTTCGGCACATTTTTATTATTGCAAGTCTCGGACTTACATTCTCAATTATTACATGTTAAATGACAATATCGTCAACGTATTGTAGAAATGGTACAGGAGTTTCAGGATGTTATTACTGACAAAGTAGGACAAGTTAAAAACGTTCAATATCATATTCAATTATTGGATACTACGTCAGTTCGTTCTTCGCCATATAGATGCACTCCTCTGAAGGTCGAGGTATTACGTACCAAAATTGAGCAGCTCTTACAATCAGATATTATTGAACCGTCAACTAGTTCATATTCAAGCCTGTGCTTTTTAGTTCACAAACCGAATGGTGAGACTAGATTGGTGGTTGATTATCATAAATTAAATCAACATATTCAAGTAGAATGCCTTTGCCAGAGCTTCAAACGGCGGCACATTATTTTCGGGAAGCACGAGTTTTTACTACATTAGATCTTAATCAAGTATATTACCAGATACTTTTGGATGAAGTGTCACGTCCCGTTATGGTCTTTTCAACTTCGTGGGACCTGTACCAATTCAAACGCGTTCCGTTTGGTTTATCAATTGGAGCTCAGACTTTATCGCGTTTGTTAAATAATCTTTTTGGTCAATACAAGTTTCAGTTTGTTTAATTATTTGGATGATTTAGTTATTTATTCTCCAGATATTCAATCGCATTTGCAGCATTTAAAGATAGTGTTTCAATGCTTGCATCAAGCAGGGTTGACGGTCAGTCCGTCCAAAATTAAATTTGCGGTAAACTAAATTTCCTTCCTAGGGCATATATCTTCGCAGATCCCATATGCCCTAACTGGAATTCGCTACCTGAGTTGTTTACTACTGGGCCAGTTGAAAAGAAGTTAACGGAGACCCTCATCTATAAGGCATCTATTCCCATTGGTTTTTATTTTTTTTTTTCTGGACCCCAATTCGCTTACTGCATATTCCTAATTACAGACCAGGATTTGACGCCATGTATGGTGCATATACTTCTAGCTACTCATACTCCTGTGAACATTGCCTCTATACCCGAAGTGTTAGAAGTCTTTGTTTATCTGATTACAACCTTGAATGGTTTTCTCTTCACTCCTTGCAGCTTTGTTCTTTATAATTAAAACTTGTTCCTTTCATGCTAATTTTTTTGCATGTTACTTATTTGTGTTTTAAAGTTTTGTAACAGATTTTTTGGCTCCATAGCTATATTTCAGTTACATTCCAGTGAAATCCTGGCACGCAGACTGGAAATGACATGATTGTGGTTATATCATCTCTTCAGCAACCCCGTCAACACAGCATGTACAGTTGCAACTTCGATACTGTCTGCTAAACTTCAAGGATCCAAAAAGGATTTTTTAAACAAACAAAGCAAAGAAAGTATACAAATGGTATACCCTACAGGTTATGTTTTCAAATACTTTTTTACTTTCTCTACTACGTATAGTAAGTAGGGGAAGTATTATATTTCACCCAAAAATTTGATACCAAGATTTCACCGGAAATACATGTTTTGAGACCCCCTGAATCCAAAAAAAGCATTTTTGGAAACATGTCCGTGTGTGTGTCTGTGAACAGCATAACTCAGAAACGAACAGTCAGATAAACACCAAACTTGGTATTTAGGTTCAGTATCTTCCAGAGATGTGACACAAAGGTTTTCAAGAAAATCCCCCCACCCCAGATTACACTTTACATGAACGATTTTTCGAAAATTTTAATTTTCTCAAAATTGGCTCTAACGATTTTGATTAAAATATCACATATTTAAGATACTTTCATGACAAATAAAATGTATATTTGAATTTTCTGGGAATGTCTCCGAAAGTATTCTTCATTGTAAACCATAAGAGATAGACAAAAGTTTACTACACAAAAAAATCTGATGCTTTACACTCACATGACTTTCTCTACTCTTGTACAAACTATTTATACAAACGCTTACTCTCCATCTACTTCATGTTAATCGAGCTAAACATTTGCAGAGTCTATCTTATTGCTAATTTTCTTGTAGATGTAAGGGGAATATATATTTACAAGGACAATATAGCAATACAGTAGCCTTTAAGCACATACATATCTCTTAATAGCTGGTTGCTAGGTGCAGCACCATTCCCTTTCCCACAGATTAATACTCTTTGCATATCCAAGACAAAAAAATGAATAACGAATTCCCATTTGAGAAAATAAGTATTGAAAAATTTAAGGGAATAACAAGCAATATCTCGAAAATGGTTCACTCAACAAAAAAAATGTATATGACATAAATTGTGTATTTTAACGCGATCTACATTTTTTGTGTAGTAAACTTTTGTCTATCTCTTATGGTTTACCAGTTATGCAAAAGTCGTTCACAATGAAGAATACTTTTGGAGACATTCCCAGGAAATTCAAGATATACATTTTATTTGTCATAAAAATATCTTAAATATATGATATTTTAATCAAAATCGTTAGAGTCATTTTTTGAGAAAATTAAAATTTTCCAAAAATCTTCCATGTAAAGGGTACTACGGGGTGGGGGGATTTTCTTGAAAACCTTCGTGTCGCATCCTTGGTAGGCACTGAACCTAAATACCAAGTTTGGTGTTTATCCGACTGTTCATTTCCGAGTTATGCTGTTCACAGACAGACACACAGACATGTTTCCAAAAATGCTTTTTTTGGATTCAGGGGGTCTCAAAACATGTATTTCCGGTGAAATCTCGGTAACAAATTTTTGAGTGGAATACAATACTTCCCCTACTTACTATACATAGTAGAGAAAGTAAAATGTAGATCGTGTTAAAACACACAATTTATGTCATATACATTCTTTTTGTTGAGTGAACCATTTTCAAGATATTGCTTGTTATTCGCTTAAATTTTCCAATACTTATACTTTTTCTCAAAATTTGTTATTCATTTTTTTTTATGTCCTGGACATGCAAAGCCACATAGCAAGCAGCTGTTAAAAGATTTGACTATCACTTAAAACCTACCATATGCCCCTGCATCTACAAGAAAATTTAGCAATAAGATTAACATCTCGATTAACATGAAGCATACGGAGAATAAGCGTTTGTAAAAATAGTTAGTAAAAGAGTAGAGAAAGTCATGTGAGTGTAACACATAAGATTTGTTTTAGAATTTATTTTCATTGGTTTTGCATGCCCCACACTCATCACTTTTATAGGGCTATAAATTTTATATATTAAGTCGTTATCTGTTATCTTTCTCTTCTTGCCTAGGTAATTACGTTTTTCTAGGTTTAAGATGTGACCTCTCAGAGACCCCATAGCATTTTTTTTGTTTTTTTGTTTTTGTGCATGAAAAGCATCATGGCCTGTGCATGGTAGTTTGTTGAGAAGCTGTCCCAGAGTTGAAACCTCAAGGTCTCTGGTGATGTTTTGTAGTAATGTTGAGGACTAGTATCATTGCTGTAGTGTTCAAGGACAGGATTGTTTTTACTTTCTCTATTACGTATAGTAAGTAGGGGAAGTATTGTATTCCACCAAAAAAATTGATACTGAAATTTCACCGGAAATACATGTTTTGAAACCCCCTGAATAAAAAAAAAAGCATTTTAGGAAACATGTCCGTGTGTGTGTCTGTGAACAGCGTAACTCAGAAACGAACAGTCGGATAAACACCAAACTTGGTATTTAGGTTAAGTATATTCCAGAGATGTGACACGAAGGTTTTCAAGAAAATCCCCCCACCCCAGATTACCCTTTACATGGAACATTTTTCGAAAATTTTAATTTTCTCAAAAATAGCTATTGATTTTGATTAAAATATCATATGTTTAAGATATTTTCATGACAAATGAAATGTATATCTTGAATTTTCTGGGAATGTCTCAAAAGTATTCTTCATTGTGAATGACTTTTGCATAACTGGTAAACCATAAGAGATAGATAAAGTTTTACTACACAAAAAATGTAGATCACGTTAAAATACACAATTTATGAGATGTACATTTTTTTTGTTGAGTGAACCATTTTCGAGATATTGCTTGTTATTCCCTTAAATTTTTCAATACTTATTTTCTCAAATGGGAATTCGTTATTCATTTTTTTGTCTTGGATATGCAAAGAGTATTAATCTGTGGCAAACAGAATGGTGCTGCACCTATAATCCGTGAGGTTTAAGTAGTCGTGTCCCTTTTAGACAGAGAAAGGAATACTCACCATCTCGCTCTCACTCTATGGTGACACAGGCAAAGCAGATACACCGGTCAAACACGCATCAGTGGCGGAGTGCCCGTCCTCCTCTCCAACCGGTTGTTGTTCATTCTCGGATTCACCGTCAGAAACTTCAAACAAATCTTCGTACTCTTCTTCAGATTCCAATTCCTCTAAATTTATGACTAATCTGTCCGTAATTTCATCTACCAGACCGTATTTCTCCCAGTAAAACTGTTTAGAGTTTTGCACATGCTCACACGCCCTTTTCCATTTGTCTGGAGTCACTTTTGTAATCGCATTATCAAAGAACAATTTTACATTACCACTTTTAAATGAAAATTATGTTTGGCAACATCGTTCTTGACTTGCGCCCATATAAGTTCTATAGCATTGAAATCACAGTGATAAGGTGGCAACCGTACTATAGTATGTCCATGCATTTCGCGAGTGTATTAATTTCATAAACTTTGAGCATGTCTTTTTTCAATTTAATTAACTCGTATAGTACTGTTTTGTCGCTCGTGGACCAAACTCAATATTTCTATTACGAAGTCATTCCTGCGTATGGGATTTGAATGGAGATGAAGTGGGTGTTTTATTAATTTCTATGAAATGATAAGGGGCATTGCCCATAACGATGACACTATTAGAAGGATTGTTAAGTAGCAACTTATTGACAAACCAATCCTTGAAAATGTTGTTATCCATTTCTTCATGGTAGTCTTTACTGGATTTGGCTTTAAAGTTAAAGCATTAGGAATGAACCCTGTTGAACATCGCTCCTTTGTCTATTAGTGTTTTAAGAGGGAAATCATTTTCATCACCGTCACACTTACACACCTTATTTCTCGTATGGTTTATATTTACCCGTTTCGTCAAGGTACACTATAGATCTACTAGTAGCCCTCAGTTCTTCATTCGTCTAAAAAACCGAAATCGTTTAGAAACAATATTCATTCGTTGCATTAAAAACGTCTTCCTTGGGAATTTTTACTATAACTGAAATTAAGCTTTTTAAGAATTTTTCTTAACGACTACACGCTTCCTTTCAGTAAGCCTTGAACTTTCAAAGCCTCATATATGTCCTGCAAACTAGGCAGAAAGTTCATACGCTATAACGAATAGATTGTTTGCTTAATAGCAGCTGCAGTGAATGAGTTTATTTCTGCTTTTTTGTTTTTTTGTTTGTTGCAATCTCCTATTTGGGCGCTTCTTGCCTGGAGTTTGCAACCTACCGCCATTAGCTTCAGCATTTGTGTGTTCTTTTAAAATTCGCCGGAGGGAAGGAGCAGAAATACCTGTAGCAGCAGCAGTTCTCTCAACTACACTTGTCACTGAAGTAGTCGGCTTTCCACATTTCAATGCATCACATTCATCACTGAAGAAACTGTGAACTTTAACTACATTTCTTTACCATCTGATTTTAGAATTTTCCCTCGAGAGCCAATTTGAAACAATACAAATACAACCAAAACTACTAGAAAATAATTCAACATCATATCCATATGTTGTAACAAAGAAAATATCTTGCGTATCATGTAAAACCGCAAGATAACAAACTCATAGTTCCACAGCTCATACGCCACTGCAACCTTCAGTCAGCATACAATAGAAGTGGGAGGGTTGCGAGCTTCTACGGGTCTGGAATTTCCACAAATCGCAAGAAAGAAGTGGTTGCTGTCCCACCCCCTCTGCTAGACAAGGACAGCACTCTATGTGAGACAAGGACAGTAGAAAACCTGCCAACTTAAACCTCACAGAGTTTAGCAATCAACTATTAAGAGATATGTCTATGCTTAAAGGCTATTGTATTTCTATATAGCCCTTGCAAATACAAAACAAGGGGAACATAGTATGCCTTAAGCGATAGTCAAATATTTTTGGAACTGGTCGCTATGTGTAAAATGTAATTATCTTTGCATGCCAAAAGATTGTTTCTGCAAATGTTTATCTCGATTAATATGAAATAGATGGAGAATAAGAGTTTGTAAAAATAGTTTGTACAAGAGTAGAAAAAGTCATGTGAGTGTAACACATCAGATTTTTTTTTCTTTCTTAGTTCACTCAGTTAAAACCCCATGGTCTTATTTTTTGACCTGATCTTGAGAGGTATTGAGCAGATGCTATGATGTTATTGAGTTTTGAGTAGTTTTGCCACTGTTTGTGTGTGACTGCATATGTTGACATCTCTGATAGTTTCATTGGAAGGATTGTGTGAACACTGTTTGACTAATAATTTTGTTTTCTGTGTGAAGTATTACACACAGATCTGCTATGTTCAGCTCACGCTCAAGTATATTTTATTGTAATACAGTCAACATATGGATTTGTAATAATTTGGGATACTATCTTTTGTTATTAATTTATTTCCTGACTTTATACTTAATGCTCTGTATACTGGCTCCACTTTTTATGTGGAGTATACTGATTGCACAACAGTGCATTACAACTTTATGTTAATTAAGTGAAAACACACAGCTCATGTATCTTGATAAGAAATTAATGACTCGGCAACCACTTCTTTACCACACTAGCTTTAGGATGCTAGAGAGCAAGGTCAATCCTTGCCTTTTGTTTTTTCCCTTAAAAATTTGTGTTAATGCATCATGTTTTCTCTCACATTGTTACGATATTGTTTTTGCCTGTCAATTCAGTCTCTATTCAGCTCTAGTCCTCCCTCCCTAGAATTTCTAATGGTTTTAGACTGTGCAAACCCAGTCGTTACATTGCTCCTTATGTGTTATGTGCTGTATTAATTCTGTCGTTGTTGTGCCACCACCATCCCTTTCCTACTGATCGTACCCCTACCTTGATTCTCCCACCCTCCATCTTTTGATTTCAATACTGCTTACTTCCCGCTAGTTTTAATGATCTGGTGGGTTTCCCCCCTCCCTTTTCTTTTTTCGTTTTTCCTGAGCTATCCCTGGGTCATGTAATTTGTAAGCTTCCTTCCTATGCTACATATACTCACTAACATTGGATCCACCCACTTAAAGTGCCTATTGTTGGACTCTTATTTGAGGACACACCAATACTGCTCTGGCACTGTATTCACCTTCACATCATGCACCAGGGGGCTGCTTTCCCTCATGGACATTGTTAGGTGTGATGGAATGTGTGCGCCCAAATGTGGACCTTTTGCTTTGAGGTTATGCCTATACCATGTGATGTAAGATTCTATAGTTCTACCTCCTCTACGTTTTTGTGCCTGCATGGACGCTTCATTGACAGCATATATTCTTCTATTCACCAGTTAAGTGTGAAGTGTACCTCAGAAACTTTCCTTCAAGATTTATGTTATGTTGTATACAGTGCCTCAACGACGGACTTTTGTTATTGCTCTTGAGAAAGTAATTAATGGACATAGACTGCAGCAGAAGAAAGTAACTCAGTCTCATCCTTGCTAATACAGGGTATTGCCAGTGTGCTCCTCAGGACTTCCATGTGCATGGTGTAGTGAGTACTACTGTGTTCACTTACTTTCTTCCTTTTCCTCTCCCTACGTGAAAGATATTTTCGTCACCCCCACTTTATTCTTGCCCTATCCTCTGCTATCCATTCTGCCTGGTCCATCAAATGCAATATCAGTGTTTGTGTTGTGGTTTTCCTTCCCCCTCCAGTTTAGGCACCCTTACTTTCGTATTTTCTTTCATTGTTAGGCTTTATCACAGCTGGGTTTTCCTGGTGCGGAGGAGGTATGACAGTTATAGTTTTATTTTAAAAGAATGTGATAAATAAGATTTTATAAAGTTTGAGAGATTCAGGAGAAAATTTGTTTAAGGAAATCCATGAAACTGGCTTTAGAATTCTTGCGAGTCATTCCTGGATGCTTATGTAATTCATGCTAACATGCGATACATCCATACTATCTAGGTGCTAGTCAGTATTCTTATTGGGTATTTAAACTAAAGAAGTTTTTCTTGGCTGGCATTCAGTCGATCACTTGCCTAGCAGAAATCTGTGTCAGCCAGTTTCTTAAATTTATTTTGTGCTAACTTAATTTTGCGTAGGCCCTAAGCGCGATGAAGATAGAACGCCGGACTTCTTCCATCTACCAGGTAACAACTCAAGCTTATCTTACTCTCTCCCTCTTATTAGAAAGATTAAAGTCTCTCTTGGAAGCACAGAATTACACATCTGATAGCATCAACCTTTCACCACCCTTCCAGCTACCACAACCTATAACTCTCTCGATGTCATCCCTGTGCTACATCCCCACCCCTGTCACCTCTGGCAAAGGCAATGGTTTGGGCTAAGTGACCTTCATGTCATACTATTCTGCCTCAGGATTTCCACCTTTTCCATACTCTCCTTGATACATATTATTTGAATGTGTCCCTCCCCACTTCTAGCATTATATTCTCCCTGATAAATTCACTTATTACTCATCTCATCAATATCTTGCTTAGTTTATTAAACAGACCCTGATTATAAAATTTGAACTACTTGGTGGATTGTAAACAACATCTATTCCCATAAAACCCTTTTCATCCAAAAACCCTTGCACCAATAATCACATTATATAATTACCACTCCCCTCTTCAACCATTTTAATTCTAGGTCCTTCTTTTTCCTTTTTAAAAACCCCTATTCCACTTGATGCTTGACCTATCACTTTTCCATCGTTGATTTACCAAAGTAGTCAAATCAACTTAATTCTACTGTTACATTTTTCCATAGCCAAGTCTTCAGAACCACAATAATGTTAGCAAACTCATCAAACCAATAATTTCACCATTAGGCATTTTTCCCCATAGGCCCTCCACATTCCAGCACAGAAGACCCAAAGATTTTTCCAAAACCTACTGTTTTCTCTCAAACCTAAACTGATCTAATCTTGCTTCTCTTAATCTAACTCTTCTTTGTGCAAATCCTTCCCACCACTGCCTCCCAGCCTTGTAGATACAATCCTAATTTCACCTTTAAAATCTCTTCTATCTGTTGCCATCTCCTTGTTCTCAGCTCTTCTTCACAACCAAAGAAAATTATGCTCTGCAGTTTAGTCGGACAAATACCAAACTTGGTATTTAAGTCCAGTATCTTCCAAAGATGCAACATGAAGATTTTCAAGAAAATACCCGAAACCCCAACTAACCTTAACAACAAACTTTTTTCAAAATTTATTTTATCAAAAATGGCTCAAACGATTTTGATTAAAATACCATACATTAAAGATATTTTCATGACAAACAAAATGTTTATCTTGGATTTTCTGGGAAAAGCCTGTGAAGTTCTCTTCATTCGGAAGGAACTTTGCATAATCTTATATAACTGCAAGATGAAAACGTACTGCACAAAAGATGTAGATCTCTTTAAAACACCAATTTGTTTCAAATAACTTTTTTGTGGCATAAGCCATTTCCAATATATCCCTTATTAATGGTTTGAATTGTTCAGTACTTTATAATTCTTTTAAAGTCCTGTCAATTTTCAGTTGTTTCTCGTGATTACATAGCAAAAGTATGGAATTTTAAGGCCAATAGTGTCCAGTTCTTAAAGATTTGACAATTGTTGTTTCATTTGATCTATAATGAAGTGCGTAGTGTAGCTATTTCTGCAAAGGTTTAATTAAAATGAAGTAGATTGAAAAATAAACTTTCATAAGAATGGTTTGTATAACCAAGCATAATAGTTTAAGTAGTATATTTGTTAGTAGTTGGAAGATGCTTCATGTTTATCTGCACAACGTATGGAAGCCAATTTGTCGCGGTCATTTCGTGTTATCTTGTTGCTGAGCGCCTGTTATGGTTTTATTATTTTGCATTTTGGGTTCATTGTGCTCCGGCTAGCTATTATTTCTCGGTCGAGCACATCTCTTGAACAGGTGTGTAAACGGAAAGGATTTGTTACTAAAAGATAACACTGATAAAAGAATTTGTTTTTACACTTTTATTACCGTCACAATTAAGTTCACATATTGATTCGTGATACACGCCAAACTGAAACTGTTATATTTTCTAATATCACTATAATCACTTATTTACTGCACATTATTAATTCGCGTTTCACATTTATAACAAACTTTAAGACGCGAGAGATTCTGTAGAATTACGACGTGTACTTTAGGTATGCTTCCGTTGAAATATGCAACGTGTAACCCGCGAAAGATTCTGATGAACTAACTGTGCGACGTATAACGCGTGAATGCTTCTGTTGGACTGACGAAATCTGCCTCTTGACTTTAGCTTTTTTATACTCCCACACCCCGATATGCCTAAAGATTATAACCGAGCTGCTATTGGTTAATAAAACGCGCCAACATTAGCGTCTATTTTTATATCCAATCAAAAATTACGAAAACATATACTCTAGGGAAAATATTCCCGCTATTTCTAAGAAAAGTGCGTCAATCTGACGTCATTTGTTTGCCTCTTCTAATTAATATTCAACTCACCCCCTCGCACATTGTTATCCACTCCTATTGTCAGTTTCAGTGAGGCGGTGTAAACTTATTTCCTAACAATGCTTATAATTAACAAACATCTCAAATCAATGTCATACAATAATGCTTATTTACACTACAATCACACTGGCATTTACATTATTGTGATACAAATTACTGCCACATATGCCCCAGTAGAAACATAATTATAAATATTTACAACTGGTTTGGAAATTTTATAATTGGGTTTTTAGTCTCCTGAATCTTGGAAAACACGGCATTTATCACTTGCACTTAACACTGCACACGTATTTAACATACGACATATATATTTGCCTTTTTCTCGCCACTATTTACTGGCTCTGGTTTAATGTGTTTATAGACATACATCTAACATTACAATTTTTTTATAGCAAATACTGTACCCTGATTTATTCAGTTACTGTTACAAAATGGTTTACTTTCTTAGGTTGTTGACATAAAAATTTATACATTCAAGATTTTTAACCTGGTTCATTTTGTAATTATTGAACATATTTACCAAAAATATTCATCCTCTACACAAATATATTTACATCTCTTAATTCTAGACATAAATTCACATTATCTGTGTGCTACATAAGTGTTTTGCTTTAATTATGTTTACCCCTTTTTTTATTGCTTTGTGCTTTATATTCACAATACTCTTGGAATTATATCTACGTACTTTTATTTTAATATAACATTAAGTTTTCATTTTTACATGCTTCATTTAAAATGCTGTTACAGTTTACTAATAAAATGTTCTTTTTCCCCTTGAAACATTTATTTTTGTCCTGAATTTATTTCTCCTTTCTCATGACATATATACATAGTTAACCCTCTTACATTCCAATACTTCGTTCTGCAGTTCAGCTTTAACTATCCTGAATTTGCCCTTCTTTTTTTTTTTTAGCGGTCATTACTATTCCCCCTCCTGGATCAAATTGTCTATGGCTAAACATTACTCGTAGCTGTATCGTAACCTTCCAAAGTCTGTTCATGAATAACCTCTTAAAGGATTCATATGAAATTTCACCCCCTGATACTATTTGTAACCAATCTAAAGTTTTCTGGTCCAAACATCTTTTGATAACTATCATTTTCAATGCTTCCGGTATCTTTTTAATTTGAAAATATTCTGACAAGTCTGCAATAAACTGTACTGGACTGGAGTTTTCATTAAATTTTGGAAGTGGAAAATCACTTAAGATATGATTATAAGTTTGCAAATCCCCTACTCCCATATTTAAATTCTCTAGTGTTACTTGTGCACTCTGAGTTTCAGCATGAGCTATAGATGAAGCCGCCGCATCACTCACATTATTAGTCATACCTGAGGAACTACCTCTATCATTATTCTGTACATCAGATACATTAACATCACATATATTTACCCTTGAATTAAATTCTAACCTATTTACAGTACCTTGCAGATTTTCTATTGTCTGTTCCATTTTTTATTATTCTCATTTTGAACAGCTTGGTGCTTGTTAATTTCAGAAGTTAGTTTTTGATTCAAATCTATAGACAAAACTTTAACTTCTTCAGACAATTTATTTCTTTGTGTTTCTGACTCCTTCTGTATTTCAGATATCTCCCCTCTGAAATTAACTTGCACCTGAATTAAATCTGCATTTGTAGCCTCCATCATCTCTCTAAGCTCACTTGAAATGCTATTCATTCGGCTACCTAACTCTGTACATTTTACGTCAACATGTTCAAACTTAGTATTAACCTCACTTTTTTGGTTAGATATTTCCCTGCTCATGTCTGACATTTTCTTTGAAACTTCCCCTATCTCATTTGCTATCATTTCCTGATTTTCATTTCTCATTCTTATCATACTACTATCTAGCTCCATAAATTTCTTTTCAATTTCTTCCCTGTTTTGTTCTAATTTCTTACCAATATCTTCCCTTAATTCCCTATTATTCTTTTCCATATCTTCCCTGTTTTGATCTATTTTCTTTTCTAATTTCTCATTACTCTTTTCCATATTCTGAGTTAATTTTTCTAATTCCTCATTATTCTTACCAATATCTTCCCTTAATTCCCTATTATTCTTTTCCATATCTTTCCTTAATTGATCTGTACTCATAATACTCTTACCAATATCTTCCCTCAATTGCCTATTATTTTCTGTTTGGTCAGTAATACTCTTATTTAATGTTTCACCAAAATTTCTCATCATTTCCATCATCATACTAGCATCAAAATGAACATTTCCTGCTATTCTATTCTAACTTTCTTCACTAACATTTCCTCCCTCAAATTCTACATTGTTTGCGCTATTTTCTGTAACCTGTATTGAATTACAGCTAACTGTTACATTATCTCCCTCCATAATTGTTTCTTCAGTATTATTAGTGGACATTGTTTTCTTAATCCTACCACTTCTCAGCAACATTTCATTTCTCACAATTTTTTTTTTAGGATAAAAAAAATTTACAATTTTTTAACCTTTGTGATGCTGTCTGTTGATGTTGCTTTGATGTCCAGCTTCCTGCCCCTCTCTCCTAGATGTATATGTCGCCTCTGCATCGTACTACGATGAATCTGCGTCGTCTCGCTGTTTTTGTGTCCTGTAGTTGAATTCCCGTTGCCTTCTATTCTCATAATTACGATGTCCACTCATCCACGTCGTAGGTCGTTCTTGTAGTTGTTTCTAGAATCTGCGTCTTGTAGTTCATTTCACTGCTCCATTCGCTCCACGTCCTGGTTCCTTCGCCCCTTCCTGGTTAATTCGCCCCACGTTCTGGGTGCCAATTTGAAGTAGATTATTTGTTAGTAGTTGGAAGATGCTTCATGTTTATCTGCACAACGTATGGAAGCCAATTTGTCGCGGTCATTTCGTGTTATCTTATTGCTGAGCGCCTGTTATTGTTTTATTATTTTGCATTTTGGGTTCATTGTGCTCCGGCTAGCTATTATTTCTGTCGAGCACATCTCTTGAACAGGTGTGTAAACGGAAAGGATTTGTTACTCAAAGATAACACTGATAAAAGAATTTGTTTTTACACTTTTATTACCGTCACAATTAAGTTCACATATTGATTCGTGATACACACCAAACTGAAACTGTTATATTTTCTAATATCACTATAATCACTTATTTACTGCACATTATTAATTCGCGTTTCACATTTATAACAAACTTTAAGACGCGAGAGATTCTGTAGAATTACGACGTGTACTTTATGTATGCTTCCGTTGAAATACGCGACGTGTAACCCGCGAACGATTCTGATGAACTAACTGTGCGACCTATAACATGTGAATGCTTCTGTTGGACTGACGAAATCTGCCTCTGACTTTAGCTTTTTTATACTCCCACACCTCGATATGCCTAAAGATTATAACCGAGCTGCTATTGGTTAATAAAACGCGCCAACATTAGTGTCTATTTTTATATCCAATCAAAAATTATGAAAACATATACTCTAGGGAAAATATTCCCGCTATTTCTAAGAAAAGCGCGCCAATCTGACGTCATTTGTTTGCCTCTTCTAATTAATATTCAACTCACCCCTTCGCACATTGTTATCCGCTCCTATTGTCAGTTTCAGTGAGGCGGTGTAAACTTATTTCCTAACAATGCTTATAATTAACAAACATCTCAAATCAATGTCATACAATAATGCTTATTTACACTACAATCACACTAGCATTTACATTATTGTGATACAAATTACTGCCACATAGTTTGTATACAAGGGTCGGCTGATAAGTCCCGGGCCTCACACAGAGATGGCGCCACTAGGCCAGATAGATGGTAGCATCGTATAGTTTTAATCTAGACTAGCTTGTAACCATAGTTACAGGTCAATAGCTTGTTTAGTTTTTGAATGACAGCATTTTAAACAAGATAACTGAGTTTTCACGAAAATGGAGGATTTGGAAAAATGAGCAGTGATTAAATACTTCCATTTGAAGGGCTTAACGTCTAAAGAAATCAAGGAGGAAATGGATAGTACATTGAAAGACTCTGCCCCTTCATATTCAATGATTAAAAGGTGGGTGTAGAGTTTAAAATGGGACGTACGAGCACTAGTGATGAGCCTCACTCTGGATGCCCTGTGGAAGTCACAACTCCAGATATGATTGAAAAAATTCATCGTTTAGTACTGGAAGACAGCAGATTAAAGTTGTTTGAGATAGCAGAGGCTGTAAGTATATCAAAAGAACGTGCAGGTAATATTTTAAGTAATGTTTTTGGCTTTCACAAGGTCTGTGTGAGGTGGGTGCCACGTTTGTTGACACCTGATCAAAAGTTGCATAGAAAAACTGTTTCTGTTAAGAATGTGGAGCTCTACCGTAAAAATCCAAATGAATTTTTGAGACGGCTTATTACCACGGATGAAACTTGGGTACATCACTACACTCCAGAAAGTAAATCACAGCCAAAACAGTGGATTGCGCTAGGTGAACCAACTCCAAAAAAGGCAAAGTCAATTGTATCAGCTAACAAGGTTATGGCGAGTGTTTTCTGGGATGCACAGGGAATTATTTTTATTGATTACTTGGAAAAGGGTAAAAGTATCAATGGTGACTACTACGCAAGCTTACTGCAACGTTTGAGTGATGAGGTGGAAAGACAAAAGACCTCATTTGGCCAAAAAAAAAAAAAAAAATCTTGTTTCATCATGATAATGCTCCAGCCCATCATTCAATCATTGCAATAGGTGAAATTTGCGAATTAAAGTTTGAATTCCTTGAACATCCGCCCTATTTGCTGGATCGCACCCAGTGACTACCACCTGTTCCCTAATCTCAAATAATTTCTTGGAGGACGAAGATTTCACAGCAATGAGGAGGCCATTGATGCAGTAAACAGCTATTTTGAGGGCCTTGATAAATCGCACTACAAAGATGGTTTCTGGAGATTATGTCGAGAAATTACAACAACAAAAAAAAAATAATTAAATGTTGTTTTCATTGAGAGGCCCAGGACTTATCAGCCTACCCTCATAGAGGGTAAAGAAAGTATATGAACATAACACATCAGATTTTTATGGTATAGTAATCATGAAAAGCTTTCTTGGAAACAACAGCTGCAGTAAATATTACACAAAATTTCTTTTCTTTCTGCCAGAGTGGAACAGCAGGGCTAGGAACAGACATTGGAATGTTGTCTTACAGGCTGAAAGAAAATGCTCAACATCAGGAAACATAAATATAAGCACAAGTCTTGTTCCTCATGGGAAAATGATATTCCCTTCCTTACAGCAAAACTGAAAATTATGAAGCAGTTTGTCAACACACTTGGCAGCTAGTGTAAGTCGACTTAACTGATGAAGTAATAATCAATGTGTTCTACAATGTTAATGTCAATAGTAAATTTTTTCACAAAATTGCTTAATAAAGTAAATATTTCCTTTCTTTAACTTTATATCCAATTATAACTTCCAGTTCTTGGAACCTTGAGATGCAACACAATATGTTACCAAAGTGGGACATAATATTGTGTTTTGCTTGAAAGGTTGCTAAGTCGGTTAGTGACACTAGCTTCGCTTACTTAAAATTTGGATTTGGAGCATGTTTCAGAAGCAATTGCTTCCATCTTCAACCTTGGTCCGACTGACAAGACTGGAGACATCGTTGCTGGTGTTGGTTGTAGAGGTGGCATCATCTGGTTTCCTTATGATGAAACTGGTGAGGTTGTTTAAGGGCGGGATTTCAAAATTCATTAAGTGTTCTTTCCTCTTTATGAAGTGGATGTATATATGCCCAAACTTTTACATTCAGTGGACATTCTGATGTTTTTCGATAAAGTAACTTTTGGGTTGATGTCGTGGTTGGCTGTCCAAAAATGATGTGCTACAGCTAATTTTTCTATTTGCTTGTTGGTAAATGCAACCAAAATGTTCCTTTCTTCTGGTTTCAATGTTTCTTTCTGTTTTGCCTACAACAGCTTCAACCCGAAACTACACCAACACTCAATATTCAATATGTCTTGCATACAGATTGGTCAACTCAGCTTTTAGCAATGAAGAATACAAGCAAGAATAAAACCACGTCCTTTCCATAGCACAACAGAATGGTTTCAAACCCAACATAATACATAACAAGGTCGCAAAATTCCAGAACTAAAAAAAAAAATCTCACAAAGAACACTACTCTCTGCACACAAAAACCAACACAACAATTTATAAAATTCACTTACCATGCTACTCTAAACTATAGCATCAGGAAAATTTTCAAGACATACAACATAATTTTAGCACTACAAATCAGGTATACCATACAGAATTTTCTTGCATCTCCATTAAAAGACAAAGTACCACCAGAACAACTACTACAATTAACTGTGAAAACTGTAACCTGGTGTATGTAGGCAAAACAAAAAGAAACTGTAGGTGCTCATAGGAGGAAGTTGGGGTTGATTTCTGAACACAAAGAACGCATTACAATTTGAATCTAAATTTAATTGTAATAAAAAAAAAATATGTGTTACATGACTTTCTCTACTCTTGTACAAACTATTTTTACAAACGCTTATTCTCCATATGCTTCATGTTAATCAAGATATCAATCTTATTGCTAATTTTCTTGTAGATGCAAGGGGAATTGGTAGGCTTTAAGCGATAGTCAAATATTTTAAGAGCTGGCTGCTATGTGCAGTACTCCATTTTCTTTGCATTACCAGGACAAAGAAAGAAAGAAAGAAAGAAAGAAAGAAAGAAAGAAAGAAAGAAAGAAAGAAAGGAAAAAAAAAAAAAAAAGAAGAACGAATTCCCATTTGAGAAAAAGTATAAGTATTGGAAAATTTAAGGGAATAACAAGCAATATCTCGAAAATGGTTCACTCAACAAAAAAATGTATATGACATAAATTGTGTATTTTAATGCGATGTACATTTTTTGTGTAGTAAAATTTTGTCTATCTCTTATGGTTTACCAGTTATGCAAAAGTCGTTCACAATGAAGAATTCTTTTGGAGACATTCCCAGAAAATTCGAGATATACATTTAATTTGTCATAAAAATATCTTAAACATATGATATTTTAAATAAAATCGTTAAGAGCCATTTTTGAGAAAATTAAAATTTTCAAAAAATGTTCCAAGTAAAGGGTAATCTGGTGTAGGGAGATTTTCTTGAAAACCTTCGTGTTGCATCTCTGGAAGATACTGAACCTAAATACCAAGTTTGGTGTTTATCCGACTGTTCGTTTCTGAGTTATGCTGTTCACAGACAGACAGACACACATGGACATGTTTCCAAAAATGCTTTTTTTGGATTCAGGGGGCCTCAAAACATATATTTCCAGTGAAATCTCGGTATGAAATTTTTGGGTGGAATACAATACTTCCCCTACTTACTATACATAGTAGAGAAAGTAGTATGAAAGAAAATAAACCATGAAGGCATAAACTTAAACTTCATAACTCTAAATGTCCTATCATACCCTAAAATGAGATAACATTGGTTACAAAAAAACTACTGCTCACTGATTGATGTTTCTGTATGTACTTGACACTCCTAAGTACAGACAAAATGTTAAATTACTCATTTAGCATAATGATAAAGACCACACCCTTCAATGATCTGCACATCGTGGAGTCATTGGAACAACACAACAGAACAAGTGTGCCGAGCTGTTGCAGGAGCCACTATTTATAGGATTCTGCAGCTTGATTTCCTCAAAGTTGTAGGATTATTCCAAGTCATGTGGTTATATGCATTGTCACTTCCATGCATACGTAATCTCGTGGTTTCTTCCAAAGGAACTTGGAATGATTAAGTAAAAGTCTTTGTATGTCAGATAATACATACATAAATAATTGTATTGACCCAGGTGATGGGAGTGCACGACGACAGGGTGATTAAACATGATTAACACCGGGATGTCTAGTAAAACACTATAAAACATTGACCCCAGAAGAAAGGAATATTTTAGTTGCATTACCAACAAGCAAATAGAAAAATTGGCTGTAGCAAATCATTTTTGGACTGCCAACCAAACATCAACCCAAGAGTTACTTTATTGAAAAACATCAGTATGTCCACTAAATTAAAAGTTTAGGGATACATCCACATAATGAGGAAAAAACACTTAATGAATTTTGAAATCCCATCCTTAAAGAACCTCAGCGTAAGGAAACCAGATGATGCCACCTCTACAACCAACACTGGCAATGACGTTTCCAGTGCTGCTAGTCGGACTAAGGCTGAAGATGGAAGCAATTGCTTCTGAAACATGTTCTAAATCTAAATTTTAAGCAAGTGAAGTTAGTGTTACCAATCAACTCAACAACCTTTCAAGTTATTGTTTCATGTCCTTCTTCCCAATTTTAACTTCCAAATTAATTGTGCTTTGCTTTATTGGTAAAAAACATCCCTACATATTAACAAACTTTTAAAAAAATGCTATTTTGAACTCAGTATATTCCATTATATACATCAACTACGGTTTTGTCCAAAATGAAATAGTAACAGAGAAATGTAGCTTCCCGCTATAATAGTAAGTTGTAGAACATTTATGTTATATCAGCAATTATATTTGCATTAAATAATTTATTCTACATAACAAGCATTACAAAAAGTTAACAACAGAGAAAATAAAGAGAAATGGCACTGCAACCATAAAGGAAACAGTAACAACATAATGATCATATGGCAAAGTTACGGTTTCGTGTTGAGTATTCACATGCAAGAAAGATAATATAGGTAGCTATATACTGTTTTTCTTACCATGGGCCTTCTTAGTGTAGAAAAATTCATCATCCAATAAGGAAATGCACAACACAATAGTGAGCACATTGAAAAAGTTGTAATTTCCAGTGAGGATTATTCCAATTTGCAGGATTAACTGCAAAGAAATACACGATATGTATCACAAATAAGAAAAACAAATATTCAACAGGTAATGGTTGGAGAAATTATATTTCCCCTACTATTGTCCCACTTCAATAACTATACTTGCCAATTTCCTGAAATTGAAACTGCTTTCCTCATCCGCAAAGCATACAAAAATTACATGCAATAAAAGCCATTCTTATATTATTATTATTATTATTATTATTATTATTATTATTATTATTATTATTATTTGAAATAAGAATAAAATATGTTCACTAACTTTGTCAAGTAGAAGAAATCTAGTACTTAGTGTATATTGTGAACATCTAGTTCAATGAGACAGCAAAAATCTAACTAAACCATTCATTTGGAGGTGTAGCTTGCAGACATTATCGCACATCATGGACATTAAGAGTTACGTTTAAGGCTGTGCAGCAATAGATGTAGAACCTTCAAGGCTTTCTGTTGTAACTTTGTTAACTCTTGTTTGAAAGTCTTCACTGAAATTTTGTTCATAGCATACTAAGTGCTGCAGCATCTGCAACGGGAGCCTCTGGAGTGGTTCAATAGACACTAAAGCTGGATCTTTAGTGAGTCCCAGACGCATTGATGGGTGGTGGCTTGCTGGGACCTAATTGGTGATGTTGGCTGACTACTAACAACTTATTAGATTGTTAATCTAGAGCTCCACTGGGGACTATGATGGCATATACACAAAATTGGAGATAGTGGGGACTGAAAGCGGAACTGGATACCCAGAATGCTCCAATGGAGGTGGGGATGGAATCTCCCAGAGATAAGGATAATCCGGTTTTGCCTTCAACAGATGCTGAGAACTTAGCTTAAGGACACTGGCCAGGGAGGTTGGTTCCATAACATTTAAGTCAAGAATCAGTGTGTTACACTGTGGTAATGAAAGGAAGAGGACAGCTAGGAGCTTGGCTCAGAGTGGGAGGAAGGAGGGTTAGGGGGACTTCCAGAAGTCTTATTTGTACCTACATTGGCGCACTTCTGGCACCTCAAAAAATCAGTTTGGAGGATAGTCCACCTAATTATTACAAAAAGGGCCCAGGGTTCCAATGAGGAGGACTGGAATCTTGAAGGTGTAGTTTTTAGAAATGGTCTTAGGGTGTAGTAAGGATGGGCTCTAATGATGTCTTTCATTCAGGCTAACTTACAATGCAGTATTACTGCATCTAGAGTGGTATTTAACAGCATAACGAGGCAAGACTTGGAAGTCGCTATAATCCTGAAACTTTGGCTTTGATAGGGCCAGATTAGCCAGGGACTAAATATGAAAGGTTATTCTATTCAGTGCTTCTGCTGAAGTTAAACCCAGAGCTTGTGTCTTGACAAGACATGGCAACACTTGAGCTCTGACAGATTTTCTTAAGAGGGATCTGGTGGCAGTCCTGGTTAGGTATGAGGAAAGCGTACTGTCCTGACAGGTGTTATTGTGCTATACCTATTCCCATATGATTCAGAGGAGTCTCCACCTCCTCAGCAGTTGAGGAATCTTATTTCATATAAAAGGAATAGAAACCTTAACTTGCTGATTGGCTGTGGTTCCACTGCTAAACATAGCAATTGGTGAAACATGAGTATCAGTGTAAGAGGGGAGGTATTGGTCAAGTTTTTGAGCACAGCAGATTTTGAGATCTTCAATCAAGGGAGCATTTTGACTTTGTGATTTTATCATTGGAAGGAGGTCCTAGAATTTATCCTGGCATCCTTCAGGTCCTAGAGGGTAACTATGGAGCCTTCCTTATCCGATCATAGACATATCTGTTTTGATCTAGAAGGAACAGGAAGGGACTGCCTATACAGAAACCCCAAGAGTACCAATTAGGACTTGTTTAGGGAGGACCTGGAGGATGGGCTCAGGAATGTAACTTAGATCTGTACAGGTAATGCGGAAGACCCAGAGTTGTTCGTGGAATTTTTCACAAACACCATAGTCTCTGCCTATAGAAGGAATTGCCCTTTCATTCAAGAGAAATGGGTAAGAACAAAACTTAAGAGATGAATCCAGCAAGAAAACTTGTACATGGCTAATAAGTGTTAGGTAACATGGGAGTTTTGCAAAGAGTCCCAGAACTTGCATAAAATAGATAAGATATTTATTTACCAAAAGAATTGCAATAATTCAAAGGCTTCGTCAAGTAACAATTTACATTTCTCTTAGTATACAACTTACAATTAATATGTAAAATTAAACAGAAACTTAAACAAGATTACAAATTATTTACATGAGAGTAGGTATTAGCTTAGGAAAATGTAGTCAAGAATTCTATATGGTATAGAATGCGTGAGTTAAGAGAAGATTTTCAAGTTTATGTTTGAACTATTTCTGATTTAAGAGTTTCCAGTTACGAGGTAGCTTGTTGTAAAGAGATATCCTTGGTATGACATACTTTGAAGACAGATTGCTTTGGTGATTGAGATGCAAGTTATTATGGTATTATGGGAATGGTAATCAGAATTTCTGCTAAAATATGGTAGATTCTTATAAATAAAAACAAGTCTAAAAAATGTAAGTACAGGCTAATGGTAATATATGGAATTCTCTGAACACTGGTTTAGTTGGTGAATTTATAGGAACATGTTTCATGATTACAATGTAGTTTTGTAGTATGAATATATCTATTGATTTATTTGAAGATGCCCAGAAGATTAAGCCATAAGAAAGTAAAGAATGTATGCATCCAAAATATAATGCTTTTAAGACTTCAGAAGATCTATAACTGAGGATTCTTACTGCATAGCTTAGTTTGCTTTGTAATTATAATATTTATGTGAAGCTTCCACGTTAGGTCAGCATCAATCCACTCCTAGAAACTTTGTGGTGTCATTTGCTTAATTTTTTAATTTCCAATGCTAATATTCACACCACATTGTTGGTTTATTGCTTGGGGCTGAAGTACATGCATAGCTTTTTCAACATTTACGACCAGTTTACTTTTCTTTAGCCATGTACTCAAGTTTGCAATTGTCCTGTTACTGCCATCCTAGAGAATATTTAGGTCCTTACCACAGAGTTTATATATGATAATTTAGTCAGTAGGTCATTGATATAATGTATGAATAATATTGGCCCTAAAATGGAACCTTGCAGGACACTGTAATCAATAGGCTTTTGGTTAGATCTGTATGAATCTATTTCCACAAACTGTTTCCTATTCTTTAGATAGGATTGAAACCATTGATTGGCTATTCCTCTGATGCCATATGAATTAAGTTTTTCAAGTAGTAACCCACGATTTACAGTGTCAAAAGCTTTTGACAAATCTAAGAATAAACCCAATGAGCGACTTTTAAGGCTTTTTGCTGTCAAGACAAGAGCAAGAAATGAAAATAAAGCACTATTAATTTTTTTTTTAAAAAAAACTATACTGTGATTTGGAAATAAGGAAACACTATTCCAAAAAAGTTACTAATCTGGTGTACTTCAACTTCTCAATGATCTTTGAGAAAACTGATAACATGCATATTGGTCTATAATTTTCAATCCTTTTCTTTTCCCCCTTTTTCAAATAGTGACTTGACTTTAGCTACTTTTGAATTTTCAAGAAAATGGCCATTTTACAAATATCAGCAAGGGTTTAGGAACTGATTGTGCACTCACTTTTACTATTGCATGTGGTTTATCATCAGGTCCACATGAGAATTTATTTTTAAAACTTTTTAAGACCTTTATAATTTTGCTTTCAGTAATAGGAGCAAGAAATATGGTGTCTCCTGTAAGAGATGCCAGTGAGGTTGTATCAGTTGTGGCGGTTGAGCTTACTAGTTGGTTCGCTATATTTGTAAAATAATCATTAAAGATGCTGGTTAATTTAGATTTATAACTTATAGCCTGTCACTGACTTTTAACTTAATTTTAGTTATTCCAGCATTGGTGGAATTAATTTCTTTTCAAACACCCCAGATTGCTTTGTTTTTATTTTGAGCACTTAATACGCATCTATTATTATTAGTTTCTTGGCTTCAAAAATTACATTCCTAAGAATTTTACAACATTGCTTATAATAGGAGCGAAACTGAGGATCATTATAGGTTTCATATATGGAGTGTAGTTCTTCCTTTTGCAAGAGGTATGTAAGCCTTTTGTGATTCAATCTAATTCTTTTCTCTTTTTAGTATTAAGAGTCAGTTTTTATTGGAAAGGTTGTACTGAAGTAATAAGCAAACTTGTTGATAAAAATTTGTAACCTTTTATCTGTATTTGGTTCATCTAAAGTTTCAGACCAGTCTTCCATTCTTAATAAGTATGTAATGTAATGAGTATTCTCAGAATTGTAGAATCCCTTCTAAAGAAACTGCTTCACTTGAACAGGTTCTTTGAGTATTTCAATGGGAAAAGTAAAATGTACAAATACTGCATTATGATCAGAAAAGCCCAAATCTGGTCGAAACATGTCACTGTAATGTTTGTTATTTGTTTGGGGTATTTATTACTGGGAGTAGGTTGAACGAATGTATTAGTGAAACAAAATGATTTTTCTTAATATTATCTACTACGAAATCACTGTTAAAAGTCACCATATATAACAAAATGTTGCTTATGCTGCAATATTTGCAAGAAATGATCAAAGTTTTCAAAGAAGGTTTCTAAGCAACCATCAGGAGACAAATAAATATACTACTAACTTTGTGCCGTGGATTTCTACTTCTACTACAGCATGTTCAAAATCGTTTTCTTTGTTTAAGTGGTTTGAGGAAACACTTTTCTTAGTTACTATGTCATTCCCTACAAAAATTGCAACACCTACATTCTTTATATAGGAATGACAGAACGTGCTTGCCATAGTAAACTTTTTGAGAGCAGTTAAGGCTAATTCATGCTCACGAAACCCGTATTCAGTGATACAACCTACCTTGATCTATTCAAAGTTTAAAAGAATTTCTAACTCATTTGCCTTGTTTCCTAAGCACTGTACACTTTGCAACATGATAGGTAATTTGAAGAACTTACCATTCCTATGGATACCAGGGGAACTGCTTGAAAGTGAGGAAACAGGAATTGATAACTGATTATAGGGGTCACTACAACACTGCAATTTAACACTTAACAGAGATTATGGAGGAATCTTGTCCATTTATAGTTTGTTGAACAAAGCTGTCCTTTGCTCAGCACCGAACTCGCATTTAGTTTCTCTTTAGTACTGATGAAATCACCTCATTTAGCAGTTTTCCAAATTTATAAGATCCTGTACAGTTTAGATGAATACCATACCTAGTAAAATTGAACTCATGAAGCCAGAAATTCCATCTACGAATAAGCAGTCTTTAGTGGAGCAAACCAGTTGAGTTCCTTATATATCCTTTTCTTTTTGGTGCTTACTCTGTGGCGACGAAGCACTCCACTTAAGACTATTTTAGCATTTCTCGCTTGCAATTGCGTACTAGGTCCATTGTTTCTCCCATAATTTCCTCCATACACCCGATCTGATGTTTCTGCCAGTACATACCAGTATCACACCTGATTTTTTTCTCTTTAAAACTGTCATTTCCACTTTGGTCTGCAGTTCATTCACTCATATTCTAGGATAGCAACATACCTGTTTGCACGCTTCGCCAGAGAATTTGAGAATGGAATCCCTGAGTACTAAACACGCTCTTTTTATTATGATGTTTCCTCGGTTCATATCTAGAGCACTAAATCACATTTTGCACATCTACATTTGCATTTTCAAAAACATGCATCAGTTTGGGCTTGTGAAGTTTCCAGTTGGTTTGCATTCAGTTAGTAATTCCCGTGCTGGTAACACCTTCTGGTAGCGATTGAGTAGAGTTCTTTTTTATTACTGGTCTTCAGCTTACCTTTTAGAGCTTCATTTTCCATTTTTAATGCACTAATCTGCTTTTGGGCAATAGCAAGGTCTCTGATCAGCAGATTTATAACTGTGTGGAGTGACGCTATTGTTTCCGATTAGTGTGTTAGCGTCATGCTTGCAGGCTTTTCAAAGTCGGATTATTTTAACAAATACTTCTTTTCCAGCGATGCTTTTATTTTCTCTACTTTCCTGGTCCATAACGCTTGTAGAAAAGTTCTGATGAATTGTTTTGAACTTCCTCACTATTATTTATATGCAAAACTTGAGCATGAGAATGCATTACTACACCTACGTCGCCATCTTCATTGCCGTAGGAGGGCCTCTGAGGAAAGTTGGAGGCTCTTTTGTAATAACATAAAGAAACAGTCTAGCTTTGCTTAACTATGGAAATTGCTGGTCCCAAGACGTAAGCCCAAGCTGGCCTCTTTGGAGGGCCCTCTGATGCTAAAATGCAATCAGACAAGAAACCTTGAGGCTGCTACTTGAAACGCACTTCCTCAGGACCTGTATAACTGAAAAATAACTACTCTTGGTCATGGCATGCAGGCATTCGCAAGAAGGCTGGAATTTAGCACCCAAGATTGTGAATTATAAAGAAGTTAAATGGGCAATCTTTTCCTTTAAGCTCTATAAAAGTGTAGATGATGGAGTTTTCCTGGCTCTCCTCCAGGAGGGCTGGAAGCTTGTATCCTCTCCCTGGTGAGAATTTCAAATGTCTGCCTAAGCATGATGCAAGCTTTTCGTCTCTGACAACCGGCCATGTGGTGTACTACCTAAGCCTGGTGGATAATCCTATTGCAGACAAAGTCTAACTTCTTTTATGTTGATGGCTCTAGAAAGGCAGCTGGTAGATAAAAGATGTTTAAGAGAGGAGGTGTTAGTGGACAGACCGAAACCCCCCCTTCATCAATATGCCTATTGGGCAGGTAAATCCCTGGAATTGGGCTCCACCAGCTTGTGGTAAGATTGGAGGGGACTCTTGGACTGTGGAGAACTGGCCTTGGCAGTTTTTTCTGGACATTGAGGATGACTTTAGGCACCATTAGGAAGTGTCTGGAGAATAGAGGAGTCAATTTGGTGGTAATGGACTTGATAATGGCCTCTTTGAAAGGCCAACAGGCTGTGGTGACTTTGAGGTGTGAGCCCATGAGGAGGGCTTTAGTGCCCCATGGCTGCCCGCAAAGAGGAGTTTTGTTGCCCATTCTGTGGTGTCTGGTGGTTGATGACCTATTGGACAAGTTCAATATATGGGGAATTCATGTTCAAGGCTATGCTGACATGACTTATAGCAAGAGGAAAGAAAATTTCCCAGTCCAGGGTGTCTACTGCCTTGAAGGTTTAAAATTCCGGTATATATCCAGTATTTCCAATGTAAGTTTTGACAAAATTCCAGTACTGCATCGTCATATTGCAGTAAAAATGCAGCAGTAATTAAACGGGTGTTGTGGCTAACTTAACACCTTGTGTTGTTGTTTTGTTTCCACAGCCACAATATGTTTATTACTAGCTGCCATATCAGATGTTGAACAGGTGGCTTTTTAAATATTGAATGACAATTTAATTAAATTCACTCTGTGTACTCTTTATGAAATTATTGTACAATCGTCTAGAATATTTTTTAGGCCGATTTCTCCCCATTACCCCTTAGAACTGCAATTTTATACAACTCATAATAACGGATAAAAATTCACTGATATTCACAGAAATGGAATGAAGTATCAGCAGATTTTGTATTTATCATAGCTTCCCCCATGCCCTACCCTGCAACATAACCTCTAAAAGCAATTTTTCTCCTCTGTCCACGACTTTGAATCAATGAAAATATTCTTTCAATGTTTGCATTGTGTCCTGGAATTGAAAAAAAAAGAATTGTGCAATTTTTAACAATTTGGAACATAACTCTTTAGTTGAACATCTCAAAAAAATAATCTGACCATAACTGACGTGCCAACATATTATTACACTTCTCTACATTTAAACTCTCAACACATAACTTTAAATTGCAAAACTGGTCAAAGTCTTTTATTTCATCAACTATTACCCCTTTATTTGCAAGAAATTTTATTGAAGGTGCAATCACTTATAAGATATAACTTTTCTCAACTTCATCCATTGGAAACAAGAAAATTCCTCAAAAGACTTCATCAGGCCTTCAAGCATTCAATACATGAACTACACAATCTTTCTGACGCTTCAGTATATTCCTTGCATTCAATACTTATCCCTTCATCCTCTACCTTTTGCAATATTTCTAGGATTTCAAAGGAAATGAATTTATGTTCCAGTCTCAGTTTCACGTTTGAGGTTATTCCACTAAAAATATTTCTTGAATAACTGAATTTTCTTTTTATTCTATTGCTTCAATTTTGGTAAGAAAAATTGAAATGAGTGAATACAAAAGAAGCAAGTACCATTTACTTTGCTCATTCTGCAAAAACTTGACTAAGAAGGCTTTTCCTGACAGAAAACTTCAGGGTTCAAATAACTTAAGCACGTAGTTAACAGCAGGAAACAAAAACAACTATCTTGTTTTTGAATGATAGAGAAGTTGTTCATATTCCAACAAAAGAACAAAATTCCTCAGAGATTCTACTCTGATTGTGCAGGTACTAAAATAGTTACATACTTTCACAATAATAGATTCTATATCAAATGGAAGTGTGTCTGCCCCATGATGCACAACATTAAGGACATGTGCAGGACAGTATACACCAACTATAGGATTAACAGTGAATGTCAATCTGCTAAACACATTGTTACATCCCTTCCTCTTTATCCCACCAAAATTTGAATTACAGTTGTCTCCACAGAAAGCTACACATTTGTAATGTAATGTAATAGTATCCACATAGCCACTATGAATGGATACCAGAAAAAAACAATAGATAAGAAGATAAAAAGGTTTGAAACACACAAATACATCCAACGAATGACTACTCAGACAACAAAAACCACAAACATGTAGAAAGTTCACTTACCACCCTTGGACACATCATAAATTTCAAAGGATTTTTCAAGAAATACATCACTCTGACTCCACAGAATAACCACAATATACAGAAACTACTATGCAACAGAACAAAAGACCCTATCCCCAACAATAAATCAGCTGGTATATATCAAATAGTTTGTAGTGACTGTAACCTGGTATACATAGGAAGAGCCAAAAGAAATCTTGAAATAAGATTAAAGAGCATATGCGATGCATTTCAAAAACAGACAGAAAAATCAGCAGTAGCACATCATTTCTGGTCTTCAAACCATGAAATCACTCCAAACATAAAACTCTTAAAACCAGTCAACAGCAGCAATGAATTGGACATCTGGGAAAAAAATACATACCGTCAAACACAGGAATCACCTAATGAATTTCGAACTACCGCCACCCAGCAGCCTTTGGAGGTTCATCAACCCAGCACCAGAGAACACCACTAACCACACACATTCCACAGACAATAACCGGCAAAATCAGTTGGAAACATGCTGACGATGGGAGCAAACCGTTCTCCCAAAACGCATTCAAAGTAGTGTAGTGTAACAACCTCCAACTCTCTTTATTTTAAATGTAAATGATTAATCATTACAACGATGGAGTGTGGGGGCAAAAACACCAGGTCAACACACAAGAACAAATGTCTATTTTAGTATGAGAGCACAAAACCTTTTTGCTTATATCAGTTGATGCGGTAATTTGTATCACAAATTACTTAAATGTAAATAATGATTGTAATATGAATATGCATTTTTATGTGACATTGATTTCAGATGTTTATTGATTGTAAATATTGTTGGAAAGTAAATTTATACGGCTTTACTGAAACTGTCAATAATAGCGCAATAATGCAGCGAGGGGGGTGAGCTGTTTATCATTATTGGAAACAAGGAAGTTACGTAATGTTGGCGCGTTTTCGGTAGAAACTTCTGGAATGTGTTCTCCCTAAAGCAATATGTATTCATGGTTTTCATTGGATATTAAAATAGACGCTAATGTTGGCGCGTTTTATTAGCCAATAGTAATTCATTTATAATCTTTAGGCGTATCTTGATGCAGGCGTATAAATAGGCTAGGTTAGAGGTAACGTCAGTCAGTCCTTCAGTTCGCCGAAAGCATTCATATACTACATGTCGTCTTCAGTCAGTCAGTTCGTCACAAGTTACGCGCAGCAGAATTATGAAAGATCTAAAGTATTATAAAGTTAATTATACACAAAGTTGAAGTACGTGAATTAAAAGTGATCAGTAAGAAGTATTATAACAGTTTCAGTTTGGCGAGTATCTAGATCAAGATGTAAAAGTGATAGTGAATGTGTTCGACAATAAAGATTATAAAACAAATTTCTTGATCAGTTTAATTTTTGGATAAAAGATTCCTTTCCATTTCACGACCTGTATTGAGACACATGTTCAACCCAAGATAAGATAATAGCTAGCCGGAGGACATTTGAAATGAATTATTTCAAAAACTGATACTAAGAACCGCAAATTGCTACGCCAGATGGAGCTACAAACCAAACAAATGAATGACGTCACAAGATGGCTTCCAGTCACATGAAGTAAACACAATATAAGATCTCCAAGTTCTAATAAATTACGTAAAACACATTTGTAAGCATCTTCCGTCGCACAGTCTTCAAAAATCTTGCTTAACAATGGTGCAGTACAGTCCATGGAATTAAACAACTAGTGATATTTCATTGCATGAAATGCCAAAGTACCTTCTGCAGCTCAAATCAACTTATCACTCCCTTTCATGGTCACATTCTCCAAGCTTTGACTACTGCTAGAACTTTGAATGCACAACTTATGCTTGGATGTCTTCAGATGATCTTCTAAATCAATTTATTTATTGTGTGCAATAGATAAATTAGAATTGCAAATTACACATCTAACTTTCCAATCTTCAGTTTCTTCTGCTCCAGGTTGCATTTGGAAGCCAGAATATTTATTGCAAAGCCATTGGAAAATACACACTCTCACTTACTTAGGCATCTTGTATTACAAAATTAATTAAACAGTGTGTGTTCTAACCATACCACATAAACCAACTTATAGAAATGCGCGCCACAAATGAGAATTAATTACACAGGAAATTGCTTGGTTATGGGCCTCTGTTCAATTTTCGATATGGTATACATCGACTAAGCAGGAGTTTGTTTTTCACAATCACTCATTGTTGCCAACTTATATGGTTCTGCAGAACCATATATAATTTTATTAAATTTCCAGTTAAGACAAATAGGTAAATAAGATTTAACAAGAAATCCTCCTGGAAGCTATGGAAAGACAGACATGTCTGAGAAAATCCATAGGTATATGATAACCCTGCTATAAACAAAAACTGCCACAAAAATGGGAAACACATCCAGGATCCATAGAATGCGAATAAGATAAATAACTTATGTGAGTGATTTGACTTTACAATTCACATTGTCCATCACTGAATGTTCATGCACATTTACTGCTCATCGGTTACTAGTGGTGCAATGAAATTTTAAATCCCATAAAACAAAGTCCACACACTATGCATTTTGTTCAAGCTCAGTGAGGAACCTTGATAGTGATGAAGGATAGTAGATAAAATCCAGCCTATCATAGCAGCACTGTATACCAATTAGCACTGTATAGAATTAGAAGTTTGTTATGCAAGTATGAAAATCTGCAACATCTTAAATATGCCCACAAAGTAAACAAAACCTCCATTCTCTTAAAATCATAAAAAATCTTACTCCCATACACTTTAGGACAAACCATAAAAGTTAGTAAGTATGAACAACTAATTATTAGTGATTTATATTTTTGTTTATTTATTATTATTATTATTATTATTTGTATATAAACATAAGCTTCAAAGAATTTTACAATATCTCAAGTTAGTTAATTGCATTTTAAAGGGTATATGTATAAGATTTGATTTTGGTAACATAGCATATTTAAGGAACTACGGGATTTTAGACATATGCCAACAGTTACTTAAGGAGAATATTGTTTTACTAAACAAAATATGCTGTGAGGTATACAGTGTGCCCAACCACACTAAAGAAATATGTTATGAGTTAGCTACTTGTCAAGAAACATCTGCTGTATTTTCACTTTACATTATTGTGCAGCAAATGCAATATGCCCAAGATACCTATAGTGCGTTCCACTGTGAATATTAGAACAACAGCATTATCACTTGTAATGGTGTACTGCTTGCCTTTTGTGAAACTCGATATGAAATAACATGTGGTCAGGCAAGATTCTGTTCATTGTTAGGGTAATGGCAGTTTCCCTAACATTTGCAAAAAAGAAGTTTTTACACAAAAAAGTTTCATATTTTACCACTCACCGCTTTTACAATCATTCATAACTTTAGTGTCTTTCCGTCACAGCTCCATTTTGTATCTTAATAAATATATTTTAAATTCCTGACACAAATTAAGCTATTTCTAGAGACCTGCATTTATTGTTTTATTTGTGGTGAAAATTGATGTTATTTTAAAGGATTTTTGTGCTTTTAAAGAAATTTTCCAATAATATCATGAAATGTTTTAGGAATTTTAGAATTCTGAAGATGTTCAAAAGGGTTCAAAGAAAAAATGTTTTATGGAAATCAGTTAACGAAATAGCACTTGAAATGTATTTGAAAAAATGGGGGGGGAGGGAAGGAAAACAAAACAAAATAAAAAAGAGAGAGAGAGAGAGAGAGAGAGATTATGCTACCTAAAAAAAAAGTTAGTTCTGTTGCTTTTGAAAGGAGAATATTGCCATACTGCAATGCAAGTTGCTCAAGACACTCGAGTAGGAACATATGAATATGTTCACTGTCAACGACAGTCAAGTAGAATAAACAGAATTTTCACTAAATTACTCTATCCATTTCGCAACAATTTTATTCATTTGCTCAAGTTCAGCATATCCTCGAATGACTGCTGAATCATCTTGATTTCCAAAAATGGAATAGTCTCCACCATTACCCCAGAATTATTTATCCAAATTACTGTTGGTGATGAATGCTGGTCTAAACACTTCCAGTGCTGAATACAATTTGTGAGCCAGGTCCTCTGACATCAGTGATTGCAATTTTGCAAGTGCTGATGACACTGCTTTTTCACTGTAGCTCTAAAATTTCCCTGAGTGTCTGCATATTTGATGCAAGTAAACATCTCTTGTGTTTCATAATAAAATTCCCCTTCTTTTGCAATTTCAAAATTCTTTACAATTTTGCTTAGTTCAGTGCGAAGTGTTGGACTTGCTGAGAATGAAGATTCCTTTAGTTCAATGATGTACTCTACTAAATCTTAGCATGTTCCTTTATGAATGTTGTCTCAGCTGAAATATAAACTTTGGTGTCAATGGTTACATAAAATTTGCACTTGCATTACTGACAGAAATCAGCTTTTCAGAGCGCATGAATTCTATGACGTTGCACAGATGCTTTTCAATATAAAAAAAACTTCCAACAAAGTATTCCACCTAAGGCTGGAAGTAAAGAGGGGTCTCAAATGGGTGTTTTGCATTTAGAAATTAAGCATACAAAGGTTTTCTTTTTCTCATATTGAGAAACACTGCTATAATCATAGCTACAACTGAATTAAGCTCTGTCGTTCCTTCCTGAAGATGTCCCTCACCAAATTTAATCAATATACCCAACAATGAATGTGCACAGCCTGCTCATCTTTACTGAATTGAAGCACTTTGACATGCATATTTGACTCACCAATCCTAAGATCTGTCGTAATTAATGAAATACTTGGGTATTGAATTAACAATTGTCCTGGCAAATGATTTTGCATCAGCTGCTTCCAGAATGTGTAGATCGGCAACATACATTTTTGCTCCATTGTTGGTTTAAGAGGGCAAATGAGCACAACAAGTAAATATACATCTACCCATCCAATCCATTGTTTAATTGCATAAAAACACATTTTCTGGCCAAAAACTACTTCTTTCATTTGTTCATCTCTTTCTTGTCTCAGCATTGGTACATATGTATCCCTCAATAACCTCCAGCTCCTGTTAAATAGTAAGATCAATGATGCAGCAGCAGTAGAGGTACCAACAATAACAACAACAACAAAATTCAACATACCTTCAATGAATTCATTCAACCATTCTTAAGAGCAGGTTTTTCCAACTTCCAAGCCTATATTTGCATATGAAAGTCTCTGGAGTTATTTTGGCAAAACTATTCTTTACAGCAATTTTGATTTTCTCTACTACTTCGTTATATAGTTAGTACAGGAAGTACTGTATTCCACCCTAAAATTAGATATGGATAGTCTACTGGAAACACATCTTTTGAGATCTCCTGAATTCAAAAGAAGCATTTTTAGAAAAAAAAGAAAAGTCACTGTGTGTGTGAACAGCACAACTCAAAAACAAAAATTGATTAAACACCAAACTTGGCATTTAAGATCAGTGTCTTATAAGGATACGATATGAAGACATTCAAGAACATCCCCCAACCCACCCTTTACATGGAAATGTTTGTTATTTTTGCTTTTCTGTCAAATGGCTTTAACGATTTTGTTTATAATACCATACGTTTTACACATTTGCATGACAAATAAAATTTATACCTTGAATTTTCTGTGAATAGCCTGCAAAGTACTCTGTGTTCTGAATGTTTTGTATAATTGGTAAACCATAAGAGATAAGATGAAATCTTACTGCACAAAAAAATTTAAGACTTTATTACAGCATATAATTTGTCAAAATTGTTTGTGCATTAATCATTTCCAACATATTCTTTGTTACTGGTTTATACTTTGTGAAGTGGCAAGTTGCATGTAGTGTAACAACCTTCAACTCCCTTTATTTTAAATTATGATACATCACTGTTACTACCTTCTAAATCTTCAAAATTAATTGTGTAATGAAAGTTTATCTCAACAAGAAGTAGATATAAGAATAAGCTTTTGTAGTTTATGTACAAGTGAATATTCTCTACTCACTTGTACATAAACTACAATGTGAATGCAACACAGGATTTTTTTTTTGTTTACCATCTGACTGCAATCTAAGAACATTATTGACTCTGAAGACCAAAAGATGTACCAGTTATAGATAATGTTTACTTTTTCTTTTATGTACTTACAGTAACTAGAGGACGTATTGTATTCCACCCAAAAATTTGAAGTTGAGATTCCTGAACCCAAAACAAGCATTTTTAGAAAAAATTTCCAATAAACGCTAAACTTAGTATTTAGGTTCCGCATCTTGCAAAGATGCAACATCAAGGTTTTTAAGAAAATCCCCAAACCCAAACTATCTTTTACATGGCACGTTTTTGAAATGTTTGATTTTCTCAAAAATGACTCAAACTATTGATTAAAATACCATATGTTAAGATATTTGCATGTCAAATAAAATGTATATCTTGAATTTTCTTGGAATAGCCTGTGAAGTCCTCTACATTCAGAAGAAATTTTGTGTAATTTTGTATAACTGGTAAAGATATAGAAAAAAACATCCTACATAAAAAATATAGACCTCTTTAAAAACACAGGTCATTTCAAATAACTTCCTTTGTGGCGTTGGCCATTTCTGAGATAAGTGTTGTTATTGGTTTGACTTTTTCAATTCTTTGTCTTTTTTTTTTATATATATATAAGTAGTGTCTATTAAGTTGTTTCTTCTGACATGGAAAGAGTATGGAATTTCAAGGTCAGCATATAGTGACTAAATTTTAAACATTTGATTACCTATTCAGTTTCCACAGTGAGGACTCTGAAGTGACTTAATGGCCCGCAAGTCCTTAAAGCTGGACCTTGAGTGGGTATTGGACGTGTTGGAGATGGTGGTTAGTCGGGACCTGACTGGCATTATTGACTGATTACTACATACTGGACAGGTCTGTCTCCAAATAACTAATAGGAGACGTGAATCAACTCTCCAACAACATGGGTGTTAAGCAACCCATGCCAAAGGGATGCACAGCACATGGGAGATGTGTCAATAATAAAGCCTCTAAAATACCTGATGACCTCTCAGAGCACATAGTCTTACCCAGGCATACAGGGCTCTGCCTGGGCGTACCAGAGTTATCCTTAGCTAAGTGTGAGAACATATTTTAGTTCTTCCAAACCAAGCCCATCTGGGGACTCCAAGAGAATAAACATTAAAGTAGCAGTAGCTGGGCCTCGAAGGGGGACCCTGCTATCCAGATTAAACCAATGAAGGTAGAGAAGCAGGCCCTGTCTTCAAAACTGGAAGGGTCGTTTGGGGACTCCGAGATTATTAAAATCAAAGGAGCAGTAGCAGGAGCCTCAAAAGGGGGACCCAGCCATTCAGAATGAACATATAGAGATGGGAACTGTAACTCCCAGAGATGTGGAGGAGCAGACCCTGTCTTCAAAGACAGATGTCAAGGCTGATGTTTTGGGGGGCTGGCAAGAGAAGTCAACACCCTGAAGTTGAAGCCAAAGCAGTAGAGTGGAGCGAATAAGAAGAGGAGAAAAAGGGCTAAGTTATTGGCCAGAGCATTGGGAAAGGTGACCCTCATAATGGGGACCCTCCAAAAACCATGCTGGGCTGGAGCCTGGCCCTTCTGCATCCTCTAAAAGGAACTGACTGGAGGAAACTCTTCCTACAGACGAAAGAGAGGCTAAAAAGGTAAAAACATGTCGGTCTCTCAGCTATCCCAAAGAGGGACCACGTTTCCTTAGGAGAATTGGCCTCTAATGGAGAGGGATTAAGAGGTAGTAAGGTAAGCTACAATGATTTCATTCATTCAGGCTAACTTACAACCAGCGTATGTCAACTGGGATAGGAACTTCCGGTATATCATCAATGTTCTCGCATCGGGCTCTCGAAAGGTACATTTTGAGCATTGCATATGCCCATTGCTTAAAATGCAGGCGCTAGATGACACTGTGAAGCTCGTACATATAACACTCAATACTGCCAACACAATTATTCTACACTCCAGTGTTGAATATTAAATTGTTTTAAAAATAACACATATTTAGTCCCAGATGTAATATATTATAACAGTTTGCCATTTATAAAGTCGTTTTCATAATATTAGTGAACCGGTTTGTACAGTATTTGAGCTTAATGTATGTGTGAACAAAGCCTAAGGTTGGCTAAGTGTATACGATTTGAGACGAAATTTTAAAGCTGCGGATTGCATTTTAACGGATGTGAGAGTGAATCTGAGAAGAAAATTCTTCGATTTAGTAGAACTGGCAAGATTTTAAAGGCATACAAGAGAGTACAAATACCAAGAAAGAAGCGATTTATTTTTTTTCAAAGGCCTGTTGGTAAGTAGGATGTATGAATGTAAATAATATAGAATAACCAAAAATAAAACCATAACCTATACAGAATTGCATTACATATACATTTATTTTCAAAATAAAATTGTATCGACTACTCATGAGCAATATTACATTTTGTAATTCAGCTGCAGTTCGAATCTAATCAATGTATGCATGATAACATTAATAATAATGGTCATTTTACGAGTGAAATACTAGTGAAAAATAAAAAAGGCTATTTAGTATCCTAGTTGGGCTTTACAGTTGTTACAAAGCTAGAACTGAAATTAAATATTACAATTTAAGGTTTAAATTTTAAATTAATTTTTGCATTCTTTGAATTTCAGAACTGTTAATTTTTTTATATATGGGCTACTGCAGTTTATTCTCCTGTTCAACACCTCCAGAAGTAGTATCCTCAGGATTATGGCACAGATTTCCTTCGTTCATCAGTTAAAGTGAGTTATATTTAACAGAATTTTCATTTTGCTCTAATAAGCTAATGGCAGAGTTGTTGCCACATCTTTCTAAATTATCTTTTTGTCTTTCCTTTTTCACAGTGAGATTACATTGTATGCAACCATGAACATTTCTGGGACATAATTATGCCATGGCCTAGTACTATGTGCTAAGGTTAAACACTTGCAAACTGCACAAAGTAATAGTGCTGTTTTATCAAAGAAATCATTTAAATTTTCAAGCTTTAGTAAAGAAAGATGTAAAACTTCTGGTATTGGATACTTCATAAGCTGTTTCAATGTTTCAGTCTGCACAATCTTACCACTGGTTTATTTGATATTTTGCTTAACTTATACACAGTTTGTGGTATCTTAACACAAAATATTTCTTTGTAAAACCATTGAGTTTTCAGATTAAGTAAAAGAAACTTTAAATAAAAAAAGCAAGTTTTTATAGTAAATAAGTGAAAATACTGTGCCATATTTAAAAAATTAAAGAATGTTTTGCTCTGTGTTGCTGAATAATGAGCAAAATACGAGGGTGGTCTGAAAAGTTTCCGATCTAATAAAGATACAAGACATTTTTTCAGAATTTTTTTTTTTATTTTTCAACATAGTCTCCTTGTAACTCTACACACTTCTCCCAGCGATGCTCCCATCTCTGTAACCCGTCCAAATAGTACTCGGCGTTTTTCTCTGCAAAATAATTGTTCACGAAGGTGATTGCCTCTTCATTTGACGAAAAATCTGTCCTCCGAGCGCAGTTTTCAGATGAGGGAACAAAAAAGTCGCTTTGGGCCTAGATCTGGTGAGTAAGGCGGATGGTCAAGCAGTTCAAACCATAATTCGTGGATTTTCACCATTGCAACCGCTGAGGTGTGAGACGGTGCGTTGTCTTGGTGAAACAGGATTTTCTTTTTCTGCAAATGTGGCCGTTTTTCCGCAAGTTCTGCCTTCAGCTTGTCAAGTAATAATGCATAGTATGCTCCTGTAGTATGCTTCCTTTTTGAAGATAATCGATTAAAATAGCTCCATGACTATCCCAAAAAACAGTCACCATCACTTTCCCAGCCGAAAAAACAGTTTTTGCTTTTTTTGGAGCCGGTTCCCCCTTTGCAGTCCACTGTTTGGAGTGTATTTTTATTTCGGGTGTATAATGGTGTATCCAAGTTTCATCTACAGTAATTAATCGGCGCCAAAACTCGGATTTATTGCGCCTAAACTGCGTTGGAAATGTTCATTTGAACACGTTTTTGGTCAAACGTGAGCAAACGCGGCACCCAACGCGCGGACAGCTTTCTCATGTCTAAATGTTGATTTAATATGTGACAAACACGTTCTTTTGACATGTTCATAGCCTGTGCTATCTCTCTCAGTTTAATTCGGCGGTCGTCTAGCATCATTTGGTGAACTTTGGCAATGTTTTCGTCGGTAGTTGCAATTTTTGGACGTCCCGAACGTTCATCGTCTCCCAAGCTCTTACGGCCACGTTTAAATTCAGCTGCCCAAAATTTCACTGTGGTAAATGATGGAGCAGAGTCCCCATACACAGAATCCAACTCATCTTTGATTTGCGTAGGCGTATTGCCTTTCAAAAACAAATATTTAAAGACTGCTCGATACTCGATTTTGTCCATTTTCATAAAAACACTCACATCACCTCACTCAAACGACTGTTACATAACAACTTAGCGTCCAAAATGGCTGAAACTTTGGTGAGTAACTGTCAAAAGATGAACAACGAAATTCACTAGCTTTTATTTACGAGTGCTGCCATCTTCGTGTTGAGGTCGGAAACTTTTCAGACCACCCTCGTAATTGCTGCAAATGAGCAGAGGATATGTTAAAAAAAACAGGATATTTTATAGTTTTAACTCTTGATTAATGCAGCAATTAGTGATGAAATGTCAGTCATGGATGTTTAGATGCAAAATCCATCACCTTCAAAGCACTTTTATTAACCTTATTATTTAATTATTGGAACATTAAGAGGTTTTTTTCTTCTTTCGTTTGTTTAGCGCAGTCACCATCTCAAGCTACCAGAGATATGCTGGCAGATACCCAAACCATGGAGTGAAGGTAATTTGGGTATGTTGAGTTGCAGGATCACCCCCAGGAACATTATTAATATAGTATGAAGGTTTCTCTCACCTACACAACAATTTATTGCCATGTATCATCAAACATTCCGTACAATTTGGAGTTTCATTTCAACATCAGTTGAAAAATTAACTAAAACATTAAGGACTATTGCTGGAAACATGTTCTGAATTTTTAGAAAAAGCAAAGTTGGTGTTAGGCAGTTATTTCAGTGTATTGGTAGGTTTTAGTGATTCTCTGTTAGTAGCTTTAAAGCTACAATTTTTGAGTTAATGTTGTTAATAACTACAGACATGATTTTTCTAAAATGTTTGTTATCCACTAAATAAACATAATAGTAGAAAGGATTTCAGTTACCTTTGTGATTCTTTAACACTAAAAAATAGCACCCTCGTGTTGCAGAGAATGTAAAGTGTCACCATTAACAGTCCATTTAATGAAAGTAGTTTTGAGCTTAAAGACAATAACTTTCTTAAATTACAGCTACTCTGCAATTGTCATTTGCAACCTAGATTTGCTTTCACTGTCTTCATATACAATGACATTAAACCAACATAAAAACAAAACAAAAATGTATATATTGTTTGTTAGGTTACCTAATATAACATTACTGGCAAATTCCAACTAGGCAGCCTGATTAGAATTTGTGGATTTATCTGAACTTTGTGTTTGAAATATTTAACTTAATTTCATATGTCGTAGGGTTTACAACCAGTTAATAACAATATTACAGTAGGCATTATAAACTGGTTAATAGTTCGGGTTGTACCATTTTCCTCTATGAAGTCATGCAAATGGTTCTTTTAACTGCCATACAAAGTGATGTTGGTATGGGAAGTATGACAAATGATGGTGCACCTCAAGTGGTTGTGAAAAACTCCTTTCATTTAAAAATTGTGAGTCACGAATAATGCTAAGGAAAATGTGTATTTTTATTAAGTTGTTGTTGTTATTATTATTATTATTATTATTATTATTATTATTATTATTAAGTCATAATTAATGTCAATATGATTTTTTAAAAAAAAGCATAATTAGTGCAACTTCATGGGAGGGGCAAAAAGTTTTATAGTAATGAAACATGTCGGAAACAAAAGTCATATGTATTGCAGTTTAATTTTTTTTATTTTATTTATTTATTTTTATTTATTAGTAATGTATTTGCAGCACATTAATAAAGTATTTTAATCTGCTGCTGTAGAAAGAAAGAATAATTAGTATTTTAAGTATTAAGAATTTAACAGTACAAAGAAAACAAGGAGAAATTATGTCTAATATGGTGCTCATAAGATTGTCTTTATGTTCACAGCTGTTTGGATCGAACCTGTATTAAGCACAAAGTTGTTGAAAATTACGATTCTATAGTCAAACTGAAAAATAATTTTTACTTCCTTTACCTCTGTTTTTTCAACTTAACTTTTACCTATGTGCTATCTTGGGCACAAGTTTGAGTAAATGAGCACTTCTCTGTGCACCATAGAGCAGTGAGTTGATGCCCTGCATATTACAAGTTTTTATATTTAAGCTGGACTAATAGAAAATAGCTGTAAAACATTTTTAACCTTCTTTCACTTAAAAAAAAGAAGATAGAATCCATTGTGTTAGTGTTTATTTTAAGTGCCTTGGAAATAGATACTAGATTAGATTGCAACAGATATTCCAAATAAAAACCCAACAAAGAGCAACAACTAATCACAAATTATTTGCTAAGAAATTGATTATTTGGATAATGTAGAAGCAGCTATTAAAAATGTAATGCTTGTTAAATCTGCATCAAGGGACGTTAGTGTAGGAAATTTTGCTCAAGTTTGTGTTGCATAAGATGCTGACTTTATTAAAAAAAATTTGATGTGTTACACTCACATGACTTTCTCTACTCTTGTACAATCTATTTTTACAAACGCCTATTCTCCATATGCTTCATGTTATCGAGATATCGAGATGTCAATCTTATTGGTAATTTTCTTGTAGATGCAAGGGAAATATGGTAGCTTTTAAGCGATAGTCAAATATTTTAACGCTGGTTGCTATGTGCCGCATTCCATTCTCTTTGCATGTCCAGGACATAAAAAAAATGAATAACGCATTTGAGAAAAATCTGATGTGTTACACTCACATGACTTTCTCTACTCTTGTACAATCTATTTTTACAAACGCCTATTCTCCATATGCTTTATGTTAATCGAGATATCGAGATGTCAATCTTATTGCTAATTTTCTTGTAGATGCAAGGGGAATATGGTAGCTTTTAAGCGATGGTCAAATATTTTAACGCTGGTTGCTATGTGTCGAATTCCATTCTCTTTGCAAGTCCAGGACAAAAAAATGAATAACGAATTTGAGAAAAAGTATAAGTATTGGAAAATTTAAGGGAATAACAAGCAATATCTCGAAAACGGTTCACTCAACAAAAGAAATGTATATAACATAAGTTGTGTATTTTAACGAGATCAACATTTTTTGTGTAGTAAAATTTTGTCTATCTCTTATGGTTTACCAGTTATGCAAAAGTCGTTCACAATGAAGAATACTTTTGGAGACATTCCCAGAAAATTCGAGATATACATTTCATTTCTCATGGCATTATCTTAAACATATGATATTTTAAACAAAATCGTTAGAGCCATTTTTGAGAAAATTAAAATTTTCGAAAAATGTTCCATGTAAAGGGTAGTCTGGGGTGGGGGGATTTTCTTGAAAACCTTCGTGTCGCATCTCTGGAAGATACTGAACCTAAATACCAAGTTTGGTGTTTATCCGACTGTTCGTTTTTGAGTTATGCTGTTCACACACACACAGACACACACACACACAGACACACACACACACAGACACACACACGGACATGTTTCCAAAAATGCTTTTTTTGGATTCAGGAGGTCTCAAAACATGTATTTCCGGTGAAATCTCGGTATCGAATTTTTGGGTGGAATGCAATACTTCCCCTACTTACTATACGTAGTAGAGAAAGTAAAAAGTATAAGTATTGGAAAATTTAAGGAAATAACAAGCAATATCTCGAAAACGTTTCACTCTACAAAAGAAATGTATATGACATAAGTTGTGTATTTTAACGCGATCTACATTCTTTGTGTAGTAAAATTTTGTCTATCTCTTATGGTTTACCAGTTATGCAAAAGTCGTTCACAATGAAGAATACTTTTGGAGACATTCCCAGAAAATTCGAGATATACATTTCATTTCTCACGACATTATCTTAAACATATGATATTTTCATCAAAATCGTTAGAGCCATTTTTGAGAAAATTAAAATTTTCGAAAAATCTTCCATGTAAAGGGTAGTCTGGGGTGGAGGGATTTTCTTGACAACCTTCGTGTCGCATCTCTAGAAGATACTGAACCTAAATACCAAGTTTGGTGCTTATCCGACTGTTCGTTTTTGAGTTATGCGCGCACACGCACGCACGCGCACGCGCACACGCACACACACACACACACACACACAGATGGACATGTTTCCAAAAATGCTTTTTTTGGATTCAGGAGGTCTCAAAACATGTATTTCCGGGGAAATCTCGGTATCGAATTTTTGGGTGGAATGCAATACTTCCCCTACTTACAATACGTAGTAGAGAAAGTAAAAATTGTGTAACTGAATAGTTGCTTTTTGTTTTTGCTGAGGTATTTCACTTATTTTTCAATACACGTGATAAAATATTATGTGTGTTTTGTGTATAACCAAATGCTGACATTCTTTGTACATGGCAGGATATCATTTATGTTATAATTTGTATATTATTATAGAATGCAAATCAATGATATTTCTGTTATGTAGGTTAACAGCTGTTAAGTTGATGAATGGTAAACTGCTGTATACAAAGAGTAACATTACATAATGCAATACCACAACCTTTCCTATTTTCCCACTTTACTGAAAATGAGTATAAAAACATTGTCAGTGTAAGACAATTAAAACCGATTTCGGTATTCTAGCAGATGAGTAAGAACTGAAAGGAGTGCAAGTTCTAAATAAAGTCACCTGCGCGTTTAATGTTTTCTCTCCAGATTGAGAAAACCATTAAAAACGCAGGTGATTTTATTTGAGACTTGCACTCCTTTCAGTTGGCTTGCGCACATTTCGAAAGCGGGGGGCGGGGCTAGCAGCTGGCAAGATCAGTTGATAATGACGTAAGCTGCATTACCGACCACAGCGTTAGTTCCGCTAACGGGCACCCGAAAGGTCCGCAAAAGCGCCCTATGCGGCACCTTACCCCCACCATTGAGTTGACAATCTGGTTAATCTGTGCTTACAACACAGTATTACTGCCTTAAGAGTTCAGTAACAGCATAATGAGGCAGGATTTAGAAGTTGTCATAAAACAAGAACCTTGGCTTTGGCAGTCATATTATGCAACTAAATATAAAAAGTTACTCTTATTTTCAGTGCTCCAGCTGATGTAAAACCCAGAGCATGTCTTGACAAGACACAGTAACACTTAGGCTCTGCTGGGCTTTCTTACAAAAGATCTGGTGGCAGTCCTGATGAAATATGAGGAAGGCAGGCTGCGTTGGCAGGTGGTAAGTCTGCTCAGCCTATTTCCCTTTTGACTCTGAAGAATTTCCTCCTCCTCAGGAGTTCAGAAATCTTACATTTTTTGACAAGGATTGGAACCTCAACTTATTGACTGACTGCACACCAATGCTCACCAGAACAAGCACAATGGATCATGATCAAGGAGATCTTCTGACTTTTGTGAATTATCAGAGGAATTGCTTGATTTGAAACAAGCATCCTCCAGGATCCTAGAGGAAGTTAAGGGCTAGACGGTTAGTCTGAAACCTTCCTTATCTGATCATAGACACTTCTGCTTTGATCTTGAGGGAAAAGGGAAGGACTGCCGGTTCAGGAACCCTAGGGACCAATTGGGACCTTTTTAGAGGGGACCTAGCCAGCGGACTTAAGAATGGACCCCAGATTAGGCTAAGGAATGTGGCTAACCTGGAGAGGTACGTGGAGATTTTCACAAGTGCCCTGACCTCTGATTATAAAAGAAATTGCTCCTCATACATGAAGTTCAATATAAGGAGATGGAATTGAGGTAATTGAGTTTTATTTATGGACGCTCTTTAACTACTATGGACCTTAGCGTCCCATTCTATATTGGGCATGAAAGATCGGTAATTTTGCTCAGAGGCCTCTATCAGGCTTGAGGTTCTTTTACGTGCCATAAATCTAAGACACAGGACCACCAGCTTTACTTTCCTTCTGAAGGAAGCCATGCTAAGGATTTTTATGCCCGAAAAAATCCATCGCCCTCCGCCAGGTTTGAACCCACGACCTTGGGAACTAGAGGCTAGCACAGTACCACTAGTCCACGTAGGACGACTTAAAATAGAATTCTTTTTTAAGATCCATCAAGAAAAAGACGCATAGGCTCTATAATGCATATAAGGCCAATAAGTGTCTTACAACTTGGGAGAAAAAAGAGATCAAGAGGGCATCTGAGGAATCTTGGAGACACACTTGTGATAATATTCAGGAGCAGTCAAATGCTGTTTGTTTGCAGAAATTGGTCTCGGAGATATGGAGCCAAGTTGGCATCTTTGGAGGATCTGTCTTGCTATGCATAATCTTTTTCGCCTCTGGAGGCATGCCAAAGTGGTGTTTATATCTAAGCCTGGTAGACAATCCTTATTGCAGGATTAAGGATTTTTGTCTTATCTTAACATCCTTCTTGTCGAATGCTCTGGAAAGACTGGTAGATAAGATATTTGAGGGATGGGGTGCTGGTTGACAGTCCCATACATCCTCAACAGTATGCCTACTGGCCATGTAAATTCACAGAATCGGTGCTGTACCAGCTCTTGGTAAGACTGGAGGGTGTGCTGGGCTGTGGAGAGCTGGCCATGGCACGGATGGCTCCCACTTTGGTGGCAGGAATGGGGGCTGGGAAATGGGGCCAGGCTTGCCATTCCCCTTGGAAATTTTGTCACTGTTTTTCAGGCTGAGTTATGTGTAATCTTAGCCTGTGTTATGTATATTTATCTTTGCCAAGCAGATGGGCGGAGGTGTATATCTGTTCAGATAACCTGACAACTTTGAAAGCCCTTAGAGCGGTCAAAACTACATCCAAATTGATGTGGCAATGCTAAAGGATGTTGGATAGATTCCTTGCCATCTGGCAGGTTACCCTTTTTCGGGTTCCTGGGCATACTGGTATTACAGGAAATGAGATGGCAGACAATCTTGCTAAGAGGAGGTCTTGATTTAATTGGTCCCAAGCCCTTCTGTGGTGCATCTCCCAGAAGTGTCAAGTATGAGATAACCCAGCTTACATCAAGGGCTCATCTTGAGATCTGGAGCAAACAAACTACCGCCCATGATTTCATTTCTGGGCCTGGTGGGAAACTGGGCGAGTTTCTCCTGAATTTAACTAGATCTAAGCTCAAAGGAGTTGGGCTATCTTACTGACCACAACACTTTGTGTAGACATACATAATGGGAGTTACTCAAGACCCCTTATGTAGAAAATGTGCAAAGGATTTTCAAACCTCACAACAAATGATTTCCTATGCATAGATATGTACCCCTAAGGTCCTTTTTCTTGGAACCACAGGATATAAGCAGCGCAGATATCAAGGATGTCCATTTTATCTGGACCATCATAATTAATGCCCAGGATAAGAGGCACAAAGGGTTCTAAGAGCCTATGTGCAAAGTTTCTAAAAGAGACCACTCAAGGTTCACAATCACTTATTTGATTTCCTCTTATCTCCTTGGTATCCTCAGTAAAATCTGAAATGAAAAGAACTTCTGCAAAGGTTTACCTTGTGACTACATCTAGGACTATTTTATTTTGTTATGTTTGTCTTCCTGATTTACTTTCTTTCATTTTTCTATGTATTTTCTTTCTTGCTGTATCTATATAATTGTTTTCCTTAGAGATTAAACAGCTTACAGAATTAAGTTTATATTTATTATATTAATTACATAGCTGTGCATTCGTAACATATTGGTGACCTTAAACATTTAGAAAGAAGAACAACACGCAACACAACAATTTACAATAGACAGAAAATACTTCAAATGGCCAACAAACACCATTTCATGAGTTGCAATCATGATACCCACATTTTGGAGGAAAAAAAACACGTCAGTATGGTTCTTACAAGTTGAAGCACAATTTACAACTTCTTGTACCAAAACAAATAAAATTCCATTATGTTCCTGGATAGTAGAGTTGCTGATCTCATATCCTATTTTCTTACAAAACCTACTTCACCCAACCCATACATGGATGTTAAAAACAGATTAATCATAGAATTTGAAGAACGTAATGGAAAAAAAGCTGCTAACGGAAGTCAATTTAGGTGATAAGAAATTATCTACTTTGCTTCAAGGATTGCGCTCACTAGCTGGTGACAAAGTTTCTACAGATTTTCTACGCACTATTTTCCATCAGCGGCTCCCTACAAATGTCTAGCAACCACTCTGTGATGGTTTAGATGCAGTAGCAGCAATGGGTGATAAAATTAGCAACCCTATTACTTTGTTTCTCTGTGAGACTGCCACTTCATTAACAACTGTAATCAACAATAATGAACATTTATCTAGACTACAGAAACAGATTGCCTCGCACGTAGATTCTATCCAGAACCTAAATATACTCCAAGGAGTAGATCAAGATCATAGACTTCTAGCAGAAGAGCTATTAAATATGTTGGACCACTACAAATTTGGTAATGAGGCCAAAAATGTACGTCTCCTTGCAATTTCAAAGTTTCTACTACATTGAAAAACAACTAGGGCCATCTCTTGATGCGTCAGGTGATAAAGGCCCAGTTCAAGCCACCTATTTATTTTTTATCATTCTTTGGGGCTCAGATTTTTAGTGGATTCAGGTGCTGATATTTCTATACTTCCACCTACTACCAGAGACAAACATAAGTGAGTTTACTCAAACTGGATATTGGGCTATTCAGATCTTTTGTTTGGCCATTTGTCCTTGCAGATGTCCAACAACCTATTTTAGGTGCAGATTTCTACATTTTGGACTTATGATAGATATAAGGAATAAGTGTTTCATAGGAATATTTTACTTACTACACATCCGAAACTACAGAAGTGTCTGTCCTCACAATATCTCTGCATCAGAAGTATATGCACATCATCTAATATTCTAACTTTCTCAAAGAATCTCTGAGTTTCAATTCACCTAACTATGAAACACAACATTCAATCATCACTCAATGCTCCAGTTGCAGCTAAAGCAAGGCATTTGTCCCCGCAAAAGTTTGCTGCAGCCAAGCTTGAGTTTCAGAAAACAGCAGATTTGGACATTTGTCGACCGTCTTAACAGTTGCTGGTCCAGCCCATTACATGTGGCCCCCAGAAAGATGGTGCATGGAGACCATTTGGTGACTATCATGCTCTAAATGTGATTACTCAATCAGATCGGTACCTTGTTTCTAACTTATAAGATTTCAACTATCTATTGGGAGTCTGGTGCTGACAGTGGTAGGAGGAGGTTGTGCAGAGCGAGAGCTGATGCGATGATGGGTATAGACACAGAAGCATATAGTGTGTGGATAGGCAGCTTCGGGAGAAGGAAAATCACGAAAATGGGAAAGATAATGATAGCTTTCCAAATATGGGTGGCGGCAGTAATCGTGACGCTGCTAGCAATTGGTGGAGTGAAAATGAATCCAGGGCCGGTAGAAATGGACCAGCTAATGTAATCTCTAAAAGGCACTTGGAAAACAATTAGGCGAAAAAATGGATAAAAATACAAGGTGACTTGAGGAGGTTATGAAGACACAAAGAGAAGAGATGGAACAGCAGATAATGGATTGCAGGAGGAAAACTGAAGATACAGAGAAAAGTTCGAAGCAGGACAGAGAAGAAAGAGTTGCATAATTTTTGGAGCAACAGAAGAAAACTGAAGCTTAGAAGAAATAGTATACGAGATTATGGAAGAAGGGCTAGGTGTAGAAATGTTTGGTTGGGAGATAGAGCACATGTTCCAAATTGGAAAAAGGAGAAAGAAAACCGAGATCCATTGTTATAAAAATAATGACAATGGGAAAAAAGAGGAAAATTTTAACAAACACCAGGAGGCTAAAAGGTACAAAAATGTTCATAGAGCAAGACTACACGAGAGAGGAACAAACTCTGAAAAGGAACTAATATCCGGCATGAAAGAAGCAAGAGCAGATGGGAAAAAGGCATTTTTGAAAGGATTAAAATTATTCGTGGAAGATGAAGAATGGAGTATGAGCATATAGAGGAATGAACGAAACGAATGTGCGAACATCAATAGAAGCAATGGCCCAGAGCACATTCAAGTCAAAGAGCTGAGCGAACAGTTGAGTTGGTAGGTTGGGGAAAGGAGTGAAAGACATTGGATCAAACCTCAGATTTGGCAGGTGCAGGAATCAGTCAGGGAAGGAGAGCAGAAGAAAAAAGGGGTAAAGAACCCTCAAAGCAGAAGAGGGAGGAGGAGCTAACATTGGTAGTAGCGACGAATGGGGAAGCGATGTAAGGAGGGGGGGAGCAAGTGGGAAGGAGCCAAGAGGGCAGAAGACGACCAGTGCAGTAAGATATGTGTATGTGGAGGAGGGAGTGATGCAAGTGATAAGTGGGGAATTATTAAGACTGGAAAGTGTTAGCCAAGCAGAGGAAATTGCAAGAAGGAGGGGGTTACAAATAATAGAGTTGAGGGAAGGGAGGATAATGCACAGAGGGAGGAAAGTGACAATCAGGTACCCAGAATTACTAGACTTGGAAAAGCAATGGAGAAATATAAATATCAGGATAAACCAAAGAATAAATAGGGAGAGGAGATAAATTTGATGTTCTGGAACGTCGAAGGCATAAAGAGTAAGATACATAACGGGGAAATCCAAAATGTAATGAGCTATATGGACATTGTAGGGGTGGTAGAGACATGGTTGGGAGAAAGGTAGAAACGGAGCTAAAGGATTACAATTTATAAATAAAAGTGCCAGTAAAAAGCACGAGAAAGGAAGAGCTTCATGAGGAATTGGTATATTTGTTAGAAAAGATATGTGCATAAATGTTGAAACAAAAGTGATAGAAAACAAGGTTCTATGGATATTAATAAGTAAATAAGATAAACGTGAATATTGGAATCGGTGTAGTATACAACTCCCCAGAAATATCAAACTTTTATGAGAATAACCTATATAAAATTATAGGCAAGGACATGGAAGAAATCAGAAACAACAGTGGCCAGACAGAGTTTATTATAATGGGAGACTTTAATGCAAGAATAGGGGGGGGGGACTGTAGATTACTAGGAAGTGCCGTAGGAGGAGAAAACAAGTAAGAGAAAGGAAAAGCAAGGAGTGTAATAAATAAGGAAAAAAGTTATTAGAATTCTGTGAAATAAACAATCTGTTAATATGTAATGGGACAATAGGAGAAGATAAAGAAGGAGAATTTACATTTGCAAGTGCAAATGGACAAAGTGTAATAGACTATATGATATGTAGTGGGAATTAAAGGAGAAAATAAGGAAATTTAAAATGAGAAACGAGATAGTAAATAGCAGCCATTTCCCATTAACAATGCAACTAAAGATAGGAGAACAGGAAGTAGTAAATAAAGGGGTAACAAAGATGAGATTAGAAACGTATAAATGAAAGAGCAACTAGAAGGAAAATTCACAAACATTTAAATTCAAGGGTAAGCAAATTATAGAATATGGAATTAAGATGAACTTATATGAAGGAAAACAGAGAAAGTGCTAGTGTTAATGGAACTAGCAGTAAAAAGAGCAGGGACAGATATGGAAATAAAACAGGGAAAGGTACAGACAAATAAGGGATCGTATAATGTGTAAAAATGCAAAAAAGGAGGTTTTCAAAGAACTTATTAAATGGGGGGATCGGAAAAAGAAGACGGGCAAAATTTAATGATTTACAAATGGGGATATAAATGCTTGTTAGAGACAGAAAAAAGAATGGCAAGAAAATATGGAAAATAAACTAAAGGGGGCAATTGAAAAGGAAGACAGTAAACATTTAGGAAATAGTAAGAATGGTGAACACGGAGGGGGAAAAAAAGAAAGAAAGAAAGAAAAAATGAAAGCACACCAACTGAATGGGTAGAATATTTTAAAAACCTGTTTGCGAGAGGAGTAGGGATAAGATTAGAGCATAGAATGTTTGTACAAGAGGTAACCAAAAAAAAAAAAAAGAGAGAGAGAGAGAGAGAGGGAGAAATATCAACCCAGAAGGTATATTTACAACTAAGAAACATAAAGAAAGGGAAAGGGGTAAGAATAGATGGAGTACCAGGAGAATTTTGGAGAAAATATGGTGAAACTAAAAAAGGATTACAAATCATAGCAGAATTACTAAACGAAATAAAATTTAAAAAATTACATACTGGAAAGCTGGAAAAAAGTATGATGGTACCTATTTATAAAGGGAGGAGTGAATAGGCCTGAGAACTATAGAGCAATAAGTCTATCTATATTAGAGAAGGTGTATACAGGAATTTTGGCTGACAGACTAAGGAAATGGGTAGAAACTGAAAAAAAAGATATCAGAATTCCAGACAGGCTTTAGGAAAGGAAGACACACTGTAAATAACATATTTAATATTTATAATAAAGACTATAATAGATAAATATTTGAATAGGAAAAGAGGACGGTTATACATGTTTTTTGCAGACTTTGGAAAAGCTTTTCATAAAATATGAGGTATGTTCAGAAAGTAAGTTCCGTTTGGTAATAAAATTAAATTGTGTACAGATACAGAAAAATTATTTATTGCACAAAATTCTACAACTCTTAAACTACTTTTCCACATAACTGCCGAAATTTTGCAGGCATTTGTCATAGCGTGGCACAAGTTTTTGTATACCTTCTTCATAGAAGTTTGCCGCCTGTGTCTTCAACCAGTTGGAAACATTTTCTTTCAGCTCTTCGTCATTGTTGAAGTGTTGACCGCCAAGGAAAGACTTGAGATGTAAGAACAGATGAAAGTCGCTAGGAGCGAGGTCAGGGCTGTACGGAGGATGGTCAAACACGTCCCAGCCAGGAGGTTTTGCGTCACATTTGCAGTGTGTGGTCGTGCATTGTCGTGAAGAAAAACAACACCTTTTGACAGCAATCCTTGGCACTTATTCTGTATTGCGCGGCGCAATTTCCTAAGTGTCTCGCAATAAACATCTGCTTTGATTGTTTGACCACACGGTAAGAAATCAATGAGTAAGATGCCTTTCCAGTCCCAGAACACTGTGCACATCATTTTTCGAGGTGTCAAGATTTTTTTCAGCTTAACCTTTGCTGAGGATGAAGTGTGCCTCCATTCCATTGATTGCCACTTACTTTCAGGGGTGTCGTAAGAAATCCAAGTTTCATATCCTGTGACTATGTGTCAGAAATTCTTCGCCACCTTCATCATAACGGGTCAAAAACTGAAGTGCACTACCCATCCGGTTTGTTTTGTGTTGCTCAGTAAGAATCTTTGGTACCCAACGAGAGCAAAGTTTATGAAATTTCAGTTTTTCAGTAACAATTTCATGAATTAGTGATCGTGAGATTTGGGGAAATTCCATAGCGAGAGCACTAATTGTAAACTTGCGGTTTTCCTGGATCTTGTCATCAATTGCGTGAACCAGTTCTTCTGTAACCAAAGATGGACGCCCACTTCGTTCTTCATCATGCACTTCACTACGTCCTTCATTGAACTGTCGGACCCATCTTCTCACCATTGAATCACTCATCGCATTTTGTCCGTAAACTTCGCAAATTTGCCGATAAATTTCAATTGGTTTCACTTTCCTAGCATTCAGAAAACGAATCACAGATCTGATTTCACAAGCGGCGGGATTTTCAATCAACACCGACATTGTAAACAAGCACAACAAAGCGTATGTGGCCGACAGCGATCTCAAAATGGCGCACGTTTCTTCTCCTTGATACAGAGCGTCTACCGCGCATGTGCAGAACTGCGATCGCAGCGCTGCAGCGGAGAGAAATTGAAACAGAACTTACTTTCTGGACGTACCTCGTAATTAGGGAAGCCCTGGAAAATAAACTAAGGGAAAAAGGAGTAAGTAACAAGTTTTTAAGAGAAATTAAGAAAATATATAAAGATGTAAAGTTTGGTATATGCGGTGAAAAAAGCAGCATAACAGAGACAATTCAACAAAAAATAGGATTAAGACAGGGATGTAAGTCGAGTCCAAAATTATTTAACCTATTCATGAACGATATATTAGAAAGAGTAAAAATAAGAAATCAGCATTGTCCAGTAATAAGGTATAAGGGGATTCCAGGTTTATTATATGCAGGCGACTTTATGGTAGGTGCTATATGGATTACAAAAAGCAATAAATTAAATTCAAGTATTTTGTGAAAAATAGGGAATTAAGATAAATATAAATAAATCCAAAGTGATAGTTTTTAAAAAAGGAAATAAACTGAGGAAGGAAGAAAAATGATGTTTAGGTGGTCAAGAACTGGAGTCATCAAAGTATATGACTACCTAGGAGTAAGGTTGACTAATAGCAGGGAATGGGAAGCACATGGCAGGAAGATGTTAGCTTAAGGGAAGGCAGCTATGATAGGAGTAAGAATATGCAAATATAACTTAGAGATGTCGACAAAATGGTTGAACAGAATGCACAAGGCATTGGTAGAATAAAAAATGCTCTATACAGTGGAAATATTGGCAGGGGGGGGAATTAAGAAAGAAAACTGACCAAATGTATAGAATGTTTTGTAAAGAATTAATTGCACTACCAAGAGCAGCACCATGTGAGGTTGCATCAGTAGAACTAGGAGGAAAGGTATAATAGCAGAAAGAATTTTAAAATTTTGGTTTAGATGTATGACAATGAAGGGAGGTGAAATCTTTAAGATGTGCTTGACTCAGCAAAAGGTTCTAAAAAGCAAAAACTGCTGGTGGAAAGAAACTGAAAAAATAATGGAGTTAATTGGAATGGGGGATATATGGGGCCTGGAGGAAAGAAATACAAATAGTTTTTTGGAAAGTATTATGAAACAGAGTGGAAGATACAAAACGACAAGAGATATGGGGAAGCCTTAAAGATAAAAAAAAATCATTAAGCTTTTATAAATTAATAAAGAAGGGGTGGGAAGGGGAGAGGTATTGATTACTGTAATGGACAAGAGAGGGAAGGTTTAGCATGGATGAGAATGGGATCAATGTATTTAAGAGGGATGAGAGGCAGCGGAAGAGGAATATGCGAGCTGTGTGGAGGAAGTGAAAATACAGAACACTATGGGTGGCGTGCATCATGTTGGAGTAAATTGCTTCGGAAGTAACGTTTACTAAAGAAGTCCCCACTACCGAAGTAGGTTGCTATGGTAGCAATTTACCCCGAAAGTAACGTTGGAGAGCTCAATTGCAATTTACTCTTTTAGTTACGACTACGGAAGTAAGAGCTCATTACTCTCGAAGGTATTGTTTTGTTTGCGCGATTTACTTGATGCAATCATGAATAAGGTTATGTTTGTTGGTAGAAATAAAGAAAATCCATCTAAACAAGAGTGTAAAAAACGTGCAATAACCTGCATTACATTGATCTTCAAAGCCAGTGAGATACCGCCAACACTCGCAACGTGCGTTCCTAATTACTTTTTATTTTAGGTTTATTAGTTTTTTACGTTTGTGATTTACGGGGAGGTTAGGTTTTTTTTTTTTTGGTTTTTTTTTTTTAATATAAGCTTAGGTTCCTGATTTATGGGAGGTTACTTTTATTAAAGTTTTCAATAAAGACCCAAGTAATGCAACAAAGCCAAAATGTGTTATACAGATGCTGGAAAGTCGTGATGGACGAGTTTAATAATTCTAGCAACGGGAAACGTACTGAAGAGCAGCTTAAAATTCAGGAAACAATGTTTCTAATCTTCATTTTGCATCGCATATCACTTGCGTGTTAATAGAGAAATACCCGTTCTGATTTCGGAAAAGTTCACCATATTCACGGATGGGTACAAAATAGTAACACGTGCGCAGTCAATTCCACACACAAATGTGTGGGAAATCTGTGAAAGTGAAGAATTGCCTTTTATTTTCTTAACACTCATGTATATTTATATGTGTAGGTACCTTACTCTTAACCTCAAAAGCGCTCTAACAACGCAATGAAATACACCACCAGCACACACGTGGTGAATGTTTGTTTATATTATTGCCTGTAATACTGGGATTACGATGAACTTTACTTAACGTGACATTAAAATGCTGGTAAACTAAAGGCATAATTGGCATGCACTTAACGTAATGGGAATGACTTTTGATTCACATTTCTTTTATTACTTGAGTGCTTCGAGCTGAGCTAGTACCGATAGATTCTAATTACCATGTGAAATCAAACTTGACGAAAAGAAAAAGTTTGACATTGCCAAACTTTTAAGTTACATCGCGTTAAGTCAGTTCTAAATATCTCCATTTAATACAGTGTAAGACTGTCACATTACGTTAAATTCATCGTAATGCCGGCTCAAGCTTCTGAAATATTTCCGTACGAAACATTCATAGGACGCATAACAATAATGCAATTTGGATTATAGAGATGAATTTGTATCTGAGTTTTGTTGAAATGTTCTCCGAGCAGGTTCAAAAGGCGTGTATAAGATTCTTTCCTAACACCAAAATGTTCATCGAACTTTCTCTCTGTATAAGAGCTAATTACTCCCAAAGGTATTGTTTTGTTTGCGTGATTTACTTGATGCAATCATGAATAAGGTTATGTGCGACAGGAAAAGGGGAGAAACGTCAGCGAAAGAGATAAATGTTTGTTGGTAGAATTGGTAGAAATAAAGAAAATCCATTTAAACAATATGAGTGTACAAAATGTGCTATTATCTGAATTATGTTGGTCTTGAAAGTTCAAAGTGAGATACTGCCAACACTCATAACATGCGTTCTTAATTACTTTTTATTTTAGGTTTATTAGTTTTTTATGTTTCTGATTTACGGGAGGTTAGGTTAGGGTTATATATATAAGCTTAGATTCCCGATTCACAAGAACTTACTTTTATTAAAGTTTTCAATGAGGACCCAAGTAATGCAAAAAAGCCAAAATGTGTTATAAAGATGTTGGAATGTTGTGATTGACGAGTTTAATAATTCTAGCGACGGGAAACGTACTGAAGAGCAGCTTAAAATTCTGGAAACAATACTTCTAATGTTCATTTTGCACCGCAAATCACTTGCGTGTTGATAGAGAATACCCTTTCTGATTTCGGAAAAGTTCACCATATTCATGGATGGGTACAAAATATTAACATGTGTGCAGTCAATTCCACACACAATGCGTGGGATATCTGTAAAAGTGAAGAAGAATTGCCTTTTATTTTCTTAACACTCGTGTATATTTATGTGTAGGTACCTTGCTCTTAACCTCAAAAACGCTCTAACAACGCAGTGAAATACACGGCCAGCAGACACATGGTGAACGTTTATATATAAGATCGCCTGTAATATCGGGATTACGATGAACTTTGGTTAACGTGACATGAAAATGCTGGTAAACTAAAGGTATAATTGGCATGCACTTAACGTAATGGGAATGACTCTTAATTCATAGTACTTTTATTACTTTGAGCTAGTACCGACTGGTTCTAATTACCATGTGAAATCAAACTTGACGTAACGGGAGGGAAAAGTTTGATGCCAAACTTTTAAGTTACATCACGTTAAGTCAATTCTAAATATCTCCATTTAATACAGTGTAAGACTGTCACATTACGTTAAATTCATTGTAATGCCGGCTCAAGCTTCTGAAATATTCCGGTACGAAACAATTATAGGACACATAACAATAATTACAATTTGGATTATAGAGCTGAATTTGTGTCCGAGTTTTGTTGAAATGTTCTCCAAGCAGGTTCAAAACGCATGTATAAGATTCTTTCCTAATACCGAAATGTTCATTGAACTTTCTCTCTCTCTGTCTAAGTATCATATGGTTCTCGCATAGCACTATCGCATTTCCGTTGTTTTATTTTTTTGCCATCGAGATCATCAATGTAACCTAAGTCATCGGTTTTCTTCATCGAGATCATCAATGTTATCTAAGTAATCCATGAACGCGTCAAAAATATCTTCCTCCAAATACGATATGGTATTCTAGTTCAATTGACAGGTTAGTTACTCCATCCTGGTCGCAAGAGCAAATTGTAACCTATATTTGTGCTCTATTTAATTCCGTAGTAACATACTACACGATGGTGCTCTCCGACATTTACTTCTACAGTAGTTTAATCTGGGAGTGTCTGAAAGGAGTAAAATTCTTTGGAAGTAGTTTACTCTCGCATGGAAGTCGCCGAGTGTTGACTTGAATAGTAGTTTACTACGAAAGTAGAGCTTGCTCCAGGTTGGTGCATGCCACCCTATATGATGGAATGTAAGAAAATAAGGAGCTGGAGAGAAAAGAAATGGAAAATAGGATAGGAAAATAGTAGGTATAAAGATGCTGACAGCGAAAGAAGAAAAGAAAATCAAGGGCATGGGAAATTTTTAAAAAAGGTAAAGGAAAAATGGTCTAGAAAAGTAAAAGAGGCAAAGAAGGAAGGGCCGCTCAGTGAGTGATAAGATCTGGGAGCCAAGCAATATGACTGGCTCAATAAGAAGACAAGCACCAAATAAACTGTACATAAATGTAGGGGTACAGAGATATATATTGTACAAAAATTGTAAACCAATTGTACGAGGTGGTATCCAAAATATTCGGAATTGGTGCTGCCATTTGGTCAAAAACTTACTTTGAGACTAATTATCGCTGTCACCCTCGAAGTAGTTTCCTTCCACATGAATACATAGTCCCAGCAATTCTGCCAATTTCCAAATGCATCCTGGAAATCATGTTCTTTGAGGGTGTTTAACACAGACAGTATTTCTTCTTGAATCCTCTCAACTGTGTCGAACCGATGTCCTTTCAACTTGATTTTCAGTTTGAGGAATAGAGCGAAGTTGCAGGGTGCCAAATCAGGCAGGTACGGAGGGTAGGGGACAACTGTCATGTTGTTTTTCGTCAAAAAGCTCCTGGTGAACAAGGAATTGTGACAGGACGCATTATCGTAATACAACAGCCAGTTCCCTTGTCGCCAAAATTCAGGCCATTGTCTCCGCACATTTTCATGGAGCCGTCGCAAAATGTCATAGTAGTATGGGGAATTCACTGTTTGATTTGGTGGGACAAATTCTTTGTGCGCAATCCCCTTGGTATCAAAGAAAATGAGGAGCATGCAGCTTGTGCAGCTACCAGGTGTGAACATAGACTGTACAGGGCTGTACGGCCAGCCCTGAACCAAGCATGCCACTCAAACACACGTGTACGATTCATGCTTTGTCCCCCAAACACTTCTTAAATCATTGCGAGGTTCTCCGTAGCATTTTTCCCCGAGATTTTCACAGAATTTGATGCATACCCTGTCCTAATCTTGGATTCATCATAAAATTGCCATGCACTACACATAGAGTATAATGAAAAGTACTATAGAATCTAAACACATCTACCCAGCTGCATGAAACTTTAAACACTCACTCATCAGATGTGCTAATGTTGCCACCTAGCAGTACAAAACTCTACTGCAACTACTGTTGAGGTATTATATTTTGGATACCACCTCGTACAATGAATTCATTCAACTATCTATTTGATCTTGGCAATATTTTTTAAAAAAACTTATCTTGTTCGGGCATTTCATCATATTCCCATAGCACAAGAAGACATTCCTAAAACTGCAGTCATTACACCTTTTGGACTGTATGAATTTCTAAAAATGCCTTTTGGATTGCATACCGCTGCACAATTTTTTCAGAGATACACACACATAATATTATTGGGCTTGGATTTTGCATTTGTCTATATAGATGACATTCTCATAGCTTCCAAGAATGAAGAAGCATCATTTTAAACTTGTATTTAAGCGTTTCAACATACTTTAAACTTCAACCTGTTAAAATGTATTTTTGGCATTGATGAAGTTCCATTCTTGTGTTTTATGGTATCCAGCCACGAAATTTCACTACTTCCTGAGAGAGTAAACACTATATAGCATTATTCTTTACCAGAAACAGTATAAGACCTTTGAAAATTTTTAGGGATAATTAATTTCCACTGATGAATGCTTTCTGCTAGCACAGAAACTCAGGATGTTTTATTCTCCCTGTGCCACTCGACAAAGAAGCAAAATTAAATTACAATGGTTCTGCAGAAGCAACACAAGCTTTCAAAAATTGAAAGATAATTTGACAAATGCTACACTTTTGGCACACCTAGCTGCCAACTTAACAATACTCTTAATGGTTCATGCCTCAAATTTTGCATGGTATAGTGGTTACCATGCTAGCCTCTAGTTCCCAAGGTCGTGGGTTCAAACCCGGTGGCAGGTGATGGATTTTTTCGGGCATAAATGAGATTTCAAACCTTAGTTTTTCCCAGTGGAGTAGGTGGCATTGGTGACACTTCAACAGAAAATTAGAATGTACATTCCTGATACAGACTTTTTAATTCTATGCACAGTATGGCTCATCCTGGTGTTTGTGGTTCTATAGATCTCATCTGAAAATGCTATGTTTGGCCATCTCTCAGAAAGGATGTTAAACAATAGACACATAACTGTTTACCCTGTCAGGGAATAAAAGTGTGGAGACATAATACAAGTACAAAGTGGATTGCTGTTTCAGTCATATCAATGTAGACTGTTTGAGTCCTCTGCCAAAATCAAAGGATTGTAAATATCTTATTATTATTATTATTATTATTACTCTATTTATTTTACGTCACTTTAACTACATGGTCATATCGCGACGGATCTGTTAGTGGGTAACTCTTAGATCAATGTGTGGCAGACAGCCTTCTAGGTCTCATCCCCGTAGCCACTTGCTTCGTCACAGACACCTTAGTATCTGTAAATATCTTGCAACTACTATAGACTGCTTTTCATGATGGCCTGAAGCTATTCCAGTTAAAGATATAACTGCCCAGACAGTAGCGGAATTTATGCTTTCTTCATGGATTGCAAAATTTGGCATCCCAAACAAAATTACTACTGACAAGAGGCAAACAATTTGAATGCAATCTCTTTAAATGCCTGAAAGGACATTAGGAATCAACCACATCAAAACAGCATACCATCCAGCATTCAATGGTAAAATTGAGGCATTGCACTCGAAACAACTCTTAAAGCACAGTTGTCTGACACTGTAATGAAAAGTACCAATGGTACTACTAGGTCTCAGATCATGTGTTATACCAGAACATCAAGTAAAAGCAGCTGAACTAACCTATGGAAAATCAATAAGGTTACCTGCTGATTTCTTCAATGATTCTGCTGATTCATCTGATGTACAAGTTTTAATTTAAAAACCACGAGAGCACATGATAAATATTAAACCAGTCAAAACCAAACATCCTTCTGCAGTTAAGTCTTTTCAGTACTCAAAAATGACTTCTTCTTCACATCATTTGGAAAGACATGAAACTGTGAGAAAGCCACTACAACCTGTTTATGATGGACCTTATGCTATTTTACAGTGTTCTGAGAAGCACTTCAAAATCAACACCCCACGTAGACCACAAACTGTTTCTATCAACAGATTGAAGCCAGCATTTTTACCCAGTTCTAAAGCTGCAAGTTCAACTGCTGATATTCCAGTGATTCTTCTGGATAATCCTATTTCGAACCCAGACCAAAAGTCACATGTACATTCAGATAGTCACTCACATGAGCAAATAAAAAGAATAGGATAGCAGATAGGAAGAACTGTAACTCTCCCACAAAGTTTCAGAGATTATGTTTTCTAGGGGGGAAGTACTGTGGCTACATCCAGGACTATTTTACTTGTTAAGTTTGTCTTCCTGGCTTTCTTTCATTTCTCTATGCATTTTGTTTCCTGCTGAACCTAAACACTGTCCAGTGGGAGAATAAGTAGACATAAACATATCACCAGTTTGTATCACTCCACATCCATGTGTGATCACAATGATAGAACCTCCATGCGGACAGAACACTGAATTTCACTACATGACATACAATATGGATGTTTTACCATAAGGCACATTTATATGATCCTATCTCTAAACAGTATGTAGCACACAGATATGGAAATTAATTGCTACTTATGTGATCACATTCCATTTATTTGAGCTGGACATTGGTTGGATATCCCCCAGATTGGACGTCTCTTGTTTTGCTCAATTTATCATCCACCACGCTATGATGTCACCTTTTCTCCAAGAACAGTTTGGTATACATTCTAACTTCACACTTGTGATATGGAACATTGTCCATCACTGTGATGCTATTTGGGGAGGCCCTTTTCAAACCAAGATTTGAAAATGTCGCCATTCATTCATTTCTTCATGATAGCCTCTGGTTGTTTTGGAAACACACACAAGCTCACCATTCTCCACAAAATTATCTTCAGTTCCTATGTGCAGCATTATCAAACATTTACCCCTCCCTGTAGGATGGTGGTAAAGTTCATGCTTTGTCTGTTGTCTGTCCTCATGAACTCACGTTTCATCCAAATAGTATACCTTCCATTTTTTTCTAAGTTCTTTTATTTTACAGAGAAAATTTCTCTGCGTTAAAATAATATCTCTGTCCACAATAACACTCTCTCTTTTTCTGCTCACAAACTCAAAGCCAATTTCCAGCAGCAGTTTGTGGAGGGAAGATTGTTTTAAATCTGGAAAGTCAGGATCAGAGTTAACCTTTAACAGCACTTTAAGTACTTTCATTATTAGCAAAAAACTGGTGAACCTTAGGTGGATTGCTGACCTCTCAAAATTGTAGCAATGTCATCCAACACTTGCCTGCAGGGCTTCAACCTAACCGGCGATGGACTTCTCTTTATGCACATTGTAAACGCTTGAAACTGACACACACCGGTAAACTCGGATATTAATTTCACCGCTTCATTTATAACAAGTTCTGGATACTTTTCATAAAAGTTGTTAGACACATTCAGTATTACTATCTTTTTGCCACTTCGTAGCAGTTTTCCCCACTTATGCATTGTAACATGAATTTATTCAGCCATATTAACTTTCAAACTGTTTGTTTTTGCATCATTCCCTTCTAGCATCCCAGTTGCATGCGATGCATGAATTACTTTTGTTAGAAATTCAATAAACTGCATGTTTTTATAATTTAACATGGTTGGTGTTCAATATTTTGTGCTTATGCAAAAACAAAGTGACCTTTCAGAGCTAGTTGTGGTATTTTCCAAGGAACTGTTTAGAGAGCGGAAGCATCACACAAGCATGACGACAACTGTGGTCAAGAGTCACATGGTTTTGTTTATGTCTATTTCGTTCTCCCGCTGGACATAGTTAATGTAATTATTTTTCTTGGAGATTAAACAGCTATATAATATTAAGTATTATATTTATTATATTAATTATACAGCTGTGCATCCATAACAACCTCAATAATATGAAGTAAATAGAAAAATAACCTTCGTATGAATAGTTTGTAGAAGCTACATAAAAATAAACAATACTAGGTAGAGAAAGTCGTGTGAGTGTAACAAATCGGCTTTCTTTTCACTGTACGTGCTTTTCACTTTGTATGAGGGTCATCCAGAAACTAAGTCCCCATGAGCAATAAAGAGAACAAAATCATCACTAAGTAAGGGATATTTATTGGAATAATTACATAGATTCACTGGCTACTTTTCAAAATAGTCACCACCATTGTTGAGGCATTTATTGTAATGGTGCAACATCGATTGTATGCCCCAGTCATAGGAGTCTGCCACCAATGTCTGGAGCCATGAAGTCACTTCATTCTGCACCTCAGTGCCATTGTGGAAATGTTTTCCTGCCAGGAAATGCTTCATGAGACGGAAGAGATGAAAATCACGGGGCGAGGTCGGGGCTATAGGTGGATGGTCGAAGATCTCCCATCCAAACTGATTAAACACATTTCGTGTGGCATTGGTTGTATGGGGTCTTACATTGCCATGCAATAGCATAATGCCTCTTGTCAAAATCCCATGTCTCTTGTTCTGGGTTGCCCTCCTCAGTTTATGCAATGTCTGACAGTACCGATCAGCATTTACAGTCTCCCCTTGCAGTAAAACTTGCACAGGAGGACACCACGTCGATCCCCGAAGACAGTGCACATAATTTTTTTGACAGAGATTGTCTGCTTGAATTTAGTCTTCACAGGTGAGCCACTATGCCGCCAATTCATTGATTGTTGCTTTGTCTCTGGTGTGGCATGCAGCACCCATGTTTCATTCCCAATGACAATATTGTCGAGAAACTCATTCCCTTTCTCTGCATATTGCTGTAGGAATGTCAATGCTGCGGCCAGACGTTTTGGTTTGTGTTCATCAGTCAGTTGCTTTGGCACCCATCTTGCACACACTTTGTGAAAACCAAGCCACCAGGAGACAATTTTGTACAAAAGTGAGCGAGACATCTGAGGAAACTGACAAGAGTTCTGAAATTGTGAAGCAGCAGTTCTGCACAATTGCTTGCTGCTCACTTTCCATCAGTTCTGGCATCACCAGGGACGTCAGCCACTACGGTGTTCGTCATGAATATTGGTTCGTCCTTCAGTAAATTGCCTGCACCATCGTATTTACCATACTGTCACACATAATGTCGTGTCCATACACGAGGCACAACTGGAAATGGATCTCTGCTGGAGATTCCTTTTGGGCGTGCAAAAATCGGATGACTGAACGAACCTCGCAGCTGGTGGGAGACAATATTGGAGCGGCCATTTTCTCCAAGCACTGTGGATAACCATTGCCATCACAAGACTGAAACCGTACTGCATTATTCCCAAATACTTCCTCTTTACTCCTGCGCATTCCTATCAGACCGGTGGTGCCATCTCTGGATGTGATCGGGATTTAGTTTCTGATGATCTTCATAAATACTTTGTACATGAATATTTCCTGTCTCATGATGTACAATTACAATATTTGCACACTAGTTTTTCTTAATCAGAGGCTTATTATACTCTGTCATTTTTGAAGTGTGAGGTCTGTGCTTTTGAAGTAACTTTAACTTAACTTTACCACTGAAAACAAAATGCACAGCTTTCTATAACACTAATAACCCTGCTTACTCTAAAGCTTTCCTTAGAATAATAGCTACTACTTGCATGGAGGCAGACTCAGTCCTCAGAAGCTACAAGCTTTCTCATTTGGCTTGATGACGACGACACATGCATTGGAATTGGCAAAAGAAGTTGACCTTGGAGCAGTGTGAACCAATAGGTATGATATATACAGAAGCAGTTGGGGCAAATAAATTGATCTTGGATCAGTACGAGTCAATAGATCTATTTATTAAAAAATACATATATATATATATAAATTTGAAGCATATTCCTGCTTCGAATTTGAAGCAGGGTGCCTTTTGTAGATTGAAACAATGTTCGGCTGTAAAGAAATATGCAGCAAGCACATGCGAGAGGAAGAAGCAGCCATTATGGGTGGGGATTGTGAACATGGATAATACAAAGAGTTTGTTTACAGTGAGAGGCACTCTGATTTGGAATGGACAGTAGCTTTTGTTATTAAATAACTATGGAACCAAAGAGAAGGTAGAACAAGTTTAAAATTTCACCTACTGTGATTATCTAAGCAATTACTTGACCATTCCAACTGATGATGGTTCCATTACCAAAGGATACTTATAGCCTAAGCAGCATTTTGAAAACTTGGAAAACTGTCACAGACGTTCTGCCAATGTTCCATTTCCTTTATCAGGGGACTTTTCTTTATTAAGAATAAGAAAGTTGTTTGAAATTACAACTATAAGGGGTAATGGGGAGGATTCATTATAAAAATCTTATAGATCATTGTACAATAATTTAAAAAAAACTAGATGTAAATGAAATGAATTAAATCATCATTTGAGCTTAAAAAGCTACCTGTTGAGTCAGCTAATTTTTTATGCATTAGTAACAAACGCTTCAATTACCTTTTTTAATTAAATTAAAAAATAGAACATGTTTTTCAGTCCATTAACTGCAACCTCAGCTGCTCAGCAGAAGCAGCTCTCTCTCAGCTTATCAAATGCTACAGCTTCATGTAGTCAAGTGTGTAATCATGATCACAATTGCAATAAATATGAATATAACCTAATACGCTAATATTTAAAGCACTAGTGTGTGAAAAGATAGAATCAAAAAAATTCAAAGTCAGAGCCAGAAATTGAACCACGTATGTTCTTGCTTTACATGCTGTTCCTCTACCAGATGAACTATCATGGCAACATGCTGACACGACATTTAATTACCCAACTGACTCGTTTTTTTTCCCAGCAAGCACAAGCCACACACTAAGGTGTGCTTATTAAAAATTTAAAGGCTTTGTCTTATTCTTTAAACAGTCTTTAAGGGCCAATTTCACAGGTTAAGCTTAAGCTGTAGTTTTAATAAGCTACAAATGCAAAGCTTATGTAAGGGCTTTGGTTTAAGCTTTAGGAGTTTCACAGTAGGACAACCTTGTTCAGCTTTACTGAGTTGAACAACTCCATGGAACTCAAAAGTTGGTAATGCATTAAGTGAATTTTCATAGTTTATGGCAATGCTGTTCCTAAATTAAGCTTTTGTAGCTTATCCAGCAACATATAATTACAATGACTGCAAAATCAAAGTCAAAATGTATTGCGAACCTTACTTCTCCAGAAGTCATCATTGTCCTAGAAACCATGAAGCAGTATAAGCATGTGAAAGAGAGCAAGCAATTGGACAAATTATTATTGAGTAAGACAAATCAAATGTGGGGAAAAATTACATTAAGGGTGGATTTCAAAGGTCTGAAACAATTTTTACAGCTTTGCATTGTGGCGGTATTAATGTTTGTGTTCGAAAGATGCTACTGTTTATCTGCCGCACGTATGGAATACAATTTGTCGCGGTCACTTCGTGTTATCTTTTACTGAGCGCCTGCTATTGTATTTGATTTTGGGTTCACTGTCCTCCGGCTAGCTATGATTTCTCGGTCAAGCACTTCTCTTGTACAGGGTGTGTAAACGGAAAGGAGTTTTTTATCCAAAGATAACACTGATGAAAGAATTTGTTTTACACTTTTATTGTCGTAACACATTATTCACTTTCACTTATTAATCTTGACACTCGCCAAACTGAAACTGTTATAATAACTTCTTTACTGCCCGTTATTAATTCGCGTACTTCAACTTTTTGTGTAATTAACTTTACGACACGAGAGATTTTTCATAAATTTGCAAATCGATAAACTGTGCGATGTATTCACCATGACTGCTTCTGTTGAACTCATCGATGTCTTATATGCGAATGCTTCTGTTGGACTTCGTGAAACTTGACTCTGACACAAATTTATACTCCTTCGCCTGATATGCCTAAAGATTTATAACCGAGCTGCTATTGGTTAATAAAATGCGCCAACATTAGCGTCTATATTTATATCCAATGAAAATTACGAAAACATATGCTCTAGAGAAAATGTTCCTGCAAATTCTAAGAAAAACACGCCACTCTGATGTCATTTGCTCGTCTCTAATAATGATAAACAGCTCACCCCCTCGCTACATTATTGCACGCTATTATTGTCAGTTTCAGTAAGGCCGTATAAACCCACTTCTCAACAATGATTACAATCAACAAACATCTCAAATCAATGTCACACAACAATGCATATTCACACTACAATCACTCTGACATTTACATTTTTGTGATACAAATTACTGCGTCAGCATGCTTCCACTTGCATATAACTTCAGTGTCAAGAAAGCATTTTTTTGACGAGAGGGCTTTGTTACTGAAATATAATACATACATTATAATAAATGTGGCAGCAATGAGTGCAACAAAGTATACAATAAAAGTAGAAAGCACATATTTAAAATTAAGTTTTGCTTACCAATAAGTTTTATGTTTGATTGTATCACCAATAATTTCTGGTACTATCACTGCAGACTTTAATTAAGATCTCTTTGAGGGATTCTCAGTAATCTATATGTGAAAATGGTTTGGATGCATTTTAAACATTCCAGGTCATCTTCTATTGTGCATATGGGTTAAATTAATTTGCACTTCTTCGTCACTATACCCCCGCCGCTGTAACGTTGCACTTGACAGCTAGCGTTTAAGTTGGTACACTCGCAAAAAAACAGATGAAAAGCTTCAACTGTTTGACTTCCTAAGCCAATCACAAGGCAGCATTCCGGATGGCCGATGACAAAGCGGAACCGGAACTAGAATCGGCTCTGTTGCCGGATGTAACTATTCCCAACCATGTGCTTCAGTTTGTGAATCTCTAGCACGAGCGTCAAGTTGTTCTTTGCAAGCTACATATTCATTGTTATTTATATTTGTGGTTCTTGTTTAATAGTTTTGTTATTGTTTGTTTATACATATATATTTATCTATTGACTAATTTTTAAGATTTAGAAGCTAGTAACAGTGATGTGTCATAATTTAAAATAGAGAGTTGAGGGTTGTTACACTACATCACTATATATTTATTATAGTGATGTAGTGTAACAACCCTCAACTCTCAACTCTCTATTTTAAATTTATCTATTATATATATATATATATATATATATTTCATTCATATTATTTATTTAAACCAAAATTAAGTGCGACAATGTCTGAAAAACGACGCCGATCGCCGAGTGATTCACGAAGTGAAAATCCTTTGTGCCGAGGTGTGCCACTTAATAGTGAGGCATTGGAACTTTTTAAGCAGAATCCGGGAATTCTTTGAACAGGAAAAGGAGTACGTAAAGCTTCATGGCAATCCCTCTATTCCTGCTGATAAAGTCATATAACGAACTGCAGTAGCTTTTGGGCTAAGCACGAGAACTGTTATACACAAGGGAGTGAAACTCCAAGAGAAAGAGGACAAAATTCCTGAACCATCTGGAACGCAACGGTATTTCTATCAACTCCAGGGAAGAAAAGAAAGCAGCCTCGTCAAGTCACAAATCTTGATGCTTTCCAATTAGACGCCATACGTAGACACATTTATGCCTATTATCATAGAAAGGAGTATCCGACCATACCAAAGCTGCTTATTTTCAATTAACAATAATAATACGAAATAGTTATTATTCATTGACATTCGCTACTTGCATACACTTTTTGTATGCGGCTTAGACACGATAGAAAGGAGAGCAATCAGCTGTTGTTGTTTACTAGCCACTCTGGCAATGTCGCAACCGCAATGTAGCAAACCTTACGCGAAGCCACACGAACTGTCAAGTGCAAAGATACAGCGGCGGGGGTATAATATCGTCTTCTTCAGATAAGATAGTGACCCCTTTGCTTAAACAGTTCAGTATAGTTTAAGCCAAGCCATATATAAGCACAGCTTATTGCTTACACTCTGTGTTAATAAAACTCCACTGTAGCCCAAGCCCAACTCAAAGCTTAAGCTTAAATCGTGAAACCAGGCCTTAGTATGCTATTTCCTTGTGCACACCTTGAATCCTTTCTCCTGTTGCATCTTACAAGTTTGGCATACAGAGTTAGCTGAGGCATGAACAGCTGCACTTTTAAAAGTCCTTTTTGATGTAGCATGTTTTTATACATAAGCATTTACATTAAACAGCAAATTGGCCCAATTTTTCCTCCACAAATATGAATACTGATTTATCAAGAATAGAAAGTTTATGAACATTATGAAATACAATTCAATAAGCACATAGTAATATCTAATTCCAATGATATCCACACATCCTCACTTTGAGCATGAAAACATTGCTTACCTGGATGTAAAATGCAATTACTCTTACAGAGTGAAGTGGGAAAAAGAAAAGATGAGGAATTCCAATCTCTGCAACTTGTGCAAATACTGTTGAGAGCTTCAGAAACCATCTGGGCAAATAATGGACATACCATGCAAGAGGTGTGGGAATGCACTGTGATTCAAAGTGCACATTCAGTGCTGTAAAATAAAACATTTGAAATTACGTTACCAATAAGCTTAAGATCAAAGACTATATGAATACTTCTTCTCTTTTTGGAAAACACAATAAAATATACATATACATATTGAATTTTTAATACTGTATCTTGATGTTTTACTCCAAAACTTACTGAAGTTCAAGACTATTACTGCTGCATGTAACACATTCCTAATAGACTATATTCACCATTTGGAACGGAGGGAGAGGAAAGTATTGTGTTGACGCCCAGTAGGAGCTTACTGGTTTTGGACAGAAAGTTAGTGGAACTGTCAAGGGAGAAAACAGGAATAAAATTACGGGAGTAGGAAAGTGTTGGATAGGTTTAAAAAAAGAACAGGTTCACAATAGGGAAAGGAGAAAGAAAAGAGGAAGATTGGGTTCTGGAATTGCAAGGGACTAAAAAATAAAATATTTACAGGGAAGTTGAGACAACTACTAGAAAAGGTAGATTATCTAGGGATAACAGAAACCTGGTTAAGGGAAGTAAACATAGAGGTTAAGGATTTTATAGATGTTGGAATAAAAGGGGAGGTGATAGCAAGGAAGGGAAGAGCTTCTGGGGGAGTGGGTCTTTTTGTAAGGCAATCCATAGGGAAAGTAATAAGAGATACTTGGTCTAGGATTAAAAATGTTTTGTGCATTATACTGGAAGATAAACTGATAAATGAGAAAACCATATGTTTAGGTGTAGTGTACAATGCACCCGCTCCCTCGCAATACCATAATCCTGAATTGTTCAAAGCGCTTGAGAGAGCTATAGATAGGTTAAGAGAGAAGTACGGGAATATGGAAGTAAGACTGGGGGATTTTAACATCAGAATAGGTGAGGGGGATGTGAATATAGAGTGTGATATGTTTGTTGAAAATGAAACATGTTCTAGAAGGGAACAATTCAGGCAAAGTAAAGACAAGTGTATCGATAAATCAAGTGATGGATTTATTGAATTTTGTGAAGTGAACGCTCTAGATATATTGAACGGTAAATATGGAGATGGTTTGGAGGGAGAGTTTACCTTTGTTAATATGAATGGACAAAGTGTTATTGACTATATATTATGGCCGATTAGCACGGCGTATACAATAAGTAACTTTAAGGTGCTAAATTTTGTATCTAATAGTTGCCACTTCCCGCTGGTATTGGAGACTCAAAGATGATCAGAGGAAGTAAGGGAAGTCAGGTGGGAATGGGGAAAGAATACAAAGCAGTATAACGAATTTAAATGGAGGGAGGAACAGAGGGTAGAATTTAAACTAACATTAGATTCTAAGCAGGGTCAAATATGTCAACAGGAAATGAGTTCTATGATAAGGAATCAGGAAATAGAGAATGCAACCAATATTTTTAATATGTTAATGCAAAGAGTAGGGGATGGGATGAGAAGGGGGAGGGGCAGGGTAAAAAAGGAAATAGGGTGGTACAATGAGGAATGCAAAATAACAAAAAAAGTTGTAAAACAGGCATTAGTAAGGTGGAAAAAGAGAGGGGGTGAGGAAGAAAAGAAGGAATACTTAAAGAGTAGGAATTTCTATAATGCGCTATTAGTAGAAAAGAAACAAGAATGGAGAAATAAAGAACAGAATAATCTGATTAAAGTTTTAAGGGATAACAATACCAGCAAAGTGTGGAGAGCGTTTAAATCCACGTATAATAAATGGTTAGGTAAACCAAATATCACATCAGCAGATTGGATGGAGTATTTTAAAATTTTATTTGAGGAGGGTGTTATTAAGATGAAATTAGTGGTGGATTTTGGATGGGATACATAGATATATTAGATAGTGAAGTGAGAGATGAGCAGGTACTGAAACAAGTGAAGGCAATGAAAAATAATAAGGCAACAGTTATAGATGGAATTCCTCTAGAGTTTATCAAAAAATGGTGTAGTGGTGAAAACAGAGTAAAGATGTTTACAGACTTGTTTAATGTAATAAAAACCAAAGGGTATGTACTGGAGCATTGGAGGAAAGCAATAATTCAACCTATCTACAAAGGCAAGGGGAGCGTTGATAAGTCCAATAATTACAGGGGAATAGCATTACTATCAAATGTTGGAAAGATTTTCACAGGGATTTTAGCAAATAGTATACAAAACTGGGTAGAGGAATATAATATCCTCTTGGAGTTTCAAATGGGTTTCCGTAAGAGGAGAAGAATGGTAGATAACTTATTCATAATTAAAACTCTGGTGGATAAGTATTTAAAAGAAAAAAGGGGTAAATTGTACATGGCATTTGTTAATTTAGAGAAAGCGTATGACCGCATTGATTTAAATTTGTTGTGGCACAAAATCTTGAGGAAAGGACTAAGCCAACAGATGGTGAATTTACTTAAAGCTCTATACAAGGAGAACACATTTTGTGTGAAAGTAGGAGTAGGATTGGTAACAAAAGAAGTAAATCAAAGGAAGGGGTTATGACAAGATGTAAGCTAAGTCCAGTGTTATTTAATCTGTATATTGATGATATCCTCACTGAGATAGGAAGAAATAATAATTGGTTGCCTGTGATAAATAAGGTATCAATTCCTGAGGTATTATTTGCTGACGATTTAGTGTTAGGATCTGTTTCAACGATTGGTCTGAAGCAGTCCCTACAGCAAATGAATAAATACTGTGATGAATGGAATCTGAAAGTAAACCAAGAGAAGACTCAAATCATAGCAACTACTATTATTATATTATTATAATTTTGTATGTTATAAATAAAGTAATATGGGTAGAATATGGCAAGATAACAGCTTGGGCTGATGTATAGTTATATTCTAAGGAAGATTGCTAACACAAATAAATAAATAAATACATAAATAAATATTCACCATTTAAATGCATTCTAGGAATATATGATGGCCTTTTATGCCACAAACTGTCAAGTGCACTTGGATTAACACAAAATCTCAGCTGAATTGAACACTTTGCTTAAAGAATCAACTTACAGTTATTTGACATTTCAATATCTACGACAGTGTTTCCCAACCTTTTTCATCTTGGAGAAATGTTTAAGCAAACTTGGGGAACCCCAGTTACCTAGGCTAAAGTGCAAGCTTGTATTGTGCAGTAGGTGATCTATATCACAATTATATTTTAAAACAATATAAGACATTCACTTCAAGTTAAAGATCAACTACACATTGTATTTATATACTTATATAAAACCATTACCAATCAGTAAAATTAAATACAAAAATAAAATAAAAAAAATAATAATAAAAAAAAGGGTTAAAAAAATTAAAATCTCACCAATCCTTTATTTGGTTTCATTGCCAGTTTAGTAGTGTGAAATATGCGCTTGTTTTTGGAACAAAATAGTTCCATTTTATGCCACAACTTTGACAATCAAGCTCTCAGTTCTTCTTCGATGTATACAAGCCCATTTCATTGCTTTGTTTTAATGTTTGTCACCTGTTCACATAAATAATATGTAGAGATCTTTAATGTTTTCTGTGAGATTACAGGGAACTTTCTTCTAACAATCAACCAAAACACACTTAAAAGTTTGTTCACTAAATTTTACTTTTAATGTCTGATCACATTTAGTTCAGCTCTTCTTCTTCCAAGTTGAATAAATTTCTTATGCTGCTGGGACAATCAATGAAACAGTTGGCTCATGCAGTCATATATCTCCAATGGTAACGAAGGGAATTGTCAAGATTTGCCGACAGGGATTCCAGATATTCGGAAAGTGGTATGACATCTTCATGCTTGAATATTTGGGCAGGTAATTGAGATAAATGAGGAAACAAGTCAAAAGTACCTTTCAGAATACTTTTTTCTCCAAATGCCAAGCTTACTTTTGAATGCCAGAGGCTTGTCCGTGGATGACAAAAATTTTCTTTGCACCTTTGCATGTTAGTTTTTAGCATATATAAATAAATAAATGGTTGTAAATGTCTGCAAGGTACACGTTTCATGCCTCAGCATTTGTCTCCTAGAAAATTGCAGAAAACTGTTCCATTATCTTAAAGAAAATCAGAAGCTCCTCTCATACTTCAAATAGTCTAACACTTTACTCCTTGAAAGCCACCTGGCTTCCCTGTGTAGGAGGAGGGTAACATGGTCTTGTCCCATGGTTTGGCATGTTTTGGAAAATATGCGAATTTGAAATGGAAGTTGTTTAAAGTTGACAATGCTAACTGCCATGTCAAGAACATCTTTCAATTCAACTCCAAGTGTTTTCAAAACTACAAACAAAAAAAGTGAGCAAAAACAGTGAGTTTATAATATATTTTGTACTTTCCTTTTACGAGTGAAACAAATCCTTTAAGTGACCCAATCATTGTGAAATGTCAATGTACCAGCTAAATTTGTGGAGTGTCTGTGATGGAAACAAATGTATGATTGATTTATGATGTTCATGAAAGATTTTATAATATCCGTGGAATTCCCATCATGAGATGGTGGAGCCCGTTGGGAAACACTGCTCTATAACAATAAGGGGAAGGGGTGGAAACTTTAATACACATGCTATTTAATAATCTCAATTCAGTGAACTCTCTCTATTGGTCCACTATTTATGACACTACAGTTAAAGGGCATCTCCCTCATTTTTAAATCTTCTCTTAACTTTCAGGACATCTCTCTTCTTGCTTTTGGAAACACATGGGGTGATGACTAATACATATTTTGAGAGATTTAAAATGTGAGTCAACAGAACCAGTCAGTAAGGAACTTTAGTTGACAGATTAATTTACTGCCTAGTTACCTAACATTTTTCATCTCCTTATTTCCTCACCTGTGAGACCCCACCATGTAGGACAGTCACTAGTGAGCTTCACAACTCCTGAAGAAAACATAAGCCGAAACAGCAACCATCGAACAAGCCAAAAGGAAACAGCATCTTTGGGAGAGCTGTATGGAGTTTTTCGACGAGACATTAGTTGATATCGAAAAGGTGCTACAAGAATGCAGAGGAAGCCTGCCTCCAGCAACAGAATGTCCCTAAAACAATACAAGCAGCTATGTTTTAATTACACTTTCACATCATTTAGAAACATTTACTTGGTTTTTAATGACTAAACTATTATGAATGATCTAAAAAATCCATCTGCATGATCAGTATGTTCTTTAGAGTGTTCGAAAATTCCCTTGCAAACTTATAGTACTTGTAGAGGGGAGTAGAACATGTTTTGAATAGGAATCCATGTCCCAAAAAATACAGCTTCTGTGCTACAATCATTTGAAAGCAGGTATTAAATGCGACCACATTTGCTGAAGTATTTTAGTTAGACGTGACACAGTACATCATTTTTCTTACATTTCAACTCATCAGTTAATACTACATACTAAAGAAACAAACAAACAAGAAACTTAATTAATTTTCACAAACACTTTTATTTACAGTTAAATTTAGCAATTTGTTTTTGCCTTAGTCACAGGATGGTTACATTCTGATCCACTACAACCCATTAGGAAATAATACCAAAGAAACAAAAAGCAAATTAAATCATGTTTCACAAACACTTGTTTACAGTTTAACTGAACAATCTGTTTTTGTCTTCAACACAGGATGGTTGGCATTCTGGTCCGCTAAATCTCTGGTTCGATATGGCGATCACCAACATTGTTGTACACATTGTACCTATGAATGTTCTCCATCACACCTGGTATTTCTGCAATCTGTTGTGCAAGGACCACAACTCACCCTGACTCTACAGGAGCCTCGTAGATCAAACTCCTCATATGAACTCACAGAAGAAAGTCCAATGGAGTCATATCCAGTGATTGTGGAGGCCATGCAATTGGACCACCTCAGCCTATCCATCTTTGCCCAAATCGTCGGTCCAGATGTTCTTGAACACCAAGTGAAAAGTGAGGAAGTGTGATGATGTGCTGAAACAACACGTCTTGAAAAATGTTCAATGGCACATCCTCCACCCATGACCAATACCTGTTTTAGGAAAATCAAGTAGATGGAATGGAAGAATATATGGCCCAATCACATGACCATCCACAATACCTGCCCACATATTGATGCCATATCTGCATTGGAATCCCTGGACATGCATGACTAAAGGGTTTTTGTCTGTCAGACATGGCTGTTTTGGGAACTGAGAACAACATCCCTAGTGAATTGACATACATCTGTGAAGAGAATGCACCATGGAAACAGGTCCTAATTGCAGCGGTGCAGAAAACACATACAGAAGGCAACAAGTGGTGCAAAATCAGCTGGCAGTAGTGAATGCCACCTTTGGAGGTGGTATGGGTATAGTTGTTGCTATGTAGAACATGCTAGACGGTGCTATGGGCAACTCGACTGCATGCACAATTGCTTGCATATTCATTGACAGGTTCTCATTAATGTGATGCAGGATGGCTTTTTCAAAGTTGGGAGTGCTGCATCTCTTTGGAGCAGCACAGTCTCTCCTGTGACTATCATGGATAGTGATGGATGTTTCCTAAAGAGGTGCCAAAAATGTATGGACGACGGTGGACAGTTTTAGCATTTCCTTTCATAAAGTCGGTAAGTAAAGCCTTTAAAAGTAGTTTTAAAAATGTTGTATGGTTTCATCTGCGCCTTTCTATGATAGCGGCAGACGGTAACGAGCGCCGAGGACACGGACAGGAAAAAACACCGCATGGGCGGTTCGTAGTCTTTTGGCTCACCCTGTAGTAATGTAGCAAATAAGTCAGCTTGTGTAGGAAGTATACCGGCTTCTGAAATTACTTCAGAAAACGTGGAGACTTTTTGCGGACAGGGATTTGAAAATTGACGTGAATTTTGAGATTTTCAGGGGGCTGTTGAAGATATAGGTAGCAGTGAGGAAGAAAATGAGACCATCTTCCTTTAAGTGTTCATGAAGAATCAACATTGTAGAGTGCTCAAAACAACTGCAGCAAAAAGACATATCTTTAAGAGCACAGGCTCTGTTGTACCACCTCAGGCCCAGCTGACTTCTGACACGCAAACAACTGAAATTTTCACCAATTTTTTTACTGCTTAGCATTTCTCATTATTATGGAAACAAATGTATATGCGAAGATAAAAATGTATACGAAGGAAGATCTGACCTCTAATGGCAAATTAGGGCCTAAGAGTAAAATTCCGGAGTGCTCAGAAGTATCATTCCATGAGATTTAGAGGTTACTTGGTCTAATTATGCTCATGGGTAAACCTACATCAGACACTTACTGATGTATAGATGACATGCTAGCTATTCCATTTTTTGGGAAATGATGTCAAATAACAGGTTTACTTTCATTTTGCAGATCCTTCATTTCACCTGTACAGAAAATTATATGTTATATGTATTTATTTCCATAATATTATACAAAAATCTTACAATTTTTCATACATTACTTTGAGTTGCTATTTTATTCTTTAGTCCACCATGCATTTTAACGCCATGGTTATTTATGCATAGTGGGTCATAACAGATTATATGCACAGGAAATTAGGGATCCCAGGATTGTTCAAACCCGGCGGAGGGCGATGGATTTTTTCGGGCGTAAAAATCGTTAGCACGGCTTCCTTCGGAAGGGAAGTAAAGCCGGTGGTCCCGTGTCGTAGATTTACGGCACGTAAAAGAACCTCAAGCCTGATAAAGAGGCCTCTGAGCAAAATTACAGGTGTTTCACGCCCAATATAGAATGGGACGCTAAGAACCATAGTAGTTAAAGAGCGTCCATAAATAAAACTAAATTTAAAATTTTCCCAGGATTGTAAGAAAATATGCATCGTAAAGACGAAGAGAAATTTAAATACAAGGAAAGAAAATGCAAGAAATTTAAAATTCAATGATAAATCATCCGTAACTCAGCAGATAGCTCTTCTCACAAAACCATCACACACAACATCCAGCACTTGCTCGGGAGACGGTCTCTTTTTGCTGGGAATCTTAACTTCATCAGGAGTGGACTTTTCTTTATGCACGCTATAAATGCTTGAAATCAACATACTGGTAAAGTCAGATGTTACTTTCACCATTCACTGATGGCAAGATCTGGATAATTTTTACAAAACCTATTACATGTTCCATATTACTGCCCTTTCATTATTTTGTAGCAGCTTTCCATGCTTGTATTTCATAACACTTCTTCTGTCACATTACCTTCATAATGAGTGTTACTCATTGGGACATGTCCCTCCTTAGGTGCCAGGAAATCCCAGTTGTGACCACTGTATGACTTTATACTTGAACTATGCTTAGTACTCAATATTTCATACTTGTGCAAAAACAAAGAGAGCTTTCTGACCTCAGTTGTGTTATTTACTATTTACAGAGCGAAAGCTTCAATCCGTGAAGAGTGCACACTGCAGTTGAAGCTCACATGGTTTTCCTTACGTCTACTTTGATCTCTTAATGGACTCAGTATAGGTTACTTATAGTTTTCTCTTAGATATATCTTTTGTTCTTGACCGAATCAATGAAAATTTACAGAAAAGCTGTAAATTTAAAAGAAGGATTAGAGATTCATTAAAAATTCTTGCTTTCCTGAATATTTATGGTAATCAGTAAACAATCTGTTATAACCGTATTTGTTTTGCATTTCTCCATGCATAAAAGTTGTCAATCTCTCTCATATGATTTAGATTTTTGCTTCCTTCGATAATAATAATTCTAAAGAAATATCTTCCATTTCAGCTAATTATTATTACCTTCATTCATTTTATAAGCAAACTAAACAAACTTGGCATCGTAAACAACTGAGCAAGCTTCTTTATCACTATAAACTATGACTTTTTTGGCTAACAAGAAAATGGGAATTTAACATTTGCTTTAATGCAGGATTACAAAAGATGTATGCAATTCATGTATATCCCTTTTAATACAACTCATGTGAAAATGAGCCAGTTGCTCCGTGTGCTAAATACTGGAACTACTCTCAAATGCATCGAAGTCAGGCATATGCACAAGTTTTCTTTCTTTCTTTCTTTTTTTTTATATTAAAGTTCCATTTATATCCCACCGTTAACTGCATTAGTCTTATTGGCAGCGTTTCCTTTGGAACTTATTGCATATTGGCAATGGTGTTAACTCGTGTAACTATTGTCTTTTGGTTTCTTGCACTTTGGTTTTTAATCAGTAGATCATACACACATTCACAATTCCATACTCTGGGGAGGATAAGGAATAATCTTGGCTAGAGAAAAATTCCTACCCCAGCTGGGAATCGAACCCAGGACCCCTAGCACAACAGGCAGGATGCACATGTTGCTAGCATCTTAATTAGAAGAAATTCACATTTTTCCTTTCTCTTCTGTTAACAGATGACACTTAGGAAGTGTTGTTTGCACAACTTGAAACATTGAGAGTCAAGCTTTGAAATGAATTTCAAACAATGAGGCAATGACACTTGATATTCAAGTCACTTATCACAGCCTGACATTATGGTTTTGTCTGCTTCTACGTACATGATTTCCTGTCATATGATTTGTGGCAAGAAATCTTGCAAACTTCCACATTTAATTCCTGGCTGTGGTTCTTTATAATTAGTTTTTTGTAAAGAAAGAAAATGAATCAATGTACAGTAGTAACAACTTGAAAATGTTCATTTCAAATTATAGTTGTACTTGTAGAGAAAGACTTCACATAATTTGTGGATTTCACTACTAAAATACTAATTTTAACATTAATGTGTTTTAGTTAAACAAAACCGTTTTAAAATAAATACAGTGGAATCTCGTTAGCACGTTCCTCATTAACATGTTTTTCCGTGTAGTATTTGAATTATAAAAGTTCCAGTACCAAATCGCCAAATGTAATAAATAACATTTGCTTAGTGTGTTTTCCCGGTCCCGCTTACTACGTTTGAAGTTTGACGTCCTCATTCGATGTTTTGGCCAATCCTTGGTCAGTCCAGTGGGAGTCGGCACTTAACACGTTCAAAGTTTGACGTCCTCATTTGCTACTTTGGTCACGGGGTGGATACCGGCAGCCAATCACATGCATGTATGTTAATATATGTGTGACACGATTTGTGTGGGTGGGATAGAGAATGCTTTACCTTGGCGTGGTAAACGCCAACAATAGTTTCTAATGTTGAGTGTTGACCAAACATATGTAGATTGTATTTTAACTTTTCATTTGCAATGAAAAAAAATAAAGTATAGTAAATAACCAACAGTGTAAAACTGAAAATCCTTGAAATAGATCACAATCCAAATATGAAACATGTGGATATAGTGCGGAAGTTAAACATTCCTTCGTCAACCTTAAACACAATTGTTAGCAAACTTAAATTGATTGAAACTGCTTTTAAAGAAGGGAAAAATGCTAAAACAAAACTTTCCTATTGGAAAATAGAATCAGAAGAAGATCGGAACGAAATTTGTTGCATGGAAACACCTACCGTATTCAAATCCTTATTGAATACGCCAAAAATACTATTGTCTATAGTACTCGTAACACGATGCACGCTCATATTATTTTCTTTTTTAGCGGAAATTGTTATCACATGTGTAATAACACACACAGCAAAGCCACTATTGTCGCTTCCATAATTCGCAATTTATTTTTAAAAAATGTTCATATCCTCAAAAATCCAAGTTGACAAACATAAAAGCTTGAATTATTTATTCTTGCGCTTTGTGTATCCAAATCCATTTGAACACATATTGAATTTAACACGGAAACATGGATCGTAATCAGTATGAAATTTTACTGAAAATCGATTTCAATTGCCCATGTAGATGTATTATTTATTAGAGTTTATTACATAACTATGTTCTTAAATTGCAGATTTTGCATTTTCGTTAACACATTTTCCCGCCTATGATGTCCAAATCCTTGGGTCCCTGCAAAAACGTACTAACGAGATTCTGCTGTACTTATTGGAATGCTGAGTCAAAAAATAATACTTCAGTGACCAGGCTTATGCCATTCCAATACCAGGATTATCACTCATATTTTCACAAACCTAGATAAAGCCTATGATAAATAAAGTGCTCCATATATATTATTGCTTACAAACAAAATCCCCATTCAATTATGTAGCCCACGAACATGAAAATAATTACCATTTAATGTAATAATCACAGTATTAATCTGTAACTCTCTTATTTACATAACTGAAATTGTGGGTCGACTGATGATACTTTAGTTTCACTAAATACTCACTCAGAACATGTTTCAAAGATGTTCATCTCTCTCAACAGCTTATGTCCATTGGTATCTGGGAGGGGATGCCCTAATTCAGTGTCGGTTGTACTGGCATCTAGCTGTCTAGTGGAATGCTTTACTATGTCATCTACTGATAGAATTTAAAAATTCATTACTCTGTGTGCACTTTTGGCAATGCAGATCTTTTTCCATACTGTGAGCTCTGCTGGTGATTTGGCATGCTTTAAAAGCTTCAATTCCCATTTAATGTTGTGTTCTGCTTAATATCTTTTTGATGAAATATCCCAGCTGCTGAGAGTGGTGATATGCAAATTTTTTTGCCTTTTGTATTAATTTGTTCACTATGTGCTGAATCATTCTGTGGGCTACTTTCTGAATAATGTGAGCACTTGCATAAAGTTGCCAACAGACTACACCAGTGTGAGAACATGCCAGCCTCTTTGCCTAGCTACCTGGATTGTTTGCTCCTTCAGCCATCCATTTAGAACAAATGATCTATGCAATAATGCCCAAGCAACAAGCTCTTTGTGTGTGCCTCTCCACAGTTCTGGAAATTTCCTTTTGGCAAGTATTCAAATAATTTCCCCTTGCAGAAAATTCCGCTGTGTATGTGAGGACTATATAAGAGCTGTTAGTGCCGAGGGAGCGAGTTCAGTAAGACGCAGTCGAGTGCAGTCAAGAGCTGAGTGCAGTGAAAAAGTTGGAGTATAGTTGAGCTTCTAAGCGACGAATAAAGTTGTTTTGTAGTACTCATAATTGGAGTTGTCATTTGTTACAATATGTTGATATTTGTTTTCTTGCAGTGCTAAGTTTACCAAACTGCAGGTTAAGCTGTGGAATATTGTATATTTTTGTGACTTGGCATTGTATGTATTGTTTATGTGGTTGTTCATGTGGGTGGAGTTTTTATATATCCTGAAACAAATTGTTATGGTGGCTCATAGAAAACGTAGCCATCTGTCCTTTTCTATTTCTAGAATTTTAAGGTTTGATCTTGCAAATTTAACAGATTAAGGAATCATCTAAGTTCTTCTTTGGTACGATGGCAAATGTGTCACTTACGTATCTCACACAGATTTCAAACATATGAGGCCTCAAGTACAAAAGTCGTCTTATCCAAAAATTAAAAAAAATTGAGTTAGGCATGGGATTCAATACTTCTTGCAGTTCTCTATGAACTGGTGACATCAGAAATAGTGCTTTTGAAACCTATATTAAATTTTGCATTAGAAATATTACAAAGAAACCTTTAGACAATTTCAATGAATTAGATGGGTCTGCATTATACATACGTCTCATTTTATTAATGCTTAATTCCCTTGGTAAGTATTGCCGTGTTGATATTTTTCTCCTACAATAATGGGGGTCATGTACTTTAACCTTCTGTATGAATTTGATTACAGATTCTCTCTTATTGCTATTTTTTGGTGACCCCCTGTCTCCACCTCTGAATTGCTTTAGCGCCACTCCAGTTTCAAGGTGTCATTTGTACTCTTTTTTTGATATTTGTAAAATGTCCAGAAAATTTTTCTGACACACCTGAACTGGTAGACCTAGTACACGTTTCACGTGATACTTTGTTGTAAACCCCTTCCGAGAATTGTCTTTGACTGCACGCTGCATTTTAGGTATATCAGTTGAACAGTAAGTCAGTATAATGCAGTCTTATTTAATTTTAGAGCTGCAGCTGTAGAAGGCTTCGTGGAATTTTCTTATGTCCTTCTGTGTCAAGTTACTGTATTGGAATGACTTGCTGTTGTGATTGCAGGCAGCCAAGCCGGGGCCGAGGCTTGCTGATTGCCTTTAACAATAGAGACTGTATTGTAAACATATCTGCTTATTCCTATATGAGTCATATGTGTCAACAATAGAAGAATACTACTTAATTGTAGTTTGATCATACATACCTTTCCCTCTTCTTTCTTTCGTGTTCTACACTTTCCACTAACTTTGGGAGATCAGAGGACTCCATAAGAACACATCTGCACTTTAGGCTGGTCAAAACTAAACTAAAAACAGTTGGAATCACACAGGACTACCAATGTAGGGAAACAGAGAAGCGAAACTGCTATATTTCTTAGTGCTGGATAAGGCGAGTTTTGCTCTTCACTCAGCACAATTGTAGTGAAACAAGTATTGGATAAGGCAAGTTTTGCTCTGAATTGTAAGATGGATTAGATGAGTTCTGCATCAACCGCCACCATGGATTTGAAGAGTTTTGCATTGAACAGCAGGTTTCTGGGCGCTCTTGAAGGTGTATTAGATGAGTTTTTTAATTTTTGGATAAGACGACTTTTGCACTTGACAGCCTCATATGTTTAATATTAGTATGTTGTAGTATTTCATATTATTGCACCAAATTTGTATTTACTATACTTTGTCCTTACAGGCAACCCTTTCATTGGGGAAGTAAAATAAGAAGAATATGGAATGTAAAAAATAGCCTTAACAACACACAAATAACCAAATAGCATATATGTACAGGAAGTTACTTTAGAAACACACAAGATTAGTCATTTGCAGTATAGTTTCTTTATTTACATAAACGAGATCCATATTTAACAACAACAAAAAAAAAAGAAGTTTTAATTTATTTCATTCTTAAAGTAACTTTACTTACCACTGAAACCACATGAATGTCTGCCCTACTTGGTACAATGAATAGTACAGGGACCAAAGACCTGCAAATGCTGGGGCCGTGCAGAATTTTTGAGATACAAACCTGAAATCAGAGGATCACTTTAAAAGGAATGGCTTACAACCTAAATACATTTTATACACATTTTTGAGTTCTGGTTACAGAATACAATCTAAATTATATCTATTCTTTTCAGCAGAAATTGGGTATTCTACAGAATTTGCTTATCGGGTGATTAAAAAAACAAAATTAGGGCATTTTTTTAGGCATGTAGTTTGTGTAATACCTGAATTTAAAATTCCTTTGGAGATTGAATGTGAATCACATTTTTGTAGATAATGTCCTTGTGAGGTGCATTACTACTCTAAGGGTGGCGTGCACCATGTTGGAGTAAATTGCTTCAGAAGTAATGTTTACTAAAGAAGTCCCCACTATGGAAGCAATTTACTCCGAAAGTAACGTTGGAGAGCTCAATTACAATTTACTCTTTTAGTTATGACTACGGAAGTAAGAGCTGATTACTCCCGAAGGTATTGTTTTGTTTGTGCGATTTACTTGATGCAGTCATGAATGAGGTTATGTGCGGTAGGAAAAGGGGAGAAACGTCAGTGAAAGAGAGAAATGTTTGTTGGTAGAAATAAAGAAAATCCATTTAAATAATATGAATGTAAAAAACGTGCAGGAATCTGCATTACGTTGGTCTTCAAAGTCAGTGAGATACCGCCAGCACTCGCAACGTGTGTTCCTAATCACTTTTTATTTTAGGGTTATTAGTTTTTTACGTTTCTGATTTAGGGGAGGTTAGGTATATATATATAAAGCCAAAACGTGTTATAAAGATGCTGGAAAGTCATATTGAAGAGTTTAATAATTCTAGTGATGAGAAACTACTGAAGAGCAGCTTAAAATTCTGGCAACAATGTTTCTAATCTTCATTTTGCATCGCGGATCACTTGCATGTTGAAAGAGAAATACGCTTTTTGATTTCGGAAAAGTTCACCATATTCACGGATGGGTACAAAATAGTAACCTGCGTGCAGTCAATTCCACACACAATATGTGGGAAATCTGTGAAAGTGAAGAAGAATTGCCTTTTATTTTCTTAACACTCGTGTATATTCATATGTGTAGGTACCTTGCTCTTAACCTCAAAAGCGCTCTAACAATGCTGTGAAATACACGGCCAGCAGACACATGGTGAACGTTTATTTATAAGATCGCCTGTATTGCCGGGATTACGATGAACTTAACATGACATGAAAATGTTGGTAAACTAAAGGTATAATTGGCCTGCACTTAACGTAATGGGAATGACTCTTGATTCATAGTTCTTTTATTACTTCGAGCTAGTACCAATTGATTCTAATTACCATGTGAAATAAAATTTGACGAAATGGGAAGGAAAAGTTTGATGCCAAACTTTTAAGTTACATCGCGTTAAGTCAATTCTAAATGTCTCTATTTAATACAGTGTAAGACTGTCACATTATGTTAAATTCATCGTAATGCCGGCTCAAGCTTCTGAAATATTCCGGTACAAAACACTCATAGGACACATAACAATAATTGCAATTTGGATTATAGAGCTGAATTTGTGTCTGAGTTTTGTTGAAATGTTCTCCAAGCAGGTTCTAAAGGCATGTATAAGATTCTTCCCTAATACTGAAATGTTCATTGAACGTTCTCTCTCTCTGTATAAGTATCATATGGTTCTCGCATAGCACTATCACATTTCCATTGTTTTTTGTTTTTTTTGTAGAGATCTTCAATGTAACTTAAGTAATCGCCGTTTTCTTCATCGAGATCATCAATGTAATCTAAGTAATCCATGAATGCATCAAAAATATCTTCCTCCAAATACGATACGGTATTCTAGTTCAATCGACAGGTTAGTTACTCCATCCAGGTCGCAAGAGTAGATTCTAACCTATATTTGTGCTCTATTTAGTTCTGTAGTAACTTACTACATGATGGTGCTCTCCGACATTTACTTCTGTGGTAATTTAATCTGGGAGTATCTGAAAGGAGTAAAATTCTTCGGAAGTAGTTTACTCTCGCATGGAAGTCGCCGAGTGTTGACTTAAATAGTAGTTTACTACGAAAGAAGAGCTTACTCCAGGTTGGTGCACGCCTCCTTAAGGGGTACTTATGTTATCTTTAAACATTTCACCAAAAAGCACAAAAAATCCTACATGATGTTTGATCCATCTTCAAACTTCTGTCTGAAATTAAATAATTTTTAGTGCAATTATCTAACACTGTGCATCACATCCCCTGCTAAGATGAAGAATCATAGTTCAGTTATGAAGTAAACAAGCTTAAGGGGCCATCCACGATGAAAATTAGGTACTAACATAAGATGTAAAAATAAAATTGAGTTTTATTTATGGACGCTCTTTAACTACTGTGGTTCTTAGCGTACCATTCCATATTGGGTGTGAAAGACCGGTAATTTTGCTCAGAGGCCTCTTTATCAGGCTTGAGGTTCTTTTACGTGCCGTAAATCTACGACACGGGACCACCAGCTTTACTTCCCTTCCGAAGGAAGCCATGCTAAGGACGTAAAACTTAAACATAAACTTAAGGTGGTGTGTTATCATTCAGATCGATAAATGCAAACTTGAGCAGCAGCCAATTGCAAATGCGGCTTACACAGCTAAGCTAATATGGCGACCTGGGAAGAGATCACTGTCGAAAGAGGTTATGTTCTTGTAACTAAACGAACAAGAGCTAGCAACCAGGTTTAAAGAATGTTAAATTCACAAAAAGGCATCACTTACAATAACACTTTGTTTTACTGTGATTTTTATGGATACCCCAGTGATCTTACACAGAAAGTGTGTTAGAAATGGAAAATCTGTTGGAAGATGGCAGAATGATCAAATGATGAGAATTGCTCTGTGATTAGCTAGCTTCTAATGTGTGATGTATACATAACTTAAAAGCTTGGACCTTGCAAGCTTCTAAGTTTACGTCTAATTACGTTTATGTTATTCTTATGGTTAATTTTCATTGTGAATAGGGCCTAACTCCCATGTAAATTTTGGCAGTAGCAGAATCAGATTGAAAAGTTTATTGTTGCATTCAGAAAGGGTATGAATTTTAAACAGAAATTCATGGAAAGATGAAACTAATAAGCATGGTTAACCAGAGTTAGCTCTTCCTGGGAGGATTACCTTGAGAACTCTAAGCATGTGTGCATATCATTCATGCATGATGCACGAAATATGCATCACTTACAACTTCAGAAATTCCACAAATTTATGAATGTTTGGATAAAATGGAAGTATAAATTGATCTAATTTCTTTTCAGAATGAGTTTTGTATCTTCTTCAGCATTCAGGTCAAATGCTTTAAATTTGTCTTAAGATTTCCTTTTGCACCTGAGCATAATAATGAACACTGCTTTTTAGTTTTTATCAGCTTCACTATTAGCTCACTATTTGAATTTTACAAGGCTGCCAGCAAGCTTTTCATTTTTGAGTAACCAATTTCAGGTTGCTGCAAAACTAGAGGTCCAGATAATAAATTCCCCTTGCAACTTTGTATTTCAAAAGGCTTATTTCTAAAAGCATCAGATGACTTCACCTTTTAAGAAACTCAATGGTCTGAAAACCGAAATATTCTAATTTAAGCAAATTCTTTTGGTTGTATGGGTGCACTGAAACAGGTTTATTTGCAGTACTGGCATAAGACAGATGCTTGATTGAATGTATCTACTAATGAATGTTTTCAAGAGACCATACAAATGGGGTATAGAGCTGGAGATTTTAAACTATAAAAATAGTTCATAATTAGAAGCCAGTTAACATACTGTCAAACAGTCTTATTACATGGCTTGAGGAGGTAGCAAATTTGCATGCATCAATGTGCTAATCAATTTCAAGTCAGAATGATGCTTTCTTGCTTCATTAGTGATTCAGACTTGTGGCAGCAAACTAGACAATGTGTTTCCTTTACCAACTTTATCCAGTTCTAAGATATGACTTCTTCAGATAAAAATTATATTTTAATGTAAATGTGGTTGAAATTGTGAAATAGAAGGAAAAGGGAGTGGTTCATGATTTCAAATTTTTTGCATCTTTATTTAATCAAATTTAAGAGAACAGAAAGAGTGTGACAGCAACTGTTCATCATTAGTACTGCAAAAGTTGCACCTTACAATACAAATCCAACTACCAAGGCCATTGGTGTAACTTGTGTCATCAGTTTAAGCCAGAACCCTGTACAATGTTTAGGGCAGGTCTAGGATCAAGACATTGGCCAAAGTCTGTGCAGACGTAGAGAATCCTTGTACTACTTGGCTTACTAATGATTAATATTACATTATCCTGAATTTCACAATGAACTGCATTAAATATTGACTAGCTCTTTATTCATTATGGCAACAATCACCGAAAATAGGCTCCTCAATACTGACACAACACTTGCAGGGATCTGATGTTTCAGCAAACTGGACTGAGATTTGAGCACAGAACACAATCAACTGAATTTTGTAGGAAGTGTCTGCTGCATAGTGTGAGTATCACCGACCAAACACAAACCTTGTATGGCAATTATATTTTCATTAATTTACATTGTACCTCTTTCTTTGCATCATGTTGTAGACACAATTCCTGATTGCTGCATGACCTGATGATGCCTATGTGTTGCCACCCTTAAGAATGCAGTGACTCTGAATTAGAAATGAACTTATGAGTAATGTTTGTCAAAAGTAATATTGTACACAAGAGTTTAAACTCTGTTCAACCAATCTCAAAGGAGAAGCACAAAGAGCTTGCAGCTGTAGAATTAATAGATGGTAACGTCTCATGTATACACAGAACTTAGTAAAAATACAAAAAAGAGGTCAAATCTTTTAAATTTACTACCATCATTTGACTTAATATCCACAATATATAAAATGACAAGAACAACTCTTAATAATGTAACCAAATTTTTGTCAATTCAGAAATATTCTACAAGGTTCACATTACAAATATGGGTTACAGTAACCATCTGGCACAATCAATTGAACTTTTAATGGATTCAAAACCTGATTTAACTCAGGTGAAAAAAAAGTAAGGTTATTTGACCGAAATAATATAAAGCTATTTATTACTATGCTAGAAAAGAGTTATGGGATGAAATATATAAAATTGATGATAAAGACAGAAAACTGGATAAATTTCTTATCTATACTTAAATATTACTTTGAAGCAGCTTTTCTACATATCCTGGAGCATTGATAACTAAAAGTACAAGAACTTTGTACACTTGAAACAGATTATTGGATTATATCACCAAAACATGCAATTCACTGCTTACTTCACTTTACTGTTTTTAGTAAAATTATTAGACAAGCCCAAAAAAATGAAAGCTACCAGGAAATTATAAAAAATAAAACAGCAAAAGAAAATTAATATAAATGTAGAATTAAAAGTAAACTTGCTATCCAAAATCCTAAAATAATAGCAGTTTTTTTAATAATTATTTCATAAATGTTGGTAAAAGCGCATGTTCTAAAAATATTGCAAAATATCTACCAACCGTGAAAGATTAAAAATAATTAATTTAACTATATTCGTTAAACTGATTACTAAGAAATAAAGATACTGCTACAGTGCCAGTCATTCTCCGGCCCTGACATTTCTCGAGAGGGAGAAACACAGTATTGCCAGTTTTTAATGGGAATTTCAAGTAAAGGAAATAGGTATTTTAAACATTTCACACATTTGCAAATCACTCGCTACTTCGTAAATGCACATGGACAATATGTATATACATGATCACATGTATACACAGTGGGGCCAAATGAACAAAAATAAACAAACACAGAGTAGTAGAATATGGAGACAATTTTTATGCCATTTACCCAAAAAAACTTATGTTATTAAAAGTTATGTTATTAAAATTAGCTATTAAACAACTTACAATTTAATCAAGTCGTAAGACGACGCAATCCTCAAACATCAATTTCTTTGGCTTCATCACTGGAGTTGCTGCTGTCATCATCCTGGCTGAATGAAATTATCAGCTCCTCCACATATGTTTCCACTATACAGTCATTGTTTCTCTTGCTTGTCTTAAAAATTTTCAGGTGTAATCTATGACACGTTTCTACTTATCCACTGTCAATTGTTGAATTTCTTGCTGCAGTAGTAGTTAAACATCAGCGATACAGATCATTGTATTATGTTCTGCAACATAACCTTTTACTTGTGCCCAAGTTCAATTGCATTCAAGTGTCAGTGGTAGGGAGGGAGCCTGATGACACTTTGACCATGAGTAGCAGCAGTGATGCCCATCTCATGAGTAAAGAATCATGGCTTATAGAATTTTAAAATTTAAACAAGTTCTGCATTCATTATTTCTGCAGATATTCCAGGTATATTGTTCTTCTCCAACCGCTGCAGAAAGATGTTTTTCCTATTGCTCATTGCCGGTGCTTTGTTTAATTGCAGTGAGTGGTATGGCACAATGTCCATAACAGCAATGGAACTTACGCAGATGTTTGGCAGAAGAGATTTGAAATTCTTGGAACTAGCTCTTGAATCTGTTTCCATTCTTTTCTTCGTAAAAATCACGAGTGCTCTTTGATTTGAATAAGAGCATTGCTCCTGGAACGAAACCTTGTACACCATCAGCATGAAGCAGAATCAGTCTACTTCCTTTCCCAACTGAAACTTTCTTTGTCCCTGCAAGAGTGTCATCTATCCATGTCTTTGTCTTAGTGTGTCCTGCATTTACCTACGTTTCATCAAGCCATATAACCTTTTTGGTTTTTTTTTTTTTTAATTTCCTGCAAAAGTTTGCTACACCTTGCAACAACTTCTTTCCATCACAGCTTTCCTCCCAGAAAATTCCTTAAACCAAAAACCAAGTTCTTTCAGCACTTTACTTAGGCTAGCTTTTCCACCATCTAATAAGCTTGCTTCCTTCAGAGAACACAAGTAAGCAATTCCTTTCTCATATAATAATAATAATAACAACAACAACAATAATAATAATAATAATAATAATAATAATAATAATAATAATAATAATAATAATAATAATACACATGCTGCTTAATTGCATCTTTTGAAATGCATTAAGTGAAGCTCATGGCCTATACTTTCCTGAAGTATGCAGAACTGCAAACGAGTATTAAAATCAACTGGACACTTTTCCTTTATCATACTCTGGTTTTTACCACCTTCAATGCATCACAAATTCTATTTCACCACCTTGGTAACAGGTAGAAGGTGTCCACCATTCTCCTGCTCCTTCTCAAAATACTACTCACGAAGTCTGAATATAAATTCATGGATTTCTCTTATAAGAGCTGTTTGTTTCTTGGGTTCTGATGAACCAGTAGGCATATTATAATAATAAGACTTACAGACACTAAAATCAAAATTCACACATGCACAAAATAACAAACAAATTTCCTACACAAACACCGAAAGCAAAAGTCCTTACAAAATGGATCTGGCAACACAGTGCTAGATTTGGAAGTCACACCATCCCATGCACTAATCGCTCCCAGTATTATCTGTTACTGTGCATAACAGATTCAAACAGAATGGTGTTGTAATGAAGACCTTGCATGACAATAAAACCAGGAAACAGATTTCAATGTTATAAAGTCAATATATGTCATATACTTCCATTCTTAAGATAATTTTGAGAATCTGTATTCATTACTGTATGTTGGCAATGTTAATCTTTACCCTCCACAACCTCAAAAAGACAGGGTCGGAGATCCAGCAGTCGGACTGTAGAATTAAAAACAAAGTTTTTCTGTGGGATTATGAAATACTAGATGTAATCTTAAAAAAATAATGCTCATGCTATTGTGCACCAACTAGTAAACATATCGTCATGTGAGAGCCAGAGTAACATATCTCCAAAAAATGGAATTTTCAGCATTTTAATGTATGTTCTTACAATAATGAGCTCTGTATTGTATCAAAATGACATATCTGTGTCTCTTTTCCTGGCAAGAATAAGGTGCTACATATCTCAGAGTTGAGAGTCTATTAAAAAAAAAAAACAGATAGACATAAGTTCTTCTGCCTCTAAGAAGTGCATCTCAGTTTTCAGATCCGCAAAATATATTGGCATTTACATTCTTCTGACTCCTAATTTTATGATCTAACTTTGGAAATATGTTTTAATACACCAGAGACCACTATCTATTTGCTTTGAATATGGCTTTCCTATATGTGTGCATTTATTTTTCTGTGTACCTCAAAGAGAAGCATAGCTTGTTCAGAAGTTGACACTTGCAGCATGAGGGGGAAATGTTGCAGCACATCTCACTAATCTTAATTTTGCATTCGCTAATCATCAGTTCTTGGAACAGTTTACAAGGTTTCAAGCTATTGCTGGTGGTGGAGAGATGATAGACAAAACAATGATTCTTCTTTATAAGCAATATAGATCATATCACGTTGGTTTCAATGTCACATCACATTTTGCTTATTGTTAGTTTGTTGGAGGATTCAGTGTGCACTCCTGTTAGATATAAAAATGACTTCAAGAGGAAGGAAAATGGTTGATCCAGTGATGATGAATCAAAATTACTGCAATGAAAGGAATTCAACATCCTATAAGGGTAAGCCAAATTACTATTTTTAACCAAGAGCTAGTCATTCATAAATTTGATTGCGATGGTTGACTTAGTTCCTATTTTATTATTAGAGAAGAAAAGAATGGCAAAACTTCATTTGTAATACAAAACAATTATGGTATGTACAAACAAGAGTTTAGTGAAGAGAAGTATAATGAATTCAAAGTGTTTAGTTCAGGTTCATCAGATAATTGCATACCTGAAAGCAACACAGATTTTTCATCTTCATCACCATTTCCAAGGACATAAAAAGGAGAGCTGCAGTCCAACTGAAAGCGTCCCAATCACCAGAAAAACTAGTTAGTAAGTAAAATTATGACCTGCTTTTCCATTGTGCGTCCTATTTGACATTTCAAATACTAATTTCTCTGCCACAAATTATTTGAATGTACACTTAAAGATATATAACAAAGACGAACAATACATGTATATAAAGATGTTGCCACCTTAGACAGTTGTGCACTGTAACAAATGAGAACACCAGTTACTGCAAAACTCACTTCATTTATCACTTAGGCACTCAGCATAGCATAGCACTTGAGTTACTTTTGCCACACACTCAGGTCACAACACAAATGATCCGAAGAATCACAACTCGCAACCAAACTGCACTGGCACTGTTCAATTTTCAACATCTTGCCTAACTACAGTACTGGGCAAGAGCAGCCCCTTATACAAGCCTCGCATACAAATATGAATGTTCTAGAAAGGGATGCTATCAGAACATGCCATAAGGAATGTTCTGGAACAGGGAAGCGGCACATAATGGGCCATTGTTTCAATGGTGGTTGTGTGTGAAGCCACAATATGCACCTAACCTTAGAGGTAACAGGTTAGATGATGATTTATTTTCCTAATTGAGATTTTACTAAAAATAATTGTGCAAGTGCATATCAGCAGATTTAAGAACCACATTTGCCTTTGGGTACAATGGTAGATTTGTTATTATTATTGCATATTATGAGTTTCATAATCCAATGGGACTGGGTTTGATTCAAAGTTGATTAATGTATTACATAATGCTAGATAAGGCACTAACATTATCAGTTATATAATTTTCTTCTTTCCAGGCAATGTCACAAAGGGAATAAACAATTCAAAACCACATTCCTTGACAAAGCAGCTTTTCAGTTCTGAAGATTCAGTTTATTTGGACAAAGGTTATGAGATGAAGATGCACCAGGATGATGTAAATTCACTGTCTGTGGGTTCTAATGTTAAAGGGCCTAGGCAACCTAACAGAGCAAACAGAGTTAAAAAGAACTAAGAACACAGACAAGTGGAGAAAGAATACAAGAAAAATGATTAGGAGTCACATAACTGCTAAGAAAAAAGTGTCAGCCAGAACATTTACGTACAACAATTTTAATGTGAGAAACATTTGTCCGATACATACACGAGAAGAGAGACAGCAATATGATTTTGACTACTGACAAAAGAGTCCATCATTGTCCAGGAATAAGGAGACCTAACAAGGCTAGGGAGAGAATAAGAAGCCATATCAAATCATTTCCTACTGTTCCATTGCATTACTGCCGACAGTTCTTACCATGAGATCCGAGTATAGAAATAATGCAGGACCTATGAAAAACACTGGGAAGACGAACAGGTTACTGCTGAAAAATATTGGCTCTACAGAAAAATATTCAATTCAGAGTTTAACCTAGGCTTTCATGTACAACATGTACAAAAAATTTCAGCCCCAGATTCCTGTACGAATCTGAGGGCTTCGTGTATGTTCTTAACAGCTGTGTTCACAATGTATACGCAGAAACTGTAGAATGGTCTGTGCCTGTGAGCTCAATGGTCAGCTTATAACTCATAAGCCCCTCAATTCAAATCTCACATTAAGTGCTATTTTTTATGTTGTTAATTGTATGACTGGATGTGTAGAACTTAATATTGCATTGATATAACTTTAGCATTAGAAGTTTTAGGCACATCTATTCACACAAAAACAATTGTACTAAAACACTCATTTTAAACAACTAAAGAAATAAATGCAAACTATTATTTTTTAAAACATAAAAGATAAACAAAAGTAATATTCGGTGTATGAACTCTCAGCACTTGCTCTCAATCTTCAGGGCATAAATGAAATTAAATCCCTGTAACAATGTGGACCAGAAACTATAACATTACAGGATTCTTGAAGTTCTTTCTTGAAGTTCTGCCTAGAAGCCATCTTTTGTCCTTTGTGCATCTGCAGGGAAATTCAACCCAGTGCACACATTTTCAATAGGGTTGCAATCTGGTGAACAGGCAGGCTAATCCATCCTGCCCCTCTGAGAACCAATATGAAACCTTTTTACTTGTGTGGACAGGACAATTATCCTGTACGAATTCAACAATTCCATCAGAATATTTCATCCTCAAAGAGAGAATCAAAATATACTCAAGTAACACTACATATTGCCCATTGTTCAGTGTATCATCAAGCTGCCACAACACACCTAGACTGTTCCTTGATATCCACCCCAATAAGATATAGATACGCAACCATGACAAAATTGTGAAGCCACTATTTTGCATCATATCAGGGCCGCTTTGGATGGTAGACAATCACCTTTCCCTTATGTGTGGAAGAAAATGTTACCTCGTCTGAGAATATCATTTTCCTCCGCAAATACGAGGCAAAACAAACTGGAAACTCTATGATCGTCTGTCAGATGTTGCTTTTTAGCTGCCCTTTGTGCAAGAAATCCTGCATCATAGCTGTTTGAGCTGATCCAGGGAATTATGAATGTGCTTTAATTTCAGAAGCAGTTTGGAAAGGTTCCTCTCTCTTACTGCAATTAAAGCTGCATCCATTTCATAAGTGGACACATGTCTTTTTCCTGAACCATAATGAAGGTGTTCAATCCCTTCCCTTGATAATCTCACCCACCTCTGCACTGTAGTTGCAGGGAGCCCAATATAAGCCGCAGCTTCATGAACAGAAAAGCCTGCTACATTGTCTAGTGCACGGAAAAACTTCTTTATACCTGTCTGTGTGTGCGAATTCTGCCATTGTCAAACACAGTATGACTCAATGAAAGAGTACCTGTTCAGGCCTGATGAATTTGCGCACCCTTCTGCACATCACATGGTTTTATGTGCAGCATATGCTGTTAGGTAGAATAAACCCTTAAAGAAGCATTATAATAACTACTCTATTAATTTTACTGAATGTCAGTATGAAATGCAGTATATCGAAAATAATTAGCCTCTATGTGTTGATTAAACATTATTAACAGAAGAAAGAAAGAAAAAAAGTGTTTGCTACATGCGAGAAGCGAACCTGCGATATTAACACAAGTACCCTATGCTTGGCCACAGTGCTAGAGAAGATACATGGAAGGAGCATACTTAGTAATGCCATATAACAACTTGCTGCATCAGCTACATAACTGTATTGTGTATGGTGTAAACAACGCGATGTTCCTGTAGGACTTAGAAACATTTGGCATTCAAAACATGACTTTTTTTTGTCCACAGGTGTACCTAGAAAAGATATGTGCAACCACTGCTGTCGTTTTCAAAATCAAGAGGTAGAGAAAGACCAGCACTCTGAACACCTAATAGAAAAGAGGCAGCTAGAAATCTAAAAAATGAAATGAAAGAGCAGGCCCAAGCAGGAGAATGCCATTTACTGGAATTTTACCTAAAAGCTGTAAGGTGCTCTCCAGTCTTAGCTGCTAAGGCCATTTTCCATAAAAGAAGGCTACAATCTCACAGTATACAATACTGCTATGAGGAAAGCTAGAAATTACATGTGGCATGAAGGTGTGGCTAAACACGGATCAATTATTGAAGTAGCATCACATATATTTCAAGAACTCCAGAAGACTGCAGATGGTCATACAGTTGTTCTGTTCTCTAACAATGTGGAGGACAAAATCGAAATGTCAATATGAGCACCATGTTTCTTCAAGCCGTACAAACTCTGAACACTTCTATGATATAACAATGTTTCTTTAATTCAGTCCATGCCAGTATACAGAGGGCTGCAAAATATTTTAAAATCATGGTGGTTTATTGTTGTTCAGATGTTCAAAACAAAGGCTGTATGAAGATGTTTGAAATGGACCAGAAGGACTTCCTGGATCTCAGTGCCATGCAGAAAGAATGGTTGAAAAACACAAAAACTGATGGTGAAGAAAATCAAATGAGGAGTGACGTTTCAAAACTCAAAGTCCACTCATGGACATAAATTAGTTTGAAGCAGATTCCTATTCCAAAAGATGGTCTGCATCGAGCTACAGTGTTGCTTTGATTCAAAACACAATTTTTAATCCTGTAAATCAAGTACAAATTAGGGCCTTTGTTTCAAAAAACAATCAGTCCACAATAATTGTTAAGATCACTACTGTACATATGTTGCACTAAAGTCGAATAAGAAGCGGTAAACCTCAAACATTCCAAACCCTCACAACAGTGTTGTGTTGTTTATCAGTTATCTTGGACCAACTTATTGTCATATGCGATAGGTTTGTTTTTCAGCACTGTATTTTTGTACTAGCCTGCAGTTTACGTGAGTGATGAACATGGAAGAAAGTGTACATGTAGGGGACCATTCTTCTGGCTCTAAGAAGCGGCAGAAGGGCATAGTGAAAAGAAAAGTGGAGCAGATGGAAAGGCACTTTAAAAGACAATTTTGTGATGAAATTTCTTAAATTGCCTTTTATTATAATTATTACTAGTGGCATATTCCTGCTTTAATCTGTGGATCGGCTCCACTTAAGCGATTACATATTAATTGTTTTAGGTATTGTGATAGGGACCCTGAAATGTTGGAGTTTGAACTGCCTTGTGCATACAAGGAGGGAAGATTTAAATGCTGTACCATTCCAATCTACCATCTTATCAGGAATAGGAAGAAGATCTACAGCCATGTAAACAAACAGCAGCAGGACAGGATTCTTTCAACACTTATGGCAAAGTCCAGCCCAAAACGATAACTCCTCAGAAAGAAAGACTGAATACTCTAGTTACAAAGTTTCAGGTGAGATTAAACAATGAGCAAGTTCCTGTATGTTCCAAATTTTTTAGAGTTCTGCTTGGCATTGGAACAACCAGACTTAATAGTATTGCTGCCTCACTAATTGGTGGTGATGCCATTCTTGAAAAAACAGGAGGCGACTGTAAAACAAAACATTCCAAAGAAAGACAACATAATTCAGTTCATTTCGAATTTGAGGGCTAGAGAAAGCCACTACAACAGAGAAAAATAATTAAATGCTGTATCTTTCTTTGGACATGAATATCACAAAGTTCTTTAAAATGTATAATTGTATGATTGCTGATTCATTAAAGGCAAAAAGTGGTTCTTCAATAACATCTATAAAAATTTTAATTTGGGATTTGGTGATCCTGCAGTAGATGTCTGTAGGTATTGCTGTAGAATGAAACATGAAATGAAACTCTAAAGACTCTAGTAAAAGAAAGAGTGCAAGCAGAGCTAGAAGCAAAATAAAAGCAAAACAATGTTATAACTTATAAAATTATGACAGAGAAACTCCCCAACAGCTTGTCTTTATGCTTTGATCTACAGCAAGTTCCACCCTTGCCAAAACTTGCTATTGGTGAGGCATATTATGAACAACTGTCATATTATGCTCTCTGCATTACAGACATAGAAAACAAGTCTCCAAACTTCTATTGCTGAACTGAAAACCAGGCTGGCCGTGGACCAAATGTAGTAGTTCAGTTTTGATACATATTCTAAGTACAGATACAAAAAACCCATTTCAGCCATAAGATTATTTACAGCTGCGCTAGGCAGAATAGAAATGCCCACATAGTTCATTCTCTGTTTTGATGGCTTCTAAAGAAATCTCCAGACTCAATCAAAGCGATGCGCATTACATTCCCTGCACGTGATCATTCCTACTTGCTTGCAGATCGCCTTTTGGGCACAATGGAGAAGTCCTGAAATATTAACGGCTGAATAATATCATGACATTCATGAGAAAATGGGAAACGTTCAAAAGCTAGGAATAGACTGGAATATTTTAAAATTCAGGGACCTCTGTCATGATTTAAAGAAGCCAGTGGGCATAAGAGATATGAAATGGGTAATACTGAAAAAGAAATCCCATGGAAAAAAAATCTCCATTTTTAAAATGGAGCCCTCGTAAAGACTGGATGATGCATCAAAAAGTTATATTTCCTTGCTAAAAAGAGGTGTAGCAGCAGATCAGACACCTGACCCAGATGTTGTCAGTTTGATATATGCTATAAAATCAGACAAAGACAAAGACTTGCTCACTATTCTGAAACAACGCTTTGGTGAGAGCTGGGAGGAGGATGAAACCCTGAAATTTTATGTTGATGTACTTGAGAGAGATGATGTTGCAACAAATGGTGTAGATGAGTAAGTTGAGAACGAAGATTGTGATTGCTTGGAGGAGGAACCTGGATATCAAATGCTCTGAGGAGTTAAGAGACAGACTATACATTCAGATTTCAAAATTTTAACTAAAATCCTGAGTCGTAAACCAGCAGCGAGAGGGGAAGGTTGTGTAACGGAGCAAGCACGAAAGAACAAGAAAAGAATGGGAGTGGACGTACAAACCTACCGATGCAGAATCGGAAGTTTCGGCAGGAAAAAAATAAGAAAAGACGGAAAAATAAAAATGGAAATTCAGATATGGAGTGTCATCATGATGATAATCAAGATTTTGCTGATAATAGGAGTGGAACAGAACCCAGGACCAACGGAAACGAACAAAATAATGGAGGAAATAAGGGAGATGGGAATGCAACTAGGAAAAAGGATGGATAACAATACAAGAAAATTGAAAGAAGCAATGAAAATACAAAGGGAAGAAATGGAGAAACAGATATCAGAATGCAAAGAAAGAATAGTTGGGATGGAAAAAACATACGAAATAGATAAGAGAAGAAAAAAATGCGTAAATATTTGGAGTGGCAGAGGACAGAAGAAATCTGGAAGACATGGTATATGAAATTATAGAAGATGTACTAGGAATACAAATGTTTGGCTGGGAAATTGAAGATACGTTTAAGATAGGCAAGAAAGGAAGAAAGCCAAGACCTATTATTTTGAAATTGACAACTGAGAAAAAAGTGGGAGATTTTAAGACAAACAAGAAGACTAAGGGGGACAAAAATATTTATAGAACAGGACTATACAAAAGAGGAACAAGACCAAAGGAAGGAATTAAAAGAATGAATGAAGCAAGGGCAGTAGGAAAAAAAGCATATCTAAGAGGTCTAAAATTAATAGTGGAAGGTGAAAATTGGAATATGAGCATTAAAAGAAACGAAATTAGAGAACATATGCACTACAGCAAAATATAGACTGGCCGGAAAACGCAGGACAAAGACCTGAATAGAGAATGGAACCACCAGCAGGATTTCAGCAAAGTCAATGGGTAAGAAGAGGTCTGCAACATGAGAGAGCGACAGCTAAGCAAGAGGGCAGAAGTGGGAGAAGCAGCTGTGAAGAAAGGCGAGAGGAGGAGAACAAGGGAGATACATCAACAAGAGACAAAGGGAAGGCAGGAAGAAGAATTGGTAATGGAGGGAGAAAACGAAGAAGCAACATTGGTGAGCAAAATGCCCGAGAGGGAGGAGCCAGCAGAAAGAGGGGCGGCAGCAGGAGTTGTGATGAGTGAGGGAAGGGAGGCAGGGAAAAGGGAAAGTGCAAAGAGGGGTAAAATGCAAAGTGGGGAAGTGTTACTGGTAGGGTACATAAGTGAAGCAGAAGAAGTAATAAAAAAGAAAGGATCAAAAATTTTATCCAAGGATTACATTCAGCTTAAGGATGTAAGAGAAGAAAGGAAAATGGAGCCTAGAACTACAAGATATGGGAAATTGATGGAGAGTTTTAAATTTCAAGAACCAAAGAATAAATAGGGAAAGGGGCTAAAATTAATGTTTTGGAATGTGGAAGGGCTAAGAAATAAGATAGGCAGCGGGGAATTTAAAAACATTATGTGTTCTATGGATTTTGTGGGAGTAGCAGAGACATGGTTGGGAAAGGAAGAGGTAGTAGAGATAGCAGGTTTTAAGTTTCTAGAGAAAAAGGCAAGGAAAAGATGCAGCAGGGGAAGAGCATCAGGAGGAGTAGGTTTGTTTATAAAGAATGATACAGAAAAAATTATTGATATAGAAAAGATGGAGAACAGAGGCACCAATGTGCTATGGTTCAATAATTAAACAGAATAACGGAGTAAGATTAGGAATAGGGGTGGCATATAACCTACCAGAAGCATCATATTTTTACGATAGTAACTTTTATAGTAAATTAGAAGAAGACATAGAAGAAAAGATGCCAGAGACAGAATTTATTGTGATGGGAGATTTGAATGCAAGAATAGGAGAAGAGAATGGTAGGTTATTAGGTAAAGAGCAGATACAAGAAGATAGGGATGTGATAAGGCCAAGGAAAAGCAGGGACATAGCGATTAATAGGGAGGGAAAAAAATTACTAGAATTTTGCGAGGTAAACAACATGCTAATATTGACTAATTTTGAAGATTTAGAAGCTAGTAACAGTGATGTGTCATAATTTAAAATAAAGAGAGTTGAGGGGTCTCCCGAAACGCGTTCAAGTAAGAATATTATAGTGATGTAGTGTAACAACCCTCACTCTCTTTATTTTAAAACATGCTAATATGTAATGGATCAATGGAAGGAGACGAAGAAGGGGAGTTTACATTCGTAAACGCAAACGGACAAAGTGTAGTGAGGAACTGGAGGATAGAATCACCACATTTAAAATAATAAACAAAGTAGTAGGTAGTAGCCACTTCCCATTAATGATGGAAATAAATGTTTTGGAACAGAAGGTAAAGAATAAGGAAATAGCTAAAATAAAAACAATAAAAGTGTATAAATGGAGGGAAGTACTAAAAGAGGACTTTGTGAAAGAATTAAAGTCAAAGGTAAGTCAGATTGTGGAGTGTGGTATAAAAATGGCTATGGATGAGGGAAATTCAGAAAAAGTATTACAGTTACTAAAATCATTACTAACAAGAGCAGGAGCAGGGATGGAAGGAAGGCACGGAAAAGGCCAAGAAATTAAGGGGTGGTTTGATGAGTGCAGAGTAAAAAAATAAAGGAGGTATTTAAAGAGCTTATTAGATGGAGGAGGTCAGAGAAGGAAAGGAATAGACAAAATCTGATGAAACTTAAGGGAGAATATAAAGGTTTGCTTGAGGCTAAGAGGAAAGAATGGCAGGGGAATATAGAAAAGAAACAAAAGGCAGCAATAGAGAGTAAGGATAGCAAAAAAATATGGGAAATAGTGAGGATGATGAACAAGAAGAGACAGGATAAAAACGAAATTACACCGAACAAATGGATAGGGTACTTTAGAAGGCTAATTGGAAAAGGGAAGAGGGTAAAGTTAGACATTAAAGAGGTAGGACAAGGGAGAATATTTAATGAAAAATTAGATGGTAAAATCATGGAGCTGGAAGTTTACCAGCAAAAAAGGAATATAAAAAAAATGCAAGGCAGTAGGAATAGATGGAACACCAGGGGAATTTTGGAAAATATATGGGGAAATGCAAAGTGGTCTAAAAGTGATAACAAAATTATTAAATAAAATTAAAGAAAAGAATGATGTACCAGAATGTTGGAATATAAGTATGGTGGTACCAATCTACAAAGGAAAGGGAGGAGCAAATAGACCAGAAAACTATAGGGGAATAAGTTTATTATCAATATTAGGAAAGATATACACAGGTATACTGGCCGACAGATTAAGAAGCTGGGTGGAAGAGGAAGGAAAACTGTCAAGAATATCAAGCAGGGTTTAGGAAAGGTAAACAAACAATAGACAATATATTTATAATAAAGACTATAATAGATAAGTATTTGAGCAGGAAAAAAGGAAGGATATACATGTTTTTTTGAAAAAGCATTTGATACAATAAATAGAGAAGCATTAGCTTATAAATTAAGCAAGAAAGGGGTAAGCAAAAATTTTATAAAAGAAATCAAAAAGATTTATAAGGATATAAGATTTTGTATAAGATGTAAAAATAATGGAGTTACAGAAATGACAGAGCAAAAAATAGGATTAAGACAAGGGTGCAAATTGAGTCCTATACTATTTAATATATTCATAGATGACATATTAGAGTGAAAGAAAAAAAATTCGCACTGCCCCATAATAGCAAATACAGAGATACCGGTTTACTAAACGTGGATGATCTTATGGTTGGGGCTATAACAGTAATTGGGCTACAGAAAGCAATCAATGGGATACATGAATTCTGCGAAGAATGGGGAATCAAAGTAAATATAAATAAATAAACAGTTATGGTATTTAAAAGAGGAAATAAACTAAAAAGAGAAGAGAAATGGCAGATGGGGGTTTAAAGTTAGAAGTTGTCAAGGAGATGGATTATTTGGGGGTGAGGATGAGCAGTAATGGTGAATGGGGGGCGCATAGCAGGAAAGTTATTGCTAAAGGAAAGGCAGCAATGACAGGAGTAAGGATGTGCAAATATAAATTAGAAATGCCAACTAAATGGATAGAAAGAATGTATGAAGCATTGGTAGAAGCAAGAATGCTATATGCAGTAGAAATTTGGGGGGGGGGATCTGAATTAAGCAGAAAAATAGACCAGAGCTACAGAACGTTCTGTAAAGAGCTACAAGGGTTAACAAGATCAGCACCAGGGGAAGTAGCATTAGCGGAATTAGGAAGAACAAGAAGAAAGGGAGTGATACTGGAAAGGATATTAAAACTCTGGTTTAGATGCCTGAGAAAAGATAAAGAGGAAATTTTAAAGATATGCATGGAACAAAAGAGTATGAAAAATATAAATAGCTGGTGGACAGGGGTAGAAAAAATTATGGAGAAGATAGGAATGGGAGATATTTGGAGAACAGGAGAAAGAAATAGCAATGGTTTCTGGATAACAGTAAGAAACAGAGTGGAGGACATAGAAAGACAAGAGATTTGGGGAAGCTTAGAGAATAAAAAGTCACTAGGGTTCTATAGATTAGTAAAAAGGAAATGGGGAAGAGAAGGGTATGTGGATTATTGTAATAGAGCAGAAAAAGAAGCGTTTGCCTGGATGAGAACAGGATCAATGTATCTGAGAGGGCTAAGAGGTAAAAAAACGGATTTTGTGAATTATGCGGAGGCAGTGAAAGCACAGATCATTACATGACACAATGCAAAGAATTAGCAGAATGGAGACAAAAAGTATGGGAAGAAAAATGGGAAAAAATGGATAGAAAAATAGTAGCAATTAAAATGCTATCGAGAAAAGAAGAAAAGCAAAATAAGAATATGGAGCAGTTCTTAAAGAAAGTAAAAGAGAAATGGATTAGAAAAGTAAGAGAGATAAGGTAGAAAGGCAAATGGAGGAAGATGGGCAATAGGGACTAAAGGTAGCAAGGAATGCTTAGACGAACCAGAACACCAGGGTGCCAGGCAAAAAGAGCAGTATAGCTGGCAAGGAAATTTGTACATAGGTTAAGTTAGTATTTAAATGGAATATTGTAAAAAGAATTGTGTAGAAAAAAAGTGCAGGCAGGCAGGCAGGCAGGCAAGCAAGCAAGCAAGCAAGCAAGCAAGCAAGCAAGCAAGCAAGCATCCATCCATCCATCCATCCCATCCATCCAAAATCCGACAACAGCCAGTGAAACTACTTTTGATGATTTATCTAATATGTGCCATAGAACAGGTTCTTACAGTTTATTTTCAAACAGGATAATTTTTTACTGATTTGTTTAATGAATATCTAAAGATTTTTGTGAATTATTAATACTGATTTTTATTCCTTTATTTTATTATGCTAAAGTTTCAGGCCAAAAAAGAACTTTGCAGATTATTTAGAAAACAAATTCATTTTAAACCTGTTATTTATTATAAGGTGCAAAAAGAACTTGCTTAATTAATGATTTTGATTGAATTGCTTAATATATTTTTTCAAAAATATTAAGAAAAAGAAAAGCAAAGGAGTTTGACTATTTTTTAATAATACTTTAAATTGTTCTCCTTAATTACAATTTAATTACATTGCTTAAATAATGCTAGCACATTTTTCAAAGAGGCAGTATGCAACTGTTAAAACAAGTGGCTGATTTTGATTGTATTGTTCAAAATAATTTGTTGAGAACATCTTTCCCAATTACTGATTTCATTGTATAAATTATTTAGCTAAAAATAACAATTAAAGAATAGATTCTTGCATTATTTCTGTATAAATTTGTTTCAAAGCACAATTACTCCCTTTGGTTGGTGCAAAACGCAACAAGTCCACAAATGTTCAAAATTCATTTAGCAACTATGCCTTTAAATAAAGAGTAAGATTTTTCCCACTTATACTAGTTTACTAGATATAGATAGATATTTTATTTCACTTCGTTAGTTACATAATTTAATTCTCATATAAGTTCTATAATACATAATTTTATCTCTACAGATTACCCTATCATTTTCACTAAGTTGCTGCATTACCTATTTAATTTATGATTTATGATTCAACAATCTACATTTTCTTTCTATTCCCTATTTCTAATTTTTTTCAACCATTTATTTCTCACTACACCTAAATATTTTCCTATTTCAAATAAACTTTCCTTGGATTTAACTCTTACCTATAATATCATTTGGTGATCTAGACCAATTGTTTCTTTGTAATTTTTTCCTCATATTCATTGTTCCTTCACATTCTAACATTAAATGCCAGTAATTGTTAAATTTGCTGTTACATAATGGGCATTTGCCTTCATTTTCTCCTTCTCCTATGCCTTTTAACCTCACCACCCCCCTGACCTATCCCATGCAAAGCCCTCTCTTACTATTTTATTACAAACATCAACATAGTTTTCTCTTTCCCATGTCCTTTTAATCTCTGTATATACACGTAATGATCTTTTTGAATTAAAACTACCAATTATTTCCTGTCTTTCCATATCTTCAATCCTCAATCTAACTCTTTTCCAACATCCCTTCTCACGTGATTGTCTATATTTCCAAATATCCCCACACCCTATTTCATTGAGAATTGCTTCTAGGCGCTTATACCAAGTATCCTCTTTACTTAACTTGGGCTGAACCTCCAAACATTGTTTTAAAAATTATTATTCTCTGATTCCTCAATTCTCAAACAATATTTCACTATTCTTTCAATAATTTTCGCCTTACTATCAAATCTCCCTAACTCCATTTGTGCAACCCCATTAGGCGAGGCTCTTGGTAGACCCAGAATTATTTTACGAAAGCTCCTATGCACTTTATTTACCTGTTCCCACCCCTCCTCAATACCCCAAATCTCTGCACCATACAGCATTTTTGCCTCAACTATTGCTCCATATACTCTTTCTATCCATTTTACGTGCATCCCAGGTATTTTATCTAAACATGCTCTAATAACTTTCATTGCTACTTTTCCTTTTGTTAAAGCCTGTTTCTTTTGTTCTCCCCATCTATCGTTGCTACTTAAGTCTTACTCCCAGATAATCAAAATTTCTGACAACCTCAATTTCCTTACCTTTCCAACTCCATTTTTCGTCCTTTCTCAACTTATTACCCTTTTTAAATACCATTATTTTTGTTTTTCTTGTATTAACCCTAAGACTCCACTTGTTACAAAAACTCTCTATTGCTCCAATTACTTTGTTTAATCCCACAGTAGTTATTGATCCTGCAACCAAATCATCTGCGAATAGTAACCCTGGTATCTCCTCATTCCCAATTATTGGAGAGTGGCTATTTTCAAATTTAATTATCTCTAGAATATCATCAATGAACAAATTAAATAATATAGGGCTTAACTTGCAGCCTTGCCTTAAACCTATACAATTTTTAATCTCCTTCGTCTTTACATTTTTATCAAATCTTACACAAAAATCATTATTTTCATATATTGTTTGTATAGTTCTTATACTCTTGTTACTCATTCTTTTCATATCCAATTTGGTCCACAAGGCTTCCCTATTTATTGTGTCGAAAGCTTTTTCTAAATCAACAAATAAGGTATACAATCTTCCCCTTTTGTTTGATAAATATTTATTTAGCATTGAAGATATTATAAAAATATTGTCTATTGCTCTCTTGTTTTTCCGAAATCCCACCTGTAGATCAGATACTTTTCCCTCTTGCTCCGCCCAACTTTGCACTCTTTCAGCCAAAACCCCTGTATAAACTTTACCTAACACTGATAACAAACTAATCCCCCTATAATTTTCTGGGTTATCCACCTCCCCTTTATTCTTAAATATTGGCACCACTATTGCTGTTTTCCAACTCCTTGGAACCTTCCCCCCTACAAAGATTGCATTTAATATCCTAACCAGCCATTCTAATCGATTTTCATTTAGACTCCAAGCTTTCCAAAACTCCCCTGGTATGCCATCAATACCACATGCTTTGTCCCTTTTCAATTTATTAATTTGTTCCCTCACTTCCCCTACATCTATCGGCTTATCCAATTGCTCAACATAATTGTTATTTTCCATTACCCAAATTGTTTGGTTATCATGTTGCCCTCCTAGCAAATTTTTAAAATACTTGAACCATTCTTCCGCACTTATATTATTTTCTCTTGATCTAACCTTATACATTCTTTTCACCAACATCCATATTGTTTTGCTATCATTTGCTTTTGCTGCCTCATGTAACTTTATATTCATCTTTACGGCCCATTCTATCCTCTTTACTTCCAACAAGTTTCTGTATCCCCATCTTGCAATCAAAAACTCCTCTCTTTCCTTTTGCCCTTCTTCCTGCCTCCACCTTCTTAGTTCCCCTAAAACTCTTTGTTTTGCCCTCCTACAATCTTCATCATACCATCCCTTCTGTTTCCTATCTATACAATCTTTCACTTTCATCCTTACACCTGCATATTTTACTAACATTTCTACCTTTAAAACTGCTTTGCCCGTTTTATTTTCTTTCAGCAGTTCTTCTACCTCTTTCTCCCTTATTACCCCTATGCCTTATCCTAATTCCTTCATAAAAACTTCTGCCTCTTCACCCCTCCATTTATATTTATCAATTTTAACTCCTCCTTTATGTTCTCGTTTTAGTTCATTCTTATATGTACTTAGCCTCAATGGGAAATGATTACTAGAACATACTGTATTCAAGACTTCAAAATCTGCAATATTTATATCTAAGACTATTGAGTATAACATATAGTCAACACACTCTGGTCATTATAATTGACACAGGTAAATTCCCCCATTTCATCTTTTCCTTTTACCCCATTACACATCTCCATATTGAACTCCTCACAAAATTCCACCAGCTTTTTTCCTTCACCATTCATTACTTTATCTTTATTCATTCTTCTTACCATCTCTTTTTCTCCCCCCATTAATTTCTACTCAGGAACTATTAGCTTTATTTGACTTACTCCTACTCTGGCATTGAAATCACCCATTATCATAAAGCTACTGTCCAAATATCTGTTTGATAACTCCTCAATATCCTGTCCAATTGAATTGAATAAGTTTGGATTATAAAAATCCGAGGCACTTGGCGGGTTATATACCACTGCTAGACATATCTCTTTCTTCTCCCCTGTTACACTTAATACACACCACAACACCAAATTTTCTCCCAAATCTTTACACACTTTCACTTTGCACTTCAAATCTTTCCTAACAAATATCCCTAACCCACCTGACATTTGTCCTCTCACGCTCTTCTTTGTTCCACTTTTCCCGTAAAACTCAAAGTCGCTTATTTCCACATGAAAGTCATTTGCCAACCAAGTCTCTACCACCCCTATCACATCACCTAATCTTAAGATCTGCATTATTTCTTTATTCTTTAACTTTTCAAATAATCCTTGTACATTCCAGAATATAACCCCCAATGCCTTTTGCTATACCGAACTCTTCCTCTCAAACCTGAATTGCTGTAATTTGGCCTTGCTTCTTGTCAATGGAAATCTGTCCACAAGTTTTTGGCCTTGCGTTCCCTTTTCCACCTGTATGATGCTTCCTGCTGATAAAGAGAATATGTTGGGCTCCGTCTCGTCCATTTCGCTTGGTCCCGTGACTATCTCCACTGGCAGCCTTTGTGAATCCTCTCTCAGCTGTTTTTCCAGTCCATCTTGCTTGCCTGGTGACGTCATCAACTCCCTTCACCTTGTCTCTCCATCAAAGCTACTTTCCCCGCTCCTTTTCTTTTCCCTGGCTTCTTCTTCCTGTCCTCTGGTTCGTGATGATGATGATGAGATACGGTTTAAGGGAGCTAAACTGCTAAGGTCATCAGCGCCCTTACAATGTATAAAATATAAAGTAAAAAACATAAAAGTTGGGTAAAAGAACCGCATAATTAAAAAACAGGACACAAACCCGCGATGTCCAAAAAGCTAAAAACAACAATACAACAATCCCAAAATCCAACATACTAAAAGCATAGGCAATAAAAGATTAAAACGTGTCAAGAACTGTAGAATGCGAGGGACATGAGCACCATATGTCCACTGGGGAGTAGAGTCCCCATTAAAACAGACAGAATAAAATTACAAAGCTAAAGGTCGCTCAACGCATCAAATGCGCAGATTAAAATCACTGTCACAAATAAAACGTAAAACACATTGTACAGCACGCGCGACATCTGCCAAAACGTTGGCTAGGCCAACAGGCAGACCCACACGAACGCGCAATGGAGCTAAAACCTGACACTCTTCTAAAATGTGACGCACCGTTAAGGGCACATCACACTGCTCACAGAGTGGAGCAGGGTCACCACTGAGCAGATACCTATGACTAAAAGGACAATGTCCGATTCGTAAACGAGCTAAATGTACCTCTTCCCGACGACATGAATGAGAAGAGGTACCCCAGACTAACGGGAGAGGCTTAACCTCCCGTAACTTGTTCCCTCGGAGGGCCGTCCACTCATCCCTCCAAAGCAGGAGGATACGGCTACGCAAAAGAACGTACAAATCTGTGGAGGGAACAACAGAGGTAAAATATCTGGGTAATAAAATCGCCGACCTGGCAGCGGCGTGGGCAGACTCATTACCTGAGATGCCCACATGACCTGGATTCCACATGAAGGAGACGCTGATGCCAGAGACACCAAGCGAGTGGAGCAGGTCATGAATGCGCTGTACGAGCGGGTGGTAACTGTACAGCGAGCTAACACTTTGAAGAGCACTCAGGGAGTCTGAACAAATAAAACAGTGCCGTAAGTCATGCCGCTGAATGTATAAAAGAGACTGATAAATGCTAAAAAGTTCGGCGGTAAAAATCGAACACAAAAAAGGCACATCCTACTCCAGCATCAGTCTTATATCCATCAGTAAAGATAAAATGAAAGTCCCCGAATTGCGACTGAAGTTCTAAAAACGCTGATCTAAAGACTGAAGGGGTCTCATTCTTCGGCATCGACGATAACCCAAGGTGACAGAGGGCCTAAGCGCGCAACCATAGAGGAAAACGCGTTTCTCCCCTTGGAAGGGCCGGCGCTGGCGTAACGTCCAAATGCCGAAGAAGTTGACGAAATCGAACCCCTGGAGGGAGCAATGCAGAGGAGCTAACTAAATATTGCCGATCAAGCGAATCCTCGTAAAATGTCGCAAAGGACGGGTGGTCAGGCAAGCTGGAGAGTCGACAGGCATAGCTACACAAGAGCATCTCACGCCTGAAGGACAGCGGAGGCTCTGCAGCTTCAGCGTAAAGACTGGGTACGGGACTAGTTGGAAAGGCCCCTGTAGCGACTCTAATACCACGATGATGAATGGGATTCAAGCGACATAACACAGATGGACGTGCCGATGAATAGACAATGCACCCGTAATCAAGTTTGGATCGGACCAAAGAGCGATTAAGACGCAGAAGGACGGTCCGATCAGCTCCCCAGGATGTGCCACTTAAAACACGTAAAAGATTAAGAGAACGGTCACACTTTGCTTTTAAAAAGGAAACGTGAGAAGTCCAGCTCAGCTTTCGATCAAAGATCAACCCCAAAATTTTCACCTCGTCTGCAAACGGAAGGACCTCCGGCCCAAGATGGAGAGAGGGCGGATGGAAAGCCTTCCGGCGCCAGAAATTAATACAGACGGATTTCTCGACGGAGAAATTAAAGCCGTTGGCGTTGCTCCAGGCGTAGAGACGGTCGATACAGCTCTGGAGACGGCGTTCGAGTAGACAGGTCCGTTGTGAACTGCAATAAATGGCAAAATCGTCAACAAAAAGGGACGATGAAATGCCAGGTGGAATACAATCAATAATGGGGTTGATAGCAATTGCAAAAGTGTAACACTGAGTACAGAGCCCTGCGGTACTCCGTTCTCTTGAATAAAACTAGATAAAACCTAGCCCACAAGTACACGAAAGACGCGGTCCGTCATAAACTCCCGAAGAAATATGGGAAGACGACCGCGGATATTCCATGCGTGAAGTGTACGTAAAATGCCGCCCCTCCAACAAGTGTCATAAGCTTTCTCCAGGTCAAAAAACACAGCCACGGTTTGACACTTTCTCAGAAATCCATCCATAATATGCGTCGACAGGGACACCTGGTGGTCGACGGTAGGGCGATATCGACGAAATCCGCACTGAGCGTTCGCTAGAAGTTTCTGAGACTCAAGCCACCATGTCAACCGCCCGTTGATCATCCGCTCCATCACCTTGCAAATGCAACTGGTGAGGGAGATAGGGCGGTAGCTGGAAGGTAGTTGGCGATCCTTCCCAGGCTTAAGTATAGGGACAATGGTGGCTTCGCGCCAAACGGCAGGAAAAATACCGTCTTGCCAAATACGATTATAGACCTGTAAGAGAAAGAGTTTACTGTCGGCTGAAAGGTTCTGTAACATCAGGACATAAATGCCGTCCGGCCCAGGAGCGGAGTGCCGAGAGCAATGAAGAGCGTGCTCCAGCTCCCTCATTGTGAAAAGTTCGTTATAGCATTCATTATTAGCAGACCGAAAATTATATGTTGCGGAATCCAGCCGGTCTTTAATAGAGCAAAAGCCGGCGGAATAATGGTCTGAACTGGAAACCGCCTCAAAGGCAGTACCCAGAGCGTTAACAATGGCAGCCGGATCCACTATGGTGGCATTGGAAACCTGAAGCCCAGACACAGTAGTAATAGTCCCGGATGAGCCAATTGGATTAACGATAATCCTGCCGCTAGGGGCGCTAGTGTCGCTGCGATCGACGGCGGCAAGTTTGAAAAGCGCCATGAGCGGAAGGATTATCGTTATTGCAATTGGTTCATCCGGGACGAGCTAAAAGAATTGAGGATTAGGGAAAGATGAAAGAAAAACAGGAAGTGACGTGGAGTGTTTTGATTGGTAAAAATAAGACGAAATGTGATTGTTTGGTTAATTCGGGTGGAAGATGAAAGAGTATGGAGGACACGTGATGGAGAGGAGCGGGGAGGCGAGGTGTTGTGTGTGCGGAGGTCGGGACTGAAAGAGGGAAAAGACGCGAGCGAGGGATAAAAAGTATAACAGAAAGTGACGTGTGAAGTTGTGATTGGTGGGAATAAGAAGTGATGTTATTGGTGGAAAGGAACAAATGAAAGTTGTTGATTGGTAAGAATAAGAGAGATTATGACTGGTGGAAAGAAAAAGGTGTGGGAGTGGGGTATGTTGGAGGTGATGGGAAAAGCAAGTTTTCCTACCAACAAGATTTGCAAAAGCCTCTCCAGAACTCATCAGCAATTTTTGAACGTTGGATGGTGGTTTTCTTGAGTGGATAGAGAGATGGGGTGATATGAGATGCGGTGGCGAAAATGGGAGCTAAACAAGATGGTTGAGACAAGAGGTTTAAGGACGAGGAAATTTCGAGGTTAGTGGTGAACATGGCGGTCGCAAGAGGTGGGGGCAAGGAGACGCGGTGGTGAGAATGGGAACTAAAAGAAGATGGCGGTAGCAAGAGCTTAGAAGAGCAGATTTTGAGGTTAAAATAGTGGGAACTAAAAATGGCGGAGGGTCGGCGACAAGGAGATGCGGTGGCCAACGTGAGAACTAAAGATGGCGGACGCAAGAGGAGGGTAAGGAGATTTGAGGTTAAGATTTTTAGGTTAAAACAGGGCGTAAGCATGGGAACGAAATCCAAGATGGCGAAGGCAATGGTGTGGACGAGATGTGAGGCGCGGTGGCGAAAATGGGAACTAAACAAGATGACGAAGACAAAAATGTGTAAGGACGAGGAGATTTCGAGGTTAATGGTGAACATGGCGGTCGCAAGAGGTGGTGGGCAAGGAGATTCGAGGTTAAGATTTTTAGGTTAAAACAGGACGTAAGAAGGGGAACTAAATCCAAGATGGCGGAGGCAAGGGTGGGACGAGGAGATGTGAGGCGCGGTGGTAAAAATGGGAACTAAATAAGATGGCGGAGGCATGAAGTTGAGGTTAAAAATATGAGGTAAACGTGGAGAGCTTAAACCAAGATGGCGGTGGCGTGGTGGTGAAAATGGGAACTAAACAAGATGGCGGAGGCAAGAAGTGGAGGGACGAAGAGGTTTGAGGTTAGGGTCAACATGCGAAAGATGTTGAACGCAACAGATGGTGACGAGGGGATAGAATTGAGGATTAGGGAAACATGAAGGAAAAACAGGAAGTGACGTGGAGTGTTTTGATTGGTAAAAATAAGACGAAATGTGATTGCTTCGTTAATTCGGGTGGAAGATGAAGGAAGGAAGATAAAAGAGTATGGAGGACACGTGATGGAGAGGAGCGGAGCGGCGAGGTGTTGTCTGTGCGGAGGTTGGGACTGAAAGAGGGAAAAGATGGCGAACGAGGGATAAAAAGTATAACAGAAAGTGACGTGAAGTTGTGATTGGTGGTAATAAGAAGTGATGTTATTGGTGGAAAGGAACAAATGAAAGTTGTTGATTGGTAAGAATAAGAGAGATTATGATTGGTGGAAAGATAAAGGTGTGGGAGTGGGGTATGTTGGAGGTGATGGGAAAGGTAAGTTTTCCTAGCAACAAGATTTGCAAAAGCCTCTACAGAACTCATCAGCAATTTTTGAACGTTGGATGGTAGTTTTCTTGAGTGGATAGAGAGATATGGCGATATGAGACGCGGTGGCGAAAATGGGTACTAAACAAGATGGCGGAGACAAGAGGTCTAAGGACGAGGAAATTTCGAGGTTAGTGGTCAACATGGCGGTCGCAAGAGGTGGGAACTAAAAATGGCGGAGGGTCGACGACAAGGAGATGCGGTGGCCAACGTGAGAACTAAACAAGATGGCGGACGCAAGAGGAGGGTAAGGAGATTTGAGGTTACAGTACCAAAACACCAAAGAATATATTCCTACGCCAAGCAGGCCCGAAAAATAATTATGCGTGTGGTACTTACCTCTTACTGGTGTTGATGCGTCACCAAAAGCGCAGCAGCTTCACGCGACGCGAAAAAATAAAAGCACACTGTTTTTGAAAATGCTTAACCAGCTTTAAGATCAACCAACATCACTACGCACTGATATACCTAGGTTTTTAAAGCGGTACAGACGCCCTTTGCACAGACGTAATTTAACTATACCAAAAACCTGGTACTGGACCATCGTAATGGCCGCTAGCGTACGTAGAAGCAGGGTTCTCATAGCCGGTCGAAAGCGGTCAAAAAAGTGTACGACGTAGGTGTTCACAGTAGCTACTGTCGAGTCAACCGTCGAGGTGCGAATGAACGAGATCTGTTCTTGCCGGCAATCTAGTTCGGAGATGTCAGGAGCGGTGGCAAAAATGGGAACTAAACTAGATGGCGGAGACAAGGAGTCAAGAACGAGGGGATTTGAGGTTAGTGGTCAATATGGCAGACGCAAGAGTGGTAATCAGCAGTCGATGTGCGTTACGATATGCCCGCTGCGATAAAAGAGCTGCAAACTGAGCGATAACTTGAAAAATATTGCCCGGCGTGACGCATTGCGCGGCGCGCGCGTTTGCCGTAAACCGTTACAGTTGCCATACTTATATTATCGGTTTTTTTAAATTTTTTTTTATTTTTTCTTATTTTTTTATTTTATTTTATTTATTTGTTTTTATTTTATTTTATTTTTTTATTGTTTTATTTTTTAATTTTTTTTTATTTAATTTTTTATTTTTTTTTAAAAATAACTAGTTTTTCGGGGTTTTCTCTGGTTGGTAGACGAATGCAAGCTCTTTGTGCTTTTTCATAGGTTTTCCCTGGTTGGTAGGCGTTTGCTGTAGTGGTTGACGAAGCCCTTCTAATTTTCGTGGTTGTCCCTGCCCGGTAGGCAAATGATGAAGTTTTCCCTTGTTGGCGCACGGATACTAGGCACATACTCGCGCGCACACACACACACACACACACACCCGTTACAGTTGCCATACTTATATTATCCGTCTTTTTCTTTTTCTTTTCTTTTTGTTTTTTCGTTTTTTTTAAAAAAAAAATAACTAGTTTTTCGGGGTTTTCTGTGGTTGGTAGACGAATGCAAGCTCTTTCTGCTTTGTCATAGGTTTTCCCTGGTTGGTAGGCGTTTGCTGTAGTGGTTGACGAAGCCCTTTCTAATTTTCGAGGTTTTTCAGGTTTTTCGTGGTTGTCCCTGCCCGGTAGGCAAATGATGAAGTTTTCGCTTGTCGGCGCACGGATACTAGGCACATACTCGCACACACACACATTCACATACATACATTCGCTCACAAACTCTTTCCATTTTTCGGGCTTTTAAAAAATTAAATAGGCACACACACACTATAATAGTAGCGTATAAAAAATTTAACAAACAAAATCCACACAATGACAAAATTGAAAATGTATATATATTTTAACACAAAAGTGTGCAGTGCAAAAGAAAATAAAAATTAAATAGGCACACACACACACACATTTAATAGTAGCGATACCGCTTGATAAGGCACAAATTGCACGTTGTTTGTTAGGGCAATGCATGTAACTCACAGAAACAATTACTGGTGCAAAGATACGAACCCTATACCGTCTGGTATAGCACCGTCAGCTGCAATACACACACACACACATACCCGCCACAGTCGCCATACTTATATTATCCGACTTTCTTTTTTATCTTCTTTTTCTTTCGTTTTTTTTAAAAAAAATAACTAGTTTTTCGGGGTTTTCTCTGGTTGGTAGACGAATGCAAGCTCGTTCTGCTTTTTAATAGGTTTTCCCTGGTTGGTAGACGTTTGCTGTAGTGGTTGACGAAGCCCTTTCTAATTTTCGAGGTTTTTAAGGTTTTTCGTGGTTGTCCCTGCCCGGTAGGCAAATGATGAAGTTTTCCCTTGTTGGCGCACGGATACTAGGCGCATACTCGCGCACACACACACACACACCCGTTACAGTTGCAATACTTGTATTATCCGTCTTTTTCTTTTTTTCTTTTTTCTTTTTTTTTCGTTTTTTTAAAAAAAATAACTAGTTTTTCGGGGTTTTCTGTGGTTGCTAGACGAATGCAAGCTCTTTCTGCTTTGTCATAGGTTTTCCCTGGTTGGTAGGCGTTTGCTGTAGTGGTTGACGAAGCCCTTTCTAATTTTCGAGGTTTTTCAGGTTTTTCGTGGTTGTCCCTGCCCGGTAGGCAAATGATGAAGTTTTCGCTTGTCAGCGCACGGATACTAGGCACATACTCGCACACACACACACATTCACACACATACATTCGCTCACAAACTCTTTCCATTTTTCGGGCTTTTAAAAAATTAAATAGGCACGCACACACACTACAATAGTAGCGTATAAAAAATTTAACAAACAAAATCCACACAATGACAAAATTGAAAATGTATATATATTTTAACACAAAAGTGTACAGTGCAAAAGAAAATAAAAATTAAATAGGCGCACACACACACGCACACCCGTTACAGTTGCCATACTTATATTATCCCACTTTTTCTTTTTTTCTTTTCTTTTTTCTTTTTCTTTTTTTTCGTTTTTTTTAAAAAAAATAACTAGTTTTTTCGGGGTTTTGTCTGGTTGGTAGACGAATGCAAGCTCTTTCTGCTTTTTCATAGGTTTTCCCTGGTTGGTAGGCGTTTGCTGTAGTGGTTGACGAAGCCCTTTCTAATTTTCGAGGTTTTTCAGGTTTTTCGTGGTTGTCCCTGCCCGGTAGGCAAATGATGAAGTTTTCGCTTGTCGGCGCACGGATACTAGGCAAATACTCGCACACACACACATTCACACACACATACATTCGCTTACAAACTCTTTCCATTTTTCGGGCTTTTAAAAAATTAAATAGGCGCACACACACACTATAATAGTAGCGTATAAAAAATTTAACAAACAAAATCCACACAATGACAAAATTGAAAATGTATATATTTTAACACAAAAGTGTGCAGTGCAAAAGAAAATAAAAATTAAATAGGCACACACACACACAAACACACATTTAATAGTAGCGATACCGCTTGATAAGGCACAAATTGCACGTTGTTTGTTAGGGCAATGCATGTTGAAAGTTGACACACTGGGAAGTTTGTTCGCACAAAATCCACACAATGACAAAATTGAAAATGTATATATATTTTAACACAAAAGTGTGCAACACGCACTTAATAAATCACATAGCCGTGCGGAAATACTTAACCTTCCGCGAAAAGCCCTAGTGGGAGTGCAAGCTCAACCACTATTAGCAACATGTAGCAAGCGTTATAGTTCTGCTGACGTTAGTATCGGAGAAAACAGTAAAAAGAACGATTCTCATGTGCAGCGGAAGCAGCAGTACGTGAATGACCGTGTGCTGATGAAGCAGTCGATGTGTGTTACAAAATGGCAGCCATGGTTAAAGAGCTGCAAACTGCGCGATAACTTGAAAATGACCGTGAGAACGGCTGCTGACAAAGCAGCCGCGTTTAAAGAGTTGCAAACTCCTCACTTATCATCCTTTCTTCCTACCCCGAGCTCACACCACCTCGTCCACTCAGATCAACACCGCTTGGTTCCTCGCCTTTGTCCTTGCCTTCATTTTTCCCCAACATCCAACCCACGTCCCTAGATAACATTCAGCTTCAACCCTTCTCTCCACATACCCCTTCTTGCTCACCTCCTCCTTTAAGTGTTTGTTCTCCCACCGCCACCACCCACACCACCAGTGACGCATTACCTCCTCCTTCTTCTCCCCTGCAACCTGTTTTTACCCCCATTTCGACCCAGAAGTACATTTCCCCACCCAGAGCATCTCCCCCATCTCCTCTGCTGAACCCCCGTTTTAGCAATGTTTCTCCTCCTACCCCGTCCCTCCTAAAGGTGTTGTCCTGCACACCTTCCAAATTTGGAAAACTCCCGGCCCGCAGAAATCTGTTTGCAGAGTTCTCTCGTGCCTCAGTCATCCGGCACCCAAGAGAAAACTGTTGGCCACTGACCACCCACCAGGATAACAGCCAACAACAGCTCAGCACCGCCGTCGGCCACGAACACTACGAGAGCGTGGCTGATTTAGCCATACCCATGCTCGTCCCGCTCACCAGAGAAGCTCGGCGGCAAATCTTAGCTAGAGAGGCCTTATCACGCTTCCAGCCTAAAAGGGCACGTCGGTCTTCATAGGGCTTTGCGGCCATTTGGACCAGCGTCAAGCACACTTGTTACAGTGGTTTATTCTTTTTTCTTTCTTTTCTTTTAAGTGTAGCGTAAAGTTTTTTTCTTGCGCAGTGTAATTTTTTTTTGTTTCTTCAATTTGGAGTGCAACTGTACGTGCGTATGTAGCAGCAAAAATGTCAATATCCAGTTCAAATGTTCAAGCGGAAAATCTCAATTTCCCTCAATGTATGTATGCCGTGCCATGTGACATTACAACAAAGTTTTGTGTTGCTTGTCTAGACACTAAGTATCGTAAATCACAGAAACAATTACTGGTGAAAAGATACGAACCCTATACCGTCTGGTATAGCACCGTCAGCTGCAATACTTATTTGCCTTTGTGCTTACAGTGTCAAGCCGACGAGCTTGTCTCATCAACAACATACCAATAATTTACAAACATTTACAACCAGCAAATGAATCTTGCTGTCCACGGTGCACAGCAATGTATGTTACATAAATTTCCATGGTGTTAAACATTTGGTTCACTCTTTGTACATTACCATTTTCAAACAATTGCTATTGTGTGTTTTAATACATTGCGCATGTTAAAACAAATTTTATGTTCAAACTTTGTATATTTCCATTTTCAAACAATTACTATTGTGTGTGTGTGTTTAATACAGTGCGCATGTTAAAACAAATTTGTTTAACGCAACTCTTTTTTTGTTAAAACTTTTTATTTCCTTATATTTCCAAATGTTCTGGTTGCTTTTTTTCTGCTCTCTATAATACACTGCACATGTTGTGCTTTTGTCCTTCATACGTGTTTTTTTTTCTTATTGTACTTCACCAAGTAAGGGTGCTTTCCATCTCCTCATATCTCCATAGCACTCATTTAATGTGAATATTTAAAACACAAACAAATCAACAAAACCAATATATGTTTTTAAATCATTAAGTTAAAAAAAATTCAACAAAGGATTTTTTTTCTGTCAAATATGGCCGCCAAGCGCACCATCAGCAACAGCATGGTAGGTGGAAAAAGCCTGTCCTTCTCCTTGTATTTTCATAGTTGTCATAAATTCAAATAGAAACTTCCATTTTCGCAATCCATTATATAAAATTAATGCAAAAAACTTATGCCAAAAACGTATTGCCATGATAAACAAATAAACAATACCTATAAACGAAATGCGTTGAAAATGAGTATGAACATGAAATAAGCCGACAAGCTATTACAGCTGTGACGGTGTTTGGCTATCATACGGGCAAGCGCGTGCTGTGCGCGTCGTGCAATCTGCACGATAGCATGAAAAATGACCGTCAGAACGATTCCTGACGAAGTAGTCGGCTGACCACAGCGCGAACCAACTTCCCGGTGTGCCAACTTTCAACATGCATTGCCCTAACAAACAACGTGCAATTTGTGCCTTATCAAACGGTATCGCTACTATTAAATGTGTGTGTGCCTATTTAATTTTTATTTTCTTTTGCACTGCACACTTTTGTGTTAAAATATATATACATTTTGAATTTTGTCATTGTGTGGATTTTGTGCGAACAAACTTCCCAGTGTGTCAACTTTCAACATGCATTGCCCTAACAAACAACGTGCAATTTGTGCCTTATCAAGCGGTATCGCTACTATTAAATGTGTGTGTGTTTGTGTGTGTGTGCCTATTTAATTTTTATTTTCTTTTGCACTGCACACTTTTTTGTTAAAATATATACATTTTCAATTTTGTCATTGTGTGGATTTTGTTTGTTAAATTTTTATACGCTACTATTATAGTGTGTGTGTGTGTGTGTGTATTGCAGCTGACGGTGCTATACCAGACGGTATAGGGTTCGTATCTTTTCACCAGTAATTGTTTCTGTGATTTACATGCATTGCCCTAACAAACAACGTGCAATTTGTGCCTTATCAAGCGGTATCGCTACTATTAAATGTGTGTGTTTGTGTGTGTGTGTGCCTATTTAATTTTTATTTTCTTTTACACTGCACACTTTTGTGTTAAAATATATATACATTTTCAATTTTGTCATTGTGTGGATTTTGTTTGTTAAATTTTTATACGCTACTATTATAGTGTGTGTGTGCCTATTTAATTTTTTAAAAGCCCGAAAAATGGAAAGAGTTTGTGAGCGAATGTATGTGTGTGTGCGAGTATGTGCCTAGTATCCGTGCGCCGCAAAGGGAAAACTTCATCATTTGCCTACCGCGCAGAGACAACCACGAAAAACCTGAAAAACCTTGAAAATTAGAAAGGGCTTCGTCAACCACTACAGCAAACGCCTACCAACCAGGGAAAACGTATGACAAAGCAGAAAGAGCTTGCATTCGTCTACCAACCACAGAAAACCCCGAAAAACTAGTTATTTTTTTAAAAAAAACGAAAAAAACAAAAACAAAAAAAAGAAAAAAAGAAAAAGACGGATAATATAAGTATGGCAACTGTAACGGGTGTGTGTGTGTGTGTGTGTGTGCGCGCGAGTATGTGCCTAGTATCCGTGCGCCAACAAGGGAAAACTTCATCATTTGCCCTACCGGACAGGGACAACCACGAAAATTAGAAAGGGCTTCGTCAACCACTACAGCAAACGCCTACCAACCAGGGAAAACCCATGAAAAAGCACAAAGAGCTTGCATTCGTCTACCAACCAGAGAAAACCCCGAAAAACTAGTTATTTTTTTTAAAAAAAAATAAAAAAATAAATAAATAAATAAAATAAAAAAAATAAAATAAAAAAAATAAAAAATAAAACAATAAAAAAAATAAAATAAAAACAAATAAATAAAATAAAAAAATAACAAAAAATAAAATAAAAAAATAAAAAAAAATTAAAAAAACCGATAATATAAGTATGGCAACTGTAACGGTTTACGGCAAACGCGCGCGCCGCGCAATGCGTCACGCCGGGCAGTATTTTTCAAGTTATCGCGCAGTTTGCAGCTCTTTCATCGCAGCGGGCATATCGTGACGCACATCGACTGCTGATTACCACTCTTGCGTCTGCCATATTGCCCACTAACCTCAAATCCCCTCGTTCTTGACTCCTCGTCTCCGCCATCTTGTTTAGTTCCCATTTTTGCCACCGCACCTCACATCTCCGAACCAGATTGCCGGCAAGAACAGATCTCGTTCATTCGCACCTCGACGGTTGACTTGACAGTAGCTACTGTGAACACCTACGTCGTACACTTTTTTGACCGCTTTCGACCGGCTATGAGAACCCTGCTCCTACGTACGCTAGCGGCCATTACGATGGTCCAGTACCAGGTTTTTGGTATAGTTAAATTACGTCTGTGCAAAGGGCGTCTGTACCGCTTTAAAAACCTAGGTATATCAGTGCGTAGTGAAGTTGGTTGATCTTAAAGCTGGTTAAGCATTTTCAAAAACAGTGTGCTTTTATTTTTTCGCGTCGCGTGAAGCTGCTGCGCTTTTGGTGACGCATCAACACCAGTAAGAGGTAAGTACCACACGCATAATTATTTTTCGGGCCTGCTTGGCGTAGGAATATATCCTTTGGTGTTTTGGTACTGTAACCTCAAATATCCTTACCCTCCTCTTGCGTCCGCCATCTTGTTTAGTTCTCACGTTGGCCACCGCATCTCCTTGTCGTCGACCCTCCGCCATTTTTAGTTCCCACTATTTTAACCTCAAAATCTGCTCTTCTAAGCTCTTGCTTCCGCCATCTTCTTTTAGTTCCCATTCTCACCACCGCGTCTCCTTGCCCCCACCTCTTGCGACCGCCATGTTGACCACTAACCTCGAAATTTCCTCGTCCTTAGACCTCTTGTCTCCGCCATCTTGTTTAGTACCCATTTTCGCCACCGCGTCTCATATCGCCATATCTCTCTATCCACTCAAGAAAACTACCATCCAACGTTCAAAAATTGCTGATGAGTTCTGGAGAGGCTTTTGCAAATCTTGTTGCTAGGAAAACTTACCTTTCCCATCACCTCCAACATACCCCACTCCCACACCTTTTTCTTTCCACCAATCATAATCTCTCTTATTCTTACCAATCAACAACTTTCATTTGTTCCTTTCCACCAATAACAACACTTCTTATTCCCACCAATCACAACTTCACGTCACTTTCTGTTATACTTTTTATCCCTCGTTTGCCATCTTTTCCCTCTTTCAGTCCCAACCTCCGCACAGACAACACCTTGCCGCTCCGCTCCTCTCCATCACGTGTCCTCCATACTCTTTTATGTTCCTTCCTTCATCTTCCACCCGAATTAACGAACCAATCACATTTCGTCTTATTTTTACCATACAAAACACTCACGTCACTTCCTGTTTTTCCTTCATCTTTCCCTAATCCTCAATTCTATCTCCTCGTCACCATCTGTTGCGTTCAACATCTTTCGCATGTTGACCCTAACCTCAAACCTCTTCGTCCCTCCACTTCTTGCCTCCGCCAGCTTGTTTAGTTCCCATTTTCACCACCACGCCACCGCCATCTTGGTTTAAGCTCTCCACGTGTGCCTCATATTTTTAACTTCAACTTCATGCCTCCGCCATCTTATTTAGTTCCCATTTTTACCACCGCGCCTCACATCTCCTCGTCCCACCCTTGCCTCCGCCATCTTGGATTTAGTTCCCCTTCTTACGTCCTGTTTTAACCTAAAAATCTTAACCTCGAATCTCCTTGCCCACCACCTCTTGCGACCGCCATGTTCACCACTAACCTCGAAATCTCCTCGTCCTTACACTTTTTTGTCTTCGTCATCTTGTTTAGTTCCCATTTTCGCCACCGCGCCTCACATCTCGTCCACACCATTGCTTTCGCCATCTTAGATTTCGTTCCCATGCTTACGCCCTGTTTTAACCTAAAAATCTTAACCTCAAATCTCCTTACCCTCCTCTTGCGTCCGCCATCTTGTTTAGTTCTCACGTTGGCCACCGCCTCTCCTTGTCGCCGACCCTCCGCCATTTTTAGTTCCCACTATTTTAACCTCAAAATCTGCTCTTCTAAGCTCTTGCTACCGCCATCTTCTTTTAGTTCCCATTCTCACCACCGCGTCTCCTTGCCCCCACCTCTTGCGACCGCCATGTTCACCACTAACCTCGAAATTTCCTCGTCCTTAAACCTCTTGTCTCAACCATCTTGTTTAGTTCCCATTTTCGTCACCGCATCTCATATCACCCCATCTCTATCCACTCAAGAAAACCACCATCCAACGTTCAAAAATTGCTGATGAGTTCTGGAGAGGCTTTTGCAAATCTTGTTGGTAGGAAAACTTACCTTTCCCATCACCTCCAACATACCCCACTCCCACACCTTTTTCTTTCCACCAATCATAATCTCTCTTATTCTTACCAATCAACAACTTTCATTTGTTCCTTTCCACCAATAACATCACTTCTTATTCCCACCAATCACAACTTCACACGTCACTTTCTGTTATACTTTTTATCCCTCGCTCGCCATCTTTTCCCTCTTTCAGTCCCAACCTCCGCACACACAACACCCCGCTCCTCTCCATCACGTGTCCTCCATACTCTTTCATCTTCCACCCGAATTAACCAAGCAATCACATTTCGTCTTATTTTTACCAATCAAAACACTCCACGTCACTTCCTGTTTTTCCTTCATCTTTCCCTAATCCTCAATTCTTTTAGCTCGTCCCGGATGAACCAATTGCAATAACGATAATCCTTCCGCTCATGGCGCTTTTCAAACTTGCCGCCGTCGATCGCAGCGACACTAGCGCCCCTAGCGGTAGGATTATCGTTAATCCAATTGGCTCATCCGGGACTATTACTACTCGACACTTTACCTGAGAAGCGACGAAGTTTATCCCAAACAGAGGAAGGTGTGAAGCGATTAAAAGACTCGACAAAACGAGTCCAAGATGCCTTCTTGCTATCCTGAATAATGCGACGAGCCCTGGCGCGCGATTGTTTAAAAGTATTCAAATTACCAAGTGTGGGGTGACGCCGAAACACCCTAAGTACAGTTCTACGGGCACGAACGGCAACCCGACACTTCTCGTTCCACCAAGGAACAGAATCTGTCGAGGGTGAGAGGATGAACGGGGAATTGCGTGTTCGGAGGCAGAGAAAATCGTAGACGTAAGGTGCTGCACTAGTTGGTTAATGTCGGTGAAGGGCTGGTCGTCAAAATGCAAGAAGCTCCAGTCGGCTTTTGTGAATATCCAGGTAGATACTCTGGAATGCTGTACGTAGTGTGACAGAAGAGAAACGATGCAGGGGTAATGGTCGCTGGAGTAGGTGTCAGCGACGACGTTCCACTGCAGACGACTAGGAAGCTGGATGGAGCAAACGGCAAGGTCCAAGTGAGAAAATGTACCGGAAGAATCAAAAAGAAACGTAAGCTCACCTGTATTGAGAATACAGAGATTGAACTGATCACAAATTCCAGAAAGAAGAGTTCCCCTCGCACAAGCCCTTGGCGAACCCCACAGGAGGTGATGGGCGTTAAAATATCCCAACAGAAAAAATGGTGTTGGGAGAGCGGACAGGAAGGTGTGCTCGAATGTCCGCGGGAGCAAGGGGAGACGATGGAGGTGAATACACAGAGCAAACAGAAAAGAAAAAATCGGGTAACTGCAGTCTAATGGCAAAAGCTTGCAAGTCGGACGTAAGAGCGAGAGTTTGAAAATGAACGTCGTTACGCACTAACAACATGACACCTCCATGAGCAGGAGCACCCTCCTCCGGTTCAAGATCGTAGCGAACCGGAGTGTACCCTCGGAGATCAAAAGGGTCGTGAGGGCGAAGCTTGGTCTCCTGCAAACACACGACCTTAGGTGAATGGGAACGCAATAAAAGTTGCAGTTCCGCCCTATGCGATCGAACACCACGTAAATTCCAGCTCGGGATAGCCATGCATAAAAGGGATAAACTGTCTACTTAGAAGGGCGGCTTAAAATAATCTTTTGCTTAACCTTTGGGCTCGGGTTTTTGGTATGGAGTTGGTCAGACTCCATAGCCTCCTCGAAGGGAGGGCCCAGGCGCTCAGTGCCAGAAACTCATTCAAGCGCCGTGAATCGGTTCTGGGTTGCAATGGGTGAAGGTGGCCGCTGAGCATCCTGGGACTGCGACCTTCGAGAAGGGGAACATTTCTTACCGCGCGCACGCGGAGGGTCTTTCAGAAAATCTTCCTTTACGAAGCTTCTGCTTTGGCTTCTTTTCAGTGCCTTGAGACTTCAGAACTTTAGGACCAGCTTTGGATGGCTTGATAACTACGAGAAACGGACGGCCGGATGGTAGTGGCGGTTAATGCAGTCATGGTCCAGGTCTGAGTTTCGGCATCTACTCGTGGTACTGGCGAGGCAACAACAGAACTAAATGTACCAGATCGCAGGAGAGCAGGTTGGCGCGCATGGTAACGCCTCCGGGCTTCGGCGAAGGAGAGTTTCTCCTTTACCCGGATCTCCTGGATCGCCTTCTCGTCCAAATACCGCGGACAGTTGGCAAATGAAGCAGAATGAGACCCTTTGCAATTTACGCAGACGGGGGCGGATAAACAGGTACCATCGTGTGAGGGCTCACCACAAGAGGCATAGATGGAAACGGCACTCTTGCAAGAGACTTGCGTGTGCCCAAAATGTTGGCATTTAAAACAACGCAGAGGTCGAGGAATATAGGGCCCCACCGCAATTCGCTCGTACCCTGCTGAAATGCTCGTGGGCAGATCGACGCCATAAAATGTTACCAACAGGGTACGAGTGGGTACCAATACTCCGTCGCGTTTGGCCTGCACTCGATGAACCGCTGTCACCTTCTGGTCTGCAAGATATTCTACCAGGTCCTCGTCCGATATACCATCGAGGCTATGCGTGGTGACAACGCCTCGACAGGAATTCAAGGTGCGGTGCTTCTCAACACGGATAGGATAGCCGTGGAGAAGCGAGGCGCGCAACAAGGACTTACTCTGCTGTTCGGATTTGGTTTGAACCAACAATGAACCAATCTGAAGACGAGTGCAGGACTGAACCGCACCTGCAATAGCGTCAATGCCCTTCTGTACAATAAAAGGGTTCACCTTCTCAAAAGTTTGACCTTCCTCAGTTCGCGAAATCACTAAGTAACAACCAGTTGTTGGTGGTGCTACCTCTGTTGCAACTACTTTACGACGCTTGTTATTTATAATGGAGAAAGGGTGCTCCATAGCGAAAGAAATCCGCCACCATTGCAACCGTCTCCGACCTCGGGCTCTGACTTCCCGGGCGTTACCCCGGCTTGGGTGAGTGGCCTATCTATACCTATCTCACCCCAGGGTCACACCTCCCAGAACATAGACAGAGGGACCCAATCGCCGTCAGAAGTCAGCAGCTCATGCAATGGCCCCCCGCGGGACTGCAGTTGAACAGCGGATACGAACACATACCCTACATGACGACCCCGGGTGGTGGGGATGACGCCATTACCCACTCACCCAGCTGCGCACCCAGTGCGCGGGTATCCGTCAGGCTGTGTCCACGGAGGATTTAAATAAAAAGATAAAAGATACTAAAAGTGTGTGGGCGTTTCGCACGCAAGGTAGGCCGGCGAAGAAGTAAAAGAGATGTGTAAATGAATGGGCATGGGGCGAAATGTACATAAATAGAAGAGAAGAAACGATGGCGAGGGGCGACATGGAATGAAATGCACAGAACGCACGAGAGCCTACCTTGAGTCCCCCGGTCACGAGAACGAACCCACCTCGACCGGACGGGGATGAATAGCTGAAGATGGCGATGAGTGGCTCGGGAACCCCCCGGTACGCCAACACTCGTACTCACATAAGGTGAGCCCCCCTCTGGTTCGTGAATTTTCTGAAGAATCACTCCAACTTATTTGGCGGATATCCTGTTTTCTATCATTGATCCAAAGGTCTAATCCTCGTACATACGCCTTGTCTCCTCTAGCTCTAGCCTTTTTCATCTCTCTTATTAATACACTTCTTAATTCTCTCTCTTTTTTTCCATAATCTTGTTCCACAAATAATCTTGTCCCTTTTAGATTTTAGCATTACTTAAAATTGTCCATTTTATTTTCATCGTTGCCAACTTGACTATTACCGGTCTTGGGATTCGTGCCTGTTCTTCCCACTCTAAAAAATGTCTATTATTTCCCAGCCGCCCAACTTTATTTCTAATTTATCTTGAAAAATTTCCTCCACTTGCTCCCTGATTCTTTTTCCTCTTGTTTCCTCAATTCCAAATATTAAAACATTCATTCTACTCCTCCTTTCTTCGGCTCTCTCCAACTGTAACATTCGTCTATTACATTCTATAAATTCCTTATTCACCTCGCGCTCGAAACTCGCCTATGTTGATTTTATTGCGTCGAATTGCTTTATTATTTTATCCTCAATTCTTTTCTCCATTCCTTTGAGGTTTGATATTTCTTCTGCGATACCTTTCAACATTTCCATAATTTGTTCCATTTCCGGTCCTGTGTTTAGTTCCACTCCTCCAATCACTAATATAACAATTATCACCAACACATACAACTCCACCGTTGCATTTAACTCTCCCAAACACTTTCTTCCCAAAGTACATCTTCCACCATTAAATAAGCCTATTCTGGCTCTATAAGCTTCCAACTGTACAACCATTTTTTTATTCGCCCTAGAGCTCGTCACACACGTCCGTCTCCTCTTGCTTCTCGGCAGCGACTCCTACTAGTTTACTATACTCGGAATTCTTAATGGGTCCCTATACTTAAATTATCAATTATTATAAAACTTTACTCATACTAGTTCCTGTAAAATTTGTATTTGTGCGATATATAGTGTTTTGAAAAGTTACTCCTCAAATACAATGGCTTAAGGTGACCCAGCTTCAATATTGCAAAATATATATTACTCACATCTTTTTCAAACATTTCCATAAGCAACAATTCAGAAGTTTGCCAGTTTCCAGAAAATATTATTCTGATAAGTCTTCCAGCTGGAACTGAAATACCATGGTGCATTAAAACTTCAGGAAGAGAAGATAAAAGACCTATTGGATTGTTGCTGCTCTGGCATCACGTAACGCTCTACAAAGATCAAGTAGAGAGTTGGATTTTCAGACCGCAGCAGCAATGGCATGATAAGAAGTTTGTGAGAAAATGAGCATTCAATACTGTCATTGGTACCAAAATTCATTAACATGCTTTTTTTAAATTGGAATTGATCTTTTAATATAAAATTCACTTTTCTCAGCCAAGTGCATATCTCCAGAGTGTAAAACTTCTGTTTGGATTGATTTGCTTAGCCATTTGGCATATCTCCTAAATACTGTATTAAACAGCAATTACTGGTGAACAGTAAGGAGTATTTTTGAATTTATAGTATCATCTGATTAATTTTTAAGTGTATTCCACAGTGGTGTAGAGATTTTTCAATGAAGTTTGTATTACATTATTGAATAATGGAAATTATTCTTAAAAAGACCTTCTTTCATCTCTCCTGTAAACTTGTTAAAATGGGGTTATGCTCCTCTGAATTCTCTCACAGCAATATGCAACAGTTCACTGTCAAAGGTAATCTTTTCGCAGTCTAAAATTAAAAATCAAAGAATGCGACGGAAAATGTTACATATGTGTTTAACATTATTATAGCACCACGTTTGGATGCCAATTTGCAACGGTATTACAAATAATGTTGATGCTTGTGATGTTTATGTATGTGTGTTTACTTCACGCGTTGCCATCTTGTGACGTCACTCCTTTGTCTGGTTCGTAGCTCCCTCTGGCGTAGCAATTTGTATCAGTTTTAAAATAATTCACTTTAAATGTTCTCCGGCTAGCTATTTAGGTCGACATTTAACTCTTGCAGGGTGTGAATCGGAAAGGAATCTTTTATCCAGAAATTATACTGACGAAGAAATTGGTTTTATAATTTTTATTGCTGAACACGTTCACAAACACTTTTACATAGTGATCTGGATACTTGCCAAACTGAAACTGTTTGTAATAACTTCTTATTTATCACTTTTAACTCGCATACTTCAACTTTATGTAATTTTCTAAATGTATGATACTTTATAATAATTCTCGTAATTCTGCTGCGTGTAACTTGGCGAAATAAATGAACTGAGAGATCGACGTGTAGAGTACTGAGAATTCTGTTGAACTGGGAGACCGACGTGTAATGTATTGAGAATTTTGTTTAACTGGGGGACACTCTACCTCGAACCTGGCTTATTTATAGGCCTGCCTCAAGATACGCCTAAAGATTATAAATGAACTGCCATTGGCTAATAAAACGCGCCAACATTAGCGTCTATTTTAATATCCAATGAAAACCACGAATACATATGCTTTAGGAAATGTTCTAGAAGCTTCTAAACGGAAAAAACGCGCGAAACATTACGTAACTTCCTGGTTCCCGGTAATGATAAACAACTCACCCCATTGCTGCATTATTGCGTTATTGTTGACAGTTTCAGTAAAGCCGTATATTATTATTTACCAATAATAATCACAATTAATAAACCTCTGAAATCAATGTCACATAAAAATACATATTCATATTACAATCATTAATTACATCTGAGTAATTTGTGATACAAATTACCGTATCATATGCCCCACTAGAAACATAATTATAAATATTTATAACTTGTTTAGAAATTTTAAAATTGTGTTTTTAGTCTCCTAAATCTTGGAACACACGCTATCACTTTCACTTTACACTTCACACGCATTTAACACACGACATATGTTTTATCTCGCCACTACTTACTGGCTCTGGTTTAATTAATTTAGATATTCATCTGACATCACAAATTTTTTTATAGCAAATACTTTACCCTAAATTATTTAATCACTGTTTCAAAATTGTTTACTCTCTTACATTGTTGACAAAAATTTATACATTTAAGATTTTTGTAATTATTACACATATTTACCAAAATATTCACCCTCTACACAAATATTTACATCTCTTAAATCTAGGCACTGTTTCACATATTCTATTTGCTACATATATATTTGTTTTTTTAATTATTTTTACCCATTTTTGTTATTTTGTACTTTATTTTAACAATGTTCTTGGAATTGTATTTACGTACTTTTACTTTACTATCATATTGAGTTTCAATTATTACCTTCTTCTTTTCAAGTACTGTTACAGTTACTAAAAATGTTATTTTTTTCTTTTAAATATTTATTTCTTTTTATTTTTCTATTTTTTTTTTTTTTTTGAATCTATTTCTGTTTTCTCATGACATATAAATAATTAACCCTCTTACGTTCCAATACATTGCTCTGCAAGTCATCTTTACCTATCCAGCATTTACTTTACATCACATTGCTATTTACCCTCCTGGATCAAATTGTGTGTGGCTAAACATTACTCGTAGCCGTATCCTAACCTTCCAAAATTTGTTCATGAATAACCTCTTGTATTCATTTGAAATTTCCTCACATGATAACATTTGTAAACAATCTACAGTTTCTTGAACAACACATCTTTTAACGACTTTCATTTTCAATTCATCTGCTATCTTTTTAACTTGAGAGTACTCTGACAAATCTGTACTAAACTGTACTGGACTGGAGTTTTCATTTTGAACATTTTGGTACAATTTATTTCCTTGCATTTCTGATTCTTTCTGTATTTCAGATATTTCCCCTCTGAAATTAACTTGCGCCTGATTTACATCTACATTCCTAACCTCTTTTATCTCTCTTAACTCACTTGAAATACTACTCATTTGACTTCCTAACTCTGTACATTCTACATTAACCTCACTTTTAGTATTAACCTCACTTTCTTTGTTACCTATTTCCTTGCTCATGTCTAGCATTTTCTTTGAAATTTCTCCTGTCTCACTTGCTATTACTTCCTCATTTTTATCTCTCATTTTTGGCATACAACTATCTAGCTTCGTAACTTTTTCAATTTCTTCACTGCTTTTATCTACTTTTTGCTCTAATTTCTCCTTTCTCCTACCAATATTTTCAATTGATTTCCTGTTTTGTTCTAAGCTCATACCAATATCTTCCCTTAATTCCCTATGATCTTTGTTTATAGCTTCTCTCATCCTCTGAGTTAATCTTTGTCCTAATTTCTCATAACTCTTTTGCATATCTTCCCTTTCTTGATCTAATTTCTTACTAAAGATCTTCCCTTAATTCCCTCTTATTCTGATCCAGTTTTTGTTCAAATTTTTTCAGCATTTCCATAATCATACTAGCATCAATAGTAATATTTCTTACTATTCTATTCTTACTTTCTGCACTAACATTTCCTCCCTCAAATATTACATTGTTTGAATTATTTTCTGTAACCTGTATTGAATTACAGTTAACTGTTACACTATCCCCTTCCATCATTGTTTCTTCAATATTATTAGTAGCCATTGTTTTTGTTTTCTAAAAAAAAATTACGATACCTTTGTGATGCTTTCTGTTGATGTAGCTTTGATGTCCAGCGTTCTGCCCCATTCTCCTATGTTTGTATGTCGCTTCAGCGTTGTGTTGTGATGAATCTACGTCGTTTCGATGTTTTTGCGTTGAATTCCTTGTTGCCTCGTAATCTCGGAATTACGATGTCCAATCATCCGTATAGTCTGTCGTTCCTTTTGTTGTTTCTGGAATCTGCGTCTTGTAGATCATTTTACTGCTGCTTTCGTTCCACGTCCTGATTATGCTGATCCTTTCCTGGTTAATTCTGCTACTTCCTGGTTATTTTGATCCTTTCCTGGTCATCTTCGCCTTCCTTTCCTGGTTATCACGCCCCACGTTCTGGGTGCCAATTATGCGACGGAATTAACTTACGTAATTTGTTTTTACGTAATTTGTTGTTGAGCCCCACGTTGGGCGCGAATTATGCGACGGAAAATGTTACATATGTGTTTAACATTATTATAGCACCACGTTTGGATGCCAATTTGCAACGGTATTACAAATAATGTTGATGCTTGTGATGTTTATGTATGTGTGTTTACTTCACGCGTTGCCATCTTGTGACGTCACTCCTTTGTCTGGTTCGTAGCTCCCTCTGGCGTAGCAATTTGTATCAGTTTTAAAATAATTCACTTTAAATGTTCTCCGGCTAGCTATTTAGGTCGACATTTAACTCTTGCAGGGTGTGAATCGGAAAGGAATCTTTTATCCAGAAATTATACTGACGAAGAAATTGGTTTTATAATTTTTATTGCTGAACACGTTCACAAACACTTTTACATAGTGATCTGGATACTTGCCAAACTGAAACTGTTTGTAATAACTTCTTATTTATCACTTTTAACTCGCATACTTCAACTTTATGTAATTTTCTAAATGTATGATACTTTATAATAATTCTCGTAATTCTGCTGCGTGTAACTTGGCGAAATAAATGAACTGAGAGATCGACGTGTAGAGTACTGAGAATTCTGTTGAACTGGGAGACCGACGTGTAATGTATTGAGAATTTTGTTTAACTGGGGGACACTCTACCTCGAACCTGGCTTATTTATAGGCCTGCCTCAAGATACGCCTAAAGATTATAAATGAACTGCCATTGGCTAATAAAACGCGCCAACATTAGCGTCTATTTTAATATCCAATGAAAACCACGAATACATATGCTTTAGGAAATGTTCTAGAAGCTTCTAAACGGAAAAAACACGCGAAACATTACGTAACTTCCTGGTTCCCGGTAATGATAAACAACTCACCCCATTGCTGCATTATTGCGTTATTGTTGACAGTTTCAGTAAAGCCGTATATTATTATTTACCAATAATAATCACAATTAATAAACCTCTGAAATCAATGTCACATAAAAATACATATTCATATTACAATCATTAATTACATCTGAGTAATTTGTGATACAAATTACCGTATCAAGAAGCAAAGGCTTTATACAAAAAAAGGCAAAACAAAATCTGTAACTACAGTCCAGTAGCCTTAATATCTTTATTGAAAAACATAAAATACTATCAGACACATAGCATGGCTTTATATGCAAATCCACAGAAATGGTCTTCTCCCAATTTGTAAATCATGTGTTCAACTGTTAGATTCAATGAAAATGGAATAGTAAAAACTTTATCAAAACATCATAATATTAGACTAAGGGCTTCCACGAGATTTTATTTTAGGTCCAATTCTGTTTTTGCTATTTATAAATGATTTAAAGGAAAATATATTTCTATGCACAATTACTCAATTTGCAGATGATGTCAATATAACTATAAATCATAAACGCAAGAAATATTTAGAAGCATTGACAGATACAGTAATGGTAGATGTGTGTAAACGTTTGAACAAAATAAATTCTTTGTGAACACTGAAAAAAACTATAGACTGGACTGTTCAAAATAACAAAAAATTAAATTAAAAAATAAATTAAAAACACTGACCATGGAAATTCCTCGGTATTTGGACCCAAATAATTTTAAATGGATAAGTATGTTAGCTGAATTCTACTGAATTCTATATGCTTTAGCTTTCAAATACTGTCAGCAAATGCTGGAACTGATATACTACCAATATTATATTTTTCTAAAGTGCACTCTCATTTAAGACATGGAATAGTATTGTGGGGTAATGCACAGGCTTGTAAAGCATTATTCATAACCCAAAAGAGAATAATAAGAGTATTATAGGTGTCAATTTGAACAATTCAAACAACTATAAATTCAACCCTTTCCATCTGTTTATATTCTGGACTGTGTTTTGTATGCTAATAAAACATTGGGAAGCAATATTCTCTCAACAAATGAATGCATCCATAACCATAGAACTGCCAGAAATCAAGTACACATGCAGTAAGAGCAAATATAAATATGATGGAACAGTGTACTCTAGTTCCAAACTTTATTAAAACTACTGTATAATGTAGCAGCAATAAAGAAAACTGAACACTAAATGAAATCTAACCCGCCGACACTTCTGCTCAACCACTCTTTTTATTCAATTGAGGAATTTCTTAATTTTCAACCTACTGTAAATGGAACATTATTGCAAAAAAATGTGAGCACCAGTTACTGCAAAACACACACTACTTATCTACTAGATAGTCAGTGTAGCTCAAAAGTTACACATGAGTCGTTTTTATCACACACTCGGAATGCAACACAACTGATCTGTCAAATTGCAACTCCCAGCTGAACTGCACTAGCATTGTGCACTTTTCACTTCATAATTTCTCAACTTACTTATCTCACTGGGCAGAGCCACATATAAAGCAGAACTTTCTAAATGGGGAACCTACTCAAAACAACCCAAAGGAATCCTCTGTAGCAGGGAAGCAGCACATAATAGGCTACAGTGATGCGGTGTTAATGTTACAATGTTTTGCCATTATTATAGCACCACGTTTGGATGCCAATTTGCAACGGTATTACAAATAATGTTGATGCTTGTGATGTTTATGCATGTGTGTTTACTTCACGCGTTGCCATCTTGTGACGTCACTCCTTTGTCTGGTTCGTAGCTCCCTCTGGCGTGGCAATTTGCATCAGTTTTGAAATAATTCACTTTAAATGTTCTCCGGCTAGCTATTTAGGTCGAGAATGTATCTCTTGCAGAGTGTGAATCGGAAAGGAATCTTTTATCCAGAAATGATACTGATGAAGAAATTGGTTTTATAACTTTTATTGTCGAACACGTTCACTTAACACTTTTTACATATTGAGATAGATACTAGCCAAACTGAAACTGTTTGTAATATCTTCTTATTTATCACTTTTAACTCGCATACTTCAACTTTATGTAATTTTTTAAATGTATGATACTTTATAATAATTCTCGTAATTCTGCTGCGCGTAACTTGACGAAATGAAGGACTGGCTGACGATGTGTAGTGTATACGAAATTTTGATGAACTGAACTGCAAGCTACCTCAGGCCTGGCTTATTTATACGCTTGCCTCAAGATACGCCTAAAGATTATAAATGAACTGCTATTGGCTAATAAAACGCGCCAACATTAGCGTCTATTTTAATATCCAATGAAAACCACTAATACATATGCTTTAGGAAATGTTCTAGAAGCTTCTAAACGGAAAAAACGCGCGAAACATTACGTAACTTCCTGGTTCCCGGTAATGATAAACAACTCACCCCGTCGCTGCATTATTGCGTTATTGTTGACAGTTTCAGTATAGCCGTATATTATTATTTACCAATAATAATTACAATTAATAAACATCAGAAATCAATGTCACATAAAAATACATATTCATATTACTATCATTAATTACATCTGAGTAATTTGTGATACAAATTACTGTATCATATGCCCCACTAGAAACATAATTATAAATATTTATAACTTGTTTAGAAATTTTAAAATTGTGTTTTTAGTCTCCTAAATCTTGGAACACACGCTATCACTTTCACTTAACACTTCACACGCATTTAACACACGACATGTTTTTCCCCTATCTCGCCACTACTTACTGGCTCTGGTTTAATTAATTTAGATATTAATCTAACATCACAAAAAAAATTTTTTTTTTATAGCAAATACTTTACCCTAAATTATTTAATTAATGTTACCAAATTGTTTACTTTCTTAAGTTGACAAAAATTTATACATTTAAGATTTTTGTAATTATTACACATATTTACCAAAATATTCACCCTCTACACAAATATTTACATCTCTTAAATCTAGGCACTGTTTCACATGTTCTATTTACTGCATAAATATTTGTTTTTAATTATATTTACCAATTTTTGTGATTTTGTACTTTATCTTAACAATACTCTTGTAATAGTATTTATGTACTTTACTTTAATATAACATCAGGCTTTATTTCACATGTTCAGTTACTAATAAAATGTTATTTTCCTCTCAAACAGTTAGTCATGACCACAATTTATTTCTCCATTCACATGACGTACATTTTTATTTAACCCTCTTACGTTCCAATACATTGCTCTGCATTTCGCCTTTAACTATCCATCATTTACTATTTATCATCTTTGTCTTTTATTCCACCATGATCTTCATGGTTGTATGGTTTAAGCATCTCAATATGGAACTTTCCTATGCTTTTTCGAGTTGTTGGATTACATAACTCATATGTGTTAGTTCCATACACTTCAACAACTTCATATGGTCCATGGTATTTGAGAAACATTCGCCAATAAAGTTTATTTTCTTTATCCGATAATTTCTTGGTTTTAACCAAAACTAAATCTCCTATTTTGATCCTCCATTCCTTTCTCTTCTTTTCTTCATGTTTAATTTTTCTTTTTATGGCTTTTTTCTTCATCCTCTCGAATGCTTTTCGGAACATCTCTTCTTCTGTTGGTGGTATCGAATGCGCATCTGGAATGGCTTCTGGAATTTTTTTACACATTGTATTGATCTTCTTTCCCAACTTAAGTTCACATGGTTTGTATCCTGTCACATTGTTTATGGTTTCATTTAAGAGGTTCTGAACAAAGTTCACGTATCCATACCATTGGGTGTGTTTTCGATGACATAACACCCTTAAATAATTTGAAATTTCCTTAATTTCCCTCTCCACTGGGTTGGAGTTCGGTCTGTATCTTGACGAAAAATATTGTTTAATGCCATTTTCTTTCAGTCCATCCATAAATTTTTTTCCTGTGAAGTACGAAGCATTATCGCTCAATACAGATTGAATAGGTCCTTCTTCTATCACATATGACTTGAGTAGTCTATTCAAACATGCTAAACTTGTAGGTTTTCTCAAAGGGTAAATTCTTACATATTTGCTGAATATATCATAACAGACAAATATATATTTATTTCCAAATTGACTTGGAGGCATCGGACCATGAATATCAATACTAATTACACATCTCGGCTTATCCCTTATAACCGAATTAGTTTCAAATGCATATGCTGCATTTATTTGCTTTGCCTTCTGACACAGGTTGCAGCACGATATAAATTTCCGAACTTTCTGACGCAATTTGGATATGTATAAATTCTCTAAAATCATAGAAGTTGTTCGGTCCGTCCCTGAGTGTGCTAACCCTTCATGAAAATTCTTAATTAGTTCCTTTTCCATGCTTTTCGGAACCATTACCTTCCAACTAGGCATTTCTTTTCCATGCTTTTTGTATAATGTCCCATCTCGAATTGCTATAATTTCTTTCTTTGCCTCCTCAATCAATGGTGCATTTTCTTTAAGTTCAAATAATTTTGCATCCTCATTTTGAATTTCCCCCATATTTTTCAATTTTCTAATCATTTCTTTGCTTAAAGGAATTTCAATTGTCAATATTTTGACTTCATTTCTAGGCCTGTCAATATTTTCGGGAATTTGTGGGTTGTAGTTCAATCTTGACAGCAAATCACTGAAGGTATTATTTTTGCCAGGAATGTGGATAATCTCAATATCGAATGCAGATATTGCATGAATATATCTAGCAAGTTTTCCACTACATAATCTACACCGTTGTATGAAAGTTAAGCTTATGTGGTCTGAATACACTTTCACCTTTTTCTGATAAATATAGGTTTTAAAACGAATTAATGAGAAATATAGTGCTCCAATTTCTAACTGAGTCACTGAAGAATTTCGCTCAATATTTGTAAGTCCTCTAGAAGCTATACTAATGACGTGAAAGTCATTGTTTATGTCTCGCTGTCCTAAAATTCCGGCGTATCCTTGCATTGATGCGTCGACATAAATCTCATATTCCAAATCTTCTCTGGGCCTCTCGAGTAATATGGACCTAGCAAAGAGTTCCTTTACTCTCTCAAAACATTTTTGATGATCCTCTGTCCATTTCCACTTATTGTTCTTTCGGAGTAGCTGCCGCAGTGGTTCTATTTCAGCCGAATATCTTGGTACGAACTTACTCTGAAAGTTCAATACCCCTAAGAGACGTCTAATTTGTTTTACATTCCTGGGTGGCGGAATTCTCATTATTGCTTCTATTCTTTTCTGATCAGGTCTTATACCTCGTTCATCCACTACATAACCCAGAAAATTTATTTCCTTGACACAAAATTTTGATTTTAGTATGTTCACAGTCATACCATGTTGTTGTAGTTTATTTAACACATAATGGACATTATTCATGTGTTCTTCAAATGTTTGACTAATGATTAAGAAGTCGTCAATATACTTTATTAAAAAATCATCTGCAGAATTTCCAAAGATACTGTGAATGGCTCTCAAAAATCAACTTCCTGAGTTTTTTAAACCAAAAGGATTTACACAAAAGCGATACTGGATCCCTGAGTACTGAAATGAAGTGTAATCACGCACTTGCGGATCTAATTCCACTTGCCAATATGATGCAGTGAGGTCAATGGATGTCAGAAATCTCCCTCTTGAAAGTTTTGTAATTAGTTGTTCAATTCCCTCACTTTGAAAATGATCTGGTTTCATATACTTGTTGACATATCTACCGTCTAAAGTTAATCTCAAACTACCATCTCGTTTAATACTCCAGCAGATTGAATTTATGTATTGAGAATTACTTTGCTCAATAATCCCATTTTCTAACATGCCATTTATTAATTGTCTAGCTTTGTCTCGAAGACTTATAGGTAAATTGTCATACTTGTGCCTATATGGTGGTACGTCTTCTACTTGAAATGTATGCTGATATACATTACATCTGCCTGGGATATTACTAAATACTGAACTATTGTTCATCAAAACATCATGAAGTATTTGTTTTTGCATTATCGTAAGATTATAAGCTTCTTCACACTTATGTATTATTTCCTCATTTCTCTTCTCTTTCCTGCTGTTGTTTGTCTCGCTCACATGGTCGTCTTTTGTTTGGATTGTAAATTCCTCTACTTTCTCTGGCATTTCTGCTAGCTGTTGAAAATATGGCGTGGTATTCCCTTCATATTCTGTGACTACCTGCTTTATCTGACTATTTCTATCAGTTTCTGTTATTTGCACAAAAAACTCTTGGTCACAAATATTTTTCTCATCCTTTGTCATCTCGATTACAGAAACTTTTTCTTTTATAAATGGTACCCTTATTTCTCTATCTTCTTTTGTTATTTTTAACTCTTCATGTTTAAAATCTATACATGCTTCATATTCATGTAGGAAGTCACATCCTATAATTATGTCACAAATCAGATGGTTTACAATTAGAAACATAACCTCAAAATTCTCTCCGCCAATAAGTATGCTAAGTAGAGCTTGTGTTTTTATGACCTGTGTAGTTCTTCCAATTGCAACACGACAAACTAAATTACTAGTGGGAAGAGCCATAATTTTGTTTCCTTCATTAATCAAATTTATGTAAAATTTCTGTGAGCAAATTGAAGCTGATGAACCAGAATCTATAGTTGCAATGATTTCTTTCTTCGCAATTTCCATCCTAACATGAGGTGACTCAAAATTTTCTCCCTTATCTTTTGTTGCTGTAATCTTATTACAGGGTGTATGTGTAGGCGTATGATTTGTATTGGTAATGGATACTGAATTATTAAAGACGTCCTGAGAACCTACTGCACAGGAGTCTGTTAACAGTTTTCCTGGTTATTTCCATGTTCACGTACGGGACTGCCATTCCTAACAGGCGCTAAATCTATCTCAGTGTCGCTACCATTGTTTTGAGTTCCCCTTCCTCGAGTTCGAAATCCTCGATTTCTGACACTTTGTCCCCTTGGCACGTAATTTTCTTGCCGTTCCTCAGATCTTTCTCGGTTATTATTTTCCCTCCAGTGAGTGAAATTTCCCCTCTGTCTAGTGTACCTCCTTCCATAATTTTGCCCTCTTTCAGGCAATCTTTCTGTCCTGACATAATTTATTTGTTCCTGCCGGCCTGGTCTCCTATCTATCCTTGATCTTTCAAATTGTGGAACGTATGATTGATACCGTTGTCTGGTATTAATTTCATGATGTCTGTCTTGTCCTCTAATTTGCTGATAACTACCTTGGTAATTTCTTCTATCTCGCACATCTAAAAATCTATGCTCCCACTCCCGAGAAATATCTTCTTCCTGTTGTTCCAAAGCTGTTATTAATTCTGTCATCTCATAGATGTTCCGTGGTTTTGCAATTAATAAGTAATTTTGTATCCTTATAGGATAATGCCTTGCGAGCAAACTCACAAAATCTTCCTCACTGATTGGAGGTGACAAGTTTCTAACCTGACTTGCATGTTTTAGTAAGTAATCAGTCATCGATATTCCCCCTCGTGGATTAAATTGACCATGACTAAGCATTGCTCGTATTCGTTGCTGTACCGTAACATTCCAAAATCTGTTCATGAATAATCTCTTAAAGGATTCATATGAAATTTCACCCCCTGATACCATTTGTAACCAATCTAAGGTTTTCTGGTCCAAACATCTTTTGACAACTATCATTTTCAATGCTTCAGGTATCTTTTTAATTTGAAAATACTCTGATAATTCTGCAATGAACTGTACTGGACTGGAGTTTTCATTAAATTTTGAAAGTGGAAAATCACTTAAGATATGATTGTAATTTTGCAAATTCCCTATTCCCATATTTAAATTCTCTAGTGTAACTTGTGCACTCTGAGTTTCAGCATTAGCTAGAGATGAAGCTGCCGCATCACTCACATTATTTGTCATACCTGAGGAACTACCTCTATCATTATTTTGTACATCTGACACATGTACATCACATATATTTGCCCTTGAATTCAATTCTAATCTATTTACAGTACCCTGCAGATTTTCTATTGTCTGTTCCAATTTTTTATTATTCTCATTTTGAACAGTTTGGTGTTTGTTAATTTCAGAAGTTAGCTTTTGATTCAAATCTTTAGACAAATCTTTAACTTCATCAGACAATTTATTTCTTTGTTTTTCTGACTCCTTCTGAATTTCAGATATTTCCCCTCTGAAATTAACTTGCACCTGTATTAAATCTGCATTTGTAGCCTCCATCATCTCTTTTAACTCACTTGAAATGCTACTCATTCGGCTACCTAGCTCTGTACATTTTACATTAACATGCTCTATTTTATTCTTAACCTCATGTTCTTAACCCTGCTCATGTCTAACATTTTCTTTGAAACTTCACCTATTTCATTTGCTATCATTTCTCGATTTTCATTTTTCATTCTAATCATATTACTATCCAGCTCCATGAATTTCTTTTCAATTTCTTCCCTGTTTTGTTCTAAGCTTTTACCAATATCTTCCCTCAATTCTCTCTTATTCTGATCTAGTTTTTGTTCTAAACTCCTATCAATATCTTCTCTTAATTCCCTATTATTCTTTTGCATATCTTCCCTTAATTTCTCATTACTCTGAGTTAATTTTTCTAATTTCTCATTATTCTTTTGCATATCTTCCCTGTTTTGATCTATTTTCTTACTAAGATCTTCCCTGTTTTGATCTATTTTCTTACTAAGATCTTCCCTTAATTTTTTCATATTCTCATTCATATTTCTCAGCATTTCCATCATACTAACATCAAAATTAACATTTCCTGCTATTCTATTCTCACTTTCTGCACTAAGATTTTCATCTTCAAATCCTAAAAAGTCTGGGCTTCTTTCTGTAACCTGTATTGAATTACAGCTAACTGTTACACTATCCCCTTCCATCATTATTTCTTCTGTATTACTAGCAGCCATTGTTTTTATTATCCTACCACTCCTAAGGAACATTTATTTACCCTTTTTTTTTTTAAAAAAAAATTAAGATACTCTAACCTTACTGATGCTTTATGTTGCTGTTACTTTAATGTCCAGCGTTCTGCCCCATTCTCCTAGATTTGTATGTCGCTTCTGCGTTGTGTTGTGATGAATCTACGTCGTCTCGATGTTTTTGTAGTTGAATTCCTTGTTGCCTCGTAATCTCGGAATTACGATGTCCAATCATCCGTATAGTCTGTCGTTCCTTTTGTTTCTGGAATCTGCGTCTTGTAGATCATTTCACCGCTGCATTCCTGGTTACTCTGCTTCATTCCTGGTCATCGTTTTCCTTTCCTGGTCACTTCGCCCCACGTCCTGGGTGCCAATTATGATGCGGTGTTAATGTTACAATGTTTTGCCATTATTATAGCACCACGTTTGGATGCCAATTTGCAACGGTATTACAAATAATGTTGATGCTTGTGATGTTTATGCATGTGTGTTTACTTCACGCGTTGCCATCTTGTGACGTCACTCCTTTGTCTGGTTCGTAACTCCCTCTGGCGTGGCAATTTGCATCAGTTTTGAAATAATTCACTTTAAATGTTCTCCGGCTAGCTATTTAGGTCGAGAATGTATCTCTTGCAGAGTGTGAATCGGAAAGGAATCTTTTATCCAGAAATGATACTGATGAAGAAATTGGTTTTATAACTTTTATTGTCGAACACGTTCACTAACACTTTTTACATATTGAGATAGATACTAGCCAAACTGAAACTGTTTGTAATAACTTCTTATTTATCACTTTTAACTCGCATACTTCAACTTTATGTAATTTTTTAAATGTATGATACTTTATAATAATTCTCGTAATTCTGCTGCGCGTAACTTGACGAAATGAAGGACTGGCTGACGATGTGTAGTGTACACGAAATTTTGATGAACTGAACTGCAAGCTACCTCAGGCCTGGCTTATTTATACGCTTGCCTCAAGATACGCCTAAAGATTATAAATGAACTGCTATTGGCTAATAAAACGCGCCAACATTAGCGTCTATTTTAATATCCAATGAAAACCACTAATACATATGCTTTAGGAAATGTTCTAGAAGCTTCTAAATGGAAAAAACGCGCGAAACATTACGTAACTTCCTTGTTCCCGGTAATGATAAATAACTCACCCCGTCGCTGCATTATTGCGTTATTGTTGACAGTTTCAGTATAGCCGTATATTATTATTTACCATTAATAATTACAATTAATAAACATCAGAAATCAATGTCACATAAAAATACATATTCATATTACTATCATTAATTACATCTGAGTAATTTGTGATACAAATTACCGTATCAACAGCTATTGCTCTGAAGGGCCATTAGCCCAAACTGTGGCCAGGTAGACGAGCCAGGAGGTTCTCGTGCTGTCAGCATGTAGGTAACTCTGCGCGCGTGGTCACAATATTATATTTGGTTAGTAAGTTATAATTTTATTGTATTTTAATACTGCATTTTTAACTTTATGTTTCTATAACTATTTTTATATGGACTGCTTGAAAGTTAAGGTTAAATTTAAACTTACATTTTAATGTGTTCCATATAATAGCATAAATAAATGCAATGTGTGATTTAAGGATACCATCCCATCCAATTTTTCAAGAGCTACTAGAGTTTAAGATTTCTTTTTTCAGTATCAATTCACTTGATACTTTCTAATCACCTTGTTATACCATGTTTTTTTGGAAATTTATCACTGTGTGTGACAAATAAATATAGTACAGCATGCAGGACAACCAATGAATAAGTAGAAGAATATCTCTTGGGTCAGTCAGTGTGAGGTGAGGAGTGGCGATAGTAAAATGAGTCATGTCAGTCAGTAGCGAATTGAATGCAAGAGATTTGAATCAGTGTGCAAGCGAGTTAGTGACTGCATTTCTGGTGCAACATCACCAGAGTGAGCTGATGACAAGTGTTTTGAAGTGTGCTACTGTGGAGCGACAGGTTGTGGAGGTCTTATGTTCAACTCTCAACTGAAGTAAACTGTCTGGCATGAAGAAGAGAGAATTGAACTAGCTTTCACCTTATGAAGTGAATTTCCAGTGAAAGTGAACTACATAAAAATGGAACAGTGACAGCGAAAAACTAAATAGTAACGTGAAAACTGAGTAAAAAGTGACAGGTGAAAAACTGGACAAAGTCACAATATATTTTCCACCCAAGAATCTTCTGTACTTTTATCTAGCATCTTCATAAAACTAAGGCTCATATTTGATGCATCCGTGATTGCTTGCGGTATGCTATGGCTTGACAGAAGAGCCATTCTTTCGTTGAAATTCTATAAAAGAAGCATGGTTCACTGATGTCCAAAAATAAACTGTTACTGGTGTACAGCTATTTGACAAAAAGGTTCATTGTTCTCTGTGTACAATTTTATTGCAGGCTTCACCAAACCATACTACAATGTTTTGGCATAAATGCAATTGATCTTAGGCCTTAAAATGTGCAAAGTGTAACTCAATGCAAAGCATGATTTATGACAGAAGCACTGACCGAAAACTTAAGAGATTCTCTGGAACCACACAAGAAAAGCAAACTATTGATTTGTTGACATGACACAAATAAAAATGTGGAAGTACTTAGTATTTCAGCTGTGTCAACTTAGATGTGTATCTTTCGTAAGGAAAGACTTGATATTTTATTCCTAATTAGTGAACAATTCTAATCAGATGGAGAAAGATGAGCAGTTGAATTATGCTTCAAAAGTAAAATAGCTCTTGCAAAGTTTCATTTTATAAACCTGTGTGCTTGGTTTTTCAGTAAAGCTCTTTCCACAGTCATCACGAGTGCGAGGATAGTTATGTAATAACAACTTTTTTTTTATTTGGTTAAAACATACGAATAATGTGGAATGTGCATGAAACAGTGTTTTCTGAGTCTGAAAATGTAAATTTTATTCTACATGTTTTTGCATATTTTTGATTTTTTTGTAATTGCATAATATTTAGAGAATGTCATTACAATTATACATATTTTTGATTTTTCACAGGTAAATATTTAAAAAATACAATTGATTACGTATTTCAAAACAAATTAATAAAATAAAGCCTGAGACAATAAACAGTGAGCGGTAGGTATCGCATTTTCAAAGTGTTTCTGATTGTTAATGCGGTGAGTATTATATCAAAGAACTGCCGACGTAAACTTATGCAGTGGGACGATAATACAGATGCAGTTTGGTTTTGTTTGTGCGTGTAAAGTGATTGCATTAACCTCCAGCATTCTCTAGTTATAGCAAATAAAATGCCACCAGTGAAACAGAGTTTATCTACTTAACTAAATATGTTTGTACGTGAAAACGAAGGTGTGCTTACTACAAATTGACTAGTAAAACTTTTGTGTTGCGTGTGATAGGCGTATAAGTGCAGACACTCGTTTCCAAACATTTAAAAAAAGCAAAACATTTTAAAAATGTTTCACTAAATGTTAATACGGGTATCCCAAATGAAGCAAATTGTTCAACTTCAGGCCCCCAGTTGTCAACCTTTAATAAGGACCTATGTGAAGCTATCGTTTGTGCTGACATTCTGCTCTATAAATTAGAACATCCTAAATTACGTGCATTCTTAGAAACATATATAAAATAGGCTATACCACATGAGTCTACTCTTTGCAAACATTATGTTCCATTACTTTATGAAAAAACAATACAAGAAATTTGTTATTCCATTAAGGATAATCTAATCTGGGTTTGCATAGATGAAACTCCAGATGCGTGTAAACGATCTATATGTAATGTAATTGTCGGTATGCTCGGTGAAAATGGACTGTCAAAGGCTTATCTTCTAACAGTGGAAGAAATAGCAACGACAAATCATTCAACAATGCAATGTTTCTATTATAGCCAGAGGGAATTAGGAATGAAAATGTAGTTTTGTTTTTATCTGACGCAACCCCATATATGATTAAGGCAGGAGGGGGGTTAAAACTGCTTTATAGTAGACTGATTCATGTAACATGCTTGGCGCATGCAATTCATCGCCTGAGTGAAACTGTGTGCTTAAATTTTCCTAATGTTAATAGTTTAATATCAAGCGTAAAAAAGGTTTTCCTTAAATTTCCGAGTAGAATCAGTTTGTTTAAACAGTTCCTCCTGAACCGATCATTACAAGATGGGGGACTTGGTTACAGGCTGCCATATATTATTGCAACAATTTTGACATTATCAAGAACATACTTCAAGAACTAAATGAAAATGAAGCAGAAAGCATTGTTGAAGCGAAGGGTGCTATATGTAGGGATGGGATAAAGGAGGAATTAATTTACATTAAGTCACATTTCAACTGCATTTTTACAGCCATCACAGCGCTCGAACGAAATGACGTACCACTTGTCACAAACTTAACTTTAATAGAAAGTCTCTCACTAAATCTAAAATCTGCGCCAGGTCAAGTTGCAAAAAAAGTAATTGAAAAATTTGAATATGTACTACAAAAAAATCCAGGGTACCATACATTACAACATATTGCAAATATCATTTCTGGTAAAACGGAGAACAAATTGTTTGACATTGAAGAAACATTGTCGCTGGAAGAAATTGTTAAGTTTAAATATGCACCTATAACATCTGTTGTTGCCGAACATTATTTTTCTCAGTACTAATCAATTCTCAGAAGCAACAGAGAATCGTTTCTGTTTTCAAACCTTAAAATGGTTACTGTTATACAATGCAATGGGAAGAATTAAGTTCACTTCAGCAGCAGCTGTTCCAGTCCATAAATTTGGTGAGTTGTACATTAATTTATTATTTTGGTGGATTATAATGTTAACTTGTATTTTCCAATATAATGAATATTAAATGAACTCACAGTGTCGATTTTTAAAAATTATTATTTCACCTTTTTGTGAGACTTTGAATAGCACATATTTTCTAGGTTGTTAATGCATATATCACTGTTTTAAACCGCATAATTACACACATATTTTACATTTTTTAATGTATAACTATCCGAGCTCTAGTCATCACATTTGCAGGGTATTTTGCTCTGACACAACTGAATGTGTGTGTGTGTTCAAATGGTCCTTGATAGAAAACTATACTAGAAGCTTTTGCAAAAAAATTAATGAACACTGATACCAATATTTTCCTGACTTCTCACCTATTTTCCTAACTTTTGCAAGTTTTCTTTGTCAATTTTAAAACTCATGAATTTTGTGCCAGTGAAATCCTGATATGGGGAGTGAAAGGTTATCATTTTGGAAGTCAAATGATAACCCACAATTTTGCCAGGTTCTAAAGCATATTGATCTAAGTTTTGTCCAGATAAGACAAATGATACAGACATATTCAAAGAGTTGAACAAATGATTAGGGGTAGTTTTTGAAAGCTTTAAGGCAGCTTGCAATTTTCATCAGGTCCAAAAATATTTCAAAAGTTTTGCCTGGATCATATCAAAATATTCCAGATAACATTACATGAAATTAGTGGGAGGAATGAAGGCAATAGACATACCACATATGCAATTTTTAAAATGTTGAACCTCTTTTTGCTCCTTAGGGCTGGAATACCATAAAAACATCTGTTAAAATTGTGATAAAGGACCAAAGCTGTAGCGATGCTTAACCGCAGCCCCCCCTAAAATCCTACCAAGTTTAAAACTTATATAGCTAATGTTTACTGGGAAGAACAGTTCAATTAAATGCATCTTTATTCATTATATCATTATTACTCTATAGAAACACTGGTTTCACCATTTGCACTTAATTATACTCATAAACTAATCCGTTTTTTTTCATTTTCCTGCATAAAGCACTCATTACCACCAAAACTAAGAATCCATATTACCTTAAAGCACACCTTTTGTGCATAATTTCTGTCAATTATTTATTCATGATAAATCTCGTCCTCTCTTTCTCATATGCACGCACGTACATACATGCACACAACAAAATTAACTCAATACAAAGTTTCCTACAAACTTACCCAGTGAAGGCAAGAAATATACCCAGTAATGCCAACACATCCATCATATATTCTGTATTCAGGCCTACATATGATGCCAGCCAGAGTAAAGAGGGCTTAGTCTGAATCCTTGCACTTAATGTTTTAGCTTTGCTATCCAGTTGTGTCCTTGCTGGAAGGATTCCATTGTTTCCATATAAACCTGAAAGAAAAAAAAGGGGGGGAATGTCTGATGTGTTACATTCACATGACCTTCTCTAACCATTAAGATTTATTTTTATATAGCTCCTAGAAATTATTCTTACAAAAACTTATTTTTATACCTACTTCATATTATGGAGAATTAGTTTCACTGCACAACTCCTTATAGATAAAGGGTATAGGAAACTGAAGTGATAATAATAAAATATTTTAAAGTGCATCACTAAATGATAACCTTGAAGTTCCATACTCTTTTCATCACATTGTGAAAAACAATAATGACAACACTTAAAAAAAAGACTGCATTGAACAATTCAAACCAATAACAACAGATATCTCGGAAATGGCCGAAGAAGAAGAAAAGCATTTATTGACTCAAAGAACAAACGAGAACAAAAAATGGAGCTGTTTGCCTTAGCAAGTTGCCACATGACAAACTTATATCAGTACATTGTGTATATAATTTACATAATTTTAATTTATAAAATTCATTCCATAAATTTTATGCAGATTCATATAAAAAATAAAAACACACCACATAGATGATTAATTGATCTTGATATTGGTCTATGTTTTATATTATATGATGATGAATAATTGATATGGAATCACTAATTATATTGGCTGTTATACACAACATCTAGACCCAGTTTATGCAAAAAGTTAAATACATCCTTGTAGAAGGTTCCATGGGCTCTACACAGGAGACCTTGAACTTTGAAATGACGACCGAATTGAGATTTATATTTCTCTTTGAAGAAAGGAATACAGCTTTCATAAATGGTCTTTTCTTTAAACACCTTTTTAGCCTGGCAAGAATCATTATTTTCATACCTAATTGTTAGATTCAGGATGTAAGCTTCATGTGATCCCTAAAAAAAGTTATTGGAAATAAATTGTGTATTTTAGATCTACATATTCTGAGTATTCATTTGAAAATTCAAATCAATAACAAAGAATATCTCGGAAATGGTTTATGTCACAAAAAATTTGACAAACTGTGTGCTTTAACAAGATCTACACTTGGGTAAGATTTTGTCTAATTCTTATGATTTATCAGCTATGTAAAAGTCATTCAGAGAGATGAGGACTTCAGAGGTTATTCCTAGAAAATCAAGATATACATTTTGTCATTAAATTATCTTAAACATATGGTATTTTAATCAACATCGTTTAAACAATTTTTGAGAAAACCAACAATTTTGAAAAATGTTCCATGTAAAGGGTAATTGGTAGTGGGGGCATTTTCTTGAAAATGTTTGTGTCACATCTTTGGAAGATAAACTTAAATACGTTTGGTATTCATCTGACTTTTGTTTCCGAGTTATGCTGTTCACAAACACACACAAACATTTTTCTAAAAAATTTTCTTTGGTTTCCGGGGCAGCAAAACAACAGATATTTCTAGTAAAATATTGGTATCAAATTTTTGGGTAGAATACATTACTTTCTCTGTTTACTGTAAGTATGCATAGAAAAAGTAAAAACAAATAAGTAATGATTACAAATAAAAACGTTCACTCTTAAAATTTAATAACATTACCATGAATAAAAATCTGATGAGCCATTACATTCACATGACTTTCTCTATCCTCAATCATTATTAGTGGGTATACACACTACACTTAGAAAACTTCATCTTAATCAAGATAAATCTTTGCAGAAATAGTTATATTACACATTTTGTTACAGATATAAAGGGAATAGCAAAACTCAAATGTTTAGGAACTGGATGCTATATCTGGTCTTAAAATTCCATACTCTTTCCATGTAATCGCAAGAAACAACTGAATATTGATAGCCTTAAAAAGAATGGCAAAGTATTGAACCATTCAAACCATTAATAATGGATATCTTGGAAATGTTTATGCCAAAAAAAGATCTTTGAAAAGAAATTGTGTTTTAAAGATATCTACATTTTTTGTGCAGTACTTTTTCATCTATCACTTTGCGTTTACCAGTTATATAACAATATACAAAATTCCACCCAAATTTGGTGAACTTCACAGCTGTTCCCCGAAAATTCAAGATATACATTTTATTTCTGATTCATCTTTATTTTTATTTGAGCTAATAGCAATCATTTTAATTAAGGAGACCATATTTTTATGATTGGCAATTACTTCATCTTTTTTCAACCTTTATTACGCTCCCATCGTTGGTCATTAGTCGGAAAAAACACTGTTAATGTATATTACTATTAATCTGTGAACAGCTTAAATCACATACAGGGTGAATCACCTAAAACTTGCATTGCAAATATTTTGGAAACTGAAAGTGCTATTGATGTGCAGTTTTCAGAGCGTTGATTGGTAGTCGGGGCTCATACATTTAGCCTATAAACAGATTTTAATAATATTGAGGAAGTGTATTTTTTTAAGCAAACATAAATTTTTTTAAATGGAACAATACCTAGTTACATCAACAGAATAAAGATAGGGTAAATTATAACGTCAATGGTCTTTGTTGCAGATTCTAGTGCAAGTGGTTTATGAGAAATCGTATTTTGAAAATTTTCCACCCCAATAATTGTTTGTCACATTCGACCTGCTTAGTTGCTAGGTACGATGTTATGTTTGTTTGCATTGCAACTTTCTGGTCAGTTATTGTGACAGTTCAAGCAGTACATTGTGAGTGGAAGATGGGGTTTACTAATGCAGAAAAAGTGACATGCTCATGGTGTATGGAGAGTGTAGGAAGAATGCAGTTCGTTTTTGTACGGTGTATGCAGAAATGTATCCCAATAGACGTCAACCATTTATCAACCTCTTCAACCAATTACATGAAAGTGGTACTGTAACACCTAGAAAACGTAACAGAAACAACAAGTCACTGGAGAAGAGGCAGAAATTAATGTTTTGGTTGCCATTGCAGTAGATCCGCAAATTAGTTCCCGCACAATTGCACATGGAAGTGGCATAAGTCAGGCAAGTGTACTGCGCATTCTCCATCAACATAGGTTCCATCCCAATCACATCTTTCTCCACCAAGAGCTGCATGGAAACGATTTTGAGAACCGTGTTAACTTTTGTACATGGGCATTAAGACATGATACTCCAGATTCATCATGTATCTTGTTTAGTGATGAGGCAACATCTACTAATCATGGCCAGGTAAACCACAGAAACATGCACTATTGGTCTGTTGACAATCCCCGTTGGCTTTGTCAGGTGGAACGTCAGCGTCCATAGAGTTTAAATGTGTGGTGTGGGATAGTGAACCATCAGCTCATAGGACCCTTGTTCATAGAAGGAACAATGAACTCACACAAATATCGCAGCCTCCTGACAGACCGTCTGCCACAGATGCTAGAAGATGTTCCTTTGCAGACTAGGAGGAACCTGTGATACCAACATGATGGCTGTCCAGCCCATAGTGTACAAAGTACTACAGCTTGTCTTAACAGATTGTTTTCAAATCGTTGGATTGGACGAAGAGGACCTGTACCTTGGTCGGCCCGTTCACCGGCTCTGACCCCTTTAGACCTTTTTCTGTGGGGAAGGCTGAAAGACACAGTCTACAAGGATGTACCAACTACACCAGGCGATATGAAATGACGTATTACTACTGCCTGCTCTGAAATTTCCGCTGAAATGCTAGAACGTGTGCAGCAGTCTTTCCATAATAGACTGAAAGCGTGTATTGAAGCTGCCAGTGGTCACTTTGAACACAACCTTTAAAGGGCTATGTTCTCTTTACTTGTAAGAATCCACAGAAGTGAATTCCCTTTTGTTTTTCTTTAGTTTGTGCTACAAGTGTAGCTGTACAAGTGTCAATGCGTAAAAGTTTCAAAATAAGATTTCTCGTAAACCACTTGCACTATAATCTTGCAACAAATGCCACTGACATTCTAATTTACCCTACCTTTATTCTGTTGATGTAACTAGGCATTGTTCCATTTAAAAAATTTTATGTTTGCTCAAAAAATACACTTTCTCAGTATTATTAAAATGTTTATAGGCTAAATGTATGAGCCCCTGACTATCAATCAATGCTGTGAAAACTGCACATCAATAGCACTTTCCATTTCCAAAATATTTGCGGTGCAAGTTTTAGGTGATTCACCCTGTATAGACTTGACCTCCAATTTTTGGGAAGCAAGAAAGAGAATGTCTTTGTTGCTAAACTCTGAACATTAGACACACACATTTTATTTGTCATGTAAATGTCTTAAATATATGCTATTTTAATCAAAATCATTAGAACCAGTTTTGAGAAAATCAAAATTTTTGAAAAATGCTCCATGCAAAGGGTAGTTTTAAATGGGGGGATTTCCTTGAAAATCTTTGTGTCACTTCATTGGAAAGTACTGAACTTAAAGACCAAATTTGGTATTTATCTGAATTTTATTTTTAGGACTGCCAAGGTCAGTGTTATAACAATGGTGCCAACATGTCTGGCATATCAAAGGAGTTACATCTATCATTAAGGAGATTGTTCCACTTGCAACTTGCCTACCTGGTGCTCATTCTCTTAAACTCATAGGTGACTATGCTGCTAGAAGTTTTACAGAGTTTGTAACCTTTTTTCAATTGTGTAAATCAATTATATAATTCTTTTAGTGCCAGTCCTGGGACGTGCTGTATTCTTATTCAGAACACAGGAAGGTGACTTCACAAACTTTCGGAAACTCAATGGAGTTCAAGAGCAGATGCTGTAAAACCCCTAGCTGAAAGATTGCCACATATATCAGCTCTTCATTATGCTAGCCAAAGAAGTGATTGATTATTTCACTAAATTTAAGAATATTGTCTCAATTATTTGGGCAGATATCCATGAAAAAGTGAATTTTGTCAGTGTTATTTTACAAAGCCACTGTATAACTTTACTGCAGGAAAAGCAAAATATTAACAAACTTAAAGACGACTTGCAGAAACTGAATGTTTATTGGCCCACCTTCCTTGAGAAAGCTAAACTGAACTACACACTGGTGCAGAATATGAGGAACATAAAAGAAAAAGAACTGTTTTTTGATGAAGTAGCATAGCCTAGTGGAAAGTGATGAGGAAGAACACGTCAAAAACAAAATGTGTAATGGTCTCACTGAAAATATCATATCCCAATAAAATGTTCGTTTTAAAGAAGTTCAAGATTTGTGCCAAACCTTTGACCTGATTCTTGAACAGACAAAAGAAATATCAGAGGAGGATTTGAATAGTTTCACCAGGAATCTCATTCAAAATACCCTAAAGATGTGAGCAACAAACTGAAAGATGAACTAAAACACTTCCAGTATATCTTTATGGTGATGTTTCCAAATCTTGTCAATAAGTCTAGTAACAGAGGATTTCCACTTGCTCTCTTGAATTCCATTTAAATCAAGCTTCAGTCAGTATTTCCAGAACAGTGTATTGCTCTAAGATTATTTTGTTGCCAGTTAGTGCTGCTTCTAGTGAGAGAAGCTTTAGTAAACTGTCGCTCATAAAGAACCATTTAAGATCCATTTTGGGAGAGGAGAAACTGAACCATTTATCTATCTTGTCAACAGAACACAAATTAGCATCAGACTTCAATTTCTCAGATGTTACAGATGATTTTATGACTGCCAAATTTAGAAAATTCAAGATGCTGCAATGCTAACAACATTGAAGATCCAAATCCCTCTTTAAAATGTGTCATGCAACAAATCTGCAGGATACTCACAAGACGTTAGTATTTGACAATATAAATAAATAATTATTACTCAATAATTAACTTGCAGTTATTAGATATTAAATTTATGCATTTTTTTTAAAAAAAAAACAGCATGTATTATTACACCACAGACTACAGTATATCAATACCCATCATTGTACTTTACTGTTTTGTACAATAATTATGTGGGACTTGATGAAGTTTGGGGGTTAAGGAGTCTCACAATCATGATTTGTCAGGTACAAATTTATCTGGGCGGCCCTGGTCATAGATAAGATGATGCTGTCGTACAGTGAAAACATGTTCCTAGGTAAGCAGCTAGAATAAGTGAAGTGTGAGAGTGTTAAGGATCATACACATTCATTACATTATCTACTGTGAAAAGAGGCTTCAATGCGAATGAAACTCTTGATTGTTTTGTCCTCTTTGAAATACAGAAAGAGAGTTGTTTTAGACATTTCAATAGTGCATGACAAAGACTGAAGTGTCCCACATTTATGTAAAAGAATGACCTTTATTTTGCTCGTTCTGCAGAACAGTACCTGCATTTGCTACCACAATTGCCTCTATCCATTCCTAGAATTTATATCAGCACTTAACATAGCTTTACCATATTGAAGTTTACCTCAGTGCCAAATATGAGATATAGCCAATGATGTTATCCGAAACTTTTCACCTGCTTTCTTAATAGCACACCTCCAAAAATTTCCACCTTTTTTCCATTGCAGCACTGAATTGCACTATGGCACTCACTTGTCAATTCTCTCTTCTCTAATTTGGCAGTATTGATGAACCCTTATCTTGAACCCAAACAACACTGCTGGTGGTCATTTGACTCATGCTCAAATGTAGCTAGATATATACACTCCTTGTCTAGAGTTCAGCAGGAGCTTATGGTCACATCTGGAACAGTGGAAGCCTCTTAACATTCTTTTAGTAGTGTTTAATGCCGTTCTTACTCCACAGGCTGGACATTGATACATTAAATGATAAATGGAAAGGAAATTTGGGAAGGAAGCATTCCAGGTCTAAGTTTAAGGTACCTCTCAGTATTTGTCGGTTATAAACACTGAGGAACACCTAGGAAAAACCTTAGTCTTGGTGTAGTAGCAAGCTAGAGATAAATATCCCCAAACTTTGCAACCCATTATGATATTTACAATGTGCCGGATGAAATAACACCTCATAATGTGGCCAAAACAATCATTTCACAAAACAAAGAGCTGAACCTAAGTGAGGATTTGATGACATCTAAATTCATTGCTAGGAGCAGAAGTAACACTAGAAATCTCTGGCAGAAGTTAATTATGAAGCATGGAGAGTGTTAATTAATGAAAAGCTTAGATAGATTGGATGTTATGTAGAGGATTATGTAAAGATAAATTGATGTTTCAAGTACAGTAAATTCAATCACACAGCAACAGACTACCAAGGAGAAGAAATCTGCTCTCTTTACATGGGAAATCATAAACTAAAAGATTGTAAAGCATCAGAACAGGAACACAAGTGTACCAACTGCATAAGTCAAAACAAATATAATAAAAACCTGAGAGTTAATGAAAATCATTCATCTTGGAACAAAAAAATGCCCATGCTTGCAAGCTGTAAGACAAAACACAGAATATTAAAATGGCTACTCTTAAAACAAAATAACAAATGGATTTATGCCAACATCTTTAAGAATTATACCACCCAGCTTAAGATGATGCAGATTAACTTAGTGCACTCCAGGATCACTATAGACAAGGCAATGCACATAATAAAGCAAAATAGAATTATGCCCAATCAAAAACCATATATTATTCAGAACAAAGTAACTGAAATCTATCAAAACTACAAAATTTTCACCTATGAGGACAATAACACTAGAACTGCTATATTATTCATCAACAGACAGATTGATGCTATCCTAATAACTCAAGTTATCTGGCGGAGATGCTGCGTTGCAGAAATAACCTACCCAAGCCAGTATGCATAGCCAGTATGTACCTGGACATCAAAGTGGTAGTTAACATTGATTGTTGATCTGTACAAAATAGACAAAATAACATAATTTATGGAAGGAGTAGGTCTGTTAATTGCCATGGATAGTAATGACAGATCAACAATGTGGTATGATGTAATTAACTCTAGAGGAAGGATAATGGAAGAATATTTAAGTTCAAAGACTTATCACCTACATTATAAGGCAACCAGATAATAAAACAATCTGAATTTCAAGTCACAAAACACATAGCTGATGACCATAAATTAAGAGAATTTAGCAATGCACTAAAAATAGAAGTTATTCCAAATTCACTTAACACAGGAAGCAATTTAAGAGACATTGAAGAATTTAGCAGATTCATTCGACATAAGCTTTTACAACCAGTGTCATTAAATTTAAAATGATAATCCAGGCTTGTAGGCCGTGGTCTACTGGATATTTTTCTTCCAGAGTTTCGTCTGAAGCTGCATCAGATGTCTTCAATGATGTGGTGTAGCCAAAGCACTCGGCAACAACTGACACAGACCTGTGCGTTCCCTTTTCTTGATTTTATTTCCATAGTCCTTTAGGGATATACCTCAGATGACAGGTTTTGCATGAATCTCATTAATGAACTGTATTGTCTTTTCTTTTGCACACTCCATTTTACTTTCTAGTAAGCAATAAATAATATGCATGGGCCAGTTGACTACGCATGTCTAGCCAAAGTTAGTTGGGTCTGCACAAAGTAAGCCGAATACATATCGCACTTAACGTGTTTTCCACTGGCAGTGGAAACAATTTTATTTAGTCAAAACATGTTGAATAAACATGTTATGCAAGACTTGTTGGCCAGTGAAGACACTTGTTTACCATGTTGAGCTCAACATGTTTTGTTGATTGTTTGGGCAGTGGAGATCCGCCTAACAATGGAAGAAACCTATATTAATACCCATTGTGAAAGCAGTAAAAGAGAGAAGCTCAGAAGTAACAAAATTCCAACCGATCAGTTTCCTGAATGTAGGAAGAGAAACTAATAAAAAACTTTTAATTGACAGAATTAAAATTATGCACACTCACAAAATTTAAGGAATAATAACCAGGTTAGATTCACTCCACAAACAAGCATTCTAGATGCTCTGATGATAATACACAAAGAAAAACCTTGACGCTCAATTGATAGCTTTAAAGAGCTTTGATGTTCAGGGAGCCTTTCAGGCAGTCTGATGGCCAAGTATACTAAACCCATTGTGGGAACTTAACTGTCTGAGTAACTTATATTATCTTGCAAAAGCTACTTTAGTAAGAGATCTGCAGCATTGACAGTAAACAACACAAGTATTGAGAAAAATGTAAGCAAGGAATGTCCCCAAGGAGCATCCTGTGGATCAGCATCTGAAACTTGCAATATAATTTGCTCTTGAATATAGAATACTCAAGTTATACATAGCGGCATTTTGCAGATGACTTATTAATAACTAGTAATAAAAACAACCTGGAGGCTGAAAACTACACTAATGCTGACCTCAAAAATATTAAGTTTGGGCCAAGAATAATAAAATTGTCCTAAATGAACAAAAGTCGGAAACTATGCTAATAACATGCAAATACAAAGCAAAAAGGGATATAAACACTTTCATGAATAACATGCAATTAAAACTAGTATAAAAACTCAAATACTTAGGAATAATTATTGACAAGAATTTTACCTTTAATGACACATTTAGATGCCACAGAGAGGGGCATTAAATTGTTTAACATTCTATCTAAATTAGCAAAACTAGATTGAGGATTGAAACATCAAGCTTTATATACTATTTACAATGGTGCAATTTTACCATTACTCTCATATGCAGCCCATATGAGCACTTATTCGTCCAGAAGCCCTTTTTAACATAGTTTCTTTTATACCAAAATCATCGCAAAATGTCTTCAGAATACATCTTGTTACTACTGCAATGTGCATGCGAAACTGCCAACCCAACTGTATAGTGTAATCCATGAGAACAGCAATGCTTTCACTTCTGTAAGATTTAGGCAAGCATCCGAAGTTAATTTTCACCTCCTTTACTGCCCATACTGGGATATCATACCTACTATTTAAATCCAGTTCTCTCTCTCGCTCACGCACACACACACACTAACCTAAATGTTGTAAGCATAACCTCTGGCTAATTTTGAAACCACAGGACCCTATCGTTTTACTGCAGGTTGCTACAGCTAATGGTGCTTTCCACTCAAATGTGACTCCTTCAGTGTGGACTAGAGAAGCACAAAGTGTCAACTGGTGCAGCCATAAACCAACTAGAGAAGATAAGTAAAGCAGTTTTTCATTTCTGACAAACTCTCACTTTTCTAAGATCCAAGTTAAATTACATGAAATACAGGGGGGTATTTCATGTAAGGGAGGGGGCCCTTCCAAAAAAAATCACAAATGGATTGCATGGCAAATAATTGCTAATATTTTCATATGTTATAAGCCTAATTTAATTGGAAAGAAGACATAGTCATTCCACTTTATAACCTGTATAGAAAAGAGAGGTTGCTCCAAAGATAAATAGCTTTGACACATTGAACTCTGAACTTGCCATTACTTACTATGATCTCAATTGTCTTGAAACTATTCTGCATAGAAAATATCATCCTAGCATTTCATTTTTATCTCTAATTTACCTTTCTCTTAAGAAGCTGATACATGTTCTGCAAAATGTCATCAATTTCATTCATAAAACATGGACATTTTCCTCATCTGCAATATACAACATTTTTGGCTTGCTCTTTTTGGTTTCACATGCTGCTCAACATCTGCTGGTTAAGTCTAGGGGAAACTTTACTTAGTGCCATCAAAATAAAATATGTTTTACATTAATTGATGCCCTCTAACATGACATACTTTTGAAAATGTTTATGCACTATATAAGCAAGCAAAGTTTCAGCCCTATAGCATTCTGAGAAAAAGTATGCAAATATATATTTGCTTTGCTTCACAGGGGTGCAGCCGCAATATGTGGTTCAATGACCAAGCTTTCGGACCTTCTTCACGATAATAAAATTAAACATTCGTGTCACCTTTTATAACTAAAATACATTCTTATGATTCATCCGGTTACTTCGGCCAATCCTGCATCTCATAAATTACACACACTTGATTGGTATGGCTTCAGCTGCATGTCTTACCCCTCAGAATGGAGGGCCAAAAGCTTGGTCATGGAACCACATACCACTCAACTGCAATCTCGTGAAGCTATAGTAAATAACCAATGCTGGAAAAGCTTCAACTCATTAATTGCAAAAATGTGGTTTCCAGAAATTAAGCTTAGTAGAGGGAATATTATAGTAATTTAAAAGAAGACACATCTATTTTACATCTAAAAGTGGTCCATATAAAAAAAGTATGTATTTTTTTAAACTCGAAAAAAAAATTCTAGCTGAAAGTAAACAAGATTATAATCGTACACATAACATTAAATTTCAGGTGTGTTCACAGCAACATGCATCTCATGTTGTATTTAGTAGACATTTTAGGAAATAATCCTAATAATTGCATATGTTTAGCAGCCACCCCATATAAACTACACTTTAATTTCTATCAATTTCAGACATATTACATCCATGAATATTCTCTTAGCATTTGCTAACGTTTTTTTAACATCTTCAATTGTTTTCTTCACTACAACCAATATAATTTCATTGGTCATTACCAGGGTTAGGAAGTTCATGCATTTGCATATTTTTTTAAAAGCATGTTATTGATATGCTGATAAATTATTTTCATGAACTATGAATTTTTTAGTGCTCTGAGTGATTTTTATTGGGCATATAATTGCATATTTATGCTGTTTTAAGTAACTGCATCATATTCAGTAAATAGCGTGTTTATTTGGCATATTTTAGCGCTTAAATGGGAAATATTTTTTAAAATGAGTTATTTTGGTTAAATGGGCAACTTGTTTTTCTGTGAACTGATGTTAACAAAAGGATCCCATTTCACCCTCTGTCAATGTCACTGAGGCAAGTGATTCATGACATTGATCACGTGAAGAGTGAGTGATGCAATGCCGGTAAGAATCATGTGATGTCTTGGAAGATAGGGAAATCCCCGCTGTACTGGAGAATAGATTAAGCAATAAGGCAGTGTGTTGATCAAGCAGCCACTGCAGCCAGTTTGTTTGTGATAATTGACGAGGTGTTATGAATACATACAGTATTAAAAATGCCGAAGGTGAAACCAAGTAATGCGAGCAGATTAAGAGTTTACAAAGTGAATTTTCTAGTGATCTTATTAGTACAGATGGTAGAGTGTTATACTGTAAGGCATGTGACAAAAATATTGGGAGTGAAAAACGATTTCAGGTCGTTCAACATATTAATACTGCAAAGCACAGGGAAATGATTGTGAAAAAAAGTGACAGAAGTGAAAGTGTCCAACGTCTACTAGTCGAATGTATGGGAAGTAGAGTTACACAGTTTTCATATGACCTTTGTGAAGCATTCCTAGCAGCTGACATACCTTTATGGAAAATAAATAACCCAATTTTGCGTACTTTTTTAGAAAAGTACACCAAACAACACGTGCCTGATCAAAGTACCTTACGTAAAACATACATCCCTTGTTGTTACAACAATGTAATGTCTAACTTGCAAACTAAGTTAGCAAATGAGTTTCTCTGGATTTCAATAGATCAACCAACTGATGTAGAAGGACGTTTCATTGCAAATGTAATAGTGGGTGTTCTAAATCAGCAAGAGGCAGGTGTGCCGTATCTCTTAACTTGCTCTCAGTTAGAAGTTACTAACAGTGCATCAGTGAGTCAACTTGTGATTGACTCTATGAAATTAATATGGCCTGGTGATATAAAATATGACAATGTACTTTTGTTTTTAACTGATGCAGCAAGCTATATGATCAAAGCAGGGAAAACACTAACAGAAATTTTTCCTAAGAGCATTCATTTAACTTGTCTTATTCATGCCCTTCATCGCATTGCAGAAACAATTAGGTTATGTTTTCCTAAAGTAGATAAGTTAATCTCTAGTGTGAAAAAAGTGTTTCTTAAATCTGCATCTAGGGTCCAGCTATTCAAAAAGATGGCGCCTAATATTCCACTACCACCTGAACCTGTTTTAACCCGTTGGGGGAGTTGGATAACAGCTGCATTGTATTATGCTCTACATTTAGCGTCAGTCAGAAGAGTTATTAATTCATTAGAATCAGATGATGCTGTTTCAATTCATATAGCACAGAATGTTCTCACAGATGAAGAGCTTGAAGGAAATCTTGCCTTTATAATAACACATTTTTCCAATATGCCTGCAGCAATTAAATCCCTGGAAACAAAAGGTACTAGCTTAAATCAGTCATTAAATGTATTTGATACTACCATTTCTGGTTTGGTGTCCACTCCAGGTAATGTAGGGCAGAAAATAAAAGACAAAGTAAACTATGTACTTTTAAGAAACCCTGGGTATAAACAAATCTCCAAAATACGAGACTTTCTTGGAGGAAAGCCCTTAGGGATACCTGAAGACTTGCCTCTTTCTGTGGAAAAACTATAAACTTTTAAGTATGCACCAATATCCTTATGTGACGTTGAAACAAGTTTTTCAAGATACAAAAGTATATTGAGAGACAACAGACGAAGATATACCATGGAAAGTCTCCGTCATGCAGTAGTGGTAAATTGTAATTCATCCCTCATTTTGGATGTGGAGTCGTGTGCATCTACTTCTCAGCAATAAATGTAAGTTTGCATGTGCACATTATCTTTAAATATAATAATTTTTAGGGCATATTTTGGTGCATATTTTGCACATTTTAAGGGAATATTTGCATGCATATTACAAGAGTTTTTAGAGCATGAACTTCCTAACCCTGGTCATTACATACATGACTGTGCAGTTTGCATTTTGTAAGCCTACCTGCCTAAGTCAGGTTTTATCATTACTTTGTGTGATTGAGCATTTTGTAAATCTATGGAATTCCCTAAGATTTTATTCACTTTTAGTGATAACTTTTGTACCGTTTTAATTTATGAAGATATCTGAAGGAATGCCCAAGTAAACCTAGCATTTCCAGGTGCATGCTGATGGACATCATATAGTTTAAGAAGTTTCAATTCACAACAATAAATTAAAAAAAAAGGGTAGCTTATGTCCTTCAGGTGAGTTACAGATAATTAAATCCATTTAAGGTTTGATAAGAGAAATCAAAATTTTAATATCTACTGTGGAAACAAAAAACTGGTCTCTTGCATGACAAATGTGAGCACAAACCATTACATCAGATAGCAATTGTTTAAAATGGGGGTATATGAACACATTAACAAGCTTTCATATACTGTCCTGTATTCCGTTCTGGTTGTATTCCACTTCTAATGGCTATAAAAATGAAATAAATAAATAATAATAAAAAACAGTATATTTCTTCCCACCTGTTTACAGTTCATTACATATAAATTTCACTTCAGTTTATCTTTTAGCCAGCAAAGTTTCCAAGTCTATATTAGCCTTGAATTGGAAATATTTAGCTGTAGCCTCAATTTGGCGATTTTTCTTATGTTAACTTTCCTAAATGTTGTGCAAATTTCAACCAAATTCAAAATGTGTTGACAAATTTTATTCAAACTCTTTGTATATAAAAGGGGGTGTCAAAAAATAACTGAATTATTTTTTTTGCTAGAAAATATGGTTTACCTTTATTAAATTCTTTTACAAACCTTCACAGTATTCTCCCTCAGACACAATATAATGATTCCAGTGTTCTGTCCACTGTTCAAAACACTTCCTAAAGCTCCTTTTGGTTGCTTGTTGAACACACTTAAAATTGTATGGTTTAACTCACAACCACTACAAAAATGACAACCCTGAAGTCCTTTTTTCAATGTAGGAAATAGGCGAAAGTCACCTGGTGAATAAGGTGGAAGTAGCATTACCTCAATGGCTAATTCTGTGATTGTTTCTTGAGTCTTCATGACGCAATGAGCGGGCGCACTATCCTGATGAGGGATAAGTCCCATTTGAGGAAAGTTTAGTCTTTTCTTGGTAACTTTCCTCCTTAATGGCCCCGTCAATGCTTCACAAAAGTAACCAGCATTAACAGTATGTTGTTTATCCACTACATGATCGTATACAATGCCTTCTTATCAAACAAGACACTTGGTTGAACTTTGGTCTTTTCAGGTCGCACTTGAAGGACGTTTCCATTGGGTATTTTCCTGTTTTGTCCCTGGGTCACAATGATGAAACCAGGCTTTGTTGCACGAAAAACTGGTTCTCTCTGAAGCCTTCCTCCAAAATCGCTTATGCCATTCGAAAACCTGCATTTTTCTCATGGCTTACTGCAACATTTGTTTGTAATGGAGTTTTATCAAGAAGAATCTAATTGATGCACACTGCTGTAACTTAAGATCCATGTTGGGTACAGTCAACACACTCTTCTACGTCTCCTGCTTCCCTCCAACTGAGGACAGGCAGGTGAATGATGCACATGGCATTTTGTCACTCAAGGTCAGACCTTTCCAGCGCTGCCACTACCAAACTCCAACTCAGGCGCATTACAATGCAAAAAAAAGTATTCCAGATATTTTTGACAGCCCCTCGTATAATTTCAATTCCACAAGTGCAATGATTACCTAAGAACTGAAAATTTGTAGGAGACTCTCTATTTCAACTACAATGAGTGGCCAAAAAGTCACGGGAAGGGTTGTTCCATTAGAACATATGCCATGTATGACTCCCGAGTGTTACGACTAGATGGGGCATATGGCGCATGTGTAGACGTGATATCTGAGCAGTCTGTTACAGACATGTGTGTAGTGAATATGGCAACACATCCCAAGTTAACCGACTCTGAAAGTGGGATGATAATTGGTGCATGACGCATGGGTCATAGAATATCAGAGATTATGCGAGAATTTGGCCTTCCAAGGTCAACATTGTTTAGGGTGGATCTTCAATATCACAGAGAGAATTTTTCCTCACGCATAAACTGCAGCATAGGAAGACCACAGGTGATTAACAAACGGACATCACATCACCTCAGCAGAGCCATGCAGGGCACTCGAAGGACTACTGTAAGTCAGATCACCACCCAGTTGAATGTTGGGAGTCAGGAACCCAATTCCAACAGGACTGTAAGGAGCCACATGCACTGTATAGGCTTCAACAGCCGACAACCCACTCGTGTTCCTTTGCTGACATCTCAACATAAGGCTCAACACCATGCATAGGCCTGCAAAATCGGCAATGAACCATGAAATACTGGCAGCATGTGGTATGGTCTGATGGATCCCGGTTCCAATTGTATCAAGCTGATAGGCGCATGAGAGTGCGGTGTATGCCCCATGAATCTATGGATTCTATATGTCAACAAGGTTGTGTTAGGCAGGAGGTGGCTCAGTTATGGTCTGGACTATGTTCTCATGGTCGCAATTAGGTCCCATTGTCCGGCTGCAGGGATCAATGACAGGTGCATGCTATGTGGATATCCTTTCAGACCACATGCACCCCTTTCCAACACTAGAGTACCCTGAAGGAGATGCCCTATTTCAACAGGATAATGCGACATTTCACCATTCTGGTATCACGCAGATGGTTTGATGAACACTCCAGTGAAGTTACAACCACAGTTTGGCCCTCCAAATCACCCGATCTGAATCCAATCGAGATGCTGGTGCATGTTCCCTACACCAACTACACAAGAACAATTGTGGATAGCACTGCAAGATGCATGGGCCCATATCCTTCCAGAACGATTCCAATACCTTGTAGAGTCAATGCCTAAGTATTGCTGCAGTTGTGAGGGCTCGCAGAGGAGCAACTAGCTATTAACATCACATTCAGTGCCTTCTCATGACTTTTGGCCACTCAGGTACAAGTATCCTTAGTTTTGTACCACTTAAATTTGAAAAACACTAACAAATTTTCTTCAAACTACAGCATATTGGCAATTTGTTTCATGCATGTGGACAGACAGATGGGCAAAGTGGTGCTAATATGTGCTGCACAGTAGTATGAGCAATTAAAAATGACCATTTCTGAGTAACCCCTTAGAGCAGGAAACTTACAGATTGGATGGGGTAGGCTCACTTTGGTGCAGTTAAATGAGCATCCAATATCATGCAATGGACTAGTCGTAATTTGGAAAAATATTTTCTAGAGTCCACAAAAGTCTCAGCTGCAAAGTGGAGTTTGTAAGAAAGGGAATTGATTAGAGTTGCGGCAACTTGTGGGGAGAAGTGGGAATAGGAGGAAACACTGTGCAGAAAATGGAAACAGGTTTTGGATGCATGACCTATTTCAAAACAGGAGAGAATGCAGCGAATTCCATTATCTTTTCACTGACTTCCAACAAGATTGAAGCATGTGCAATTTAACAGAATAGCCAGAGGAAAGTTACTAGAATATATGTATGCTACTTGTCTATTCTTTAATTTTTTTCAGAAACATTTCAATACATTGTTTATGTTGTCATTTTAAGCTGGATCAGATGCATCAAAGGGAAAAGGCTATTCTCTCACAGCTTTGATATGAAAATCTAGTTTTTATACATTCCTCAATTTGTTTTTTGAAATTCATTTCCAGTCATTGTCCTTCCTGTTATTTAGGATGAATTAGGTTCATCACAGGAAAACACATTCTTACATAGCTTCTATTCAGTTCCTTCCTTGCAAGATCACATTTGCGATGTAATGGAAATGTAACATGTGGATGGCAATAAATAAGTCACTTTCCAATACTCAGGCTAGCCAACTTTCCTTTTATACATATCTCAAATAGAGAGAAAATGCAAAGAGCAACAGAGAGAAACAATACATAGAGCAATACATTCAACGTTGCTAGAATGGTCACGGCATACATGCAGTAGAGAAAGTCGTAACTGGTTCCTCTGCATCCTGGTAGATCTCTAAAGGGACAACCGGCTGGACAGGACAGCTAATTTTTCTTTCCTCTGGCGTACGGAGAAGTATTGTCCATACTTTGTTGTCCCTTCCTTCCAGCAGACATTCAATGATTGTCTTCCTTTACATATGTCTCAGGCATACATCCTCTCGAATCAGGACATCTCCTTGGCATATACCATTGATCTTCCCTGGTCTTCACACTTCATGGAAGCTCCTCAGTTGGAGATATTCCTTTTGCCAGCATTTCCAAAAATTGTTGGCAAGTTTCAGCCTCAGTCAAAACTCCTTTGCCATCCCCTGCCTTAAGTTGAAGATTTTGGGCTCTGGTCTAACGGGAATAGTCAATAGTCTCCTCCAATCAGGAAATACAATAGAATGAGTGCTTCCAATTCCTCATGCTGCATGATAGGTCTTGAGTTCACAGTGTCTTCAATGCTAACTATAGTAGTATCCAATGGCTCCTCAGTATGGCGGGCTATCAGCAGATAACTAGAACATTCTGGAAGCTTCTTCTGTACCCCTCCCTCAGAAAGTGTGTCTGAATAGTTCTAGAAGAACCTTGTGGAAAGATTCCACTGCCTGTATAAGCAAGCATTCTAACAAGAGCAGTCAGTTGCAAATCAAGTGCGAAGAGGGTTATTGAGACAAGTGTGTGTTGACTTGTGTCGGTCAGTCAATGAGTGAATGAGTTGGCAGGTGAATTTCCCCTGCGACATCAAGAGCGGATCTTCGAGTGAGTTGAGTTGCTGTGGAGCGACGGGTTGTGGAGGTCTTGTGTTGGTTTCTCAAGTGAAGTGAACTGTTTGGTGTGAAGAGACTATGTCACAAAAGAAGTGAAGGGATGAAGAATTGAAGTAGTTCACCTTAGTGAAGTAATAGTGCAAATGAAGTTAACTCCCAGTGAAACTGAACGGATAAAACAGTGAGGAGTGACAGTGGAAAAACTGGACTAAGTCACAATGGTGTCAAGAGTGGGATAAAGTGCTACCATAGAGGCAATGATTAAAGAATTGCTAAGTGAAATGAAAATGAAGACCAAGATGGAGACAGAAAGTGCAACAGAACAGAAACGAAGATCAAAATGATAACAGATATGAAGACGGAAATGGAGAAATTGAAATCAGATCTCGGTGACAACTTTGTAAGGTCTGAGATAAAGGCAATGGTAAAAGCTCTGAAAAATGACTTTACAACAGAGTTAAAAGACTAAATTTAACGTGAAAAATGACAATGCGGTGGAGGAGTATCTAGAAGGAAAATGGGTAGATGGGCAAACAAAAGAAAACAAGAGGACGATTGAGGCCGCAGTGGACCAGCGGCTAAACCAGCAGGTGATGGAGAGTGCTGCAGTCCTACACTCAGTCACGGTGCGACCTGCAGTTGGTTGGGATCCTTGAGGGAGCATTTGGAGGGCCGAGACATAAGGCTGATCCTGAAGGATAAAGAATCTGGCATACGGCCAGCAGGTGAATGTTTCTTCCAGAGGTCTGAACTATGAGAGCTGTTGGACACGGTGGGACTCCCTGGTGGCACTTCAAGAGTTAATGCGACACCATCTCATCATGGAGAAAAAGAAGCCTTCTCCCCTAACTGGGAAGCAATGGAGGTGAAGAAGCCAGTAGTGCGCAAATGGCCCTGCCTCTCACTCCGGAGTAGGTCAGCCAGCAACCACCACTCAGCCAGTCTGCCGTCGCCTCACAGCAGCCGCCTCAGCTCCATAATCTGTGGTGTTCGTTGGGACCTGACAGCACGCTTTGTGCTTGCAGCTGCACAGCAACAAAGACCACTCTCATCACATCACCCCGGGGACCCACTGGAGCTGGCCAGCACCACTGATTTGAAGGCTGCCTTGGTTTCGGGCCTGACCTTGTTAGGTCAAAACCCTTGAGTCGAGGTTAGCCGATAAGAACGTCCAGCTCCATGCCGACGCTGCTTTGCCTTGGGTCCAGTGTCCCTTCTACCCGAGGAGCAGACAAGAAGGTACTGAATATGGGTGCCTGCTTAGCTGCCATGGAAGAGATGCTCGCCGCCATCATCACCAGAAGCTACAGGTAATCATTACGGGCACCAATCATCACCACCAGACCGTCACCGTCGAGCTGTCAGTACGGCTGGACACCATCAGCACCCGCCTGCTGGCCCTGGACTACAACACCAGACCATATCAGCAAAAACAACTGCCAAATCATCACACCAATCTACCAGCACTCAACAACAGACACCATTTCCATTCCACCAGCGCCTACTAGAGAAGTGCCGCACCTTCAAAGAGGAATCTTAAAGACGATGCCACTAATACCACGACAAACTAATGCTTACCTAACCATTCTTCAATTATCACCTTCTAACCTCTAAGCTGCAGGGCAATTTGTCATGGCTGTAGACCAGGAGCTTAGCTATACTCCCGCTCCCACTCATTGGGCGACAGCTAAGTATCACTCACAGACTAACGTGGGTGCTATGCAGGACCTTTCTCACATATTCCTTTCTTATCCTTCATCCTTCCGGTGGAGGTTTTAGTAAGTATGGCCAAGTACTGGCAAATCCATCACTCCCAGTCTTCGAAAGGGAACTGAGATAAGTATGTAACTATTTTCTCCTCCAATCAAAAGAAGAGAAACAAATCTGGTGACCTGGAACGGTATATCGAAGAGAGTGTGGGAGTTCATAGCCAGAAGGACTAGAGTGCAACAGCTGGTGCTCCAGAAGAAAACGGTAGAGGAAGTCCTCAAGGAAACCCATGCCAACATTACCAGGGGAGAGGGGCCACCTAGAGGTGAACAAGACCTTGAAGATCCATCGCCGATTTTATGGTTGCATTTTTGAAGCGACGTGAAGAGGTGGTGCCTGCCACAAGACACCCTTGCCACAGGTCCTGGGCCCCCTTTCACGCATTCAGTGTCTGATGGCAGATCATTGTGATCGCCCTGCTACAGATGGTGGAGAGGAAGCCGTGTGATGCAGCTGCTATAGCCTAAGGTTATCGGAAGGTCGGCACAGAGTGGTCCGAGTAAACAACAATAACTGCCACTCGCCAGCAAAAATATTGGGCGCGCTATCAGCAGTTCTGGAAGCTTCTTCTCTCCCCTCCTCAGAAAGTGTGTCAAAATAGTTCTAGAATGTTTGAGAACTTGTGAAAAGAGTCCGCTGTCTATATAAGAGAGCGTTCTCGCAAGAGCAGTAAGTTGCGAGTGGAGTGCAAAGAGTCGAATGTGAGTTGACTTGTGTCAGTGAGTGAGTGAGCGAGTTGGCGAATGAATTTCTTCTGCGACATCAAGAACAATTTTCCGAGCGAGTTTGTGCAGTGGGTGCTACTGCGGAACGGGTTGTGAAGGTCTTGAGTTTGACTCCTGAGTGAAGTGAACCGTCCGGCGTGAAGAAGCTATGTCATGAAGGAAGTGAAAGGACGGAGAACTGAACTAGTACATCTTAGTGAAGTGATTGTGTGAATGATGATTGAACTGGATAAAAACAAAACAGCAACAATAAAATCAGTGAAGAGTGACAGGAAACTGGACAAAGTCACAGTATTTTTATAATCAAACTGCATTTCTTTCACCAATTTGTAAGATTATTGACTTAAATAATAAGCATATCCTGTTACTTTACTAATATCCACTTGATATAAAATATGGGAAAACAGAACATCACAAGCATCATTATAGTTAGACCAACAGGATGGAGAGGCCCTCAAGGATTCATGAACCTAATTGTTGCATATTTCTCTTCACTGTTCACCTTCTACAAAAGACCTACATACCAAGAGGAGTCAAAAACACATCCAATACAGCAACTAGGACATACAAAGTATTCTGGCATTAATGGTGCAAGTAGCGCATAATTGTAAACTACATTGAAACCAGTATTACTGCTTGGTTTTGCTCCAATCTGTGTTGATGATAATGTGGTATAAACTGATGCATGGATCATGTACAAGGAATAATTTTTTCAATCTCAAAGCATGGAAGAAGAAAACTGATCATTTATCTTCTTTGGAAACACAGAAAACTAAAATTCCTTTTAGTGATTATTTGATCCTTATATGGCCTTTGAAAACTTAGTTTTGTAACAAATCTCTTCAAAAAAGCCACCAATCACATCACAGGGAAAATTGCCATTGGTTGTAAAGAAAGACCAGCTGTGCTTCATGTTGAAAGCTTGTTCATGACAGATATTTCTAAAATTCTTACAATTCTTGTATTGTGCTACACTCCATCTGTAAAACATTCAACGTGAGTAACCTCAGGAGATTTGGGCTTAAAAATTCCAGAACAATCTTGTTTTTGTGTTTTCCTCAAAACTGAGTTTTTCCACACTGCTAATCATTTCTATATATATAAAAAGTGTTCTCACAATTATTGCAAGGGATTCATGTGAATTGAAGGTGTGGGAATTTAAATAAATAAATAATACATTTTAAATTGAAACACACACAAAAATCTGATGTGTTGCACTCATGTAGTTTTTTTTTATTTTACTCACTCTTCTACAAGCTAAAGGTTTGTTCTTCTACTTGCTTCTTAACATAGATAAACTTTTGTTACTTATTTCATTGTAGGTATAAGAAGAATACACAATAAGCTGAAGCAACAGTCATATCTTTTCAAAGTCGGCCATTATGTGATGGCTTTGAAATTCTGTTCTCTTTGCATGAACACAAAAAAGAAGGAAAGAAAAAAGAATTGAATAGCAATATGTAGTTGAGAAAAGTATAAAATATTTGAAAATTCAAACCTATAACAAAAGTTATTAAAGATATGGCTAATGCCACAAAAACTTTGACCAACTGTATTTGTAACAAGATCTACACTTTTTGTGTAGTGATTTTGCCTATGCCTTACAGTTTACAAATTATACAAAAGTCATTCACAATAAAGAGGACTTCACATAAACTTTTAAGATTTAAATTTTGTCATGAATATAGCTGAAGCATATAGTACATTTATCACAATCCCTAAAGCCATTTTTTAAAAAACAAAATTTTCGAAAACTTTTCCATGTAAAAGGTAGTTTGAGATGAAGGGATTTTCTTCAAAATCTTTGTGTTGCAGCATCCTTGAAAGGTCCCGAGCTTAAACACCAAGTTTTGTATTTAACCAAATAATGCTGTTCACAAACATACAAACCTTTTTAGAAAAAATCTTAAGTGTTGCATTCATATGATTTCTCTACTCACTCTTCTACAAACTATTCATATAAAACCAATAAAACAAAGATTATCTCAGATAGATTAACATCACAAAAATTGACATAATTGTGTGTTTCGATAAGATCTATATTTTTTTGTGTAGCAAGATTTTCTCTATCTTTTACAGTTTACCAATTATACAAAAATAGTTCAGAATAAAGACTTCAAAGCCTACTCCCATAATATTCAACATATACATGAATTATTTGTCATAAGAATAGTTTGAAACATATGGTACTTCAATTACAATCATTACAGCCATTTTTGAGAAAATCAAAACGAAAATGTTTCCATTTAAAGAGCAATTAGGAGTGGTGAATTTCCTTCAAAATCTTTGTGTTGCATTCTTGGAAGGTCCTGAACTTAAATACGAAGTTTGGTATTTAACCAACTTTTCATTTTTGAGTTATGCTGTTCACAGACACACACTTGGACCTTTTTCTAAAAATGTCTTTTTTTAGGATCTGGGGACCTCAAAACATGCATTTCTGCTGAAATCTTGCCATTGAATTTTTAGGTGGAATATAATACTTCCTCTACTCACTGTAAGTACGTAGTAGAGAAAATAAGATGAGATTCAGTGCATAAACTATTAACATAATCAACTTATTATGTATACGTTACAAGAAGGAAACCCTTCTGTGCAATTAAAAAAAATTACACAGAAAGAAAAAAGGAACTGTAAGAGTTAAAGTAATTCTGTATGTTGACTTCAAAAATGTTTTAAGCTAGAGCATTCAAGTGCCATAACTTACCAATCAAAATTCTTTACAATTTCACGACTGTTCACCAGTAAGCTTATGGCACAATTCATTAAGTTTTACTTTTAAAACCCTGATGTAGGACGTCATCAGGGTGAAGTGACATGGAATGACACAATTACCTTTTGTATTGGTCGCGCCACGGATTTTGGCATGTGAAAATTTTAATGGAAAACTACGATGCGAGTCATTTACTGTATAGATGAATGACACATATGGGGCTGCAGCTCGAAGAATGGTGCAAACTGAGATGGGAGTTGTATACGGTGGAAGGAACTGGACCACAACTGGACAGAAGGAATCACGTGCTACTTGCAAGGGAGGTATTGAAACATCAAAGGGCTGGCTGACTGGGCTAGCCCTGAAGGTCATATGCCAATATCCCTGGCTATATCATGTTTGGAACATCATGTAAAGGTAATACTGATAATGTTATGGGTGAAACTCTATAGAGGTACAATCTTGGAGTGAAAAATTGCAAATGCTTCTAAAAAGCAAAACATTATCAAGCTCAAATGCTTTATGTGGAAGAGTTTTGTGTGCCTCAACAATGATGAATAAAAAAATGTTAAATATATGCTGGTGTGAAACACTTTCAGGCAGGTTAAACTTCCGGTTATGTTCGTCTTTTTTCATTTAGTTCCACTGAACATGTAATACAATGATGGAATATGCAGCATAACTAATAACATATCCATTACCAAGATATCGCTTTTTTTCCCCCATTCCTCCCCATCATGCATTACCTAAGAGAAGATGTATTACAGTAGGACAACAATAACAAATAAGTATAAATCCCCATCTCATGCAATCTGTCCTATTGTATTGAATATTTATCTGTTACAAGACATATTAAAATAATTCTTCCATTATATATGAGGAGTGAGTATCGGTCTTTCTTGAAGATTTTACATTGATTTACCAATAGTGGAAGGTTAATATAAATTTTTATTGCCAAATAGTAACATACTATTTTGAACAGTTTAAGCTATTTGCTGGTCTATGCAAATCACCTGCATGCCTCATATTGTGATCATGCACAGTAAGGTTTGTTGTGAAGTTAAAAAATCTGATGTGTTACACTCACATGACTTTCTCTACTCTTGTACAATCTAATTTTACAAACACTTATTCTCCATATGCTTCATGTTAATCGAGATATCGAGATGTCAATCTTATTGGTAATTTTCTTGTAGATGCAAGGGAAATATGGTAGCTTTTAAGCGATAGTCAAATATTTTAACGCTGGTTGCTATGTGGCGCATTCCATTCTCTTTGCATGTCCAGGACATAAAAAATATGAATAACGAATTTGAGAAAAAGTATAAGTATTGTAAAATTTAAGGAAATAACAAGCAATATCTCAAAAACGGTTCACTCAACAAAAGAAATGTATATGACATAAGTTGTGTATTTTAACGCGATCTACATTTTTTGTGTAGTAAAATTTTGTCTATCTCTTATGGTTTACCTGTTATGCAAAAGTCGTTCACAATGAAGAATACTTTTGGAGACATTCCCAGAAAATTCAAGATATACATTTCATTTCTCATGACATTATCTTAAACATATGATATTTTCATCAAAATCGTTAGAGCCATTTTCGAGAAAATTAAAATTTTCGAAAAATCTTCCATGTAAAGGGTAGTCTGGGGTGGGGAGATTTTCTTGAAAACCTTCGTGTCGCATCTCTGGAAGATACTGTGCCTAAATACCAAGTTTGGTGCTTATCCGACTGTTCGTTTTTGAGTTATGCTGTTCACAGACACACACACAGACACAGACACACACAGACACACCCACGGACATGTTTCCAAAAATGCTTTTTTTGGATTCAGGAGGTCTCAAAACATGTATTTCCGGTGAAATCTTGGTATCGAATTTTTGGGTGGAATGCAATACTTCCCCTACTTACTATACGTAGTAAAGAAAGTAAAAATAGCTCAAGAGAGAATATAGTAACTATTATCAGCAAGAGTTAGACTTTTTTGGTTTTTAAATAAGGGCCTACAGGAATGAAAGGATCCAATACCACAAATAATGCATAAAGCCTTTTTTGTAATATAAAGACTTGTTTACTGTGCACCGAATTACCATAAAAGATTATTCCGTATCGCAACAGGGAGTGAAAGTAGGCAAAATGTGTCATTCTTAAGGCATTTTGGTTAAGAAGATTTTTTTTTAAGTTTAAGACAAAACATGCTGAGCTAAGTTTTGGTAGCATGACTTTTATCTGTTTTCTCCAGCTGTCTTCATCTACTTGAAACCCCAAAATTTTGTATCAGATACTTTATACATGGTGGTTAATTCATTTGTTTATGCTTCATTTGAAATTGAATAAAGTTTGTTTTATCCAACTTTAATGAAAGCTTATTAGGTTCAAACCAAATGTTGAGTTGTTTGAACACTTTAGTGACAGAACCTCTTAATTGCTGATGTGACTTTTCAGATATAAGTACACTGGTATCATCAGCAAAAAGCACAGCTATTGACTCTCTGCAAGATAATACTGCGGGTCATTTATAAATCTTAGGTATCCTTTGTGGGACACTTCAGTAGTAACACCTGGTTCAGAATCACAACTGATTCTGGTTTTCTGCATTCTATTCGTTAAGTAAAATCTGTACCAATTTACAGAGATCTCATTGAAGCCATAAAATTTTAACTTTTGCAGCAAGAGGTTTGTGACCTATGCTGTCAAATGCATTAATTCACAAAATATTCTTAATGATAGTTGTTTTTTATCCAAGGCTGTTACTATTTTAGAAGTGAGCATGTATGTTGCACTTTTTCCTAAATCCAAACTGCAATGCTGAGAGAATGTTGTTGAATTTCATGTATTTTATAACCCAATTGTACACAGATTTCTCCATTACTTTAGAAAAGGCTGTCAAAAGAGAGGGAGTCAGGTTTTGTCTTCCTTTTTGTATAGAGCTTTAAAACTCTGTTTCATTTTTCTGGAAATATCCCTGACAAAAGGGAATGATTGCATATACAACTAAGAGGCTTACTCAACTCTGGTAGGCAATATTTTAACAATTTGGTATTTATCTCATCCCAGCCATGAGAGGTTTTACTTTTTAACAAGGTAATAATCTTTTCTATCTCTCTTGAAGTTGTGAAGTCCAACTCAAATTTATAATGATTTTGCGATATGCCTTTTTTTAGAATTTTGAGTGCAGTTGAGTTTCGATCTGATCTGTTTTGTTGCATTAAAGTATGTATTCACATTGAAAAAACTGTTTTTTCTCAAAAATGTCAAACTTGGTAGATATTTTTTGTTTTATGAAACTACAGTCCTTCCTGTTTAAAATGATGTAAGGTTTATTTAAATATTCTGACCGTTTAAGTAGACTGAAATGGATTTAAATGGTGCATTGCACTCCTGGATTTCAGAAAGGTGGGCATGGTAGATATTTCAAGTTACATTGCTCCTCGTCCCTTTGCTTTTTCTTATTTAAATCTCCTTCCTTCAAAAACATTTCCTTATGCTTTCAACAGATGAAGAGCAAAGGCCATAGAAACTTTATTTCGGATTTATGGGGGCCTTGACATACCACTCCTTGGAGGCATCATTTGTTTACAAACAAATTTCAGGGCTGATAGCATTTTGTGAGTTAAAATGGGTAACAAAACCAATGTTCGTTCAAGGAAAAGCAAGTTTCACAGAAATAGATCCACTAAACAGCAGACATGAATACTGATAAACCCATTGCTTCTCATTCTAAGATTGAATGGGTTGACATTGCTAATTCTGACAGTGATGGTATTAATATTTAAATATATGGTTTTGATATAATTTTTAATAAATGAGGCAGTATTTTTAACACTTAAATGATTTCAGTCTAATTATATAATATAAAATTCAATATGTGTATAAAGCAATATGTGTATAAATAAAAATATAAAAAGTGTATGTAACAGTCATTGTATTGATGTTTATATTATTATGTACATGTTTAATAATGTTATGTGAATGTATTATGTAATTTAATAATGTAGGAACTGTGAGAATAGTTGCTAACAATGAATTGTAAAGTTTAATAATTCTACTAGTAATTCTTGGAGCAACAATAATTAATTTTTGAGACAGTTTATAAATAGCCAATCAATAACCTGAAAGTTAAATAAAAGTATTCTATTGGATAGGAATAGCCAATCAGAGACTTGAAATGGATGAAATTTGCAAATTCAGGCGGTAGAAATCAGTTCAGTTACTTGTAGACAGTGTTCCTAACTAGACGCGAGACACGTCCTCGAGAAGTTTCAATACGCATTCAGTGTGCGACGAAAATTCATTATAAAGTTTACATGTTAAAAAAAAAAGTGCAAGTAATTAATAAATAATCTCACAGCTCTCTATATAAGTGAAGTGTTATTTAATAGTGTGAAGGATTAATAAAAGGAATGAAGTAAAAATTATAAATTGTGTAAGCCTACATTCTTTAGCCGCATCACCCCCTGCAAAGAGACACATGTTTCTAAAAATTAATACTGACGCAGCCGAGACAAACCTAAATATATATATAATATTTAAAGAAATATTAAAATAAAAAGTTAATATTGGGGCGAAGACCACCGGTAAATGAACATTGGGGCAAAGGCCACCAGAACTTTGTACCATACATGGAGTTTCAACCTTCTTCATAAAGAATGCCTTCAGCATTTTAAAATGTTCAAGCAAGCAGTTTTTCATACTGAATAACATGTTTAGTTTTAAATTCTTTTTCTTAAAAAAATTAAAGTGTTTACACTTTGTAACCTTCAAAAACAATAAAAGCTTTACTAGAAATAGGATTAGAAATGTCACTCATGCTTCAAATTAAAGGTTAAGGAACTTTTGTGAACCATAACTTTTAAATTACAATAAAAATTGCCCTACTATGAATTTTTAAAATAAATCTGGGCTAATTTGTTCTTAGAGGGCCCACATAGAAATTGCGGAAGGAAGCAAGAAATAATGGAATAAATTACTTAGGAGCGAATGTACAAGTAGATGTGATCTCGCCAATACCTGGTGTCCATCTACCCTCCCATTTTAGGTGTTTTACTTTTATAGAAAAATTGCTATATGAACACAACAAACGTTGCCATCTTCCAGCTAAAACACGTCGCTGAATGAGAAGTGCCAACCTAAATAAGTGAAATCCGCGAAGTAAGGAATTTTTGCAAACGTGAATCATTCGAGTTTTAGACGCGCAGATCCCTCGGCTACGCCCTGTCATCGCTTCGCCGGCCGCAACTGCTACACTCTTCTTCTAAAAAACATTCCTCGGCTACGCTTTGAAGCTGAGGGCCCTCAATCCCTCGATTACGCCTTTGAGGCTGAGTATCTTGCCGGCTTTGGCGGCATTAGTTATTCATATGTTGCCAGCGTTACGTTAGAGCTAGATAATGACATAGCGACATCTGTAGGATAGATAACACATCATTTCCATCGCTATTGAGGGCCCTGTAAAAACAATTTACCCTAAATGTGCCCTTTTTTTGTTTTGTTTATGAATTTAACCAAAAAACTTATCATGATATCCAAAATATCCTAGTTCACAAAATAAAGCTGACATTAAGGCACAAGTCAGTGGGAAAAAAAATCTTACATTAATTTTTGGCAGTGCTAGAATGTTTTGAAAATGGCTTATTTTTTCAAATTTTGAATTTTTTATTTGAAATGGTGTGCTACATATTTTTCCTTGTTAAACTTAGTTGCTTTAACTGCAAATATTTCATTAACTTCTTGTTAAAACTGAAGAATTTCTTTCCAAACGTGAACATGTAAGAAAAGTAGGGTAAAGAAATATGTGTTAGCATATTTGCATTAGCAAAGTAATTATTGAGTTGTTTGCTTCTTACGAAATTGTAAAAATGCTCTGCATAATACAATTTTAAACACTTTTATATAATTATAATAAATCTAGTCTCGCATAATGAATGGACCCTGCGTTCAAAGGGCTTATGATTCTTGGGTTAATTCAAATTTGAACCGAGTTGGCAAACGTCGTTGCAGCGGTGAAATCGGCGACGGGTTAGTTAACCCTGTTGGTGTTTGAGCAACCGTACTTTGCACCTTGCTTAAGCATGCACATGGTGAACTAAACATAATGCTACAACATGCAACTACATATGCATCTGTTTTCTGTGGTTCCAAATTGGAAAGCGTATTCTTTTGGGTTTTAGAAAATGCACCAATATATTCATTTGTGGCAGTTTTAACTAGCCAACAACCGCAATTTATAAAGGTACTCGATATACCTGCAATTAATCTTATGCCTGCAACACCCCCCGTCCTAAGTACCTAAAGATTATTTATTTACTTACCCGGGATTTGGATGTACAACGATGTAAATGCAAATAAATACACTATGCACATTCCCCGAAGGAATAAGTTGCGAGTATACCTAATTGGAGTCATTGCTATGATGCGTGTGAAGTCTTGATTCACATTACCGGACAAAACTTCAAATTAGGCGTGGTATTTTCGCGTGCTTCACACATCCCTCCAACAAAGAAGCTCACAACAGTCACAACTCTTTTAACTATACACCGTACCTTCCATACGTTTTCTCAACAAACTCCAGCAGCGGTCATAGACCCACGCTGACGTACTCAGTGCTTCCAACCGTATTTCAACCTACACTACTGTAGGCCTTTTTGACGATTCCGCGGGCGGACGAACGAAAATGTAGCCCTGTACAACTAATGTATATTGTACATTTAACGAAGCTGGCTTAAACAAAAGTGCTAAAGGTCAATAAGCGCCTATCTACTTACCGCCTAATAGCATGCGGTACTGCAAGTATATATAAGAAAAACTTTATATCTGTCGGAATAAACAATCCCAATGGCAATAAATTACAAGTGGTGGCATTCTTCTTCTTCAGCATTTCAGTTTATTTCATCAGTTCATATATAAGTCGCTGTTCGCATTCTCGAAAATGACTTTCTCGCTACAAGAAAGAATTCAAATTGTGGAAGCGCATGCGAAAACAGGTTTCATTAACGAACGAATCCATGATGTCCGCGGAACAAACTGTTAGCGAAAACGAGGCCACCACGTTCCCCGGATCTAACAACGTGTGACTTTTTTTTCCTGTGGGGATATTTGAACAGAAAGGTCTATAAAACAAATCCACACACAATGCAGGAATTGAAAAACAACATCAGCCGTAAAGTTGCCGCCATCGATATCGGAACCTTACGCCACGTGTATCTAAATTGGTTATACGTGCACAGATGCGTATTGATGCGACAGGGGGCACTCTCACGTTTTCAATAAATGGCGAGTCCATTTCAGCAATTCGTTTTGTCTGTATTTACTGTATGCTTACACGAGTCACTTTTATCTCCGCCAACTCTCGATTATCCATATTGTTGTACTGTAGCTCGATTCAGTTTTCGCCTGTATTTACTCTGCTTACACGGGTCACTTTTACCTGCGCCAACTCTCGATTATTCAGTTGTACTGTAGCTCGATTCAGTTTTCACAGAAATTTATATTAACACACATTGGAAATATCGCAGTTGCACTCAAATATTAAACGAGCCACTTTTATTTGTGCCACTCTTTATATTTCAAGATCATGAATTCCTACCATCTTTATGTGACTGATCGGCCTGATCTAACAGCACAGATGTCCAACTATCAACTCCAACAGCAAATAATTCAAAACAAGCAGCTCAACATCCTCATCTCAGTGCTCACCATTAGCAGAACAACATGAGATAATCTCAACTGAACCACAGACATTGTCTTTCACAGTAAGCAGCTCTTCCACTTACTCTTCAATGGCAGTAATCTCTACGGAAAGGATAAGACTATTTCCAAAGGCTGGAGCACTTAAGGGAAAAAAAGCGTTGTTGGAAGGGAAAACCCAGGATTTTGACTAAAGTTACCAGGTAATTTTATGGAAATGTAGGACACGTGTTGGGACATTTGACATAAATGTAGGAAATTATCGGTCATGCAAAAATAATGTAAATTTATATTTTAAATGCTGTTTATATATACCCACAGGCATATAAAATTATATTTCCTTAAAATCCTAAAACATATAATGTTAAACGTGACCATCAACAGCAGTCAGTCATACTTCTCTGAAGAACTAATCTTGTGCAAAATATCTAGCTTGTTTGAAATACGTATAATCAATCAAGTCCACGCAACTGAAGTTTTTAAAATTATACTTCAGTAAAACATTACCTTTGACTGAATCAATTGATAATCTGTTCCTTTCATCTGTCCACTGTGCTCTTATTAGTGAAAATACTATTTGAACATTAGCATTGTGTGCAGGAATAGCAAAAAAATATTGAATTCATTTCAGCAGTTCAGAATGGCAGTCCCCATGCTTGCTGCCACTAAAATACGGAACTCACTTATTACATGACAATTTCTCAAGTTCAGAGCTATGCTGTTACAAAAACTGGTCTACATTGCATCCCTCTTCACAACACTTTACATAATCTATTACAATGTCTTTATCTCTCAAGAACCGTACACACTTTTATACATCATCCATGCATACCTTATCATTTAAGTTTAACCAGCTAAAACATTTGAGATCTGAAAATGACACACAACATTTGTCTAAACGGTTCAAACATTCGCCGTACAACGAAGCAGCCTCCTGCTCAAAATTGTCAACTTCTTTATGAAGGTCCTCCTGCCTAGCACTTATTAATGTTTTTGCGTCTTTAGTGACATAAATTACTTTCCAGTCTATTCTTAAGAAGGGAACACACATTACCTAATATAGTCATCTCAACAATATATGTTTGCTCACTTTCAAGCTGTTTTATCCCACGATGAAACAGAGACATCAACGAATGTGATATAAATGTCTTACTCAATCTGTTTTTAAAGAACATGTTTAGAACTTTAGGAGAATTGGATATAGAGAACAATTAAGTTTTAAAGCCTCGTACATTTCAATTATTCTGTCAAGCACAGGGAACAGAGATATCCACCTGGTTTTACTATAACTAAAAAGCTGCTTGTAACTAATTTCTACAAATTCAAAATAATGCTTGAGTAACTCAGTTCTTGGTATACGAGGTGTGATAAAATAGTAATGGGAATTTTTGTTTTTCTTAAAGAATGTTTATTTAATAAACATCAACTTTGTCCCAATAAAAATAATGCCTCTTGTGACAGCGCTTTTTCCAATCTTAGAAGCACATCTGGAACTCATTCAGCTCCTTCAGCGATTCTGGTTTTATTTCATCAATTGTGGCAAAACGTCGTCCTTTCATGGTTCTCTTCAGCCTCGGGAATAGAAAGAAGTCGCAGGGGGCCATGTCCGGCGAATACAGTGGCTGAGGCAGCATAAAGGTTTTGTTTTTTGCCAAAAAGTCCCGAACAAGCATTGAGGTGTGAATGGGTGCATTATCATGATACAATTTCCACGAGTGGTTTTGCCACAATTCTGGCCGTTTTCTTCGGATTGCTTCACGCAAACGGCGCATAACTTCCAGTAGTATTCCTTTTTGACCGTACGACCATAAGGCAGAAACTCCTGATGCACTATCCATTGTAATCGAAGAAAACAGTGAGAAGAACCTTCACATGTGATCGAACTTGTCATTTTTTTTCGGTCTTGGCTCTTCATGCAGTTTCCATTGGGACGATTGGGCCTTAGTTTCGACGTCATACATATACACCCATGTTTCGTCACCTGCTGTAGCCTTCTTTAGAAGTTATGGCTTGTTTTTGACTGCATTCAGCAATTCATGAGCGATGTATACGCGACGTCGTTTTTGGTCGAAATTCAACAATTTCGGAACAAACTTTGCTGCTACACGTTTCATGTCCAAACATTCGAAAAAATTGCTTGATACGAGCCAAAGGATGTGCAGACATCAACAGCAACCTCTCTTATGGTAATTCGGAGGTTTTCCAGAACCATTTTCCTTACTTACTCCACATTGTCGTCAGTAATTGATGTGCTAGGACCTCCAGGGCGGTCGTCCTCTTCAACGTCTTCTCCACCCTCTTTGAAACGTTTATACCGATTGTAAACTCTTGTCTTACTCATAGTAGATTTCCCCAAAACCACAATCAACATTTCGAATGCAATGCTGTAATTCATTCCGTTTTTCAAGCAAAGTTTAATGCAAATTGTTTCATCCATCTTTTTCGAAAGTAATAATTCGCCGAACACTCCAAAACACGTATAACTTTTTCGAATGTCAACAATAAACTAAATATTCAAAACAGCTGAACCTGCAAACATACATCAGGGACATGAGTACCAACAAGATATAACAAAAGTTTTGAACATCGGGTGTATAAAGCTCGCGAAATTAAAAAATCCCCGTTATTTTTTGAATACACCTCTTATATAGAAAAATAATTGTACAGCTTGAAAACAATACACTCTAAATCTACAATTAAACCCATGCTGAACGGCACTGTTAAGAATGAGAGTGGGGCAACCCACTCCAACTAAATTTTCATTAATATATTACTTTAGTTTCGTGACCACATTGTTACCCTCTGGTCGACATGCCTTCAAAATTTGTGTTCGTAATGTAAGCTCCAAATGCTACCATTTCTTTTCTATTCCTAAACCTACTAAAGCATCTCCAACACATAATGATATTTTTTCAACACTTTCATTTGGAGTAGTTTCAATTTCGACTAGCTTTGTCTGCATACCGTTAGCTTTAAGTCAAAATATTGTATTAAAATAAGAAATACTTTCCGGGAACCATGATTACTGCTGCCAGTACTAACCCCAAAACAAGACATCTTCCAGACATTGTATCGTCACGGATCACTTTGGTCTATGTTCTTGATCACGAAAGTTTCTTCGCAATATCAGAATCGCGGTATAGTTTTGAATTTAGTTTAGGCGTACGGTCCATGGATTTATATGATGCGTAGTGATGAACAACGTGAAGTGCAAGTGTTGCCTCTGCAGCGTTAACATGATATGCTGATTCTGTGGGCTGAGCAAAGAAAGCTATAATATCTGAAGTACCGGCATAACTTCGTGAAGTTTTATACTTCTTAGAAGACATGTGTACTTCCAAGTCTTGCGCACCTACAAGAGAAAAGTTCGCCTATTAAAATAATGATAATCCATCAAAATTGTCAATTATGAATTATAACTCTTTAAATAATCGCCACAGCAGTATGCCGGTACAAGTCAAATACACGAAGGAATAAAAAGAAAAAAAAACTATTTTATAACCTTACCTTTGTGTGCAACAGAAACATAGGTTACTGGTGGACAAATAAGGCATTGTGCTTCGAGTTCGCTTCTTCCTACCTTGAAACACTTATACTTTAACGGAAATGCATCATTGAATTTGCATTTTCGTTTCAGCATTTCGGCTTGTAACAAACACACTGTGAATTAAGTGTTAACTTTGCGCATCCTTATCTTTCGATAACCAAAATACAAATGAAAGAGTAAGAGTGAAGAATGGCTTTGCTTGGCTTAAATGCCAATGCTGCGTTGCCACATCTCTCGTTCAATGTCTCGTATGCTCTTTGACTGTAATGTTGTCATAACGAGTTGCAGTTGCGGCTAACATGCAGGGCATTAAATTCCCTTCGGACGCCGGACAAAATCTGTTGAAATGTAGGGCATGTCCGAGAATTTCCAGACGTCTGGTAACTGTGGCTGTCACTCCTGAATTAAATTAAAATTAAATTAAATTGAGTTTTATTTATGGACGCTCTTTAACTACTGTGGTCCTTAGCGTCCCGTTCCATATTGGGTGTGAAAGACCGGTAATTTTGCTCAGAGGCCTCTTTATCAGGCTTAAGGGACCACCGGCTTTACTTCCCTTCCGAAGGAAGCCAAGCTAAGGATTTTTACGCCCGAATAAATCCATCGCCCTCCGCCGGGTTTGAACCCGCGACCTCGGGAACTAGAAGCTAGCATGGCAATCACTACACCACGGAGGACGACTATCACTCCTGAAGAAATGACAGTTGAAAAAAGAGGACAATTCATGGAGACAAACAGAAGAAGCCGAAGAAGTGTTTGAATAAACAATTTAAAGAAGATCAAAGACTACTTCGCATACGACAAGTGAAGGTGAGCCATGGAAGATATGTGTTCTGTGTTTCCTTTGCAGGATACAACCTTGGTTAAAGCTATTTGTATTAATTAACAAAAGTTATTGTGTTTTATATTAATAAATAACGGAGTTCATAACATATGTTTGTTTTTTCACTTTCCTTAAACCATTGTTCCTAGGTACAGCAAGACGTGTCTCCAGGAACATCACTACGGTGTACCTATGGACATCTGCTACATCTGTAAATGATATAATATAGAGCTTTGTAGAATAATATAGTAAAAACAACCTTGCATTGTACAGCACTTTAACATTTTGATTTAAAGTGTTTCAGGTCAGGACAGTTTTCAGGTCAAAAGGTGTTTTATTGCTCAAATATTTTAAGAAATACAATGTAAAAAGTGTCTCTAGATACGACAGTTTCTCCTAAGAGATGGGACCACAAACGCAATGAAGATGTGCTAAAGGAGCTACAGGTTATACCTGTAATCGAATATCACCAACAGTGTCAGTATCAGAACAGGAAGAAATACATACATCAAATTGACTTTTGTAAGATCCCCAAATTATAATTATCATCCTAGAGGAAAACGATCTCTGGACCACCCTCAGAAACGACGATTGGAAAATCCAGAATTCTAAGTCTTTGGCCTAAAACTTGAACGAAGAATATATAATTACCTTTATACATAGTTATATACGATACGGTGATGTAATCGCAAAAAATAGCTGCTTATTAATACGTTTCTAGGAGCTAGAACAACAAACCTCACTGTTTCACACTTAATTTGTTCCTGCAGCTATCTTATTTCTTGCGTACCTTTCTCTTTTGGGTACATACGTTAATAATTGTGCATTTATATTAGTTAGGTATCCTATGTCATCTCGAAAACTCCATATCCATAGAATACCAACAAATCCTATGGTTATCTCATAAATTACATTGCCATAACATTGTGACGGTTGTAATTTTATTTTAAAAGATTGGGATAAATATGATTTTATAAAGTTGAAGATATTCAGGACAAACTTAAAGTGGTAACTCCAGGAAATGAGCTTTAGGTTTCTTGTGCGTCATTTCCCGGATGTAGAAGTAAGCAGAGATTAGGTGACACGCAGTTTAGTGTAAAATATCACTTCATATCCTACGTGTGGATGAGTTACGTAATATTTGCTGACATAAGCCTACTTCAGTTACGAGCAAGGCGCTAATCAGTATTTTGTCGTGTATTTAAACTTAAGGATATTTTGACTGCGGTCTCTCGACCAACCACGTGCCTAGCAGGAATTTTTGCTGTCCCGATCCTTAAATTTATAGTGTTAATTTGCAATATCGACCTCGGCACTAGGCCGGGCGAAAATGGACTGTCAGACCTCCTCTGCCACGCAGGTAAATTCACCAGCTGTTTAATTCTTTCTTTTTGAAATGTAGTTTAGGTTATATTAGACAAATTAAAGATAAGAAAGATTGGTAACAGAAGTTTGAGGCAGTATTTTAATACCTAAATAATTTAAATTGTATTTTATATAAAAGTAAATTCAATAACAGCCCGCCTTGAAACAACATGTAAGTAATAATTATTTAAATGTAACAGTCATTGCAAATGCTTATTTTTATTGTAAACATGTTTTATTAATGTTATGTGAATACATTATATACTTTAATAATGCACGAGCTGTGAGAATAATAAGTTTTAAGTTGCTAACAATGAGGTAATAATGAGGTAACCTTGTAGCAATAATGAGTTAGAATGTTTGAAAAGTTACCAGTCATGATTATATCAACGGTAAGGTAAATTCAGCAACAGTTTAAAATTAGCCAATCAATAGCAAGGAAAAAGTTTAAGTAAAATGCAGATATTCTATTGGACTAGAATTAGCCAATCAGAGACTTGAAATACCGAAGCTTACAGGTTTGACCGTTGAAGGTTGCTGAGTCTCTGGCAAGCCTTGGTAGTGAACAGATGTAAGATGTGTTCTCTACGAGTGAATCGTAAAATATGTATACGCGCTAAGTGAAAGTATTGAAGATTCTCACAGTTCTTAAAAAGTGTAGTTCTTTATAAAAATGTGCAAGAATTAAAAAAGGAAGTGAATTTTAAAAAGCTAAATTCTGTAATGTCTATAATCTTGTTGCACCGCACCCTGAATTAGAGAAACATGTTTCTAAAGTAAGGCTGACGCAGCCGAGGCAAATTCAAACATAAAGAATATATAGAAACAGTTTTAATAACGAAGTTAAATATTATAGTGTAAAATTTGGAGAGTAATAACAAAAACACATCTTGATATCAGCTTCTCACACGTAGCAGCATATTGCGTAATAACAGTAACTATTACGTAATCAACAAATTCAAACCGACGCCCAAAGCGTGTTCCAGGAACTCCTTAAATGCAACTAAACAAATATTTACGTAAAATAAACATTACGTAAGCATACTATCTTCAAGTTTAAAATTACGTAACAAAATAAGATCTTCAAGTTAAACATGTATACGTAAGCAAATTCTGGTTCTTCAAGTTACATGTCTTACCTATAACGGCACCCTTTCGCCACACTTTCAGCTACCGCAACCTGTAACCCTGTCGAAGCCATTTTGTACTACGTCCTTCATCCTTTAACTGATGTCTTAAGACCGCACTGATGGCGTCGCCGCCGGACTTACGTCATACTTGGTTAAGGTGCCGGACCAGTACCGTTACGTCACAGCATTTAACCCGGCAGCAGTGTGCTGGGATGTGGTACACACCACACCATATATTTGTAATAATTACTAAAAACAGAACCGCTCTACGCTGTATAGTTCCAGTTAGCTGCGACCAGACGTCACTAGAACGACTGGTAGACTCGCCAAAGTATACAAACAGCGTGTCATTAAGATAAAACTGACGTAACAAATTTAACACACACAATTAGTTAATGGAAATGTTATTAACGATTTTGAGCGGAGAGTAACATTAGGACCGCAATATTCATGGGCACGTTGTTTTAAGGGGCCCCACAAACACTATGCAAAAAGAAGGAAAAAAGCCAATTAATTGCCGTCTGCATGGGACTGGTCAGATCACTATTCACGGTGATTTCATAGAATCGCACTGTGTATTTATTTAATCTATCACAGTTTAGGCAATAGTCTTATGCACATTTTATTCTGAAAGTTTAACTTTTGTGATGCATTTATTCTACACCAATGGAAAAAACGGGCTTTTGTTCAAATTTATCCACTGTCCAAGATGTTTGAGCTGAAGCTCACCTGGTACTGTGAGAATTCTAGATTTTCTCGGGTTTCTAGCCAGGTGTAAGGTTGGTTAGAAACCGACGTTTCGGGAACGTACATCGTTCCCATTTTCAGAGTAGCTGAATGATGCAGTCCAGTCCACAGGTTGGCAGGCTGGGGGCAGCTCAAAGGAGTGCTAAGCGTGTACCTGCTCTGAATAGGGCTTAACCACGTAAAGACGGGACGTGGGGTTGACAGAGTGGCGGTGTAATTTAGGTAGGGGTATGAAAGGAGGTAGCAATATTTGCTCCTCAACGGCTGTCGGTCTTGATGCAACGGTTGTTGCACGCCACTTGTGTAATTTTAGTTTCCCAAAAGCTTATTTTTAGGATTAAAAATTTTTAATGTCCAAGTAACTCTCAGAGGGATTGTATAGGAGCTCAGCTGCTTCGAGTTGCTCCGATGTTACCGGATCTGACTACATGCCATGCTGGGAAGCCGGTGACGCCTTAAAGGGCGCCTTCTGAGGCTATAATCCCAAAGAGACCGAACGATGGGCGTTTCGAGGTGTGTCAACTGGTCGTAGAATTTCGCGGCCCGGCGCATAATTTCATCCTGCACACAAGGAAGAGATTAAGCTTCGAGAAGCAGCCTCACGGAGAGGAGAAACATACAGAATAGATAGCCCGAATGCCGCCATGCTGCACCGGCTGCCGAAGGAACAGCTGGAGTCTGCTAGCGTGCCCCAGATCTCCCAGGTGTATATAGGAAGGGGACTCTTGAGTGTTATGAAAAGGCGCAGCTTTAGCGGAACTGACCTTAGCATGAGATACAAAGAGGCAGTAGCCCCAGAGGCCCGATGATATGTTCCCCAAAAGTTAGACCTTATTCCTAAGTAGGTGATGTATTCGTTTATTAAATTCTTCTCCTGAGGTACCATGTAAATGAACGGAAGGAAAGCAATGCTTAATAAACAAAATGGTGTGGTTTTTCTCCAGGTTGATGGACAATCACAACGCTTCTACCACTCTTGTAGGAGGCGGAGGTCTCTGATGGGCTTAAAGGCTCTGCGTGAGTTTGTATTGGTACAGTGAAGTAGTCTCACGGGAAAGCAGCGGCATGCAGAATAGATAGCTCGAAGGCCCCTATTCTGCACTAGCTGCAGAAGCAGCAGATGGAGTATGCGACCGTGCCCGCAAATCTCTCAGGCGTATATAGGAAGAGGACTGAGTGCTATGAAAAGGCGTAGCTTTAGCGGAACAGGCATCCCTGACCCTAGCATGAGATGCAAGAGGTCGTAGCCCTAGGGGCCCGATGCGATAGATTTCTGATAAGTTCCCCAAAGTTAGGCCTTTATATAGCCCGACTCCTAAGTAGGTGATGGTATTTTTCCATTCAATACTTCTCCTGAGGAACGTAAATGAAGGGAAGTTAGTGGAAAAGCGATGCTTAGTAAACAAACTGGCGTGGCTTTTCTCCGGCTTGACGGACAATCGCTAACATACGGTGCTATATTGGCGTGTTGCTCTGTATACAGGTCGGCCACATGGACGCTGAAAAGCGTAGGGGATAGAACAGAGACTTCGAAGACTTCGACTCTTATTGGCATCTGTGTTGATTTGTTTCCCGCAACTGAAACAATAAAAGATACATTTTTAAATATGCGTGTAACAGGTGGATCATCTGTGTTGGTATCTCCAGGTGAATGTTCTTTAAGCAGCAGACCCGCGTATCAGCTCGTGAAGAGTCGTCTTCCGTGGTCTAGGTGTACCATGCAAGCCTCTAGTTCCCGAGTTCGTGGGTTCAAACCCGAAGGAGAGCGATGGATTTTTTGAGTGTAAACAATCTTAGCATGGCTTCTTTTGCTTGGGAGGTAAAGTCGGAGATCCTGTGTCGTAGATTTGCAGCACGTATAAGAACCTCAAACCTGGTAAAGAGGTCTCTGATGAGGCAGTATTTTTAATACTTAAATGATTTCAGTCTAATTATATTATATATGTGTGTGTATTTAACAATATATAAAAAGTGTATATTACAGTCATTGTATATGTTTATATTATTGTATCCATGTGTAATAATGTTATGTGAATATATTGCGTAATTTAATAATATAGGAGCAATGAGAATAATAAGTTAAAAGTTGCTAACAATGAGGTAACAATGAGGTAACCTTGATGCAATAATGAGTTTGAGAGTTTAACAATACTACTTGTGATTCTTGGAAGCAATAATGTAATTTTAATGACAGTTTATAAAATAGCCAAACAACAACCAGAAAAAGCTTTAGTTAAAGGAAGGTATTCTATTGGATTAGGAACAGCCAATCAGAGACTTGAAATACAGAAATTTACAAATTTTAGACGCTAGAAATCTATTCAGTTGGTTGCAGACAGTGTTACTAACCAGACGCAAAAAGTGTCCTCAAGAAATTTAATACGTATTCGTGTGAGACGAAAATAGCTTACGTGTTAAAAAGTGCAATTAATTAAAGAATCTCACAGCTCTCTATATCAGTGAAGTGTTATTTAAATCGTGTCAAGCCTTAATAAAAGAAGTGAAGTAAAATTATAATCTGTGTAAGCCTACGTTCTTGTCGCACCACAACCCTGCCAAGACATCCATGTCTCTAACAATAATACTGACGCAGCCGAGGCAAACATAAATATATAATATTTAAAGAAGCAGTCAAATTACAAAGATAATATATTTTAAAACTTTGGGCGAAGGCTACCGGAAACAGTTTACCATACGTAGATTTGCAACTTCTTCAAGTTCGGTTCCCCAACAGTTGAACTATAATACAACTCCTTCAATACAAACTACTTTAAATATGACGCCCAAAGCGAGGTGCAAATAACGTAAAGATAATTATCTACTTCAAATTGGCGCCCAGCGTGGGGCAAATAACGTAAAGATAATTATCTACTTCACTGAGCAAAATTGTCGGTTATTCACGCCCAATATAGAATGGGACACTTAGAACCACTATAGTTAAAGAGCGCCCATAAATAAAACACTCAATTTCAGGTCAGGAGAAGGTCTTATCGACGTCCAGAGAGGAACCCGCGGTGTTGTCCTCTCTTGGAGTCCCACGGTAGCAGGCGCCAACACGCGTGGCAACTGCTGAGGGGTTGAGCGGCCTGGACGGAAACCAAACTGCTGTTCAGGAATTACTTAAATGGCGCCCAGCAATGGGCACAAGGGGGCTAGCAGTTGTTTCTCGAAGACAGAAGACCTTCGAGAGAACTGACAGAAAATAATGGAATGGTAGTTGGCCGAATGCTGTGGCTTCAAAATGCAGATTACATGAGTCTCCCTCCACTCGTGTGGAAAGTGACATAAGGAGAAACACATGTTAAAGACTTTGGTTACAAACAGCACGACCCCGAAGAGAAGGCAGTGCAGCATGGCGGGTGTGAGCCTGTCAGACCCCGCGACCTTTTAGTGGCGGAGACGCCGGAGTGCGCAGTGGAGTTCAGTAGGTCTTATGACGGTGAGTCAAGCCGCTTCGTCAGGAGGTCGCCGAAGGTATCAGTAAACCTCCCTCCGAACGAGTTCGGAAAAGGCATCGCCCTAGGAGTCATCTTCGGTTTCATAGGCAACCCAACAAAGACTGCAAACACATCGGCTTTGTTTTGAGGTTCGTAGACCAGGTCTTGGGTGCCTCGGAAAGGGGAGGCTTGTTGTCCTCTGCGGTTACGAAGTCTTTTGGCAAACTTATACACGTCTCCATCTTCGAGGTTCTTTACAGTCAACGCATTCTTATGAACCTCTCGGCCTAAACGCTTTAGAAACGCTCGATTATGTGGCCAGCGGTGAGACTGGTAAAGACTGCGGGCTCCGCCGGAATGGCGGATCAGCAGAAGGAGACAATTGGAAGGACGTCTGGACGAAGTGAGCCGTAGTGTGTACTCTAAGGTTATGGACTGCTCCCACCACGGTGGAAGTGAAGCATGAGACCGCAACCTTCTGGGTTGGCATGTTGGTGATTCTAAGGTTAGGGGGAATGTAGTTGAGGCAAGCCTTGACACAGCCGCGATCGATGTCTCGTTGTACCGGGACGTCGAGATTGGCAACTTGTATGTTAATTTCTGCTAACACGGGTTTGTGGTCCGAGTGTTGTACGTTGAGTGATGTGAGGGAGACGAGAAAAGGGAAAACATTTGACCCCAAAGCCGATAAAAGATGTCCGCCCTCAACCTCGTGGATGATAAGTGGGTCGACAGAGGCCCTCTACTTTGAAATGAGGGTTCACATCTATTATGTGTATAATTTCATTGAACCATCTACTGTCTGGGGGCCGCAATACCAACGCGGATGTTTGGCATCGAAGTCTCCAGTCAACAAAATGTGGGGTATTTGGGAGAGGACGAAGAGGTAATCGTTAAATACGAACAGCTTTAGCGGTGGGTCGTAGACAAACACCATCATGGCTTCCGAACTTCCGAAATCAGCACAAGCGGCCATGGGTTTGAGATGGCGGTAGCAGGATGGGTCGATGGACTACATTGTTCCACTCGAAAACACCTGTACTGCCTCCTCTGAGACCCAAGCGATCGGTCCTGAGGAAGTTTTAGTCTGGAAGGCGCGATGTTTGGACGGAGATGTGCTTCCCATACTAAGATGAGGTCCAGGCCATGTGCGTAGCCAAAATCCTGGAACGCATTCCCCTGATCGGACAGTCCATATGCATTCCAGAACGCAAATCGAAACGGGGTACGAGCCTCACTTCGATCCACCATCTTGAGTGGTCTGGATAACACTGCCCAGGAATGTGAATCCTTCCAAGGGGATAACAGTTTTGGTGGCATCATCAATGGTAGAAAGGAATCTGAAAAACAGGTCACAGATGCACTGGTCGTGGTTTTACAGCAATTGCTGCAGACACGTCAGAATATTTCAGCTCTATTATGCGGGGGAGGCGCTACTGTTGAAAAGTAGAGCCGGCCTATCCTTCGCCTCGTCCTCCCACGGCTGGCGTGGGTCATGAAGGTACAACGCCCACGCGGAGCCTCGGGAGTCTGGTTGACGACGGGCGGTACAACGCCTCTTAGCCCTTATGATGTGGGCAGTCTTACGGTTGCCTGGAGCTGGTGTTTGAGTGCTCTGAGAAGGATTGTTTTGGGGCGCGCGACACCCCAGTTCCATCCGCAGATGGTTCCACCACGGCGACGTAAAATGGTCCCGGTGGTGGGGTGTTGATAATTCTGGTGACGTGGCCTTCTAGGTGTTGTAGGCGGCGGTTGGCGCTGGCGTGGTTGGCGTGTGACGCCTGTAGGTTTGCTGTCCGTCTCCTGAGACCGTTAGTTGTTGGGGCGTTGCGGAGGCGATGACGGCCATTCAGGTGTGGCATCCTCCACAGCACTCTACATGATCGCCCCTGCTGTTGGCGCAGGTGGGGAGCTCGATGATGGCAATAGTACAGAAATCTTTAGCGTGGGAGTCTCCTTACCTAAGGCAGCGCAGGTTGTGAAAGCAGAATTGGCCTGAATGATTGAATATCTGTAGCACTGTGAATGTCCGCTAGAGCCTTTGGATGGTTCTAGGTGAACCGGAAGAATAACAGAATGTGATGACACCATCTATCTTTGCCTTAGGTCGCTGGCCCCTCTCAACGACTGGTAAGAGGAGGGGTGATGTCTTGGGGTGATACCTTGACGGATGTGATCTGCTTCGATGTCGCCAACCAGGTTGTCTGCTAGTCCGCGTATGACCTTGCGGTTGTGCGTGTTATCCGGGCCAAAGGTAAAACGGCGAATACCTTTCTTTTCAGGGTTTAAGTAGGAGAGTGTAGTCCCCGGCTTGTTCCACCGCACCGAACACGTCCTCGGCAGGGTCCACATGACCTCCTTAAGGAAGCCAACCGTCACTGCGAGGTCATCAACGATGATCGGCGGAACATGCCTCCTTTGGCCGCCGTTCAGGGCCGAGCCAGAAGCGGCGTGCAAATTGGATGCTCGTGATTGGCTAGAGGGCACGCTTCCTGCAGCCAATCGGGCAGTCGTGTTTTTTCCTCGAGGTAACCTCACGGAAATCATCTTCTCCGGCCATAGAAAAGCCGGTGGAGATATCAGCCTCATCCATGTCCATGAAGAACATTCTCTGCAGATACAAGCACAGTCATCAATGAAGTGCAGCTCCGAATTTTGGGCTAAGCAAGCGGATGCTTCATCGCGTGGGAGGCCCTCGTTTGATTCATGCTTGGACTTTCCCAATCATTGGATCTTACCCATTCGCGTTTCTACTCCGATCAACGTTCCTGACCCTCTAAAGCGCAAGGGCCACTTAAGAGTAAGATTGCTGCACCACTGCTGGAGCCTTCAAGGACAGTTGCCGCCTAACAGCAGGCCTATTAAGAGCTTTGCCGGGAAGAGGTTTAGGAGATGGCATAGTAGGGAGATCAGAAGAAGGTACAGTGCAGTGCACTTAAACACACTTCTTATGCTCTCAGCTATACGTAGCAAGGATCCGAAAACATCTGCCCACTGTTGATGTTGCGGTCTTTCGATGCCTTGAGAGGCCGTTAGCTTCTCGAAGAGATGAGTGACATGGTCTCCGGAAGCTGCCCATGGGTCGCTTCCGAGCTGCGGTGCTCGGTCTCCGGAAGTTGTCCATTGGTCGCTTCCAAGCTGTGGTGCTCGGGCAAACAGCTGCTTGAAGGTCTAGTAGGGATGGATTCGCTGACATCTAGCCGGGGAAGCAGTAAAAGCCGGCCTGATATGACCACTTGAGAATGTTGCGTGTTGGAGACTTGGTTGGTAGCTAGCAGAACCCACAGTCTTCGTTTGTGCTGAGAAGAACCACTGGATCAATGTTGCTCCTTCAGCGTCATAAAGAGAAGGAAAATAGGGAAATCACACGTGATAATGGTGCGGTACCGCATAGCACCCGGACTAGTAGGAGGAAAAAATGCTTTCCTGCCACCCAAAGGGTGGGACCGGTGAAGGTAAGATCCTAGGCCACAGCCATGACAAATTGTCCTGACTGCATCCTAGACGTTCAATGGTGATGAAGGGTTGCAGGTACAGTGGAGACAATAGGGATGAATATGGTTAAAATAAATAAATAGAGTTTTATTTATGGACTTCTTTAACTACTATTGTCCTTAGCCTCCCATTTTATATTGGGGTGAAAGACCGGAAGTTTTGCTCAGAGGCCTCTTTATCAGGCTTGAGGTTCTTTTACGTGCCGTAAATCTATGACACTGGGCCATCCGCTGCACTTTCCTTCCGAAGGAAGCCACGCTAAGGATTTTTATGCCCAAAAATGTCCATCGCCCTCCGCCGGGTTTGAACCCGCGACTTCGGTAACCAGAGGCTAGCATGGTGCCTCTAGACGATGGAGAACGACAAGAGTAAAATTAAGGTGATGGTTTTAGTCTAAAGACGTAAGAAGCATCCTAGATATGTATATCTGGGCGTAGCTCGACGTGTTGTTCGGAGGCTCCCGGCGTGTGCTGTGAGTGTTCGGCGGCCCAGATTTTTCTGTATGAAGACTCCGAGCTGGTGATAGTATTCTTCCAGGGCTCTGAGTGTGCAATCTATGGAGTATAGGGGCTGTTGTGTTGTAATTGTAGAAGTGTGATACGTTCGGAGGGATGTATCTATGGTGGTGTGAAGTTCATGAAGGCAGTCCTCTAGGGCCATCTGCTATGTCGACAGGTTTAGCAACTCTGCATTGAGCTCCTGGGCGGTGTCGCTTAGGGCCTGGATTTCTTGGCTGGAAATTAAGTTTGGTGTTGATGATGGGGTCGGCGATGATGATTGTGGAGTCGTCCGAGGCGACATCGTTAGAGCTGGCGGCTTCGGCGGTAACTTCCTGCAAGGATGCAGGGTACAGAGCGCCTGATCAGTGAAGTGAGATGATCCTCCAGATGTGGCACATTAGCGGCGCCGGCGGCAGAGATCATGTTCCTGACACGTAGAAGCGATGCAAGAAGCACCACGGTAGTGGCACTTCGGTTTGGCTGTGCAGGTTGCCACGCTGTGCCCTTAGGTACGGCATAGGCGGCATGGAGCTAGGCAGTCCAATCGGCTGCCCTTAAAATTAAATTAAATTGCGTTTTATTTATGGACGCTCTTTAACTTCTGTGGTCTTTAGCGTCCCATTCTACGCTGGGCGTGAAAGATGGGAAATTTTGCTCAAAGACCACTTTATCAAGCTTGAAATTCTTTTAAATACCGTAAATCTACGACACGGGACAACCAGCGTAACTGCCCTTTCTAAGAAAATCATGCTAAGGATTTTTACGTCCGAAAAATCCATCTCCCTTTGATGTATTGACCTCGACGCGTAACTACCTAGCTAATAAGAGGATAGACGCCAAGGTAGTATCCAAGTCGGTGATATTGGCGAGCTCCAAGCGTGTCAACGGCGTTGGACAGATGTGATCCTGGTGACCTTCAATGCAGAGGGTCACGGCTGCACAGAGCCGGCAGATCCCGGGCATCCTAGCGATGCCCACGCTGCAACGGCTGCGATGCGGTGGCAGCTGAAGAGCGGTCACTGGCGGCTGGCCCACCTCCGAAGGAGAGGCGGGGCCAGCGAGTTCCTGAGGCTAGTTCGTCACTAGTGTGGCGGGGACTGTACTTTCTCGGCAGTAGATGTAGCTGCGGTGGCCAACTTCTCCTTGGCAGCCCTTCTCCTAGTAGAACGACCCATGTTGCTGCTGCAAAGACAAATAAACGTCCCCATTCAAAACTTTGAGGAGTCCTCCATATTTATACTAACGTATAAAGCTAAGTTCGTACTTCTTATAGAATATTTTTGCTTGTGCGGTGGAGCTTGCAGATCCTGACGACTACAATGCGGGTTTGAGGGCGATGCTTATGCATCGAGGGCAGCGGAATGGATCGTCAGGCGCCCTTCGTCAACCAGCTCCGCTGAGCCTACGTGTCACTAATATGGCGGCTCCTGCTTCACTGCTGTTAGCACGACGCACTCGCTGAGGGACCGCCGCCGGTACTGCGCCACCTGTTATGGCTTTTACCATTTCACGGGACAGGTGCGAACCTACTGTACCCGTGCAATTTCCACCAGTCTACAACGCTCTCAGTGAGGACTACGCGATAAGAACCAGCTCCATCCCGGACTGCCACGGCGTTGCACCGGGATTCATCGCCAGCACCCACGACCGGAGCGGCGACATGGGACACATCATCACCCAGAAATTAAATAAATAAGTAAATAATATCTGAATATACTATCCCAGCACCTTGGTTACTACAACAAACTTAATATTTATTCTCACAACACATTTACATGTTATATTACATTGATTGTTTTAAGGTAAGGTAACAACAAACTACACAGTCTACAAAATAATAAATAAAAATGGAAACAAAAGAAAGAAAATGAATAGAAATTATTGCATTAGAGTACTGGCGTAAAATTCTAAATTCTATATTAATCTACACCTGCTGGAAATTTAGCAACTTCGGCTAAACCAACTATCTGCTCCTATTTAACCATACTCACAGGAAACCAACAAAAAAAATCTGATGTGTTACACTCACATGACTTTCTCTCTTCTTGTACAAACTATTTTTACAAACGCTTAATCTCCATATGCTTCATGTTAATCGAGATATCGAAATGTCGATCTTATTGATAATTTTCTTGTAGATGCAAGGGGAATATGGTAAGTTTTAAGCGATAGTCAAATATTTTAACGCTGGTTGCTATGTGGCGCATTCCATTCTCTTTGCATGTCCAGGACATAAAAAATGAATAACGAATTTGAGAAAAAGTATAAGTATTGGAAAATTTAAGGAAATAACAAGCAATATCTCGAAAACGGTTCACTCAACAAAAAAATGTATATGATATAAGTTGTGTATTTTAACGCGATCTACATTTTTTGTGTAGTAAAATTTTGTCTATCTCTTATGGTTTACCAGTTATGCAAAAGTCGTTCATAATGAAGAATACAATTGGAGACATTCCCAGAAATTTCGAGATATACATTTCATTTCTCATGACATTATCTTAAACATATGATATTTTCATCAAAATCGTTAGAGCCATTTTTGAGAAAATTAAAATTTTCGAAAAATGTTCCATGTAAAGGGTAGTCTGGGGTGGGGGGATTTTCTTGAAAATCTTCGTGTCGCATCTCTGGAAGATACTGAACGTAAATACCAAGTTTGGTGTTTATCCGACTGTTAGTTTTTGAGTTATGCTGTTCACAGACACACACACACACAGACACACACACACACACACACACACAGAGACACACACGGACATGTTTCCAAAAATGCTTTTTTTGGATTCAGGAGGTCTCAAAACATGTATTTCCGGTGAAATCTCGGTATCGAATTTTTGGGTGGAATGCAATACTTCCCCTACTTACTATACGTAGTAGAGAAAGTAATATACCGGTAGCTAGCACAAAGCCTTATACTAAGCTACCAATCGTATTAATAAGTTTGTATTTATAAATGTCATTAATACAACTAAGTGGTTAGTTGTCTATTTATAACATTTTATTGTTTTCATAATAGTTAATTTTATAGTAACTTAACACTTTGTTTAAGTTAACTGATTAATTTATTTATCATCCAGGAACTAAACAAGTTAAGAAATCTGTAATACTTAACCATGTTACCTAATTCCTTAAACCAGGGCTTATATTCCAGATCTTTATAATTTATTCTTATATATTATAATTATATTACATACTTTATATTATAATTTATACCCTTTCTAAGTACATTTATAGCCAATAGTTTACAGATACACACACACATAAACTAAGAAGTACTACCAAATTAAGCAGCTAAAGTAAACAAGTATATAAAAAATCTGATGTGTTACACTCACATGACTTTCTCTACTCTTGTACAATCTATTTTTACAAACGCCTATTCTCCATATGCTTCATATTAATCGAAATATCGAGATGTCAATCTTATTTGTAATTTTCTTGTAGATGCAAGGGGAATATGGTAGCTTTTAAGCGATAGTCAAATATTTTATCGCTGGTTGCTATGTGGCGCATTCCATTCTCTTTGCATGTCCAGGACATAAAAAAATGAATAACGAATTTGAGAAAAAGTATAAGTATTGGAAAATTTAAGGAAATAACAAGCAATATCTCGAAAACGGTTCACTCAACAAAAAAAATGTAAATGATATAAGTTGTGTATTTTAACGCGATCTACATTTTTTATGTAGTAAAATTTTGTCTATCTCTTATGGTTTACCAGTTATGCAAAAGTCGTTCATAATGAAGAATACTTTTGGAGACATTCCCATAAATTTCGAGATATACATTTCATTTCTCATGACATTATCTTAAACATATGATATTTTCATCAAAATCGTTAGAGCCATTTTTGAGAAAATTAAAATTTTCGAAAAATGTTCCATGTAAAGGGTAGTCTGGGGTGGGGGGATTTTCTTGAAAATCTTCGTGTCGCATCTCTGGAAGATATTGAACGTAAATACCAAGTTTGGTGTTTATCCGACTGTTAGTTTTTGAGTTATGCTGTTCACAGACACACACACACACAGACACACAGACACACACACAGACACACACACGGACATGTTTCCAAAAATGCTTTTTTTGGATTCAGGAGGTCTCAAAACATGTATTTCCGGTGAAATCTCGGTATCGAATTTTTGGGTGGAATGCAATACTTCCCCTACTTACTATACGTAGTAGAGAAAGTAAAAATATACAAATAAGGTGTAGATAGAAACTGCAAGACTTCCAGGCAACCATCACCACAAGACCGTTCGCCGCCGAGGTGCCAGCGCGAATGGACACAATTGCCAGCCGCCTGCTGACCCTTGAGCTCAACACCAGAATGCATTACCCAACACAACTGCCACGCCTTCAACGAGGAGCAGAGAATACGACGCCAAACACAACAAACTCACTCTTATCTAACCTTTCCTTAATTACCACCTTCGTAACTCTAGGCTGCAGTTAGGGCAATTGGCCATGACTGTAGCCTAAGACCTTACCTCACGGCCGCTCCTGATCATTGGGCGGCAGCAAAGTATTGTTTGTCCGACTAACGTGGGTGTTATGAGAGACCGCGCTACGTTTCCTACGCATTCCATTCTTACACGTCGTCGTATTCTGTGTAGGAGTGTTTTAGTAGGTATGGCCATGTACTGGCTAGTCCCACTATACCACTCGAAAAACAATCTTAGAAATTTTCTTCCGTGGTGGAAAAATGCACTACTGCATTCAAACTCCCAGCCGGTTTGCAATTGCGGGGGGAGTATGTGGGTCTCGCCGTTCAATCGAGGAATACTGACTAAAAAAAAACCTCCGTGTTAGCCGTATATTGCTGTGTAATTACGCGAATTCATGCATTTGTCGGGAGTCGTATGGCACCCGGTTAGTACGTGTGTAGCTAAGTTGCTGGCGTAAAGCTATGCGAGCGCGTGAATGGTTAATTGCTGAGATTGTCCATGAAACCTGAACAATAGCAGTGAGAGTTCATGTGGTAATGCTTTGAATGTTTAATTACTTACCTTCTAATTGCTGTAAGTATATTCAGGGAGTGCCTGCTAGTCGTGACATTTATAGCCTTAACTTAAAAAAAGGTAGTTTCCTGCTAAGCTAGAGCTTAAGCGTATTAATAATGTAATGATGTATAATGTTAACGTATTTAAACGTGTTGTTGCTTCCTGTGCCGATCTTTGCTGGAAATCCCTGCTCGTCAGGAGTACACAGACGACCGTCGTTTTGAATCCGGCTATCTGTACTCGCCAGGCTCGTCCATGTAGTTGTCGATGTCGTCTGTGTGACCGACTCCAAATTGCAGCGGCCTGTCTTTCGCTGCCCTCGTGGATTACGGTGGGATCCCCTTTCTCCCAGGCCGCCTCAGCAATGGCTGAGGGCTCTGCAACGGGCTAGGTCAGAATCAAAAGGTAAGAAGAAGCGAATAGATTCATGGTGTTTTGTATAGCGCGAGTCCCATTTTGAGATTTAATTGGGTGTCCATGCTGATGACTGGGTAGAGGCTGGCCAACTGAGCATTTGCCTCTGCCCGTATTGGTAATATGTGCTAGACAGGTTACCGTAGCTTTCGACCCTATGTTTTCACAAAATATGGTAAGTTGCTGTAAGTGGTGTTTGGGAAATCTGTGATTGTTACGTTTTGTGAGTATTATCGCTTTTGTTTTTGGTGCATTAACTTTAATGCGCCATTTTGTTAGCCAATCCTCTATATTACTGAGGGCGCTTTGTAATCTTCTGTGTATGAATTCAGATTTGCCTGATTGTCATTACTGCTGTGTCGTCAGCATGTATGTATAAGTTTATGTTTACGATGTTGTTTATGTATACTTAAATAAAGTCGGCTCAATTAAACTGCCTTGCGGCACTCCTGCTGTAATTGGCCGTTCGGTTGAGAGGTGGTTGCACACTCTCGATTGGAGTTTTCGGTTGTTTAAGCAGTTTGCTATAATTGTTATTAACGAGTCGTGTGTGTTTAGTGTTTTGAGTCTCTGCAGTACGCCAACGTGCTATAATCTGTCAAATGCATGCTCGACGTCGAGCAAAGGTGCGCCTGTTGATTTGTTTATGTTGAAACCGTAGATGATGCTTTCAGTTGCTCTGATTCACACTAGGGTTGTTGAATGTTTGGCTTGGAATCCAAACGTTTCCGAATTTGGGATATCTTGCTTAATTAATTGAGTGTTGAGGCGTTTAAATATCACCAATTCCAAGAAGTTTTCCTAGTGTCCTCAGTAGACGAATTGGTTTATGTATGTGTGGGTTTGACAGACCCCAAAAGGGGGGTTTGGGGAAGTGAACCACAGTGGCCAGCTTACACCTGTCGGGGTAGTGACCGCTTATTAGCAGCACATAGTTGAAAAGTTTAGAGTAGATTTATTTAATCCTCCGGCAGATGCATGAGGGCTGCTGTAGTGATACTGTCTGGCCCTGGGGCATTTCAGTTTGCGGGTGCCTAATTAGCCATTTAATTTCGCAGTAAGTTGTGGGTTAACTGTTCCTTATAGTTGTCAGTTTACGTCTCCATTTCTGCCGTGAAATACAGACGGTGTGGGATTCGGTATAAGTGCTTGTTGTAACACGTTTGCTACTGTATCCGCTCTTTATTGGTGTGATGAAGCGATTGTTTGATTGTAATGTAGAACTGGAATTTGAGTTTAGACGCATGTTAGGCAGCGAGTTATTCTCCACAGTCTCGTTCGTAGTTGAGGTTCTCTAGTGTATACTGTCATTGCTGGGAGATGAAGTTCGTTTCTTTCCGTTACCGGCGCGTTTAAGTGTCTAAAGCATTTTAAGTCCGCTATGTGCCGGGATTTCTACCATTTTCGTTCACCTCGATTCCTTTCTTCTTCTAGCATGTGTGTATGTCTTCTACCAGTTGAGATTGGGTTTATCTCCGTTTACTTACCGGTACCGCCACCTTAGTGGTTGCGGTCTTGATAGCTTGTTGGAGTTGTATAACTGCCACATTCATGTTTCCGATAGTGATTAGCTGCACCGTGGTTAGATTTCCGTTTACGGTCATACTTTTTACATTTTGTTAGCCAGTCCTCTAGATTACTGAAGGCGCTTTGTAATCTTCTGTATATGAATTCAGAGTTGCCTGATTGTGTCATTATTGCTGTGTCGTCAGCATGTATGTATAAGTTTGTGTACCGCCGCCTTAGTGGCTGCGGTCTTGATAGCTTGTTCGAGTTGTATAACGGCCGCGTTCATGTTTTCAATAGTGATTAGCTGCACCGTGGTTAGGTTTGCGTTTACGGTCATACTTTTTCCAATCAGCTTTGTTGTAGTTGCGTCCCTGGACTGGTGGCTCTTGGGCTGCGGAGACCTCTAAGTACTTTATGCTGGTTGCATAGGCTATGACCAAGGAGGCGGGGAAAACGGCACATCCTTAAGGTTTTGGTTCTCCCATCCTGTAGCTTGGGTACTGCGGTACATCTAGCCCTAGTGCTCCAGACGCGGATCTGCGAAGGTGTCTTGTCACATCGGCCTGCCACACGTTGGATGACGTAACCTATTGGGTGGCTGTCTAGGCCTCTGAGCCCTGGGTGTATCCTCCCTGGCTCTTGCCTCAGCGCACATCTCAGGCCCACCGGAGACGAGCGGCACCCGCGCCTGAACGTCCCCTCACCCACAACGCCCACTCGTTCCCTCGCTGCAAGTACACCAGTCCCCTGGAGGTTGCGCGCCGCAGCAACCTCTCTTGTACTCGAGACACGCCCGTTACCTGGCCCTGTGGCCCAAACCAGACATAGGTCGCACTTACTCTGGGGTGGTGGAACGCTGGAGATACATGAGTCGTGGGCTGCCGTGCACAAGGAGCACAGTTGTGCTTGCGATGCACCTAGCCTCGGCGTGTCGAAGCTGCTGGCATCGGCTGCACTGCATCGTGGTGACCGGCCGTGGTACAGCTTCACCTTCACTCGAAAGTGCAGCATGTACTCGATCAGCCGTAGCCGATTCAGGTCATCAGCCGTCGCCAGGTCCACAAGGTAAAATGAAAGACGGAGACGGTCGTAACGCCTGAGTTGCACAACACATAGCAGTGAAAATTGCGCGTCTTGCAACTCAGCCTTAACGGCCTCTTCCGCCGTCAAAGTAAACGTGCTTCATCACAGCACCGAAGATTTGTTTGTTGGTTCTAGTCGTGAGCTGGGAGTGGACCCTGTACCTACTCAGAAAACTAGTCCGTAGTCGCTCGCAGAGCTAATGCGCTCCAGGAAGTCCGGCGAGACCGGGGTCCTGGAAAACACATAACCGTCGTTGGGGTGCAGGGTGTCGAACTCTCGTAGAGTGTGTAACAGGTAAGGTGGTTCTTAGAAATTTAAACAGGAGCCTGGAGTCGAGTGCTTAGGGCTTGGGCGTAGAAGGGACGGCGGGCTGGGTGGGGTTCGGAGCGGATTAGGAAGAGCAGGCAGGGATAGGAAGGAGAGGAACGGAAGAGTAAGGAGGAGTAGGAAGGAGGCCAGGGCGAGAAGACTGCCCAGGGATAGGGGAGACAGGATAGGGAGTTGGATTGGAACAAGGAATACGGGAACGGGCGGAAGAGGATGAGCGGGAAGGTAGAAGAGGGGTGTCAAGGGCAGCAATGGTCAGAGAGGTTGCGACAGAAACACATGGGGTCACAGCAGAGCCGTTATGCATGGCCGACGGTAGACGGGGAAAGGGGTAGGATGGAGAGCAGAAGGAGCAGAGGAGAGAGAGTAGAAGGACTGAAATGCAGTTGAGTGTTGACTACCGACTCTCTGGTTTACTCGCATTTGTTTTGGAGAATGCCTCTTGAGCCTAAGTTTAGCCATGAGGAAATACCTCAAGAGATTCTTTTATCCGTGGAGGGGAAAAATGCATTACTACTTTCGACCCCCGCCGTTACCTTGCTTGGGAGGATATGTGGGCTCGCCGCTCAGTATCGGAATACCAACTAAAACCCTCCACGTGTTAATACGCGTTAGTATATTTGTATCCATGCTCCCTTAGTCGGGTCCCGCATATCACCCCCGGTTATTCAGTGCGAAATAAATAGCTAGCACGCAGTGCATGCGAGCGCGTCCTGTGTTACTTTCTAGGAATTGCACACGGCACCTGCCTAGAGCAATTCCTGGTGATTAGTAGTTTATTGTGCTTGCAATTAGTGCAAATGTCTACCATTAGTTTCAAGAGTAATATTCGTGTAAGAAAATGCTTAGTCTAGTACAATGGTGACTACACTAATTAAATGCGTTGCTTATTTATGTATATACGGTAGATTCTTCGAATCGTCAGCCTGGTCAGTTGCTTGTTTCCTAACGGGAAGGACGTCAATTTTTTTTTCGTTTCCAGGAATGGAGCTCCCGGGTCGTTTATTTCTAAATTTATGGACGGTCTTTCTGCTGTGGTCCTTAGCGTCCCATTCTATATTGGGCGTGAAATACCGGTAATTTTGCTCAGAGGCCTCAAACCCCGGTCGTCTTGCTATTCTAGGTGTGTTAAAAGAGTTCTTTGCTTGTCAGTTTTTAGTCCTTTTCTTGCTGTTCGTCCTTGTGACCACACAGATAAGCAGCCAACGTATCTCGGCGCAGCTCCACGAGTGTGTCCCAAGGGGAGGCCTTTTTATACCGGGACCGCCTTGGCTGGGTAGTACAAGGTCTTCGAAGGCTGCTGTTTAGGCTGGAATTACCTGTAATGCTGAGAGAGGACGTGTGATTAGTGTAATGCCTGATGTCTTCATACAGCCTATGTCGTGTTATTCATTCAAAAGGTTGTCTAGAAATTCTCGTACTTCTTAGTTTTGTTCATTACTTAATGTTCGGTGAAAGGTAGATAGTGGTCTGTTGTGTTTATTTGCTTGCGTTTTTTAGTTTCCTAATGTTTGTATTACTGGGTTGTAATGTTTTGGGAGTTTGACATAAGTATCATAATTTAAGTTTTTAAGTTCTTCTATAGTGTGCATTTTAAGTTCAACATGTAGCATGTCTGATGGTGCAATTCTAGGAATTTGGGCAATTAAAGGTAAAATTCTGTTTTGGAAGCTTTGTAATTTCATAATATGCGCCGCAGCGGCGGCGTATCCCTAACAGGCGCTGCATAGGTTAGTATGGGTCTGGTCATGTCTTATACAGAGTCAGCCCTAAGTGCATATTTAGCGCATTGTTAACGTTTATTAGGAGCTATAGCCTTCCTAATTGGGCATTGGCCTTGGTCCATTTTAGCTCCTAGCCACGTTACTGTGTCTGTCCAGCTCATTTCCTGTCCAAAGAGAAGTAACGATCGCAGGCAATGTCTGGGATGACGACGATTTATTCTTTTAGTGAAGATTATTGCTTGGCTTTTGGAAGCATTTACCTTTACACTCTAGATAGTGAACCAGTGTTTCAGCGCATTGATGCATTCTGGAGTCTGATATTAGTTGCGTTTTTTCCTATTGTGTCATCTGCATATGCTTCGCGTGTTGTTTGGTGTATTTGGTATATCATTTACATACGTGTTAAACAGTGTCGGCTCCAGAATACTTTCTTGGTCCCTCCTGTTTTGATTGGTCGTGGGGTGTAGAGATCGAGTTCACAAATGATTGAAACATTCGATCTTTCCGGTAGTACGCGATTAATTTTATCAACGTGTTCGGTTTGAGTAGGCCCGCGTACCATACTCTGTCGATAGCCCGTTCAATGTCGAGGAGTAAAGCTCCCGTAGATTTCCTTATATTAAACCTATGGTTAATGTTACCTGTTGCTCTCAGTAGTTGGAGAGTTGTCGAGTGCTTTGCTCTAAAGCCGAATTGCTCCGGTATGAGATTGTGCTTTGTAATAAATTCTGGATTTATTTTTCTAATAGTTTGCCTAGAGTGTTTAGCAGGCTGATTGGCCTGTAGTTGTTTATTTTGGATTGATCTGTGTTGCTTCGGGAAGTGAAGACATGAGCATTTTTCATCTTTCTGGGAAGTAGTCGTGCGTTAAGACATAGTTAAAGATTTTTGATAGGAGTTAAAGTGCTTCATTCGGTAGATTCTTTAGTAGTATGTTTGATATTTTGTTCGGTCCTGGGGCCTTTCCTTGGCGCAGGTGCGTTATTAGGAATTTTATTTCTGATGGGCATGTTTTTCGTATTTGGTTATGCGTTATTATGAAATGTAGATTTTCGGATTCTCTTTCCGTTTATTGTTTGGGGTTAAAGTCTGCTCCAATGCATTAGTTAAGGCCTTTTCCTGGTCCATTGCGGCAATTAGGCCATTGTGATCTAAGGGTGGTATCTGTACTGTATCTTTCATTAAGGACCACGCGATGCGTCAAACTGTTTTAGTTTCGATATCCAGATATCGAAATACCCTAGACAGGTGTTTTTTCACTGTTGCGCTATGAAGTTATGCGTTCTTTCCCTGACCTGTGCGTTGAGGATTTGGAACCGTTCTAAGCCTAGAATATGCCTTAATTTTTGCCATTTTCGCCTGATCCGGTTAGGTTCTGCTTAAGTGCTTTTATGTCATCAGGGAGCTTTGAACTAATTTGTTTCGGGCGATATATTAGAACGGCTGTATTAATGGCAAATTTAATTGCTTGCTCCAGCTGTGCTACCACGCCATTTAGCTCATCCTGCGTGGCTATGTTCGCTGACGGGAGGTGTTCCGTCAATGTGCGTTCGAATAGGTCCCAGTCAGATTTATTGTAGTTGTGCCTGGGGATTTATGGGACCTTTTCTAGAGGTCACTCTAAGGTAATCGCCGTCCTCCGTGGTGTAGTGTTTACCATGCTAGCCTCTAGTTCCCGAGATCGCGGATTCGAACCTGGCGGAGGGTGATAGATTTTTTTCGGGAGTAAAAAAACGTTGCGTGGCTTCCTTCGAAGGGAAGAAAGCCGGGGGTCCCGTATCGTAGATTTACGGCACGTAAAAGTACCTCAAGCCTCATAAGGATGCCTCTCAGCAAAATTACCGATCTTTCACGTCCAATATAGAATGGGATGCTAAGGACCACAGCAGTTAAAGAGGTCCATAAGTAATTAAAAACATAAAAAATCCTAATGTAATTAATAAGGGTAGGTAATCTGAGGAAAGTTCGTTTTTACGCAGTGGTGTATTCTGTGTGTTGTGTCTAGTTATTGCTATGTCCAGGATTTTGTGTTTTTGATTCCGAATAAAGGGGACAAAAGTGGGTTCGTTCGCTGTGTGTGTAATGCAGTCGGAGTTGTTTTCATGTCTCAAGGGCGCACTGCCCGCTGAATTCGTGTTGCCGCAGTTCCATATTTGGTGTTTTGCATTAAAATCACCCGTCAATATTATACGTTTTAGTTGTGGGATTGCATTTAAGTCTGCCGTCTGTACGGGGGCCTGGGGAAATTGTACGCCGCCAAGACCAAAACTCGATCTTAGTTTACGTTATGTAGGCTTCTATGGCTTCAATTGTGTTTAATTGGGGAATGTGGGCTGGATTGTAACTTTTTCTTTTTTCGAGTGGAGAAGAAAATGGTGTAGTCACCAACACCAGCCCCGATGGGAGTTTGGGACTCACCAATAGTCGGCATACGCACTAAAAGCTCCTTCACAGGAAAGAAATGAAAGAAGGAAAAAGAGACGAGTAAATCGAAAGGTTACGCGGCCCCGCGTTAGCAAGTGGAAAATGCTTTGCTGCTGCCCTGTGGGCGGGAGCGGGTAAAGGAATTTCTAGCATGCAGCCATGAAACCTGACTGCAACATTAGTGGATGGGAGGTGATAATAGAAGGAAATGTGGATCACAGTAGTTGTAGTAGTAGGGAGCTGTTGTTCTGATACTAGTGGCGTTCTATTAGCCAATATGTATGTATGTATGTATGTATTTATTTATTCTGCAATTGGGTACTTCCCGGTGGCAGAATTAAACCGTACAAAATTTACATCACCATGACTAGCTTACAACAACAACAACAACAATAATAATAATAATAATAATAATAATAATAATAATAATAATAATAAACAAGACTAACAATACAAAATGATTAATTTTAAATATTAACAAAGCTTTTAAAATCCCTAATTACTGAACCATTTATAATTTACTTAACTATTCACAATTACTTAACTATTCACCATTTACTTCACTATTCACAATTTACTTAACTATTCACAATTTACTTAACTATTCTCAATTTACTTAACTATCTACAAAGTACTTAACAATTTACAAAGTACGTAACTATTTTCGAGGTACTTAACTATTTACAATTGGTCCTTATATTTAGTTACCAGTATTTTCAACCTGGTAGTGTCAACTTTAATAGTATAGTTTGTGAAATGAGTACACTAGTTAATTAACCAACATTTATTCTGCTAATATTATTTCTGAACTGCTTTAAGGTCAGAGGACAGCCCTGAAAGGCTGCTACAGGCAATTCATTCCATTCCTCAATGGTTCTATTAACAAAAGAAAATTTTCCCACGTCGGTTCTGCACTTTTACCCCTAATTTTAAACAGATGATCGTTTCGACCGTAGTGTGCTGGATTCTCTAACCTTTCTCTAACATCCGCCCAAGCATTTGAACCAGTATAAGCTTTAAATAACGCAACTAATCTATGTTTTTACGCCTAACTTTTAGCGGTTCCCATTCATTCTCTTCACCTTTTGTAAACCCAAAATCTTTACCTCTCCTTATGAATTTTATAGCCCTTCTCTGCACTTTTTCTAAGGAATCAATCTGATTGACTCTGTATGGGTCCCAACATGCTACTCCATATTCCATAACCGGCCGCACTAAAGATTTGTAGGCTAGTTCCCTGGTCTTTGCGCTCCCCTTTTTCAGTATTCTCATTACGAAATGCAATGCTTTCCACGCTTTCCTAGATGTACTATTTATCTGTTCCCCCCATCCAGCATTACTTGACAAGCACACTCCCAAATATTTGCAGCTGTCCACCTGTGGAATTGGTTCCCCGCCCATTTGATAGTTATGTATAATCTTCCCCTTAGTTCTGCTAAAAACAATGGACTTACTTTTCCCAGCATTAATTGTCATTTTGTTTGCTTCGGCCCACCACCTGATTTCATTTAGGTCGTCCTGAAGAGCAGTCTCATGCATGGAATTCCTAATCTTATTGTAAATAATACAATCGTCTGCGAACAGTCTTATCTGGCATTTAATGTTTATATGGATATCATTAACAAAGATAAGAAACAGTAACGGGCCCAGTACCGAGCCTTGGGGCACGCCCGAACTTACGGTCCCCCCTTCTGACAGTTCTCTACCTACTCTTACTCTTTGCGTCCTCCCTTTCAAAAATTGTTCTACCCACAATACAACGCGATTATCAAGTCCCGCATTTGCTAGTTTCCGGATGAGTAAACTATGTGGCACTACGTCAAAAGCTTTAGAAAAATCTATCACCACTGCATCAGTCCTTCCCCCTGCATCCACCTCATCTGCCAAATCTTGAATTAATGAAGTTGTTTGACTTTCACATGAATACCCGGATCTAAACCCATGTTGCGCTTTGTTGAACCACTGTTTGTTTTCTAAATCCTCCCGTATGTATTCTGCAATTAGATGCTCCATTACTTTACACACTACCGACGTTAGGCTAACAGGCCGATAATTATTTAGTTCTGTTTTATTACCCCCTTTGTATATTGGAACTACAATAGCGGATTTCCAGTCTTCCGGTAGTGCACGGTTGTTAATTGACATGTTAAACAATAGCATTAGGTAGGGAATCATGGCTTCTCCCCCTATTTTTAATATTTCAGTAGGTACGTTGTCCGGCCCTCTTGATTTTCGATTCTGTAGCATCTTGATTCTTTTACGTAATTTTGGCGCCATTATTTGAAAAAGCGATTCTCCACCACTCCTATTTTCCCGTTCAGGACTATCATCCATTTGATGAAAGACCGATACAAAATGTGCATTTAATATGTTCGCCTTTTCCTTATCATTTATTACGGCAGTCCCGTTAACTTTGAAATCTGGTATGCCTTCTTTATTACCCCTGCGTCTCCTCACATAATTGTAAAATGCTTTCCATCCATCACTTTCCTTATTTAAAATTTGTTCTAAAAACCGCTCCTGCGCTTGCACCTTTTCGTTTTGTAAATTCTTGGTTAATTCTTTAAATTTAATAAAATGCCATTCTGATTTCCTCCTTTTATGATACGCGCGCCTTGTTTTCCTTTTAAGTGACCTAATACGTTTTGTATAAAATTCTGGATCAGCGTTATTTTTCATAACTTTAAAAGGTACATGTTTCATAATTGCTTCCGAAGTAAGTGTTTTGAAACTAGCCCAGGCTTCATTTACACTAGTGGCAGATTTTACGAAAGACCAATATTGCTCGCGTAGAAAATTCTGAATAGCAGCCCCGTCCGCTTTCTGGAAATTCCAGCTAATTGATGTTTGTTCTAATTCAAACCGGTTTAATCGTCCCCCCCAGTTTACTTCTAATTGCACACAATGGTGGTCACTGATACCTGGCAAGACCTCACATTCAGCAAACAAAGACTGAGGCCTGCATAAAAATACATCTAGTAAGGCTGATTGCCGAGTACTTGTGTTAACGACTTGCAACAAACCCTGTTCCCAAACCAGAAAATTAACAAGATTTTGGTCTTCGCCTCCTATTAACTGACCTTTCCAGTTTACATTTGGCAGATTTACATCCCCTGCTACAATAACGTTTCCCTTTACGGAAGAGATTTTTTCTATTAATTTATGCAACGTTTTGTGATTAGTTTCGCTAGGTGGTCTGTAGCAAGCTATTATTGTTATATTATTACCTTCGTTTTTTTGATCAATAATTTCAATTGACATAATCTCTACATCCTCTTCTACCCATAGCGCTTTGCTTTGTAATAAAAATTCCCCCTCCCCTTCCGTCCCTGTCCCTCCTAAACACCCTGTAATCTGAGCTGAAAACTTCCGCATCATTTATATCAACATTTAGCCATGACTCCGTACCTATAATTACATTTGGATTACATATCTCCATTAAATTCCAAAACTCTACAACTTTATTCATAATACTACGGCAATTTACCTGTAACAGCCTTAAAAAGCCAGCCCCTACCTGTGAATCTTCGTTCCTCCGAGGTTGTTGTCACTGTTGCTTCTGCCGCTTGCTGCCATCGCTCCACGTCGTCACCCTCCCGAACAAAGCTGCCAACTTCGAAGATCCACTTCGGTTTAAGTGCACACCGTCCCGTCCGTAGTCCCAGTCTTCAATCCACGAATTTGGGTCCAGAAACTTCGCGCCCAGTCGCTCCGCTACCCATGCATACGAGTCGTTTACCTGCATTATCTTCCTCCAGTTGACATCGCGTCGTCTCAAAACTCCACTAACGACGATCTTCGCTGAGGGAAATAGCTGCCTTGTCCGTTTAACTAAGTCGTACAACTAAGTCGTATATACCAATATGTACTATATCGCGCTTAATCAAGAGGGTTAAGGCACGGATGTTATAGAAAATAGTTTAAGTCAAGCAGCTGTCTGATTAGATGATTTTGTGTTGGATCTGAAGCATTTTTAAGGCTGGTTTCCAGGCCATGCTGAAGTGTAGTCCAGAATCACGGTTCAGGCTGCCTTTCTCGTACGAGATAGCTAAAGCTTCCCTCTTGGCTAATCTACGACACGGGACATGGTAAAAGCCGGCGGTACCGTGTCGTAGATTTACGGCATATAAAAGAATCTCAAGCCTGATAAAAAAGGCCTCCGAGTAAAATTTCCGATCTTTCACGCCCAATATAGAATGGGACGCTAAGGACTAGAGCCATAAGCGTCCATAAACAAAACTCAATTTCAATTTTACAAACGCTACCGGCTGAGCCTTTCCGCTCGGTGAAAATTATCTTGCTACCGAAATGATTTTGAAGTACATCTTCGGCAGAGCTGGAGCATTTCACCACAATTTGAAAATAAAAGAATTCGAGAAGTAAATACGTATTTTGATGACCCGCAGATTGAAATATGTATTTCAGAATCACTGATTTTATGACCGTTTGGATATAATTGTAGCCCAAGGGTATGCAGAATCTTAAAATTTTCCTAGGGGTTTTTCCCTCAATATTTCTAAATTCTGCTTCCGAAAGAGAGATTCACAATGCAGCAGTGGTTATTCAAAATGGAATGATTTATCCAGTGGATTTCCAGACCAGGTTTCTGAAAGGCTGTGAAAAAAGAAAGTGTCTCATTAATTTCTGTAGTTGACACAACAAATGTATTAGTATTAGAAAATTCAATCGTAGCTGTCAGCGTTCCAGACTTATGCACAACCTATTTCGACTACCCTCAGAACAACAAAAAGGTATAAAGCACTATATGCGGAATTCTATGACTCATCAACTAAGAACTCAACCTCTTCAGTATCGAACGTAAAAGGGCTAGATCCATTGATGTCAGTGAAACAATAAATAACTTTGCATCACAGAAAGTACACCGTGTGGTCCAGTTTCATTAGAGTTCAATGTGAGTACAATAAAGAGACATTATAAAATGGTGCTACAAGTTGACTTCTGGCCGCGATGTGTGCTCGTCAGGCGGTTCATCTTTAGGAGGGTACCAGGAACAAGTGGAGTCGATCTACAGTACTACTAGACCACACAACGAAACAGAAACAAACCATTTCAGAAGGCTGCTATGGAATGCAGAAGGGTTAAGAAACGCAATAAGTACAATACTAGAACCATGGCATAGTAAACAGAAACGTTTTACATGTATTCGCGGAAAAAGGTCAGCAGGGGAGAATAAAAGGAGGCATTACGTGTATGCTAAAAGCCAAGCTGTCCCCTTCGAGACTCTTCATAAATCATAAAATGTACTAGTACTTTAGACCAAAATCTGCACAATTATATGTGTATACTTCCAGTCGTAATTTACAGCGAATACAACAGTAGACTAAGTTCATATCCATCCAGGACATCTAGCTAAGACTGGGGATCTGAATTGTCGAGCGTACATACCCCCCAAAAAGACAAAGATAGTTCTAGACTATTTGCAAAGTGAAGATCCCTCATTAATAAATGACCCTAAAATGAAAATCTAAATTGGATATAATGGTTACAATTCAATTGATCTATCATTCTGCAACATGAACTCAAAGGCAAAGACATAAAAAAACCATCAGTAACATCGCCCGATAACACTTGCCAATTGAAAGAACATTCATTATAAACAAAGACATTGAGGAGACGATTCTTAAAAACAGAACAACCAGAAAGTTAGATCCAAGGAAGTTAAAAGGTGAGAAGGAAAACCAGGTGACACGGCGATAAACGAGGGAAAATTGGAGGAGGCAACAAACGCACTTGATCACTTAGTCAAAAGTACCTTTGTTCACGTACCTAAGACCCACAGAAAATCCAAACCATGGCTAAACACAATCTCCTTCTTGGCCAGAAAAGCTGCGCTAGACACTCTGCATCTCACACTTAATGCACAAAACAAAGACAGGAGTATAGCAGACTACGGAAAAAGTACAAAGAAATAGCAAACATTGCTAAGAAAGAATACCAACCGGAAATATAACGGAAATTATTGGAAGAAGCCCAGAAGAATCCACACAAAACCCTTGACTCCAAAAATCGCAGATTCTCGAGAGATATACCAATAGGAACATGAGAAACTCACTTGACCGAAATGCTAGAAACTACATCTCAAGGTATCCCCCGATTCAGGGGAAGCTGCCTGTGACAAAATACATTGGTTCACAGAAGTGGTTATAAAGAAATGCAAAGACAGAAAAGCATGTGGGCCTAATGGGAATTTTAACGAACACATAAACCAGCTGGCGCCAAAACTGGCAAATACCATTACAAGTCTTCTCAACCTTTGCCTACAGCAAGGAAGCATACCAGGAAATTGGAGGAAAGCCACTGTAAAATTTTTGTATAAAAGGAAAAGGGACGCAGGGAACCCCAACAACTAAGAGAAATTGCTTTAGAATGTACTGTCTTCAAAATCCTGACAGGACTAATTACAGAAAGATTAACCAGGAAGTAGAAGACCACATACCCGAAGAACAATTCGGTTTTAGGAAAGGAAGATCTATGTTGCAAGCAGTCGAATGTCTGCAAAATGATACTGAAGAAACCTGTCAAGACCCAGAGGGAAACTAGATGCTATATTCGTTGATTTAAATAATGCATTCGATACCATCAACAGACATTCTGATGGAAAAACTGGGATGGATGATCCGAATGGAAAACTATATATACAAAATTATTAGGAATATTCTCAGTGACAAGACTGAACTGTCTCCATCTTATTCAGACCAGGAGGGAAACAGGCACCCTTCTATCACAATCCAGACCTTTAAAGAAGATAACACATTTCACCTACCTAGACGTGATCTTCCAAACATTTGTTAATGTTATTACATTACAAGTCAAACAGCAACATCAGCGATAAAAGCAATGAACATAAAACAGCTCAGCAAACTGACACTAAACACAGGCATAAAACTATTCAACATCAAGATCTCATCTATGGCCACTTATGGATTTGAAAATATAGCACACACCTTACTAAGAAGTAAATGAAGGAGATAGAAAAAGTAACATTACCTTAAAGAAAGCAATGTGCGTTTCAAAACATACGCCATCTCCTCTGGTGTATATTCTGGCTAGAGGGCGGACTAAGGCAGCTTCTCACAAACATGAAACCCTTTGAAGAATTGATGCAAGAGCTACTGCAAAAGGGAGCGGAAATATGGAGCAATTTCTACAGTACAGATGCTGGGTCTTCCTGAACTGGACGAAAAGCAACTATGAACTATAGCATATTGTGACCAGATTCGCAATGCACGACTTTCACCACCTAATTTGTGCAGATAGGATACCACCAACAAGGACCAGAATGCAAATGCAAAAAATGCGGGAAAAAGTATGAAAGATATCATGCCATAGGTTGTGAACAAAGACAAGACTCCCTCACAACTGCTCGCAGTGAAAATGAAAGTGACTTATAAACGCACATTGTGCGCTTTTCTACATTCATCATAATTACAACAAACAACATAGAATTATATGCATAATATTAAAATCTATTATGTTTAGACAAAGTTTTACATCTTGTGTCTTTTTGGGGGGTTGTTAATTTCAGTGTACTAACCTTCAGCAATAAAATTAAGCTATTTATAGTCAGTTAATATTGTAAAAATGTTAAATAAAACTGTTCCTTTTTTTAAATATAAAGACGCAAAATCCATACGACTGCAGTCAAACGTAACAACGCCAGCATCCAAGTTTGGTATCACACCGGTTATTTTACTTGGGACCCCCCCGTCCTTCACTGTAAGCACATTTGATTGGAATTTCTGGGACTTGAAACTCGCGATGTTTGGCTTTGAATGTTTACTAAAAGTTGTTAATAATTATTACTTTAATAATCTTACAATAATAAACGTTTAATCCCTTTGTTTTTATAGGAAGTGAATATCGCACTAAATTTGAACTTCTATCTACTGTAATTATATTTATTATTTTAAGTTAGTGATAGGTTATAAACTTTATTTTAGAGCGCTTTTATCACAATAGTCATGCTCCTGATTCTGACCATGAATAAAGACTGTTTATAATTTTGGAGAACTAAACAATAATAATAATGAAAAATGAAAAAGCAAATAAATGAATCTTAATAAAGTTTTATTAGCTATTATCATCCAATATCTGCTTTATTTGTCCTTAGATGCTCAGTGTAGTACAAGCTTTAACACTTGACACACATTTGATACATCCTCAGAACAGCTAAAAGGTATAAAGAACTAAACGGTCTTTCAACAAGTGTCCTATCTTTAACATTTGATAGCTGCCGTTGTTATTAAGTTACAGCAATCATTTTTTTCCCTGTGATTACAGTTTTATTGACAAATAGTCATGGAACGTTACAGCATTCAGTAACGGGTAGAAATTGTGAACATTTATTATCAAAATGGATCATCTGTTTCCAAACCTTCCGTGTATTGCGTAAAGTTTACGGTGTGCACAATCGTCCCCGCGAGAGAACGATCCGGCGTTTGATCGATACATTTAAAAGAAGTGGTTCTGTCAACGATCAAAGAACGCCTGTACGTAATCGACGTAAGCGCTCCAACGAAAACATAGGCGCCGTTCGTGAGTTTACGCGAGAACGGAAACAAATCAATTGCTCGTTGAGCGCAAGAACTGGGGCTTTCGCCGACCACAACTTGGCGAATTCTGCTTCTTTACTTGAAGTTTCACGCTTATAAAATTGTATTAACTCAAGAACTAAATCCCAACGACCATAGGTTGCGCCGTGTATTCGCTGACTGGGCTATGGAGCAACTGGAAACTGACCCGGAGTTTTGTCGAAAAATCATCTGCAGCGACGAAGCCCACTTTTGGATGGATGGTTGTGTTAACAAACAAAATTGCCACTATTGTAGCAATCACAATCCAATGCAGAGTCAAGAACGACCACTTCATCCTCAAAAGGTTACTATTTGGTGTGGAGTTTGGTATGGTGGAATCATTGGTCGATATTTTTTCCAAGATGAAGATGGAGAAGCTCTAACTGTCAATGAAGAAAGACACCGGGCTCTTATAAGGGAGTATTTTTGCCTCAATTGGATGGTATGGATCCCAGAAACATCTGGTTCCAGCAAGATGGTGCCACATATCATACTGCTTTCGAAACAATGGAACTTTTGAAGATGTTCAGAGGTTTCACCATTTCCCGTGGTGGTGATGTTAACTGGCCCCCGAGGTCATGTGATTTAACGCCGTTGGATTACTTCTTGTGGGGTTATGTTAAATCTCGAGTTTGTCAACAAGCTAGAAACAGTAAATGATCTTATGAATAACATCACGCGTGTTATTCGTGAAGTTGGACCTAATTTACATTCTTCTGTTATTGAAGATTAGGTCAACCGTATACGCGCAACCCAACGAAGTCGCGGCGGTCACTTAACTAAGGTTCTCTTCCACACGTAATGGCGTTAATTATGTTCCAAAATAAAAAAAAGAAATAAACCTCTATCATTTATAGAACGTGTTTTATTTAAGTTCAAAGATAGGACACTCTTGTTGAAGGATCCTTTATATGCGGAATTCTATGACCCATCAACTAAAAACTCAGCCTCCTCAGTATTGAATGTGACATTCATTGATGTTACTGAAATCATCAATTTTGCATCACAGAAAGCATGCCATAGTACTCTGGTTGCCCATAGCGCCCTCTGAAAGGGTGAAGCATTTTATCTATTGTAGTAAATTTACTCATGTTGTAAGTGTTCATACAGTTAGCAATAAAACTCTCCAACATGGTATGAATTGCAGCCAACTTATCAGTTTTTCTCCTGGAATCCCTAGTTTCTATATTATCAAACTGCATGTAATGTAGAAGGTGCAGAAGCCTTTTATAATTCCATACAACCATAAGTAGTTGCACTCCTGTTCTATCTATTGCCCAAACTTCCATTACATTTGCATGGTGTCCATACACTTTGTTTAGGTCGTTGAGGTCATTGCTAGCCTTCTATTACTGTGATTTCTATTTTAAAGTTATCATTACTCAAATCTGCACCACTTTCCTCCTCCAGCTCTAAAATCTACATAGGTTTCATTATCATTTTCTACAAGTAGTTTGTGAATCTCCTTGTCTGATAAATCCTTTGAGCTGAGAATAAATAAAAATAATAAATAAATACATGTGCCCATGTAGCCAGCTTTACAAATTAAGAGTGCATTTGTTTGGAAATTGAAAAAATGCATTTTCACTTATCTCTGCATATTGCTGAATTCTAGGACTCAGCATGTACCCATAACAGGAGCAGGTTGTAAAGATATTATGCTTATTTCTGTATTTGATTTTCTTTATTGTGTAAGGTTTGATTTATTTGGTTATGCATGTTTTGTAAGATAAGATAAGATAATTTATTTCACCATATCTATCAAAATACATATATATAGTATAATTACATTCAGTCAGCTCTACTATTAACCCTTAACCTACTTGTTAACACTACAGATTCTTTTATCCTGAATGCAATAACTCCAAACCTGTGAGTTGCTGCCTACCTATCCTTGGTTCCAGTAAGCTTCAACACAGCGGTTGCATGTTTTGTATGCTCAATTGTTAATGAAAAGTTATTAATTCTTTTATGTAGCAAACAACATTCTCGCATATATTTACTCCATGTAAATAACTATGCGCTTGACAACTTACTGATAAAACAGTTCTCGGGTTGCAACGATAGAAGAGAAACTTTTGTAGAAACACTCTCAATTCTTACTCCATACGAGAAAGACAAATTATTTAAATCACATTGAATGTGAAGTTATAATAATTTTTAAACTTCCAAGAACATCAACTGGAGATTTAAGATTTGTAAAAAATTAACTCAACAATATAGAGAATATAATTAATTTAAAACTCAGAACAAGACTTATTTTAAATCAAGACAACCTATACATTGAATTCACACCACTGCCAAGAGATATTATCAGTATTATCTCTTACCGCTCTGCTGGACAGTTGCTGATATCATCACATTATTAACTCAATCCAAAATATTACTTCAATTAACACTTCAATGTGTGGGGTTTACATATTCCAAAAATATTACATAAAATGGTTTGTAACAATATCACCCTTGTTTCTGTATTTGGGTAATTAATTCTCTGTCAACTTTAATTTTTGAGTCCTCATGTAATTTTTCGCATTTGTTTTAAATTTTCTCTATACTTTTATGTTCCTTTCACAGAAAATGTGTACTTCTTCATAAACAAAGAGTTATTTAAATTAGGTAAAGAATAGTATTTTGACATCCTCCCTCAGAAAGGTGTAAATTGTCACTTCTCCCCCCTGTCCAGATCATAAGTTTAGAACTTTAAAGTTTTATATCATGTTCTTTCAATACATAAATTTACTTTTCTAATTACTTTCTTTATAACTTTAAATATAATATTCATTGTATGGTTTTTGAGAGACACAAATTTAAAGATGAGCAAAATTTTTGTTTTTTCTGTGTACCTTGGTTTTCTGCTTCAAAAATTATGAATGCTTTCATGCATGTGTAAACAATGAGTCAGCCATTCTGAGAACAGAAAATGTGAGTGGAACTGTGAAACTGATGCAGTCTGTTGGGATTGCTTTTTTTTTTTTTTTTTTTTGGCAATTCAGTGAGCATCACTCTTTCCTTAATGGTAAGTAAGTTAAAGGCATGAGCTTTTCATTGTCCAATGTACTATATTGTATATTTTCGAATACAGTTTTCAGCTAAGCTTTAAGCATAACCTAACTTTCTTAGTAGATCAAAAAGTCTGTTTATTACTGCTGTCACTCCCATGAGCTTATGAATGGTGTGCAGTGATGTAACAGGAACAGCAGTGCCAGAAATAACTTTAAAGTGATTTGAAAAACTATTTTTAATATTCTGCTCTGTCGCAATCCCCATTTATGCTTTTAAGTTGAGAAAGCTTGAAAAAACAATGATGTAGGTACCTATGTATTGCACCAGAATGGTGCTTTAACAAAATTAATATGTTTTGTTTCTGGTTAATTTCAGGAAAGAAGACGAAATGATGATATGAGTTGTATTAATAGAGACTTGAGTTTCAAATATTGAAACAGAAACTAAAACGGGATTGTGAGGAAGCTTCTGAAAAGCATTTGAATAAAGAAGATAAATGGGAAATAAGAAGACTGAAACAGAAGGAAAATTATCATTAGAAGAAGAAGAAGAAGAAGAAGAAGAAGAAGAAGAAGAAGAAGAAGAAGAAGAAGAAGAAGAAGAAGAAGAAGAAGAAGAAGAAAATTGAAACGCTTACAGTCTACAAGCTGCAATCCTGCCATCTCACCTTGAGCTTTCAACCAGTAAAGTGAGTAGTTTTCTAAGGGATAATGCAAAAGTTCAACTTACTTCAAAAGATATTATATCTACATCACCAATGGCCAAGGAAACACCAAGTTTAAATATTCAGAATAGGTCTTAAAAAAATCAAAGTGTAGTGAAGAAAAGAGAAAAGAGACAGGGACTAAAAGTGAAGACAGCAAAAGGAAATCTATGCTGATGAAGCTCTGCACAAAAAAGTTCCTGTAAGTCCAGGCATTATGAATAAAACTATGGAATCAGCCTCAGCATAAACACAGAGAAAAAGGTAGTCAGAAGAACTGTTTCTAGCAAGCATAACATCACCTGTTTCACCCTCAGATTCAGGTACAAGTTCTGGAAATGTTCAGAAAGCATCCAGATGAAAACATGTAAGGAAATACAGAGAACACTTCACATGGAAAACTAGATAAAAGTGCCAGGCAGAAATGTATTGCAAAAGGGCTGAAAGGTCCATAAAGAACAACAAGATTAGGTCACCTTTGTCTAACAAACAAGTTACTAGCATAATGAGTAAAGAAAAGGCAGAAATAAAACATTTAAAATTTAGTTTCTGTCTCTCAAGGTAAATGAAACATAATTATGTAGCTTCAACATTACAAGAAAAGTCAATGATAGCCAAGGTTATAACAAGGAAAATTCTAAAAAAATATAGTTACAAGTATTTGAGAAATGTGATCTCACTACATAGAGAACACTTGAGACAAGTTTGATTTCATACCAAAGAGGAAAGCCAAATATGAAGAGAAGATGAAACTTGTTAAACAAGATATTCATGACTTTTTACTTGATGACGAGATTACTGCACTATCTGCAGGAAAGAAGGATTTTATTTCTTTCAAAGAAGACAGGAAACCATAGAGGTATATTGTGACATAGACATCAGTATATTGTGAGATATTCTACATTTTGAAAGCTGAAGCCATTCTTTGCTGTCCATCTAAAATAAATTACAGAGAAACATGTATGTGCTAAGCATTTCATACTCAGCTTAAATTACAAAAGATGAAACTGCTGCAAATGATAAAAACTGATATTACTGAAATTGTAAAAGCTCTGACCTGTGGTAGAAAAAAAACTAGAAGACTGTATGCTTGGCAAATGTACACTCCGCTAGCAAAAGGTTCTTCCAGTTCAATACTTTGAAAATATCAATTCTATCTTCTATTATGAGTGGCTGCTGAAAGATGATGAACATATTAACAAGTAGTGGGAGATTGTGCACTTTAAAATACTCTGTAAAGATAAAATTGAAGCAACAAAAGTGGAATTTTCGCAGCAAAAGAGATCCCCCACTTTCTGGTTCACCTTCAAGACATTCACAATCACTATGTGTATTCAAAAAATCTAAAAGAAGACACAGATGAAACCACCGCTGTGGTGAATATAGATTTCTAAGAAAAACTATGCACTAAGTACAACACAGAAGCACACTCTTTTCATTTTAGGGACTCTTAGAAAACAGCTCACTTTGCATACTGGCATTTGTTACCTTGTGGAAGTTTTGATGCAGGAACAGAAAACTATAATACAAAATGCTATCCTTTCTGTTCCATTTCAGAAGATCTCCGATACACAGCTTCTGCTGTATGGAGTCATTTACTATCAACCTTGAAGTCTCTTCAAGAAAGAGGAATTAAAACATGTCATGTATTTACTGATGAGCCAACTGGACAGTATAAACACAAAAACCAATTTCATTTTTACTTTCTCTACCGCGTACATGGTAGGTATTTCTGCAAAGGTTTACTTGGATTAAAATGTAGTAGACAGAAAAATAAGCTTGAGTTTGAATAATTTATATACCCACTAATAAATTATAGAGGGTAGAGAAAGTCATGTGAATGTATCACATCAGATTTTTCTGTTACTTTGCTGACCTACTTGGATTTAAATCTAATTTATGGAACTTTTGTGGAGCAAGACATGGGAAAGGGCCATCAGATGATATGGGTGCAACATGTTGCCACGGACCTCTCCCGTGGCATCATTTTCCTTCCTTCTGTGATGGAGTTGTGGGGGTGTTGCTCTAAGCTGAAATTACAAGCCTAGCACACTTGTGTGTTACCCTATTGCTAAACTCTTCCCCCAGGGTGTGCTGACAGTAGACGAAATTAAACTCCTTGATGATTTACCTTTAATTTTATTATTATTAATAATAATAATAATAATAATAATAATAATAATAATAATAATAATACTTTACAACGTCGCTAGCTGTGTGCTTTGTATAGTACACAATTCTAAGGGGCCTATCTGCAGAGATTTACCTCCCCAAACTAAATCTATGTTTATATTGGTGGCTTCACACGCATCGCCACAAACATGGCGTGAATTTTACCTCCTCTCCAGAATCAGCATAGCGACAAGACGCCAAAGCTTTACACATGCTCCCTTTTATATCATCACCGGGGGACGCTATATTTGCCTAGCTATTTTAAAAGCTTTACTCTTATTGGCTCTCCTCTGTGCGTGGTATGAAAATGTTTGCCTTCATATTTGAAGTCCTGACAAGTTCGGAATTCCCCAAAGTGTCAAGATCTCTCTCCCTCTCTTTCTATCCTATTGCTATCTCTCTCACTCATCTCTTGCAAGTGCCTGTGACCACTGTAGCAAGGTTGCAATTCTGTCGTCATCTCTGTCCTCTTATTACCTGCATTCTTACCCTTCTCACGGCTAGCTGGCCTTCCCTCACATCTTACATGTATGTGTTACAATATTAAGTTACCTTATTTCATATCATATTGACATTTACAATGATATAGTAGTTCCCGCTACAAATGACCCTCATTGTCATTCTAAAAAGTTTTGATTTTGCTGGTGTAGAAAGTTTTTTGAACGGCAATAACATGACCCAAAGAAACATACCAAAGCAAATCAAAGAAACCCCAAAATACACACAATACAATGCACAACCCAATAATCATCCCGAAAATGAACACTATAGCACTCTACAACACAGTAACCCTCAATTAATCTATATACAGAGTGATATTTACAAATATTTACATAACATTGCATATACCTAACCTTGATATCGGCTGCCGTTAATGAATAATTTATTGTGAATTATGCTTAGCCATTTCGGTGATAGTTTTCACTTTAACTTCAATTTTGCACACAAATATTTCGTTGGTTTTAACACTGAGTAAGCACACGCTTGTGGGCTAGGCAACATATATTTAACACAATGACTTTCACTTGTTTTTCCCCTTAATACTTCACTGTAGTTTGTTTATGAACACTTCAGGGAACCTTTTTACTGTCATTTCCAAGAACACCTAAGTTGCCGTATTTCCACCCATTTTCCCTTTGCACTGCTTAAACCTAGTTTTACAACAGCCGAGTGTTGCGTGTAATAAAGGCATGTTGGCTGCCTGCTCTGAGTGTTAATTAGCTGTGTGACCAGAAGCCCTTAACTGCAATAATTTTAACCCTATTTCTATATACATTACATTATTAGAGATAAAACATTTTCACAACACAATTACATGAATCATCAACACCGTGTAACAAGCAATCACAAAGTCATGCAAAGTGCAAATGTTTTGAAAGGTTTCAGTAATTGTTTATATCTGCCCCAATTTTTGGTGGTTGCCTCCCTAACCTCAAAAGTGTGTGCCCCAAATTGAGCTACAATTACACCGGGCTTTTGTATAGTAAGCACATTCTGTGATAGGTGTTGCTCCACCTGTCATATTTGTTCTTGTTCTTCACGAGAACCAAGTCTCCGATTTTCCGCGTCCATTTTGCCTTGTATTTTTTCGCCTTCTTTTTCCTTGCTTCCGCTTTTTGTCTTATACGCAGTAGCGCTTTCTTGCATTGTTCCGCCGTAGTTTGAGTGCATTGGTCTATCGTGATGGGCATGTTTGGCAATATCAGTTCCAGCTGCTTACCCAAGTGCATTAATATCGGTGCATAACTCGTGGATGCATTTACTGAATTGTTTATTACAAACTCAATCCTGGCACAATATTGGTACCACCCCGTATGGTTTTTGCGGGCTAAAATTCGAAAATAGCCGAAATATCTCGGAGCACTCTCTCGGTCATATTTCCCTGCGGGTAGTAATTAGAGCTGTGGTATAATTTTTCTCTATTGTCTGCGAGTGTCTTTTGAAAAATTCCGCTCCGGTGCATAGAGGCATTATCACACAGCAAGGATAATATCTCGCCATATTTAGTCACATAATCTTTGAATATTTTCCTCAGGCATGTTCTAGCTGTTATGTCCTTCACTGGGTAGATCTTTGTGAATTTTGTAAATACATTGAGTAACAAATTATAAACTTATTACCAAAAGTGCTCTGGGGAAACGGGTCGTGCGCGTCCATGCACATTAGAGGTTGGGGGCATCTCTAGTAACACTCTGCATGTCAATATCTTACGATACATTTAGCGGCTTGGCTAACTGGCACAAGTTACATTTTGCTATAAGTTTTCTTACCTTTTGATGGAGCTTCTTAACATAAAAGTGTTCTGCAATGTTGACGGCCGTTCTTTCTGATCCAGAGTGTACCAATGAGTTGTGGAAGGCTGCAATTAATGTATTCTCCTATACTTTGGGCACATATGTTTTCCATCTCTTTTCTTTAACATTAAGTTTGTAAAGAATGCCGTTCCTTTTCCAATTGAACCTGAGATGATGTCATCTATCTCAGATGCTTTGCTTAACATTTTCCGGATTTCCTCATCTTCTTCCTGTAGTTTTGCCAAGTTTCTTAAGGCTTTAACCAGCTGTGTCCGGCCTGCAGCCTCAATGTGTATTACTGTCACTTAGTGAAAAGCCCTGTCTTTGTTTTGTGGCACTGACTTTTCTCTCTGTAGTCTTGATAAAAATCACTGAACGTGTTTGCAGCCCCTGGAATGTATTTGATTTTGACATCGAAATTCAAAATTTCATAAATATAGCGGTAGATTTTACTGCTCGTTAGTTTGCATTGTTTTATGAATTCCAGGCTCACGTGGTCAGTGTGAATGATTATTTTCCTATTGCATATAAATTGTCTGAATTTGACCAACGAAAAGTACATGGCCGCAATTTTAAGCTGTGTAATGGCGGCATTGTTTTCTGCCTGTGTCAAACCCCTGGATGCCGTGGCTAAAACATGCATGCAATCTTGCTCGTCTATTTGGCATAAAACTCCTGTATAGCCTCCCACTCTGGCATCACAATATATATGAAAAGGTAAATCGTCTCTGTGCCTTTCTATTAGTACCGCCTGTGCAAGAACTTCGGGAATTTTGTAGAATGCCGCCCGCTCTTCATCGCGCCACACCCACTTAACACCTTTCTTTAGCAATTTCCTAAGTGGTGCGGTTTCCTTGGTAAAATTAACTTGGAATTTACCTTCATATCTGCATATGTCGAACTATTCTCTTAGTTGTTTTAGGTTTCTGGGCTCCGGAATATTTCTAATGCTTTCTATTCTATCCAGATTAGGTCGGATGCCGTCTTTTGAGATCACATAACCTCAAAGCTGGGCCTCTTTTAGAAAGAAATTGCATTTTTCTAGCTTAAGTGTCATGTCATGCTGGCAAAACATGCTTAAAACATAATCTATGTGTTTTAGGTGCGAGTCAATGTCGTCTCCTACTATCATGAAGTCGTCCACGTATTGAAGGACAAATTCTGCTGTTGTGTCCCCAAATGTCATGAATTGCTCTAAGCAGTCCACTTGTGCTTGTGCACAAACCAAAAGGAACCCTCTTAAAGACAACAGTAAGTCCTTCATGCAAGAACCCAGTGTACTGTCTCAATTCTTCTGCTAGGGGTATCTGCCAGAAAGACTGAACAAGGACCAAGCTATAGAAGCACTTGCCCCGGTTTACCCTAGCCAACAGTTGATCAATGCCTTCCGTCCTGAAGTGATCGGGCACTGTGAATGAGTTTAATTTGCGTGCATCTAACGTCATCCTCAAGTCTCCTGATTTCTTTTTAACCCACACTAAAGGGTTAACATAAGGCGAGTTTGACACTTCTATAGTATAATCAGCTAACATTTGTTTAATGACTTCTCTGCTTGCTCTCTCATGGCGAACGGCAAATTCCTGCATTTGTAGGAGTATGGTGCCATGTGTTTTACTTTAAATCTGTGTACATACCCGTTACATTTGCCCGGTTGTGAAGAAAAAACTACCCTATTCATCCACAAGATATTCCGCAGTCGTATCTTGTCTTTTTCTGCTAAACCGCACGCGGCGTCTACCTTCATTTGTATCAGAGCGGCAATCTCTGTTTTTCGCACTGACCGGTTGGGTTAAGGCTGGTTCACAACCAACGAGAACGGTAACCAGAACGAGAAAGTTGAAATACATGCATTCAAATGTGAGTGTTCACAATCGACGGGAAGCGTTCCCGTTCTCCGGGAACGGGAAAGAAGAGTTGCCCAACTTTTAACTTTCTCGTTCTCGGCATATTAGATCCATATTGTGCATATTAGACTCTTCAGTCCAGAGATTATTCTAGGCGGCCGTGACATGAAACAGCCACTAGTCCTCTTTAGAGTCTCTAGCTGGAAACATGAAACTGGAAGGAATTAGTAGTAAATGTGCTTCCTAACCTCATCCCGACACCCGCAAATCTAATCAGCATTGGTTCCTCTGGTGAAGGGGTCATTTGTAGTTTGTTTATATACAACTCAAAACTGGCTATTACCTAAAAAAATGGCAAAAGCTACAAAGAACAAATGAAAAAAGAATAATAAACAATTTGAATGTATACCATTACATAAAGGAATGAAAGATTGGCATAAGTAGAGGGATCGGAAATGTAATGGATATGCATTTAGATAATGTTTACTCTAACGAATTTTGACGTTGGCTTGGCTAAATTGGAAGTAGGTGAAAACATGTCATTGGCCAGTTAAAAAACAAATGAAATCCCAATGCGCAAAATCGACTTTCACTTTGTGATCGATATGCATTCCCGTTCTCGTTACCGGGCTGTTGTGAACCAATATCTTGCATGGTGTACTGCTTCCCGTTCTCGGGCGTTTGTGAACCAGCCTTCTTTACCTGCCTCTCTGCCTTTTGTGTTGCCGTCCGCTCTTCGTTAATGACTTCGAGCGCGTTGGAGACGCACGCGACCTGAGTCTATAAAATCATGTGTTTCTGTACCTTATGTCATCCTCATCCGACAGTTGCTCCATCTTATCACTTATGTGTCTCCCTACAGTATTTATAGCTACAATTTTTTGTTCCTTCTTGTGCTTTAATTAATTCTACCCAAAATGACTCTTCTAAGATTTGTTGTTCTACCGCTGTCGGTTCATTTTCTACTGCATTATTCTCCACAAAAGGCATAGCCACACCATCTTTTACTAAATTTAAATATTTATTTTCAAAATTAACAATTGCTTCCTATTAATGCAAGCAATCCGAACCAATAATCACTTGCTGTTGTAACCTCGGGATCACAAGAAAAATAACATTGAATGTTTTATTATTCATGCTGATACCATTGCTTGTTGCCTTACTTTTTCTTTGCTTTTGGATATCGCTACCGTGCAATAAGCATTCGAAATTGGCAGAGACAAAACTTTAATTTTCTTTTCCTGCAACTTCCTAAAAAATTCCTCAGAGCACGCTGATATATTTGCCCCAGTATCTATTAAAATTTCAGTATTTACTCCCATAATTTCAGCATTTTTTCCTCGGCGAGTTACGCATATCTACATTTGTGCTCTTATTTTGATGTTGCATGCTGCTTGGTGTGTATCTCCCTGCAAATGCGTATTTATTAAAGCAATGGGCCTTGGTTGAGAAACTTGTGGTTCTAATTCCCTTTGAGATCGATACTCGGCCTCAGTAGAGATCTATGCCCGGTTTCCAGATTGTTGCTAGTCTGGAGGTCCCGGGTTCGAATCCCATCTTCCACTGTTAATATTTACGATTGTCCGCGTATTTACTGGGCTACTTCTACCCGAAAAATTCCTTTGCCTGTTGTTCTCCGGTCGGTGTGCATTTTCCTCCGCCCTAGCATAATTCCTTGAATTCTCTGACATATTCAAATAGGTTTTGCCGTGTATTCGATGCCTGGATATGATTAACATTGAAATTTCTGCTGGCCTGTATGCTAATGTTCCCTGGGGTAGTTTCTTATTGTCGGACCGTGGTGTTGGCTGTGTGTACCTGTCTCTAGGGTTTACTGCGAATTGCCTGTGTTATGGGTTTGTCTGCCTGTATGCCCCTGATCCAAAAGAATGTGACCTATTTTCCGGCTGAAATGTTTCTCTCCTATCTCTGAAGCGATTACTTTGTGTTGGTCTCTGATCAAATGCTGTAATCAATTCTATCATTTTTGCGATGTTGGGTGGTTCAGCTACTATCAGTCCATTCCTGATATGAGGTTAAAAATGATTGGTGAGCAATGCTATCACCTCCTTGTCTGATAAGGGTGCTTCAATTTGCTAGCTTCTCTGTGCCAAATTTAGAACATAATCAACTAAGGTACCATGTATGTTTGGGTTGTATCTGCCTTGGTTTAGCTCAAGTCGAATTTTGTCAATTTCCCGTGGTCCCCAATATCTTAATAAGAATGCCTGTTTGAATTCCTCATATGTAGTGAGTTACCCTGTGTTAATTTAAGCCAAGATAGAGCACGACCTTTGAGGCATTTCCTGACTATAATGGGCTTGATGACCTCAGGAGTGGACTTTAACACAAAATATTGTTCTAATTCTTTTATAAACTCTTTCGCCTAATTTTTCGATTCCTCGAACACTGGAGGTGTGAGTTCATGCAAAAGGTGTGACTTAAAACTATGATCCCCACTATGAGAGCAAGGAGCCAACTGTGCTAAATTACAAGTATGCACATTATCATTACAAGAGTTGGTTTTAAGGGTTCTGGCCTCACCGGGGAGTGAATTGTCACTGCCGGAGTTAGCTGAACTTCCTTGAGCTATGCTGTGAGTGCTATTAGTGGTTTGCTGATCTAATTCTAAAGCATTCATATTGCGTTTTAAATCAACAATTTCCCTATCATACACAGTACTAATGGCCTGGATTGATGTTTTCAGTAGTTCAATCTCCTGACTTATCTCTACTGAAATAACCTGTTTAACAGCCTGGATGGATTGCTTTAATGCCTCTATCTCCTGGTTTGTTGCTACCTGGCCTATGGTAATGACCTGCTTAACGGCCTTTGTCTACATTAAGTTGTACCTCTGCTACATTACTGTACATTCTAAAACTGTCCTGTTTTAATGACTCTACAGCTGAGTTTACGAATTCTGTGAGACAAGCAATTGCACCCTTATTTACATTTATCTCCTGTCTTACATTAATTAATTCTTTTTGAATAGCTTCTTGCCCTGTCCTGATCTGAACTATTTGCCTGCTGTTAGCTGCTAAGCTTTCTTCTATTTTCTTGCTAGCGGTCTGTATTCTAGCGCTAGTTTCTGCTAAACTATTTCCAAGTATTTGATTGTCAGCTAAGCTGTTTTCTATTTTGTTTAAGCTAATTTCAAGTCTTTGGTTATTTTCAGCTAAACCATTTTCAAGTCTTTGGTTATTTTCTACTAAGCTGTTTTCTATTTTGTTATTTAAGGTATTTTCTAGATTATTGCTCTGTTCAGCTAATAGCGATTGCATCATTCTTATGAGCAGGAGTGTATCATCCTGAGACGCCTCCTGCTGCATACACGTGGCAATGTCTATGGTGCTCTCACTAGAAAGTTCCATATTGCTGTCTGCTGTTAATCCTGTTACTCCTGAGTAACATAAAAACACAAAGATAAAAAGGTTTTGTTCTACTTTTTGTTGACTCTCTGCCTGCTGCGTTGCTCCTGCTGTTCCTGATGTGCTCTTGCGGTGTGGAAGTCCTGGGTTCGTCTCCTTATTTGGGCTTGAACACTTTGGGCGCCATATGCAACGGACCTCTCCTGTGGCATTGTCTTCCTTCCTTCTGTGATGGAGTTGTGGGGGGTTGCTCTAAGCTGAAATTGCAAGCCTAGCACACTTGTGTTGCCCTATTGCTAAACTCTTCACCCAGGGTGTGGTAACAGTAAACGAAATTAAACTCCTTGATGATTTAACTTTAATTTTATTAGTAATAATAATAATAATAATAATAATAATAATAATAATAATAATAATAATAATAATAACAGTACTTTACAACACCGCTAGCTGTGTGCTTTGTTTAATACACAATTCTAAGGGGCCTATCTGCAGAGATTTACCTTCCCAAGCTAAATCTATTTGCTATTGCTGGCTTCACACGCATTGCCACAAACATGGCGTGAATTTTACCTCCTCTCCAGAATCAGCAAAGCGATAAGACGCCAAAGCTTTACACGTGCTCCCTTTTATACCATCACGGGGGCACACTACATTTGCTTAGCTACTTTAAAAGCTTTACTCATATTGGCTCTCCCCTGCACGGTATGAAAATATTTGCCTTCATATTTGAAGCCCTGACACGTTCGGAGTTCCCCAAAGTGTCAAGATCTCTCCCTCTCTTTCTATCCTATCACTATTTCTCTCACTCATCTCTTGCAAGTGCTTGTGACCACTGTAGCAGGATTGCAATTCTGTCATCCTCTCCGTCCTTCTGTTACCTGCATTCTTACCCTTCTCACAGCTAGGTGGCCTTCCCTCACATCTTACATGTATGTGTTACAATATTAAGTTACCTTATTTCATATTATATTGACATTTACAATGATATCATAGTCCCCGCTACAATGTAAATCCAAAGCTGACAGAATGATTGCCAAAGGAGTGGATAACGCAAGCAGAAACATTCACTCATGCTATTGAAAATGTTCTTGTGAAACTATTTCTTATAACATCAGCAGAAGTCAACTGTAATGAAAAAGTTATTCTATCTGAACTAAAACCTGTTCAATGAACAGGAAATGGAGAAGTACATCAAGTTGTTTGGCAATCAAATAAGAAAAGTGAACTATATTTAGAAAACTTAGCTGTCTTTGTGTTAAAGATAGCCATTCATTCTGCAAGAAATGTGATCTCATCAAACCCAAATATCAAGTGAAGTTAACAAGTAACTCTACCGAGAGCATCATCAAGACAAAAGAAGGAGGCAAAACCAGAATCATCCAATGCACAAGCACTGGCTTCATATACTGTAGAACTCATAGCAATAGTGCATTACTTCATGATAAAAACGAATCAGTTTCTGTTGGTGACTGGGAGGCTGTCCATAGATTCCTGGACAAGTGAGGTCTTACAAGACATGAAAGAATCCTCTTGACAATACAATTCATGGAGCAGTCCAAAACTGTAGTTATTACTAACTCATTCCACTGGAAAGCTTCAAGTGATAGTTTTCAAGATATTTATGCAAATGAGAGATCATCTGTCACATTTCTGCTCCTCAATCAACAGGGAAATCTCAACATACCTTTTCCATTAAAGAATTTGAGAAGATTGAGAAATTTGTTTCTGAAAGTTAAAGTTTATTATTCTGAGAATACATACATTTGTGCAAGCTTAATTTTTACACTGACATCTATGTGCTGTTTTAGTTCCAATTAATTAGTTATATTGTTAGCTTAACCTCTGTGAATGCATTATTGCTGCCCACTAAGTTGTATTCATGTCACTGCTGTCCCCATCAGTTAAGCTGTCCTTAGTTAGAACTGACGTGAAAACCATACCAACACATTATGAAACTAAACTCTAATAACTGGAAAGGCTAATAATTTTTAAAAGATTAATACAACGGAAAGTAGAACTAGTTGTATCAAATATTTTTTTTTGTTTTGATTTCCTTCAAACCAGCAAGATTTTCCATTCAATTATGCATCTGAATGAAAGTGTTAATGATGATTTGCTATTATGTGGGATCCTGTATATTTATATACGATTATAATGTGAATGTTTTTATGTAGTTTAATTCTACGGAAGAAAATGTAAAGGGACAGCAGTGACAAAATTATGGATTTTCTTCACTAAAATAGCAAATAAAAACCGAAACTTTCAAACAAACTGTGTAACAAGCCTAATTTTCTCAAAATGGAAGCTTCAGAGGTATTAAAGCTGCTTACCTATCCTCTTCTCAAAAAAAAAAACCCTCAAGTTGATAGAGAATTAACCATTTGTTGATTTTCTTTTATTAGGTATGTATATGTTTGATTTGATTGCCTTATACAGAAGAAGTAGAATTAGAACCAACAGAACTTAATAATTTTTTTGTAAACTCTGTTGAAGAGATTAGAAATAATATAGTACAACCAACTGAAACAGTCTCTGAAATAATGAATGGATACATGGAGGGAAATATTCAGAGAGGATTTGTTTTTTGTCCTGTAACACCTGAACATATTTTAACCATTGTAAATAGTCTTAAATCATCTGAAAGTACTGACATCTATGACCTATCTACCAACCTGTTAAAAAAATGGTTGATTGTATTGTATTTCCACTTACGTATTGTATAAATAGATGTTTGACAGAAGGTACATTTCAAGATTCACTAAAACTCACAAGAGTAGTACCAATTTATAAAAAGGGAGACAGAAAAATCCTGCCAGTTATCATCAAATATCACTTGTTCCAATATTCTCTAAAGTGCTAGAAAAGGTTATGTATATTCAGTTATGTAATTACCTTGAACAAGTGAGGATACTTAGTAAATCACAGTTTGGGTTCATAAAAGGCAGATCTACGGTAGATGCCATTGTCTCCCTCATCAAAGAAGTTCTGCAAGCTCTTGAAAATAAAAAACTAAAAAACTAGCAATAGCAAGCTTTTGTGACCTAAGCAAGGCATTTGATTGTGTGGACCATGTCCATCTCTTAAGTAAACTTAAACACTATGGTATAGGAGATACATCCCTAAAAATGATAAAATTGTTTCTTGAGCATAGAACACAGGTAGTTTGTATTGGAAAGGAAACATCAGAAGTTAAATATGGTGTTCCGCAGGGTTCGATTCTTGCTCCACTGCTATTCACAGTAATCATTAATGATTTGCCTTCCTTCATAGATACACATACTGTATTATATGCTGATGACACAACTTTTTCTCAATATTAACTCAGAATATAGCAAACCCATAGAAATGGCAGAAAATACTCTGATTCGAGCAGATGTGTGGTTCAGAGTCAACAGGATTCTACTTAATAATAGTAACACACAACAAATTATATTCGGTTTAAAGGATATACCATCTAAACCCTGCGATGTCAACGTAAAATTCCTGGGCGTAACTGTTGACAGTAAACTAACCTCACATTAGGTGAATCTCAACAAAATTGTCTACTCATTTATCTAATAAAAAACTTAAAAATACCAAGTACCAGATACATATATAAAGCCTGCTTATTTTGCCTTTTTTCATAGCATAATATCCTACGGCATTCTACCATAGGGAAGTAGCAGCCATGTGACTGAAATGCTGTTACTACAAAAAAAGATTGTTTGTATAATCTCCAATGCTGTCAAACGAGAACACTGCAAACCTTTATTTATTAAACTAGGCATTCTGACAGTGATAAACCTATATATTCACACTGCAGTTAACTATGTGAAAACCCATTTACATGGGATGGATTATAGACAGGTTATAACACTAGAAATAGTAACAAAATTAACGTCCCATATCATAGAGTTACAACAGCAGCAAAGAGTTTCAAAGTGATAGGATTAAAATTGTATAATAGCATACCACAGAAAATGACAATTTTACCAGCTGCAAAATTTAAACAGAAGACATATGACTGGTTAGTTACAACTCCATATTATTCCATTCAAGAGGTTTGCAAGGTCAATAAAAATAGCACATTTAACAGATAGAGCCCATATACAAATCTAATACAACATAAACTATTAATTTTGGCATTGTATAGTGTATACCTGTGAATTGGTGGTAATTTATATAAATATTGTGCTTTAATTATACCCAATTTGGCATTGTTTTAAAGTATATCTGTAAACTGGAGGCAACTTATATTTATTAACTGTACTTTAATTGTATCTAATTGTTGTATATAGCACTGAATTTGACGTTGTCTATTGCTGTACAAAGCCTAATGATAATAAAATATGTATTTATTTATTTATTATTTACTTGCCATTGAAAATGTTATTAAAGTGTTATTAACTATGTGGCAATTGAAATTCTCCACATATAAATGTGCTGAGGATATCACCATATTATTTATTAAAACATTGCCAAAATATTACATCAAATGGCAGCCAGCATGGGACTTACATGTTCCATAAATATTATATCAAGGTGAATGCTGTACTTTTTACATTCCACACCTTGTCACTCCAAATGCATTAAGCCAACTAAAATTAAATTGAGTTTTATTTATGGACACTCTTTGACTGCTGTGGTCCTTAGCATCCCATTCTATATTGAACGTGAAAGACCAGAAATGTTTTGCTCAGAGGCCTCTTTATCAGGATAGAGGTTGTTTTACATGCTGTAAATCTACGACATGGGACCACCAGCTTTACTTCCCTTCCGAAGGAAGTCATGCTAAGGATTTTTACACCCTTAAAAATCCATCGCGCTCTGTAGGATTTGAACCCGCAACCTCGGGAACTAGAGGCTAGCATGGTAACCACTACACCACGGAGGATGATATTAAGCCAACTGAAAGTGAAATGAGTTTTATTTATGGACGCTCTTTAACTCCACGGTCCTTAGCGTTCCATTCTATATTGGGCGTGAAAGACTGGTAATTTTGCTCAGAGGCCCCTTTATCAGGCTTGGGGTTCTTTTACGTGCTGTAAATCTACGACACGGGACCCCTGGCTTTACTTTCTTTCCGAAGGAGGGCATGCTAAAGATTTTTACGCCCAAAAAAATCCATTGCCCTCCGCCAGGTTTGAACCCACGGCCTCGAGAACTAGAGGCTAGCATGGTAACCACTACACCACGGAGGACGATATTAAGCCAACTGAGAATGTTAAGCAAAGCAACAGCAACAGTCATCACATTGTCGTCTAAACATAAAAAATGGAATACATTGCATCAGTTGATGCAATAGCTCAAGCTTAAAGCATTGATAAAGCTTTAATGCTGCTGATTGTACACGTTTTACAAAGTGCACATACTGGAAGGTTAATGAACTGTATTCCATCTCAGAGGTTAATTGAGGAGTTACCTACTTGTTAAAAGAATTTGATGTGTTAAATTCACATACTCAACCCCTTATTAGTGGGTATATAAAATAATCTTATGAAAACTTACTTTTCTATTTCATTTTAATCACGATAAACCTTTGCAGAAATAGCTACATTATAAATTTTGTTACAGATATAAAGGAAACAGCGATAATCAGGTGTTTTAAGAACTGGATGATATATGCTGGCTTTAAAATTCCATACTCTTTCCATGTAATAATAGAAACAACTGAAGATCAACAGGACTTAAAATAATTGACAAAGTACTGGACAAATCCAACCATTAATAATGAATAACTTGGAAATGGCTGATGCCACAAAAAAGTTATTTGAAATACATTGTTTTAAAGAGATCTACATTTTTTGTGGAGTACTTTTTTATCTATTGTTTAACATTTACCAGTTATAAAAGATTATAAAATTCCTTCCAAATCAAAAGGACTTCACAGGCTATTCCCAGAAAATTCAAGATATACATTTTATTCGTCATGTAGATAACTTTAATATACAGTATTTTAATCAAAATTGTTAGCCATTTTTGTAAACATTTTAAAAAATGTTCCACGTAGAGGAAGTTTGGGATTGGGGGTTTCTTGAAAATCTTTTTGTACATCTTTGGAAGATACTGTACTTAGTACCGAGTTTAGTATTTATCAGATTTTTAGTTTTTGAGTTATGCTGTTCTCTCACTCTCGCACGCACGCGCACCACGCATACAGACAGACCTTTTTCTAAAAATGCTTTTTTTGGATTCAGGGAGTCTGGCAACATGCATTTTCTTTGAAATGTCAACATTGAATTTTTGGATGGAATACAATACTTCCTCTAATTACTATAAGTGCATAGTAGAAAAAGTAGTGCTTCCTGATGTTACTATAGCTCAAACAAATTACTTCACTGGAGAATTGTTTCATATTTCATATATATATTTTTAACCTTGTTAAAAGCAAACAAGTCTTGGTTCACAGTAACAGGTGATGTCATTGGAGTGAAGGAATATCATTTTCGCCATCACACAGGAATTCTCTGTCTCACTCTTTAGGTGCATTGGCTAGCAGTAAACTATGTCAATTAACCACGGAATATGATCCAGCACTGTAAGATTTACACGAGTATTACACATATGTATAGCAACTCACATGAAAAGTGCAACAGTGCATTCTCCAGAACCTGAGATGAGACATAATGTTATTTGATGTGCCAATTATTAATGAGGACTATTGAATCTGTAATAACAACTCCCCATTTTTAGAATTCTTCCTGCTTAACCAATTTATTTATCTCTAAACCAATGGACTATAAATCAGTTGTGTCATTTCTTGCCATCCAAATGAACATAATGATGTAAAACCCAATGATAATACAGAGTTAAAAAAACATACTACCTTCCATTAGGTACTTAATTCATTATGGCAGAATTATCATGCATTGGCAATTATTTTTAAAATTAAGAACAGTAACATAGATGATACCTAGGAACAAAGTTGCAGAAGAACAGAAATTAACTAAATGTTTATTTAAACAGCTATTATATTTGCAAAATGCCAATAAAAATGTAGTAACAACTCCGACTTAAATTAATATCTCTTAATTGCTTACACTTCATTGGAAAGCAAATTGTTTCTTTTGGTTCTTAGTCATGATCTGCATTGAAAGTTTTGAACAATAACTGAATAGCATCTGTGGTTATATTAAGGGCAACATGACATTTACAATAAATATATGCCCTAAAAACTATATTACATCATAAGAGCTGAAAGTTTAACAAAGTCACGGAAAGCAATTATACAGTGCTTGATGTACTGTTTATTCTTTGAGATGAAAACAAAAGGCTCCAACTAATACATCTTGCCACATATAAACAAAAACTGCATTAATTATAGTTTAAAACACTGAATAGTAATGTTTCTTGTCTCCTTTAAACCACATATATTCTCTGTTATTCTCTTTAAACATAAAGACAGTTTATGACAATAACAAAAATTCATTCTTGTAATTTATAAAAAAACGTATAAGCAAACGACACTACCAACTGGCATTGTGAACAAAAAGAATTAATCTTCAGTTATTCACTTTTCTTGAAGAATCTGTGATGTCTTAATGTTACCGGCTAATGACCGGCCTGATGCGTCACGTTTCCAACACTTCTGTCTTGTAAATTAAATTATTTTGTTTGGCTGTTTTTCGTGGAATTTTTGATGCAATTGTAGTTTTATTACGCTTATGCTTTACAATTCCTCCCTCTGCTCCACTTTCATTGTCTGAACTGCAGGATTCCTTGTGAGGAGTTTTGCGACTCTGAGTGCGAGCAGGTGATTTGCTATCACCTGACAGTTCATTATCTGACACAGATGAGTCCCTATTGGATTTGCACCTAGATTTTCCTGGAGAGGAGGAGCTGCCTTCTTTGAATGCTTCACTAAGCTGCTTCTGCTTTGCATCCCACCACATTTGCTGCCGTTGCACCACCTCTGGGTACCTAAAACACATTTCCTTACTGAAATACCTAAGGATTTAATATTAATGTTGAAAGTTGGAGATTTGAATCAGACTTAAAATATACAAAGCCACAGATCTTCAGCTGTCCATCCTGATGCTCTACTTCATATCTACAGATAAGAAAGTTTGGGTATCTCATCATGGATGCTCAATACCAGAGCATTGGCATGGAAAGACGAAGAAGATCCATGGTTTGAATCTTGACTGTAGCAATGGATTTTTCTTGTTGATTCAATTCTCCAAGTTTAGCCAACACCAGGTCAGTGTGAAACAGCAATCAACAAAGCATATATTTTCTCTACAGTTTATCTATAGTAAGTAGTAGAAGTTCTATTCCACCAAAAATCTGTATTTGAGACTTCAACTGAAATACAGATTTTAAAAAGGTATGCAATGTAATGCAAAAAAAAAAAAAAAAAAAAAAAAGCCACATGCGCACGCACACGCACGCGCGCACACACACACACACACAAAATTGCTCAAAATATGCAATATTGGATAAATGTCAAAGTTGTATTTAGGTCAGCATCTTCCAAGGATGCAACAGAAAGTGTTTCAAGAAACTCCCTTCTTATGGAAAATGTTCTTTAGTTTTTATTTTCTCAAAAATGGCTCTAATAATTTTGATGAAAATACTAAATGTTTAACATAATTTGCATGGCAAACAAAATGTATATCTTGAATGTCCTGTTCAAGTGGTCAAGCAAGATGGATATTTCAAAGCCATCACAAAGCAACCTGCTTCTTAAAGATTTAACTATTTTCAAGTCTCCTTATCCTCCTGTAACTACAAACAAATGTGTAATACAAGCATTTCTGCTACATTAATCCTAATTAACAAGAGATAGATAGCAGAATAAGCTTTTATAAGAATAGTTTGTAGAAATTCCTGGCATTGTGTTTCTTGTTTGATAAGAGGTATTAAGAAAAATGGATTGCATGCCTACAGAGAAAAAGTTATGAATTTATCAAATTCAAAGTGAAAATTGTGATAAGGTACACATTGAAAAAGCAAAGAGAAATACAGGTACCCACTTCAAAGAACATCAATGCTGCATCAAATACAAACGAATAGAAAAATCAGCAGTTACATCACACTTTGACTACAATCCACGACATAAAAACTAAAATCAAATACTGAAACCAGCCTAGAAACTGAAAGAATTGGAAGTATAGGAGAAGGTATACATAAAATATTTTGAAAATCATATAATGAATTTCAGTATACCAGAAGCAGAGAACCCCATTTTTTAGATTCATCAACTGGCCACCAGAGGATACCCCAGGCTACAAATGAATTCACTTGGAAATTGCCCTAGCAGTCAACATCATCTGATGGTGTGAGCACATGCTCATCACACATGTCCTGCATAAAAAATAGGTGAGTGAAGCATTTATGAGTGTCCATGTTAACACCACATAAGCGCATTAAGATTTATTTTGCTGTATGCAATTAAATGATAACATTACAACTTTTCTTTGTATCCTGTTTCAGTATTCCTAAAGCACGTGTATTTATTGAAGGTAAGATTATGTAATATTTTGTTTTGGAAATATATCAAGAAGCTTTGTAAAACTTTTGAGTTATTATAGAAATTGGGTGGAGGAATAGTAATCCTGAAAGAACATCTGTGAATTTAAATGTGACCAGTAGAGACTTTGTAATATATGCTGTGCAGAAATCTTAATACTAACAGCTAAATGAACTCAATTTAAGCCAACTTTCTGTATTAAAAGAGTACTTTGCACTGAATCTTAAATCTGATCTGTTAGACAAGAGAATTGTACTGAATAACAAACTGATTGGTTGGTTGCTAATGTTCAACATATTGGAGTTCTTCCATTTGTTTCTTACTTCCCAGTAGCGTAATGAAAGATCTGCAGCTGTTAAATTTTGATACTTCTGGAGATGAGTAATATTCATTGTAGAATCCCCCTATCTAAAAGTACACAATTTGGAGTAGGAAGTATGTTTAATTTATGTAGATGGCAGCCAAAGAATCGTGTCCTGTATGGGAAGAGAGCAACAACTTGTAATTGTGGACATTCCGGAAGCATTGTTGTTTTGTTCAACAAGGTTTTCCATTGTTTATTTATACTTTCTTGAATTAAACTGTCATACAATTTTTGTTGGATGGTTTTCTGAATAATTAGTTTTTATTAGTGAAATGATAAAGATGGGTTTTTCTAATTTGGTGAATCACTGTGCCTATTTTGCTAAGACATCTGCCTTTTAATTACCAAGGATTCCGTAATGTGAAGAAATCCACTGCAAGACTATCAATTTATGAAGGGATTGTACTTTTTTTTTTGGCAGAATTCAGCAGTTCTTTTTGTCATGTATGCGCTGGTATGAATGGTTTGTTGAGCTGATTTTGAGTCACTAGCGATGACAGCTTTATTGAAGAGATTAATGTGGTAGAAGAGTTGTTGCAATGTGAATTGATTGCGTCAAGTTCACCACCAAAATGGTTTGAGTCTGGACCAAGAGGTGTATAAGAACAAAATAATTTGCTGTATATTCCAGCACCTGTTGTATTGTTAAAACTATGGACAATTTTAGGGCCATCAGTGTAAATATGCATCCACTCATTTTCTTAAAAGTTTATGTAGATATTTTCTAAGGCGACTTGTCTTAGTTGAATTTGGTTTACATCTTGTTTGTCAAGTTGTTTCATTAATCCTGTGTTAAAATTAATTTTAATTCTATTGACAGAATAAAGTAGAGGATAGCTTTTCCATATGAGGTTCACTATGAAAGTTTTTAAATACACAAACATAATTTTTTTTTAAAATTATTCTGACTGATGCACTTTCTCAAAGTTGCCACCACACTATATACACTTTTGCATTTGCTGAAACCATTTCTGGAAGCACTCCTGCCACACGTTTTCTTCGATGGCTGCAAGCTCCCCTTTGTAGATGGTAACAGCACCTTTAGGGGTTGATCTCTTCCCATGCAAGCAATTTTTTACCATGGGGAACAGAAAAAGAATCACAGAGCCAGGTCAGGTCTGTATGGTGGATGAGCCATAAGTTTGACCTCTGTAGACTCCAGGAACTGAATGGCGATGTTGGCCTGTGTGCAGACGCATTGTCATGATGGAGAAGGATCCCTTGCAGTCCTGTGCATGGCCACCATTCTTAAGCTTGGTGAAACTTTTGGCAGGCAAACCATGGATCAATTAGCAGTAACTGTCCGTTGCTCCTCCAGAGGAATGGTTGCCACATGACCACTCTTTGAGAAGAATGAGGCTACCATTTTCTTGCTGATGCTTCGGGGACACTTCACTTTTGTCAGTGGATTGTCAGCAGGAAAGATCCACACTGCTGATTGCCACTTGGTCTACAGATCAAACTGATAAATCCAGGTTTTAACGCCTGTGACAATGTCAGAAACTCATCTAGTCCCCTCCTTTGAATCAGCATTCCCTCACACCATTCAACATTGGTGTGTTTTTGTTCTGTCAAATTGTGAAGCTCCTATCGGGATGAGACTTTCCTGATATGAAGGAATTCATGCAGCATTTCCAAAAACTGCTGGTGAACCAATCTGCAATGATGCCTCAATTTCTTTAAATGTCACGCGATTATTTTCGCGAAGCATTTTCTCAACACCTGCAATGTTATCCTGTCACTGCTGTTGCCGGATGCCTGCTTCTCTCTTCATCTTTCAAAGATGTTTGGCCCCTTTTAAATTCCTGAAACCAACAGAAAACTGTGACATGGAAGGAGCAATGTTCCCAAAAGCCTTTTGCAAATGCTCAAGACTTTGGCACTGGTTTTAACCCACTTTTAAAATTGTAGAAAATCACTGAGTGAAAATGCTCCCTCTCCAGCACCATTGCAGGGACTGAATACCTGTGTGCTGTGGGTTGTTCATCCTTGCGCTGCTAGAATTCCTGAAGTAGGAGTGTCACTACCCAATATACCAGTTTACTTATAAAGGATGAGGCTACCCCAATGTGCATTCCATTCAAGTGGGTCAACCTTCACTTTCTTGCATCTCAAAACTTTCGTAGTGACCCTCATATTGTATATGTCCAAGGATAAATGTATTGTTTTGTAGAGCTTTAACTTTCTGTATTTAACTGTAGTAACTTTCTGCTTCTGGGAGTTTCAGAACAGGTTCTTCATTAGTCTATATTAGGTAGTCTTTTCAACTTTTCATATAAGATAAGGCTATGTTGAATTCTATCCGCCTGTAAATCCTTGTACCACTGATATGGGAGGGGAAACAGTGCCTGTAATAACGTGCAATGCTTGATTTTGGACTTTCTCTATTTTACCTGAATTTGATTTGTTTGCTGTAATATTGTTTTGCTAATATAATGGACAATTGGTTTGATATGGGTTTTATATGCAGTATTCAATACTTGTCTAGAACATCTCTATTTACTTAAATCTGCTGCTTTCTCTCTACTAAATCTCTGCTTTACTGTCAATATATGATGTTAGCTTGTTACCAAATGTTACTCCTAAACATTTATAAGCTTGGATTTGGATGACTGATACTTTGTCTAATAGAAATGAGACTGTGTCTTATGAGATAAAGAGGATATTTAATAATTTGTTCTGTCTGTATTAACTTTCATAACATTTTCTTTGCACCAGCTGGACAATTTACAAAGTGCGTCATTCATATGTGAGGTAAGTTGAATGTGATATTTTCTTTTCAATTATGTCCAAATTATTAGATTGTCTGTGAAAATGGCACAGCTGATATTGTGCAACTCCTTTAATTTTTTTGGTAGGTCATTTATCATCAGGTTGAAGAGGATAGTGCTGGAAACAGAATTTTGAGAGAGATCTCTTTTTGAATGCTTGAATTTTGATATTGTTTCTCCACATCCAGTAGCAGAAAAGTGCTGAATTAAATAATTACAGAGTTAACATTGTACATTGTTGAGTCTATTTTACGCATTTCTTCTAATAACTTTGCTCACCAAACTGAATCATAAGCACTTCTGAAATATACAAAGACGACTAACACTGTTTGCTGTTTATTTAAACTGAGTTTATTATCTATTGGGTTATAGACTAATATTGTCTGAAGCCTACCTGTGCTAGAGTAAGTATATTTTGGGTTTTAAGCAACCAATTTAAGAAACCAAAGTCTAGTGCAGATCATCTGTTTAATAAGTTTGGCAAGGGTACTAGTTGAGGAAATAAGTCTGTCTGTAGTTTTGGATATTCCCAGCTGATTTATGTGGTTTAAGGATGGGTATTCCATACAGAGGGAACTGATGTATGCCAGATTAAATTGAATAATTGTACACATATGTTGCAACCTTTATTATTTAAGTGCTTAACAGTTTTGTCTGTTATCTGATCAGGACCTGCACTTTTGTTACCTTTTAGTTGATCAACTGCATTGTTAAGCTATTGAAATCTTGAATGAAAACCTCATGAGAGTCTAGGCAGTGGAACTTATTTTTAATTTGTTTTTGCATCACTTTTACTTTATTTTTCATGCTTTTCGATAGTTGTAAATATTTAGTGTAGAAGTTTGTAAAATAATTTGCATTTTGTTTGCCTCTATTACGACTTTGTTAGTCTTATTTGGTTGTTTACTGGGACTACACTTGTTTAGGGTATTGATAAAGTTATGTATTTTTTTATTCTCTCTTCTGTAATCTAATTTTTCTAAGAAGTTTTGGAAAGACTGTTTTTGGATAAAATGACTTCTTTCTTTATACTCTGTCTCCAGTTTTCACTAATGCTGTATACCTTGGTGATCATGTGTTTGTTCAGCTTGTGATCTAGCTTCTTTAATTTGGAGAGCTTTTGTATCCAAAAGGTTTATAATATTTCATCTTTCCTCTAGGTATCCATGTGCATTCCAAAATAATGCCACAAAATTTCATTAAAGAGCATCGCCTAATAAAGTATTATCTACTGCAAATGTTTAAAAAATGTCAGTATCAAACTTGTAGCATGTAAATGCAACCATACTCTTTTCTGGAAAAAACAATCACTAACGAATAAAGGTAACTTAGCTTCTCTTCACAGTTAAACCTCATTAGATCCTGGATTAAGAATGATTTAATAGCAGGTCTACTTCAGTTAAGATACTTTCTTGTAAGAGAGTGGAACCAAAACAATCAGAATTTTGCATACAAACATAGATTATACTGAATATGGAAAATGGATTCAAATTTATATATTTCAGTACATATATAAACATGCTAATTATTTTTCCACAGTTCAATGAAGTTGCCTAATACACCCATTTGAATAAAATGGAAGGATAGTTACATAAATTTATAGAACAGATACATGTATTACAAAGCTTTCTGCTGTTAGACACGTCAAAAACTATGATTATTGCATAACTAATTTCTTTTTAATGTAAATAGCAATATTACTTTAATTCACTTACAAACAAAATTATAGGCGCTGAGGATACTCCATGTGCCAAATTAATAAAAATGAAGAAATTCCATGTGATGATTGAAGAAAGAGAGCAGGGAATGAAGAACAAATTTCTAGACCAAAAACTAGCAATCTACTGTGATGAGACCAGAAATAACTCTATCTTTGACATCATCTTTAAAATAATAAAGCCTTCAGATGCAGTGGACGTAGTATTATGAATGTGCATGTTCTCTAAGCTGCAGATTCCACCTGCTCTAGAGCTATTCTAGACACACTGAAGAAATGCAGTATCTCTTGTACACATTGGCTCTTGCTTCAGATTTGGCGCAATAGATGATCAAGTATTTCAGTATTCTCTGCAATATTCTTAGTATGGTATTGTAATTGTTGACTGTTGGGCTCACAAACTAAACTTGGTATGGAATGTGCAGGGTAAGCAACTGTCAAGACTTGAATTCCACAGGAGCCAGGATCTAGTCAGCTTTTCTGAATATGCAAAAACTAAAGCATCTTTCTGGGAGTTTCTGGACAAGTACCAAGGACAAAGCATAACAGTTTCTTATGCCAATTTTGAATACATGGTATGAATCAGGGGCATACCTTGCAAACTACTTTTAGAGGTATGGTAGCTTTTCTGTAAAGCAAAGATATGATAGGGGGTATACAATGCTGATATTGACTATCTTCTGAACTTATAAGAAGATGAGCTGATTGTTGCTGAAACTTCAGCTTATTTTACACAGGAAGTGAATATTGCTAAATTAAACAAACATCTGGAAGGTCAGTTTTGTCCCACTGTCCATGGGATAAGATTTTTCTAATGAAAAATAGAACAGACACCATAAGTTGCAGCTTCTGCCATGTTTTGTAACAAAATTAACCAAGCTTCTGAAAGTGCCACAGCAAAGCACAAACTGAAGATAATAGTTTAAAATAGTGCTCCACACTGCTTGGCATAACTTGCAAATTTGCGACAGTGAACCTGCAGCAGTTTATATAGCATGAGTGTTTTCGGCTAAGTTTAAAAATGAATGAAAATGAACGAGTAGTAGGGAAATTCATTTACACTCTTCACTTAAGTAAAATTACCTGAACATGTTTCGAGAGTACTTTGCTTTCATCGTCAGCTGCAGTCCTACTCTTTTCCTACTCCTTGTTCATTTTCATTTGAAATACTTCACTATCAACCGCTCCAAAATTATTACTTATAATTTAAAATGAATGTCTGTGAAAACCATTAAAAAACTAAGTTCTGTTCTGAGTGATGCAATCATTATGCTCCACACAGGTTTTCAGAGAATTGTAAAAAGCAGGTTGAGCTCAAAGAAGAAAGTGGACCTTTCTGTGCTGGTATTATGTTTATGTATTTCTTCATTTATCTGAAAGAATGAGTTATTTCTTTTTGCAAATAAAAGTAATTCTAAAGTGTAAATGCATGCCTAAGGTAACATTTTTAGTTGTTTGAATAATGGTCTACATCAGAGGTGGCGAAAATGGGACTCGCAAGTCATTTTGACTTGTAGGCGCTGTCCTCTCTCTGCCACTGTCCCTTTGTTTTTCACATGCTGTTGAGTGATGCAGTGCATGTTGCATATTTGGTGACTCATGGAAGGAAAGCGTTTTTGCCACCCTTGGTCTGCATGAGAATCTTTTACTTTACTCCCTGTCATTATTTTGATCATTCTTTTCTAGATTATAAATATTTGTTTTGCTGGTGTAGAGCTTCCCCAGTAAATGAAGCCATATCTTAGTAATGAATGAAAATTTGTAAAATATGTGGTTATTATAGTTCTTTTTTGTCTGTGTGGCATGAAAGAGTTCTTATAGCATAAGTGCTTGGATTTAAATTTTTGCCTAGGTTATTTTAAATCCATAGTCCCAAAATGTGGTTTCACCTTTTGATTTCAATTCAGTGTTGTTTAGCTTAATATTAGATCGGGCTCTTTATTTATTTGTTTATTTTAAAATATAGGCAGACTATTTTCCTAACATTTATTATTACATTATTTGCATTGCTCCAGGATGGTAGCTCTTGAAGAGTTTTGTTGACTGATAACTAAAGTTCATCTTTTGTTTTTTCTTTAATTAATATACTAGTGTCATCTGCAAAAAGAATGTTTCCATTGCTCTTTACATGAGAGTTTATATCATTTAAACGCAAAATAAATAGAAGTGAGCCTAGTACAGAACCTTGTGGTACTCCATGTTTCATTATTTCTACAGATGAATTTGTACCCAGATCCTTTGAGTGTTTGAATTCAGTTATCTATTTCCTATTATTTAGATATGAACTTATTCATCTATTTGCTATTCCAAGGATCCCATAGCAACATTTCTTAAGCAACATTTTATGCCCTACAACAGGCATGGCGAGACTGTAAGCCTGCCCCGAAGCACCTTGATGCAACCTGGATAGCAAAGCTATGGAAGGGGGAGAATTTGGAAGGCGAGCGGGGTAGTGGTAAAGAACGAACTGATTCAGTGGCGGCCTGTACTCTGTATTTAAAGTAGATTAAGCTTCTCCGATGTCGTTTACAATGAGAGATTCGAAATCGGGAATTATGTTGTTTACAGCTAGACGTAACTGGTCATGAAGATGTTCGTTCGTCTGTCGTGATCTGCATTTGCTTTTTACTAATTTAATCATGGAAAATAACTATTTATAGACTACGTTGTACAAAACATTGCTTCCATGGAAATTGAATATGATCGAAGCTTCGGATATTTATTGTTGCATAAGATTTTAAAACATTCCACTCCTATTAAATCTTGCATCTGACTTTCATGATTTCGTCAGACTGTAAATGAATCAGCTCCTCTTGCAGATTGATTCTGGCCTTTCTTACGTCTATGTTTAATGGATAGACATACACTGATATATCATATTTAAAAACCCTGAAATCACGAAATCTGTAATCACAAAATTCACTTTTAAGTGTGAAGAGAATACTAATGCAAGTACTGAATTTATCTGAGGAGAAATTTAAAAGGAGATATAAACATGGAAAATAGTACACCTGCCCCTCTTTCAAGTGATCTACCCAGAGTGAAAGTGTGTTTACGAACGTCTGCACTGAACTATACTTATCAACAATATTTTGATTGCGTCGTTGAAATGTAGTATTCAGTTTAAGTGCGTAGATATATCGCATAAGAAAGCTAAGTCGCAGACCCAGACCTCGTTATTTAGTTCCTAAATTTCCATTCCCTAAAAAAAGGAAACAATAAAATTACAATAAAATGACCTTAAAGCATATCAGAATAATGTAAATGTAAAGCTAAAATAAATTGTCTTTTCTTTCATGAATCCGGGGAATGCATCTCTGAGGTCGCAGAACCGGCGTAACATTGCACCTCTGCTAAGCCATCTAATATCACACAAATACTTAATATCTTAAATGATTCTCCCATATTTTTAAGTATACATATTTCGAAACTGTTGGTGTTTCAAAGCACTTCCTTTTATTTTGTTCACAACACAATCCATCACTATTGAAGTGTAACCGACTTGGCACAAAGTGCTTCTTGATGCAACAGACAATGGCAAGCATAAAATGGCTCGAAATACCTTTATCACTGAAAAAAAATGTTTCAACCTGTCAATCAACCCACTTTTCCCCAACCATGGCATTTGCTCCGTCTGATACTAATTTTGACCACTGTAAACAATATCTTTCAATACTAATTTTTAGAGCTTTAAATATCTACTCGCCAGCAGTACTGCCTTTTAGTAAAACTAAATCGAGCAAATATTCTTCAACATTAGGTTCCTTATCAACACCTCGAATGAAAATGGCCAATTGAGGTGTCAGTTACATCTGTACTCTCGTCCAGTGCAAGAGAAAACTTCACAAAGTCAGCCATTTTCAAATCCATCTGCCTTATTACGTCGGCAGAAGGCACTTCAACTTTCTTTGCAATGGTTTGTCGGAAAATATGCCAACACTCGAAATTGAGGACATAAAAACCCAGCAATTTTTATTAAACATGTTTTAATAAATTCTCCTTCCTGAAATGTCTTAAGGCCTTTGCAATTTCCCGGGTAACAATATAACTAGCGTGATTTCTTTTCTCTGCCATACTTTGAGTCTTTGTATTTGGTTTAGGTCCATTGTTTTTTATCAATTTCAAAATTTCTTGCGTTTTTTCGCGTCCTGTGAACATATTGAAAATTAGCAGTCTGACTTGTAGTTTAAATAAGAATTAAAGTCTCATTAAATAAAATGTTTAATAATAATAATAATAATAATAATAATAATAATAATAATAATAATAATAATAATAATTACAGACCCAACTTGCCTTGTAACTTGGCATATTCGGAATGATAAGCATTGTAATGGCGTTTCATGTTGAATTGCATTACTCCGCTTTGGGACATATAAAACATTTTGCATTGCCACCATCCTCAACGAAGAACTTCTGCTCCCATTCCATGAAATGTTCTGCACTTCTAACGTTGCTTTGCAAGCGGCATTGCTAGTCGCCACTGTTTGACGTAGTACTGACCACGCTGACATGAGTAGGAGGTGGAGGGGCGGGAGAAGCTACGGAGGGGTAGTGCGCGAGTCAACTGAAGCGCAAATTGACTCGCGAAGCACTGTTTCGCCATGGCTGCCCTACAATGTCAAATACTTTTGTTCAATCTAAAAATATTCCTAATATCTTTTCTTCTTGTCAAAGGATTTCACAGCAATATCTAAAAAAGTTAAAAATGGTTGTTTCTGGAACCAAGTTGTACATATTATTTTATTTTTATTTATAAATGAAATTAGCCTATTATACACAAGTCTCTCAATAAATTTTGAGAAGACAGAAGACATAGAACTGGGTCTGTAATTTTTGGGATTTTCTTTGTCTTGTTTTTCATGAATAAGAATTACTTTTGATACTTTTAGAATATTAGGAAATATTCCTGTAGTTAATGAGGCAATGCATATATGTGTTAATAGCTTAATTATTAATGAAGTAACCTTTTTTAATATGATATCTGGGATACCATCGATACATGCAGTGTATTTATTAACTTATTTATAATAGACATGAATTCTTCTTCACTTGTATCTGCAATATATATAGTTTATGCAAGAGTTGTAAGAATAATTTGCTATATTTTGCATATGATTTTTTGAAATTAATTTATTTGCTATACTTGCAAGAAAGCCATTGAAAATGCTTGCTACTTGAATTGAACTTTGAGACACTTTTAGATTCATGAGTTAAATTTAATGTTTGAGTAACCCTGATTGGTTTTACCTGTCTCTTTCCATACCACATTCCATATAGATGGTATAAATAAAAGCAAGTATTGGCTCATATCTCATTAATCCCAAGCAATTGCTCAGTTTCGTATAAATAAAAATTTTCTCAACCTCATGTGCAAAAACTTGTTGACCTTGATCGCTGAGCTACTGTTCACAATATGGTATAAATAAAAACAAGTCCTGCATGCCTTTAGTAAACTTTTGCTGGCTATTTCTCGAGGTACCTGTGTAGGTACCTCAGCTTGCTCAACTACAATTCAGTACCATGGCAGAGTTTATTATGGTGGTTCCTGAGCGGAAAATAAAAATAGGATGTTTACATTCAAATGACTTTTCTACTCACTCTTCTAAAATAATTCTTATAAAAGCTTATTCTTTCTATCTACTTCTTGTTAATTGAGATAAACTTACCTTACAAATTTCATTGTAGGCTTAAGAAAAATGCAGTAAATTAAAGCAATAGTACAATGTTTTAACAATGGGTCCCTACTTCATGGCTTTGAAATTCCATTCTTTTTGGATCACGAAAGAAAGAACAAAAAATGTTGTGTTACATTCACATGACTTTCCTTACTCACTCATCTAAAAACTATTCTCACAAAAACTTACTGTTCTAACTACTTCTTATTAATCAAGATAAACTTTCAATTCACATTTACACATTTCGTTATTAGATACAGTAGGTAAAGCGGCAGTCAGATTTTAAAGAGGGGTAGCTATGTGATAGCTTTGAAATTCCATACTCTTTGCATAATCATGAGAAAAAAGAAACAAAGAAGAAGAAGAAAAAAAGACACTTCCAATTTGAGAATTCAAACCAACAATAAAGAATAATCTTGGAAATGATCAATTTCAAAAGAAATATATATGTATGCATATATGCGCTTTAACAGTACATTTTTTGTGAGTAAGATTTTGTCTATCTCTTACGGTTTACCACTTAGGCAAAATCCTTCAGAGTGAAGAGGTCTTCAGAAAATTCAAGATATACATTTGACATGAAAATACCTTAAATAAATGGTAATTTAGCAAAAAAGTTAGCTATGTTTAGAGAAAATTGAAATCTTCGCATCCTTGACCTTAAATACCAAGTATTTTTTGTTTTTGAGTTACACTGCACTCTCGCTCGCTCGCACGCATGCATGCACACACACACACACGTTTTAGTGCAGTAAAATGTCTATTTCTTATGGTTTACCAGTTATACAAAAGTCATTCAGAATGACAAGCACTTCACTGGCTAATCCCAGAAACATATACATTTTATTGGTCATGTAAATATCTCAAATATACAACATTTTAATCATAATTACTCGAGCCATTTTTGCAGAAATAACAAAAAAACCACAAACATTTTTCCATGTAAAGGATGGGGGGGATCTTGAAAATCTCTGTGCTGCATGCATCCTTAGAGGGCACTAAACTTAAATTAACCTTAAATGCCCAAGTTTGGTATTTAATGGACTTTTATTTTTGAGTTATCTCTCTCTCTCACACACTTTTTTTTTTATATTTTTTTTTTAGCCAAAAGTCTCAAAATTTGTATTTCTGGTAAAATCTTGATATAGAAGTTTTATTTCCAGTTTTCAATATACTGAGAGTAACTGAACGTTTTGCTTCTTTTATTATCGAGTTCTGTTATAGCATTTTATATACGTCTAGCTGGTTTCTCCGATGTTGCACGGTTAGCTTTTTAAATTTCAATGATGAATTAATTTCATTAACCCTCCTTTTCTTTATGAAATTATTATACAATGATTTACAGGGTTTTTATAGTTTTTATAGTAATTCCTCCCTTTTAACCCTAATAATTGTAATTTTGTACAGTCTCAACTATTCCAAATAAAAGATGAAAAATTACCTGATATTATGCAAAAGGATGTGACTTCCTTAACCTACTGACAAAACTTCCAAGTTCTGGAAACATGTACCCCTTTGGTGGTGGAAAAATTCACAGCTAGAATGGCCAAGTAATTCTTTTTATATAATTATAGTAGGCTAAATTTTAAACCTTTGTAACTTTGTTTTGGTCCCATAGTTATTTAATAACATACAAACTACACAATTTTCATATAATGCAGAAACCTTTAACATATATAGTGAATTAAAATTCCACACTCCCCAACCACCAAGTTAAACTCTTTGGAAACGATACAAAGTCTGCAACCATCAAGAAAAATAATCTTCTTAGTTAATATCAAATATTGGTTCACTGATTTCTAATGTTAGCAATTTTCTCTTTTTATATAATTATTTAGCATGTCCTGCAAACAACTTGATTACAGCATAAATACAAAGGAAATAAAGCAAAAGTTTCTTGCTTGAGGGGTATTTGAAGGTTCAAGCATCCAGAAACTTCAGGTTATTCAGAGGTTTTGACACTGTTTCATTGATACACATCTGCACTGTCTATTTGATAAATTGGAGTTAAAGAAACATAAAACACAGGATCAACTGTTGCTTTTTAAACTCCGTCTTCAGTTTGTTCCCTTGCAATAAAATGTAACCAGCTTTTGTTTTTATACTCTGCAGGGATAAGCAACTACTTATACTCTGTGGAGTATCAACTATTTTTTCTACTCCATGGCATTCTCAACTAAAAGGCAAGACCTTCTATAGGTATGCTGGTTTATAACTCTGTGCTTGTATAAGGCTTTGTAAATCCTTTTTAATATTTTAGTTATTTATGAAATTAAATTAGAAAGTGCTTTACAGACTCATGTCTGTCAAAAGGAATTGGGCTTCTCAATGGTGAAAGAATTATCAAAATTGATTGACTGGTTTTTGAGATTACCTTACATACACAAAAACACACAAATTTTCTATTGTATAGACATTAGGGAATGCACTACAACAGAAGGAGAAACTGCTGGATCTCTTGCACAGCTATTGCCATCTACATGAAGATGTATTACACATTCGAAGTGCCCAATAGATGGCTGTACTTGAATCTAAGCCATGGAAGAATATATTACAGTATATTCCTCCATGGTGAATTCCACCAGACAAATGATCATAGACATGTGACTTTGCTGAACAAGATTGGCCATCTTGTTACTCTACCAATTAATGAGGTAAAATAATGGTGAAAAATAATGCTTCCGACCTTTAAATAAGAAGTGTTTACACACACTACTATGTTGTGTTTTTGATGCCTGTGATTTATTGTTTTTTAATAACTGCAATCACATTAGTAAAGCAGCAGTATTTTATTTGTGCAATGTAGGAAATGGGAATAATCCTAATCATGTATTTGCTGTGCCATGTGCTTTCTAAATGTTTCATATTTAGTATTATCTAAGGGGTTTAACTCAGATGAGTGCGATGACCATGGCAAAATCCAATTACTGTGCCACAAAAACCCAATAGTGGCCTGGGGAGGAACTACAGTTTCTTTGGTGACGTCAATCGCAAATGCATTTTAATATGTAAGGTTATTACCATCTTGGATATCTTGGCTTGTGTAGATTATTTGGATTGCTGTATCAAGCAAACTTTTCTCAAATATTTATTGCATGAGTAATTTCTGCATATAATCAGCAGTGATCTGTATTTAATTGCACACATGTTCTGGCAGGATTGATTTGTTGAAGAGGAAATGTATGGCAGTCAACTGTGGAGCATCTGAGAAAGATATAAGAAGCCAGATGGTTCCAATTCAAAGCCACAAATAGAGAGGTCAGTATTGGCCAAACATGAGTAATTAGTGAATAAATAATAATCGAGTGTAATTCTGAGGCAGTATATGTCTTAATTTTGTTTTTTCTCACGCAATGTCAATGCTTCATTATTGTGAAAATGGTATGGGATATTCAGCTTTACGTTTCAATAAGTTTTCTTTACACATTTCTCATCACAATTATAAGAATATATAACTTACTAGTGAACTAGAAGCAATCAAAGGTACAGGAATCTAATAATGGCAAATTTCTGGCCACAACAGGTAATCCTTCACAATAATTTAAAAATCTGAATATAATATATATATATATTAGCGGAGTAAGTTCTATGACTAATAACATCCACATGCTGCATCAATAAAATGAAATATGGTACTTGTAACTCTAGTATGCCATCCTTCCTTTAATTACTTTTCATTGTTTTTAATACTTATTAAAATGCATTTTAGCATGTGTTAAAAACCATAATGGCTCTAACCCATTTCACTACAGCGAAACCTGTCCTCAAAATTCTAGTTGCTCAAAAGGCAAATATGAACATCACATCCATTAAGTTAACATCACTCATCTTCCCTGCATGTTCAAGTTTGATGCTCTCTTTTCTAAAAATATATTACACTAGCAGAGACTATCTTGAAGTTAGGTTAGGTTGTGCTCAATAATTGCAGACATGCATAGCTCCATTAATGCACATATGTAATAGTGAAAGTGTCATTTGCAATTTATATGTAATAGTACTGCACAGTTTGTTTGCTGTGCAGATCCAGAAACTGATATAGATTTGTGGCAGTAGTGCCAGCATTGAAATTCTTACAAGTACTTTGATCTTTCATTAACACCAATATTAAGAAATAAAAATGTTCTCCTTTGCATATCTATATTCTATGGAGAGATGATTGCAGTTGTTAAGGAGCTGTTAATTTTTAAAAAAGGAAATAAAACTTTATGCTTTTCATCTGAAATGGAGAACTTATTTCTTACAAGATATTAAGAATACAATTGTAGCAAAAAACAAGTGTTGACTGATGTGATTCATTTTACAAGATATGTATATAATATACATTAAAAGTAAGATAGACAGAGAAATGCAAAATTGAAGCTACATCACCTTAAACTTTGCATTTCCATAGTTAGCAATGAAACAATAGCATCATTGTAATAGCAAACATTAATGCAATGCTAAGAAATTTACAGACAAAGGTGAGATTAGCAAAGTAAGCATAAAAATGCCTCCATTTTAGGCAGAAAAACCGGAAATCTGGTTCTACCAAGTAGAAGCTCCGGTTGCCATAAATAAAATTACTACAGAAGAGATAAGATTCAATTATATCATTGCTCAACTTGAATCAAAATATGTTGAAAATATATGGGATATTATAATATGACTAGAATAGATAAATATACCATAGCAAAATCACAGCTTCTGGAAATATTTAAAGAGTAAGGACAAAAGAATTAAATGACTGGTAATGGGTATTGAGTTAGGTGACTACAAGTCTAGCCAGCTGTTAACAAAAATGAGGCCATTAGCCAGTAAAGATGTCTCTGACAAGGTTCTAAGTATCCTGTGATTCGAAAAGCTGCCAGATTCAGTTAAAAAATATCCTCATAGTAAGTGAAGAATGCTTTGAGCGCATAGCAGTCATGACAGACAAAATGCTGGAGAAGAATCCTTGTAGTGAGAATCTTTTATACCATTAAGGTGCAAAGAGTGCTTCTATTGAAGAATTAATAACCAAAATTTCTCACTTGGAGCTGCAAATTGCAGCTATGATGGTAGACCAGTGTTGCAATAGAAGTTAAAACTCTTGTCGCAGAAGTTCACACCGGTGCCGCAGTTCCAGTTGGAGCAAATGAAGATTTAATTCTAATGGCAAATATTGCTATTACCATTTTAAAACTGGATGGAAATGTACTCCAGAAAAATGTAGGCAGCCATGCACATGGAAAAGTGAGGAAAACTCTAACTGACAGCAGAATTAATGACGAGTTTGGCTGTCGATAACAATGATAGGAGCTGCAAGCACAGATTATTCTGTGACAGTAAAAAAGGTCTGCAGTTTCTTACTGATAGTGCAGACATGTCAATAATTCCAGCTAGAAAAGCTGATACAATTGATCCTACATACAAACTTTACACAGCAAATGCAACCAAAATACCCTTATAGAATTGGAGTCCTAATTTTGGATTTTGGAAACTAAAGTTTTCAATGGCTGATTATTGTAGCTAACATTGAAAAAGGAATAATAGGTGCAGACTTCCTGAACAAATTTAATTTATGGGTTGATGTTCATAAGATGTGATTGACTGATGGCACAATCAAACTTAGTACTGAAGGTGAAGTTATGTCATCAGACAACCACTTTTCAAGCACAATAAACCAAAATATTAAGTTTGCCAATTTACTTAACCCAGTTGCATAATATTTAAATGTCTATTCAACTAACCAAGAAATCAGATCTAAATCCCCTAGCAGTGAGGCTTAATACTTAAAAAATCATTTAAAATCATTTAACCAATAAGAGTTTTTTGCTGAAAATTTGTCTGCACAATATTAAAAGCATAAACTCACACATACTGTTGTCATAGTACGGTTGTTGTGTGCGATAGAAGTCAAAACAATCCTCTACATGAAGAGAAACATCATCTTTTTTACTTATAATTGGGGTGTCAAAGGCGTCTTTGCTCCAGTAACAATTAAATACGCGATTTTCGCACTTGAGATATCAAAATAACAATATAGGCCTTAACTTCACCTGCTGTAGTGTTAGACCATTTTTTATCGTCTTTCAGCATTTTTCTGTTGTATTGTTCAACTGCCTTGTTGCATAAGCATTAGTTTCGCAACACGTTTTGTCAAACAATGGTTTCATGTATTCCGAAAAAATTGAAAGTGCTGATGGCATCTGTGACACATGCTTGTTCAGCAAGTCTTTACAAATACCACTATTTGCAGTAAATGGGCAGAGAATGGAGTTATTGTCAGTTTTAGTCCAATTGAAGTCACACTGTTTTTTCTGCATCATAATACGTGTTTCGAAGGGCCTGGTACTTCATCATTGGTTTCATAATTATTTTCCTTGCTGCTTTCTGCACTAGATTATCACTGCCTATGAACTTTCTTCAATCTCTGCTTCATATTCAGAAAAATCATCACATTCCTATCACTCTCTAATACACTTTGTATCAGTTTTCTCAAACCCTCCTTGTCATCCACTCAGATTATTTTTGCGGCCATGATGGCTACTAACGTGAGTGCAGGAAGAATAACATTATTTTTCCTTGGTTGAAACACAGTTGATGAGGTCATACTGTGGGAATTCCAAACATCATGAGTAGGCACTTCATTTAAACATATACAAATGACATATGGAATGTAAATTACATGTAGTTATGTAGCGCAATACAGCATTGTGAGCTGAGCATGTCATATGATTCATATGCCAAAAAAGCGAGTGCGAGCCCTGGTCATCAAATGATACGAATAGGTTAAATACTATCCTAAAATTACGATGCCAACTCTAATGCCAAGTAAGACCATTTATACATCACACATCACATTAACACATATGGCCATCCATTTTACTCCAAAGCAAGACCACTGCTCATCAGACCATTGAAATCTGAATGGACCAGTCCACTTCACATGGTGAATAAGGATGGTACTCTTCGCCCATGTGAGGATTGCAGAAGACTAAACGATCATATGATTCATAAAGGATCCCATTCCTACAATTGAAGACTTCCATCATATCCTGAAAGGTAGTAAGATATTTTCAAAAACAGATTTATTCAAGGCATATTTTCAGATTCCAATTTCAGAGGAAGATAAGGCCAAAACTGCCATAATCTCACTTTTGGGCTGTTTGAATTTAATGTGATGGATTTTGGACTCCACAATGCACCAGCAACATTTCAGCATTTCATCAATGAGGTACCCTTCAGATTAGATTTTGTATATTATTAATAGCTTCAACATCAGAACACCAAAAACATCTAAAACTGGTACTTGATAGACTAGTAAAATACAGACTACGTATTAACATTACCAAGTCTGTTTTTGGCGCAAAAAAATTGGAATTTTTAGGACACTTAATTACATCAAGTACATCAAAGCCTCTTACTGAAAAGATACAGATCGACGACTACAAGTTGCCTGAGACAACAAGAACTTCAAATCTTTCTTGGGTTAATTAATTTCTATCATCACTATCTTAAGAATGCTGCATGAAGGAATTTGAATACTTGAAGGGTGCAAAGAAATACGATAGAAGAAAAAATTAATTGGACCAACGATGCCAAGACTCAGTTTGAGAAGTGTAAAGAAGACCTAATGCACACTGCACTGTTAACCTTTCCCAATCCAGACTTTTCCATAGCACTTTTTATGGGTGCCTCACACCAAGCCATAGGCACAGTGTTGCAACAACAGGAAGATGACGGTTGGAAACCAATTGCCTTCTATTCCAAAAATCTTAATGATGCCCAGAATAACTATAGCTTATGACAAAATACTACTAGCAATTTATTTGACTATTAAACAGTTTAAACATTACGCTGAAGTAAGGAAGTTCACAGCTTTCACAGACCACAAATCAATTACATATGCATTTCAGCAGAACAAGAAGGCTTCACCACATTGGTTACAACATCTGCAGTACATAATTATTTTGACAAGAAGCACTATTTAGATTGAAGTTGCTTTTATTAATGGTCACCTGCATACACACACTTTACTTTTTTGTGGAATGGTGAAGTGTAAGTATGCAGGTATATGTCTCAGGTATGCTTATTAATCTGCAGTACATTTCACAATTCACAACTGATATAACACATGTAAGTGGTCAAGACAATGTGATAGCTGATACATTATCAAGGCTGGAGGAGATTAATGTACTTAATTATGCAGATATTGCGAGATATCAAGAGAATGACAAGGAACTTGACGAGTTGCACCAGCATAACACCTCTTTACAATTTAAACAATGTCAACTAGGAACAAAAGATTTGTTGTGATATGACATTTCCACTCACAATATTTGACTTTTTATTCGTAAATCATTTTGAATGAAGATATTTCAACATTTTCATAACCTGGCACAACCAGGAGTTAAAATCACAATTGAGCACATTACTTCCAAATTCATGTCACCAGGAATGAAAAACGACATTTGCAAATGCACCCAAGCGTGCATTAATTGTCAGTCAAAGTGACAAGACATACAAAGTCACAACTTGGATAGTTCAAGCAACCAGACGACAGATTCAGCATAGTGCATATTGACATAAATGGAGCATTACCACCTTCAGAGGGCAATGCCTTACTTGCATTGATCATTTCAGTGGCTGGATGGAAGTTGTACCTTTGTGCAATATCACAACTCAAATGCTGGCACAAGCTTTTGCGATAACTGGATCACTCGATTTGGAACCCTGTATCAATTATTATTGGCCAAGGAAAACAGTTTGAATAAGAATTATTTAGAAACTTAGCAACACTCTGTGGCACTAAAGCTCAACATACCACTCCTCAGCACCTGCAGTAAGTGGGAAAATAGAGCAATTACACAGAACACTTAACATGGTAATCAGAGCACAGAACAATATCAAATGGACTGAGAGTTTGCCAACAGTTTGACTAGGATTACAGGCAGCTGTTTGAGGGTGAGTGGTTTTTGATATAGCAACTTTTGCATAGATGGCTTCTGAACTCTTATTAACATGCAGAACACATAACATGGTAATCGGAGCACACAACAATATCAAATGGACTGAGAGTTTGCCAACAGTTCTACTAGGATTACAGGCAGCTGTTTGAGGGTGAATGGTTTCTGACATCGCAACTTTGTGTAGCGGGTTTCTGAACTGTCTACTTAACATGTACACCTTTACTTCCATGATTTACAAATCCTATAACTGTATGAATAACTAAAAAATAATAATAATCAATACATAGTGACATCATGAGTTCCAGATAGAATGTTTTTGTTTTTTGTACTTCATGCAGCCACTGTTTTCTTTTGCATGATATTGATATACCTTGCATAATCCAGCTTTTGGCAGGGTGTGTTTCAGAGTTGTTCTTTTACAGGGCGTGCAATTTCAAAACAGTATAACAATGTTGTGATAAAGCTTTGGAATTTCCTGTCAACGTTTTCAGCATTATAACTATCAAGCCAATTCTCCTTGCTTAGTAGGAAATTCATATAATTTATGTTTTTAATCATTATACTGGCATTTATCGATGCCAATATAGATTTAAATTCCTTTGCAGTTTTGCTTATTGGTACTTATTTCCATTATTTGTGCATTGTGATCACTAAAACCAATGTTAAATACCTGAGAAGTATAAGCAGTATTCTTATTAGTTATAATCTGGTCAATAGCTGTTCTTGTTGTTTTTGTAATTCTGGTTGAGTTTATTATTATTCTTTAATGAAAGGTTTCAATAATGCTTATTACATTATTCTTCACTTTTGCATCTTTTAAAAAAGCCTATATTAAAATCACCACAAAATACCATTGTATGATTATGTTTACAAGCAATATTTAACATATGTTTTAAGTTTTTGAGAAATTTTCCCATATTACCCTCTGGTGATCTGTACAGTGCTATCACAAGGATGTTAAGCTGTTCCAAGTGTTAGTGCTGATACCTCAAAATTTAATTATTCACCTAAGTTTGTGCCTATCTGATATTTTTTGAATTCGACTCTATTTCTTATTAAAATACAAACTCCCCCATGCTCTATAAAATTTATTGGTTAGAGTGAACTCAGGAATATTTAATTGATCAATATGTTGTGATTTCATCCACTGTTCACTCACAGTACTTGTAGCGTGTTTAAAAATTACCTAATAATAGATTTCAGCATGTTTAGTAAAGTAAATGGTCTGAAACTGATGTTTTGGTGCTCTCATCTTTGTTTTCAGGACAAACTGATGAAAATGGAAGTCTAGATCTCCATATTTATAGTGCTGGAATGAAATTGAAATCTCATTGGTTTGCATGAGCTTTTGGCCATAAAGCAACTTATACTGAATGTGACTGGAGTATGGGCATGGACCTGGCAGAAAACCTTTTATAGCATGCAACATGTTTTTTAATTCAAGCATAAACCTGGTAGAAATGCTGTGAAAATTTTCTAAAATCTGGGAAGACAATGGTTGACATTTAAGTAGTAAGGCCTTTTATCATTGGTGCCCATGCCAAACTAAGATGTAGGCCTGAATCACAGTTAAGATTATTTGTTTCAGATGATATGGCTAAGGCTTCTTTTACCCTTCTTTCCTGGTAGCTCAAACACTTTGCCACTATTTTGGTCTTGCTGAAATTGGCCCTATAGGCTTTATCAATGCAATGTTCTGCCAGTCCAGATTTTTCACGTTGCATGAGCCTATTGGTATTCAGTAACATGTGTGGCATGTTTGGCCAATGTACACTGCATCACATTCACAAGGATTGTGGTAGACACCAGATCTCTTAGAGCTAAGTTGTCTTTTACTAGCCTGACAAAGTTTCTTATTTTAGACGGTGGTTTGTGATGGTTTTGATGCCATATCTGTGGAACAGTTTACTTCATCTTTCCTGAAAAATTGACAGTAACAGTATGCAGGCTATTGCGAGTGGCTACAGGAAACTTCAATTTACTTCTTGTATTAGATTCTTAGTATTGTTTTGGAGCACTTCTGGAACTACATTCCTCACCAAATTTGTTCCCACATGTAACATTACCACCTCGTAGCCTACTTCATTTTCACATTTAGCATTGTCAAAATTTCTGTACACAATGAGATAACTTAGTTGGTCCGTTCTATTTCCCCTTCTAACTTCAGTTCTTGTTCTCAATTCTTGCAAATTTTTGATCATAGAATCCCCAATGAGCAATAGCTTCTTGTTTGCAAGTTGTTTCTTGTATGCTTCACTTTTCCATTGGTCCATTACTGGTTTTGACCTTTTGAAGTTGTAGAGTTTTCTTTGTTTGTAGAGAAACGAATGTAGCCACTAGTTTCTGTGTTGTTTTTATTTTATTGTTCCTCTATATCAGCCAAGGCAATAAATCTATTTTCTGTGTCTTCAACAAAGGCTTTCTGTTTTATCTGTTCTGAGCGATTGCTAGATGCTTTTGTGCTCTTTCTTCACTGCCTCCGCATAGGATTCAACATTTTGCCACTCTTAATATTGCCGTAAGCGTTCATTTAATATGGCATTTTCCTCCCTCATACAACGATTTTTATTTCTTGTGTTCTTTAGATCTTTGTTTAGTAGTTAAATAATTTTATGTAATGAAGATGCACTTTTATTTGTCTTAAGCACATGGTCTGCATATTTCATAGCATCAGTTCCATATGCAATCTTTTGAGTGTTACTTCTTAATTTAAATCCTTTGACAATGTTTGGCCATTTTTCTCAATGTCTGATGCTTCACTTTGAGTTAAAGCTTTTGATTTCTTACTCACACAATTTTGGTTTTTCACTTGTACTTCGCAGCATCATGTTATCGGCCGCCATCTTGAGATAGCATTTAAGATGAGGTGTTACAAAGCTTTACATGAATTATCCTTCACTAAAGAAGCATAAGTAGATAAAATTGATGAGCATTTTTCAAAAGTTGATAGATGCAGAAATCAAGTGAATTATCCTTCATGAGCAAAGAATAGACAGATAGAAATTGAGGAGTGTTTTTGCAGAGTTGATAGATGCAGAAATGAAGATTTTACAGGAATCACATTTTTTATTTTAAGCACACAGTTATTTTTAATTTAGGTTAATTATTGAGTTGATTTGTGACACTACATCACTTACAATATTTTGAAATGAAAAACAAGTTTCTGGAGCCTGGTCAAATGCCAACATAAGATGTCACCTTGCAGGATTTCAAAATTTAAAACGTGGTTCCTATTCTTCCAAATGTAAATGTTTTCCCAAACTGCAAGTTCTGTTTTTTCTGAAATGTTTTTTAGTATTTTGGGATTTCTGTTTATGGTGTATTGGTCTCTCCATAAGTGCCAAGCTACTGCTGATTTGTCTTCCTGCTTTTGTCTTGAGTACCTGATGTATGTTTTTTTTTTTTATTAATTTTTGTTGCTCGTGGGGGCAGTCATGCATGTAATGTTGCAGTGGAAGTATGTAATTGTGTGAATAATGTAAATGTTATAGGTTATGTAAGATCTAGTGCAAAATTTGCTCAAGCAACGAAAGATGTGCTAAAAGATTCCAGTGTACAAATGGATATTATAATAGTGGGTGCAAATGATGTCTATAAAAATAAGCTCAAGAAATGTTAAACAGGTTAGATTATTTAGTAGTAAAATATGCTAACAATAGCAAATTGTAATCATCAATATACCACATAGATAAGATCTAATGCCGTATTCTTGTATAAAAGAAAAAATAAGGAAAACTAAAATTGTTACGCTTGAAATTTACTAATGCTAAGATATTAGATGTTGGCAAATTGGGAAAAAACCTGTTCTTTAAACATGGGTTCCATCTAAATTCTGTTGGTAAAGGCTTTATATAGCTTAAGAGATTATTAAAACCATTGAACACATGATGATTAAAACTAGAAAACCACTAGCTGTATTCTGTAATGGAAAATAAATGTGCCACAGTCTGAAAACTTAGTGATATTAAGGAAGCTAGATCAAACATAAATAAAAGGACACTCTGAATCATGCACCAAAAATGTACAGTATATGTCTAACAAAATTGATATGTTAAGTATGGTACTTAATTAAATTAATGCAAATATTGCTGTGATTACTGAACATGGATTCACAAACAAAGAACTACATTAGCTAAGCTAAATAACTATACTTTAGCTTAAGATTTCTGTAGGAAAAATCATAAAGCTGTGGTGTGGCCATATATGTAAAAAAATAATTGTGTGTTTAAGGAATATAAAAATATAGCATAGAAATGGTTTTGGAGTGTTGTGCAATTAAAATAACAATTGAAATTGATAATATTGCAATAATAGGTATATATATATATATATATATATATATATATAGATCACCTAATTATAATGTCAATGAGTTTTACAAAAGCTTGGACAATCTCATAGCTAAGCTAACTGATGAGGTACAAAAAATTGTGATTCTTGGTGATACCAATATAAATTCAAACAATAATTCCCGGGATTATAAATTTTTATGTGATATCCTAGATAGCTATAATCTGTATACTGCAATAAACTGCCCAACAAGAATTACAAATACATCCGCAACTGCAATTGATTACATAATAACAAACATAGAACCTACTCAGCATTCTGCTTCAATAAACGACTTTCATGGTCTGGTGTAGGCAGTGAGAGAGAGCAGATGTGTTGCGTAGCGTGGTCGAGTGATATAAATGGGGGTCGATATATGATCATACAGAGCGAGAATTGGAAGCTTCAGAAGGATGAAGATCAAGAAAAAAGGATGATAACATTAGTGACAGAAATATGAGCAGTGATAATCATCCTGAAATTGTTGATGATAGCAGAAGTGGAAACAAAACCAAGACCGACCGAGATGGAGCAGATAAGAGAAATGTTGGAGTGTTTCTAGGAGAAAAAGTGAAGGTAATAGGTAAAGAAATGAAGAAGAACACAAGAGACATAGAGGAGACAATAAGAGAACAGAAGAATGAGACAGACACAAGACGAATGCAAAAGAAGACTGGACAATATAGAAGAGACGCGAGAGACAGCAAAGGAGGAAAAACTGCATTTTCTATGGAGTAAGGGAAGATTATATGAAATGACACATGAAAACTGTAGGAGAAATTATAGAAGGAAGACTAGAAATGACGCTACAAGGATGGGAAATAAAATATGCATTTCGACTAGGTAGAGGATGCAGAGGACATTGGCCAATTTTGGTAAAATTCATGACAATGTATATCAAATGGGAGACGTTAAGAAATATAAGGAAATTACAAGATACCAGTGTTTTCATCAAACAAGACTATAGTAAGGAGGAAAGAGATATGAAAAAGGAATTAACACAAAAAAAAATCATTTGTATAAGGTTTACATTTGTATATCGAAGGAGAGAGATGGGACCTGAACCTGAGTGTCAATGAACAGGATGGAGCGCAGAATCAGTGAAATTACGAGGTTGAAAGACATAAAAAGAGATGAGACAGCAAAATTTTTATAGAGGCAATGAAGGGAGTCAATAGGGAAAGAGGGGGAAGGAAAGAGGGGAAGACGAAGGATCAGCTGGCGGAGGAAGCAAATGCGGAAGGAGAAGTAGTGACATGTGTGATGAAAGAGCGGGGTTGAGCGGGGAAAAAATGCTGTGGCAGTTGGGGGGGGGGAGATTAGGTTTGTGACAGGTGAAGAAGCAGACAAGTTGATACGGAGAGAAAACTTAAAAGTAATACCAAGGGTATCAATGCAAAGGGTTTATGGGAGAAATTAAATCCAAAAGAGAAATATACAGAGAAATAGATTTTAGCTGTGAAAATTATGTTCTGGAATGTGGAGGTTTTAAAGCAGAAAGTGATAAGCAGGGAAATGCAAGGGGTGATGAAAGAGGTGGATATAAGAGTAGCAGAGACGTGGTTGGAAGAAAGAGACAGAATTTAAGTGAATGGTTATGTGTACAATGACGGAATAGCAATAAGAAAATGTAATAGGGGTAGAGGATCAGGAGGGCTAGGAATATTCTCAAAGGCAGAATTGAAACCAAAGTTGTCTACAGGTGAGGGAAGTAAGTCTAAAAATGTGATACCGTTATTAGTCAAGCAAAGAATTGGAGAAGTGTCGAAAACAGCCATCGGGTAGTTTATAATCTACCAGTATCTTCTCATTTCCGCAACAATAATTTTTACGTGTTGGAGAAAGATATGGATATATTTAGAAACAAATACGCAGACATTGGGTTTATTGTGATGCAAGACCTGAAAACGCTAGAATTGAGAAAGAGAAGGGCAGACGAGGAGGAGAATATGCAGAGGGGGGGGGGAAGAAAAAGACAGGAAAAGGGCTGGTAGAGTCTGTGTCATAAACAATGAAGGGAACAAGTGTTAGAATTTTGTGAGAGAAACAATCTACAAATATGCAATGGGTCAATAGAGGGAGAATTTACTTTTGCAAATGAGAATGGACAAAGTGTTGTAAATTACATATTGGTGAGTGAAGGGATAGAAGGGTGGAAAGGTTAAAGGTTGAAAACGAGATAGTGGACAGTGGCCACTTTGCACTAGCTATAGACATATGAGTAGCGGGATAAGAAATAAAATCAGAAGAGGTGGTGAAATTAAAGAAATATAATACATTTAAGTGGAAGGAGAAGAAGGGGGAACACTTCAGAAGGGAATTAAACTCGGAAGTTAATATAATAATAGAAAGAGGAACTGAGCTAGAGCTTGCAAAAAATGACATCAAAAAAGCATTAGAAGTATTAGAAAAGTTTGTAGTGAGGACAGTCAAGAGGATGCAAGTAGGGACATGTGGCAAACAAGTGATAGAAGGTTGGTTTGACGACGAAAGTAGGAAAGCCAAAAGGGAGATGTATATAAAAACCTAGTGAGATGGAAAGGGTCAGAAAGGGAGTAAGACAGGAAAAATTGGGCGGACAGCAAGTGGGGGTATAAATGCCTATTAGAGAATAAAAGAAAGGAATGGCAGGAAACATTAGTACTTAAAAGAAAGGAGGCAGAGAAAAATAAGAATTGTAGGACGCTATGAGAAATAGTAAGGAGGGCAAGCAAAACTGGGACGAAAGCAGAGATCACGCCAGGGGAGTGGCAGGAATATTTCAGGAGATTGATGGAAATTACAGCAAAACAAGGTTTGACAAGGCCAGGATAGTTCAAATAGGGTGGGAAAATGAGAAACTGGATAGCAGATTCACAGAAAGAGAGGTATACCAACAGCTAAGAAAAGTCAAAGAGGGAAGGCAATAGGTTCGGATGGCATACCAGGGGAATTTTGGAAGGAATACGGTGAAAAGAAAAAAGGGTTAGAAATTTTGACAAAGATGCTGAATAAAGTAAAAGAAAGTAGAGATTCCAGCAAGCTGGAAAATCAGTAAGTAGTACCTATATATAAAGGGAAGGGAGGAATGAACAAAACCGAAAATTATAAATTATAATTTATACTGGGATGCTAGCGGACAGAAGGAGAGACTGGGCTGAGGAAGAAGGGAAGTTGTCGGAATTTTAAGCAGGTTTCAGAAAGGAAAACAAATGGTGGAAAACACATTTATAATAAAATCTTTGGTGGACAAGTATTTAAGCAAGAAAAAAGGTACGCAGACATTTTTTTCGCAGACTTTTGATATGGTAAATAGAGAAGCATGATTAATGAAAAGGGTAAGTGAGAAATTCATAAGGGAAGTAGAGAAAATACACAAAGATGTAAAGTTTTGTGGAGGATAGGAGGAGAAGGGATTATGGAAGCAACAGAACAAAAGTTAGGTTTAAGACAAGGGTGTAAATTAAGTCCCATTCTATTTAACTTTTTTATAAATTATATAATTGAAAGAATAAGAAAAAGCAATCGGCGCTGCCCAGCTACAGCAAACAAAGACATACCAGGACTGTCATATGCAGATGATGTAATGGTAGGAGCCATAACAGTGATTGGTTTACAGAGATCAATAAATGAGATACAAAAATTCTGTGAGAAATGGGGAATAAATGTGAATATAAATAAATCCAAAATTATGGTTTTTAAAAAAGGTATGAAATTAAGGAAAGACAAGCAGTCTTTGGGAGTGGGAAAAAATTGGAAGTGGTCTAGGAATTCAATTATTTAGGGGTGCGACTAAGCAGTAATGAAAATTGGGAGCCTCACAGTAGAAAGATAGGGCAAAAAGCAGTGGCTATGACAAATGTAAAAACATGTAAATTTAAATTTGAAATGTCCACAAAATGGTTGGAGAGGGTATATACGGCTATGGTGGAAATAGGAATGTTGTAGAGAATGGAAATTTGGCGGGGGGGGGGGGGAGATCAGATTTGACTATTAGGGTGGACCAGAGTTACAGGGTATTTTGTAAAGAACTATTAGGTTTGCTGCAATCAGTCTTGGGGGAAGATGCTTTACTAGAATTAGGGAAAACAAGAAGGAAATGAATGACAAAATTTTGGTATAAATGCTTGACAAGGAAAGAAGGAAATATATTAAGAAGCTGTATGGTACAGCAGGAGAGTATAAAAAATCTGATGTGTTACACTCACATGACTTTCTCTACTCTTGTAGAAACTATTCTTACAAATGCTTATTCTCCATAAGCTTCATGTTAATCGAGTTATCAAAATGTTAATCTTATTGTTAATTTTCTTGTAGACGCAAGGGGAATTGGTAGGAAGCAATAGTCAAATATTTTAAGAGCTGGTTGCTATGTGGAGTATTCCATTCTCTTTGCATTACCAGGACAAAAAAGAAATAAGAGCTATAGATTTTAACTGTGCAGTAAACACACCGTAGTGATAGCACTGGAAAAATGTTTTTAACACACTGCCTAAATCCCTCGGTATGATCCCTTGTAATGCAAAATTATGTCACTGCATTACAGATTACTTTTGCATCATCAACTACAATATCCTGCAGCCAAACCTCATCAGCACACAAGTAAGGCAGATATGGAATAACACCATCATAATTTGAAATTGATTTTAAGTGCAAATCATTGCCTAAATGAAGAATTTTATCATTTACTTCAGAACTCCAAGCATCAATATTTATTACAGTTGAAAAACATAATGCTATCACCGAGTTGCTTGTGCACTGTATGTTTTTAACCTCACCAAATATGTCGTTATTTTGGCTTAAGGTGCCAGCAATCGCTTTGGCTGCTTTCACGGAAAACAACTTCTTAACATTAAAATTAAAACTGGTTTGTTTCTTACTAGGCATTATGAAAAGTCTTAAAACGTAAACCAGTAAACAAAGAACAGAAACCAAAACAAACACCTGAAAATGGTACTATAACAAATAATATATGAATGAATAAAATGAAACAGCCCTTAAACCGTGGAAACAAAAAATATAAAGTAAAATAGGAACATTTAAAATGCTACTATAACGAACAATAACATATGAATTAATAAAATGAAATGATCTTACAAAATTGGTTCAAATCCGCATTCCTTTGTAGCAAAAGCCGATAGAAGATTCACGAAATCATAGCAGTCATTTATTTCTCAGTATACAAAACATTTGATTATTGCTTAAGGCTTACTATGTTCCCCTTGTTTTGTATTGCAAGGGCAATTGCCTTTAAGCATATACATATCCCTTAATAGCTGGTTGCTATGTGCAGCACCATTCTCTTTGCCACAGATTAATACTCTTTGCATATCCAAGACACCAAAAAAAAAAAAAAAAAAAAAAAAAAAAAAAAAAAAAAAAAAAAAAAAAAAAGAATAACGAATTTCCATTTGAGAAAAAGTATAAGCATTGGAAAATTTAAGGGAATAACAAGCAATATCTTGAAAATGGTTCACTCAACAAAAAAAATGTATATGACATAAATTGTGTATTTTAACACGATCTACATTTTTTTGTGCAGTAAAATTTTGTCTATCTCTTATGGTTTACCAGTTATGCAAAAGTCGCTCACAATGAAGAATAGTTTTGGAGACATTCCCAGAAAATTCGAGATATACATTTCATTTGTCATGAAAATATCTTAAACATATGATATTTTAATCAAAATCGTTAAGAGCCATTTTTGGGAAAATTAAAATTTTCAAAAATTGTTCCATGTAAACGGTAATCTGGGATGGGGGATTTTCTTGAAAACCTTCGTGTCGCATCTCTGGAAGATACTGAACCTAAATACCAAGTTTGGTGTTTATCCGACTGTTCGTTTTTGAGTTATGCTTTCACAGACAGACACACACACGGACATGTTTCCAAAAATGATTTTTTTTGGATTCAGGGGGCCTCAAAACATATATTTCTGGTGAAATTTTGGTATCAAATTTTTGGGTGGAATACATTACTTCCCCTACTTCCTAAACATAGTGGAGAAAGTAAAAATGGGAACAGTTGGGGAGTAGGGTTGAAGAAAGCATTGAAAGAAATAGAAAATATGGTTACAAGGGGAAAGGAACAGTCCAGTTTTCGGAGCCAAGTGAGCGAAAGGGTGGAAGATATTGAAAGGCAGGAGATGTGGGGAAGTGTAGAAAACTAAAAAAATCCTTGAGATTTTACAGCAAAGTAAAAGAAAAATGAGGAAGAGAAACATGCACAGAGCAGTGTAATAAAAGAGAAATACAAGGAAGGGTTAGCTTGGATGAGAATGGGAATGATATTTTTTAAGTGGCTTAAGAGGTTATGATAAAGGGATATGTGAATTTTGTGATGGCGAGGAAAGTGTAGAACATTATCTAACTGAATGTGAAGATTTAAAAAAATGGAGAGAGAAAATCTCAGATAAGAAATGGAATAATATTGGGGGGGGGGGTTTAGTAGCAATAAAAATGCTAACAAGCAAGCGGGAAGAAAAAAATAGGGGATTTTTAATAAAACTGAAAGAGAAGTGGATGAGGAAACTCAAAGAGAAAAAGAGAGAGAGGGAGGGAGGGAGGGAGGGAGGTAAGATAAAATGAAATAAATTGTAATGAAGCTTTAGTAAAGAGAAGTAAAGGTTGTACAGTGGTGCTGTAGGCTAGCGAGCTACACTAAGTAGAGTACCAGGCATGTACATAACAAAGTAGAGATATGAAAATAAATGTAACAAAATTTGTAAATTGTAACTCGGAATATGTACAATAAACCACATATACAAATAACTTTCATCTGATCATTGTGCAGAAATTATTAATATATGCAATTGTAACTGTGAATTAAAGAAGGCTAAATGGACAGAAAAATGGTTACTTAATGATTTCAATTTAGGAAGGTTACAAGAAATATTAAAATTAGAAAATTGGAAATCTATATACTAACTGATGTTAATGAAAAATGGTTTATGTTCTTCAAAATTTTAAAGGTACATTTTAATAAGAAGGTAAAGTGACTTGTTGATAAAGCTAAACGTAAAGTATCAATGACTAATGAAATAACAAATTTAAGAGAGAGAGATGAAATCAATGTGTGAATTCTACCATGCAATCAAATTGTAACTATATAAAAAATTCTATAAAACAATAAAACAACAATAAAAAAAAAAAGGATATGCCAAGGCACTTTCTCCGCAATTATTTCAGGCTTATGGTACTCAATTACTCAACAATAAAAGCATGGAATATAATAAATAATTACAGGAAAACAACAAATGATAATAATGTTACCTTACAAATTAAGGGCAAAAATGTAATAGATTTAATCATTACTTTATAAATGAGATCAATACATTGCAAAAACTCCCAATCAAATATGAACACACAAATACTGTCGAACACTCTATCTTACTCCTACTAATGGTACTGAAATTAGTAAAATAATCAGGAACTAAAGAAACAAACCTTTTGTGGTTGGGATGGTATTTCTTCTAGAGTATTAAAACATTGTAAAAATGAACTGATTGATATAACTTATATTGGATAAATACCTCAACTCAACATAATATATTCATAGAGTACTTAAAGAATAGCATCATAATACCAATTTTTAAAAAGGGTGACGAAAGTCATATAACTAATTATTACAGACCTACAAGTCTTACCTCTGTGTTCAGTAAGATATCTGAAAAAGTTATAAATTCAAGATTGGTTAGTTTCTTAGAAAAATATGACATATTAGTCAAAACTTAACATGACTTTAGGGAGAATTTCTCTACTAGTACTGCTATCAGGATCTTGTGCAAGAAATAGTTAGACAAAGGTAATCAAGCTGTAGGATTATTCTTAGATCTCTCTAAAGCATTTGATAGTGTAGCCAATAAATTTGTTATTGGACAAATTACAAAATTACGGAATAAGGAGTGAAATGCATGACTTAAGATCCTACTTAACAAACCGCAAACAATGCACATAACTTGTGAAAACAATGGTTCAATAAGGCATATATGTTGTCATATGACAGAATTAAGTTTGGAGTGCCACAAGGATCAATACTCAGCCCTCTTTTATTTCTTTATATAAATGACATAATTCATTATGAAAACTGTAAAAATGTATCCTATGCTGATGATACATTAGTGTGTTCGCATAAATCACTGAATTGCTTGCAAAATTCAATTACTAATTCATTAAAAGTGTTTCTTACATATTTAGAACATAATAATTTAAAAATTAATAAAAAAAAAAAAAAAACGAAAATGTTACATCTACAGTATGGAAGACAAAATGCCCTTTAATTATAAATGCAAAAAAATACTATTGTTGAACATGTACAAGAACTTAAATCCCTAGGTCTAATTGTGGACAAAAGCGCTCGTTTGATCAACATATTGTTTGTTTGTAAAAAGTAAGTTCAGGTTTATACCTAGTAAGGAGGCTTTCAAAATATTAGATACTATTGCAGTGAGAATGAAATATTTTGGTGTAATATATTATTACTTGCAATATGGAATTCACATATGGGGAAGCACCAATATACGTAACTTAAATAGGTTGTGGTTTTACAGAAGAAGTGTATATGAACTGTGTATGGGTTAGGAAATATGACTTCATGTCGTACTACTTTTAAAGAAAACAATTTGTTCACTCTAATTTCATTATATGTATAAAAGGTAATACTGTATATTGCAAATAAGAATGTGCCACATAGCAATAATCAATTTTATAGCTGTAACACAAGAAGAATACATACAGGATTAGCATTAATAAAAGTTCAACTGAACGAGATCTACTTACAAGTGATGTGAAGTTATATATTACCAAGTACCATAAAAGACAAACATGGCATAAGTTTCAAAAAGAAATTAAAGATGTATTTAATAAGTAAATGTTTATATAGAGTAGATGAATTGTAAATACTTGTAAGTATAAATTATAAGACCAGAATGTGTATTGCTTATATTGGAATTTATGTATTCTCGCTTGTAATTGTTTGATAACTTTGACAATGCCTGAAGCATCCCTGTATCATGTCTATGGGCAAATAAATATTATTTCAGTAGGTGCAAGATGGTGCAAGATGGCGGCAGCAGTGTGTGTTGCTTCTCTGTGATGTGGAAATTTGTTCAATTTCGGGCGAAAAAACAGTGCACTGTCAAATAAATGCAAGCAGTAACGAGATCAGAAGTTCTTTCTTCAACAGAAATAAATGTAACATGAAAACTATAGACAATAGCGAGATATGGAAGTGCTCTCAAAATCAGCCTTCAAAGTTCGGCGGAAAGCATTGTTTTGCTTTATCTGATAATCGACCTGCTTCATAAAGATCTGATAAAAGCAAAAGCCGAAATAGAGCATCTAAAAAAGGAAAACAAACGACTAAAGCAGAGAAACGGTGAGCTGATCACAAAGAGTGACTATGAAATAACGGATACGTTTGTAGAACAACAGTTAACAGAAAAAGCAGATCAACAGCTACTAGAACATGCAACCACAAGGCAGGAAGACTCCCAGCATGGGTCACAAGATGCGGTGAACATTTGGAAGCTACAAAGAAGGAAAAATAAAAGCTATACTAGAAATGTTTTAGACAATAAGTACACCAATCCTTTACCCAGATTTAAGGTGGGAAACCACTTCGAACCCTTGAGCAGTAGTGAAGATGAAGAAAGTGCATGGGAATTAAGTGTGACATTCACTTCCACTGAAATGGACTGTGATCAAGATATTCTTTTGAACATGTATGAGAAGAACTCTGCAATTATAATCAGGGACTTAATGGTTCGTCATACTGTGGAATATCTTGTTGATGACGAAAAAGTATATGTTATCTGGGTATGCAAATCCGCCATCTTGAACAGAAGTTTGCAGAGAACAAAGACGATCCTGATGTCATCATTATTCATGCTGACACAAATAACATTTGCAGTGCAGGATCTCCAGATAAAATAATAGAAAAAATGAAAAGTTTAATATCAACGGGAAAGGATCTATTTCCTCAGGCCAAACTGTGTGTGAGTGGAGTTATATAGCGCTGGGACGAGGACCTTCGATACATCATTTGATTGGGTATGTAAAATTAATGATTGTGCATTTATTGATAGTAATGCATGGATAAATTATAGGTAGGGACCTGTGTTTTTCGTTTTATTTTTTGGTGGAAATCGGGGTTATTTTTCGAGAATTTCGCATTATTTTTTCAAAATTTCACGTTATTTTACTAATTGTTATAATATTTTGGGATTTTAAAGGTACTTTTTCATGTAAATTATTGAAGAACAATGTGGAGTTTTATCTTAAAAAAACACACATTTTTAGTATTCAATTATCACTGAAGAATGCATAATATGAAAAAAAACAAAAGAAACCATAATATTATTTTTTCTAACTGGCAAAGCAGAATATTATCCTGCTTTTCTGTTGCAACCCAAGTCACTCAAAACACCTGAGTAGCAAGAAAAGAAAATTTCACAGTCAACATTAGACACTGATACCACAATGACTGACTGCTCTCATTGAAATGGGCATAATATATGGTAGTTCCATGTTGAGGCATCAATTTGTATAGTTAATAGCCAGCTCCACGTTTGGGAGCCAATTTGCAGTAGTAATGATGATGGTAGTTGTTTGGCTCCACGTTGAGATACAATTAGCGGTAGTTTATAGGTTACGTAGTTGTTTGGAGGAGTTTGCCCCACAGTTGTATGCCACTTTGTGAATATTATTGAGCCTCGTTATATTTGTTGCCAACTTTGAAGAAGTTATTTAGCTAGATGCTGGATATGAAATGTGAGAATCCCCACGTATGTGTGTCACTTTAAAAATGTATTTAGGTTACGTAATGAAGATACACTTTGAAGTTGGTTGATGCTTGGGATTGCTCATTGGCTAATTCTCGTCCAAGAGAATTTAAGAATTCAAACTAAAAACTTTTCTTTACTGTTGATTGGCTAATTCCAAACTGTAAGTGAAACTTACGTCACTACCGATCTTTTCATGACCAGTACTTTTAAAACTCCACACACATTATTGTCACAAAAATTACATTACCTCATTATTAACATCTCAAAACATATTTTTCTCACAGTTTTTGCACTATTAGAGTATATAAACATTTACATAACATTAATAAATACGCTTACAATAAAAAATAAGTATTTGCAATGACTTACATACAATTAAAATAATAATTATATACATATTGTTTTCAAGGTGGGCTGTTATTGAATTTAATTATAATAAAAATACAATTAATATTATTAAGGCATTAAAATACTGCCTCAAATTGCCACCTTTTAGAAATATTTAAAATTTACTCTTTTTGTTTTGTTCTTTTAAATTTTCAAATATTTTCTAAAAGTCTCCTGAAAAAAAGAAACATAACTTTTATTTTGCACTTCCTATCTTTCACTGTCACTTTTTCTTCAACACTGGTTTTTCACAACACTCGTGTATAGCTGAACACTTCCTATTCACTCGTGTAGCACTTTTCAAGGTTAATGACCTTGTATAAGATTAATGACCTGAGCTAAGTTTGCTCATTCACTATCACTTTCACTAGTAAATACTTTATATGCTTTACATTTTTATATACAATTATACATATTAACATTTGTTACCCTTTGTTTCCTGAATTTCTAACTTACAATATAAATGTAGTTGCTACTCAAATTTTCTTACTAACAATAGATTTTTAATGCTTCTGTTTTTAAAAATTTTCCTTTGTTATTTATTACATGCTATATTTAGTAAAAAAAAATTATTATTTACAATTTTAAATTACATTGCTTTCCCCTTTTATGTTCCCGATACATTAATTTCTTTCTTTTATTGTGCCTCAGATTGTTTACTTTTATATGGCTTTAACATTTGTTTGTGGAATTTTCCAATTATTTTATTTGTGTTATTGTTTCTAAGTTTGTATGTATCTGTTCCAAATATATTTATTACTTCATAAGGACCATGGTAGCTCAAAAATAATCTCCAATATTCTTTATGAAGTTTATTTGATAATCTTTTGTTCTTCACTAACACTTGATCTCCTAATTTTATTTTCCAAATTCTTCATTTTCTTTCTTCATGTTCTTGTTTTCTCTTGAGGGCTTTTGCTTGTAATTTTGAAAATGCTAATTTGAAGATTTCATCTTTCTCTGGTAATTTAGTTGTTTGGTCTTCAATAACTTTTGGTATATTTGAGCTCAATGTGTTGTACAATTTTCCATGGTGAAATTCAATTGGTTTAAATCCATTAACTGCATTTATGGATTGATTTAATAGATTTTGGATAATACTGATGTATGAGTACCAACTGCTCTGTTTATTATGACATACTACACGTAGATGATTTGCAATTTCTTTAATTTCTCTTTCCACTGGATTGGCGTTTGGTCTGTATCTTGATGAAAAATACTGTTTGACTCCTAAATCTTTAATTCCATTCATAAATTTAGAACTAATAAACATTGATGCATTATCACAAAGCATGGCCTCAACTATTCCTTCCTCTGGGAAATATGATTTTGTTAGCTTGTTTAAGCATGCTATGCTGGTTGCATTCTTGAATGCATAAATTCTAACATATTTACTAAATACGTCATAGCATACAAATAAAAATTTGTATCCAAATGTACTTGCAGGCATCGGACCATGTAAATCTAAACTCAATAAACATCTCGGTTTATCTCTAAGTACTGAGTTGTTGTATAGTCATAGGCAACATTAATTTGTTTTGCTTTCTGACAGAGTTCACAACATGATATATATTTTCTAACTTTATGTCCTAATTTTGAGATGTATAAATTTTCCAAAATGGTTATGGTTGTCTTCTCTGTACCTGCATGTATTAATCCTAAATGAAATTGCTCTATTATTTCTAATTCCATGCTAGTTGGAATATATGTTTTCCACTTCTTTATTTCTTCTCCATGTTTCTTGTAACGTACACCATCTTTAACAGTGATTGTACTGTTCTGTGCCTCTTCTATCGTTGGAGCCTTTTCTTTTAAACCTGCTAGTTTAATATCTTTGTCTTGTTCTTCTTTAATATTCTTGAATTGATTTTTCAATTCTTTCCTCATTGGAATGTCAATTGTAAGCACTTTAATTTCGTAATGTTGTCTTGAACAACTTTCAGGAAATTGTTTGTTGTGATTGATCCTTGAAATTAAATCACTAAATGTATTTTGTTTGCCTGGAATATGGACAATTTCAACATCAAATTCCATTATAGCAAGAATCATTCTAGCTAACTTGCCACTATATAACTTACATTTCTGAATGAAATTAAGCTAATATGATCTGTATATATTTTCACTTTCTTCTGAAATATATATGTTTTAAATTTTAATAGTGAGAAATATAATGCTCCAATTTCTAACATTGTTACTGATGCATTCCTTTCAATATTGGTAAGGCCACGTGATGCAGCACTAATAACATGAAATGTGTTGTCATGTTCTCTTTGTCCAAGTATTCCTGCATATCCCTGACAAGATGCATCCACGTACAATTCGTAATCTAACTCATTTCTTGAACGTTCCAATAATATTGCATTTGCAAACAGCTGTCGGACATTTTCAAAACATTCTTGTAGCTCTGCTGTCCATTTCCATTTATTTGTCTTCTTCAGCAGTTGTCTTAAAGGTTCTACTTCTATAGCATATCTTGGTAAGAATTTACTTTCATAATTCCAAATTCCAAATAAACGTCTTAGCTGTTGAATATTCTTAGGTGGAGGTATTCTTAATATGGCTTCTATTCTTTCTTCATCTGGTCGAATGCCTACTTCATTTATTATATAACCTAAAAATTTGATTTCAGGTATACAAAATTTTGACTTTTTGATGTTTACTGTCATGCCATGTTCATGTAATTTGTTCAATACATAAATTACATTTTCTAAATGTTCCTCAAAGGTTTGACATATAATTAGGAAGTCGTCAGTGTATCTAATTAAGAAATCATCTGCTGTGTTACCAAAGATACTATGTATTGCTCTCAGGAATCCACTAGCACTATTCTTCAATCCATATGGATTTACACAATACCTATATTGTAATCCAAAAACTTGAAAAGCTGTATAATCACGTACTTTAGGATCTAGCTCGACTTGCCAAAATGAAGCTGTAAGATCTATGGAAGAGATATATTTGTCACGTGATAATTTTGCAATGGTTTGTTCTATACTTTCATTTTGAAAGTGATCTGTTAGCATGAATTTGTTTAAATATCTCCCATCTATAGTGATTCTTAAACTATTGTCTTTCTTTACTGTCCAACAAACACTATTTATATATTGTGAATTGCTAAGTTCTATGATGTTGTTTTCTAGCATACTAGCTATTAACTTTTTAGCTTCGTTTCTTAAATTCACTGGTAGATCATTATACTTTCTCCAAAATGCTGGTACATTTTCTACTGTGAATGTGTGAACATATGATGTACACCGTCCTGGAATTTCACTGAAAACATGTTTATTGTCTTCTAAAACCTTCTCCATTATTAACCTTTCAATGTCTGTCAGTATTGCATTTGTCATAAGTGTGTCTAATCTTCTTGTCTTCAATCTCTGTTGTATAACTATCTTCTACCTGCTCAAAAATATTTTCTTCTGCATTAGATTTCTTTACGTAAGGGTTCCATTTGGTAAGGTCAGTGTTTTGTTCTTGGAAGTTAAGGGTCAATAACCTTTCTTTGTTTTCCCTGCTCGCTTGGACATTAATTATCTGTATGAAGCACCCTTCTTCATATACTGCATTTTCTTGCTCCATCCTTTGTACTTTACATACTTTATCTTTTATAAATGGCACGTATATCTTCTTTTCTTCTTTATTTAATATAAGTCTGTCCATTTTAAAATCAACTATTGCAGAGAATTCTATTAAAACATCACACCCAATTATAACTTTGCATATCAAATTTGGAGCAATTAAAAACATAACCTCCAATGTAATATCTGCTATCTGTACAGGTATCAATGCTTGTGATTTGATGGTTTGTGTTATTGTACCTATAGCTACCCTACATATTAAGTTGCTGATTGGTGCAATCATGAGTTGTATTCCTTCATTTAGCAATTGTTCAAAAAATTTCTTCGAGCAGATAGAGCTTGATGATCCTGAATCTGCTGCAACATTTACTTCGTTTCCTGCTATTATAGTTTGTATGTACGGTGAATCATATTTGTTTTCACAATTCCCTGTGTTTGTGCTTAAAAGATAACAATAAAAGTGTGTAGATATTTTACTTTTGCCACTAAGAGCAGAAGGTACTGTATTACCAGAATCTACATCAGGCAATACACAACTTAGTTTTCCTGGTAAGTATTCTCAGTATTTACTGGATTGCCATTTTGTACTGCAGTTACAATATTTCATCATCAATATTTGAATACGAGCCACGCCCCCTAGCTCTCGTTCTTCCTCTGAAATTGCTACGTCCTCCGCGTGTATATTCTTCATGATGATCGTACTCGTCTGATTATAGTTATGGAAATTTCCCCTGTTTTGCATAGTTCCTCTATGTTGGAATCTGTTATTACCCCTGGGTGAAGTAGAGTTTTTGTTTCTCTCAGTTCTCACATAATTTATGTGTTCCTGTCTCCCTTGTCTTAAATCTCTGATTTGTGTGTTGTAGTTAAATCTATTCTGACCCTGAAATTCATTATTTCTTCTATTCACATTGTGGTAGCATGTATTGTACGGCATATCATTGCGTCTTTCTCGCCTGTTCTGTCTATCTCGCCTGTGTGGACTCCACATTTCATTACCATAACTTTCTTGTTGTTCTAGTGATGATTAAAGTTCTGTCATCTCATAGATTGTTTTGGGTCTAGCAATTAAGATGTAGTTTTGTATGTGTACAGGATAGTGTCTAGTAATTAAACTAATGAAATCCTCCTCATGCATGGCTGGAGTTAAATATCTGATATATCCTGCATATTTAATCAGATAATCTGTCATAGACAAATTGCCATCCCTATTGTACTGTGAGTAGCTTAAGCTCGCCCTAATCTTATGTTGTACAGTGGTATTCCAAAATTTATTCGTGAATAAAATTCTGAAAGTTTCAAAATTCATTTCACTGTCCACTACCATATGTAACCATTCTAGTGTTTTGTTGTCTAAGCATTTTCTAACTAGATCATTTTTAATGCTTCTGGCACAGTTTTCAATTTAAAATACTCTATGAGATCATTTATAAACTGCACTGGACTTGAGGAAGCATTAAAATTAGGTAATGGTAGCTCATTAAGCACAGAATGATAGTTTGATGCCTGGTTTGGTACATGCAAATGTGTGTCGTCAATGTTGCGTGTTTGAGAAGCTGATGCTATTGAAAAAGCATTAGCGTCTCTTGTGTTGCTTGTTAACAATGGTGATATACTTCTTTCTGTACTTGTATTATTTACATGCATTTGGTTAGCATTTACAGAACTACTTGTACTTGCATTTACCCTTGGTACATTTGTACTTAAATTTTCAAAGCTATTTCTAAGTTTATCAATTTCCTTACTACTTTCTTGTACTTTTCTTTGATTTCGTCTATCATTAGCTTTACTTGACTTTACCTTGTACTTGCTTCTTTAACTGCAGCTGCATTTGTTATCATTTTATGCATTTTACTAATTTCCCCAGTTAAATCTATTTGTACTTGTACAAGATCTGCATTAGTTTTTTCTACCATAGTTTTCAATTCTTCACTTTGTTTATCTAATTTGTAACAAATACCTTGTTTAGTGTCAGCAAGTTTTAATTTCATTTCAGTTACATTTTTGTCAATATGACTTGACAATTTCTGTTCTAGCTGTTTACAACCTTTGTTTACTTAACATCTATGTGTTTTTGAATAGCTTTATAAGATTGTTCTAGCTTTATTTCTAACCTTTTGCTTTCTGTTTTGCATTCTTTCACACAAGTTTCTATTTGTCTAGCTAGATAAATTTTAATACTAGATAGCTCTGTATTTGTTTCAGTTAACTTATTACTTAACTCTGCACTAGTTTCATTTAACTTATTGTTAAATTCTTTACTTAATTCTACTCTTATCTCTGTACTAGTTTCTTTTAGCTTTTTATCTAACTTTGCATTATCTTCTCTTAACTCTTTACTAGTTTCTTTTATCTCTCCTCTTAGCTCTGCATTACTTTCAGCTATTTTATTACGTAAGTCATTTATTGCTTTTAGAAGGCACATAACATTTTGTTGTGATAAGTTTTCTTGCATTTGTTGGCTAGATGTCTGAAGGATAGCATCTGTTTGTTTTGTTTCCTGCACTGACATTTGTAAAGGTGATTGACCTTACATACTATTGCTATCTCTTTCAACATCTACTTCTGAATTTTCAGATAACTGCTCATCCACTTCTACATTACAATCTGTAATAGCTGACCTAACCTCAACTACCTCCATACTTTCTTTGTTTATAGCTTCCATTTTATTGTTTCTATTAACTTCTGAACTATTTAATTTAACTTTTCCACTTCTCAACAGCATGAATTTTACTTAAAATTAACAATATTTTCCTAAACTTTACATTTACAATATGAAAAAAATTGAATGTTCTGACCTTTCTATTTGGTAGTTATTTAATTTCTAATACTCAGTATTCCCGCGTAATTTGTTAAGATGTTAACCATGTGCCCATTACTCCTGAAGAATTGTTGTTATCCTGGATTCCTTTGTCAATTTGGTGTCGATCTTGAAGTTCCAAGCTGCAGCCTCGCTGTATGTTTGTTGCTTCTGGCCGCCCTGTTGAATTCTCTTCTATGACGTCACCAATTCTTGTCGCCTTCGAAGCCAACCACGTTGCGTGCCAATTTGCGGGAGTTTTTATGGTAGTTCCACGTTGAGGCGTCAATTTGCAGTAGTTAATAGCCAGCTCCACGTTTGGGAGCCAATTTGCGGTAGTAATGATGATGGTAGTTGCTTGGCTCCACGTTGAGATACAATTAGCGGTAGTTTATAGGTTACGTAGTTGTTTGGAGGAGTTTGCTCCACAGTTGTATGCCACTTTGTGAATGTTATTGAGCCTCGTTATATTTGTTGCCAACTTTGAAAAAGTTATTTAGCTGGATGCTGGATATGAAATGTGAGAATCCCCATGCATGTGCGTCACTTTAAAAATGTATTTAGGTTACGTAATGAAGATACACTTTGAAGTTGGTTGATGCTTGGGATGCCAAACTTTGTAGTAAAGATGATGTTTGTTTTACGTAATATTATTTAAATTTGCCTCGGCTGCTTCAGTCGCACTATAGAAGTTCTTTTTAGGTTGTGATAAGACAAAAATTAAAAGACGTCACAGAATTTACTTTTTAATTTCACTTCTTTTTATTTCTCTTTATACTTGCACATTTATAAACACAACACTTTATAAAAGAAAAACTGTGAGCACTTTATACATTCTAGTGGAGAACACAATCTTTACCATCCGTACTCTACAACATCTTACCTGTGACTGACTGAATTCAACGGTAAAAACCTTATAGCTTTGGTGTCTCTCATTGGCTAATTCTAGTCCAATAGAATTTAAGTATTCAAACTAAAAACTTTTCTTTACTGTTGATTGGCTAATAATTCCAAACTGTAAGCGAAACTTACTCACTACTGATCTTTTCATGACCAGTACTTTTAAAGCTCCAGACACATTATTGTCACAAAAATTACATTATTACCTCATTATTACCATCCTAAAACCTATTATTCTCATTTGCACTATTACAGTATATAAACATTTACATAAATTTTCCAATATGTTTACAATAAAAAATAAGTATTTGCAATGACTTACATACAATTTAAATAATAATTATATACATATTGTTTTCAAGGTGGGCTGTTATTGAATTTAATTATACAAAAATACAATTAATATTATTTAGGCATTAAAATACTGCCTCAAATACCATTAAAGAAAAGTACATTGTTGTGTTTTCTGTCAAAGGAGAACATTGCCATAATGTGTGTATATTCTTCTTTCATGTTGCAGTCTTCCTCCGTGGACTAGTGGTACCATGCTAGCCTCTAGTTTCCAAGGTCGCGGGTTCAAACCCGGTGGAATGCAATGGATTTTTTCGGGCGTAAAAATCTTTAGCATGGCTTCCTTCGGAAGGGAAGTAAAGCCGGTGGTCCCGTGTCGTAGATTTACAGCATGTAAAAGAACCTCAAGCCTGATAAAGAGGCCTCTGAGCAAAATTACCGGTCTTTCACACCCAATATGGAATGGAACGCTAAGAACCATAGTAGTTAAAGAGCGTCCATATATATAAAACTCAATTTAATTTAATTTCATGTTACAACGCAAGTTGCTCAAAACTCCTGAGTAGCAAGAAAAGAAACGTTCACAGTCAACATTAGTATATGGATACCACAATGACTGGAGAGCTCTGCCACTAAACTCAGGATGACTGTCAAGTAAAGTACTCAGAACTTTCACAATATTTATTTTTCCATCTCTGATCTCTCAAAATAATTTGATTGGTCTGCTCTTGAAGTTCACTGTAGCCTTTTGTGATCACTGAATCATTCTCATTTTTAAAGAATGGAATAGACTTAACTTTTTTCACTAGTGCTGAATCGACATTACTGTTAATGATGAATACTGGACTAAATACTTCAAGTGCTGAATACAACTTATTAGCAGGGTCTTCAAACATCAGTAACTGCAATTTTGCAAATGCTAATGCTGCAGTGCTTTTCATAACTGATCAAACATCTCCTTGAACATCTGTGCTTCTGATGCAATTTAGCTTCTCTTTTGTTTCACTATAATAATTCCTTTCTTTTGCTACTTCAAAATTTTTCAATATTTTCCTGAGTTCTCCAAAAAGTGTAGGACTTGTTGGGTATGAAGATACTTCTAGTTCAGTGATGTATTCCACAATGTTCATTGACGAATATTGCCTCTGCTGAAACTATACTTACTTCATCATTTGTCAATGATTTCATGAAATCGATACCAGCGTGCTGAGTCCAGATCTTCTAACTGCATGAACTCAATTATATCACGAAGATGCTTCTCAACGTAGAAAACGCCTCGAACCAAGTATTCCATCTTGTCAGCACTGCACTGGAAAAAGTATAGGTTTCTCAGACGGATACTTTTCTTTGAGAAATCGAATATACAGGTGGTTTCTCTTTCTCGTATTGAAAAACACAGCTTTAACCTTAGCTACATTACCTGCATTAAGTTTCCTCAGTTCTTTCGTGAATATGCATCCCACCAAATTGAGCCGGTGTGTCCAACATTGAATGTGAACTGCATCCTCTTCGAGGAACACAGTCAGGGACTGAAGCAATTTGTCATGTATTTTGCAGTGTCGCTTACCAATCCGAAGATATTGCCGTAGTTAATAGAGTACTTCTGTATGAATTAAGTATTGCCCTGCTGCATGATAATGCATCAGGCGCTTCCAGGATATGTACATCAGCAACATACAGCTCCTGCTCTATTTTTGGTTCAAGGGACGAAATAACACGACATCGACACTTCCGATCTGTTGTTTCGTCACATAGTAACATAACCTTCTAACCATAGATTGCTTCTTTCACTTGTTGATCTCGTTCATCACTCTGCAGTGGAACATACTTCTCTCTTAACAATCTAACTTGTGGCAAATTTCCAGCAGCTATTAGAAAAATCTGATGTGTTACACTCACATGACTTTCTCTGCTCTTGTACAAACTATTTTTACAAATGCTTATTCTCCATATGCTTCATGTTAATCGAGATGTTAAATCTTATTGCTAATTTTCTTGTAGGTGCAAGGGGAATATGGTAGGCTTTAAGCGACAGTCAAATCTTTTAAGAGCTGGTTGCTATGTGGCGCATTCCATTCTCTTTGCATGTCCAGGACATAAAAAAAAATGAATAACAAATTCCATTTGAGAAAAAGTATAAGTATTGGAAAATTTAAGGGAATAACAAGCAATATCTCGAAAATGGTTCACTCAATAAAAAAAAGTATATAACATAAATTGTGTATTTTAATGTGATCTACATTTTTTGTGTAGTAAAATTTTGTCTATCTCTTATGGTATACCAGTTATGCAAAAGTCGTTCACAATGAAGAATACTTTTGGAGACATTCCCAGAAAATTCAAGATATACATTTTATTTGTTGTGAAAGTATCTTAAATATATGATATTTTAATCAAAATTGTTAGAGCCATTTCTGAGAAAATTAAAATTTTCGAAAAATGTTCCATGTAAAGGGTAATCTGGGGTGGGGGGATTTTCTTGAAAACCTTTGTGTCGCATCTCTGGAAGATACTGAATCTAAATACCAAGTTTGGTGTTTATCCAACTGTTTGTTTCTGAGTTATCTCTCTCTCTCTCTCTCGCATGCACACGCACACACACGCGCGCACGCACACACGTTTCCAAAAATGCTCTTTTTGGATTCAGGGGCCTCAAAACATATATTTCCGGTGAAATCTTGGTATCAAATTTTTGGGTGGAATACAATACTATACGTAGTAGAGAAAGTGAAAAGATGTTAGAAATTATTATAAAGCTCCATTTCTGAAGTAATAAATAATAATAATAATAATAATAATAATAATAATAATAATAATAATAATATAATTTTGGCAGTGATCTATTCAACATACCTTCAATAAATTCATTCATCCATTCTTTAATAACAGGGTGCTCCAATTACTCTAGTGGTATATTCGCTTTACGAAAATACCCCGTAGTCCTCTTGGCAAAGTATCCCTTGCAATAACTCTTTTGTTTACAGCAAAATTACACCGTACAACACTCTGTTGCCTCTTATGATAAGAGGAAATACTGGCTGTAGATGACCTCTTCAGTCGTTGGTATTCCTCGCTTTGCACGTGCTTGGTACATGTATGTTTTCTATCCCAAGATATCGTACAGTTACAGTATTGACACATTATGGTTTTTGAATCGGATGCATATAATCCGTCATTTTTAAATTCAAGAGCCTTTCGCACTAACGCTCACCTTGGGCATAATACTAAACGTACCAGAACACAGAGAGAAAACAACAATGCTTAGCAAGACCTTTACTGACTAGCTTCTTAAGCAGAATGACGCACATGCATGAGTCGAGGTGATGGAATGGGAGAACAAGTTGACCTTGTATGGCTGTGATGCAATGTTTCCAAGCGACCAGTCGCCAAACACCATGAATTTGCATTATTGTGCATATAAAATTGATAAAAGTTGACATATTCGCGTTATTGACTCATTTCGTTTTATTTCGCAAAATAAATCTGTCAAATTTTCGAATTATTAACGATGTTATGCACAGGTAACTGTTTCCCAAGCATTTTAGGAAATATTTTTAAAAAGTCGGTGTTATCGAAAACGTTAAAAATGCAGGTCCCTAATTATAGGGACTTAGAAGAGATGGCCTTCACCTAAATAGAAAACGTGTTGCTAAATTTGCATGTTTGTTAAGCAGAGTGATTGCACGCAACAAAAAAAAACTGATCAGAATCAGCGATGCAAAGCCTCATTTTGATAATACTCCCATTGATAACAGCATTGTGATGCAAAACTCAATGGTCTTATTAAAGCGTAACCAAAATTTTAAATCATCCCCTATACTTAACATTGACTCTAAAGTAACCAATAGATTAATACTCAAACAAAACACAATTAATATGCTTCATCAAAACATCCAAAGAAACCGAATATTAGATCTTGACGTGCTACTTTAGGATAAATTAAAACACAGATGTATTGTGGCTAACTGAGCATTGTTTAACTAAACATGAGCTGGAACAAATTAAATTGCCCAATTTTTAAGCTGTTAATGGTTACACTAGGAAATTGATGAAAAATAGTGGAACAGTAACTCTAGTTAAAGATTCATGAAAAGCTAAGCCCATTTCACCCTTAAAAATTTAAATGCTGAAGGACATTTTGAATAAAATGTAGTAGTTAGTTATTATATGCATTTACAGGAATCCATCAGGTGACGTGATCATTTTCATGAAAAACCTTAACTGCATGCTAAATCAACTTAATAAACAGTACAAAAGTATAGTATTATTGGGGATATAAATACTGACTTTTTAGGACACAATATTAATAAACTGATACTACTAACCATGCTAAATACCTATGGTCTTAAACCAATGATAGATGTATCAACAAGGGTAACTAATAGTTCAAGTTCTGCAATAGACCAGATAGCTATTAGCAGCAACCAAATCCCTAGCAAAGTAAATGTATTTGAAACAGGCTTAATCTTCTGACCTTTTTGCACAATCAATCACGGTTAGGTGGGAACCAAAGAGAAATTATGGTAATCACAGTACTCTCCACAAAAAAATATGGCGGCTAAATCAAAGCAACTTAGAATACTTCAAATACTTGTTAGAGAAAGAAACCTGGGAAGACGTATACTTAGAAACAATGGTGGAAGGAATATGCTCTAAACTTATAAATATTTTCGAACATTATTACAATGTGGCTTTCCCACTGGTTAGAGTAAAAGTAAAGCAAAGAACATTCAATTGGATAACTAAAGGTATAAAAATATTAGGGGATAGACTTGAGGCTATTAAGTGAACAAATCAAAAAGAAGAATGCTTCCCAAGCATCTATAAATTAATATAAAAAAACTTACAAACAAGTAATTGAAGCTGCCAAAAAGATAGATAATTCTAAAAAAATAAATCAATTTGAAAATAAACAAAAAGCTATGTGGGGTGTGATCAGAGAGGAAACCAACTCCAAATTCTTTTCCAAGAGAAATACCAAACTACAAAAAGGTGATACTATTATAAATAAATCTGAAGAGCTAGCTAATATCTTTAATGAGCACTTTATAAAAATTACTGAGAATGTCTAAAATACTCGTAATGCAAAAGGAACTGAAAACTAGTCATGAACACTTTAATATACATTCACTATTTCTCAAACCATCAAACGAAAATGAAATATTAAACATAATTAGATGACTAAAGAACAAAACATCAGAAGCACTGGATGGAAGTTCTAACTTCATAATTAAAAGCTGTAGTAAAAAGTTAAGCAAACCTTTATGTTATCTAGCAAACCATTCCATTGAAAGTGGAGTGTTTCCTCATGAATTGAAAGCGACAAAAATTAAACTTATCTTTAAAAAGGCAACCAACAAGATCCTAATAATTACAGACTAATAGCAATACTTTCTGCCCTCTCAAAAATTTTGGAAAAAGTAATCTATAATAGGTTAATGAAATTTCTGAAAAAGTATAACTTATTAATAGCTGTCAATTTGGCTTTCAAAGCAATAAGTCCACCAATATGGCACTATGAATTTTGCAGCTAGCATCTATATGTACTAGAGGAAAGCGAACTTGGGGTCAGACTATTCCTGAATCTTACCAAAGCATTTGATATGGTGGACCATAATATTCTGCTACACAAACTGCACAAAAGTGGAATTAGAGGTATAGCATTCAATTGTTTTCAATCGTAACTCAGCAAACGAGAACAGGCAGTTGTAGAGCATATGGAACCTGGAGGAACAGAAATAAGAGTGAAACAATTGGGAAAAGGAATTCTTCAATCTGGAGTTCCACAAGGATCTAGGTCCGCTCCTCTTTTTTAGATTAAAAAGCAATGAAGTATCTATGACTTTATTTGTTGAAATTAAATTGAGTTTTATTTATGGATGCTCTTTAACTGCTGTGGTCCTTAGCATCCCATTCTATATTGGGCATGAAAGAACGGTAATTTTGCTCAGGGGCCTTTTTATTAGGCTTGAGGTTCTTTTACGTGCCGTAAATCTACGACACGGGACCACCAGCTTTACTTCCCTTCTGAAGGAAGCCATACTAAGGATTTTTACGCTCGAAAAAATCCATTGCACTTCGCCAGGTTTGAACCTGCGACCTTGGGAATTAGAGGCTAGCATAGTAACCACTACACCATGGAGGACGACTTTATTTGTTGATGATACAAGCATATTCATATGGGAAAAGTGCAGGGAAAGCCTTAAAGAAAGCATCTCAACCACTGCAAAGAAGCTGCTTAATTGGTTTAAATCTAACAAGCTAGTGGTGAATGAAAATATGAAGTTCCCTCAAAAAATATGCAAAACCTCTGAGAACTGTGATATCACAATTGGGTCTTAACTCCTGAAAAACGAAACCCACACAAGGTTTCTGGATCTATGAATTGACAATAGCTTAAGTTGGGTTACTCATATTGAAAAACTGCCCATTCAATGGTGTAAAATAACTTTTCTTCTGCATCTATTAAAGAAAAACGTTTCTAGAGATGTACTCAGAACGTGCTACTTTGCATACTTCCACTCTTAAATATCTTATGGGATTGTATTATGGGGTAATTCAGTTAATAGTAATAAAATATTTAAACTGCAAAAAATGCTATTAGAATAATTGTCGGGGTACAAAATGCTAAAAGTTGCAGAGAGCTTTATAAAAAATTAAACATTCTGGCACTACCATGTGAATATTTGAAACAGCTATGTTTACATTAAGAGAAATATGGCAAGTCTAACAACCAATGCAACCAATACATAATTACAACACTAGAAATAAAAAATAATTTGCATGTTAGTTTTCATAAAACCAGGTTCTTTGAGAAATCATTTAAATATACTGGTATTAAGTTATATAATCAGCTTCCTATATGCTTGAAAAATTTAAAATTCTGAACTAAGATTAAAAAAAAAAAACTTCAACTTCTTATTAATTCAACGGTTTTATTCAACCAATGAATTCAGTAATCACTGCATAGGAATGACTTAAAATGATGCAAACCTGGTCATCTCTTCCCCTTATTTAACTATTGCAAGATGCAAATTATGATTATGAAAATTCTAATGCCAATTTTATGTCCTCTGTTGCATGTGACCGAGAACTGAGACCTTAAATCAGTGGACAGGAAGACAGAAGGCCCGTCCTCCAATGGTAGAAAAACTGAAAAATCATTATAGCTATGCCAAGAATGTTATTAATAGTAGTAATAATTAAAAGCTGTTAATATTTTTAAGGACTACATTGTAAACTCATTGATCTTTGTACATACTAATGTAAATAATGTTTGACGTTTTCCATGTTATATTAATATGACTTGAGCATGAAATAAATTACCATTACAATTTTCCGATGTATATTTTTTTTGCTGTCATGGAAGCTGATCTGGAATATTCCTGATTTGTTCTCTTGTGGGATGTCATATTTTAATTTATAATTTAATATGCTCTCAATAAGAGTAACTGTTTTTTGGGGCAATCTACATACAGATTAGTTAACATCCCATGCACAAAGAGGAATATGACTTAGCTAAACAACATAATAGACATAGCTACAGAAAATGGATCTCAGATAGAAACAGTGCATAAAAAAGGAGTAACAGAAGGAGAGTAAGAGGTCAGCACACTCATCCCAAATGAAAAAGAAAACAAGATTTTCAAGAAATTCACATACCACTCAACAGCTTTCTACAAATTCCAGAGGACCTTCAAACTGCACATTATCATTTTGGCCCCAAAAAACAATTACTCTATCGAGAGCATATTAATTCTAAATTAAAAGATGATAAACCACAAGAGAACAAATGATGAATATACCAGACAGATTAGCTGAAACGACTGCAAAACAAATCTACATCGAGAAAACTAAAAACAAACATAAAAGTAAGAGCAAAAGAATTCATCAGAAGCATAATGCAAAAGCAGGAAGACAAATCAATGGTAGCTTGACACTTTGAGAGAGACCAACACACCATTAACAGAAATCTGAAAGTACTAAAAAAACATTTCAGAAAAAACAGAACTTACAGTTTGGGAAATCATTTACATTTGGAAGAACAGGAGACAGTTTTCAATTTTGAAATCCTGCCAGGCGACATACTTATGCAAAGGTTTATCCAACCCCACCAGGGATAAAGGCTGGTTCACAACCAATGAGAATGGTAACCAGAACAAGAACGAGAAAGTTGAAATACGTGTATTCAAATGGGAGTGTTCACAATCCGTCCTGTTCAGTGTTCACAATCGATGGGAAGCCTTCCCGGGCCCCGGGAACGGGAAAGAAGAGTTACTCAACTTTTAACTTTCTCGTTCTCGTTCCCAGGCACGGCATATTAGATCCATATTGTGCATATTAGTCTCTTCACTCTAGAGGTTATTTTAGGCAGCCGTGACATGAAACAGCCACTAGTGCTCTCTGTAGTTGCAAGCTGGAAACATGAAACTGGAAGAAATTAGTAGTAAATGTGCTTCCTAAACTCTTCCTGACATCTGCAAATCTAATGAGCGTTGGTTCCTCTGGTGAAAGAATCATTAGTAGTTTGTTTATATGCAACTCAAAACTGGCAATTACCTAAAAAACAATGGAAAAAACTACAAAGAACAGCAAAAACCGGTGGAAATTAAAAAAGAACAATAAACAACTTTAATGTATGCCATTAAATAAAGCTTGGCACAACTAGAGGGATTGGGAATGTAATGGATATGCATTTAGATAATGTTTACTCTATCGAATTTTGACGTTGGCTTGGCTAAATTGGAAGTAGGTGAAAAAATAGCATTGTTCAGTTAAAAACAAATGAAATCCCAATGCACAAAATTGACTTTCACATTGTGATCGATATGCATTCCCGTTCTCGTTACCGGGCTGTTGTGAACCAATATCTTGTATGGTGCATTGCTTCCTGTTCTCGTTTCCGTTCTGATTATCGTTCTCGGGCGGTTGTGAACCAGCCTTAATGCTGGCAGTTGAACCGGACTGATGATGAGAGCAATTAGCTCCAGAAACATTGATATTTGAAAAAGAAGCTAGAAACAGTGATTGTTATTGAATTTATTTAAAGGTGAGTCGGAATTGTTACCTTTAAATAAATCCAGAAAAATGTTTTCCATTTCAAAATATAGAGTGATGTACTGTCACTAAGTCCACTGCACTTAATATTAAGTCTAAGTTAAACTTAAACATTTATTTTGTAACAAAAATTTTAACACGATGCACTCTTTGTACAGAGGCAATGAAAGTAATTTAAAAACTAAATATGTGCAGCTTTTATATATTGGTCTGTTTTACTTGTAAAAAACGAGGTTTTTTCAAAACTCGATTGATGTAGTCCTTGGGAGTGTCATTACAGCACCAATAAAACTGAACAAAGCTAATAGTCTTAAAACAAAAATATAATTATCACAAAAGTCTAATGGGACAATTGTGCTAGAACAGTTGTGTAGAAGCCTTTGCTTCACTCTCTCTCTCTTCTTTTTTTTAAAATTATTATTATTATTTTTTATTATTATTATTATTATTATTATTATTATTATTATTATTATTATTATTATTATTATTATTGTTTTAGAAACGATGTTGACTTCTGGAAATGCAGGAATTTAACATGGTGTCACATGTTTTAGTTCTTGGTTTTAGAACACACACTGCCACTGGACATGCTGTACCTATATGTGTTCTGCACTTCAAGAGAAACATTATATTTCATTGATCTTTTGTTTTTTTTTTTTCATAAGTGATCAGTAGCTGTGGAGCCATCTTGAAAGGCAATGTGGATTGTAACACCTTTGAAATACAATATTTTCCAATCCTTATTGAGGATCTGGACTGTACCATGATTCTCTACTATCTTATAGTAACTACTGGGGATCAAAATGTTTTTTCCATTCCTCTGTGTTCTTTCTCTTATTTTCTGAAAACACAACCTGGAGTCATATTACTATGACCATATATGGGAAAAAAGAATGGCTACAAAAAAGCCATACGTTTTGCCATCATAACACTGTTCTTATTCTTACTCGTACAAGAATCAGAAAACAGATGGAAGGTCGAAGGGACATTAGTTGAGCCTTTTCTTTTCTAGACATAATAATACATAAATAAATAATAATAATAAAAAAATCTATTACTAAGAATGCGACTTGGTTACATCCTCTTGGTGACTGAGTTTTTAACCAAGTATAGAAAGAAGTGTCTTTCTTTCCTTGTCTTCGAATGAATTATGACGCATAAGTTGTGCAACCATACTTGTCTTGCATAGAACAGTTCGTGGACAAATAATTTTCGCAATGGTTGGCTTTGTTGCACATCAAAACATATCTTTATTACTTCTGGATTATCATCCTTTATAATTTCGTAAACTTTGTTTGCACAGAGTTTATATGGTCTATATTGGGCCCTGAGTTCATTCTATCTCTGTTTTTATTTATAAAAGGGCTACTTGCAGGTTGAACAGGAATTTGTGTAGGGCATTTTAAACGACAAGTTAAAATAACAGTAAAATATGTTTATATTTAGACAAGGAGCAAGTCTCAAGTCGCTAGTTTTTTCTCTCTCTCTCTCTCTCTCTCTCTCTTTTTTTTACAGAAATTTGCCCACAATGTTTTAACAGAGAATTCTTGAGGCATGCATTCTCTACTACATTTTCCCTTAGTATTGTGGCTCTCTGTGCATTTGTATGTCCTTCTGTCATTTTTTACTGCTTTTGTAAGATTATTATGCTTCTTGCTTACATTATTTCGCAATTTGTTTTTCATTGATTTTCATTGATTGATTTTCCTGTAGAATGAAATCTGTTTGCCAGGAAATACAATCAGCCCTTCAAGAAATCAATCATATGTTGGAAACTTAATGCAAAAACAGGTATCTGTTATCTGTTTTCCTGACACTATTTCATCAATTTTGTTTTCTTTTTGAAGACTCTGTATCCACCTCCCTATGCTGATATGATGGACATGAACTTCAAAAGCAATTTATTCTGATCTATTTTGCATAATGTCTTTATTATGAAATGCACTAATATCTTCATACATTAATTCTGCCGCTTTACATTGCTTACTTCCCTTAGCTTTTGAACTGTATGAAGAGTCTGTTAGTTCATGGGAACATTTTATGTTTGGTTATGCTCCATTGTTTTACGTTTAACTGTTCAAAGACTCTTCTCTTTAGTTATTGATTTTCTACCAGCTACTACTTTTTGAACCATAATAAATTCACCCCCTGTATCCCTTATTCACACACAAGAGAGAGTCAAACTGTTATACTGATCTCCAATCAGGAGTAAAGTCGTGAGAGGAATCTGCTAGCTTTGCACCTGCATGGTCTCAGAAACGAATGTTACGTCAGCGCAGCACATGTTAAGTGGAAAACAATGTGCTGATTTAAGCAGGCTAGGATCCATATTTCGCTTTCTGCCTCTTCAGAACCCAGGAAGTTTCTCCTGGAAACACAGTAACTGGAATATTACAACACTGGAAAATGTTTTTGCTTAAAACCTTATACTATACTGAAAAAATATTTAATTGACCTTGTGGAGGAGTCAAGCATATACCGAATTTTGCTTTAATTAAGTGGCTGCATCTATTGAGTTTTGAAAAAAAAACATGCAATGCATGGTTGTCTCAAATTATGGCATGAATCGAGTTTGCTAAATCTGATTTCATATTATGTCGATTCAGAAGCTAAAAACATATAGATGCAAAATATAACACTTTATGGAAATTTTTGTATCTACTGAATTTTGTAAAAATGCTCTCCTCAATTATACTGCTGTTGAGGATTAGAACCCACTTGCATTAGATACAGCAATATATTGATATTTGTTATCTCCTTGTATAAAAGTAAACTGCAGTAAGTTGTGACAAAGCAAATAAAGCAGTGTAATGGACGCAATAGTCTCACAATATTAGTAGAAAGACAATTTTTAAAAGCCGTTAGTAGGAGAAAACTTAGATCCAGTCAAACAGTAATATTTGTGACAAGAACCAACAAATGTTAATCCAGCCAACTGTTTAATTGTTGTTTCAAAGATATTTAAATATACCACATTCTGAAATTTACTGATTGAGAAAACTTTTAAAGAATAAAGTTTATCTTCACTTCATAAAAACATCTTACCATTTCAATAAGTTAAGTAATACCTGTTCACCAAACAAGATCACACGAAGATCAATAGTAACTACATTTCATATTTAGGCATATTTGGTTATCTTTATAATTGTTTTTCCAAACAATACCTTGACAAGTAGCTTTTATTGCTGTAAAATGAACATTTCTCAGCAATTAGATTATTATTGCTGACAAGTGTCAAATTTTGACGATGTCAAATAACTGTATAATGAAAATTGTTATTGAACATATCAATAGATTGAATTGAAAGCCCTGATTTTCCCATTGAAAAATACCATTTTCTCTAGTTCCAAATCAACAAAAAGGTTCCTTTCTGTACGAGTGATTTATTAATCTCACTTGGCAATGCTTGATTTTGTCTGTAAATGTCATTCCTCCAAAGACTCATGAATCTGCAGACTCTACCACTTTGTAGAATGTAATGTGCATTGTTATTCCTTTAATTGGTTTCATTACAGCAGAAAGTTTGCCTTTGTTGGAAGCAAAACAATAATGAGCTCCTATAGGAAACATAGCCTTATTCAGGTTACCAAAAAAAAAGATTCCACAAGTCAGGGTGGATAACCAGAGAAATCACCAGACAACTTAAAGATTGACTTACTGTGGTTTTCTGTTAGTATTCTGAGGCTTATCATGTATTTCATGTAATTATGTTAAAACTTTAAATGGTTCTTTGGTATATCTGTGTAAATAAAAAGCCATTATTTTTTTTTCTAGAGCATGGCTTTTAGGGTATTTTTAAAATTTATGCTGCATACATGTTGGTTTATACCAGATAAATGACCTTAATTCTGTAGTTTCCTGCCATCTGCTGAAAAGTGGCGAAGGCTTGAGGCAGTATTTTAATGCCTAAATGATATTTATGGTATTTTTATTAATTAAATTCAATAACAGCCCACCTTAAGAACAATATGTATATAATTATTATTTATATTGTATGTAAAGTCATTGTAAATACTTATTTTTATTGTAAACACATTTATTAATATTAAGTAAATGTTTATATACTCTAATAGTGCAAAAACTGTGAGAATAATATGTTTTAGGATGAGGTAATAATGAGGTAATAATGTAATTTTGGTGACAATAATGTGTCTGGAATTTAAAAAAAAATACTGGTTATGAAAAGATCGGTAATAACGTAATTTCACTTACAGTTTGGAATTAGCCAATCAACAGTAAAGTAAAGATTTTAGTTTGAATGCTTAAATTCTATTGGACTAGAATTAGCCAATAAGAGACTGGCATTACCGAAGCTATAAGATTTTTACCGTTGGATTTAGTCAGTCACGGGCAAGATGTTATACAGAGCAGACGTAAAAGTCGCGGGTAAGATGTTGTAGAATACGGATGATAAAAATTGTGTTCTCCGCTAGAATATATATATAGTGATCACAGTTTTTCTTTTATAAAGTGTTGTGTTTATAAATGTGCAACTATAACGAGAAATAAAAAGAAGTGAAATTAAAAATCAAATTCTGTGACGTATTTTAATTCTTGTCTTATCACAACCTTAAAAGAACTTGTGTTTCTATAGTGCGACTGAAAGCAGCCGAGGCAAATAACTTTAATAATATTACGTAAAAACAAGCATCATTTTTACTATAAAGTTTTGGCATCCCAAGCATTAAACAACATCAAAGTGTATCTTCATTACGTAAGTTAAATACTTCTTTGTAAGTGACGCACATACGCAGGGATTCTCACATCTCATATCAAGCATTCAGCTAAATAACTTTTTCAAAGTTGGCAACAAATACGAGGCTCAATACATTCATCAAATTGGCGTTCCTCAACGTGGAGCTAAATAATTACATAACAGCACACTTTTGCAAATATTACGTAATAATATTTTACGTAAGCAAAAAAAATCTAAATCGCAGGCTGTGTTACGTGTACCATTGATTTCATAGGTGAAACTTTAGGCCATGGCACTGAAGTATCCACTTCCATATTTACTTGAAATCATAAAAATATTCCAAGCAGATTAGCAGATGTATGGGATTTGAAACCAAGAACTTCCCAAATGTGAACTATGACACGGGAAATCAATGAATTGCTTTATCATGCATTACCAGTTTTTTGATTTTATAAATTTATTTATCTCCAATAAGTATACAATTATGAATAAATACATGCAATACAATTAACTTCTAGCACAGCATTCACTGGTCCTGTAAATGCCTCTACCTATGATTGAGATACAGTATAGTGACTATATAGAGGTTAAGATATGGGAGAGCCACAGCTTAAGTCAATATAACTAACCATTGCAATATATGTAACAGGTGCACATATAAGGAAGAGTTGGTGTTTATGAACTCAACCTAACAACTAAAATATGACCAGATTGTAGTGACTTATCCAATAATGGTGGAAATATGTTGAAGTTCATTAACACTTTTTTTACCATTCACCTGAAAATGATAGATTGGGGTTTTACTGCTTATTGTTTTCAGTTTAAGTGCACTAATGTAAATATATTTTAATAAAATAAAAAGCTAAGGATTACATTAACAAGTCAAGCCTATTCCTATAGTGAATATACTACTCCCATTCAATGTAAACTCCTTGTCAATCTACATTATCTTTAACAGCTTAATAATTTAGCTTACTGACCTTGTGATGAAGTCCTTGTTGTAGCATAGCTGCAGTTCCCATCCCTTTTTGGGATGTAAAATGGCAATATTTACAAGGATTTCTGTAATTTCTTCTGATGGTAGCTTCACAACACAGCAAACTTTCTGACGATCCACATAAAGATTTTGAGTGAAAAGGTAAAGCTGTAAAAGAATATTAGATTTGGTCATTAATGAATGAACAGAGAATGTGTAAGACAGATGTAATTATTAAACTCTAGAGCAGATCATGCTTTAGTATAGCACTTGCATTAAAATTTAACCACTAATGGCTAATTGTGGAATATTTTGGAAAGAGTATAGTGATCAAACTCTAAATGAATGCATGAGGTTACTGAAAGTAATGAGGAAATACAATGCACATCAGGCTGCCCAGTGAAACTAGCTCTGACTACTTATTCAGACAGCCCTTGCACGTGCATGTATGCACACATTTATAACAAATCTGATGTGTTACACTCACATGACTTTCTCTACTCTTGTACAAACTATTTTTACAAACGCTTATTCTCCATATGCTTCATGTTAATCGAGATATCAAGATGTTAATCTTATTGCTAATTTTCTTGTAGATGCAAGGGGAAGGCTTTAAGCGATAGTCAAATATATTAAGAGCTGGTTGCTATGTGGAGTATTCCATTCTCTTTGCATTACCAGGACAAAAAACAAAAAAAAAACAACAAAAACAAAACAAAACAAAAAAAAAAAGAATAATGAATTCCCATTTGAGAAAAAGTATAAGTATTAGAAAATTTAAGGGAATAACAAGCCATATTTCGAAAATGGTTCACTCAACAAAAAAAATGTATGACATAAATTGTGTATTTTAATGCGATCTACATTTTTTGTGTAGTAAAAGTTTGTCTATCTCTTATGGTTTACCAGTTATGCAAAAGTCGTTCACAATGAATGATACTTTTGGAGACATTCCCAGAAAATTCGAGATACAATTCATTTGCCATAAAAATGTCTTAAACTTATGGTATTTTATTCAAAATCGTTAGAGCCATTTTTGAGAAAATTAAAATTTTCAAAAAACATTCCATGTAAAGGGTAATCTGGGGTGGAGGAATTTTCTTGAAAACCTTCGTGTCGCATCTCTGGAAGATACTGAACCTAAATACCAAGTTTGGTGTTTATCAGACTGTTCGTTTCTGAGTTATGCTGTTCACAGACAGACACACACACAGACACATACATGAACATGTATCCAAAAATACTTTTTTTGGATTCAGGAGGCCTCAAAACATGTATTTCCTGTGAAATCTCGGTATCAAAGTTTTGAGTGGAATGCAATACTTCCCCTACTTACTATACTTAGTAGAGAAAGTAAAAACTGATGTGTTGCATTTATATGACTTTCTAATCACTTCTGCAATTATTCTTACAAAATTTTTACTTTTCTAGTTGCTTCATGCTGATCAAGACAAACATTTGCAGAAATGATTTTATTACACATATCATTGTGTAGTGTAAAACAAAGGGAATATAGTAGGCTTAAGCGATAGCCATATCTTTTAAAAACTGGTCACTATGTGATGGCTTTGAAATTCCCTTTTCTTTGTATGAACAAGAGAAAAAAATGAATTGTGACCAAGCAGTTGAAAAAGTATAAAGTAACTGTCAATTCAAACCAATTGGAAATTGTTAAAGCTATTAAGAAATTGTATTTGCCTAAATTGTGTGTTTTAACAAGATCTATGTTTTTTGTGCAGCAAGCATTTATCTATTTATTATGGTTTTCAAGTTATACAACATTCGTTCAGAATGACGAGGACTTTGCAGGCTATTCGCAGCAAATTTAAGATATACATTTTATCTGTCATGCAAACATCTTAAACAATTGTTTAATCCCAAATTGCACTAATTTAAATTTGGTGTTTATCTGAGATTTTATTTTTGAGTTATGCTGTTCACAGACACATACACACATACCTTTTTCTAAATTTTTTTTTTTCATTTTATTCAGGGGCCTCAAAACATGTTATTTCCAGCGAAATCTTGATATCAAATTTTTGGATACTTCCTCTACATACATAGTAGAGGAAGTAAGAAGCTCAGTAAAAATGGCTTGCTCCCTCATTTAACTGTCCATTTACAATTCTTTTTAACTCTGAATAAATAGTGCCATATGTTCCTACAGTTCTTGCCATAAATTTTATTTAAAGCAGTCAAATCCCTAACCAAGGTCATTCCTTCACATTGCACTTAGCATTCATTTTAAACATACTACTATTGGCCACTTCTGAACACTGGTTCAAAAGAAAGCCGGAATAGTAAACAGAAAAGAGGAAGGAAAAAGATGTTAAGGTATGTACATGCTTTAAAATCTGGGTATCTACAATTAACAGAAAAACATTAGAATGCAAATGGGACAGCTGGCGAACTTTAACTTTCATTCTTAATGACAGTGATCCTTATAGTTATGGTTTATAGCTGTTTTCAGTGCAGTTATTATTTGTAAGGGTTGTTACATGTCCTCTCATTCTGGAGCAGACTAAAATTTGAATCTGGAATGTGAACGCAATATGTAATGAACATAATGAATTTTATACGCATGTAAGGATGGAATAAGCAGATTTTGGTAACCCAAGTTATGAATGCAACAATCTTTTGTCTTCATTGCTAACCCAAAATTCAGAACAGTAACCTTAAGTAACTGGAAAGAAATCAGAAGATCCTTGGTTCAAATCCTGGCTATGGCATTGAATTTTTCAGTCTGATTCTACCTTACCAGCCTTTTCCTACACACGGCTTGTATGAAAGTAAAATTACCATTGATTGACCTAATAGTTGGTTAAACTGTGAAGCCCAGGACTTGAAGACAATTTAGTAAGTTGCCCTTGGGGTATGTCACCTCAAAATCAATTTGTGTTCTTCTTGTGCTTTCCCAGGGATAAATGCGAGTCAATTGGAGAATTTAATGCCATTCCGGTATGTTGCCATAGTAGCTCAGTTGGCCATTAGAGTAACTGGACAAAAATCAGAAGATTTTTGCTTCAAATACCGGCTATGACATTAAATTTTTCAGTCTGATGCTACCTTTCTAGTAACCTTAAGGTTAAAGTCAATCTAAAGAAATAATACAATTATATATGGATCAAGTGCATTAGCATCTTTTATAAAAGTTGATACAACAAATTTTGAAGGACTTGCAAACAGATTCAAAATGTCCTTGATCAATCATAAATAAAAATAACCCTTTTGTTTTTGAAATAAAATCAATATATACTATAGTTCCAATGCTCAGTTTATGGTTAATCAAAATCCTTTATCTTTTGATATTTCACTTATTATTATTATTATTATTATTATTATTGTTCTAGTTATTGTTCCCCATTTATTGTACACCAGGTTTAGGCTCCTTTCCACAAACATTGTCAGTGTCAGGAATATTAGGATCTGCCTTGAATTGGTTCTGAACTTATCTTAAAAAGCATAGTTTGTCAGTAATAACAACTATGACAATCTAATATGAGTGGAGTTCTGAATGACTCAATCCTAGTTCCTATATTATTTCTCATATTTATTTAAAACTTAAACTTACTAGGAGAAAGATTTCTATTTGTTGATGATTAGGGACCTCTATTTTTCGCATTTGTGACAACACAAATTTTTGTGCAAATCATATAACTTTCAATAATGCAATTTTTAGTTTTTGTGAAGCCACAGGAATGTGTATTTCTTCTAGCCTGCAAGAACAGCCTTGCGTTGTATTTTTTTTTTCATAATTTTAAACAGACATATCATTTTGTCATTTATGCCTATGCCTCTATAGATGGCATAGGCATTGGTAGTGCATTTGATGTTTTGTCTCTGCATGTGCATTTAGAACTGTTGACCAAATTTGAATTATGAATTATATTTCAGTTTCAACAAACCTCTGATCCAGAGTCTCAGCATTGGTACATGCAAATGGCAATGCCATATGGATATACATTTAGCTGTAGACTTGGCCTAACTACATGACTGGCTAGTGAGTTTACATCAAGTACCACTAGCTATGAGGGTTAAACACTGTTCTAGATTTTAGCATGTGCTAAAACGTATTTCACAGTTAACTGTTAAAAGCACTGGAAACTGAGTCAAGTAAGAAAGAAATGCCATGTGAGAGGTACACGCATTGTGTTTGATCTTTGCTATACTAGCAATTTAGTTTAAAATATTAGACATTGTAAGCACTTATATTTGTTAAACATTATATATTAAACACTGTAAACACTTTTGTAAACACTGAATAGATATATTTGTTACACATGTAACAAATGCAATTTTTTATCAATTAAGTTTTTAAAAAAATAGCTTTTATAAACACTGAACGGATATATTCATTAAACAACATTAAAAAAATTATATATATATATATGTATTAGCTTGATGTATTGTTACAATTCCACTATATTTTTAGACTAAGTAACCTCTGACGAGTCAAAGTTTACGAGCTTAAGCTCATTCTGTGGGCATCATGTGACAAAACAGATTCTATTCTATTTGTGTAGGCCAAGTCAAGGTCACTTGAGGTATGCAAGGCCATTTATGGCCCTATGCACTCTAGTATAATACAACACATACCCAAATAAATAACAGAGGAGGAACTTGGATTCCAACTACTATTGATTTAGCAAATAAATATTAAAACTATGAAATTTATAAAAAGCACAGGCTTGAAAAATTAGTAACATAATATATTATTATAATATATAATAACAACAGAGTAAGAATAAACATAGAAAGCATAAAAAATGTGTTAATATAGTTTATGTTCAACAACTAATGTACAATTATTGCCAAAATGATACAAAATTATTTCTAGTACACATATTACTGTAAATGTAATGGAGCATGTTGTCACACTCCAGTCTATCATGGTGGTTGGATGCAACACGTTTCGTAGTTATGATGGCTGCTATATCTGAGATCTACTAAAATTTTCTGAGAATTATGGGAAGAAAACTTTTTGTTTATAGAAGAAAATGACTATGTATGCAAGACACCATTTTTACTTTCTCTACTACATATAGTAAGTAGGGGAAGTATTGTATTCAACCCAAAAATTGGATACCGAGATTTCACCGGAAATATATGTTTTGAGACTCCCTGAATCCAAAAAAAGCGTTTTTGGAAACATGTCTGTGTGTGTGTGTCTGTCTGTGAACAGCATAACTCAGAAACGAACAGTCGGATAAACACCAAACTTGGTATTTAGGTTCAGTATGTTCCAGAGATGCGACACGAAGGTTTTCAAGAAAATCCCCCCAACCCAGATTACCCTTTACATGGAACATTTTTCGAAAATTTTAATTTTCTCAAAAATGGCTCTAATGATTTTGATTAAAATATCATATGTTTAAGATATTTTCATGACAAATAAAATGTATATCTTGAATTTTCTGGGAATGTCTCCAAAAGTATTCTTCATTGTGAATGACTTTTGCATAACTGGTAAACCATAAGAGATAGACAAAATTTTACTACACAAAAAATGTAGATCGCCTTAAAATACACAATTTATGTCATATACATTTTTTTTGAGTGAACCATTTTCGAGATATTGCTTGCTATTCCCTTAAATTTTTCAATACTTATTTTCTCAAATGGGAATTCGTTATTCATTTTTTGTCTTGTATATACAAAGAGTATTAATCTGTGGCAAAGAGAATGGTGCTGCACCTAGCAACCAGCTATTAAGAGATATGTATATGCTTAAAGGCTACTGTATTTCTATATTGCCCTTGTAAATATATATTCCCCTTACATCTACAAGAAACTTAGCAATAAGATAGAGTCTGCAAATGATTATTTTGATTAACATGAAGTAGATGGAGAATAAGCGTTAGTAAAAATAGTTTGTACAAGGGTAGAAAAAGTCATGTGAGTGTAACCCATCAGATGTTTCTTAATGAAGCTTACAAAGTCATGTCAGAGACGCCAATTAAGTGATGAACTGAAAGGCAATTGGGTGTTACTCAAACAATAGTCCCATGTACTGAAAAGGTGATGAAAACAGAAGACTGCAAAAATTGCATCATATCTCTTATGCTATGAAACATATGCATTGCTGAGGTTTATTGGAATAACATTTGTAATGTTATATTTAGTTAATGTTATAGCAATCAGAATAAGAAAGTTTTATTTCATATTATATTAGTTATCTGAATAAACGTGTAATAAATATTATTTCTGTTATTGTGTCAATGCTGAAAGCATACTTTAATAAGAACCTTAAGTTCAGTTACATCCTTATTAAAAATTTATGAAGGAACGAATGAGTGTATTTATTTTAAATTATACATACATTTATACTTATCAAATGCATGAGCCCAACGGGCCACACTTGCTTTTATAACTAAAAGTAGTATTAAAGCAAGGCTGGGAGGAGAAAGAATGAAAGGGAGAGAGAAAAAAGAGAGAACAAAAACAGCAATCATGATTACAAGAAAACAAACCAAACCACAAGACGATAAACCATATTACGATGCATTGTTTACCCCCATTATAATATTTCCTAAGAAGAGTTAAGAAAGATAACACATGACACACTAATATTAGATGAAAAATAACTTTAAAATGGTATAAAAAAGTAGAGTAACCCAGCCAATTCAATTTAGCTCTCTTTACTCTCTCTCAGATTCCTTACTGTCGCCTTCTAAGATCTAGCTATAGAAATTCCGCCACTGTAGCAACTCTGTCCAAACATGAAGCTGTTTACTTATGCACAGAATGTTGTCAGTTGAAGGTGCTTAACATTGTGCTATGGCATTTGACTTGGGAAATAGCAGTACACAAGAATAGTGCTATCAGCATCTGGTATACCTTTGTTAGTGCTAGATGCTATCCTTAACTTGAATGTGCTATCAAATGATGTTAGCAATGCATGGTGCTTCTATACTGGGCATTGACATGCATTCCTAGTGGAGTTATCAGTGTACAGGTTTATTATGCTTTTTTGTTTATTGAATGGATTTGCTCAACATTAGAAATGCTATCCAGAATCAGGATAAAACACAAATAATATTGCACATATGGTTCACTGACAGCCTTCTAATTTGGAATCACTTCCAGAAGAAAGCAGCAAGTCCTGCAGGAGATGACTCTTGATCCGGGGAACCGCATCAAATCTTCGTCCCAAGGAGAAATATACTGCACTAGGTACTGAGTTAAGATACTGAAAAAATGTGTAAGCTGGAGGGCTAATATGTGCAGAGATGGTACTAAGTCCAAGTTAATGATGTATCTGGATGTTTCTGACACACTAAAATGCATTCAATATAAGCCTTAAAACTTAATTTTAAAAGCCTGTATATGAGTAATTTTGCTTGCAGTTGCATCTCCCCAAATTGAACAAGCATATAAGAGTAAAGTATGAAGGACTTGTACAAAAGAAAACCTTGTGGTATTTGCAAAGAAGACTTACAGTTGAGAATAGGATACAATTTGCATAATCTGGAGTAAGCAAGATTTAATTTTGAATTAATGTGAGAGTTTCAGGTCAGTGATCAAAATGTGGACCAGGTAAAGTCCTTCTATTATAAAGTAATAAAAGGGGAACAATGGGATGATGCAATGTAAAAATTTCCTGTGGTTCAAAGAAGTCCTCCAGTTTCAGTTCATAATACTAGAATATTCAGAGACATCTGTAATCAGTGAGCAGCAATAGCTAGTTTGTAGTGGGTGGTAAAAATGCTGATATAGACAGTACACTGTGAACCTGACATGTGGTAAAGCAGATATGTCATAGGTGAAGACAATGAACCACATAGGTGCTAAAATGGAACCTTGAGGCACTCCAGACATGACTGGCCGCACAGAGGATAGAGTAGGACCAATCTGTGCTTGAAAAGTACATGTGAGAGAAAGTTATCAATCACTTGATAAAGATAAACCGGCAACCCAATGCCCTGAGGTTTGTAAAGCAGACCAGCATGCCACACTTGATCAAAAGATTATATAAGTCCAGAATGCTGAGACCATGTGTTGTTTAAGTTCAAAACCATGAGCAATTGCCTCAGTTAATCGCAGAAGCTGATGGCTTGTAGAGTGGTGTCTGCAAAAACCAAATTGTTGTGGTGATATCACTGTGTTGTTTGTTAGAATTTTGTTTAATCGTTTATGGATGATTATTTCAAAAAGTTTGGAAAGGGTAGACGGTAGGCAGTAGGCTAATAGGATGATTATGAGGGTAAGGAAGGCATTAGTCCACGTTTAGGAAAAATGATAACCACAGCATGTTTCCAAGATAATGGAAAATATCTGAGGTGAAAAGCAGCATTAAATATGCAGGCCAAGTAGCCCAAAGCCTTAGTGATAAGGTGTTTTAATAAAAAAAAAATTTGGGATAATATCATGTCCTGGAGCTTTTTTAGTGGGTAAGCTATGAAGAAGCCACCAAAGTTCTTGGGCCGAAGTGCAGTTGAGGTGCTTTGGAACCGAGGAAACATGTCTCTCAAAAGCGCTACTCAACTAACACCAAGCGTCATTGTGATGAGAATTAATATATAATGACTCACTCACTTCAATTTATAGTATGATAACATCACAATTAACAATAATTCTGTCCATTATAATCCGCCAATAGCTCACATTTTGCAGCTTTGTGTTCATATACATGTTCCAATTTTAAGAATGACACAACAGTAGGTTCCCAAAGCAACCATTTTGTCTCCTTCCATAGAGAGCAATCTTCTGGCGAAAGGTTAGACAAGTAGTATTGATATGTAGTTTAAAATAAAAAGAGTTGAAGGTTGTTACACTACATCACTAAAATGTTCTTACTTGATATGTAGCATAATGATATTCATTTAGAGCTTGCTGGGTTTGTGGGATTAATTGATTTAATTTTTGATCTATGAGATTGCCATTCTCGTTGCATCTTATGTTTGGTTTTCAACAGTGCTACAATTCTTGAGGGAAGCACTTGATGATGCAGAGTATTACCGTGAAAGCGTGGCATACCACTAGCAGTTTTCGACATATATAAAGACTTTGTGAAATGCTGTACTGCTGCATCAATATCAGAAGAAGTCTGTAGACGATATGCAGCCAGCAACTCAAGGTTCAACTGCTTCTGAAAATATTGCCAGCTCACCATTCCTCGGATAAGGTGAGGAGGAACCAAAGCACATGGCACTTCACAATGAAACATAGAGATGACAGGGCAGTGATCAGATTCAATCTCGGCAACAGGTGCAAAAGTAAGGGCTGACTAATGTTCTTCAAAAGTGCCACATCTAAGATGTCTGGTATAACAGCAGGATTGTTAATAGTAGTAGGGAGGATCTGTTGGAGCTAGAATGAGTATACCGTTGCAATTGGCCACTGAGAGAAGACTTTTCCAGTGGGAGTGGTTACACAACATTGCCATTGCTCATGCTTGCTGTTTATGGCACCAAACAAGATCACAGGAGATGGAACGAAAAGAGAAGCTGCAGATCTTGTTCCTGAGCTGAGAGTGATGAATAAGCTGTAATTATAAGTCTCTCCAGATAGTTTTGTTGTTGAAACTGATTGCACAGGCTGGTCAATTGAGGCAAAAATATGTTATAATACACCAACTTGCATTTCACAACAAGACTACGCCTCCAGAAGCTGTTCGAGCATCGTGGTCAGACCTATAAATATGGTACCCAGGGAGAGTGACTTTTTCAGATGGAAGAAAATGGGTTTCAGAAAAACAGTTAATATCTATATTGTGTCAAGATAAAATTTTTTTAAACCATTGGCATTCCAGTTTAGAAAAATAAGTTGAGAGGACGAATGACGAACGGGAGTATTCATTTGGAAAGAGCTCATGGAATAATGAAATTAGAGAAGATTTTATTTGAGAGAGGAATGGCTTGGAAGTCCTGATCAACACAGGCAGAAAGTCAGTGAAGTTGGTAGGATTGGAGGTAGGGCTTTCCCTAGGCATCTGACTATTGTGAGAACTTAGAAGGCCATTCAGGAGGCAGAGTATTTAAACCGGCCATGTTTGGTTTGGTAAGTTAGGGAAATGCTGTGCATCTAATTATGGTGGTGTTGGATTAGGCACATTGAGGCATTCAGAATTACACCACAATCAAAAAGGTTCACTAGTAGCTTGAGTGCAAAGATTTAAGTAATGAGGACAGCCTTTGTAGTTCGCAGCACGGGTTCAATTGCAATTCACACACTGAGGTGCTTCCTGTTTGGGTTTAGTACAAACATTGTAGTGGTGAGATTCCAAGCACTTCACACACTATGGGTTAAGACAGCAGAAGTTTTTTGTGTGACCATACCGTTGGCACCTGGTACACTGAGGTACATCCAAGTATCTGCAGCAATATTCAACAGACACTAATCCACGTTGTATGTGCTGAAGGTTCAAGATTTATTTAGCTTGGGCTAAATTCTCCAGTTTAACCACACACAAGGGCATAGGTTGTTTGTCCTTATAGAACAGTCGAACAACTTTAGAACTGGAAGCTTTTGAGAGAGAAGTTCTGAAAATATTTCTTCATCGATTATAAAATATGGAACATTCCGAATAACAACTTCCAGCTTTTTGGAATTGGGATCACGAAAGATGTGATGCTATAATTGAGATTCATCAAAAACGCAGTCACAGCGTAAAAATCTGAACTCACATTGAGAGCCATTTTTAGAGCCTTCTCTTCTGCTGAGTGGTAAATTCACTGGTTGTTATTTGATGTAGATCAGTAATGATTGCTTGATAATTGTTAGCCTTGTACAAAAGGACTGTTTCTAAAGTTTGGGTTTGAAATGCTGTTGTGGTAGAATCCTCCATTTGTTCTAATGGGGTATATTTGTTATGAACGTCCATTAGGTTCACTGCATAGCTTTGGTTAACTCGTATTTCTTCTTTGGAAGGTTAAAATCGTCTTATGGATGCTTGGAAATTAGTTTAGCAGGCTGTAAAACAGGCCTCGATCCTCAATGACGAAGATTGTGAGAGAGGACTTTGGTCACTATTTGAATCACTGGAACATAACAACACAACTGCATACACACAAAGAATCATAGGAAGAACTTGATACAATTTTTTGTAAACAAAAACAGTGCAATGTAATGTGATACAAAGCTTAGAAAGCAACTTATGTTGATTGGATTCATGGAAAATCTGCACAGTAAAACCAATATAACTTGAAAATGACAACTGTTCTCTCTTAACTGGCACATACGAACATAACTCAATGTAATTAACTCATTAAAGCTTCAAACTTAGATAAAAATTGGAGCAATAACTAACTTATTCCAAGACACCTAGAATGAAAAAAAGTGTACAGGTTGTGCTTGCTGATTTTCCATATATCATGGACATACAAGAAAATCCACCAAGTCCAGTTTTATCTATTTTAGAGATTTTTCTATATTTGAGTCCCCATCTGCTCTGATCAAGTCATGTGAGTCCATTACATACCAGTATTGCAGTAATTGACAGCAGTTTTTCTCTAAGTCCAAATATGCTTGTTTTGTGCTCACGAGAAAGCCACAGGTACGCTTTTGCCATTTATGGACTTAGAGGCTTTTCATTGTGTCAACAATATTTGGTATATGCTGTAAGAACATGACACAGAAAGGTTAATTCTGGAGGAGAGAAGAGGCCAGCACTTCATGACATGCTATTAACTGGCAAATATGAGTAAAAGCTCAATGCAGAATAATGTTTTGAAAAATCAAGGAAACTGTCCCATTGAAAGTCACTAGACAGGACAGAATATGTGCCCCAGCGCTTTTCCTCTTTCTCTTAGTTTCTTCAGACTACATGGTTCAATAAATAATTCAAACAATTCTTTTTTTCTCACTGGAGGTTTATTTATTTGCAACAGGAGCCCAATGTACAGGGAAACAAACATACATTTCCATTGTTTAATATACTGCAGTCAAACTTATGACAAGAACAGACATATGGCAAATGGAATAATTTAGATGGGGAAATATTAATTAAAAACATTTTAAATATAAGAGCTGTTTCGAGTAGGTTCCACTTTGTATGCAGGACTATATAAGGGTGCACGTTTGCCCGGAAGTTCAGTTGAGTTGTATTAGTTAAGAAGTTACGAAGTGAACACTGCGAGTGCAGTTCAATTGTGAGTTGTAACACAGCATTTCAGTTGTGAGTTGAGATTTGACTATGTGCAATGAATGTTGATACTACACTGAGTGCATAAGTAATAAATAACTCTAATGGGCAGTACAATACATGTATTTCTTAGTGCTTCAATAAACTTCAAACTACAGTAACTTGTGTTCTCATTTGTTGCATCTGTGTCAGGAGTAAGATATAAAAGCTATGGTGGACAAAATGCTTAAAAATCTGATGTGTTATATTCACATAACCTTCTCTACCCCTACTGTTTATTAATGGGTATACAAATTATTCTTACGAAAGTTAAATTTTTTTATCTACTTCATTTTAATCAAGTTAAACTTCTGCAGAAATAGCTATGTTACATATTTTGTTACATAAAAAGGGGATAGCGATAGTCACATATTTAAGAGCTGGACGCTATATTTGGACTAAAATTCCATACTCTTTCCATGCGAACACGAGAAAGAAATAACTGAAATTCGAAGGACTTGATAAGATGATGAAGTATTGAACAAAACAAACCATTAATAACAAATATTTCAGAAATAGCTAATGCCACAAAAAAGTTGAGATAAATTGTGTGTTTCAAAGAGATCTACATTTCTTGTGTAGTACATTTTCATCTATCACTTAATGTTTACTAGTTATATAAGATTATACATAATTCCTTCCGAATGAAGATTTCAAAGGCTATTCCCAGAAAATTCAAGATAAACATTATATTTGTCATGTAAATACATTAGTATATGGTATTTTGATTAAAATTGTCAATACCATTATTTAGAAAATGAAAAATTTCAAAAAAATCTTCCATGTTAAGGCTAATTTGGGGTGAGAGGATTTTCTCGATAATCTTTGTATTGCATCTTTAGAAGGTACTGAACCTAAGTACCAAGTTTGGTGTCCATTTGACTTTTTGTTTTAAGTTGTGTGTTCAGACACACACACATGATCTTTTTCTGAAAATACATTTGTTTGTTTACTCAGGGGGGCCTCAAAACATGTGTTTCTGGTGAAATCTTAGGTTTTAACAATTTTTCTCCACCTACTATGTATGTGGTAGAGAAAGTAAAAATGTTTCTTTTTTTATTTCAGGGGTCCTCAAAGCATGTATTTCTAGTGAAATCTCAATATCAAACTTTTGGATGGAATGCAATACCTTCTCTGCCTACTATGTAAGTGGTAGAGAAAGCAAAAATTATTGACCATATTGGAGTAGATGGAGATGGAAATGAAATTCGGAAAGGATAAGATGGAGACAAAATGGAGTCTGGGATGGAGAAGATGGAAGACAAAAATGGAATCCAGGATGGAGAAGATGGACAAAATGGGAAGTGAAATAATGAGTGAATTTTGCAGTAAAGAAGATGTAGGATAAAATGGAATTTGCAATGTAGAAGATGGAGGAATAGGTGGAGTCTGGGTTGAGATATGCAGAGAGAAATGTCCAAGATGAAGATAAATTATTGACCAAAATTGACGAACAATTGAGCAGTGCATAAAAGGACATGGAAGAGCTTGGTGTAAAGGTGGCCAATATCTTGGCCAACACGTTAACGCCCTGGAGAACTTTGGGGGATGGCTTAGCATCCTGAAAGAAGAGTTGACGGCAGTCAAGGAACTGAATGCTGTGATGGCAGAAATGCTTAACAGAAGACTTAAGTACTTGAAGGTCGAGATGCCAAGATACAACACATCTGCATGTATCAAGTCACCCAAATATGATGGAACGTCAACTTTGGAAGTCTTTGTTGACAGTTTGCTGCTGTTGCCACCCACAACTAATGTTCAGCAAAGGAGGAAGCCGCACAGCTGATACCAGTCTCCAGTGATAGGTGGCAGAAGTTATGAACACAATTCCATGTTGGTGGTGTCTGGAGGCTCTCGAAAACCAGTTCGGGAACTATTGCTTGTCAGTCTATTGTAGTGAGCTCAAGTCAAGACTGCAGGAGTTTGCCCTGGCAAATGAATAGCTTGTGAATAAAGCTCTGGTGAGCTTCCCACCCAGTTATGTGTCCCAGGAAGCTGCATAGTCCCTTGTTGATGGGGTGCGTGATGCAGAGATATGACAGTGTCTTATGCTTGGTGATTATAAGACAATCTATGAGGTGCTAATGGCTGCATTGAGGATATAGGTGACCAAGGTAACAGCTTTTCTCACCTTGGAGACTAAGAGTATTCAACATGATGGGGACAGGTGTTCAGCCCAGGTACATTTTTGAAGGTTTTCAACTGTTGTATGTTGGGGATGTGGCCACCCAGTGAAGGCCTGTCCACACCAAGCCAAAGAGCAGCAGTTCCTGCAGATGGATGGGATAGCAAAGGCCTTAGGAGGGAGTAGCTAATGGCTAAGATAACATCTGCTCCCACCCTGGAGATCAGGAGTATTCTATATGACGGGGACAGACACTCAACCAAGGATCATCAGGAGGAGAGTGTTGGGGGACGTGGCCAGCCAGGCCACAACCAAGCCAACAAGCAGGTAGGAAAGGATAATTGATGTTTTTATTTATGGATGCTCTTTAACTACTATGGTCCTTAGCGTCCCATTCTATATTGGGCATGAAAGACCAGAAATGTTGCTCAGAGAACTCTTTATCAGGCTTAGGTTCTTTTAGTGCCGTAAATCTATGACACGGGACCACAGGATTTACTTCCCTTCCAAAGGAAGCCATGCTAAGGATTTTTACACCCAAAGCAATCCATCACCCTCTGCCGGGTTTGAAACCAGACTTCGAGAACTTGATACATGGTACCCCTAGAACACTGAGGATGATGGTGGGAAAGGAATAAGGTCTGGTGTGGCAAGGGGCATGTAGGAGTTGTCACCACATCCCCTCGAGTGACAGAAGAATGGATAACAGCCTTGTTGCAGACAACTGGATACAAGGAAAACTGTGCTGGATACTAGTGGACACAGGTGCAGGTATGACTGTAATCTGATGTGGCTGAGGGCTTACCATCAAGGAAACCGGATCAGTCCTACCAGATAGTGACAGCATGGACGACACCTTGCCTGTGGAAGTGTTCTTGCTGGAGTTGACCTTGGGGTGGAACATTGTAAGTTGGTGGGTGTTCCTTGTAAGGGTGGCTGAGGATGTGATACTGGGACTGGATGCTCTCAGGAGGCATTCCTAATTGATTATCTTAAAATATTCAATGTTTTAACAGAGGCAGAAGGTGGGTGTATGAGTCGTAAGAGCTTGTAACTGAGAAGTATATTTTAGTTCCAAATTATTTAAACTACATTACATGAAATAAAACCAGTAAAGAAGATTGAAATGATATTAGACTTTATTTTTATGCTGTTATAGCAGAATACAGAAGTGCCTGATTACCTATATTTTCAGACATGCTGGTTACAAACAGAAAGAGAAAAAAAAATCGCAAGGCAAAATATGAAACTTGAACCTTCTTAAAGGACATATTATGTAATGTTTGTTATTTAAGTTTATTACCTAAACTTCAGAAGCTCTGTTCTATGATTTGGATACTAAGATAAACTTTTCACATACAGGTTTTAAATCCAACAATTTACAAGGGCAGTCCCAGAAGTACCTGACCTGACGTATAGATAGCAGTTGTTGTTTCAAACAAATGACTATGGTAGAAAGTACCATCCTTATAAAGTTTGTTTGAAGCTTGACAATGCTACAATGTTTAGTAATTGTTTGGCAGCCATCAATAGTGAACGCTCTGAGCAAATCTGTAAACATGGATAAAACTACTCATCCTTATGTGATACAGTACTTTCATTTGAAAGGTCTTAGTCCAACTAATATTAAAGCTCAGCTAGATTCTACTCTGGGGAGAGTCTGCTCCTTCATTTACAACAGTAAAATATAGGGTGGCAGAATTTAAACGAGGCCATATGAGCTGCCAAGATGAATATAGCAGTGGTTGACCAAATGAGGTGACCATGCCAGAAATTGTGAAGAAAATCCACAAAATGGTATTGGATGACTGTTGACTGAAAGTGTGCGAGCTAGCAGATATCGTAGGCATTTCAAAAAGTGCTGTACATAGCATTCTGACTGAAAATTAGACATGAGAAAGCTGTGCACAAGATGGGTGCCGCATTTACTCACAATGGACCAAAATCAGCATTGTGAGGAGGCTTCAGTCGAGTTTTGGCGATGTTTTGTTGCAATAAAGCCAAGTTTTTGTGTCGATTCATAACCATGGATGAAACATGGGTCCATCACTTCACACCTGATACGAAGGAACAATCAAAACAATGGATTGAAAGGGGAGAATTGGCTCCAAAGAAGGCAAAGACAGTTCCATCTGCAGGCAAGGTCATGGCGTCAGTTTTTTGGGATGTGTGTGGGATAATTTTCATTGATTATCTTCAAAAAGGAAAAGCAATCAATGGTGAGTATTATGCGAACTTATTGCAGCATTTGAATAATGAAATCAAGCAAAAACGGCCGCATTTAGCAAAAAAGAGAGTTTTGTTTCATCAAGACAATGCACCAGTTCACACATCTATTATCGCCATGGCCAAAATCAATGAGTTAAAGTTTGAATTGCTTCCTCATACAACCTCTTCGCCAGATTTTGCCCCCTCTGATTATTTTGTTTCCAAAGTTCAAAAAATCGTTTGGTGGTAAAAGATTTGACAACAATGAAGAGGTAGAGTCTGCAGTTGATGGTTATTTTGCAGAATTCGACGGTTCTCACTATAAGCAGGGTATTGAAGCGATTGAACATCGCTAGGAAAAGTGTATCAAGCTGAAAGGAGACTCAAGGAGAAATAAAGATGTTTTTTCCCAAAATTTTTGTGTTTTCTTTGCTAAGTCGGGTACTTCTGGGACACCCCTTGTATATTTAAATAGTTATAGAATTACAGTCAAAATAGTATGGGGCATTTGGAATTGTAAATTATCGGTTTTATGTAATACAAGAATATTATGAGTAAAACATTTAAGTCTATAGTTTTTGTGATTACAATAAATTTGGCCTATCATTACAACAATAAAAGGAAAGTGACCTTGTGAATGAGAGAGGGGGAGGGAGGGTTTAGAGAGGGAGAGACATACTAAAAGGAGTGGAAATGTGAGTGAATGCAGCATATTTTGTATTGAAGCTAATATTTAACATAATATTTATGCAATGAAAGAACTATCTAAATATCACGTTTTACAGAAATATACATTTATTACTGAATTAATGTTTGTACAATATAACATGATTACATCATTTTCATGTAGCTTTAAGTTCAATTGTGTTTATTCTATTGTGGAAAATGGCTGAAAGCTATTTAATTAAAACTATCTGCATATTGCAGTAGAACCTCAATTATCATTATAGTGGAGGGGGTGGGGTTGATTGTTAACCGAAAATGATGGATAGTCCATCTAACTTTAACAGTAGGTTTATGAGCAATTACACAAAAAGCTCACTAAACATAAAAGTCCTGTGTTACATTTCTTGTATATTTAGGAAAATGCAATAAAGGTGATTGATGTCTATGGGACAGGCTGTGCAGTAAGAGGTAACAGAATTTTGTTTCTAAAACCAATACATGTGCATGGTTACTCACTTGCATTCATTTTTCATCAATTTTGCGGTAAATCACTAGGCAACCACAGCACATTATTGATCACTACTATTGTCTGATTGCATGAGCACTTTGTAATCTGAAACTAAAACTTAAGTAATACACAGCTGAAGGCATCAGAACAATCTCTTGACTACAGTACATGCATGTTTGTTTTGTATTCAATTTTTAACATTTACCTACCATGTTTCCAAGAGGAATTGAAATCAATTTGAGTACACGTTCTGTGTTGAGTACTGCATGGAAATGCAGATTCAGATCAAAGTGAATCTTAGATTTGATACTTACTGTATTCATTGTAATACATTGATTACTCCTGTTTTGTTTTTTCTATACTCACTGAAACTCCTAAAACATTTTGGTCTACTATAAATATGATTCAGGCCTGCTGCAAAATGAATTTAAAGGTGGCATGGTTCATTCAGGAATTTTCTAGCTGATCTTCCTCCTCAAAATGAGAGCAAACTATATATTTCCATCAATCTTTAGTTCTTTCTTTAACCCAACAACTATGTTTCATCATCCTCCGTGGTCTAGGGGTACCATTAGCCCCTAATTCCCAAGGTCGCGGGGCCAAACCCAGCAGAGGGTGATGGATTATTTTTGCAAGGGAAGTAAAGCCAGTGGTCCACTGTCATTGATTTGCGGCATGTAAAGAACCTCAAGCCTGATAAAGAGGCCTCTGAGCAAAATTTCTGGTCTTTCACACCCAATATAGAATGGGATGCTAAGAACCACAGTAATTAAAGAGCATCCATAAATAAAACTCAATTTAGGACCTACGTTTAGCCCATTTCCGCTGAAGTAGTGTTGTGAAATACAGTGGAATCTCGTTAGCACGTTCCTCATTAACACATTTTCCCGTGTATTACGTTCAATTATAAAAGTCCCGGTACCAAATCACCAAATGTAATAAATAACGTTTGCTTAGTGTGTTTTCCCGGTCTCGCTTACTATGTTTGAAGTTTGACGTCCTCATTCACTGTTTTGGCCAATCCTTGATTGGTCCAGTGGGAGAAGGCGCTTAACACGTTCAAAGTTTGACGTCCTCATTGGCTACTTTGGTCAATCCTTGGTCACGGGGTGGATAACGGCAGCCAATCACATGCATGTATGTAAATATTTGTGTGACACAATTTGTGTGGGCGGGATACAGAATGCTTTACCTTGGCAAATGCCAACGATAGTTTCTACTGTTGAGTGTTGACCAAACATACGTAGATTGTATTTTAACTTTTCATTTGCACTGAAAAAAAGAAAGTGTAGTAAATAACCAATAGTGAAAAACTGAAAATCTTGAAATAGATCACAATCCAAATATGAAACATGTGGATATAGTGCGGAAGTTAAACATTCCTCTGTCAACCTTAAACGCAATTGTTAGCAAACCTAAATTGATTAAAACTGCTTTTAAAGAAGGGAAAAATGTAAAAACAAAACTTTCCTCTTGGAAAATAGGATCAGAACGAACTTTGTTGCATGGAAACACTTACCGTATTCAAATCCTATTGAATACGCCAAAGATACATTCGTCTATTGTACTCGTAACATGATGCACGCACATAATTTTTTTTTTTCTTTTTTAGCGGAAATTGTTATCACATGTGTAATAAAACGCACAGCAAAGCCACTCTTGTCGCTTCCATAATGTTTTCTCAAAACATTCATAATCTCAAAAATCCAAGTTGACCAACATAAAAGCTTGAATTATTTATTCTCAGGCTTTGTGTATCCAAATCCATTTGAACACATATTGAATTCAACACGGATTGTACTCAAAATCGATTTCAATTACCCATGGAGACGTAATTATTAGATTTTATTATATAACTATGTTCTTAAATTGCATATTTTGCATTTTCATTAACACGTTTTCCCGCCTATGACGTCCAAATCCTTAGGTCCCTGCAAAAACGTGTTAACGAGATTCTACTGTACAAGTTTTGGGGCTGCAATTTTCTAAAAAAAAAATTACCGTTTCCTTTTGTTGTGTTCATTGTTTATGCAGCAACTTTTTAAAAAGGAATAATAAACCTATCAGAAACTGATGCAATAATGGATACAACAGGACCATTTTTATATTAATGTTCTATATTTTTTACAAAACCATACTACACTAATCTAAAAACATTCGCCTACCACAGAGAACAACAAGCAAACATTTATGTTTAATAGGTTTGCCTTTCGCCAAAGTAAGCCCCTTTGCGTATTCAAATTGATCTCAATATGTAGTGAATTTAATATGGAAACATGGATTGTATTCAGGATGAAATGTTCACTATTGAAATGTAGTAATTGTTGGGGTGCTTGCAGGAGAAGCAATGTAATGTAAGTTTTGTTCGAAAACAAGTTAATTTTTGCCACATACAGGATATTTTAATTCCAGAATGTTAAACAAAACAAAAAGTGGCTAATGAGCCAAACAGTCAACTGAGTGACAGATAATACAGGTTCTACTGTACATAGAAATTGTGTTCTTTAGATTATGTAAAATGAACGTGTTAATTTTGGCATGCATTTTATTTTATCTGTAAAGTATTCTCTGTAATGGCTCTATAAAATGGTCTTACAACATTAGGTACCTTCAGGAATCCTAATCTGCTTTTAATCTAAGTAGAACTTATAGCTTGACACTTTATTTGGTTTAATTTTTCTCCGCACATTTGCAATTTTGGCTTCAGAACTGACGATTTGCAAGGAATATTGACATTAAAATTTAATATTTTATAAAAAATAAGAAAATTTAGGGACTAGTATTTTATTTTCTCTGCAAAAAAAGGGTAGTTAGAGAATAACTGATATCTAATAAATATGCAACAGTTTCATCTTCAAGAGCAAGTATGAATATCATTTGTCACCTTCACCCATTTCCTTCCTCATACTCCTATGTGTATTTTATAGTTATTATATTGTATTGGGTACATACAGTTCTACGTACTCTCTTTAATTTCAGTAGTCAACATCTCTGCTGTATTTAACACTGAAAAATAACTGCTGCATATGTAAGAAAAGTAATAATAAAACATGCCCTGAATATTGATATTTCATTTCACACTTCATGTATTTGTATGTAACATGCATATTAATGTGCTAAGTATGTTAATACATATTTTTAGTTGCAGTTATATAATTGTAAAAATGCCAATAAGATGAGTAACAAGAAGCTTGTGGTTTATAAATTGATAGTGGTTTACTTTGTATTTGGTAATAATTGTAAATGATAAATCCAAATTTCATATCATAATCATCTGAAATTTTATGTGATAATTTTATATACATCCTAGAAATTGCCGAGAACCTTATGTAAACACAGAATTTTCCAATGCAAATTTACAGATATTTTGAACTCCCACATTCTAGATGATACTATGTGATTTATCTAGATGACACTATGTGATTTATAATGCTAAATAATATTTAACCTTATCTGGATCATATAACTTGGTACCTGCAGATGTAAACCACAAATGGTGGTGTTGGTTTCATTATGCTTTTAAACTATTCATACAACTTTGGAGGGGTAAGCAGTGGTAGTTTATGCTCTTTACTCTTATTGCATTTCAAATGACTTTGGCAATTCCTAAAATTGTATAAATAGTTTTTGTGTCATTATTTTATTGTGATCCATAGCTTTAAAATATATGATTTTTAGCATTATTATAATTTATTTTGTTAAATCCTCCTTCCACTCTCCTGTTTTTAAGAGAGCAAACTAAGAAAGAAACAAAACAAAAAAATGTGTAAATGTGGCCACTTGTTAAATAGACCTGGTCAACACTGATATTTATCTCAGATATGCATTCATTGCATATAAGACTAAAGGCAACTGGCAGGCAAGCCAAGGATTCTACGCTTGCCATATAAGAAAGTTTGGAAAAGTGTCCATCACTAGAAATGGAATGTGAGACCCATTTTTTTTATAATTGAGTCAACCATCTATTCATTGTTAGTTATCTATGGCTGTGAGCTACTAAACTATTTAAAATCGAAACCATACAAGATCAGGGTTGTCCAAAAACTGCTGCCATGTAGCAGAGTTGCATTTGTGCAACTGGATTTGGAGGAATGTTAATGAAATAATTGATCCAAATTTAATAATCTTCTCCGACAAAAAGAGTATGGTTCCACTTATGCTTTTGAGGCAGAGAAACCCAATTTAGTGCAGGAAATTTGTCACACAACAAGAAAATCGGGGTATACAGGATAATATGGTCAACATCTTTAAAGATACCATAAATACCAAGCTTTACAGGAATGACATTCTCACACCATTTTTTGAACTGACTGATAATAAATATCAGAGGATATTTTCTGCAAGATTCTGCTACTATGCATACAGTTGAAAAGTCATTAAATTTCATTCAACAAAATTTTGAAGATAGGATTACTAGTAAGGGACTATGACCCAAATGGTCCCTGGATCTCAAAATGTATTATTATTATTATTATTATTATTATTATTATTATTATTATTATTATTATTATTATTATTATTATTATACAAAAACTTAAAAAATAAAGTGTTTAGGTCAAATCCCCACATTGAAAGAAAGTATCAACATAGAAACTACAGTAAAATCTTATGTTCACACTTTTCAAGGCACTTTTTGAGGCAAAAAGGTGCAAATGGCAGGAAAGTGTAAATTGTGGAAAATGTAAAAACAAAAAAATTTAATTTATTTCAAGGTAAGTCGAAATTGTTACACTAACATCACTTAAGTTTACTCACTTAACATGTTTCGGGAAGTACATTTCACCACCACAAGATCCAGTCCACAAAACGGAAACACCAACAACACGGGCCAGTCGGATTAGCTTCTGAGGATGGGAACAACCGTTTCCCAAAACATGTTAAGTGAGTAAACTTAAGTGATGTTAGTGTAACAATTTCGACTTACCTTGAAATAAATTCAATATACATCACTGTTTCTAGCTTCTTTTCAAATATCAACGTAAAAAAATGTAAATTTTTAAAACATGACTTTATTATTACTATAAGCTGTAATGCTACATATTGCTTCATTTGCAAAATTTAACACAGGAAAATAAATACAATGTATACCTATGCAGTTACATTTCACTATTTAAAAGTATGAAATGGTTGACTGTCTTTGCTTCTTATGCACTTTTGTATTAGAATATAGGGCATCAAATGCCCCATTCTCTTCCAAGGTACTTGCAATGTATTGCCTCAAAACAGTTTTGCTTCCATGGCTTCTTTACTGGTAGGTATTGTGGGTTACTGGTCACTGTCTTCCTCACCTACTTCTTCTTCAAGATGGCTGGAAACAATGTCTTCTGTGGGCACCATTGATGTTATTACATCAGCTTCAACATTGACATATTTTTCGAATGAAGAAGGCTTGTCCACTTCAACCCAGTTGCCGAGTTTTGACATCTCTTCCTTAGGCATTTCTTTCGCAACTTCAACCTGCCTTGCGAAAACAGCTAGATATAGTCACAGGACCAATTCTTGAGCATACTTTGGCCATATAATGCATGCATCAAATACTGTTATGGCCATATGCTTTGGGTCCATACCACTGTCATGCATAAAGAGAGCTTTCTCTTCTAGCATCTTCCTGTACTTATATTTAAGATCATGGGATGATGCCCAGATTCAGTGGTTGAAGCTTGCTTGTGCAGTTTGGTGGAAGGTACACTAGCTTGATATTTCTTAGCTCAGATCTTCAGGGTGGGCAGCACATCTATCCAAGAACAACAGTAAATTACGATGATTTGCTCCCATTTAGCATCCATAGCATGCAAAGTGAATGTAAAGATGCTTTAGGATTAGCATCATAGCTTGTAGGCAGATTTTTCAAATTCTTGAAACACTTGGGCTTTTAAATTTAGCAATTACCAGAGGAGGTAATTTTTCAGAGCCGTCAGTATTGACCATTACCAAAACAGTTACCCTTGGCTTCTGAGTTTCTCACCATGAACAAGTTTCCCCCCTCAAAACAAAGTTTTGCTTGGGAAAATGTTATAAAACAAACAAGTTTTGTCAAAATTAAAATCATCCTTTGATTCGCAACTCTGAATACTAGCCAGCAGGTCTAGTTTCCACTCGCTTACTTTTTCCACACAATTAATTATATACAATATTGTGACAATTCCTGAATTGTTAGAGGCAGTAAAATTAGTAATTTCTATCCTTATAGCAAGCTAAAAGGTTTTGATTTGAGGAATGGAAATTCAGTACCGAATGGAATTCCTGTCACTCTCTTAGGAACAAACCATTCTGGCAGAAGTTTATTCATCTCATTATACATTAATGTGCATATATATTTGCAATTTTTGGACACACCACCACTTTATTTGACATTAAATTCAATTTTGGATCTATTTTTAACTATGAAATTAAAAGTTGAGACAGTGTCCAAGCTCTTTCGTCAACTGAGAACATGTTCCAACATGCGAATCAACATGACATAGAATTTTTGACTTTTCATGCAAAGAAACATGTTTTCTATTGTTTTTCTTAATCTCCATGTCTCCATGAAGAATCTGTAACACAAAAACATCGGTGTTGCTACACATCACTATGTTGAATTACACAGAATGAACGTGCTGTAGTCAGCACTGCTGCCAATCTATCTTACAGTTTTGCTGCTATGTCTACAGTTCACATTTCTCAGGACCAAGTACGCCAGTGTTGCAGTTCTTGCTTATATTGCAAGTACATACATGTGTTAGATGTTTCATTTACATTACAAAAATAACAACTACGATGTATAATGATAACTATAAGAATAACTACACATGTATAGTACATACATATGTATGTTATAGGTACAACAATAAAATGCAGTAAATCGCACATGTGCAAATGAAAGCAACTTCGTCTGGATTAATGCAAATGGCAACTGACAGTTGGCAACATAGTGAAAAATGCGTTAATGCACGGTTTGTGAAAGCAAGCAGTTCTCACCCTTCATCTTCATCAAAAATCAATGCTACCAATGGAAAAATATGTAAATGGCATGAAATACATCTGTTTAAACATTGTTAATGGCAGGGATGCTATGTATTATCTGTAAAGGATAAAAGATGGGACCAGTTGAAAATGACAAAATGGCAGGAACGTAAAAACGGGGGTTTACTGCAACTCTATTTTTGAAGCTGAATGGTAGTACGTGAATGAAAAGCTGCAAGAGATGTGTGGATGCACAGAAAGGCATATGCTTCCAGCTGTTTTTCAGAGATAGCTAACCATCTGAAAAATTAATTGCCATCTTTATCAGATTATACGGAACTAACTGATATATACGCAATAATTCACTGTTCAACTACTTCTACTTAATGTAGTACAGTGTACTATTACAATATCTTAAAATATGGAACTTTTCAAGTTATTTTGTCGAATAAATGACAACAATTTCTATGCATCTTGCAAATCCATTATTTCTGTTTTGTTTCTGGGAATAAAATCTAGTTGGAAACCTTTGGTTATACAAATTTTCAAGCAAATTGGAGATCAACAAACTGCTGAACTTCCATGTCTGTCCTATACTTTGCAATATGATATTCATGTCTTTGCTTTTTGCAATACACCATTTATCAACTACCTACTTCTTCTAATGAAAATTAGGCATTTTTTTCAGATTACAGTTAACACTTACAATATAGTCTCGCCCGCGACACATAAGCTCTGCAGGTACACCACTAATGCTACTAAAGGTATCCTTTGGATACAGCACATCACTGCGCACAACCCAATTGCCCTGAACCAGCACTGCTACCTGTTGCACTGTACGAAGCAGGCTGACTGGGTCTGTATCCTGGCCTAATACAGATGCAAGCTGAGAGAATGGAAGCAGCTTTGCTGGAACATAACATTTTAAAATTAGAACATATTTTTACTGTCTGTAAAGCATTGAAATATAAATAAAATAGTGGGAGCAAAACTTCCATTAGGCTGAGATCTTTATAATTAAAAATGTTTCAAAGAAACGATTTACCAGAGCAGCTAAGCTAAATACCTAAGAGAAAACTTTGTAATGTAAACAAATGGAACACTACAGTTCTGTAATGTCTTAGTGAAGACTTTGGTTGAGAGCTTATGAAATAATGAAATTAAATTAAGATCCACAATGAACATGAAAACCAATGGCAGTTGGTTAATTTTCACTCTTAGCTTGCAAAGTTTCTTCACCTCATGATCACTCCAAAACTTAAATTTGTACTGCTTTCAACTATTCCATGTAGGGAAATTCAGGTTAATGTGTCCTAGACATAAATTACCTTGAAGTTTGGTGGTTGGTATTAGTTCCATAGTAATGACTGACCTTTGCACTGATACTGAGCTATTTTAACTTACACACAATTCAAAAGAGGAAATTGTAAGTTTTGTCTTACATTTATCTCTTAACCCTACACATACAACACACACAAAATGGTATTTGGTATAATATGCCTTATTTAAAAACTGTAAGCAATACAATGTGATACTTTATTTAATTATTTAGATCAGGTACTGAAAAGTCACTTCGCCAAATACTTACTCCTTAAGATACTAATACATTTTAATTTTAAATCTAAGCCCAATATTAGGTGCTGGTAAGTTAAATTAAATTAAGTTTTATTTATGGACGCTCTTTAACTACTATGGTTCCTAGTGTCCCATTCTATATTGGGCGTGAAAGACCGGAAATTTTGCTCGGAGGCCTCTTTATGAGGCTGGAGGTTCTTTTACATGCCATAAATCTACGACATGGGACCACCGGCTTTACTTCCCTTCCGAAGGAAGCCATGCTAAGGATTTTACGCCCAAAAAATTCCATCACCCTCTGCCGGGTTTGAACCCGCAACCTCAGGAACTAGAGGCTAGCATGGTAACCGCTACACCATGGAGGAAGTGATCATTGTGCATCATAACTGTAGGCTATGACAAAATATGAGAGCTGAAGGTTAGATCTTCATGTCTGTTTAAGGTCCATCTTAAAAAAAATAAAAAGAGGAAACGAATGCAAGTCTTGCTTTTTAGACCAAAACTTGTACTTAGTGGACCCAAGTAGCAGGATTCCCTGGAAACTACGACGCCATGGCCTGATTGACATTGGTTCTAATATGCAGCGCTTAGTCACTTACTGGAGCAATGTTCAAATGTTTAGTGTTGACCTGAAAAGCTGAAGACCCAGTGTTTTAGTCATGGCCATGGCAATGTACTCTTAAAATTTGATTCAAATTTCTATTTAAAAGGTGAAAAATGTCAGCTAAGGGCTGGTTTCATTAACATGCATTAATGGGTTAACATTATGATAAACTGCTTTTAACAGTGGGATTATGAATGATTTATTGTCATTTTTTATACATGCTTAATTTACAATTTTTACATCTCTTATTTAATCTTATAGGCTTTTACAATTCCTTGCCATTAGTAATTTATATTTTATTAAAGTTCACAAATTGGCATAGAACTATTGCATACAAACACCCTACCCTCCAATGTAGAGTTCTTAACAAATTTCAATATAGAAAATTATTTTAATTGCCAATAATACTAGTCTGCAATGAAATTATTGCCAAGTTTGAATGTTTTTGGGGTATTTTTTGGCGTGCTTAAGTTAAATTCAAAGCTAGGAAGTTCTTATCAAGCATCATTATTGTTGATATTGTAATGAAAAGAAGCTAGAAACAGTGATGTGTATTGAATTTATTTAAAGGTGAGTCGGAATTGTTACACTAACATCACTTAAGTTTACTCACTAACATGTTTCGGGAAACGGTTGTTCCCATCCTCAGAAGTTAATTCGACTGAATTGTTAGTGTAACAATTCCGACTCACCTTTAAATAAACATCATTATTGTGTTATTGTAATTTTCTTATAATATATTTTGGCAAATTATAATGCAATTGTTTATACTGTGATACTTTAATATATGTAGTTTTAGCACGTCAGAATATGAAAACCAAATGGTTTTATGGAAGAGATGGATCCTAGCCATACAGGACAATGAAATTCCCAGAAGTTTCCATCTATTTTGTTTTCTGCCTGTCTGTCAACTTGTGTGGCAAAAACCTAGAGCAGACGTTTTGCTTATCCAAATCATTGTGGATGGTGTGTGCAGTGTCCTTGCTAATACCTAAATTCTTTCGCTATCAATCGTAGAGTCAGTTAAAGATCTTAAGTCAGCATTTGCCACACTTTCTCAATTATTTCTGATGTGGCTGTCCCAAAGTGGAGTATTTCCTTCCCTTCGCAAAAGCATTTGAACCACTGGTAAACACATTTTCTACTCAATATATTGTCCTAAATAAAATATATTGATAAAATGTAGTCCTAAAAATTTGTCATGGGTGGAACAAATAATATAAAATACCTTAAAAATTTGTATTAATCTCAAACAATGGTTCAGTACTTTAAGTGAAGAAGTCCTTACTTCAACATAAATTTAGTCTCAATCTCAAATTTGTTTTTTATAGAAATAAACTTTCAGATGTTTTCTGAAAATTTGTAGGACAGCAATATAAATTCTATATCATGCATTAATTTTGTGGAATTGGCGTACTTCAGAAAACAAATTCTTATTGCAGCTGTAGAAGTCAATTTATCTTCTCTCATAAAACAAAACAAAATGATAATAAACAAAAGAACTGGACATTTCTTACAGTGGTACCAGCTCTCTAAAAACCAGACTGAAAATACACATCAACCTCTTTGACTTAAATGTTTTATTAACTGCTTAGTTTTTTCCAATGTTTAATCTTGTAGATGATATTCTGATATTTTCTCTTGTCAAATTTCCAAAAGTTTCTGGAATATCTCAAATTTTATTATTATTATTATTGTTATTATTTTTTTTTTTATTTGGGTTGGACTGAAATTGCCATGCAATGGCCCTGATTTCATCTTGAACAATTGTTTCCTTGCCATTTCTGTTGGGCCCATTTCTCAATCCTTATATTTTTTTCTCATTTGCTCTTGTTTTTGGTTGATTATGTTCAAGAATAGTATGCCAGTAATTACCTTTCATTCCACATATAGAGCATTCTTCTAGATCTCTTCACCCTCTTAAAACTTTCAGTTTCACTAAACCTGTTATAGTCCTTGCAGTTCCTTCCTTTGACTGTCATCTTTTTCTACATAATGTTTTCTATCCCATTCTTTTTTTAATTCCCTGACTTTTTTTCCCTTGAAACTACTAAAAATTTCCTGGATTTCAATGTCTAACACTAAATTCACAAATCAATGTTAACTTTAACAGCAAGTTAAACCTCATGTTTCCCCTCTGAATAAGTAATATAATAATTCAAGAAATTCCCATTTGCAAGTTCTACGAGCCCTTCCTAACATTTAAACAACTGCAAATGTAATGAACTTATGGTAGAGGTATAAACTTAAAAAGCAGTGGTAAGCAAGTATATAGATGCAGCACAAGGGCTTAGAAAACTGTATGCATACAACTTGCTAATGTCACTGTAGATGAAAAGCTTAAGGACAGTTCTCAATTTTGACATATGTTGAGATGTATTTCACTATTAAAACATTCAAATCGAGTAAAGAGAGAATGACATGGCATATGAGTATGCTCATACATATTTTACCATATTTAATAATGTAATTTTAAATCTATTATTGACTATATATGTAACAATAAATAAGCAGATATGGTCTTAGACACCAGAGTATATTGAGGACCTGAAATTGAATCAGATCATTATCTTCTGGTATCTCCCACACAATTCAAACTGAAATGTTATAAAAAGAAAATGATAAAAATGAAAAATGATGATTTAAATTTTTGAGTAAGCTCACTTAATGATCTTAGTGTGGTTTGGCTTTATAAGACAAGAATGGAAAACATCAAGAAACAAATACTGGAAAGAGAAGACATTGAAGAAGAATAGAATGCTCTTAAAATATATTTTAGAACAAACAGCCAAAGAAAGCTTAAAACAAAAGAAAACAAAATGCAAGAAAAAGGGGCTAAGGAAACAGGATGATGAAATTAAGAAAACTATGCATGACAAAAGAGAGGCTTATTAGAAATACTTAAACACCAGAAAAGAAGAAGATAAATTAAACTACTGTAGAAAAAGAGCTATTGCAAAAAGAGAAACCAGGAAGAAGTACAGGCAGAGTTGGGAAGATTTATAAGCTTCTTAGAAAATGATATCACTACACCCCAGCCACAAATGTACAAGATTCTAAAAAAATTAAATAGTGAAGTCAAAGATAAGTTAAAGATTAATATTAATTCCTCTAGAAAAATGGTCTCAGTATTTTAAATATTTATGGTCCAATAACAGCACCCTTGGAATTACCACATTTTAATGGCAATTATGATAACAACATAGAGTTCATTTCCATGGATGATCTTGATGCGGTTTTGAGGAATATGAAGAATAAAAATCTCCCAGTGAAGCTTTACTGAATACTGAACTGTTCAAACACTCATGTTCCACTTTTAAACTCTAACAGTAGATTTAGTCCAAGATTTAGTCCTATACTTAAAAAAGGATATTGAAAACTGTGTGATAATTATAAAGGTATCAGTCTATTACATTCAAGGTATAAAATTTACACTAACATCATCAAGAATAAATTATATAAACATTATGAAAATTGAATTGAGGAAGAACAAAATGGCTTTAGAAGATTCTTATCTTGATGTGATGGTTGTATCTCAAAGATGATGTTAATATCAGATCAGCCAATCACATCTCCATAGAATCAGTTAACTCTACCAAATATGGAATAAAGGGTATATTACATAGTGACATCAAAACATACAACAGTCCCCTATTTAACATCAAAGCATTACTTAACTTATCTCAGTTCAAAAACAAACTCTTCAAATACCTATTCGACCAATACTGTAATTCCTAATAACTCAACCAACAGAAAAAGCAACAAGCACCACAAAGACTCATTAAGACGACACAATAATAAATATTACCCACACACACTATAAATAGGTTAAAATAAATATGTATGTAATTTTTTTCTTTACTTGTGTACCATTTTTATATGTATTCCTTTGTATTTTGCTTACCGCCTCAATTGTTAAGGGCAGTCCCTATCTAGAGCAGTATGCTCATTGGGACCGTCTTTGGAAATAGATAAATAAAATAGAAAAATGTAGGAATTTAGAAACCCACATTGCTTTTATTGACTTCAAAAAAGCTTTTGATAAGAGTAAATAGAAATAAGTTCTTACAAATTCTAGTCAAAGATAAGTTTTGCAGCAAATTATACATAATATTTGTAACATTTATAAGAAAAACTTGTCGGAATAAACAACCAATTATGTCAAAGGAAGAAATTACAACTGGTGTAAGACTGGGCTGTGACCCTTCTATTTATAATATATATGAACAAAATCATTCAGGACTGGAGAAAAATATGTAATGGCTTCATACACGTGAATAGAAATGTACGAATAGATACCTCCTCTTTGCATACGATTTGGCCCTAATAGCACCTATAGAGACTCATTTTCAATACTCAGTTCATAATTTATACCAAGTGCATGAAATGTATAATATAGAAATTAATATTCATAAATAAAAAATAATGGCATTTTGTGGAAAATATCTAGTTCCTAGTAAAATCTGTCTAACAAATAAATACTCGAAAGAGTGAATGATTTTCATATCTTGGCTATAAGGAATCCTTTGAGGATAAGTAGATACACCAGATAAAATTCTCAAGTACACCAGAACTTTGGGGATAATAAACAATGTAATGAAGCCGTCGAAAGTACAGAGGCACACAAGACTTTAGCAAACTGGTCTTATATTATGGTAGCGAGGCATGGACAATGAGATGAAATGATGAAAACAGGATTAATACTAAGAGAGATTCCTGCACTCAACAGCTGGTTATATAAGATGGGACCAGAAATGTAATGAAGATGTGCTTAAAGGAGGTACAAGAAAGAAATGCATATGACAGATCAGCAATGCTGGTACAAAAGGATTTAAAATTGAAATATTGTGTAATGGATATCACCCAATTATGTGAGGAAGACAATTTTGAGGCTACAGCTAGTTGACTGCTAGAGAGTAAAATAATAATTATTTTATGAGCTTACAGAGTATCTTCAACAAAAGAATTTGTTATGAGCAAACTTGAAAAACATGTCAATGCTAAATAAGCATAAAAATCATAGTATATATATTCTTGGCGACATCAATATAGATATTACAATGAAAAACAAACATGGTTAAACAATTTATTGAGATCACTTAATTTGCACTGCTTAAATGAAAAACCTACTAGATTTAATTCATACCTCAATAATATAATTAGTAATGTACATAAAACAAGGGTCCAAACTGATGTCATTGAATTCAGTCTATCTGATCACAATGGTCTCTGACTCAAACTACGTGTATTTTTTTTTTAAAATAAAGAGAGTTGAAGGTTGTTACACTACATCACTAAAATGTTCTTACTTGAACGCGTTTCGGGAGATGGTTTGCTCTCATCGCCAGCATGTTTTCAACTGATTTTGCCAGTTATTGTCTGGGGAATGTGTGTGACTAGTGGTGTTCTCTGGTGCTGGGCTCAAGGACCTCCAAAGGCTGCTGGGTGGCAGCAGTTCGAAATTCATTAGGTGATTCCTGTGTTTGACGATATGTATTTTTTCCCAGATGTCCAATTCATTGCTGCTGTTGATCGCTTTTAAGAGTTTTATGTTTGGAGTGATTTTCATGGTTTGAAGACCAGAAATGGTGTGCTACAGCTGATTTATCTGTCTGTTTTTGGTAATTGCATCTCATATGCTCTTTAAGCCTTATTTCAAGATTTCGTTTGGTTCTTCCTATGTATGCCAGGTTATAGTCATTACAAACTATTTGATATATACCAGCTGATTTATCGTTGGGGTTAGGGTCTTTTGTTCTGTTGGATAGTAGTTTCTGTATATTGTGGTTATTCTGTGGAGACAGGGTAATGTATTTCTTGAAAATCCTTTGAAAATTATGATGTGTCCAAGGGTGGTAAGTGAATTTCCTATATGCTTGTGGTTTTTGTTGTCTGAGTAAAGTAGTCGTTTGTTGGATATATTTCTGTCTTTCAAACTTTTTTATCTTCTTATCTATTGTTTTTTTTTCTGGTATCCATTCATGGTGGCTATGTGGATAATTTGTTGGTATTCTTTCTGGTATTCCTCTTTCTCCAATGGTATATGTACTAACCTGTTTGTAATACTATTTAAAATTGCATGTTTGTGGTTTGCAGGATTGTAGCTATTGTTTTTAATATAATTTTCTGTGTGAGTTGGTTCTCTGTAAATGCTGAACGTTAGTTTGTTGTGTGCATTATTTCTGATGATCCTGATGTCTAGTAAGGTAATTGGTCATTTTCTTCTTTTTCTATTGTGAATTTTATAGATCTTTTTTGTAAATTCAATAATTTCAAAGCATCTTCTGAAAGTTTTTTTGGAACAATAGCAAAAATATCATCTACGCACCTATACCAGGTTTTGAATAGATGTGGGAAAGATTTAGTAATATGGCATTAAAAATGGCTCATATATAGTTCTGCTAAAAATGGTGAAAGGGGGTTTCCCATAGTTAGGCCTGTGGTTTGTTTAAAGATTTTGTTATGGAATGAAAAGAAATTCTGGCCCAGACATAATTTTGTTAGTTTTAAGTAATGTTCTGTTTGTGCTCTAGGTGTGCCATTGTTTAATATTCAAGTTCCTCAGCCCAGCACCAGAAGACACCACTAGCCACACACATTCCCCAGACAATAACCAGCAAAATAGTTGAAAACATGCTGACGATGGACGCAAACTGTCTCCCGAGATGCGGTCGAGTAAGAACATTTTAGTGATGTAGTGTAACAACCTTCAACTCTCTTTATTTTAAATTATGACACATTACTGTTACTAGCTTCTCAATCTTCAAAATTAATTAATACATGTAAGTAGTTCAAAAGACTCTTCAACTAGAATCACAAAGCTTATCCAATCCCTTAGTGATGATAAAGTAACTAAATTGAAAGTCAATTAAGCCATATTAATTGGGATAACATACTATATTCACATCCTGATAATAATATATTTAGCCAGTTTTTAAACACAATTACTGAAATTTATAATGCTAACTGTGCAAAGATATGGAAGTTTCTTAATATATGAGCAAAACAAATAAAACAAAATAGTTGGTGCACTCCTTACTAGACAAAATTCGAACATTATTATTTTATTATATTATCGTGTCAAATATCAGAGAATCACTGCAGTGATAAGCAGGTTTACCAACAATTAAAACATACCTATAAGATAGGAATCAAAGCAGCAAAATGCACAGCAAATGATAATTACATATAGAATGCAAAAAACAAATGTAAGGCAGCATAGAATGTTTAATCAGGCAGATCAAGAAAAAGCACAGAAAATATTACAAAACACAAATGTTTTAAGTAATGATGAATTCAATTGGTCATATATAACACTTGAAAATATTTCCACAGCAATCAAAATGGCTAAATAATTCTAAAGCCAAAGATTACTATGGTTTCTCAAATTATATTAAACTTTTAGTTGATGAACATATTTTTCCACTAACAGTACTTACAAATTCTATCTTAGAACAAGGTATTTTTCCAGATTGTTTAAAAGTAACAATAGTAAAACTCCACTATACAAGAAAGGAGACAAGCATGATCCAGAGTACTATAGACCAATTTCATTAATACCAGTGTTCTCAAAAGTTATTGAATGCTGCATCTATAAACAGCTCTCCAAATATTTTGAAAATAATAATGTATTTAGTAACTCATAATTTGACTTTAGGCCCAAACTTTCCACTATAAAAGCTGTTGAAAAAATAATCATGAATGCTTTGAAAATAAACCATTTGCAGTGCCACAGTGATAGATCTAAACAAAGCATTTGAGCTGTAACACACAAAACGATACTAAAACAATATGGATTAACAAATATTGCGATAAATCTAATGAACACCAACCTTAGTAATGGATATCAAGCAGTGGTCATTAATAATGAAAGTCTAAATTCATGCCTATTATATCAGTTCTACAAGGCTCAGTCATAGATCCATTCCTATTCATAATTTACATAAATGACTTTTCAAAGTATATTCCGTGTAAAACAATGCTATATGCTGATGAAACAACACTAATAACTTAAGACAAGAGTAAAGACATCTTTCTAAACACAAACAAACCGAAGAAAATGGCTGAAATGTGGTTTAAAGTAAATTCATTACAGCTTTATAAGCAAAAAACTGAACAAATTCTATTTGATTTAAATCTTAAAAACCAAGACAATAAACCATTTAAATTACTAGGTATTTATATTGATCAAAAACTAAACTGTGACCATCAATAAATCACATATGCAATAAGCTAACATGGGTTAAATTTCTATTATATAAACTGAGGAACGATGCAAGTGAGGCTTGGCTTGTAAATTCATATTATGCATTTTTTTCACTATGTTTAGCATATGGTATTCTTTTTTAGGGAAATTCTGTAGGAGTAAAAATAATTTTTAAATGGCAAAAAAAGGTCCTCAGAAGTATATTAGGACTACCTACAATAGAAACCTGCAAAGAACATTTTAAACGAATGAGAATCATGACAGTACCATATATATATATATATATATATATATATATATATATATATATTTATATTTACTATTTTAATTTTTATCAAAGAAAATTTTGAGCAATATACAATAAGAGATACCATCCATTGTTACAATGCACGTACACATCAATCAACTGACGTACCATATTCCAGGCTTTCCAAAATACATCACAGTAAAAAAACATTTAAGATTAAACTTATACAACAAATTGCCAATATGCATCAGCTCACTCCCAATAAATAGATTTAAATCCTTCTTAGATAAATGGCTAAAAGACAAGGCTCCGTGTTCAGTTGAAGAGTGCTTTAAAGTTGTAAAACAAATCAATCAGTAGATTGTGCCAGTAATAAAACTGTTTGTACGTTATTGTATTAGTTGAGGTTGACAAAATTCATTGCCCATAAAATGGTTTAACGATAAATAAAATCTTATCTTATACAAACACATGCGTTGAATGCACACTAGTAGGATGCCTTATTACCATCCATGAGGGAAACTATCTCTGGGCCACCCTAAGAAACAATGGTTGGAAAAATCCATCTTTGAATCTATAACAGATCCTTGGTCTAAAACTTGAATGGAAGAAGAAGAATCATATAATTTATGCAATTCCTGGACAAAATTTTGTATTCTAAAAGAAAGGTGCATAAATGATACGAGAAATTAAAATTATGATTCCAAGTTTCGGTACATAGATTTAATTCTCTTTATCCTCATTGTTGCTGGTATGATCAAGGTCAATGTGTCATTTGCAAAGCTGAGATGGCAAAACAGGCATCATCTTCTGATCTGTCAAGGGTATTTGAAATTCAGTGTCTTCTTAAAACAGCTTTCTTTGCCATCTATGAAATAGATCTTCATAAAGAAAGAATCCAGGCAAAGACTTGGGAAGCTTCGGCTCCTTGAATTTTCCTCCCAGCATAAGTTGATGCTCACATGAAGCAATAAAAATCTTTTTATCTTTAAGTTGAAGTGAACCAAAGCAAACCATGCACATCAACCATCTATTGTGCTCATAGAAGTATTTGTGTGCATATATGCAATTTGTAGCAATAGATAGGTAATCCAGGTGAAACATTACCACAATATTTAACAATTACTAAAGAATGCAAATTAGATTGAAGATAAAGTGATATTAACAGAAAAGAATTATGTTAGCATGCCCTCTTTGTTGCAGTATAGCCAATGTACACTCTAATGTCTTAATGTTTGCAGGCAATCTAGTCTTATGGAACTCTAAACTAATTAAAGTCAACAGTTAATCAGTTAATAAATACGACACAACAGTCCCTAGTAAAATAATGGAATTGAGCACATAATAATTTAATGGGAAAAAACAAACATGTGGAGCCAAATATTTACATATTGTATTTATACAAAATTAACATGGAGAAAACACATTCATAATATACAAAAAAAACTGAGAAAAAAGTACCACTATTAAAATGACCAGCAAAAAAAAATGGAGAAGTACTACACAAACTTTTAACACATTTTATAAGATGTATATTGAACCACTTTTCAAATATTGGGAAGAGATATTAATAACTGCAAATGTAGAAAAACTTAATATTCTACAAAACCAAATTCTTTGTTTAGTAACTGGAGCTGTTAAAACTACCCCAGTATTTGATCTGTAAATTCTAACAAATAACTCAAAATTTAATATTGACACTGAAAATACAACTAGCATACAATATGAAAAATTAATCAGACTACCCTATAGCAATTGGGAAAAAAGAAGAAAGAAAGAAAGAAAGAAAGAAAGAAAAAAAAACACAGACAAACTTAAAAACTCAACAAAGCTTTCTTAATAACATCCAAGAAATCAAATAAAATTAAAACTCCCATACTTAAAAGAAAGCTTACAAACAAAAATCAACCCTTTAGACCTATTTGATATTGAACACTATCTACAGTTAGCAGAAGAATTTAAAAAATCTGAAATCTCTCCATGTGTTTCGAAACAATTCACTAGAAGTAATAAATTTAAAATATCCTGCTAATGAATGACTACATATTTACACGGATGGATCCAGCTTACTAAATAATGATGGTACTGGTGCAGTATGCACACTCTTTTCTTTTCTTAGAAAAGTTCAAATTCAACTAATTTTGATGGTTAAAATAGGAATTCTTCTCAGCTTACAAAATCTTCTATATAAAATTAACAAATCTAAGAAAGTTGTAATATTATCTGATTCTAAAGCTGCTATAATATCCATAGCATCTGGCACAACAGCCAAAAGCCTAATGTCCAGGAATGCCAAAAAATTATAAAACAATTAATTTAAATAAAAGAGCAGTACTTCAATGGATACCAACATACTGTGGAATACATGGCAATGAAACTGCTGATTCTCTGCCTAAGAAAGGTAGTAAAATTACATGGAAATAATCTGGTCCACTGTCTTATCACTCTATCAAAAGAATAATAGCATCAACATACATTACAAAATTAAAGAACATGTATCACAAACAAAAGGAAAAGAATGGGAAAATCTACATAGTTACTAGAGTTACTCACTACCAAGAAAATCTACCATAGCAGTTTTCAGATTATTAAGAGGCCATGATTGCCTCAACAAACAACTACACAGGATTGGCATTACAGAATCTCCTATATGCCCTTTCTGTGAACTTCAGATTTGAATTTGTTCTGCAAGCCAGGGTTAGCTGCATTCAGAATTCCTAATTGCTAACACTTTAAATACCGAGATTATTGTTTGCAGATGATCTAGTGGCAGGTTCCACTTCAGTTGTGGGCTAAATAAAGCTATTGAAGCAATTGGCAACAAATACTGTAAAGATTAGGGGTTGAGAATAAACAAAAAGAAATTGAAAATCATGATTTTTAAGAAAGGATATAAACTAAGAAAGACTGAAAAGTGGTATTGAGAAGGAACGGAGCTGGAAGTAGTGAGGACAATTGGCTAGGAGTAAGGCTCAATAATGCAGGGGATTGGGGAGAACAGAAGAAAAAAGTACTAGCAAAGGGGAAACAAGCAATACAGGTAATCAGAGCACAATTCGAAAGATATCACATCTTGCCAAGACTTATGGAATGACCCTCGTATTTATCAATATATGTGTTAAAGTATGTGGTGTTTTATGTATAACTAAATGCTGATATTCTTTGTACATGGTAGGGTATAATTTTTGTTATAATTTGTATATTTTTGTAGAATGCAAATCAATGACATTTCTGTCATTGTAGGTTAACACTTTTTAAATTAGTGAATGGAAAACTGTGTATACAAAGAATAATATTACATAATACCAAACCACAGCCTTTCCTACTTTCCCACTTTAGTGAAAAACAAGTAAAAACTTATCAGTTTAAGACAATTAAAAACGATAATCTCAATTTTCTAGCAAATGAGTAAGACAAACTGAAAGGAGTCAAGGTTTTGATTACAGCCACCTGTGTCTTTAATGACTTTCTCTATAAGTTGAGAAGAACATTGAAAACGCTGGTGATTTTATTTAAAACTTGCACTCCTTTCAGTTGGCTTTCTTATGTTTCAAAAATGGTGGGCGGGGCTAACAGTAGTATATGGGAGCAAGTGCGGTCAGTTGCTAATGTAGTCAGGTGCATTAGCAACTGCAGTGTTAGTTCCCATAACTGCTACCTAAAACAGGAAAAGGCACCCTATCGACACCTTACACCCACCATTGAGTTGAGAATCTGGTATTAATCTGTGCTTTTTGCCTTTAAACTGACCAAACCGAAAATGATGTGAAACCAAATTAGTAGGTGCTCTGTTACCACTTAAGCCACTGACATTTCAATTCAAAGAAATGATGAGTCATATGGGTGAATCTAATACTAACCATATCAAATAATAAAGATATTACAACACTGATTTACTTTTCAGAATCCAGAGTGCTTATCAGAAATGCAAAATCTGCAAGTTCATGAAGTCACTAACATTTGACCACATTAGACGAAGTAGCACATGGCAGATGGATGGATCCTACAACACTGTTGCTACTAATGAGTTGCCACATTTGGATTAGTAGATTAAGTTCTCTACCAGAAAAATGCAACTAACTTTGTCCTCGTCATATTAATCAATGGGGTTGTCAAAGAAGATGTTTAGTATGTGAAGGAATTTGGCAATTATGTAAAAAAAAGGCAGAAAACAGATGCACTAATACTCAATAAGCCATTCAAACTACCTCATATACTTGCACTCATCCTTCATCCATGTCTCCATATCCTGTCTGTTTAGTTCAAGGCCTGAAAATAAACATAAATACTGAGATGCAGTGGCTATGGCCCAAGGTTATTGGAAGGTTGGTGCTGGGCAGTTGGAATAAATAACGATAATTGCAGCTCGCCAGCATAAGCATCGCACATGTTATTGGCAGATAAACGGAACCTCCTGGAAGTTTCTCCTCCAGCTCCTCCAGAACATGTGTTGAAATAGTTGTAGAATGTTAAATGGAATATTCCACTGACTGTATAAGCGAGCGTTCTCACAACAGCAGTTAGTGTGAGATGAGTTCAGTTGAGTAAATCAGTCAGCACGCTAGTTAGCAAATGAGTCTCTAGTGCGACATCAAGAGAAACTCTCTGAGCAAGTTGAGGATGACTGCTGTGACATGCAGTAAGTGCTGCTGCAGGAGAGATTGAAGATGTCCTGTGTTCGACTCCCCAGTGAGTGAACCATCTGAAAGAGGAGGCTGCATCATAAAGGCAGTGAAGTGCACTCCCAGTGAAGCTGAATTAGATAAGAGCTTGCAACTAAGACAGTGAGAACTTAGAGAAGTGACAGTTGAAAAACTGGACAAAGTCACAATACTTTTTCCTTATGAGAGCTAGAATTGGGGATTCTAACCTCCAAAATATTAATAAACTTGTGGTACGATTCAACACTAGGGAGTATGACAATTTAGGGCACCCTGTTTTAGTGACAGTGGATACTTCTTGAGCAAATATCTTTAAATATTACAATGAAAGGAGCCCAATGTTGCATTAGTGCAAACAAATAATTACAGGTACTACAGAGTCAAAGAATACGCACTCCCATAGAGTGTCTGTATTTTTTCATTCCTGATTTATTCTGTCTGATAAGAATATGTTCAGAAGCTGAAAAATACCACACACCGCTTTCTTGATCATATTGCCTGAGGATGTTACGAGCATGTTTGTCTCGTTTTGCAGAAAAGTTTGGCAAAATGCAAGTCACACCATAATCATGATGCTAACAAACATCTTAATCATTTTTAACACCTTTGGATGACATTGGGCCTAAGGGAAACTACTTATGCATGTGTGTGTATATATATATATATATATATATAGAGAGAGAGAGAGAGAGAGAGAGAGAGAGAAAGAGAGAGAGAGAGAGAGATAGATATATACTCTTACCTTCTCGTATTAGGAATTTTACTTGGTCAACAAGTGGCAGCAATTTCAGGCTGCTCAAAGGAATGACATCTGAAGGAGCATTAGTGGGTTCCTCTACCATATCCTCACTCGGTACCAGGCACTTTGTGTAATCTTCTATTTTTAAGCTTAGTTCACTTGAATGCTCTGCTGTGCTGCTGCAGTAAAGCTTACCACGTTCAAGCTGCATAAATCAACATTTATTATAACTGCTAGATAACTTCTAGTTACAGTGGCTTACAAAGTAAGTCCTTCATTTTGCAAGAACATGCACTTATAAATATATTTTACCTGTATAGCTGTAGATACTGTTATTTAAATTGAATAAATCTATAAAAATATAAATTAACTTTGAAATAAGTTTTGCCATTCAGTTGTGATGTATGGTGCAAGTTTAAGCTGAGAACTTATTTTATCAGAAATTCCTGAGGTATTAAGGGCTTGCATTACAATCTTTGGTTAAAAGCTGAGGTTTCGTAACTTGTAGTTATTGCTACCTGTTGGTTAACAGAGTACAGAGCCCCATATTACGAATGCAAGGTAACTGTAGGGTTATTAACAATGTTAATATGTTAGGTATGTTAACAATTTGGTAAGGTTGGCAACATTTTTGTGCACAATTTCAGGTCACCTAGCTGGAAATTTGTAACATTAGATCTTTAAAATAAACTTTCTGCTGTAATTTTCTTGAGCTCACAATTTAATTTCTAAATCTAAAGTTTGTATTAAATTAGTTTGAGTAATTTCATAATTAATATGGATTATTTTTAATGGGTGGATGCATTCAGGGACGTAATAAAGCCTACTTGTTAATATATTACAATTTGCATAGGTTAGGTAGCGGCACATTTCTGAGGGTTATACTGTTATTTAGTTCACATTGGAATAGGTGAAGTGCATTTTAGTATGTTTAAAAAATAATTATTTGCCATTAATGGGTCATTCCACATCAAACCAAACACACACAAAACATCACTTTCTCTGAATTTTAGTTTACATGTTCTACACATAAAACAAATGGACACGTATTTTATATTTTGTGGAAAATCAAATTATTTTAGGATTTACAGTGTACTCAACATTTTTCTTAAACGTGCACAATGTTGCATAAAAGCAATTTATTCGCAGAATACAGAATGGTCAGGGATAAGAATATATCATTTTGTAGCTAAAAACTGTGGTTTTCCTTAATCAAAATATTATTTATTTGGAATAAAAAAACAATCACTTTTTAAAGTATGAATATGTTAAACTGCAATATCATATTTAATCCTACAATATTAAAGTCTGGAACAAATACAGAAGGAATCCGTGATATATTTTGTTTTAAACCTGTTAATATCAGGATGGAATCTTCCTTAGAATACACTTTTAAAACATAGACTGCTGACCAAAAGCTTCACACTGCAGCAGCATGCCGGCTGATGCATTACAAAGTACAAATGTGATATGCTATCACTTACAGTGTTCGGTGTAACTTAGCAAACTGGAATGTGATATTCCATGAAGCCTCTCTCCACTGTTTCATTTTAAATGTTACTTTGTGTTCAACTTTTTACATTAGAAGCTCATATTTAGCTCTGTGGTTTATGAAGTGCATAATGAGTGAAATGAAGAATTGTAGGTATGACTATTGTTTCAATCCATTTAACGTTTCCGAGCATAATATAAGGCAGAAATCATTAAGCTTAATTACCTGCAATATGCTTACAAACTTAAAAATGGAGAACTTAACTTTGTCACCAGACCTAAAATTATGTAATGAGTGTGGGAAAGAAAAAATTTCCAAAGTACCACCCACTGCTAATGGTGATTGTGTACTACGAAGTACTAATGCTGTGAATAATCCAGAAGTGGTGGAACATAGTGACGTATTTTGAGGCAAGATACAGCAATGTGAAAGCGATCCCTGGTACCTTAAAGCTAAATTCATTTATTCAACCAATAATGCAATAATAACCAGATGGTATTCATTTGAGCCTGAAGGGAAAAAAGTGTGCATTTAAACTGTAGTTAGCTGCCTTCTATAGGATAAGATTGAAAGTTCGAATATTTTTCAACTGCATGCCAAATTTAATAGTTACAAGTGAACAAACTAGTTCAACTAAAGTGCTCTGAACAATCCAATGACAGATTGCTGCTGCTGCTACTCTCCAGCAGCGCCGAGCTGGAATCCACTACACACCGCTTTCTAAGTTATTTTATTTAAAACTAACTATACAGGATCCCATCTGTTTTATGCAAATATATACAAAACACTACAAGGAATTTATTTATAATTTTTATAGAAATTTAAACCTGAGTGTTAACAGGGATATATAGTTTTTAAATGTTGTATTTTAAAAATTGATGTAAATAATTAATTATATCAATTATAATAAATATTAAGTAAAAGGTTAGATATTAAGTTTAGCATTACGCTTTACAACATCATTTTATTACTTATCGTCTGTGAGATATTGTAATTTAAAGGTAGAGAGGTGTGCTGCTTTCCACAAGTTGGATTTGCAATATTTTTTTAAGATACTGCAATTTAAAAAAAATAGGAATTTAAAATATAATTCACTTAGTTTTTGTAATCTATGAACAAGATATGAAGTGAATCAGAGACATGATGATAAAGTTTTGTGGAAATTTGTGGGACTTGATGTGGAATGACTAATATACTTCTTGGAGGTGGTATAAAATAGGATAGCTATACATGTAGCTAAAGTAGCATACTTTGAAAATAGGTTAGGCCATTTTGGAGTATTATGTTAATGTAGGTTAGTGGAAAAATACATTTTGTATATAAGAACCCAATGGTAGCACAGAATGCCAGTCTCTCTCCTGATTCCAACATACACCAATACATATTGTATTACTGTTGCTGTTAAAACATTCGAAACTGATTAGATAGGAATGAAATGGTTTACCTGATGTACAAGTATCATACTTATTTTAATTCTGCCAGGTGCTTGATGGCATGAGGTATTATCTGCAGGGCTTACTCCGCTATATTGAAATTTGTGGTGGTTACATTTAAGAAACAATTTCGACAAGTGTGTCGAGTCAAAAAAGACCCGACGTTCAGAAGAGGTTGTGATGCTGCTACAAATTATTATGAACATTAGTGTGATAGAAAATAGAGCCATAGTGCTGTTTTCATTAACCTAATCATTGGCTCCCACATCCCTCTCCTCAAATTTATTTCTCTGATATTCTTATTCCTATTATATAGATAATGTCTGAGCATTCACCTCAGCATCGCTACAAAAGGAATAATGTAGGGCTTTAGCTAGATTAAAACATTTCACAATATTAATTTATATAGGTTTCACAGTCAATGCGCTCTGTGTAGTTATTGTATACCAGGTGTTAAAAAAAAAGTGTTTCATATTTTGAGAGGTGGTAGTATGGACCAAAACAAGACAAAAAATGTCCAGTAAACAAGGGCTCTAAAATGCATACTGAGCACTGTTCATCTTCGGTGAAACATCTCTTCTCCTGCAAGCTATTTACTATTACCTATGTATGATCTACAGCAGGCAGTAAACAAATGAGGACACACTACTCTGTTACTATCCATGGATACAACATGCAAGTAAACATCTGTTAGCATTATTACTGTAAACCGTATTCACAGTTCTGGGTAAGTGCAATGCATATTCTTATTAGTTCTAATGGAATCAGTTTGTATTTTGATAAGTTTGTGAAATGCTTTTATATTGCAGTTTTAACTTTAAGCCTTTGGTGTATGTAACTCCCATTAATGATGTATAAACACTAGAGGAAGGCATCATGAATGCCTGCCAGAGCATCCGTGACCAACCTGGAGTGGTGAAAGTGCGTGATTCTCTAAGACGTCAGACAGAAGAATGCCTTACTATGAAGGGCACCATATTGAGCATCTCTTTTAGTAATGGCTTGCAGGTGCAGGTCATATGTAATCGCAAGAGATTACATTAGAAGCCATGCTATTTTACAGTAAAAGGGTAATGTGTCCTCATTTGTTTACTGCATTGTGTAGGTCAAACGTAATAGCAAAAAGCTATTAAAGATGTTTCACAGTAGCGAATATGAGCAAGTGCCCACAGCTCTTAAGGTATGCATTTTAGAGCCCATGTTTACTAGGATTTTTTTTTCTTGTTTTGATCCGTACTACCTCCTCTCAAAATATGGAATACTTTTTCTTTAACTCCTGTATAGTGAAAGTATTAATAAATGCTTAAGTTTAGAAGAAAAATGGGAAGCCTATGTTAAGTAGGACTTCGCCATTAATACATTCGCATAGATTATGTGGAAAAATGTTGGGTGATTTCAGAGTATTAATTTATATAGATTTTTACTTTCAGCCTCCTATTGGTTAGTTGGAAAATAGGATATTTTGGAAATAAGGTTAAGTTTCACTGTTATTTTGTAAAGGTTACTTGCAAAATAGGCTGGATGTATTAATGTCAGGTTAATATTAATTATCTTATATTTAAGCAAGATTACTGTCATTCACGTTAAAAAGAGAAAATAACATAAAACTATATGCTATGTCTAAGACTAAATGCTGGAGGTATTATCATCAGAAATGTAATAGAACTTAAAGGAACCAGTGCAACTTTCGACAATCAAATAACGTTTGAAATTCATCATCTCAAACCTAGAAATAACTCTCTCGGAAGTCTAATTATTTTGGCTTTCCTCCTGTTATATAAATACTGCTCTAATATTTTGCCTTGGAATCACTATCGACTATCAATTAAGGCCAAAGGTACACCATTTTTGTATGGTTACATCCTAGTACCTTAACCACTATCCAAGATGGCAGTTAGTTCATTGCTAAGAATAACTCCTGGTTAACTGTTAACCAAAGGTCGTAATATGGAAATTTGCCCTCACTCCCAGTTAATAACTAGTCGGAACCTTAACCAGAGATCTTAATACAAGCTCTAAATGCATGAACTGCTGAAGTATTTTCCACATCTCTCCCTCTCTCTGTGTAATGTATTCATGTGACATTTTGAAACTGCCAACAATTGTCATATGTCGATATAAAATACATTTAATATACCATATTTTATGCTCTGTAAACACTTGGAATAAAGTTAACCTGATTTTGATGTGCAAAATAAATATAAAAATTTATTAACCAGCTACTTTTGTTATATTGAAAATATCTCAAAGCTCCATTACAACTCCCACTTGTGGAGGGGGGATAAATCAGGACACCATAGAGCCTATTATCTAAGCTGTTCTTGAGTCATAGGTAACTCAACACATACATACATACATACATACATACATACATACATACATACATACATACATACATACATACATGTATGCATAAACATGCCAAAGTTTTAAAAATGTAGTTTCTTAAAGGTATGCTGATAAGTAACAATCGTTATTCAAAATCAAACCTTAAACAGAAAAACATTGATTATGGTTTTATTACATGTATGTTCAAATAATCAAATCAGGTTTATAATCATAAGTTTTAAAATTAAATTAATTTGCTATTAATTATTTATTTGTAAAATTCAAATAACAATGGATGATTTTTTTTTACTAAAAAAAGACTGCTTCTTTTCTCAAAATGGCAAACATGTAGATATGCCTTATGCACGAGTGTGATAGCTGTAGCAGATTATCATTAGCATGTAAAAAAAACCAGAAGCTAACAACAAACATTTAAATAAGCATAAAGAAAAAGTAATGTATGCATGGATGATACTGAAGCTTGCAATTAATAAAAATAAACAAAGTAATACAGCGGCAAAATCTATAAATACCTAATTTGTAAATGCACAAATTAAGATTTTTATTATTCTAGCTTCAGTTTTTCACCAGAACTTATTTCGGAGACCATTGTCTCCATCAGCCTGGATTCACTGCCGTGCTTCCTCTTGTCACTAGTAGATGGCATTCTCTGGTTGGACGCACTGTGTAATGAGATCCTTTTCACATGGGACATTAAAGTTTAATATGTTGCGCTTCTTCTTATGAATGAATAACTTTTCCCAAATGGAGAGTTCTGCTGCTTTTCTAAGGCCCTTTAAAAGCTGCAGTTTTACTTCTAGCTGATGATTTGTGGACCAAAAATGCTGTGCAACCTCTGATTTTTCTGTTTGTTTATATTTCACATTTCTCATGTGTTCTTTAAACCTTGTGTCTATATTCCTCTTTGTCTTCCTTATGAACACTTTCTTGCAATCCTGACATCCAATTTCATAAATATCAGAAGTTTTTCCCACTGGAATTTTGTCCTTTGTATTGGTCCTGAGTATATTTTTTAAGGAATGTTTGTTAACTGGGGCGAAGGTTATATCACATTCTTTGAATATTTTTGCGAATTTTGGGAACACCCATGGGTGGAAAGTGAATTTTTTGAACCTTTAAGTTTCTTTAATGTTGCTTAATGTGATGATTTCTTTTATTTCTTCTTTTGGAATTTATCTTAAAAAAATACAAAAGATTCTGGAAATCATACATAAAAATGGCTTCACCAAAGAGATAGTACACAAGAACATAAGATGGGTTCTGATCTAATCAATCCAAGGTGGAAATACATGTGCTGAATGGATGTGTGGCACTGGGGTAGTTGAAAACAGTGTCGTGAACGATCTCTACAGGGCATCAAGCAACACCCTGTAGTGTTTAGCCTTCCCACATAATCGACTCTGTGCTTGATTATCTATATTTCCCTGGTACTTGTGGGACCTTTATGGAAACACAAACTAACACCAGTTAAGGGAGACCTAACATCGAAAAAGAGATGGGCAAAACTGCATCATCTATGAATAGACTACACCTGGACAACAGCTTGTCTGGTGTAGCAAAAAGAATAAAAAGGAAGGCCAGAGGAACAAGGAAAACTGGGGGTGATTTGCAACCAGAACCCTCTGTTTGTACTGGTATAAATAAAGTGCTGTGGTTAACCTTGCTATGAAAGTATTTCACGTTAACTTGCAGCACTGCAAAGCAGCCTCCACTATTTTAGGCAAAAAGCTGACAGAGGAAAACATTGATATAGCACTCATACAAGAACCTTGGGTCTATAAGGGCACTGTAAGGGGAGTAAGCTGTGTTGGGAGTACATTGTTTACCCCCAACACTGATAACACTAGTCAACATTTATTCTGCGGTATAAAGCAAAATATGTGACTTTAATGGAAGTCAGTGCCCTGATTTAAAAAATGAAGTCCTTTTTTGGCTATCATATCTAGTTTTCATGATATGTACATATATCTCTATGGTGCTAAATTCATTCAGCTTATACAGCTTACTTCTATGTTTCATTATGTTATTCTAAATCTGCTGTTCATTATCTTTCTAATCAGCTCACTTCCGTCCTCCCTTATCACCCAGATGTTTATATTCCCAGCACTTATCAGTTTTGTTCTATGTGTCAGGTTAACCTCTAACCTTCTGAGGATGGGAACAACTGTTTCCCGAAACATGTTAAGTGAGTAAACTTAAGTGATGTTAGTGTAACAATTCCGACTCACCTTTAAATAAATTCAATACACATCACTGTTTCTAGCTTCTTTTCATTACAATATATACGTAAAGAAACTCATATTTCACAGAGAAAGCTGGTGATCAGGATAAATCATTTGTGCCTCATATTGCATGTAACAGTTGTGTTGAGGGATTACATTATTGATATGAAGAAAAAAGGAAGGCAATACTATTTGCCAAACCAAGATATGGAGAGAGCAGCAGAATCACTGTGACAATTGTTACTTTTGCATGCGCAAAGATGCTGGCTACAACAAAAACAAATAAGGCAGTAATTAAATTTCCAAATCTGAACTCAGCTACACGGCCTATTTCTCATGGACCTGAACTACCCAAATCTACACCACCAGCAGACCTCAATTTTAGTGAATCTGAAAGCAGCTCCATCCATGACTTCCGACAATGAGTTGGTTTCTGATCCAGAAGAATTTGACAATTCACCACAACAGTTTAATCAATTTGAGTTAAATGATTTAGTGAGGGATTTAGGCATCACAAAACAAAAAAAGTGAATTACTGTGCTCAAGGCTACAGGAGAAGAATTTACTATCATCTGGTGTTACTTCTCATGGTATAGGAATCGCGAAATACAGTTCCACAAGTACTACGCAAAAGATCAACTTGTGTTTTGTGTGAATGTGTGTAATCTTATTCAACATTTGGGCAGAGAAGCATATGAGCCAAGTAACTGGCATCTTTTCATTGATTCTACCAAATGACATTTTAAGGTCATGTTACTTCATAATGGCAACAAGTTAACTCCAATACTGCTTGCACATTTGAGGCAGTATTTTATATCATAACATGCTGTGAATGCCAAAATGATTGTAGTGTAAATTAATATTATTGTATGTACAGGATTTTAGATGTTTGTTAGCCAGAAATGGAAAGAATATCTTCCCTAGAGTATATATGTTAGTAGTAGTGATTGGCTGACAAAACAGACGCTAATGTTGGCGCGATTTGGTAACCTATAGCAGCTCTATTATAATGTTTAGGCATTTTGAGGTGAAGGAGTATATATTCTCGAGCCATAAGCATGTTTCACGCAGTTCTAAGGAATCTCTCATGAGTTGCACGTCATACAGTTTGGAAGAATCTCTCGTTACACAATGTGAAGTATGCGGCAACTAATACGACAGTAATTACATTCGGAAATATAACAGTTTCAGTCAGGCATGTATAAAGATTAAATACGTGAATTATTAATTAAGTGTGACGGCAATAAAAGTGTAAAAACAAATTATTTTATCAGTGTTATCTTTTAGCAACAACTCCTTTCCGTTTACATGCCCTGCTCAGAGTTACTTGCTTAACTGAGTAATAATAGCTAGCCGGAGGACAAAGAACCCAAATTTTAAAATAATAAAACAATAACAGGCGCCCAGCAAATAAGATAACATGAGCCGATTACTGCGACACATTCTACGAACCTAAGAGAGTCTCTGAAGCATGTTCTTGAGAAAATTGAGTACCGCAACCATGAGTGGCAAATATGTGGTACTTAAAGGTCATTGGTCTGTTACTAGGACAACAGGGAGGATACACAAAATTTCCTTGTTTTCTTTGTGAATGGCATAGCAGGTCGATGGACAAACATTGGGAAACTTACCAATGGTCTGAGAGTTTTGATGCCAGTTTTCTTACATTGTATTTGTGGATGATATTGCCATTATTATCAAAGGAAAATTTCCTAATACTGTTGCTGAGTTGCTTCCATCTGCACTAAGAATGGGCAGAAAATAATGTAACGGTTACTTTGTAACTAACCGTTATCAAAGTAACGAATGCAAAGTAACTAGTTACCCACTAATGGTTACCAAAGTAACGAATATAAAATAACTAGTTACTCAATAATGATTATCAAGGAAACAAATACAAAGTAACCAGTTGCCCAATAACGGTTACCAAAGTAAGTAATTACCCAATAACAGTTACCAAAGTAACAAATACAACTAGTTATCACGTTAAACGGTTACTGAAGAAACGAGATGGTTACCGCATCTCGATGACATCATTAAGTACATGTGCGCAGCATTGGCATCGCCTATCAGAAACTAGTTACCTCAATTCATTTATAACTTGAGTCATCCTCACACAGAGTTATAAGTACATATACTTTATTACACAGCTTATCGCTTCAAATATAGGTCACAGGCCTCTCAGCACTGCATTGCATTAAGATAACCGCTGCACAAGTTTTTATACATGACAGGTACATGGGTAAGAATAAGCAATTAATGCTGCTTGAATATGCACAGGCCACTAAGTTCAAACGATGATATCATTCATAATGAAATGCAGTTACATCCAATCATTACTGGTAACTTAATGTACTGTAATTGTGAATGTGATGTCCATGAAAACAAATAACTTAATTGTTACTGGTAACCGTTACATGTAACGATTAATGCACTTTAACTGCAACAGTTTTATAACCGTTACTCGAAAACAACAGTTTGTCATATACCTAATCTGCACTCAGGAAAGTTAAACATGGTGCGATGGAACCAAACTTTCTATCAATCCAAGTAAAACTGTGGTAATAGCCTTTACCAGAATGAGGAATGTTGGGACCTTAAAGAAATCTACTCTATTTGGTAAAACTATACCATATTCATGACAAATCAAATACCTTGCTCTTCTTTTAGACAAACTGACTTAGAAAGACCATTTAGGTCACTTAGTTGCCAAAGCTTACAGGGTCTTTTGGCCCATTTGGTAAGACATGGGGACTAAAACCCAAAGTGATGTATTGGATATACACCATGATGGTTACACATCTTTTTCTTATGCAGCATTGTATTGGTGGCTAAGAGTTAAATTAAGGCAGTGCAAAAATGAACTTAGCAAGTTACAAAAGGGTGTTTGGTATTGCCATTACAGGGGCACTAAAACTAACCACGCTATAGCTATGGAAATGCTATTGGAACTTGCCCCCTTACCCATCTGGGTTGAGGCACAGAGGCCTTTCAGGCACTCCACAAGTTAAAAGTATCACACTGAAGTTTCCCCCGATGGGCACTTAGATCACCTCAAACTACCCTGAAAAAAAGATTGTTTACAATACTCAATATGAGGACCAACATCTTGAATCTAAAGTTTTTGTTTGACAAGCTGTCTCTTATCCTAAATGCAGTGAACGGAAAGGACAGGTTAAATCTAACCAAACTGAAGGTCCAATCTGGCATACTGATGGTTCTAAAAGCAAATTTGGGACAAGGGCTGGACTTTAGGGCAATGGTACTAAGCTATCCTTTAGTTTGGGGGAGTATACCATGGTCGTTTAGGCAGAGATTTTGCTATTTTAGCTAGTACTTGGGAGAGTGTAATAAGATGCTATAGTAGTTCCTGAGGTTGCAAGTTCAAACCCGACGGAGGGCAATGGATTTTTTCGGGTGTATAAATCTTTAGCATGGCTTCCTTCAGAAGGAAAGTCAAGCCGGTGGTACCGTGTCATAGATTTATGGCACATAAAAGAACCTCAGGCCTAATAAAAAGGCTTCTGAGCAAAATTACCAGTCTTTCATGCCCAATATAGAATGCGAAGCTAATGAGGACCACAGCAGTTAAAGAGTGTCCATAAATAGAACTCAATTTAATTTAAAGATGCTATAGCAATAGATGAATTCTTACACTCTCAGATAGACAGGCAGGCCTTGAAGGCTCTTGATAACCATTTGGTTAAGTCCAAGTTGGTCTTAGAATGCTGGGAGTCCCTCAAGGCACTAGCATTCCACAATTCAGTTCAGCTGAAGTGGGTAACAGGGCATGTGGCGATTCTACGCAACAAAGGAGCAGATGAAGATGCTAAGAAGGGAACTGAGCAATCTTTTATTGGACCTGAACCAGTATTGGGGCTGTCATCAGGACCGGTAAAGCTATCAGGGACTAGTTGCTCAGAGAACATGAGAAATACTGGAACTCATCTATAGGGTTCAAGCACTCCGAAGCTTTCATATGGAGATTGAACAGGACGACTTCAGAACTGCTAAAATTAAGCAGGAAAAAGGTTCAGTGGGCAATGGGCCTCTTTACAGGACACTGCCTCTTTAGAGCGTACTTCCACAGAATGAGAAGGCAAGTGAATTCTGCCTGAGTGTCAATGAGAAAGCTCAGCACTCACTCACCAAAGAGCCCTTCTTTTTGGGAGTCGTTTCCAAAATTGGAAAAGCTTTCAAATACCAAGGCCAGAATCTGATTCAGTTCATTATGGATGTCATGCTTCTGAATTGATAATAAGACTGGGGACCCGCAACAGATCTGTAAAGGTTGTAGTGCAAGACAGGGGGTTTCATACTCATACTCAAGTTGGAAACCAATATAAGAAAGGATTTTACAAATAAATATAAAGCACACAATATAAAAATTACAGTAAATTCATCCCACTATTAAATAAATTATTGATCATGAAGCTTAATCATTAAAGCAGATATATAAGATGTATGAAAGTAATGATTTGGGGTACACCTTAATTATAAATAGACAACATATGACAATTATTTAATTTTTGAAGCTTGAGACAAATAATTCACTGTTTCTGTGTGTACTTGCAGTATACTACAGTTTAAATAATGGCTTTTCCCTCCATGTAGTTGTATCATTCATTATAAGAATAGTGGAAAGCAACTGACTAGCAAAAGAAATAGTGTCTTGTAGAGAAGTGATATTCACTAAGTTGACAATGTACACATCTGTTTGAAATACATGTCTTATTGCAGGAAGTTGAGAGATGAAACACGCTAAGGAACTTAATGTTTTTCACCAGTATACAGTATAGAATATTTTTGACTTAGTGAAAATAATAAACTTAAAATATCTTAAAATATTTTAAGATGTAACATAACAGAGTTCACTAGAAGATAGAACACATTTTTCTTTAGAAACATGTAAAATCCAGCTTTTGATAAAATCTGACTGGGTGTGTTTTGCTTGTAGGATGACGATATACTACTTGAATATAAAGGAACTGATCTGTGGAGAAAGAAGCTAATAAATCAGAAATGGTTTCAATTAGATACAAAAATAGCTTGGACCAAAAGGTTCAGAAAAGAAACTTATGCCATGTCATTAAAAGTATTTATTGTATTACTCTCACGCAAATAAATGCGGTGGAATGTCTGCAAATAGTGATGGGCCAGTCGAATGATTTATACAATTGATTGTTAAACGGTAGTTTCCTGGAACAACCAAATATTTTCATTAGATAGTTTTAATTTGGTTTGGCATTCATATAAACATGTTGAACTGCAGTTGTAGCAGTGAAAATGGTTTTCATTTGATAGTTTCACAATAGATTATATGGTAGTATTTGGTTCTGCGTTGTTTTTAAATGATATTCGCAACACAAACATAAACAGCTGTTAACGTGGTCCAAAAACAGAATTTTGGTCGTAAACTTGTAATTGTTAAGTAATCAATGAAGTTAAATATGTACATTACACAGTTATCAATGGCTTGGTTTACTCATAATGTGTGCCATGATGTGCTGCATTAGGTTATGTTCACTGAAATGCAATTATAATTTTTGAAATTAGACTGTAATGCTGAAACATAATAGCAATTTGACTTTGTTTTAATTGAGTATAAATAAATAAGTGCATATAGAATCCAACACACAGTATTCAATTTTTGTAACCCTCTTTAACTCCAATTTGTTGCTGCATAATAAAATTGTTGCCTATAATAAAATTATAATAAATGGTTTACACGTTTTAATACCAATTATTTGCAAAATTCGTAGTGTAGTGCCAATAACAAAAATTCATTACTACAGTCGGCGCCAATCAAGAAGGTGATTGACAGTTACTAACCACATGGCGGAAAGCTTTAAATGATGGCAGGGGATGGATATGTCATAGCGGTCATCATAGCAATGATTAGAAGGACCAATTAGAACTAAGATGTATACATTGCAACGATAGATGCAAAAGCCTTGTTGGCGATACTGTAACACGTGATTAGCATGACACATCTGGCGAGCAACCGTTGCAATATCATGAACTGCACATCTTATCTTCTGCTGTCGCTGCAGTTATAAACAATGCTTCCTCTAGCCCACAGTTTAATGTATTTACATCAGTTTAGACATTGTGTACTGAGAAGTTATTTAGCATCATCCTATTTGTACGGTTATTTGTTTTGTGTTTACATGTGTTTGAGTCCATGTATCTGTGCATGTGTTGTGTGTATTTGCAATTTGTTAACACTTTTAATGGATATTTAACAATTTCCAAAAAATAATGACGAAGACAGCGAGCCAAACGAAAAACTGAGCATACTCGGTACCCAAATAAAATGTATTTGGTAAAGGTATCCCAATTAAAGGACAAGCACGGGAAATATGCTCTGTAAGAGAATCAGCGGCATTTTCCCATTAGAATAGGCATCAATATTTCACAGGATGTCTCTCTTGTTAACGCAGATCTTTACACTGATATATTCTTGCATATTCTATCCTTTGCATGCAGATTCATTATTTTATAATTGTCTTCATATACGAATATAAATAATACCCACCCTACAATGCAGTTGCAATCCAGTTGCTTTCGTACACAATTCTAAGCGCTCTCCATGTGGTCGCGATAAGCAGCAACATTGCCTTTCTCTCTCTCCGCGAAATGTCAATCCCTTTCTTCTTTGGCAGCAAGTATATATGGTGCAATACTAGAGGAATGTTTTTATTTTATTTGTTTTAATGGATCCCTAGAGTAATTTAGTGAGAGACATTTGAAATAAAGCTCAGTTTTATTTATGGACACTCTTTAATGCTAGGATTCTTAGTGTCCCATTCTATTTTGGGTTTGAAAGACCAGAGATTTTGCTCAGAGGCCTCTTTATTAGGCTTGAGATTCTTTACGTGCCATAAATCTACAACATGGGACCAGCAGCTTTATTTTCCTTCCAAAGGAAGCCATGCTAAAGATTTTTACACCCAAAAAAATCCATCACCCTCCACCGGATTTGAACCCACGACCTCAGGAACTAGAGGCTAGCATGGTAACCACAACACCATGGAGGACGACAAGCTCAGATATCATTCATACATTTTGTAGAATATTATACCTTGAACAGTAGCAACAGCACCAATACACACAAAATTAGCAAAACAGTATTTCTGTATTTATACTCAGTATTGCACCATACACCATATTATTTGTGACATTTATTCTAAACACTTGTATAGCCTTACATTGATTAAATTAAGCAATTGAATTTATTGTTGCTGGCACATATCCAATTCTGTGGTGTTTAACTTCCCAAATTCACCATGTGCCATTATGACCTATATTAGTTAACCATTTTTATTTTGCTTTATATATTTTCCTTTTGTTACCTCATTTATCCAGTGATATTACTTTTGCTGACATTTATTTTGAAGTGTAATTAAAAGGGGGAAAATAGCAAAATTTTATGAAAAAATTTGTATGATTGTAATTTGCACTGAAGTCGACGGCATTATGGCAGCCTTAAGATGAGTTAATCAATTTCCTGTCCTTAATTTTCTGCCACCCCGTACAATTTAAGTCAATATAATAACTTATTTGCTAATTCCTTCACAGCTATGATTGCATGATTATCAATGAATATATTCCACCATACACACAACAGGTTTGTGGTCGTGAGATTCAGAGGGGAGGGGGTTAATAGTTTGAAAATCTCCCAGCAGATGGCAGTATTATCTGTACATTTGCGAATGATATTAAAATTACTGGCATAGGAAAGTGCATCCATTGTTTTAGATGTAGTAATGTAGATGGCACAGAGCCTCATATTCCTCCAATAGTATTGAAGGGAATAATTTTTAGGTTGTGGGTTCAAACCAAGTGGAGGGCAATGGATTTTTTCAGGCATAAAAATCCTTAGCATGGCTTCCTTCGGAAGGGAAGTAAAGCTGGTGTTCCCGTGTCGTAGAATTTATTGCACGTAAAAGAACCTCAAGCCTGATAAAGAGGCCTCTGAGCAAAATTACCAGTCTTTCACAAACCAATATAGAATGGGACACTAAGGACCACAGCAGTTAAAGAGTGTCCATAAATAAAACTCAATTTAATTTTTTGTAAACCGAATGAAAACTACATTTTGAAGCATGGCAAGTATAATCACAAAATCAAATGAAACATCGAATGCTGACGGGAAACTACCAAATAATTCAGTTGTTTGGAACTATCGAATAATTCAACAGTTTTCATTCAGATGGCCTAACACTACCTGCAAAGGATGCCGAGATGACTTTCTGTGTTGTTTTGTTTTTTATGCTAGTTTTAAAAAAATCTCAAAAAGTATTAAGTTCTCTTTTTCTAGCATTATTCTTCAGATACAGCAATAAAGATCCAAACCTAATGAACCTTTAGCCATCCCTCTAAACTATTCATATCTCCACTGAAACAGGGAATTATGTTTGAGTGTACACTATAGTTCAGGCTTTAAAGGCTGGTTCACAACAACCGAGAATGGTATCGAGAACAACAAAGTTGAAATATACGTATTTTAATAGGAGCATTCACAACTGACGGGAAACTTCCCCAGGCCCTGCAAACAGGAAAGAAGACTTGGCCAAACTTTAACTTTCTCATTATTGGGCACAGCATATTAGATCCATATTGTACCTACTCTTCACTGTGGAGATTATATTAGGCGGCCGTGACATGAAACAGCTGTTAGTGCTCTCGCAAGTCGTAAGCTGGAAACATGCAACTGGAAGAAATTCTGGCATATGTGCATCCTAACCTGACACCCACAGATCAATTGAGCATTGGTTTTTCTAGTGAAAGGGTCATATGTAGTTTGTTTATATGCAACTCAAAATTGTCTATCACTTAAAAAACTACAAAGAACAGCAAAAACCGGTACAAATTAACAAAGAGCAACAAACAACTTTAATGTATGGCATTAAATAAAGGAATGAAATGTTTGTACAACTAGAGGAACAGAAATGTAAAGGATCTGCATTTAGGTAATGTTTACTCTATCAAATTTTGATGCTGGTTAACCCGCATTATGTTGGCTGAATTGGAAGCAGGTGAAAAAATATCATTGGTCAGTTAAAAACAAATTAAATTCTAATGCGCAATATCAACTTTCCACTTTGTGATTGAAATGCATTTCCATTCTTGTTACCAGAGTATTATGAACCAAAATCTTGTATGCTGTATTGCTTCCCATTCTCCATTCCATTTTGATTACCATTATCAGTTTATTATGAACCATCCTTAATACTCCAAAGTAAATTCAATGAAGAAAAGAAGAAGGATGTTGACACACTCTTACGAAGAGGTTTGTGGTTTAATTGAGACAGGAGGCTGAGCTGCAGTTTTATGTGGAGGTTGTGGATGAACAGTCTGCATTCTGTAGCGAAAACCAGAATAAAGAAAATGTAATCATTTGGAGGAAGAAATGGGCACTGTTTAAATACAGAAACACAATCATATTTGTTGAAAGAAACATTTAACATAAATATGTCTTAAAAAAAAAAAAAAAAAAAAAAAAGGATATAAAATTTGAAGACTCGCTTTTTGAAACTGCTTTTGTAAAATGAATTGAAATTGTTTATTAAAATATTAAATATAATTTTTTGCCTTTTTTTTTTTAAAGATTAGGATACTATTTTGAATACATTGGATTAAAATGTACTTTTCATTGTAAATGTGTATTAGATGAAAAATGATTTTGGTGACAACAGTACTTAGGAAAGTGGCATTTGCACTACAGTTAGATTTGAAGAGCTTTAAAAAGCACTGTTAAGTTTAGGGGATATTAGTTTTTCCTCTGTCCTAAACATTTGTTTATTATGGACTTAAGTGTTTTTTTTATTTCATTGGTTGGTTTCAAATGCATTGAAATTAACTATCAAGTCATTTTCCTTCTTCTATGATTATAGAATAAAACATCCCAATGTTTTCTATTGTTATCTGAGGCATTTAAGACTGACCATATAGGTAGGTGGTGTCCATCCATTACATCTTGGAGACATAGATGTCAATTTGGTGATTGTAATTCCAATCCCCTAAGGATGATGTGCCAGGCAATTGTTTCCAGTTAGCAATCTGAAATGAGCTACAGCTGCTTTTCTAGGTAGTCTGGGATTAAATTCTTAGTCTTGACAATTTCCTCCCGTATTTTCCTTCCGATTCTATACAAATTTATTCTGTTTCTTAATTTTTTTCCCTAATAAGTTGTTTCACTGATTCAAATGGTAGGTTCTTTATAGATTTTGTTATAAGTCTGGTGTCTTTTTTTGGCTTAGGTGCCTGCTATTTCATTTCCATTTAGGTCACAATGAGACGGATCCACTATATCACTATATATAAATGAATAAACAGCTGAAGGTGTTAAAATATTGTTGTGTTTGTAATTAGTTTAAAAAAAGGAAAAATAACTAAAGTTACTTATAAAATACAAATTAGATATTTATATAATGAAAGCATCTCACTATCTTTACTACTCTTTTAATGCTATATGCAATACAAACCTCAGCTTTCTCAGTGGAGCTATGATGAAATTCAGTGTAAAACCAAGGTTCCTCAGCACTCTTTTTACTTAAATACCCAAAAGACCGTTCCCTGGCACGCTTTATCCTTTCATTTTCTTGTCTGGCAAACTTCACTGTAACCTGTCTTGCCTCTTCCTCCTCTTCTCCTGATAGGTCACCTTTAAAATAAAGCTTTAAAATTAATCTAGTGTAAAAATACACACACAACATAATGCAAGTAACATTAAGATGAAATGCTGTTTGAGATTAAGCTTTAAGGTTCAAAATGTTCTCAAAACAAATATTTTTATACTACTTTCTAAAATTAGGAAAGCTGGAATGGTTGAAAGACAGCAGTAAAGGGGAATAGTTATGAAACAACTTCACCACATTCACTTTCAGCAAAAGGTGAATTCAGTATTAGTTTTCTGCATAAAAGCATAAGCAGCAATTCTTTATTAAGTGGGATATCAATAACAGTTCTGGGCGAGTAAGGGTAGCCAATATCTAGCACTAAGGAAATTCAGAAATAATGTCATGTCTGCAAAATGCAATGCTTATCATAAAAATCAATAGTAAAAAATGTCTGCAACAGCATATGGAAATAATTTTGGTACTTACACTGAAAACAATTACTTCTCTATTAATAGAGAACACTTTTTAGTGAAATGAGCATAGTCAATAAATGTACATACAATATAAACATGCTGCTAATTAAAATTAGAAAGGTTTAAATTTTTTCTAAATGGATGGAAATTTATTCCCTATCTTTACTATGAAGGAAAAATTATTCATTGTCTTACACAATCTGCACTTGAGTATATTGAACAAATTGTTACTTCTAGTACTATATGAGTGAATATCACTCCTTGAAGTTATATTTTGAAAATTTTCTTTCACATAATTTAAAGTTTGAAAAATATACACAGTAGTAACTGTCATTATTTGTTCACTTATAAACAACAGTTTGCAAAGTGCCTTCATTGGTGAGTTGGTTATGGAAGTTTTATAATTTTATGAACATGAGTGCTATTGTCCCATATTAAAGTCCATATAATAGTATGCTGTGGAAGTATAAAAAATATGCTATTTTTATGTAATTGTTTGTCACATACATTTTTAAATTCTGCATTTAAAATATTGCTCTTGGTAACTTTCTGCTGATATCAGTATGGTCTTCCACTTAAGTGTGCTGTCTAGTACAATACCAAGAATTTTAAAATACTGTATTTATGCGAATCTGTTCCATACAATGCCAGTGGCTTCATTCAAATTTTTCGTTTATTACATCACAATGAATTGCTGGAGTTAACATGCATCCGGAAACTCGCGACAAGTTAGCTCATTTATCATTGGCCTATTATTCAGCATTTTTAGCTATGATATGGAGGGCAAAGGCAAACAGAGAAGTACATCATATTATGCTTTTTTAAAGTGTAAAGTAATCCTTTATGCTGAAAAAAATGGTAATAGAAAGGCAGGAAGGAAGTTTAATGTATCAGAGAGCTATGTTCGCTTGTAGCGAAATCAGAAATTGGCATTATTTGCTACTAAAGCTAGTAGGAAGAAATTTACTGGTACTCGCAATGGAAGATATCCTGAAGTTGAAGAAAAAGTGTTGGAATTTGTGCATAAAAGGAGGAAGAATTGGCAACCTGTGGCTAGTGACACTATACGAAAGAAAGCTAATGAGGAGGCTGGAGGCTGAAGTTTTTGGTATTCCGAAACAAGAGTTTAAGGTTGGCCGTGGATGGGTGGATCGTTTCATGCAGCGGACAGGTTTATCTCTAAGATGCCATACAACAATTTGCCAGAAGCTTCCTGCAGATTTTGAGGACAAACTACAAACGTTTCAGCGGTATATCATTTCACTTCGGAAGAAAATAAAAATTTCATGGGGCAAATAGGCAACGCTGATGAGATGCCAATTTCGTTTGATGTGCGTGGAACTATGCTATTACTGAGAAGAGGACAAAGGAAGTTATCATCAATACAACAGGGTGTGAAAAACAGCACGTAACACTAATTTTGTTCTTTAACAATGTCACCTAACAATAGGGCACTTTCAATTCTATAATCTGATGGTTCATATATACGATCAATCCACCGTTGTATTAAATAAATTTAAATAAAATACCTATTACCTATTTTCTGTCATTGATGCGCTTTGCATTCAATACAAACCCTTTTTTTCATAATTTTAAGTTTCAAACATGGGGCGCGCATTAGATTTGCGTAAATACGGTATTTACTGTCATCAACTTAGCTAGTAAATAAAACAGATGCAGTTTTGTTTTCATTTAATAAAAATTTATTAGAACAAAACCATTTTTTAGCTTCCAGAAGGGCATTAGTAATCAAATATTTCATTTTACTTAAATCACTATTTTAAGTTAGAAATATAGCATCATCAGCAAAAACTACAGAAAAAGTGGGAATGTTAAACGGAAGTCATTGCCATTAGTAAAAACAAAATCGGACCTTGGGGACACCATATTTTACACATGTAATTTTAGATTTTTTTACCAATAAAGATACACTACATATAGTTAAAAAAAATAGGATATAAACAATTTAAGTTCATTCCCAGAAATACCATACTATTGTAATTTAGCTAATAAAACATGAGAGACAGAATTAAAGGCCTTGCTTAAATCTCTAAAAAGCAAATTTACAGAATTACAGTTCTCAAAAGCATGAAGAATACAATTTACAAAACTATAATAACTTTGGTTGTATTTAAATGAGATATGTAATCATACTAAGAAGAAGAAAACAAGTTATTAACCTCAAAGTATTTGCATATTTGGGTTTTTATATAACAGTTTCTAAACTTTTTGCAAAAATAGGAATAAGTGATATTGGTCCATAACGGCTAGGTTCTGCATTATTCCCATTTTTGAGAATTGGAATTACCTTGGAGCTTTTTAAATAGTCTGTAAATATATATATGGAAACACATTCATGCAAATAGTTAAGGGACTTAAAATGCATGGAATGATTTAAGAAACTTCCTAGATATAGCGCAGTAATCCTTACTATTTGTATTTTTCATATCATGAATAATTTACAAAATAGCTTCTGTGGATACCAACTTCCATTAAAATCCTAAGCTTGGTTTATTAAAATTTGATAGTAAATAAAAGGCAGTAATATCTGAAATCTCCAACTGAGAGTTTATACTGTCAGGAAGCTTTTGATCCCAAGGTCGTGGGTTCAAACCAGGTGGAGGGTGATGGCTTTTTTCAGGCATTAAAATCCTTAGCATGGCTTCCTTCAGAAGGTAAGTAAAGCCGATGGTCCCGCATTGCAGATTTATGGCACGTAAAGAACCTCAAGCCTAATAGAGAGGCCTCTGAGCAAACTTTCCAGTCTTTCAAACCCAAAATAGAATGGAATGCTAAGAATCACAGCAGTTACAGAGCGTCCATAAATAAAACTCAATTTTATTTCAGGAAGCTTTGAGAGATATTCATTCATTAAACCAACCACAAGAAATAACAATATTATATTTTCTTCTTTGAAAGGATTTTGATTGAGATTTAATCAAGGCCTACGCTGATGTGCATTTGTTAGTGGATGTTTCAATATATATATATATAATATTAGCTTGCAACTTAGCATTTCTAATACATATTTATATTTCCTGTTAGCATTTTTACAACTGTGAGACTTCTGGTTTTCGGTTATTGCATGAAGAATTATTACTTTGTTTTAAATTTTGTAGCTCGTACAATTTATTTTTTGCTCACAATTGCCTGCAGGAGTAACAAATTTCTGTGGAAAGAAATTGTTGAAAAAAGCAACCTCTGGATTATTATTATTATTATTGGCAAAAATAGTTTCTCAACTGGTAAGTTTGTTTATGTATTAATGAGTCATTGTCTTTGTGTAATTATGAAATAAGTTTCTATCTTTATCGTTACTAAAGATTTCAAGCATGATAAAAGATCCAAAAATCCAGGATCAATAACATTAACTTTATAACTGTCAGCTGGAGGCTTGTAAAACATATTGTCCAAACAGGACCTATCTCTGGATGTTTGAAAAACAATTCTCTAACAGCCATACATTTTGTTGAGATTGCATAAATCTTTAACCTCAGAAGAGTGATCTAAAAAATTAATATTAAAATCATTAAATAATAAAATGTTACTGTTGTAGTCCTCTATCAGGATGTAGACGTAGCTTGCATGTCTGGATCTACCACTTGAAGATTCGCAAAGGAGAACAGGATACCTTTCCCTCAGTTGGCTCTGCAGATCTGCATCGAGACATGCTGTCGGGATTAACTTGATGAGTTTGAGATGCAGAGCAGGATTGTCAACTGGGTGTAAAGGTTTGCAACAATGAAACCCTGGTCTTTAGCAGGCTCTGCAGACATGCTGTCAGTAGTTACCCTGATGAGCTCAAAGATGCAAAACGGGATCATCAGCTTAGGACTGGGGTCACCCCATGCCTGAGGAAGGTTGAAGAGGGAGAATGAATAACTCATGTTTACACTTACAAGGCATACCTGTGCCGTACAGCAAGAGAGGTGTTGCCTGGTCTAATGTGGTGCACTGACTGTAGTGATGGGTCGAAGGAGTCGGAGTTGTTTCAAAGGAACGCTTCCTACTTTGGAAGTGTGAAGTAACCATTCCACTATTCGGAACTGGCACTTCCTTACTTCCAATCACTTCCAACTCCGTCGAAGTAACTTCCACAACAGTTTTACTTCCACTTTGCCGGAGTACTTCCAAAGCATTTACTTCCAACTCTGTCGGAGTTACTTCCACAACAGTTTTACTTCCATTCCGTCGGTGTACTTCCAAGACATTTACTTTCAACTCCGTCGGAGTTACTTCCACTTCCAATTGCATCATTCCATCAATTCCATTGCCATTACAATATCTAACCAGTATTGCATTATGCGTATTATTTAGAAGTCGCCATGACATTGGATATCATTTCCTTTATGGTAGATAAGATGGCATTAATGCAGCCTGCGTCACGTTGCAATTTGAGAAAAAAATGTTTAAGTAAATTAAGTCAACAATTCTGACTAAAGTACCTACTGATGAATTCGGATTTGTGTCATTTATGCAAAATTGATGTTAAATGTCCTATTGAATATGACAAATGCAATGAACACCATTAGTTGAACGTTAATACAGATTTCTAAAAAAATACGCATAAACTTCCTATCCCCCCCCCCCCCCCCCCGATGTATGGTTCAATACCAATTATGCTTTCATGACAAAAGGAAATTTTTTTTGGTATATTTCATCTACTTGTACTTCCCACGCCATGTAGTAGTGATTTTAATAAGGGAATATTGCAGTAAGTTGAACGTTATGTGCAGAATTCCAAAAGCACACAGAAGCCTGGTTTTTTTCTGTTGTAATCATTTAATTCCGATTATGCTTTTATGAGAAAATTCCAATTTCTAGTTATATGTCTACTTAGTACTTCGCACGTATGTAGCAGTTATAATTTTATAATATTGCAGTATGTCTGTAGGCAAATATTGCATTTTAACTGCCTAAAGCAACATTTTATGTTGATTGTGAGTTTTAGCCTTAAAATTAGTAGTAAGCCCTTTACGTTAACAGCACGAATTATGCATAATTACCCATTTAAAATATTTTTTCATTTGTTACATTGTTGCTGTGAGCAAAATAACTTTTTGAAACAAGAAAACTCTTAAAACACCATAATTAGTGACACAAAGCTACAATAGTATTTAATTATGAATTGTGATACATCACATAACCTCTTTTAAAATAGTTGAAGCTGATAAATGTTACTTCCAGTTTCACCAACCTATTTCTGTTGAAAATGTTGATACTCTACATTGCACATTTTCCTTATCCGCTTCATTGTTGACTATTTGCCATGATGTAGATTAGTAGTCGTCAACAGCAAAACAGCTGATAATTCTGTATATACAGGTGTAACTAAGACGAACAATTTGTAATTTGCATTATTCTGTATTTGATAACCTAATTTTTTCACAAAGTTAGAGTAATACCTTAATAATTTAAACTATTAAACTGCCTTAAGGCAGTAAACTTTGTCCCGTAGACTTAGGGTTCAGAAGGATAAATAAAATAAGTGCAAATCGAAGCATACCACTCTATATTAAATTCTCAAAATGTTCTGCTTCACAATGACATAAAAATCAGCTCCTAGAAATAATATTTAAATTAATTTCCCAAAAGAATGTTTTATATTTGCTGAAACCACATTTATTGCAAAAGAATTTACCTCCACATTGTTCATAACCTAAACGTTTAACACGCAATAAAGTAATGTTTTACGCAGTATCTAGGCATAAATTTCAGTCTTAAAGCCAGTGTTGGAAATGGAATTACAAATTATTCATGTATGTAGGGTCTACATTACTACATACGATGTTACCAATATTACTTTGTAGTTCATTATATACAACAGGAATAAAAACACAACATACTAGTGTAGAACTACAAGCCATTAAATCACAAACATTTGCTTATGTGACAGGAGACATTAATTGTTAAAGACATGTGTGGCATCCCATTGTAATGCTTCCTCTTCATAGACTAGGGGAAGTCATTCCGGAGTAAAACAGTGGAAGAATCTTCACCAATACTCCGGAATGAGGAAGTGGAAGTACTTCAATGAAACTAGTTCCACCAAAGGCCGGGCCAGAACTACTTCCTCGGAGTGGAACTGGAACTACTTCCTTGAAATGATTCCGACTGCAGAGTGGAAGTGTTGAAAGTAGTTCCGATAAAGTAACGCACTCGACCCATCACTAACTGACTGCTCCTTGGCTGGTTCCCTCGCACCTTTATACCTGAGCCTGTGGCTCATTAGTCCACTGTAATTAGCATAGTGCTGCCATCTCTGCTTTATTGACTTATTGATTTACATTAGCACCTCTGAGTGGTGATCTTATTAACTATGTACAATGTGGTCTGGTGGACCTCGTCTAGAATGTTTATTCCACTATTTATATTGTTGGTTCACAAAAGACCTTGCACAGATCACCATCTCACGAGGCAGCAGGCATATTTCTTTGTCTGCAGCTCCTTCGTTTAGTATGTGAGCCACTGGTACTGGTTTGGGTTGAGTTGGTATCTGTGTCCGTTAGTACGGTAGCTGTAGTCATAGGTCTCCCTGCCTCGGCGCTGCAATAGCCGTTTGATGTTGGCGTGGAAACTTGTCCTGGATTTTCGTCTGGTAGCATGTGAGCGGCTTTGCATCTATCAACGGAGATATTTCTGGCCCTTCCTTCCTTGTTATGGATTGTCACCATTTTTTGGTCATTGTGATGACCTCGAAGGGACCATGATATGGTGGGGTAATATTGCCCTTATTTACTTCTTGTCGGACATAGATGAATTTAGCCATTTGTAAATTTTTCGGAAGGTATAACTTGGTGTAGGCCATGTTGGAGGGTGTCATAATAGGGTTGAAGATGTCCATCGGTAGGTGGACAGTTTGGCGAAACATTCTTTCTATTGGACTCAGGTTATCAATGGTGCTGATGGCAGTGCAGAGTCCCCAGAGCACTGCTGAAGGTTACTGGCCCAGGTGTCGTTATTTAGTGCAACACATAGATTTTAGGCATCTGTGTCATCTTTTGACCCTGCTATTGACTTGTGGGTGATATGCAATGGTGCAGAATTTGTGTTTGCCCAAAAGATTTGTAAGTTTTGTGAAGAAGTCTGCTTTGAATTGCCTTCCCTGGTTGGTGGTAATCCAGTCTGGCATGTCGTCCTCTATGGTGTAGTGGTTACCATGCTAGCCTCTAGTTCCTGAGGTCACAGGATCAAACCCAGCAGAAGGCGATGGATTTTGTTTTGGGGCATGAAACTCTTTAGCATGGCTTCCTTGGGAAGGGAAGTAAAGCTGGTGGTTCTGTAGGTTTACGGCATGTAAAAGAACCTCAAGCCTGATAAAGAGGCCTCTGAGCAAAATTACTGGTTTTTCATGCCCAACATAGAATGGGACGCTTAGGACCACAGCAGTTAAAGAGCGCCCATAAATAAAACCTAATATAATTTTCGAGCCGGCATGCCAAAGCGTAAAACCCAGTGTTGGAGGAACTTGTCAGCTATAATCTTGGCATCTTTTCTTCAGATGGCATCTGATGGTATCTATACATTTTAGCCAGCTAGTGGCGCGCTCGATCATTGTGAGGCAGTATGTGTAGGATGGTGGCAATGGTCCTATGATGTCAAGGTGCACGTGTTCGAATTTGGCTCTCTCTGAAAATGCTTGTATTGGTGTTTGGGTATGTCTATATACTTGCACCCTCTGGTACTGGTGGCAGACTAGTGGTCCATTTTTTTTTATGTCGGATAGCATGGTGGGCCAGAAGTAGCATTTCGTTATGTTTCCTGGTGGGCCGGATGCTGGGATGGCTGAGATCTTGCAGTTTTTCAAAAATTGGTTTTCGCAACAATGCTGGAACAAACGGTCAATTTTGAGGGCTGGAGTCGCAGGCTAGGGTAAGGTCTGTGCCTGGACAAGTATTTGCTGGATGTTAGGGTGTGTTTCTGTATAGCTTCTCAGTTCTGTGCCTGCCACCTGTGCTGTGGCTAAGATACCTGCAACGGTGACTTCTATTGTTTCTAATAGGGATAGCGTATCTGTGACAGTGTTTCTCTACCCCTCACAGTAATGCACATCAGTTGTAAATTGGGAGATTAAGTTGAGCTGTTGGAGTGGTAGTGTGCTACTGTTTTTTGGGTTCTGTATGATGGCGTGGGTCAGGGGTTTGTGATCTGTAAGCACCATGAGGCATCTGCCTCCTATTTGGTCCTTGAAGTGTCATATCGCCTAGTAGCTCCTGGTGGAAGTAGATTAGGATTTTTACACCTTGCTTAGTGTTCTGGAAGAGAATCCCAATGGTTCTAGGTGTCCATTTTTGCATTGTTGGAGAATGGCCCTGAGTCCTGTGTCACTGGCATTTGTAGATAGAAAGAATGGCACATCCAATGATGAGTAACCGAGAAGGGTGGCTTGAGCTAGAGCTTCTTTGGTAACTACAAAGTTTGGTTCAGCGTGTTGGTCCAAGTAATGAGTGTTTTGTCTTTCCCCTTAGCATTGTGTAGTAAGACACTGAGCGGTTGTTGAATAACTGCTGCATTCGGGAGACTGTGTCTGTTGAAGCTGACCATGCCCAGGAATTGGCATAACCCAGAGATGTCCTTTGGGTGAGGAAACTCTGCGATTGTCGTGACTTTGGATGATAGAGATGTAATTCCTTCTGTGATACTGTATGTTCTAGGAACTTGACCTGTGGTTGCCCTAGCATGCATTTGTCAATACTGAGATGCAGGTCATGGTCCGAAAACTTGTGTGGAACCGCAGCAAGAAACTGCTCGTGTTCCTGAGGTGAGGATGAGCCTATGAGGACATTGTATACGTAGCAGAAGGTGAATGGCATTTCTCACAACAGTTGATCCATGAATCTTTGGTATGTCTGGGTGGTGTTTCTGAGCCCAAACCCCATTCTTGTATATTTGAACAGGCCGAAGGGTGTAATGATGGCAGCCTTTGGTATGTCCTCTAGAGCTATAGGGTGGAAGGCCCTTTGTATGTCATAGGTAGAATAGATGTTTGTTCTGTGTAGGAGTGTGTTGAAGACCCGGATTTGAGGCACTGCATGATGAACAGAAGCTGACTGGTTTATGCACTGTGTAATGGTGAGGCCCATGATGGTTTAGATGGTTGGATTATCCTCTCTGCCATAAATCTGTTGAATTCCTCCTTCACTTGGGTATATATCCCAGGGTGCAGCCTTGGAAATGACTGGGGTTCCTGTGGTCTCGATGTGATGAAAGATACCTATGTCCTTGTATGACGCGTCAGTAGTGGGTTTTGTGACCTTGACGTAGGAATCCAGGAGGTGTGTGTGGTGGGATAGAGGAGATTAGTGATGTGGAGTGCTATGGGTGGGAGGATTCAGGGTGGTGTCCATCAGTAGTAGTAGTAAGGTTTACTGATAGACCGAAGTGTGTCAGGAAGTCTGCGTTGATGATCGCCTTGGGAATGTCAGCTAATAGAATTCCTATACATATGGGCAACAGGTTCCCAGGTTAAATGTGGCTCTCTGGTAGCCAATGTGGATATCCGTACTGTTAGCCATGTACACCTTGTACTCTGTGGGTGTGGTGCGCCAAATAATGTTGTTGGGAAGGATGGATATACAGACATCCATATCCACCAGAAAAGGCATCCTGTGATCTCTGTAGGTGATGAACAGGTGGTTGAAAATGCTATCCACAGCATGTTCCGTCGCGTTCACAATGTCTATGCATCTCCCTGCTTGTCCGTTTTGGGATGCTGGAGCCAAATGGCATGGTGGTAGACAATTCTGGGCCTGTTGCCCCCATCTTTGGTGATACCACCATGTTCCATTCAGATGTTGGATTTGCTGATCCCTGGGTGCCTGTCTGGTTTGTCATGCTGTCTGATGGGGTATGAGCTCCTTCAGGTGGTCTGAGACTGTGTCTATGTGGTGTATCTGGGTTGGTTTGTTGGGTGATGGGTGCTATGACCGGGTCTCACGTCTCGAGGAGTTGGTCTGCTATGCATGCCAGCCTTTCCAGAGGTTCATCTTCCTGGGCTGTGAGGGTGGATTGCACTCTTGGAGGTAGGTTTTGGGTCCATAACAGACATAGGAATATCTTGATAATGGTGCTGCCCACTTGGTATCACATGGTGTGGAATAGATGAGAAAGCTTCTGGTTCCCAAGATTCCTAGTCTCAAGAAGCATCTGTAATTTCCAAACTGTGGATGACCCATAGGCCTCAATGAGGCATCGCTTCAAGGTCGTGTATGGTTCTGCTCTTGTTGAGGCTGCTATATCTGCTAAGAGGATGATGGCCTGGTGTGGAAGTTGTCCCAGTACCCTGTAGAACCGGTTGGCTTGAGAAGTTATCTGGTTGTCTGGGAAGGTGGCTTCGGTTTGCAGGAACCAGGTATCAGGATCCCTGGTGTAGAAAGTGGGCAGCATCATGGTCGTGGTGTGTAGCACCTCCAGCTGGAATGTTTCCATTGGGGTTACTGTGGTGTTCTCCTCCAAGGTAGCTCCATCAAGGTTATCAATGTTGTAGTCCTCTGTCAGGACATAGACGTTCTAACTGGATGTGGATCTAACACTTGAAGGTTCAGAAACGAGGACAGGATGCCTTTGCCTCAGTTGGTTCTGCAGATCTGCATTGAGACACATTGCAGGGGTTAACCTGATGAGCTCGAGATGCAGAATAGGATCGTCAACTGGGGTAAAGGCTGCAACAATGAAACCCTGGTCCTTAGCAGGCTCCACAGATTTGCATCGAGACACGTCAGGAGTTACCCTGATGAGCTTGAAGATGCAAAGGGGATCATCAGCTTAGGACTGGGATCACCCCATACTCAAGGAAGATTAAAGAGGGAGAATGAATAACTTGAGTTTACACTTACACTTGAGAGGTATAATCGTATAGCATAGCAAGGGAGGTGTTGCCTGGTAGACTGAGGTGCATTGACTGGTTCCCTCTCCCTTTTATACCTGAGCCTGTGGCTCATTAGTTCCCTATAATTAGCATGGTGGTGCCATCTCTGCTTTACATCAGCACCTCTGAGTGGCACTCTTATTAACTATGTATAATGTGGTCTGGTGGAACTTGTCTAGAATGTTTATTCCACTATTTACATGGTTGGTTCACAACATTTGCTTTTAAAACACATCAAATTGTTTAAAAGTTTTTGTAAATGCTATAAAACACACAAAAAGATCCACTAAAAGATCTGTAAATGTTTATAATAATTAAATCAAATAATTTTATAAAAAAACACCAGAAACTTTGAAGAATTTCAACCAGAATACCAAAAATTCAAAAGTGAATTCATTTTAACAAATGTAATTGAGCCTCCATTCTTTAATTCAGACCTTGAAGAGGAATTAACTATTGTAAACTCATCTAAAATTACAACATAACCAACGTTCACAAATACAAATTATACTAAAATTTAACAAATATATAAACGTATTTAAAAGATTTACTTTGTTGCATAAACATTGAATATTCATAAACAATATTTTAACTCATTGTATGAATCAATACAACTTAGTTTGTTCACATTTTCAAGGTTATTAATAACTGATGTATTATTTACTTTTTGTTAGCTATTGTGTTCGACGTGGGAATAAAAAATGCCTTACATGGGTATGATAAGGCCAAATTGCCTGATTCATAGCTGTTTTTATATGGTCTTCATATAAATCCACTTTAAACAATGAACACTTCACCTCAGGAAAGTCTTATTTTAAAAATTGCACTACTTCAAACGATGACACACTGGGGAACAGTCTATAAACATGCAGTGAAATCATTTTCGCCATGCTTTGCAATTTAACTGCTGCTTATTTAGTTTTAGCCACGAGTCAGTCCTTTTTGTTTTGCGATGTTCTACGTCAGTCCAGGTTTTATTTTTTGTGTAAATGTCATTTTTGCCTCTCTTACTTTCATTTAACTCATTTATTTGTTGACAGATTTAACTACATCACTATTAACCCCCCCTTTTTTGGGGGGGTAAGATGTAGAACTAGTTACAGGCATATTTACAGAGGGAATGCTTACCTCCTTATTTGCTATTTGGTTATGCAGCTGGCAACTTTGCTTGAGAAAACTTAACCTGTTTAGAAAGGTAGAATCACACGATTGAAAAATTCAATGCCATCGCTGGGATTTGAACCATGGATCTACAGTTTCCGTCTGGCTGCTCTAACCACTGAGCAATCAGCGTTAGAGCAACCGGACGGAAACTGGGAGATCCGTGGTTCAAATCCTGGCAATGGTATTGCCAACTGATAACTTGATCCTTTTGTTGCAATAAAAACTTCACAATCCAAATATCTATCTTGGTTATGGAAAATTGAGAAGTTTTAATCTAACAAGTGTTCTATTTTGTCATTTGAACGGAAATCAATGAAGAAATCTGAGTATGAAAAAACGAGTGAAGCTTTGTTCATTTGGTTTACTCAACAAAAATAAAAAGGAAATCCAATTTCAGGGCCTATTCTGCAAGAAAAAGGTGTATTTTTTAGGAATGAGTTAAAAGGAGGTTGGGGACGATTTTACTGCAAGTTCAGGATGGTTGGATAGGTGGAAGAAGCAATATGGCATAAGGCAACTTGAAATTTGCAGTGAAAAACTTTCTGCGGATTCTCAAACTGTTACACAATTTTGTGAGAAATTAAGAAAAATTATACAAGAAAATCTTACTTCTGAACAACTGTATAATTGTGATGAAACAGGACTAAACTATAAAATGCTTCCATCCAAAACTCTAGCCTCAAAAGAAAAAAGGCTGCCCCAGGCTACAAAAAACGTAAAGAGGGGTTAACAGTTCTTGCTGCATCAAATGCAAGTGGAGATTATAAACTGAAGCTACTGGTAATAGGGAAGTCTGCTAAGCCTAGAGCTTTAAAACAATGTCACTGCTTCTGCACTGCCTGTTACATATGTCCACCAAAAATCTGCTTGGATGGACAAAAATATTTTTAAGAAGTGGTTTTTGAAGAGACCAAAAGATACCTAAAGAAAATGTGCTTGCCTTTCAAAGCAGTCTTAACGCTTGACAACGCTGGTTCACACCCTGATGAGGAAGAATTACGTGACGGTATTTGTGCATTGTTCCTACCCCCTAACATGACGAGTTTAATACAGCCTATGGACCAAGTACCCTCTTCATTTGCTTCAGATGCTTCTACAAACAACAGAAGGTGAAGGAACCATCAAAGAATTTCTAAGAAGAACTACGATAAAAGACGTAATTTACTGGATAGCCGATTCATGGTCTGAAATGAAGGCAGAGACACTAAAAAGTCTTGGAACCAGAGTTTACGGGAAACAAATACCAACAGTACAGACAAAGATGATCTACCATTGGCAGAACAGATGAAAAAGCTTGCTGGATGTAAAACTCCAAATGTGAGTGAGGCTTATGGATGAACAGTGATGAACAGTTTGAAGTGACCGATCTTGCAATTGTTGAAATGGCTAGTGAGCATGCTGAAGGCAGTAGCGACGAGGAATTGCCTGAAGAAATTGTGTACCAGTGATCACTACTCACACCGAGGGTTTGGCAGTGCTAGATGTGGTGTTGCATTATATTGATCAGCAAGCGGAATCTATTCCAACTGACACCATGCTTCTTAGAAGATGGCGCGACATTGCTGCTAAAAAATGAGGTTTATTTTAAAATAAAGGACTGTGAACAATTTCCTTTAATGGTAACTTATATTTTTACAACTTGGAAATGTGTGCCCATATATGTACATATAACACAGGTATGTGCTAAATTGTTTTATTTTTATTTATTTATTTAGCCATATTGTGCTTATTAAACATTTATTCATGATTTACCAATTTATTTAGTGATATTTAGGTATAATCGGAGATTTTGTAATTCAAGGTAGCCTCAGCCACAATTAGCTCTAATTACTGGGGCTCTACGGTATATCTATTGATTTTGCAAGTGAAAAATGTAGAGTAAATTTGAAGTTCAATGTTATTCAGTTTTGCTAGTGTTTGTTTCATGGTGATGACTTTTTTTTTCCGCGGCTTTTTGTTGTTTGCTGTTGCAATCAAATTTAATGACGTATTTAATGAATTTTGAGATGACCTGATGTATGAGGCAAAGGTTAAGGAATGTGTATCTGCTAAGATGAATTTCTTTTTTTGTTGTAGTTTGAGGAATGGTTTGATGTCTTTTTTCTTTCCAGAGAGTTTTGTGTTGAAAAGAGAAATAGGATTTGAAGTTTCTAACTCGGGAGACACCATTTTGATTACTGTGAATACACGCGTTGGTATATTCAGAGAAAAATTAGCACTTCTGACAGCTTGTGGCTTTGAATAATAGAAAAGTGTTATTCAGAAGTTATAGACAATGAAGCGAAACAATAATTTAATTGAATCTTGAGTCAGTGGGTACACTAAAACTTCACTTGCTTTAAATTAATCAAAAATGCTTCAAAAGCACCGCTTGCTTTCATTCTTCAGCTTTTTTCGTACTGAGCATGATGGGAATCCGGGTCCATAGATGTAGGTGGCATGGAGGTGGTGTCATCTGGTGTGTCTATGATGTAGCTGCTTAGATTGTTGAATGGCGGGATTTCCACCAATGCAATAGAACTAAAGTTTGGGAAAACATACACATAATCAAATGCATGAAAACAGTAATGAACAAGACCTAAGGAAGGAATTAATTAAAAGAAAAACAAAGCAAGGGCGGTAGGAAAAAAAAGCATTGACTAATTTTGAAGATTTAGAAGCTAGTAACAGTGATGTGTCATAATTTAAAATAAAGAGAGTTGAGGGTTGTTACAGTTGTTGTAGTTGAGAACATGCTGACGATGGGAACAAGCCGTCTCCCGAAACGCGTTCAAGTAAGAATATTTTAGTGATGTAATGTAACAACCCTCAACTCTCTTTATTTTAAATTATGACACATCACTGTTACTAGCTTCTAAATCTTCAAAATTAGTCAATAATTTGGACTTACAAGTCTATAAGAAGCAAAGAATAAACACCGATATTGCCGCATGTAATAACCAAAGAATATGGAGGTAAGCACAGATTTACACAGTTTCAACGAAAAGTTTGGAATAAAACAGAGTTGAGAACATGCTGACGATGGGAACAAGCCATCTCCCGAAATGCGTTCAAGAATATTTTAGTGATGTAGTGTAACAACCCTCAACTCTCTTTATTTAAAAAAAAATAAAGCATATTTAAGAGGTATAAAATTAATAGTGGAAGGTGAAAATTGGAATATGAGTATTAAAAGAAATGAAACCAGAGGAACATATGCACAGTAGCAAAATATGGAACGGCCGGAAAACACAAGACAAAGACCTGAACAGAGAATGGGATTGTCAGCAAAGTCAAACATGGGTAAGAAGAGGGCATCAACACGAGAGAACGACAGCTTATTAGGAGGGCAGAAGAAGTGGGAGAAGCAGCTTTGGAGAGAGACGAGAGGAGGAGACAAGGGAGATACATCAACAAGAGACAAGGGGAAGGCAGGAAGAAGAGTGGAGGGAGAAGGCAAAGGAGCAACATTGGTGAGTGAAATGACCGAAAGGGAGGGGCCAGAAGAAAGAATACGGGAGGCAGCAGGAATTGTGAGGAGTGAGGGAAGGGAGGCAGTGAGAAGTGAAAATGCGGAGAGGGGCAAAATGCAAAGTGGGGAAGTGATATTGGTAGGGTCCATGAGTGAAGCAGAAGAGATAATAAAAAAGAAAGGTTTAGAAATTATATCCAAGGATTACAATCAGCTTAGGGGTGAAAAAGAAGAACAGAATCACTATATTTAAAATAATAAAAGAAGTAGTAGGTAGAAGCCATTTTCCATTAATGATGGAAATAAATGTTTTGGAACAGAAGGTAAAGAATAAGGAAATAGCTCGAATAAAAACAATAAAAGTGTATAAATGGAGGGAGGAACTAAAAGAGGACTATTTAAAGGAATTAAATTCAAAGGTAAGTCAGATTGTGGAGTGTAGTATAAAAATGGCTATGGATGAGGGAAATCCAGAAAAAGTTTTAGAGCTGCTGAAATTATTACTAACAAGAGCAGGAGCAGGAATGGAAGGAAGGCACGGAAAAGGCCAAGAAATTAAGGGGTGGTTTGATGAAGAGCGCAAAAAAAAAAGGGAGGTATTTAAAGAGCTTATTAGATGGAGGAGATCAGAGAAGGAAAGGGATTAGACTAAAGCTGATGAAACTTAAGGGAGGATATAAAGGTTTGCTTGAGGCTAAGAGGAAAGAATGGCAGGGAAATATAGAGAGGAAACTAAAGGCAGCAACAGAGGGAAAGGATAGTAAAAAAATATGGGAAATAGTGAGGATGATCAACAAGAATAGAGGGGAGAAAAACGAAATTACATCGAGTGAATGGAGAGGGTACTTTAGAAGGCTAATTGGAGAAGGGAAGAGAGTAAAGTTAGACACAACAGAGGTAGGACAAGGAGGAATATTCAATGAAAAATTAGATGGTAAAACCATGGAACTGGAAGTTTACCAGCAAATAAGGAATATAAAAAAAGGCAAGGCAGTAGCAATAGATGGAATACCAGGAGAATTTTGGAAAATGTATGGGGAAATGCAAAATGATTTAAAAATGATGACAAAATTATTAGATAAAATTAAAGAAAAGAATGATGTGCCAGAATGTTGGAAAATAAGTATGGTGGTACCAATCTACAAAGGGAAGGGAGGAGCAAATAGACCAGAAAGACTATAGGGGAATAAGTTTACTATCAATATTAGGGAAAATATACACAGGTATATTGGCCGACAGATTAAGAAACTGGGTGGAAGAGGAAATAAAACTGTCAGAATATCAAGCAGGATTTAAAAAAGGCAAACAAACAATAGATAATATATTTATAATAATAGATAAGTATCTGAACAGGAAAAGAGGAAGGATATACATGCTTTTTTGCAGCTTTTGAAAAAGCATTTGATACAAAGACAGAGAAGCATTAGCTTATAAATTAAGCAAGAAATGGGTAAGCAAAAATTGTATAAAAGAAATCAGAAGATTTATAAAGATATAAAATTTTGTATAAGATGTAAAAATAATGGAATTACAGAAATGACTGAGCAAAAAATCTGATGTGTTACACTCACATGACTTTCTCTACTCTTGTACAAACTATTTTTACAAACGCTTATTCTCCATATGCTTCATGTTAATCAAGATATCGAGATGTTCATCTCATTACTAATTTTCTTGTAGATGCAAGGGGAATTGGTAGGCTTTAAGCTATAGTGAAATATTTTAAGAGCTGGTTGCTATGTAGAGTATTCCATTTTCTTTGCATTACCAGGACAAAAAAAATTGAATAACGAATGAGAAAAAGTATAAGTATTGGAAAATTTAAAGGAATAAAAAGCAATATCTCGAAAATGATTCTCTCAACAAAAAAAATGTATATGACATAAACTGTGTATTTTAGCACGATCTACATTTTTTGTGCAGTAAAATTTTGTCTATCTCTTATGGTTTACCAGTTATGCAAAAGTCGTTCACAATGAAGAATACTTTTGGAGACTTCCCAGAAAATTCGGGATATACATTTCAATTTGTCATGAAAATATCTTAAACATATGATATTTTAATCAAAGTCGTTAGAGCCATTTTTGAGAAAATTAAAATTTTCAAAAAATGTCCCATGTAAAAGGTAATCTGGGGTGGGGTGATTTTCTTGAAAACCTTCGTGTCGCATCTCTGGAAGATACTGAACCTAAATATCAAGTTTAGTGTTTATCCGACTGTTCGTTTCTGAGTTGAGAGAGAGAGAGAGAGAGGGAGGGAGGGAGGGAGGGAGAGAGAGAGAGAGACACACACACACACACGGACATGTTTCCAAAAAAGCGTATTTTGGATTCAGGGGGTCTCAAAACATGTATTTCCGGTGAAATCTTGATATCAAATTTTTGGGTGGAATGCAATACTTCCCCTATTTACTATGCATAGTAGAGAAAGTAAAAATAGGATTAAGACAAGGGTACAAACTAAGCCCTATATTATTTAATATATTCATAGATGACATACTAGAAAGAGTGAAAGAAAAAAATCCGCATTGTCCCATAATAGCAAATAGAGAGATACCAAGTTTACTGTATGCAGCTGATCTTATGGTCGGGGCATAATGGTACAGAAAGGAATCAATGGAATACATGAATTCTGCGAAGAATGGGGAATTAAAGTAAATATAAATAAATCAAAAGTTATGGTATTTAAAAGAGGAAATAAACTAAAAAAAGAAGAAAAATGGCAGATGGGAGGTTTAAAGTTAAAGTTGTTGAGGAGTTGGATTATTTGGGGGTGAGGATGAGCAGTAATGGTGAATGGGTGGCACATAGCAGTAAGGTTATGGCTAGAGGAAAGGCAGCAATGACAGGAGTAAGGATGTGCAAATACAAATTAAAAATGCCAACTAAATGGATAGAAAGAATGTATGAAGCATTGGTAAGAGCAAGAATGCTATATGCAGTAGAAATTTGGGGGGGGGGATCTGAATTAAGCAGAAAAATAGACCAGAGCTATAGAACATTGTGTAAAGAGCTATTGGGGTTACCAAGATCAGCACATGGGGAAGTAGCGTTAGTGGAATTAGGAAGTACAAGAAGAAAGGGAGTGATACTGGAAAGGATACTGAAATTTTGGTTTAGATGCCTGAGAAAAGGATGAAGGGTAAATTTTAAAGATATGCATGGAAAACAAAAGAGTACGAAAAATAAAAATAGCCGGTGGACAGGGGTAGAAAAAATTATGGAGAAGATAGGAATGGGAGATATTTGGAGAACAGGAGAAAGAAATAGCAATGGCTTCTGGATAACAGTAAGAAACAGAGTGGAGGACGTAGAAAGACAAGAGATTTGGGGAAGCTTAGAGAATAAAATATCATTAGGGTTGTATAGATTAGTAAAAAGGAAATGGGGAAGAGAAGGGTATATGGATTATTGTAATAGAGCGGAAAAAGAAGCGTTTGCATGGATGAGAACAGCATCAATGTATCTGAGAGGGCTAACAGGAAGAAAAAATGGAATTTGTGAACTATGCGGAGGTAGTGAAAGCACAGGGCATTATATGACAGAATACAAAGAATTAGCAGAACAAAGACAAAAAGTATGGGAGAAAAAATGGGAAAAAATGGATGGAAAAATAGTAGCAATTAAAATGTTAACAAGAAAAGAAAATAAGAATATGGGAGAGTTCTTAAAGAAAGTAAAAGAGAAATGGATTAGAAAAGAGACATAAGAAAGGTAGAAGGGCAAACGGAGGAGGGAGAGATGGGCAATAGGGATTAAAGGTAGCAAGGGCTGCTCAGCTGAGCCAGAAGGCCAGGGTGCCAGGCAAAAGGAGCAGCATGACTGGCAAGAAAATTTGTACATAGCTTAAGTTAGTTTATAAGTGGAATATTGTAAAAAGGATTGTGTATAAAAAATATGTACAAATAAAGTTGTCTGTCTGTCGGTCTGTCTATCTGTAATGGGAGAAAGGAGGCAACGCAACTCCATAAATCAAAGAATTCTAAAGTTACAAATATAATTGTATATAGTAGTATTGTACTAATGAAAAAAAATTATATATGGAAAGTCTATGAATAGATCATTCAACAAAAATATAAAATTCACCAAAACATTAATTGCCTGATATTATTCATTCAGCAATGATATAATAGCAGCCATTGAATAATTTTTGTAAGCCTCACATTCTTAAGGGCCTTATTTCGCTACGAATTAGATTTGAATAAAATACAATTTCTGTCAGAGTTAAATGTTGCAACAGCACAAACAAGCACTTGATTGATGTAGCACATACTCCAGACAGTTGTGCTATTCTACAAAATGAACATTGTTCCAACTATGAACTTTGTTTATATTTCTTTTCGTTGCATGTACCTAAATCCCTAACTGTTTGTTTTCTACATCTGATAGTTAAAATTTATTGTTCTTATTTGGTTCTTGCTTTAAATGCATATAAATAAATGTTCAAGTTAAAAACTTTACCTTCTTTTGTTCCCAGTTAAAACAAATGTTTTTCATAGCTGTCATTATAAATCCTGGAAAGGAGGTTTGGGAATTAAATCGTACTAACAAAAGTTAATATGTTCCCTGTGTTCAGTTCACCATGGGTCATTACAGACATCGAATTTTTAGGCACTAAAAATTTTAGTTTTAGTTGCCTAAAATAAGCTCAAAATTTAAAAAGGCTCTATTTTATTGAAAATAGACAGTTTAGGCACATTAATGAAGGCATCAAACCTATTTATTTCACAGAAATTTCAAGTTATTACACTAAAATACACAGAGCACGGCACAAAAAAAGTATGTTTAAGAAATAGAGTTACAGAACTGTATTATATTTATACAAAAACAACTGCACAATATCTTGAAAATAATTAAATAATAACCACTGATATCAAGATTACATATTTTAAGTTATTGAAATTCAGTTCCATGCTCATTCTTTTACATAGGTATCTGCACAACATATGACCAGAATTTTTTCTAAATTATTCCCCACATTTAATCTTTGCCTTCTGTCCATAAGAATCATTTTGATAGTAGAAAATCTTCTACCAAAATTTATGTGAGAGGAGCTAATTTTTAATTAGGTACATTGCTAATGTTAATACCTACTGGCAAATTTATGATTTCTCCCAATATCACTCTTGATTTTCCAACAATGAAAATTGTTGTCCTCCGTAGTGTAGTGGTTACCATGCTAGCCTCTAGTTCCCGAGGTTGTGGGTTCAAACCTGGCAGAGGGCAATGCTTTTTTTAGGGTGTTAAAATCCTTAGCATGGTTTCCTTTGGAAGGGAAGTAAAGCTGGTGGTCCCATGTCATAGATTTACGGCACGTAAAAGAAACTCAAGTCTGATAAAGGGACCTCTGAGCAAAATTTCTCCCAATATAGAATGGGATGCTAAGAACCACACAGTTAAAGAGCATCCATATATAAAACTCAATTTTAACAATGAAAATTCAATAATTGTTCTACCTATTTTTAACTTTTTCCTCAGTTTCACCCAAAGCACCATATATCTTCACCTGGGCATCCTTTACTATCGCTATTTGGCTACAAAGAGGTTGTGTTTTACATTATAAGTGTTCGTTGCTTGCAGGTATAAATTAAAAGTTTTATATGTAGGTAATATCATTTTTCACTGATGCATCATTCAGACATTTTTTCGTGGCTTTCACATATGCTGCACTATCAGATTCAGGCAATTCTTCAATAATGTGACCATTTCTTTAAAATATTTAGAGTAATACACCAGTGATCCATGCTCCCCAACAGGCTGAGACTGGAGTAGAATATCCGGCAATTTCTTTCTAAATAAATTAATTCTGGCTGGAGTTTACAAAAACAATTTTTCATATTGGAAATTAATGAATAGACAAGAGAGAATTCATGCCTGATTGTTTCAGAAACTCTGTGAAGGGCATGTGCTAGACAGGTTACATGCATGAGGGTAGGATAAAAAGTTTTAAGAGTGGATCTGCAATAATCATGTATGACGCAGCATCAGTACAAAACAACAGAAATTAGAATAATCTACATTGCCAGAATATAATGACTGTAAGCCTTTATTTACAAAATAAACAATTGTTTGGCTATTCACTTTCGAAAGTTCACACACACATAAGGAATGCGCAATCGAAGTTCCATCAGGGTCAACTTTTCCTACTATCAAATTTGCTATATATCTATTCATAGATTCTGAGGTTTAATCTACAAAGACATATATAAAGAATCACTTACCACCTCCCAAATTGATGATTAATGTACATTTTGTCTATTTTTTTCTTAAAGTAAATTTGGAGGGAATATTATGTTTGCAGTATTTTTGTAAAAACTGCCTTAAAATTGGATTTTCAATTGCATTCCATGGAATGTTGGCAGCACACAACGCTTGGTCAGACTAGAAGCTGCGGCTGATATTGGATGAAATTGGCTGTGTCAGTAGAGTTTGATTCATTTAAGTTTTCTGCTGAGCTTTAACCTGATGTCCCACTCCTCGTACATACTCCTTAGGTAATACTTCTTTTCTGCAATCTAAGCATATAAAGTTAACTTAAAATCCTAAATGTTATAGTGCCACATTTCTATTACAAATGGCTGGGGCACCATTCTTGACCAAGATTTTACTGTGGTAAAATATGGAATTTACAGCGATGAATGGTCATTTGTAGTACATCGACGATGATAAAAGCTTATCGAGGATTTTACCACGGTTAAATCTGACCAGCTATGAATAGCTGGTTTTCGTCGATTATCTCCAACTTCACCTGTGCTGAAATGTTATAATGGAGGAATGGCATATGTTAGAATTCCCAAACACTTCATTTTGACCAATGAATGCATACTGAGAAAGTTACTTTACTGTACTTTGTAATTTTTAATGCCTTAAGTCTTTTTGTGTGACGGGTGTCTTAAATATCTTGACCCAAGATGTAACAAAAATTCACATAATCACGGCATTACATGTCATAATTATATTAGTTGAAGCATAGTTCCAAGAACAAGGTGGAAATAAGGGAGCAATGAATGGATTTAGTGCAATTAATACATTTTCAGGAATATTAGGATACATTAACTACTCAGATATAGGGATCCGGTAACCTAATGAGGCCAGTGCCAATGTTTGGAGTCATTGAAGTGGGGGGGGGAGGTAGTGAGGTACCTCGTATTCAAGAGGTTTTGAGTTCAAATCTTGTCTGGGCATTATAATTTTTTTCTTTCTTTTTCCTGCCTCTCTTTCAGTAAGCAAATTTTGACTAAGCTAAACGGAACTTAAGTGTGAAAAGAAAGAAAAAATATCTATAATAGTTCCGCATATTTTCTAATCAATTGTAAGGCTAGCTTTTCCCACATGTTCATCTTAAAGTTATTGCTTCTATCTCTGTACTTTCTATCCTTTCTTAAGAATTGCATGTTAGATTTAATAACATATTAGAGAAACTTGGGTCTACTTTTGCTTTCCTCCATTGCACGTTGAACAAGTACATGCATGCGCTTCAGCAAAATGGTAGAACAAGTGAAAAAGAGAAGACGTGATGTACTTCTGGATGCATTCAGTAGAGTTTACCTGCAATGAATGGTGTGCTCAACCAAGCTGAACGCCTGCCAGCATGGTGACCTAAACTGCGGTAAACATTGGTGCATCCCTGTGTGATGATTACCCCGGTCCCTAAAGGGTTTTTTAACGAGAATGGTGCACACGGCCAAAAAAGTGATTACTTGGTTCAAACAATTAAAATCTCCATGACCTGCAAATACTTTAAACTATCGGAATAATAAAATTTCTATACTTCAACTATTGTTTCATAACTGTTTGCTGCAAACTTGCAGAATATTAATTTTCCATCTTAAGTAAATTCTGGATATTCTGTTAGCCTTTACCAGATAAGCACAGTTTTTGTACTTTTATCTTTCAGCATATTGTCAATTAAACTAGACAGGATAATGTCCTACCACTTAAAACTTCTCAACACAAATAAGAATAGGAAAAGAGGAGCAGCCATTCAAACTAACCATTATACAGCATTGTTGTTGAAATGCTATCTGATGGCGACGTAATACAACGTTCCATCCATTGTTGCATTTCTATCTAATGTTAACCCACAAAACTTAACTCTGAAATATTCTTATATGTATGAATTTATTTTATGTATTTCTTGTCTATGGTTGAAAGTAAATAATAAATCAATATGTGAATAAACATAATAAAACAATGAAAGATTACATTGATTTAGGTATTTTAAAGTGAATGTTAACGAATTAGGTTATACCAGCCATTTTAGGGCACTATAAAACCCTAAGAATTGCTTTTAATCTCCATAAAACATAGATATTAACAATTATTTTTGTTTAATCCTTATGGAACAAATAGGCATTTGCCCTAAATCCGATGTCTGGTCATTACATTTCTTTCCTCAATGTCATGATTAAAGATCAGGATATGTGGTGAAATAAAACAAACAAAAATGGTGGAATGAAATACTCAAAGTGGTGAAATAAAACATTAAGGAATGACAACTCAAGGTGGAATGTGTTGCCTTTCTAATAAAATAATCATAATTACAATTATCTTAAAAAAAGATCACATAGAAATGAATAGCAAGTACACTAAAAGTTAGCTGTAAGTGTCATTAAAGTACAAACACAATATTGTTGCTACATTTTCTGGGCGTAAATTTGTTCGCCTGTCTGACAATAAGTTTGTATATACTGAAAAGCCTTTCTTGCTATCACATTTGTAGTTGGAAATCATACTGCCTTCAAACAGCAGCAGGATACTCCTGCATCAATCCCATCAGTAATTCAGGTTCCACATCCTGCTTTACATCAACTGTCTTTGCCTAATGCTGCAATACTACGTATCCTTTCAGAAATGCATCTTTAGAGAGAGACACTTCAACAGTGGAATCTGAATTTAATTCACAATAAAATTGCTTTGGTGAACTTTTTGACAGTGATGTGTCTATAATTAGTAATTATTGAGTCGATTGTAACACTACATCACTTGCTTGTTTTTATAACGAATACATGTTTCAGGAGCTAATTGCTCCCATCCTCAGTTCCCTGTCGACTGCCCGCATCCTTCGTCTTGGTTGTAAGCTTGATCTCCTGTGGCGGTTAGAAGAACCTCTTCAAAAGTAAGTCTCCTGACGGTTTCAAAATAATAATTGCAGTTTCTGCTCTATCAAATATAAATGTTTTCCCAAGTTGTAAGTTCTGCTTTTCCTGAGATTTTTTTTTATTATTTTTGGGTTTCTGTCTATGGTGTGTTTGTCTCTCCAGAATACCAACACATTATCCACATAGCCACCATGAATGGATAACAGAAAAAAACAATAGATAAGAAGATAAAGTTTGAAAGACAGAAATACATCCAACAAACGACCACTTTACTCACACAACAAAAACCACAAGCATATAGGAAGTTCACTTACCAGCCTTGGACACATCATAAATTTCAAAGGATTTTCAAGAAATACATCATCACCCTGTCTCCACAGAATAACCACAATATACAGAAACTACTATGCAACAGAACAAAAGACCTTATCCCCAACGATAAATCAGCTGGTATATATCAAATAGTTTGTAATGACTGTAACCTGGTATACATAGGAAGAACCAAAAGAAATCTTGAAATAAGACTTAAAGAGCATATGAGGTGCATTTACCAAAATAAACGGATAAATCAGCAGTAGCACGTCATTTCTGGTCTTCAAACCATGAAATCACCCCAAACATAAAACTCTTAAAACCGATCAACAGCAGCAATGAATTGGACATCTGGGGAAAATACATATCTTCAAACACAGGAATCACCTAATGAATTTCGAACTACTGGCACCCAGCAGCCTTTGGAGGTTCATCAGCCCAGCACCAGAGAACACCACTAAATTACACACATTCCCCAGACAATAACCGGGAAAATCAGTTGAAAATATGCTGACGATGGGAGCAAACTGTTCTCCCGAAACGCGTTCAAGTAAGAACAGTTTAGTGATGTGGTATAACAACCTTCAACTCTTTCTATTTTAAATTATGATACATCACTGCTACTAGCTTCTCAATCTTCAAACTTAATTAATGATTTGGACTTACAAGTCTAATAAGAAGCAAAGATTCACAGATATTGCCGTATGTAATAACTAAAGAATATGGAGGTAAGAACAGATATACACGACTTCAATCTAAACTTTGGAATAAAACAGGACATAAAATTGTACTTAAAACTAGAAATTAAAAAGAAACAAACGGCTGCTGATATATTTGCTTAAAACACTAAGTTACGCCAAACTTTGTTAGAAAATACGTAAAATTTAATCACAATGTAAAACATCAAACAATAGCAGACAAGAAAGTAATTGAGATTGAAAAGAACAAACATTATGCACATTTACAGGACTTGGACCTTAGAATCTATGAATTACACTTATGGTTACCGAAAGTTTTAGGACAACCTTTATGGGAAAATTTACGGTCAAATTTCCTTACGATACTTAGCAAGAAAATGAGTGCCAAAACAATGAAACTAAACAAACTAATATTCAAACAAAAATACTCCCTGGAACACCGGAAAAAATCACCTAGACATAACCAAAAACGGAAGGCAACATGTAAACACAACCAGAACAATGAACCCACAACAGGCCAATATGTAGTTAACCTTTCAAAAGAATCATTCACTAGCACTGAGTTATCTGTCTTGAACAATGCCTAAAAACATGTATAAATTTCACTAAAAATACAGAAAACTTCATTGTTGATATTGAAATAGCCTCCAATCACCTAACAGATAATGATAAAAGAATAATGAAATCACAGTGTGAACCAATATTGAACCAGATACAAGTCCAAAAATACCACTACATACCACATCAAAAAATTATCAAATCTCTGAAGTCAAAGCCTGTAGTATACACCAAAGCAAACACTAATGTGATATTAGACTAAAAAGATTATGAAACTACGGTTATGGAATTACTACATAGCCCAGAGTACATAGAAATCAACAAAAATCCATTAAAAAGAATGCACCAAGTCACTCCAAAACACATTGATAGAAACCAAAACATTAAGAAAAGCCAAAAAAATCCGGAATTAAACCAGATTTTCCCACCATACCTAGGTTATATGCACTACCAAAAATACACAAACTCGGCAACAATATGAGGCCCATAGTGAACAACATAAATTCTCCCACATATAAACTGGCAAAATGGCTTTCAAATACCTTCAATTCCATGCCTGTGTTCAAAAGTCTAAGCATAAAAAATTCATTAGAATTTACCATTACAATTTTCAGATATAAATATATCACCCACAGACATGATGGTATCATTTGATGTCACTGTACTCTTCCCAAGCATACCAAAAGAAGAATTATTACCACTCCTAGAACCTTGGATATTAAACAATGGCACACCTAGAGCACAAACAGAAGATTACTTAAAACTAACAAAATTATGTCTGGACCAGAATTCCTTTTCATTCCATAACAAAATCTTTAATCAAACCACAGGCCTAACTATGGGAAACCCCCTTTCACCATTTTAGCAGAACTATATATGAGCCATTTTGAAAGCCATATTACTAAATCTTTCCCACATCTATTCAAAGCCTGGTATAGGTACGTAGATGACATTTTTGCTATTGTCCCAAAAACAACTTTCAGAAGATGCTTTGAAATTATTGAATTTACAAAAAGGATCTATAAAATTCACAACAGAAAAAGAAGAAAATGGCCAATTACCTTACCTAGACATCAGGACCATCAGAAATAATGCACACAACAAACTAACGTTTGGTATTTACAGGAAACCAACTCACACAGAAAATTATATTAAAAACAATAGCTACAATCCTACAAGCCACAAACATGCAATTTTAAGTAGTATTACAAACAGGTTAGTACATATACCATTGGAGAACGAGGAATACCAGAAAGTATAAAACACATTATCCATATAACCACCATGAATAGATACCAGAAAAAAACAATAGATAAGAAGATAAAAAAGTTTGAAAGACAGAAATACATCCAACAAACGACTTCTTTACTCAGACAACAAAAACCACAAGCATATAGGAAGTTCACTTACCACCCTTGGACACATCATAAATTTCAAAGGATTTTCAAGAAATACAACATCACCCTGTCTCTGCAGAATAACCACAATATACAGAAACTACTATGCAACAGAACAAAAGACTGGTAAATCAGCTGGTATATATCAAATAGTTTGTAATGACTGTAACCTGGTATACATAGGAAGAACCAAAAAAAATCTTGAAATAAGACTTAAAGAGCATATGAGATGCATTTACCAAAAACAGACAGATAAATCAGCAGTAGCACACCATTTCTGATTCTTCTAACCATGAAATCACGCCAAACACTCACTCTTAAAACTGATCAACAGCAGCAATGAATTGGACATCTGGGAAAAAATACACATCGTCAAACACAGGAATCACCTAATGAATTTTGAACTACCGCCACCCAGCAGTCTTTGGAGGTTCATCAACCCAGCATCAGAGAACACCACTAACTACACACATTCCCCAGACAATAACTGGCAAAATCAGTTGAAAACATGCTGATGATGGGAGCAAACCGTTCTCCCGAAACGCGTTCAAGTAAGAACAATTTAGTGATGTAGTGTAACAACCTTCAACTCTATTTTAAATAAAGAACAGATTTTATCCATGAACCCCACCGAGTTAACACAGGAATCATAAACATCTTTGTTTCTTTAGCACCAGAATGTTAATGTTTCAAAAAGGTTATATACTGGTGCTTCCTCTTCTTAGCATTCTTGAAGACTGCCTTAATGACAGAATGCATAAATAAATAATAAAAATTTGACATCATCTGCACCATTTTACTACATTTCATGTTTTAAAGTAGGTTTTGTAAAATAAAAATATTTTGCGATATTTCCTCGCTTCAATTAAAAAAAAATTAAGTTTATCTCATAGAAATATGTGACTTTGGTAACATTAAATGAGTCTAATTTTGAAGATTTAGAAGCTAGTAACAGTGATGTGTCATAATTTAAAATAAAGAAAGTTGAAGGTTGAGGACATGCTGACGATGGGAGCAAACCGTCTCCCGAAACGCGTTCAAGTAAGAATATTTTAGTGATGTAGTGTAACAACCTTCAACTCTCTTTATTTTAAATTAAATGGGTCACTTGAAAAGTTAGCGGTTATCGTTAATACCAGAAATCCAGGCCTCTAGTCATGATGTATTTCAAGATCTTCTGATAAACTGCAATTATTTCTCAAATTTTATAATGTGCAGCAAGATAGCAATATGTAAAGCACTCAAATCTTTTATTACTTTCTTTCATTTCAGTTATGACCTAAAAATATTTTTGATACTTTTTTTTCCCATTGTGGATTTAAGTCATACATAAGCCAATTGCAACACTGTAAACTTTTACCCCCAATCCCTGGGAGAAATGTGGTTACTATTAAAACCATCAGAAATTAATGTTCATATTGTTGCAGAGAAGGAAAGCTTCTAATAATACAGGAGCATGATAAAAATGTAGTTGAGTTGTGGAGTTGAATAATTGTTTTCATTATGCAGATATGCATTCATTTGAGAAATTAAATTTAATTGTAAAACAGAATATCTAGCTCAGAAGCATTAAGAATACATTATCTCAGCAGGAACAGTTTAAATTAATTATGAATACTGCTTAATTGAAATACCTGATAAAGTTACTGCCAACATAAAACATGAAAATGTTGTAGTTTTTGTGAAAAACATACAGACGAAATAAATGGATTACAGAATTTACCAGTCGCCATAAGAACAAAGATTTTACAGCAAAAGTAACACAAGAAACAAAGGGGATGGTAAAACTATTACCCTTATAAAGTTTAAGTTTGACGATGCTACGTTGTTTGGCAGCCATTAATAGTGAACTCTCTCAGTGAATTTGTAAACATGGATAAAACTGGCCAACATCATGTGATACAATACTTTCATTTGAAAGGTCTTTAGTCCAACTAATATTAAAGCTGAGCTAAATTCTAGTCTAGGGGAGTCTACTCCTTCGTTTACAAAAGCAAAATATTGGGTGGCAGAGTTTAAGAGCTGCCAAATGAATATCGCAGTGGTCGACCAAATGAGGTGACCATGCCAGAAATTGTGAAGAAAATCTACAAAATGGTATTGGATGACCGTCAACTGAAAGTGTACAAGCTAGCAGACATCGTAGGCATTTTATGTACATCGCACACTAACTGAAAATGTAGACATGAGAAACTGTGCACAACAGGGTGCCATGTTTATTCACAATGGAACAAAAGCAGCGTCGTGAGGATGTTTCAGTCGAGTTTGGCGATATTTCACTGCAATAAAGCCGAGTTTTTGCATTGAGTCATGACCATGGATGAAACATGGGTCCATCACTTCACACCTGAGACGAAGGAACACTCAAAACAGTAGATTCAAAGGGGAGAATGGCTCCAAAGAAGGCGAAGACAGTTCCATCTGCAGGCAAGGTCATGGCGTCAGTTTTTGGGATGCACATGGGATAATTTTCATTGATTATCTTCAGAAAGGAAAACCAATCGATGACGAGTATTATGGAAACTTATTGCGGTGTTTGAATGATGAAATCAAGCAAAAATGGTCACATTTAGCGAAAAATAAAGTTCTGTTTCATCAAGACAATGCACCAGTTCACACATCCATTATCGCCATGGCCAAAATCAAAGTTTGAATTGCTTCCTCATGCACCCTATTCGCCAGTCTTAGCCCCCTCTGATTATTTTCCGTTTCCAAAGTTGAAGAAATGGCTTGGTGGTTAAAGATTTGCCAACAATGAAGAGGTGGAGTTTGCAGTTGATGGCTATTTTGCAAAACTCGACGGTTCTGACTATAAACAGGGTATTGAAGCTATTGAACATCATTGAGAAAAGTGTATCAAGGTGAAAGGAGACTATGTAGAGAAATAAAGATGGTTTTCCCCCAAATGTTTGTGTTTTCTTTGTTAGGTAGGGTACTTTTGGGGCAGCCCTCGTATGTCAAAGATACAAAGGCAATATCCTACCTTCACCATGTTCCTTAGCTTCTTCTTTGGCACGTTTGTCTGATTTGTCCAAATATGTAAAACTTGGCCTCAAGTGAACAATCCCTTGAAGTGGAGTTATGTGTAGCTCATTGTCATGCAATACAGCTACTGCATATTTGGATGTATCTTGAACTGAACGTGTAGATTGTAGAATCTGTTTGTCCATCAAGTCACTAAATAAGACAATAAACAATTATCAGTTATGTCACAAAAAATTTGTCCACATTTGAGGATATGGACTTGCTAACATGTTCTTGACTACTATAGAGATTAGCTCTATCATAGATACCTTGCCTGTTTCCTTTGTTTATTACATTTTGGAAACATTCCTGGTTCTAAATTACAATACCTAGGTATTACTTTAAAGCTTGTATCACAAATAATTATTCTCCTGACTTTAATTGAATGTTTTTGGTAGTACACATTTAAGAAAATACATAAAATAAAAATATAGCACAACATAAAAAAAAAAAAATTGTCTCTCTGCTTTTGGTGCTTTCATTATTAACACATGTCTTTCATCAATTTGGAGGAAATCCAGTCACCATATTTTATGCTGATTACTAGAGTTTTCCTACTTACACAATCATTCTCCTGTAATATGTTAAGCCAAAATAACATCAAATATTCAAAGTGATTTGATTTGTGAAAAATAACATTTTTTCTAAGATTTCTATTGGTAAAAGCTGAGATAATAGGTTTAACAACATTAGTGAATATAGCTTAAGTGTATGATATCTAAACAGATGAAAATTTAGAGAAAAAAAAAAAAAAAAAAAAAAAAACAAGCTCAAAACACCTGGATAGCACTAAACTTCAAGTGTGTTCAATTTATGGCAGAAATATTATGGTAGCATCCATAAAATTTATAATTAGGAATATTACGAAAAATGATCCTAAAAAGTGTGAAGTGGACTGAGGTTTTCATATAAAATCACCCTCTGTTTCAAACCAATTTGAAATTTGACAAAAATTCTTCCAACTCATGTGTAAAAATTTTAATTCCATACCTGCAGCAATTCACCTTGAAGTTCATCAAGTATCATGAGACACAATTTTGCATCAATTTCAAATATGAAACTTTTCAATGTGTCTTCTTCAAAATCTCATATATAAGGTGCTTACAGTTTGTGAGCTGTTTACAACAGATGGACGGATCAACACACAATAGGATAAAGCAATGCTAATAGATTTCCAGAGTGGCAAATAACTATAAAGGAGCATTGGCCTGTGTTAGAAGTATGATTTACTAAACCCTTCTGAAACGATATAGTATATTTACTATTATGTTAGAGCAGGGACATATATGGAAATAAAACAGGGAAAGGTACAAACAAATAAAGGATGGTATGATGAGTGTAAAAATGCAAAAAAGGAGGCTTTCAAATTACTTATAAAATGAAGGTGATGCGGTAATTTGTATCACAAATTACTTAAATGTAAATAATGATTGTAATATGAATATGCATTTTTATGTGACATTGTTTTCAGATGTTTATTAATTGTAATTATTATTGGGAAATAAGTTTATACGGCTTTACTGAAACTGTCAATAATAGCGCAATAATGCAGCGAAGGGGGGTGAGCTGTTTATCATTACTGGGAACAAGGAAGTTACGTAATGTTCGCGCGTTTTCGGTAGAACCTTCTAGAATGTTTCCCTAAAAGCAATATGAATTCGTGGTTTTCATTGGATATTAAAATAGACGCTAATGTTGGCGCGTTTTATTAGCCAATAGCAGTTCATTTATAATCTTTAGGCATGTCGAGGAGTGGGAGTATATAAAGTCGAGTCCGTGGTAGATCGCCCCCAGTTCAACAAAATTCTCAATACATTACATGTCGATCGCCCAGTTCAACAAAATTCTCAATACATTACACGTCGGTCGCCCAGTTCAACAAAATTCTCAATACCTTACACGTCGGTCGCCCTCAGTTCATCAAAATTTCGTGTACACTACATGTCGTCAGTCAGTCCTTCATTTTGTCAAGTTACGCGCAGTAAAAATCATTAAAGATCTAAAATATTATACAGTTAAATATACACAAAGTTGAAGTACGTGAGTTAAAAGTGATAAGTAAGAAGTTATTACAAACAGTTTCAGTTTGGCGAGTATCTATATCAATATGTAAAAGTGTTAGTGAACGTGTTCAGCCATAAAAATTATAAAACAAATTTTCTTCATCAGTATAATTTCTGGATAAAAGATTCCTTTCCGCTTCACAACCTGCAAAGAAATACATGTTCGACCCAAACAGCTAGCTGGAGGACATTTAAAGTGAATTATTTCAAAACTGATGCAAACTGCTACGCCAGATGGAGCTACAAACCAAACAAATGAATGACGTCACAAGATGGCTTCAACACTGATGTAAACAACATTACGTAAGGCAATTTCTCTAGCAAAATTGGCTCCCACAACGTGGGGCTAACAAATACAAAAACTCATTACGTAAACAATTAATGTTAAATAAATACAAAATTTCCGTCGCAAATTGGCTCCCAAACGTGGGGCTACAATAATGTTACAAAAAACACAAATATTACGTGAGAAACATTAATACCGTTACAAATTGGCACCCAGAACGTGGGGCATAGTGACCAGGAAAGGAACACGATGACCAGGAAAGGATCAACATAACCAGGAAGGGGCGAATGCAGCAGTGAAATGATCTACAAGACGCAGATTCCAGAAACAACAGGGAGGACAGACTACATGGATAATTGGACATCGTAATTCCGAGATTACAAGGCAACAGGGAAATTCAAACTACAGGACGACAAAACTACGCAGATTCATCGAAGCGACATACAAACCTAGGAGAATGGGGCAGAAAAGCTGGACATCAAAGTAACATCAACAGACAGCATCACAAAGGTTAGAGTATCTTAATTTTTTTTTTAGAAAAAAAAGGGTAAACAAATTTAAATGTTACTGAGGAGTGGTAGGATAAAAAAAACAATGGCTACCAATAATACAGAAGAAATAATTATGGAGGAAGATAATGTAACAGTTAGCTGTAATTCAATACAGGTTGCAGAAAATAGCCCAGATTTTTTAGGATTTGAAGATGAAAATGTTAGTGTAGAAAGTGAGAATAGAATAGCAGGAAATGTTAATCTTGATACTAGTATGATTATGGAAATGCTGAAAAATTTGAATGAGAATATGAAAAAGACTAATGAAAATATGGAAGATATGCAAAAGAGTCATAGGGAATTAAGGGAAGATCTTAGTAAGAAAATAGATCAAAACAGGGAAGATATGCAAAAGAATAATGAGAAATTAGAAAAGAAAATAATTCAAAATAGGGAAGATATTAGTAAGAGTATTACAGATCAATTAAGGGAAGATATGCAAAAGAATAATAGGGAATTGAGGGAAGATATTGGTAAGAGCTTAGAACAAAACAGGAAATCAATTGAAAATATTGGTAGGAGTAATGAGATATTAGAGCAAAAGGTAGATCAAAGTAGTGGAGAAATTGAAAAGAAAGTTACTAAGCTAGATAGTAGTATGCCAGAAATGAGAGATGAAAATGAGGAAGTAATAGTAAGTGAGATAGGAGAAGTTTCAAAGAAAATGCTAGACATGAGCAGGGAAATATGTAACAAAAAAAATGAGGTTAATACTAAAAGTGAGGTTAATGTAGAATGCACAGAGTTAGGAAGTCAAATGAGTAGTATTTCAAGTGAGATAAGAGAGATAAAAGAGGTTAGGAATGTAGATGTAAATCAGGTGCAAGTTAATTTCAGAGGGGAAATATCAGAAATACAGAAAGAATCAGAAATGCAAAGAAATAAATTGTACCAAGATGTTCAAAATGAAAACTCCAGTCCAGTACAGTTTGGTACAGATTTGTCAGAGTACTCTCAAGTTAAAAAGATAGCAGATGAATTGAAAATGAAAGTTGTTAAAAGATGTGTAATTCAAGAAACTGTAGATTGTTTTCAAATGTTATCAGGGAACGAAATTTCAAATGAATACAAGAGGTTATTCATGAACAAAAATTTGAAGGTTAGGTTACGGCTACGAGTAATGTTTAGCCACACACAATTTGATCCAGGAGGGTAAATAGCAATGAGATGTAAAGTAAATGCTGGATAGGTAAAGATGACTTGCAGAGAAATGTATTGGAACGTAAGAGGGTTAATTATTTATATGTCATTTGAAAAGAGAAATAAATTATATATAAAAAAAAAAAACAAAAGGAAATGTTTAAAAAAAAAAAAAAAAAAATGAATTTTTAGTAACTGTAACAACATTTGAAAATTAAGAATGCAAAGATTGAAACTTAATATGATATTAAAGTAAAAGTACGTAAATACAATTCCAAGAGTTTTGTTAAAATAAAGTATAAAATAACAAAAAAATTGGTAAATATAATTAAAAATAATTGAAACAAATACTTATGTAGCAAACAGAAAATGTGAAACAGTACTTAGATTTAAGAGATTTAAATATATGTAAAGGGTGAATATTTTGGTAAATATGTGTATTACAAAAATTCTTGAACGCATAAATTTTGTCAACAATATAAGAGTGTAAACCATTTTGAAACAGTAATTAAATAATTTAGGGTAAAGTATTTGCTATAAAAAAAATTTGTGATGTCAGATTAATATCTAAATTAATTAAACCAGAGCCAGTAAGTAGTGGCGAGATAAAAAAAAAAAAAAAAAAAATAAAATAAAATAAATATGTCGTGTGTTAAATGCGTGTGAAGTGTTAAGTGAAAGTGATAGCGTGTGTTCCAAGATTTAGGAGACTAAAAACACAATTATAAAATTTCCAAACAAGTTATAAATATTTATAATTATGTTTCTAGTGGGGCATATGATGCGGTAATTTGTATCACAAATTACTTAAATGTAAATAATGATTGTAATATGAATATGCATTTTTATGTGACATTGATTTCAGATGTTTATTAATTGTAATTATTATTGGGAAATAAGTTTATACGGCTTTACTGAAACTGTCAATAATAGCGCAATAATGCAGCGAAGGGGGGTGAGCTGTTTATCATTACTGGGAACAAGGAAGTTACGTAATGTTCGCGCGTTTTCGGTAGAACCTTCTAGAATGTTTCCCTAAAAGCAATATGTATTCGTGGTTTTCATTGGATATTAAAATAGACGCTAATGTTGGCGCGTTTTATTAGCCAATAGCAGTTCATTTATAATCTTTAGGCATGTCGAGGAGTGGGAGTATATAAAGTCGAGTCCGTGGTAGATCGCCCCCAGTTCAACAAAATTCTCAATACATTACATGTCGGTCGCCCAGTTCAACAAAATTCTCAATACATTACACGTCGGTCGCCCAGTTCAACAAAATTCTCAATACCTTACACGTCGGTCGCCCTCAGTTCATCAAAATTTCGTGTACACTACACGTCGTCAGTCAGTCCTTCATTTTGTCAAGTTACGCGCAGTAAAAATCATTAAAGATCTAAAATATTATACAGTTAAATATACACAAAGTTGAAGTACGCGAGTTAAAAGTGATAAGTAAGAAGTTATTACAAACAGTTTCAGTTTGGCGAGTATCTATATCAATATGTAAAAGTGTTAGTGAACGTGTTCGGCAATAAAAATTATAAAACAAATTTTCTTCATCAGTATAATTTCTGGATAAAAGATTCCTTTCCGCTTCACAACCTGCAAAGAAATACATGTTCGACCCAAACAGCTAGCTGGAGGACATTTAAAGTGAATTATTTCAAAACTGATGCAAATTGCTACGCCAGATGGAGCTACAAACCAAACAAATGAATGACGTCACAAGATGGCTTCAACACTGATGTAAACAACATTACGTAAGGCAATTTCTCTAGCAAAATTGGCTCCCACAATGTGGGGCTAACAAATACAAAAACTCATTACGTAAACAAGCAACATTTACCGTTGCAAAGGGGATCAGAAAAAGAAGATAGGCAAAATTTGATGATTCACAAATGGGGATACAAATGCTTGTTAGAGACAAAGAAAAAAGAATGCCAAGAAAATATGGAAAATAAACTAAAGGGGGCAATCAAAAACAAAGATAGTAAAAACAAATGGGAAATAGTAAGAAGGGTGAGCAGGAAAGGAGGGGAAAAAAATGAAATCACACCAACTGAATGGGTAGAATATTTTAAAAACCTGATCAGGGAAGGAGTAGAGACAAGGTTTAGAGCATAGAAATTTTGGACAAGAGATGATAACAAATGAAAAATTAGATAGAGAAATATCAACCCAGGAGGTATATTTACAACTAAGAAATATAAAGAAAGGGAAAGCGGTAGTAATAGATGGAATACCAGGAGAATTTTGGAGAAAATATGGTGAAACTAAAAAAGGATTAGAAATCATGATAGAATTACTAAACAAAATAAAATTAAAAAATGACATACTGGAAAGCTTGAGACGGTAATTTGTATCACAAATTACTTTAATGTAAATAATTATTTTTATATGAATATGTATTTTTATGTAACATTGATTTCAGGGGTTTAATAATTGTAATTATTATTGGTAAATAATAATATATGGCTCTACTGAAACTGTTAACAATAACACAATACTTTAGCAAGGGGGTGAGTTGTTTATCGTTACCGGGAACCAGGAAGTTACGTCATGTTTCGCGCCTTTTCAGTAAAAAAAGCTTCCAGAATGTTCTATAAAAGTAATATGTATTAATGGTTTTCATTGGATAGTAAAATAGACGCTAATGTTGGCGCGTTTTATTAGCCAATGGTAATTCATATATAATCTTTAGGTGTATCTTGGGGTAAGTCTATAAATAGTGTAGAATCAAAGAGAGCGTCCTCCAGTTCGGCAAGATTCTCGACACAGTATACATCGTCCTCCAGTTCGGCAGGATTTACGAAGCATTACACTTCGTCCGCACATTACACGTTGGCCGTTCAGTTCGTTAAATTACACGTAGTAAAAATCATTAAAGATCTAAAATATTACAAAGTCACTTATATACAAAAATTGAAGTACGTGAGTTAAAAGTGAGAAGTTATTAGAAACAGTTTCAGTATGGCGATTATCAAGATAAATTTGTGAAAGTGTTAGTGCATGTGCTCGACAATAAAACATTATAAAATACATTTCTTCACTAGTAATTTTTGGATAAAAGATTCCTTTTCCGCTTCACACCCTGCAAGAATTAAATGCCTACCTAAATAGCTGGCCGGAAGACAATATACATAACCTTAAAACTAATTCATATAGATTGCGATGCCAGATGGGTTAGCAGGCGACCGACGAGTGACGTCACACAAGATGGTTCCACGCGTGAGGTAAGCAACATTACGTGAGAAACATTATCCACCACGTGGGGCAGTTCAAGTGAAGTAAACACAAAATTTGCAATGTTCTCTCGCAAATTGGCGCATCAACGTGGAGCGACAACTAGGAAAGGAAGGCTAGACGACTAGGAAAGGAACAAGAATAACCAGAGAGGCGAAAGCAGCAGTGAAACGACCTATAGACGCAGATTCCGAGACAGAAGGGTAATTCAGCTACAAGAAAACATCGAAACGACGTAGATTCATCACGATACAACGCAGAAGCGACATACAAATCTAGGAGAATGGGGCAGAACGCTGGACATCAAAACTGCAGCATCAGACAGCATCAAAAAGGTAATTAAATGAAACTTAGGAGCGGTAGGATAATAAAAACAATGGCTACCAATAATACAGAAGAAATAATTATGGAGGGAGATAGTGTAACAGTTAGCTGTGATCCAATACAAAGTACAGGGAATAGCCCAGATTTTTTGGGGTTTGAAGATGAAAATGTTAGTGTAGAAAGTGAGAATAGGATAGCAGGAAATGTTAACTTTGATGCTAGTATGATGATGGAAATGCTGATAAATATGAAAAATATGAGGGAAGATATGCAAAAGAGTCATAGGGAAATAAGAGCAGATATGAAAAAGACTAATGAGAAAATAGATCAAAACAGGGAAGATATGCAAAAGAATAATGAGAAATTAGAAAAAATGAGGGAAGAAATTTGTAAGAATAATGAGAAATTAGAAAAGAAAATAGATCAAAATAGGGAAGATATTGATAGGAGTTTAGAACAAAAACTTACTCAGAATAATGAGAAATTAAGGGAAGATATTGGTAAAAGCTTTGAACAAAACAGGAAATCAATTGAAAGTATTGGTAGGAGGAATGAGAAAGTAGAGCAAACAGTCGATCAAAGCAGTGAAGAAATTGAAAAGAAAGTTAGGAAGTTAAATAGTAGTATGCCAGAAATGAGAGATGAAAATGAGGAAGTAATAGCAAGTGAGATAGGAGAAAATTCAAAGAAAATGCTAGACAGGAGCAGGGAAATATGTAACAAAGAAAGTGAGGTGAATACTAAAAGTGAGGTTAATGTAGAAGGCGCAGAGTTAGGAAGTCAAATGAGTAGTATTTCAAGTGAGATAAGAGAGATAAAAGAGGTTAGGAATGTAGATGTAAATCAGGCGCAAGTCAATTTCAGAGCGGAGATATCAGAAATACAAAAAGAATCAGAAATACAAAGAGATAAATTGTACCAATATGTTCAAAATGAAAACTCCAGTCCAGTACAGTTTAGTACAGATTTGTCAGAGTATTCTCAGATTAAAATGATAGAAGAATTGAAAATGAAAGTTGTTAAAAGATGTGTTGTTCAAGAAACTGTAGATTGTTTTCAAATGTTATCAGGAGATGAAATTTCAAATGAATACAAGAGGTTATTCATGAACAATTTGAAGGTTAGGTTACGGCTACGAGTAATGTTTAGCCACACACAATTTGATCCAGGAGGGTAAATAGCAATGAGATGTAAAGTAAATGCTGGATAGTTGAAGACGACTCGCAGAGAAATGTATTGGAACGTAAGAGGGTTAACTATTTATATATGTCATTTGAAAGGAGAAATAAATTATATAAAAAAAAAAAAAAAAAAAAGGAAAGAAATGTTTAAAAAAAAAAATAAATAAATAAATAAGTAAAATTTTTAGTATCTGTAACAATATTTGAAAATTAAGAATGCAATAATTGAAACTTAAGATGATATTAAATCAAAAGTACGTAAATACAATTCAAAGAGTATTGTTAAAATAAAATTCAGAATAACAAAAATTGGTAAAAATAAATAAAACAAATACTTATGTAGCAAACAGAAAAGGTGAAACATTGTCAAGAGTTAAGAGATTTAAATATATTTGCAAAGTACAAAATAACAAAAAAAATTGGTAAATATAATTAAAAATAATTGAAACAAATACTTATGTAGCAAACAGAAAAGGTGAAACATTGTCTAGATTTAAGAGATGTAAATATTTGTGTACAGGGTAAATATTTTTGGTAAATGTTTAAAATTACAAAAATTCTTGAATGATAGATTTTTTTTGGTAACAATATAAGAAAGTAAACCATTTTTTGTAACAAAAAATTTATTGTAACGACAGATTAATATTAAAATAAATTAAACCAAAGCCAGTAAGTAGTGGCGAGATAAAACATATGTCGTGTGTTAAACGCGTGTGAAGTGTAAAGTGAAAGTGATAGCGTGTGTTACAAGATTTAGGAGACTAAAAACAAAATTATAAAATTTCTAAACAGGTTATAAATATTTATAATTATATTTCTAGTGGGGCATATGAGACGGTAATTTGTATCACAAATTACTTTAATGTAAATAATTATTTTTATATGAATATGTATTTTTATGTAACATTGATTTCAGGGGTTTAATAATTGTAATTATTATTGGTAAATAATAATATATGGCTCTACTGAAACTGTTAACAATAACACAATACTTTAGCAAGGGGGTGAGTTGTTTATCGTTACCGGGAACCAGGAAGTTACGTCATGTTTCGCGCCTTTTCAGTAAAAAAAGCTTCCAGAATGTTCTATAAAAGTAATATGTATTAATGGTTTTCATTGGATAGTAAAATAGACGCTAATGTTGGCGCGTTTTATTAGCCAATGGTAATTCATATATAATCTTTAGGTGTATCTTGGGGTAAGTCTATAAATAGTGTAGAATCAAAGAGAGCGTCCTCCAGTTCGGCAAGATTCTCGACACAGTATACATCGTCCTCCAGTTCGGCAGGATTTACGAAGCATTACACTTCGTCCGCACATTACACGTTGGCCGTTCAGTTCGTTAAATTACACGTAGTAAAAATCATTAAAGATCTAAAATATTACAAAGTCACTTATATACAAAAATTGAAGTACGTGAGTTAAAAGTGAGAAGTTATTAGAAACAGTTTCAGTATGGCGATTATCAAGATAAATTTGTGAAAGTGTTAGTGCATGTGCTCGACAATAAAACATTATAAAATACATTTCTTCACTAGTAATTTTTGGATAAAAGATTCCTTTTCCGCTTCACACCCTGCAAGAATTAAATGCCTACCTAAATAGCTGGCCGGAAGACAATATACATAACCTTAAAACTAATTCATATAGATTGCGATGCCAGATGGGTTAGCAGGCGACCGACGAGTGACGTCACACAAGATGGTTCCACGCGTGAGGTAAGCAACATTACGTGAGAAACATTATCCACCACGTGGGGACACAAATACACAAACACACACTAATACTACTTCAAGCTGGAAAATAAGTATAATGGTACCTATTTATAAAGGGAAGGGAGGAGTGAATAGGCCTGAGAACTATAGAGGAATAAATCTACTATCTATATTAGGGAAGGTGTATACAGGAATTTTGACTGGCTGACAGATTAAGGAAATGGGTAGAAACTGAAAAAAAGATATCAAAATTCCAGGCAGGCATTAGGAAAGGAAGACAGACTGTAGATAACATATTTATAATAAAGAATATAATAGATATAAATATTTGAATAGGAAAAGAGGAAGGGTATACATGTTTTTTGCTGACTTTGAAAAAGCTTTTGATAAAATAAATAGAGAAGCTCTGGAATATAAACTAAGGGAAAAGGGAGTTAGTAACAAGCTTATAAGAGAAATCAAGAAAATACATAAAGATGTAAAGTTCTGTATACATGGTGAAAAAAGCAGCATAACAGAGATGATGCAACAAAAAATAGGATTAAGACAGGCATGTAAGCTAAGTCCAATATTATTTAACCTATTCATATGATATATTAGAAGGAGTAAAAATAAGAAATCAGCATTGTCCAGTAATAAGGGATAAGGAGATTGCAGGTTTATTATATGCAGACAACCTTATGGTAGGTGCCATATCGATTACAAAAAGCAATAAATGAAATTCAAGAATTTTGTAAAAAATGGGGAATTAAAGTAAACATAAATAAATCCAAAGTGATAGTGTTTAAAAAAGGAAACAAACTGAGGAAGGAAGAGAAATGGTTTCTATGTGGTCAAGAACTGGAGGTAGTCAAAGAATATGACTATTTAAGAGTAAGGTTGAGTAATAATGGGGAATGGGGAGCATGGTGGAGGATGTTAGCTAAAGGCAAGGCAGCTATGACAGGAATAAGAATATGCAAATATAAATTAGAGATGTCGACAAAATGGTTAGAGAGAATGTACGAGGCATTGGTAGAATAAAAAATGCTCTATGCAGTGGAAATATGGGGGGGGGGGGAGAATTAGGTAAGAAAATTGACCAAAGAATAGAATGTTTTGTAAAGAACTAATTGGACTACCAAGAGCAGCACCAGGCAAGGTTGCATTAGTAGAACTACGAAGAACAAGGAGGAAAGGTATAATAGTAGAAAGAATTTTAAAATTTTGGTTTAGATTTATGAAAATGAAGGAAGGTGAAATCTTAAAAATATGCCTGACTCAGCAAAAGGTTCTAAGAAACAAAAACAGACAGTGGAAAGAAACCAAAAAAATAATGGAGTCAATTGGAATGGGGGATATATGGGATTTGGAGGAAAGAAATACAAACGGCTTTTGGAAAGTAGTAAGAAACAAAGTGGAAGATATAGAACGACAAGAGATATGGGGAAGCCTTGAAGATAAAAAGTCATTAAGCTTTTATAAATTGATAAAGAAGGAGTGGGGAAGACAGAGGTACATTGATTGCTGTAATAGACAAGAAAGGGAAGGTTTAACATGGATGAGAATGGGATCATGTATTTAAGAGGGATTAGGGCAGTGGAAGTGGGATATGCAAGTTGTGTGGAGGAAGAGAATCTATAGAACACTATATGACAGAATGTAAGGAAATAAGGAGCTGGAGGGAAAGAGTGTGGGAAAAGAAATCGGAAAATATGGATAGAAAGATAGTAGCTATAAAGATGTTGACAGGGAAAGAAGAAAAGAAAATCAAGGGCAAGGGAGAAGTTTTAAGGAAGGTAAAGGAAAAATAGTCTAGAAAAGTAAGAGAGGCAAGGGCCGCTCAGTGAGCGATAAGGCCTGGGAGCCAAGCAATCTGAGTGGCTCAATAAGAAAACAAGCACCAGACAAACTGTACATAAGATGTAGGGGTACAGTGATATATTAATATACATTGTATATATTGTAAACCAAATTGTAGAACAAATTGTACAATAAATTCATTCATTCCTACTATTACGTTCTTTCTTGTGCAAACTGCAGATAATTACCATTTTGGAGTATATTTCTTATTTGGTTTTATTCTTAGCTTGATTGTTGATGGAAAAGATAACTAATTAAATGCTTAATTTCAGGTTGTAGATTAAATTAACATATTCTGTGACACTTGTTTCAACAATGTAAACTAATACAGTTTATTTGCAGATCAATTCAATATATGTCCATATTGATTTTTCAACTCTCCCCCAAGGTCTTTCTGTAAAATTTAGTTTCCTTAATCAATACATTACATGATGGAATGAACCCTTGTCTACCTTCAGTATCATTAACATCAACCCTGCAGTAGCCATGCATGGACTCAGTCTGCAAGAAGTATTTTTTTCTTTTCCTCTTTGCTCTTTGAACTTAGGAATCATGTGCCCTGAGTACCTTTCTGAAATCAACAGTATTGTTATTCCTTTGTTTCACTTCAGTGTAGTGAATCAAGAGGTCAACAATTGCAGATTGACAGTCCTGTGCAAGCAACGATGGAAAAAATTTTCATTGTCGCTGTTAGCAGAAATAGTCAAGGTGAGCTATTGTAGTCAGATGAGTTTATTCTCAAGAGTTTTCTTGTTATTACAGATTCACTTTTTATTAGTGATTTGATTTCATTCAGGTTAGGAAAGTATTTTATTTATCCTTTTTTGCAGAATGGATCCTTATGAAATAGAGGCTGAATGAATTAGAAATTTGGTTGCTGAGGTTATGGCACAGAATGAGCAAGAAAGTGACTATGATGAATGTGAAGAAAGTGTTGATGACATAGAAGAGTAATTTGAGAACTCTGATACAGAGCAAGAGGTGTCTTATGTTGAAGACTCTCAGGATAATTTCACAAACGGCTCAGTGTATGTTGGAAAAGATCAGATTGCGGTACAGAATACACATGCACATGGCTCAGTGTATGTTCGAAAAGATCAGATTACGGCATGGAATACACATGCACCTTCAAAAAATGTTAGAACACGCCAGAAAATATAATAACCCATCTCCCTGGCATAAAGCCTGCTGTAAAACAACTGGAAAAACCATGAAATTTGGAAGCACTTTTTTACTGAGACATCAGCACAATAGTAGAAAATACCAACTTGTTTATTGAATCCCAGAAAGGTAATTTTTCTAGAGATAGGGACTGTAAAGCAACAACTGTGAGTGAAATTCAAGCTGATAGGTTTACTATATTTGGCTGGGATGAGTAAGCTAACCATCTAAATGTAGACAATCTATGGAAGACTGACGGCACAGGGGTAGAAATATTCATGCTAACCATGCAATTATCTGGTTTCGCTTCTTTCTCAGATATCTGCAACTTGATGAGAAGTCAACAAGAGATGAAAGAATGAAATTTGACAAGTTAGCCCCAATTAGAAATATTTTTGACATGCTTGTCCAAGTCGTCCTCCGTGGACTGGTGGTACCGTGCTAGCCTCTAGTTCCCAAGGCCGCAGGTTCAAACTCAGCGGAGGGTGATGGATTTTTTCGGGCGTAAAAATCCTTAGCATGTCTTCCTTCAGAAGGGAAGTAAAGCCGGTAGTATGTGTCGTAGATTTACGGCACGTAAAAGAACCTCAAGCCTGATAAAGAGGCCTCTGAGCAAAATTACCGGTCTTTCACGCCCAATATGGAATGGGACGCTAAGAACCATAGTAGTTAAAGAGCGTCCATAAATAAAACTCAATTTAAATTTTTTATGCTTGTCCAAAATTGCAAAACAGCATATAGCCCCTTAGAATACCTCACAATCGACAAGAAGTTAGAGGCTTTTTAAATTGATGAGAAGTTCAACACTTTTTGAGGCAACTGTCAGTTTAGGCAGTATATACCCAGCAAGCCGAAGAACTATGGAATAAAAATATTTGCCCTAGCAACGCCAGGATGTATTATACCATGGATATGGAAGTGTATGTTGGAACATAACCAGAGGGTCCATATTATGCAAGTATACTCAGTTGCTGTAGTTCAAAGATTGTGTACTTCAATCAAAGGAACTGGCAGGAATATCACAGCGGATAACTGGTTCACCAGTCTTCAGCTGCTTGAAACACTGAAAAATGAGTATTGCCTAACTTTGTTGGGAACTATATGCAAAAATAAAAAGGAATTGCCACTTGAATTCACAAAGCCAAGTAAGCACCCAGAGGGATCAAATAGGTTTACCTTCAGGAAATCTTGCACTCTAGCATCATATATTCCTAAGAAAAGCAAAAACGTATTACTTGTATCCAGTCTCCGTCATGATAACTGTGTTGATGCAGAAACGGGTAAAGCAAAAATGATAATTATGTACAAGATGAAAGGAGGCGTAGACATGTGTGACAAGTTGTGTGCTGTCTACAACTGTGCAAGACAAACTTGTCGATCTATGGTCACATTTTGTTCCCTATTGAATGTTGGAGGTATCAATTTTCTCTAGTAATTCATGCAGCTAACAATCGGACCGTTGCACCTGACAAAGAGAATTTCTGCACCTACTGTCCTATCAGCTTGTTGCGGAACGTGTGCGAGACCAAGCTGCCAGGAGTAACTTATTGACTAATATTCCTTCAAGAATTTGCGAAATTTTCCAAATTGAAGCCAAGGAAAGGTCTACTCAACAACCTAACAAGCAGAGAGGCTGTTGGTGTACTGTGACAGAAGAAAGAACAGACCTACTAGATACAGTTGCTGGAAATGTAGCATGGTTTGGAGCTGCAAGTGTTATATGTTCAAATTGCTTGAAAAGTGAAAACTGTGACTGATATGTGTTATTTGAAGCACTGTAGTAGTCAATGTATGCATTTCATCCTGTTTGTGATGTTATTACACAGTATTTATATGTGAATTTGAAACACAAATAACATATTACAAAACTTAAAATTATTTCCGTAGAATTGGATAGAATTTATAGTTTCACGAGGGGTATGTAAACAGTAAATTAAAATTTCAGATAGTAAATATGATTGTGTTACTTTGTTGTTATTTATACTTATCTCAATGCGGACTCACAGTCTGCATAGACTACTAACAGTACAAAATATAGTATGACTACTGCAGGGTTAAGAATGCAACAGGCTGACTACAGAAAGAAAAAATAACATTTGCACTGAAGTATCTGGTCCACGCCTGGGTCATGTGGATACAATTGAAAACTGCAGTGTTAGTTTCAATTGGTTTTATCACCAACCAGAAATGGGAGCTCAAGTTTTGGGCCTGCTTCAGCACTAAAAGCTTCTCTAAAAAATCACTAAATCAACCTGCCCTTTGGAGATTACTGTGAAGCCAGTCTTACAGGTTCAGTCTCCCCTTTGCTGTGAAAGAAATGTAGGCACTTCTGCTTTTATCCAATGCTTGAAATTACATCAGAGCATACTGAAAAATTTTCCTCTCAAAGAAAACCTCAACATCTCCTGTTTCATATGTTCAATGCAGTTATGAAGTTGCAGTCACGCTTGGCTTAATGTACAGAATATTCTTGGCTTCTCTACCATTTACCTATTTAGGACTATTCTGTAACTTCATTGCTAAGAAAGTGACTACAATTATGCATTAAGCTTAAAGAACTACTTTTAACATATGTGCTGCTATTTGGCATCCTGTAATTCATTTATTATTGCAATATTCGTTTTTTAATGGTTTGTTGGTCAACTGAAGAGACTGTCATGCGATCTGTAACAGTATTTTGTTTTGCCACTGCTGAAATACAGACCATTGAGTGCTTTTACTACTTTTCCTTGCCAAAATGGAGACAAAGCGTGCTGTGAAAAGATCACACAAAAATATAAAATATATGTGGATTTTTAAAATTTGCACCCATTCCTTACAATTCTTTTAAGCCAAAGAATTAGTTTTTTTTATGGGAAAAACTTTCCCACCTGAGAATAGATGTGGCAGTGGCCCTGTAAAATGAGTTTGAATTTTAGGTTAGGAAAGACAGACAAGGGAAATAGCAGCGCAGTTAAATATTTTGATGTAAGTTTCATCAATTCATATTAACCCGCAATTATTGCTTAATTTTCTTTATGGATTTTGGTAGTGATGGGACATGCCACTATTTCAAGATACTCAATAGCAATATTGATTTCTGAACAGCAACACTTGATACTCACTTTGTAAAAAACTGTAAAGGCAATAGCTTGTTCACTGAATTATGTTCCTATTAGTAGTTTTCTCAATTTTGTATTGTATGCTAATCCCAAAACAACAATTTTCTTTATCTTAATAATGCCACAGGTTACATTTCCCTACTGTTACTAAAGTTGTTGTTGTTAATAATAATAATAATAATAATAATAATAATAATAATAATAATAATAATAATAATAATAACAACAACAACAACAACAACAACAACAACGGCGATGGGTTCTATGCATCCCTTTTTATGCAACTATATTTTGTGCTGAAAACTTTCTTTTAAAGAACTTTCTATCCATAGAAAAACAAATACTAGCAATTCCTCTTTATTCCGCAATCTTGAAAATATGAACTAATATGTACCTACTTTACATGATACTCAAACAATTAAATATAATGTATGTGTTACACCATTCTACCGTTATTCACAACTACCCCATAACATATGTATTTTTTTGTCCGGTAATAAGAAATTATCCATATAAAACTTGGAAACATAGTATGTTTATAGATTAAGTCTCTACTACCCACCTACATACATTAGCATATACATGCTTAATACAAAGGCATATTAGACATAATTAAAAATTTGAAGAAAAAATCAAAGAAATATATGAAATATATATATATATATATATATAGGAAACAAAGATTTTTGTTTAAGAACACGAGCATCCTTGAGAGAAGAAATATTTACATGTGCTGCATTATCTCATGTCTTAAGTTTTGATTTCTTTCTACTGGATTCACAGATTTTGGTCACCGGAGTAAGTAAATGCAATGACAGAGGGTGAGTCACCAAGCCAGGCTATTGCAGAAAAGTGATTTAGTACATCAGTTATATCAGCTTCATTCGCAACTCAGATAATGCTGCATGTTACCTCTACTCCTTCCCCCATTGTTTTGCGTGTATTTATTTTAGACTTAAAAGAGTCTATGGAATGTTGCACTCATTCATCCCTAAGAAATGCAATCAAGATCTACACAGAACTATTAGCAACTCTTTGTGGACAAGTGCGAGGCAATAATGTGAACCCTTAACTCCTCTCATTCCTAATCTAGCATAAAGTTAAATGCAACAACTTTCAATAATGCAAAGTTAAAAATTTAAAAGCATAGAAGGTTTATCTCAAAGTATTAGATATACAATAAAACCTCGTTAATCTGGACCAATTGAGGCTCAATGTTGTCCGGATTATCAAAAGTCTGGATTAAATGAAATAAACACCACAGAGAAAAATTATGAATGAACTTAAGAGTACTGTATAATTTTATTAGAACGTAAGATACAATAGGTGCACCTGATTTTAATAACACATTCTTTATTTATTTGGTTTGAAGAAGCTATCAATTTTCTTTTGCGGTCTATCACACATCTCTTCTACAATGAGATCGCGAAGACTCCTCATATAATGATAGTATGCGGAAATGTGTTTATTGTCAGTTTTCTCAACAAAGTCTATTACGAATTCAGATGCTGTTTATCCTCGCTTAATTTCACTTTCAACTTTCCAAAATCCACATCCTCAGCCTCAGATTCACTACTAGTGTCCCTTGCATTGCTTACACTTTCCACAATTTCTTCATCAGTCATGATGTGATAGCTTAGATCATCTTCATCTCCGTCAAGCCAGTCTTCGATCTCGTCTACTATGACAGCTATCTCACCACCTGCAACCAGTGTTTGGTGAAAGTCATTTAATTCAATTTCATTGGTGTCTAATTCAACACTGTCATCATACAAAAGTTTCTTCCACGCATTAGTCAATGTAGAATTCGAAATGCTGTTTTCTGCAATTGCAAAATTGAAAATCATGAATCTGAAATCATACACTTTTATGTTCTGGAGTGTTTTTTCCGCCTGTTTATCTTCACCGTCCAGAGGCTCCTCAACTTCAGACAGGAATTTCTTTCTGTACAACCGTTTTGCAGTGTAGATAACACATTGGTCCATCGTCTGTATCAGGGAAGTTGTGTTAGGTGGCAAGAACACACATTTGATCTTACCTCGGCACTACACAGTTTTTTTGCATTACCTAATAGGCTTATGGCTTTCACATCATTTTGGTTTTTATTTTCTTGGTGCCTTCTTATTGCAGGTACATCATGGTTGTGAAACCAATCATGTGGGATGTTTGCCGTAAACCATGCATTTTTTGAATTGTAGTAATCCACAGGCAATGTGGACATTACATTCTTAATAGCCCTTGGTTGTTTACCTACGACAACTGGTTTTAAAATATGGCTTCCATCTGCATTAGCACATAATAATGTAGAAATGTGTTCTTTGCAAATTTTTCACCCAGGCGTATTTTTAAAGGATTTGGAAGCTTGCGTGTACAAGGCGCGCCAAAATAGACCTGTCTCGTCGGCATTATACACTTGAGACAAATCGACTTTTCTTCTTGAATGATAGATTTTAGTTTTTTTCTAAATGGGTCAACAGCTGACGTAGCAACACTTAAGCTCTCTCCACACATTTTTTTGTTCACTACGTTATGACACTTGCGGAATCTGTATAACCAGCCCCAACTAACCAAAAATCCATTGATACCAAGTTGTTTCGCAAGACACAGCACCTTGCAGGTGTTTGGCAGCACCTTGAATTTCAACACCTCTCACTGCAATTCTGCTTGCACGAAATTGTTTGTACCACTTGTATGTCGCATCATCTAACTTTTGTTCAGCTGGCTGCCGCATTCATTTGACCTGACAATTTTACTCATTTACATCACATTTAATAAAAAATGATAAGAGTTCACCCTTTTTCTTTTTTTATGTCCGAAACTGTTTGTTTTGCGATTCCATATCCTGCACATACACACGCAACAGTGGCACCATTTTCAAGCCTTTCGATAATTTTCAGTTTCTTGTGTATTGTAAGCGATTTATGCTTACATTTCCCCGATGATATTGTAGGTTTACTAAATGACATTATGCACTTGATTTGTTTCTTTAGCTTAATGACTGAGAAAGGCAAGTGTTAAACTAACCTTCTGACAAGAGTTGCAAGCCCTATCGCAGGTACAAAGGTGTGGGAAGGAGGGCAGCCTACTGTACCATTGTCACTAATGTATTCCTGGTATTCCCAAGAAATGCCTATTGTACAGTCTGAGCAAAAATAAAATGGACAATTTCCTTAAGTTTGTCTTAGTGCAGTACTATAATTTAAGTTAGCATTCATAGATTTCTTTTCTTTTTAGGGATGCTTGTCCGGATTAAGTGAAATCCAGTTTAAAGGGATCCGGATTAACGAGGTTTTACTGTACTTCAATACTACTGAGTATCGAGGTCCCATCCTTAGTTTTTGGTTTTTAATTATAACCTTTTGATATCAGTTGTCATGCAGATTTTTCTGAAATTTTAATGTATACCATCAAGCATAAGTAGAAACTATTTTTTTATTCATGATTTGGCGATGTTCAGCTTTAGTTCAGTTCTATATAAATGTTCTTACATCTTAACAATTTTTTAATGAAAACTATAATTGGTATCTGAAAATATCCATATTATTTTAGGTATACGTTAAGTGGAAGGTCACAGTAAAAACAAAGTTTATTTTCAGTAGTTGTATCATCTGGTGGAATACTACAGCTACAAGTATTTTATTGCAGATTATTTCTCATATGCAAATTTATTAAGCTTAAATGATCACTTTATTTATAACCCAATGACTGCCTTCTGTTATGTTCTTCCTACTCCAGCAGCATCAGTATAAATTCAATTGTCTATGGTTACGAGAAGCTGGTTAATAGCTTTCTGCTAGCCGTTTGTTTTAGCAGATAGGAAATTATTTTAAAATGATTCTGGGAATGAAAACGTATCGCTGTAATACCCTACAGCTCTTAAAAGCGCTTATCTTAATCCTAACTTAAAAATAAGGCAAATAGATTCATGAATCATGCAGATCAACACAACATTACTATTTGAACCTAAAACTTTTAAATCAAAACTGTTACTTTTTATTATGGTACGGGAAAACACAACATTTATTTTTCTATTAAAAATTCATCCTTTAAAAGTTATGCAGGGAGCAGCATTTACCGATGCTATCACATGAAACATTGCCTACTCCAGCATAATCCATAACATTTATATTTTACACTAAAAAAAATAAACATACATTTGATTTATTTAAAGGTGAGTCGGAATTGTTACACTAACATCACTTAAGGTGAGTCGGAATTGTTACACTAACATCACTTAAGGTGAGTCGGAATTGTTATACTAACATCACTTGTTGCAACAAGAAAATTACATACAAATTCAAGAAGACCCATTAAAATCACATTTAAAAGCCTTCAATCAAACCATCCAGGAAAGCAAAACTATAACAGACACTGATAAATCTAGATTAAAACCAGACCACCCCACTTTACCAAGAATGTATGCTCTACCTAAAATACACAAACCGGGTAATAAGATGAGACCAATCGTCAGCAATATTGATTCTCCTACCTACAAACTGGCAAAATGGTTAGTACAGAGATTCTCTTCACTACCAAAATTCAATAGCAAAAACATAAGGAATTCAGAAGATTTAATACAGAAGATAAAATCCCTGGAACTCGAACCAGAAGACAGATTAGTTTCCTTTGATGTCACTGCACTATTTCCAAGTGTCCCTACAGATCAACTCCTGCGTCAATTAAAGAAATGGCTACAGCAGACTAACCTACTTGAAGAAGAAATAGAAGACCTCATACAACTTACCAATTTATGCATTGCACAAAATTGTTTTAGTTTCAATAAGAAGTTCTATCAACAACTAACTGGTCTAACCATGGGCAACCCACTTTCACAATTCTTGGCAGATTTATTTATGAGCTACTTAGAAACACACATAACAACTTCCTTTGCATACATGTTTAAATTTTGGCACAGATATGTTGACGACATCTTCGCTGTTGTCCCTAATAGGTTCATACAAGACTCCTTAGCCTTACTAAACCTACAGAACCAATCAATAAAATTCACCATAGAAATAGAAAAAGAAGGCATGCTACCATTTTTAGACCTAAAAATCATCAGAGAACAAAAGAACCTAACCTTTGGCATATACAGGAAGCCAACACACTCTACTAATTACATAAAAAATAAGAGTTTCAATCCAACCACACACAAACATGCAGTACTAAACAGCCTAACACATAGACTGGTATATACCCCCTTAAATAAAAAAGAATACCAGCATATAGTAGACACAGCAATACATAATGGGTACAACAAAGCAACTATTGACAAAAAAATTGCAAAATTCAAACGACAGATGCACATCAGAAACACAACAAATCTCAGCCAGCAAGATAAAGAGCTAAAGTTCAAGAAATTCACATACCACCCAGGAACATTTCACAAATTTAAGAAGATTTTCATGAAACATAACATCAGCCTAGCTCCACAGAACAAATTTAACATAGAGAAATTACTTTGTAACAAGTTAAAAGACCCCATTCCACAAGACAAAAAAGCTGGAATCTATAAAATCAATTGTTCAGATTGCAATAAAGTATACATAGGTAAGACAAAAAGAAACTTAGAAACTAGGCTAAAGGAGCACTTGAGATGTATTAAATACAAACAAATGGACAAATCTGCAGTTTCACACCATTTTTGGATCACTAATCACAACATCAAACCCAATATTACATTAGTCAAACCAGCCAAATTTGCAGCCGAATTAGATGCATGGGAGAAGATCACCATTCTAAAACACAACACAAATCTAATGAATTTTGATTTGCCGCCACCAAATCCTCTCTGGAAGTACATTTCTCCACCACAAGATGCCACCACAGGATCCAGTCCAAAAAACGGAAACACCAACAACACGGGCCAGTCGAATTAACCTTCTGAGGATGGGAACAACGGTTTCCCGAAACATGTTTATAAACTTAAGTGATGTTAGTGTAACAATTCCGACTCACCTTTAAATAAATTCAATACACATCACTGTTTCTAGCTTCTTTTCATTACAATATATACATTTGATATTTAAAATGTAAATTTCTATTATGCTTTTCCTCTTACATCATCGTATATGTGAATCTATTGCGTAACAAACATGTTAACAAGAAGTTCTCAGGGTTTGTTGCATTCAATAACCAAATCTTTATTCTTAGCAAAATTATAGAATGCCAAATAGCATGCATCAATTGGTTAGCAGCTTTAACAAAATATTCCAGAATAGCCCTAATAGCAGGGAGAAGAAATATTATATTTCACACAAAATTTCAGAGAGAGAGAGAGAGAGGGGGAGCAGAACGGTATTACTCAGAAATGCATGTTCAGGTAAACCCCATGACATGGGTAGCTGAGGTCATTAAGGCTTGTGAATGGGAGGTCTGCAGTTCCAATTCCGCAAGGGCCATCCTCCCTGTTTTTAGTTTTGTTTTCCCCAGGTTTTCCTCAGTCCTTATAACTGAAAAATACCCAAATTTTCTTTCCCAATTATCATTTCATTTCTTGTTTCATCAGTTCCACCGCCTGTGGTGTCATATGCAGTAAGAATGGGCACTAAGAACCTCTTAAAAAATAATAATAAAAATAAACACCACATTTCATACTTGACTCACATATTAAGGACCACAGGTTAAGATTTATCAGACGTCTCCAAATTCCATTTTCTTTTGTGAAAATATGTTATTTTCTATATTCTCTTAAATGGCTCCAATGATTTTGATTAAAATGACACTCTAAGAGATTATGAAATGATAAAATACATATGCTGAATTCTTTTTGTCAAAGCCTGTAAAGTTCTCTTCATTCTCAAATAATTTTATTTAATTTGGAAACCTTAAGGGACACCCAAAAGCTACTAATACAAAGTTCATTAAAATGCACAATTTATGTCAAAAAAAATTTTTTACAGTATAAGCTATTATTTAAACATTTTTTGTTGCTTAAATTTTCTCCATTTTCATATAATGAGAATATTTGAAAAATTGTAATTATTTTTTCTCTTTCCTTGAGATTACTAACAAAGCCAACATGTGATATAACAGTTTAAAATGTTGTTTCTGCATGGAGAGGGTAGAGAGGGAGGGGTGAGAGGGAGGGGGAGAGAAAGGGGGAGTATTATTAATGGATAGAGAAAATCGCAGACTTTTTTCAAGCCTTCCATTTGTCCAAAACTGATAAAAGGATGTGGATTTTATCATCTACTTCTAGTATTATTTCTAGAGAGACAATATACACTGCCATTTGTGAAAATTGCAATACCAAGAAATAATTTTCCGAATAGCTCCAAACTTGGTAGAAGAGTGTGCAAGCAATAAGTGATTAGGTTTGCAGAGAGATGCGGTACATGTAGGCTGAGCAGAGCCCTCTCGCGTCAGTCCGAAAAGGTCAGTGTTGCGCCCAGTGTGGTCAGTGCAGAGCTGTCAAACATGGTGGAAACAATAAAGTGAGTACCAGTATGCCTCGTCAATGTCAAAGGGAGCCATATCGGCATGTGAGTGAGTTCGAACGGGGCAGAATGATCGGTCTCCGGGAAGCGGGTTTGTCATACTGTAACATTTCAGCTCGTACAGGGCATGCTGCTACGACAGTGATGCATGTGTGGAAGCAGTGGATAGTTGAAGGTCGTATGCAGCGAAGAGCGGGTACTGGACCACAGCACGGGATGACCGTCATCTTGTCCTCATAGCCATAACGGATCGTACAGCTTCATCCACAGTGTTGGCTCGATGCTGGAGCACTGCAACAGGTGTGAACTTGTCTGCATCAACGCTTCATCGCCAACTGCTGCAGGTTGGACTGGTTGCATGCATGCCATTACTCGGCTTCCATTGTCCAGAAACCACAAGCTCCTCCAACTGCAATGGGCACGTGAACACAGTCACTGGGGTGCTGAGTGGCAAAATGTAGTCTTTTTGGACGAGTCCCACTTCAACGTGTCCTACAGGGATGGCCACATACATGTCTGGTGGTACCGTGGTGAGTGCAACCTGGAGGGCTGCATTGTTGAGTGGCATTGCAGACAAACACCAGGTGTAATGGTTTGAGGCACCATTGGTTACAACAACCAATCTCACCACCCACGAATTGAGGGCACTTTGAACAGCAACCAATACCTAATAGTGGTTGTAGAGCCTGAGGTACTCCCCATGCTTCAGGCATCTCCACAGGCCACATTTAAACAGGACAATGCCCGGCCACATATTGCGAGGAATGTACAAGCCTTCTTCGAAGAGTGACAGGTACCATTGCTTCCTGGCCTGCATGTTCGCCTGACATGTTGCCCATCGAACATGTCTGGGATATCATTGGTCAGTACCTGGTGCATCACGGTCCTCCAGTAACCAGTGTCACGGATTTGTGGGCTCAAATAAAAACTGTGTGGAGGGAAATCCCTCAGGAACTTATTCAGTACCTTTTTGATTCAATGCCACGGCGTATAGCAGCTCTAATTGTAGCGCATGGAGGCCAAATACTGAATATTAGGGCTCAAAGGTCATGTATAGATTTGAAATGTTTATTATTTGTTACTTGTCATGCACCTAACCTGTGGTATTAAATTCATTGAATTTATGCATTTCCTTCTTGGCGTTGCAATTTTCACAAACGGCAGTGTACATAATATCTGCAAATACTTTTTCAATTACAAAATATGAGCTGCATTATAATACTATTGGCATATTCACCACAGTTTGCTATGAAAATTTAAAAAAATCTTATATTTCTAATGAGTACATCTATAGGGTGGACCATTTATGTTGAGATTGTACAATATCTCCAAAACTAAGTGTTGTAGAAAGAAACGACTTTAATAAAAGTTGCTTGATATTATGGGGGAAAGTAAATGCCATTAGTCATGTTTTGTTTGGAGGACATTATGATAGTTATTTTAGGGTCAATTTAATCTATTAAAATAGGAACCTATAATTAAATTGACCCTAAAATGACCATCACAATGTACTCCAAACAAAACATGACTAAAGGATTTACTTTCCCCCATAATATCATGCAACTTTTATTAAAGACATTTCTTTCAACAATGCTTAGTTTTGGAGATTTTGTACAATATCAACTTAAATGGTCCACCCGGTATACATGTAACTCAGTGCCAATTAGAATAAGACATTAGAACAACAAAATAATAATTACAGAGTACATACAACAAATACTGACCTCTGAAAAAACTTTTCTTCTGACTTTTTAGGATCTGCATTCCTTCCTGTGCCATCTACATTCACAGCCAATTGTTCACCTTTGCTTGTGTCATAACTGGGGCTCCTAGTATCTAACTCCAATTCTAGTTTCACTTCTTGATGTTGTGGTTTGATGCAACTCTGAAGAAGAATAATACCTTAATTATGTCTGGTTGGGAACCTTGAGCCACCAAAAAATGAGAAATAGTGCTGAGCACCCTATTTTTTCTAGTTCAGTTTTAATTATATATTTTATGTTACCTATTACTATATTTTCCATTTGCATTATTATTGGAATACAATTTTGTTTCTGCTTGAAACCTTTTTCTCTACTGAACCTCTTCTATACTTCTGATTTTCAGAAAAAAACATAATCCTTAATACATCATTAAAAGTGATAAGTCAAGATAAGTTAAACCAAAGTAACACAATGAATTAAATGTTAAAATCATTATATATAAACTTTAATACAAATTATTTTAAACTGTACATACAAAAAGCAGAACTTAAGTACATTAATTTTAAACAAGGGATGCAAAAAGAAAAGATGGAGCTATTTGACTGACAATTTATTTACTATGTGCTACTGTGTACTAGCTATGTACCAATTTTGGAAATAATCACTAAACTCATAGATGTCCAGTACGATCTTCCTGGTTGAGTAGCATGATAAAGTATGTTTCTTTGTTTCTTCTTGCTCTTAATTGTACATTGTACATATTAGGGGTGAGTCATTTTATTATCTGTAGAAAAATTGAATTAGGGCTACCATACACATGTACTGCATGAACTATTTACATTTTTATAGTGATTTACAAAGCTTGGGCCAAAAAGTTGAAAGGTCATTATTCTGAGAGGGATTTGGAAATTGCAATAATTTGCACATTAAATTTTCTGCATTATCATGTGAATTCACTTTGAATGCTTGAAGATGATGCTTCTAGGATAGCACATTTTTTGTCTTAACAAAAATGGAGACAATAGAGCCTCGCAAATCCAAGGTCCCGTGTAAATCCGAGCTACTTGAAGACACAACTGTTTTTTTTAAACCAGTCTAGTTATTAGTTTACATGGTCCTGATACATAACTACATACTTTTGCACCTCCCTACCTCTCGTTCTATAGAGTGTGTGTTACTTGGCAAGGATTAACTTCCTTTCAATTAGGGGCCAGCTGAAAACTGGGAAAACCCTTCGATAAATGTACATACATTGTAGCAAACATTCCTCACTGGAAATGCTTTTCAACTGCAATAACAACACACTGACTACATATATTGTAGCAAATACTCCCCACCGGAAATACTTTTCAGCTGCAATAATAACACACTAGCTAGTTTATGACTGCAAATGTTTAACAGCTAGTATAAGAAAGCAGCTAGCCTTAATAGTTAACATATGTTTTGTTGAGAGGAAAAGTATCCCTTGTAACCCAAACAGCAAACCAGAGTTGTGTTAAGTTAAAGCACTGTTTTATTTTAGTATGTTTGCAGCGTTCTTTGTGGGTAGAGTACGTTAGAAGTGGTTGCACATCTTATTCCTAATTTGTTTCAACAATGACTGCTAAATGTAAGAGGAAATTTGTACCATTAAAGGTGAATTTACAAACTTTAAAATGACTGGATAAAGGAGAGAAAATTAAAAGCTTGCAGCAGAATACGGTGTTGGGAAAGTAACAATTGGAGACCGACAATGAAACAGGGATAAACTGGAGAAGTATTCTTCAACAAAGTGTTCAGATAACTCTTTTAAAAGAAAGTGTATGAGGAGGTCAGAATACAAAAAAAATTTAGTGAAGCATTAAAGCATAAAAATGAAGCTGTTAACAGTGAAGTAAATGCAAATCAATCCATCGCCTAGCGACAGTAACTGCAACAACATAAATAAACAAGAGAAAAAAAAATTGATGCTGATGATGAACTCAAGAGATTTCAAAACATGTCCTGATGTTGATTTATTGTACAGATAAGTGAAGATTGGTCACCAATAGTCATTATTAAAATTTAATTTAGTGAAGCATTGTTGATCTGGTTCAGTCAACAAAGGCAGAAGGGAAGTCCAATTTCCAGCCTAATGTTGCAAGAAAAAAAAATATTTTTTTAGAAATGAGTTTGAAGAAGGTGAAGACGATTTCAGGTGAGTGTAGTTTGTTACGAGATGGAATAGGTACGGTGTACGACAGCTTGAGATTTGTGGAGAAAAGCTTTCCTATGATTCTGAAACTGCAGTAAACTTCTGTAAAAAATTTGAACTCATAAAAAGTGAAAACCTCACAAATGATCAGTTAAAAGTAAAGAAACAGTGACAGTACTCACTGCATCAGGTACACACAAATTAAAGTTTATCGTCATAGGTAAGTCTGCAAAGCCTAGAGCTCTCAAAGACATTTCCTTGTCTGTACTGCCTATCTCTTAGAAGAACCAAAAGAGTGCCTGGATGGACGGAGGAATATTTAAGAAGTGGTTTTATGAAGAATATGTGCCGGAAGCTAAAAAGTTCTTGAAGAAAAATGGTTTGCCTAGTAAAGCAATCTTATTGATGGACAACACTGAATCACATCCAGACAAAGAGGAACTGCAGTATGATGGAATTCGGGCTTTGTTTCTGCTGAGGGACATAGTGTATTTGGTTAGCAGTCAAAGTGAAGCCTGATACACTTGTGAAATCGTGGAAGAAAATATTAGGGAGCAAATCGACTGGTGAGAGTGGTGGTGAAAGTGAAGTTACGGAATGAATGAAGAGTGATGAACAGTTTGAACTTATGGAAACATCAATTGTTGAGATATTGTATGAGCCGACAGAAGAAAGCAAGGAGGAAGACATGGAAGAAAGATCACCAAAGATGAGTCATGAGGGTTTTGCTGTGTTGGAGGTGGCATTGTGCTATGTAGAACAACCATCAGAGGCAACACCGTGCGACACCATGTTATTCAAACGATGCTGTGACATTGCCATGCAAAAGCAGTTCAGTAAGCTGAACATGCTTAGACTTTTTAAAAAATTAACCCCATATATGTGAGTACATATTGTGTTTATTTCTACACAAAAACTTTAAAAACCTACAGTAATAACTTCACCATGATTTGTTATTGGTTTCATTTCGTCTTTAATGAGTTTTCCTATGGTGCTCCGTATAGACCGAGTTATCCCAAATCCAAGGTATCTTCATCCCCCATTACCTTGGATTAGTGAGATTCTACTGTATATATGAATTATAGAAGCACAATGTGTGAAATAAGTGCTAACTGCATTTCTATATCGTTGGTTCTCAGTTCATAGAATTTGAAGTTCAAGTTTGTAATCTTTTAATGCACAGGATACTTTATTGCTCAATCTGACACTTTGCTTAGAACAGGCAAACAAGAAAAGTAAAACTTTGTAAGAATATATAAAATTTCCAAGCATAAACCTTAATGGCTAACAAAATATGTTGGCAAGTATAATATAAAAATAAATGGCATGGGCATTGGTAGTGCTTAAAAATAAAATTAATATTTTTCATGTCACAAATAATTACTGCATGAGTAAATAGGCAGAAAATGTAACTACTGTATGAGTAAATACATAGGCAACATATGGAGTTTTGCATGAACAAAATAAATACATGCAGAGCTAATTATTAGCATTTTAGATTCTTTCAAAAGGTGCTTAACCTCCAAAATGAGCAATTATTTTTCATGTTTTACAATAAAAACAATGATTTTTTACTATCCTTATTTTTTATTATTAATTCTTTGTGTGAAATCATAGGTAATCCTGCCAACATGAAACCTTGTCCTCACTCATCTTTTATAAAGGCCTCGGAATTCACATAAGTAAAGCCCATCCAGAAGTGCATCTCTTGCAACTTCTCTATGTACTCAGGCTCGCCAATCCACACATGTAAGTACCATTAATGATTCTTTGCTAGATAACATGCAATCAAATCACATGTCCACCGCTATCAAAGAAGCCAATGATGTGACTCAGATATCAACAAAAGCTTAATAAATGTTAAATAATTTTCAGCTTATTACTGATAGTGACATGTTTGATACAACTATCATTGAGTCTGCAGATTTCCTATCATATTCTACCGACTTTCTTCTGGTCCAAAAAATTTAACTTCTAAATATATTAATGCACACAAACATGATATTCTATAGAATAATAATCATCAATATAAACACAGTACTAATCCACAGTAAAATTTAAAAAAAATGAAAGGATAATACGTAAAATTTGACTGTCAAAAAGCTCACTACCAACATTACTACCAAAAACCACCAGAAAAGTTCTAAACAGAGAGAGAGCTCTCTGTTAAATATTAGTAAACATGTTGTAGTATCTCATTTTTGTTACATTTTTTAAAATGAAAATTTTCATGTAAGAGATAATTATGGATCACCAATTTCGGATATGTTAGAATCAATTGAGATTACACCTGATAAGACTGCTTCTTCCATGAATACAATTGCAATCAATAACAGTTCTGGCCTAGATAAAATACTCATGAAAGTGTTAAAACATCCCACTCTGATTAAAATCCTTACTCTAGTTGCCAACAGGGTGCTATAAGCCAGGTGTGTACTAAAAAATCTTAACTACAGCTAGAATGGTTCTTATCTATAAGGGTCGTGATGAATAAAATCTTAATAACTGGCAACCAATAACCTCTCTTCAATCATAAGACATGTCATATGCAAACCCTTAGACTTTATTGTTCAGAAGTTCTTATTAACTTAAATCCTTGTCAGAAAGACTTCATTATGATTCCAGGAACATTAATTAACTTTAATATAGTTGATGGAATTCTAAGAGCTGCCAACTCAAAGAAAGCTTCAGCTTGCCTTGTATTCTTAGATATTAGCAAAGCTTTTGACAGCATAGTAATAATTATCTTGCAACTACCATCGAAAATTCAGCTATGCCTTATGATCAACTATTAACTAATCTCATGGAAATAACACCACCAGAATTCAATATAAAGGTATACAGACCTGACCCTATGAAAATAAAGAGGGAAGTCATGCAAGACGATCCACTCTCACCTTTTTTGTTTAATTTAAGCTTAAATCATATAATAAGCAAACTGGTGATAGAAATATTGTTGACTCCTATGGTTTTCAACTATCTAATGACACTGAATTTTAACAGGATTATGCTTTGTTGATATGGTTATGGTTACAATAGAAAAAAACCATAAAGCTGCTAATATATTGGTTACAATGACAATTAAAAATTGGCTTAAATATCAGTCCCTAAAAGTAAAATGCAATCAACATTTATAATGGGAAACTGAAGTCTGGTGTCATAGAGGCTGCTGATGGCCCAATTACTATTTCAGCACATGATGAAATCAATTACTTGGTGCCACATTTAATCAAACATTGACATTTAATGCCACAATGATTTTAAAAAAATTACAAGAAAACTTAGAATCTATCACAGCAACACATCTTCTACAGCCTCATCAGAAGCTTATAGTTTTAAACCAATTCATTGGACCAGTGCTAACATATACTTTCCAAGCAGCTCATATAGATAAAACTTCAAAACAGTTTCTAAATACAGTAGATAACATGATTAGAAGCTCAATCAAGCAAATTCTACAACTTCCTAATGATACTCCAAATAGTATGCTTTATGCCTGTCACAAGTATAAAGAACAATCTATCCTTCAAAGCTTTTTGAGAGGCCTTCTTACAACAAATAAATATAACTCCAATACACTAGTCAGCCTCATGTTTATTTGTATCACTACATTCATAGCTGCTGTTTAGTGAAACCTAAACATCAATCCATCTGAAGAAAACAAAACTGTTCCGCAGCTGAGAAAACTTCAAGAACAAGAATACATTTCATGGTTTGTTTACCCTCATAAAGGTAAGGAAGTAAAACGTTTTCAAGAAGTAACTCTGCACAGTCTTGGGTGACGACAAAGGAAGGTATGTCAAGTTCTGAATGGAGAAATACATTAAAGATGAACGCTATGGTTGCTCCAGTATGATACCTCCCGGGTGCTCCACCAGCACAAACCACTGCAGACATGGCTGCAATGAGTATGAAACCCTTCCACATGTGCTGGGAAATTATCCTAAGGGAGAGCTACTGAAAATCAAGAGACATGACAATGCTCTCCGAATTAAAGGTCTGGTCATGAAGAGGCTCACTGCCTGCTTTTATAGCAGTCGTCAAATTGACATTGCGATTAACTGGTCAAAAGCTCAAGCTGAAATTATCAATCCAACTATAAGATTTGAAACATCAAATACCCAGCCTACAGAAGTTGACAAAAAAAAAGAAAAACATATGAGCCATAACCTTATTCACATTAAAATGAGTAGTATTTTTTGTTGCATCACATGGCGCCATTTCAAATCTTTTTGTTAAATGAAAACACACTCCTACAAAATTGACTAACACTGTAATCTAAATTATGAAGCATTCTGCTGCCATTCCTTGAAATCATTCATATATTATTAATAGTTCTTGGCTAAGTGAGCAGGGGAAGAGGAAGGTTGTGCTAGTAAGGAGCTCGGTGGCTGAAGAGGAAAAGTGAATTAAGGGACAATGGGAATTGAAATTACAGTATACAGAATGAGAATTGGACTATTTATGGCAAAAAAGGTTATTAAATGTAAAACTGACCAAAACATGTTGATGAATTGGTTGACAGGAAGTGTGATACTTATGCTCCTAGTGATCGGAGGGATTGAATTAAATTCAGGTCCAAAGAATATGCAAGAAATGATGGAGGATCTCGTAGAAAAAATCAACAACATGAACGGAATGGAACAACGCATAAAAGATAATTTAAACAAAGTGGCTGAAGAAATAAAAGAAAATGTTAGTAAAGATGTGCAAGGAATAAATATAGAAGTTGATAGAATTAAAGAGAGAATGGAAAGAATAGATGAAAGGAGGAGGAGACTCAATTTGGTGTTCACAGGAGTTGAAGAGAGAAGAGGTATCTGGCCATATGAAGAAATAAGAACAATTCTAACAAATAAACTAGAAATGGATCTGATAGAATGGGAGATTGTGGAAGCATACAGAGTGGGTAGTCAAGGCAGGAAAAGACCAATAATAGTACAATTTGCAACATCCAATATAATTTACGAAATTTTAGGAAGGTCAAAACTGCTAAAAGGAAGTAATATATTTATAAACAAAGACTTGACTCCAGCCCAGAGGGACCTCAAAAGAAGCCTAATACAGAATATGAAGAAGGCAAGATCAGAAGGCAAACGAGCATTCATTCGAAACTTACGGCTTTGGATAGATAAAGAGGATGTAACATATACCGGCAAAAAGGAGCTATGGTGGAGAGAACCAGAATGGAAGGAAACAAGTCAGCAAAATAGCGGCAAACGAAGTAAATTAACACCAATGGCAGCCAGTGGGAGTACAAAGTCCAGAACAGAGCTGAGAAAAGGAAAGAAGATTGATTCAACATGAAAGGAAAATGACATAAATGTAACAGGTGAAGGTATGTCACAACATATGTATGAAGCAATAACACCGAACCAGAGGGGAAGGAGAAGTCCAGTAACGTCACGGCATACGTCATCGCCAAAGAAGATAGTGTCACCGGGGAGAGAGGAGAGGGATACGTGTCCTTGCAGAAAAAGGGAAAGAGGCGTGGCCACAGAGTGCAGTGAGCAATGGAAAAAAGCATGTGGTGGGGAAGGGAAGTGGTGTGAATCACCAGAAAAGTGGGGAGTATTCGGAGGAAGAAGGGGAAGAAAACATTACTGTCACCGGGGATACACGTCCTTGCAGAGAAGAGGAAAGAGGCGCGGCAACAGTGTGCAGTGGGCAGTGTAAAAAAACATATAATGGGGAAGGGAAGGGGAGAGAATCGTTGGGAGTATTCGGAGGAAGAAGGGGAAGAAAACATTATATCATCTCTGCATGGAAAGAAATGCAAAAATCAGTGGAGGGAATTAAATTGAGAAGTAAAAAAACTTTAGAGAGGTTTACACCTTTCCGTAACAGAACGGGATCGCAATAGCGCTCAACTAGGAGAATGGGATTTTAAGGCCAAATCGCCTGCTTCACAATTCCACAATCCTGGACTGTACCATCTTCTGAGAAAGATATATAAATGTTAAAGGATAAATATACGAACATAGAAATTATAATAATGGGGACCTTAACGTAAGAATAGGGGAAAGAGATAAGCAGAGAACATAACTAAAATTATTAGAGAAAATAATGTGAGTAAAACAAGGGGAAAAAAAAACATGAACATAAATCTAATGCAGATCAAAAGGGTGGGGAAGAGAAGATATATAATATATTATATTTGAATGCAAAGAAATAGAGATTAGGAGAAAAGAAAGTTCATGGTATGGAATGAATAGGAATAGGATATGGATGGTTAAAAGAAGAAAATAATGTAAATACAAATAAATATAAAAATTACTAATTGTATTAACATGTAATAGTAATCCGAGAAGGCATTTAATATGTAATAACATAATGCTCAATAGATTAATACATCATTATTACAACTAAAGGAGGGGAGATGACTATAAAATGGCCAGGGCTAGAAGCAGTCACTCCCAACATGATTGTAATTATTTTGGCACTCAAAAAATAATAGTTCTTAAAACCACTCCTGTTTATTGCATCTAATTTCATATTTAAATACTATTCAATTTATAACTTATTTCAAGAAGGACAACTATTGTATATCTTTCAAGTTCTGCTTGATGAGCCTACTTCAATATATCTTTTCTGTCAAGAATTTTTGTACGTTGTGTCTTTATGGCAAACCCATTTCAGGTAAAATTCTCAAATTACAACCACCACCACCACCACCACCACCACCACCACCACCACCACCACCACCACCACCACCACCACCACCACCACCACCACCACCACCACCACCACCACCACCACCACCACCACCACCACCACCACCACCACCACCACCACCACCACCACCACCACCACCACCACCACCACCACCACCACCACCACCACCACCACCACCACCACCACCACCACCACCACCACCACCACCACCACCACCACCACCACCACCACCACCACCACCACCACCACCACCACCACCACCACCACCACCACCACCACCACCACCACCACCACCACCACCACCACCACCACCACCACCACCACCACCACCACCACCACCACCACCACCACCACCACCACCACCACCACCACCACCACCACCACCACCACCACCACCACCACCACCACCACCACCACCACCACCACCACCACCACCACCACCACCACCACCACCACCACCACCACCACCACCACCACCACCACCACCACCACCACCACCACCACCACCACCACCACCACCACCACCACCACCACCACCACCACCACCACCACCACCACCACCACCACCACCACCACCACCACCACCACCACCACCACCACCACCACCACCACCACCACCACCACCACCACCACCACCACCACCACCACCACCACCACCACCACCACCACCACCACCACCACCACCACCACCACCACCACCACCACCACCACCACCACCACCACCACCACCACCACCACCACCACCACCACCACCACCACCACCACCACCACCACCACCACCACCACCACCACCACCACCACCACCACCACCACCACCACCACCACCACCACCACCACCACCACCACCACCACCACCACCACCACCACCACCACCACCACCACCACCACCACCACCACCACCACCACCACCACCACCACCACCACCACCACCACCACCACCACCACCACCACCACCACCACCACCACCACCACCACCACCACCACCACCACCACCACCACCACCACCACCACCACCACCACCACCACCACCACCACCACCACCACCACCACCACCACCACCACCACCACCACCACCACCACCACCACCACCACCACCACCACCACCACCACCACCACCACCACCACCACCACCACCACCACCACCACCACCACCACCACCACCACCACCACCACCACCACCACCACCACCACCACCACCACCACCACCACCACCACCACCACTATTTTGGTGTTTAATGTCCATTCTTATTGCATGCGGCAGGATACTGATGATGCATGAAATGAAATCATGAGGAAAATTGGGAAAGAAACGTTCTAGGCCTAATTGTAGGGTGCCTCCCCAGTATTTGCCAATGATGAGCACTGAGGAAAATCTGGAAGAAACAGTCAGGGAAGTTCATGAGTCCATGTTTAATGACTTTGACTAACCATGTAGGTGATTATTTATTATTATTATTATTATTATTATTGCTATTTCATTCGGTCTAATACACAATTAACATCACATAAAATATACAAGGGCAGATCGAAAAGTAATGCACAATAATTTTTTTACAAAAAAGTTTAACAGTTAAAACAACAACAAAAAAGTCACAAATGAACTTACACCTTTTACCTACTTTTCAACATAGTCACCAAGTTTCTCAATACATTTCTCCCATCATGATACCAGTTTCAATATGACCTGTTCATAGAAGTCCGTTTCCTTGCAGTATAGCCATCTGTGGACTGCTGATTTCACTTCTGCATCTGTCACAAAGTGTTGGCCTGCCAGGAATTTCTTCATGGGACCAAACAGATGAAAGTCCGACAGTGCAAGGTCCGGACTGTATGGTAGGTGCTGGAGCATTTCCCAAACAAATTTGGTGATTGTTTGACGAACAGCAGCAGTAACATGGGGCGAGCATTGTCATGAAGAATTTTGACATCGTCAGCATTCATGTTGTGGCATTTGTCACAAAGGACATGACACAACTTCACCAAAGTAGACTGCAGCATTCGCAGTGGTCCCGTGTTTAGCAAAGTCCACCAATACAACACCATGCATATCCCAGGACACCGTCGCAAGCACTTTCCTAGTAGATTGAGTCACTTTGAATTTTTCTTCACTGGGAAACCAGCATGTTTCCACTCCATACTTGCCTGCTTGGTTTCGGGTGTATAGTGGTATGCCCATGACTCATCACCAGTGACGATTCCTTTCAGAAAGTGCGATGTACCTCATTAGGTGATCCAAGCTCATCATCATTCGCTGGCCCTTGTGGTTGTCTGTCAGGTTCTTAGGCACCCAGCGAGCACTAACTTTAGGAAATTTCAATGTGTCATGAACAATATCATACACTGCACCATAGGAAATGTTGAACTGTTGCAATAAGGTTCGCAGTTGCACATGCTGGTGGTTCAAAATTGCCGCCTTAGTACCTCTGACATTCTGTGGGTTTGCAGCTATTACTGGCCTCCCAGTGCATGGCGAATCACTAAGGTTCACATGGCCCTCTAGGAAGAATGTACACTACCTGGAGACATTGCTAGGGTCCATACAATCATCCCCATACATGTCAAGCATGTCCCTGTGAATATCACTCGGTTTATGCCCTTTGGTCCACAAATATCAAACCACACCTCTCTGCTCTTCACACGTGGACGGCAGTAAAATGCGTGCCATCTTTGTTGCATAGTTCCTGCTTCTCTTGCTAGAGCTGCACATGAAACAAAAAATACCCTCTGCAGTAAAAACTTCAAACTATATATGTGTGAAATTGCAACATTCCAGCTGCAATATCAAGGCAGAAAAAAATTATTGTGCATTACTTTTCGATCCACCCTTGTATAACATGGCTATGCAGAATTCAGATGAAAGAAAAAAGACAATCATGTTACCATACAACAACAGGGTCATACCTCTAGTATTTCATTTGCTTTTCACATCATTCGCCTTAATCATTCTGGTACAACTTGTAGTACTGCATCTTAAATAACAACTTAATTTTTTGGAAAGAAAACTTTTTAACTGCTCATAAAATATGAGATATTTTTATGGTAGTGTTAGATTTATGTTATAAGAAAAGTTAGTCCTGTCAATCTTACAGAGAAACCCCTTTTAAGTGTCAAGTGTTTCTTTACTTCAGGTACCCCCCTAAATTCCCATCTATACTAGTGTTTATAATGAGAATTCCAATAGATGATGACTCGACAATATACTTCCTGCAATTTGCGGATGATCAGTTAATTCTGGCCCAAGAATATCAGCACATGGAATGTCTTACAAGGAAATTGATTCAAGAATACAACAAATGGGGCCTGAAAGTAAATATGGATAAATCCAAATATATGGCCATTGGAGATGTTCATCAAGATTTGGTAATGGAAGATGAAATGGGGAATATAAATATCTGGGAGTAAAGATTACAAAAAATGGGTAACAAGAAAGGAAATAAGATCAAAGGCGAAAGCATTAGAAATGAGATTATAAAAGAAAATATGTTGAAAATTCAATTTTAGATTTTATTCAACAGAAACAATTACGGGCGGCGCCGTGGCCGAGTGGTTAGACCGCTCGCCTCCCACCGAGGCGGCCCGGGTTCAATCCCAGGGACCCGTATGTGGGATTTGTGGTGGACAAAGCGGCGTCTGGGCGGGTTTTCTCCGGGTTCCCCCGCCATTCATTCCACCAACTGCTCCATCATCACCTTTCCTTTCATCCATTCCACCATCATTTCGCTTCATCTACTTCCTTCCTCCCATACCAGGTATCGGGCTGATCACCCATCCTGGATATTCTGTCTGATCCATGAGTGTCTGCTCCTCGACGGGCCTCTGACCCCAGGCACCCGCCTGTAAGTCCTGGGGGGTGTAAGTCCTACATATGAGGAGGTTAAACAGATAAAGAAGATGAAGAAGAAGAAACAATTACAATAGTATGGTCATGCTAAAAGAATGGAAGATGAAAGATTACCCAAAAGAATAATGGAGTGGATGCCATCAGGAAGGAAGAAAAAAAGAAGACTGCATAGCACGTGAATTCGAAGAATTAAAGGGGCAATGATGAACTGGGAAATTGAGGAAGATTTATGGTCCAACTGGCAAGAATGGATGAAAGTGATAAGATGTTAAAAACTGTAATCTTGGGTGCCAGAAAAATGTTTGTACTGGACATATATAACAGGACATATATATATATATATATATATATATATAACAACCTTTTTTCCACGCTTTCTCTTTCTAAGTGTTACACATCTATAATTACTTTCATTTATTGGAAATGGCGACTAATGCACTCTCTTGCTTCTACTTTACACATCACCTGACTCGAGACCTGGCATGAGAACCAGTCACCCATATTTTCATAGTGTCAGCTGAGCTCCGGAACATAAACCCAAGCTCTACAGATTGCTGATGGTGCAATTTCTATGCTTCAGGCAACTCCAACCCAAGCACAATGCCTCGCCAACCTCTGGAAGTCGGTTAGCCATAATTTATTGTCACTTATTTACAAGCAAATTTAGATAATTGTCTTAAATCTGTAAGAACAGTAAAATCAATGTTTCTATTATGTATGTTACAAATTTAGGTTACATCTAGATTAGTTCCAAAGCATATTATCCTGCCAACCATTAAAATCAGTTATAAATGAGCCATTTTTGTGACCTAGTAAACATAATTTAAATAAATTGTGTTGAGCATGTGCATATAGGACAAAAAAACACAAAAGTTTCTATTTTCAGTAACTCACATTCCCGTCACTATTTTTAGGGATTATATGTTTAATGTTAAGTTAATATTTGTTTCCTCCTGCCCTTCTTTTTGTAAAGATAGTTGTATGCTTTTATAGATTTAAAATGTGACCTATCAGCTGTGTTTTTGTGTTTGCACGTCAAATGTTTTGTGGCTCATGCATAAGTATATATTTCTTATAGGGAGTATGAGTTTGTTTCTTGCACCGAGATTCAAACTGAGTTGTCTTGGGTGTCAAATGTGTTGTTCACACAAGGTGCTCTGTTTGTGTTTTTGTTACACAGCTGCAATTATGTAATATTCGAAAGAATGGAATACTACGAGTTTTATGCCCTTCCAGTTGAACCTCACGGTCTGAATTGGGCACTATGTTGAGCAGCTGCATTAATGTTTAGAGTAGCGATTCCAAGGGCCTTTGAGTTTGTTGATCTCTGATCGTTTCGCACACTTTTAGTGTTGTGGGGAAGGCATGCAAGCTTTAGTTCAGGTAGATTATTCTCACTATGAATGAGATACATGTTGTTATCCAATGACTTGGTCAGCTGTGCACACAGTTTTACGGCTCATTCACTTTGTGTTTCAGTTAGTAACTGGCTGGCTGTCATTTGTAACTTCCTCCCCTCAATGTAGAGTATGGCCGTCCACTAGTTGCCATCGTCTGTTATGTTACATCATGTGTTAGTAGGGCGCCACCTGCAATGCAGCATATCTGTTTTACGCATGCTGAGTGCCTAGCATCAGCTTTGTAACCCAATTCCTTACGCCATCTCACAAGATCAGATGTACATTCTTCTTGTGACAGTGATTCAGCTGCACTATGTTTTTCCATATGTGTACGCTTCCCTGTTTTGTGAACTATCCTTCCCTCTACTCCCTCACTCGTCCAGCAATATGTTACTCCCATCTCCTTTCCCCCCACCCTGCCTTTTTGATGTATTTCCTTCTCAAGTTCAGTGTTTTTTTTCCCTTCCTTGCCGTTTATTAAAACCTCTGCTTATGTGTTTTTATGCCTCCCCTGTTATCTTACATCCAAGACCGCAAGAAGCATCTACTGCCACTGGATTCACAGACAATGACAGCTTACCCTCTCTGTTCTGTAAGCGGCTGCCTGGAGGGACGGTGGTATCTTGAGGAGACACTTGAATTTTTCAGGGTACTATGGCCCCAGTGTGTTGTGGCTAATGGATAGAATCCCACTGGTTTCACCACCAGCTTGTTGGTCATCTTGTACATCAACTACTTACTGTGGAAATCCATGCATGGTTCATCGGTTCTCCAGATATAAGCTATATCGTGTTCTTCCTGCCGTTACTTCCAGTGTCATCTATACTTGTTATTATGCCCCCAAGATGACTCCTACATGTGCCTGGGTACCTAGCTGGTCTGACGAACTTCTCTCACCCCTACCCATATAAAGGGTGTCTCTGATGGGTGTGTGTGCACCATTGTCCTCTCTTCGAGTGCGTGCGTGAAAGTCTTCCTTTCTTACCCTTCCTCTTCAACCGTTTCTCCCTTGCGAATATTCTCTTCTTCTCTTTACCTGCTTCATGTCGCTCCTTCTTCAGTTCGCACTTGCCTTCCCTCCAAATAGTTAGTCTCTCCCCCTACATAAAAAAAAAACCAAGCACATTACCATCAAGTTATTGTATATTTGTTTTGGTTTTCTTTGTTCCATACCTGTGTTTTTCTCATTGTATTTTAGCACTTGCTGCTATGTTCTATGGTTTCAGTCAGGGATGGTTGCTTTTCCTGAATGGAGGTTGATGTCACAGTGCATTGGGTGTTAGCACTATTTTGTATTATTAATATATGTTTTTAACACTTTAAATATAATGTAAAAATCATGGAATGTAGGACTACCATATGGTAAGAACGGTAAGGTGAGTGTTTAAAGATGGAAGTAGCAGTGTCAATCTTGAGCCATTGCCCAGCATTCAGCTGACATATACTAAAGGGTATTCACCTGGATAGTGACGCTTGGCTAGCCAGGTTTTGCTTTAAAAACATCCTAGTTCTGAACCTCATGGTCTTACTCTGGACTTGTTGCAGGAACTCACGTCCAGTCATTCTCTTGAAAAGTCATGTGGTCCAAAATCTCTTTAAACTAATGATAATAGTTATGTATCCAGCCACACCACCCTTCACTCAAGGTAAGATGTTTGCTTAATTGTTTTTTAATCTCCTATTTGGCCTAGCACCATGTGATAATAAATAATATATTTTTATAGAAGTGTGGAGCACTATGTGATTGTTTTGGACTGCTATGGTCATACTAGCACCTTCCCTTAGCATGCACTATAAAGTGTAGGAATCCTTAAAGACATTTCCCTATCCTAGCTTCCTCCTCAAGCGGGTAGCTCTGTTCGTGGTTTCAAACCCTACGTTAGTATAGCATGACATACAGTCTCCTGCCTCTCGCCACATGGGGTTTAGTCATGTCTCTTGAAATCCATCTGAGTAACACCTCCATTTCCTCCATGACACACTAGTTTGAGCACCTCTCCCTCTTCACCCCTTAATCCTAATCTCTAAAATCCAACTATGACATGTGCTAGCGGCACTTGTTTTGAGCGTCTACCAACTCCCCCAAACATCCTTATTTTCATCACGACAATTTAAATACTGTCTTTGTATACCAAATGGTAATAAGCATTTCCTTATCAAAAGGATATACTTATTGCTTAAGCCTCTCCTTTACATATGAATTATATGACTATGAAGTTGAACTTAAATATCTGGATTGAACGGCTCATTTGATGACTTTCTGGTATGCTGTGTTGTAAGAAGAAACATTTTAACTACAATTTTATGAGATAACAGTAGCTTTCTTCAAACAAAGAGGTTCTTTCTTACAAAAGAAAAATAATGTAAGTGTAATGAGCTACAGTGAGAACCTTGATCACAAAAAAGAAGCACCAAGCTACCACCGGACAATTGCTACATTCTATGTTCATCCTTGCATAATATACTGCTACAATGTTTTGCTTTCCTATTAGATGACCTTGATCATGGCAGTTTTGTGTACAAAGCACGGCAGTAATTTAAATATTTTATAAAGATCAACTTTCCACAAATTAAGCAGTTCATTATTTTAAAAATTGTTGTGGCATACAATATTAGACCTGTAAGCGCTTCATGAACATATATGAACACATAGCTGGCTCTGGAATTTGTGTATGTTGTAGTTCTTTGTTACCATTCATGGAAACTCAGCTTTGATGGGATAGGAGAATGTGTCCAAGCATTTGGAAGGAAAGCCAGCTTGCAATAGGCCTATGAAAATCACACAAATGTGAAAGAAATCTAAAGAATACATTTCATTTCCTTTACATCAACTGATGAAAAATCACCTTCAACTGAAAGAAAGATTTATTAAGAACACTAGCTTTGTCTGGTACAGAAAATGTTCTTAATTTTGAGCCTTTGAGTATAACTATAACTGCTGCTGCCCATGTCATATTTTGCTGCCTCCCCCCTGTGTATGAAATGTACTATGACCAAGGGGGTCCATAATAACCTTCCTACATAACTCATACAATGAAAAAGTAGTGACTTATGTGTATGTAAGAATAATATAAATTATACATAACAATGAAGTGATACAAGGGTTAGGGTGCTCCTGATAATGAACACTTTATTGCCTGTTTCACCCTAATACATTGGTTCTTTAACCTGCATCATCTCAATGTTGGAGTTGTGGAGGACATCATACTGACATGGATAGCCAAGGCGATTAAGGCACAGACTTGTGAACAGGAGGTCTGTGGTTCAAATCCTGTTAGAACCATCCTCCAAGTTTTCCTCAGCCCTCATAAGTGGCAAATACCGTGAGGTACCCTAAACTTAGGCTTGGAATGTTTCCTACTCGAGTTTCCTTTCCCAATGATTTTATTTCATGTATCACCAGTGTTATTGTGCCGCATGTAATAAGCTGGGCATTGGACACTAACAACCACCCAAACAAAAAAAAACAAAAAAACAAAAACAAAAAAAAAAAAAAAAACAAAAAAGGGATAACATTCAAGGGCTAAGAGTTATATGTTGTGAAATTTTATGGCCCCTCAAGGACCTACACTATTTTATGGATAGTCTTCATTAGAAGAAGCATGCAAAACCCTTTTGACTCTTACTATTTTGTCTTTATCCAGCATAAGCATAATCAACACCAATTTTCTGCGTGTCTTGTTTGTTTGCTTTTGTCAGGTGGTCTCATAGTGAGCAAAGCACGGGGACATACAGCATGTGGCAGATGCTAACACATAATGCACCCACCATTAGTGTAAACAGTTTTCCCCACCCTTGGGGCTTACAAAAGGAGAAATAATATTTTTAACTACAACCACTTCTATTATGCGGTGCATAATGAAACACAAGTTCTAAGTTATACATTTACAGTGTATAACTTTTGAGTTAAGCATTTACCTATTAGGTACATGATGCATTAAAATATTCCTCCATTCCATATGGGAAGTGAGGACAGAATAATGATTTTAATCCAATTTAATTCTTTTTGAAGATTTTATGCTTCTTGGAACCACTTTAGCCAATATGGAAGGCTTTTGTTGCAGAATATTAACATTCTTTTTAGAATAGCTTTAAACCATTTGCTGGCCAGTACAAATTACCTGCATGCCTGGCATTGTGGTCATGTACAGCTAGGTGTGTAACAACAAAATTATAACTATCCTCAAGATAGCTTAGAAGTGAATATAAATGTACTCTTCATTAAGAATGAGAACTTTAAAGTTTTTGAATAAGACCTATAGGAATAATAAAGCCTCACACTGCAAGGAACTTGTACAGCTCTTTCTTGCAACACAAAAAATACTTTGCTACAGTGTACAGAATTATCCAAAAGATTATTCTGTATTGTAAGAGGGCATAAAAATAGGCAAAGGCTATTCTCATGGCATGCTTGTTGAGAAGATTGTTTGGGTTTCTTAAAGATAAGTGTGCTAAGCTTCAGTAATACATTCCTACATGTTTTTTCCTAGTTGAGCTCATCTAACTGAAGCCCAAAAATTTGATAAGGTTCACTTATGGTGTAGTTGCTGTGCCTAATTGCTTGCATATGCTTAAAGGAGGACTGGACTAAAGCTTTAAAGACTTCTAATAATAAAGTACAAACAATTCTGAGCACATTGTTGAAAACCGTGTCATTACAAACACTCGTTTTCATTCTGGAAGCTCTTTTATCTTTAATGCTCACTTCACAGCGATGCCATACGGCAAGGATCACACCATGCTACTCATTGTCATTTGCACTATAGCCTTGCATTGCATTTAATTCCTGTTATTTTGTGATTGTAGGGCAGTTTTCCATTCCTAATGTTCTGTGAGGTGTACGTTCAAGAATGCCTGTGTATAGTGCTTGTGATTGTTCAAATAATTTTGACGTAAACAGAAATATTGGTTATAACTCATTTCCTTATGGAGATAAGAATACACATGTGTACAACAAATGGGGATGCTATAAAACACAAAAACTTTGTGCCAATCAAACATGCTAGTGTATATAGAATTCATTTCAAAGAAAGTGATTCTAATGAATCGGATGCTATAAAAATAAGAATAGTGAAGGACGAGAAATTCAAAAGCCCTAGACTGAAAGGTCAATATGGTGCCTTCTAAATTTTTAGGTTGTCTAGAAGAAGAACTCCTCAAAAAGAAACTCAAATTTTCTTAAAATAAAGCAAGTGCTACAGTTAGTTGATAATTCAGTAAGAAATTCTCAACAAGAAAGTGAAGCTACATTAGTTTCTGAATCTTTACAGTCTGAAATGCTGCAAATAAAATGCGAGTTAGGAGTAAATGGTGCTAATCTGAACCAAAGTTTGACTGATGAGGAAGGCGAATCTTCAGGTGTAAATGATGAAGATTATAAAATGAATGAATATTTGAGGAAATCTGTGAAGATGGAGAAAAATATGAAGCAGAAGATGTAGGTATGTCCAGAAAGAATTATTTTGCATTTGTATGTGTAAATACTCTCCTTGCACTATCCAGTATTTGTCACACACGTGGTGGGCCTGTCACTGAAAGAAAATCTAACACACGAGGGGCATTAATGCAAATAGCTCATTGTGTGAATGGACACACTTATGAGTGGTGCTCTGGAGGTGAAAGTGGAATTCTGAAAAGTAATGTGTATATAGCTTCAGGAATGTATCTTTACAGAATGGCATTTGTTTCTTGGTATTCTCAAAAGCTATAACATTATTATTTTTTTCTGAATCACATTTTTATAGACTTGTTAAAAATTTGTTTCCCCTTCTGTACACAAAGCCTGGTTAAAAGAAAACGAAGTAATTTTGCAATTTCCATTAATCATTGAGGCAGTATTTTAATATCTGAATAATTTCAATTGTATTTTATATAAAAGTAAATTCAATAACAGCCCGCCTTGAAACAATATGTATGTAATAATTGTAAATGTATGTAACAGTCATTGCATATGCTTATTTTTATTGTAAAACATGTTTTATAATGTTATGTGAATACATTATATACTTTAATAATGCAAGAGCTGTGAGAATAATACGTTTTAAGTTGCTAACAATGAGGTAATAATGAGAACCTTGTAGCAATAATGAGTTAGAGTGTTTGAAAATTACTAGTCATGATTAAAGCAAATGATAATGTAATTTCTCTAATAGTTTAAAATTAGCCAATGAATAGCTAAGAAAAGCTTTAAGTAAAATGCAGATATTCTATTGGACTAGAATTAGCCAATCAGAGACTTGAAATACTGAAGCTTATGGGTTTTAACCGTTGAAAGTTGCTCAGTTGCTGGCAAGCCATGGTAGTGAACAGATGGAAGATGTGTTCTCTATGTGTAAATCGTAAAATATGTATATGCGCTAAGTGAAATATTGAAGATTCTCACAGTTCTTAAAAAGTGTAGTGCTATATAAAAATGTGCAAGAATTAATAAAAGAAGTGAATTTAAAAACTTAAATTCTGTGATGTCTAAAATCATTGTCATATCGCGCCCTGTCTAAGACATATGACTCTACAAACATTACTGATGCAGCCGAGGCAAATTCAAACATAAATAATATATAGAAGCAGTGTTAATAACAAAGTTAAATATTATAGTGTAAAACTTGGAGTGTAATAACAAAAACACATCTTGAAATCAGCTTCTCATACGTAGCAGCATACTGCGTAATAACAGTAACTATTGCGTAATCAACAAATTCAAACTGACGCCCGAAGCATGTTCCAGGAACTCCTTAAATGCAACTAAATAAATATTATGTAAAATAAAATTATGTAAGCATACATCTTCTTCAAGTTAAATATATTACGTAAGCACATAACTTCAAGTTGGCTCCCATACGTGGGGCAGTTAAAATTACGTAACCAAACAAAACAAAAGCGGCAGAACATAACCTTCTTCAAGTTAAACAATACATAACAAAACATCTACTTCATGATTCAAATTTATGTTTATGTGGGGTAGACAGTAGGACTCCTCAGGATTTTCTACTAAATATGTGACATGTTCTGTAATGAATTTGGCAACAAATAAAATATTAGACTTCATAATTATACAGAAAGGAATTGTAACTGGTGATATCGAGAAAGCTGCTTGCAAAAATATACTGACTTCTATGAATGAAAACCTGACAATCAAGTTCTTCCTAACAGATAGACATAGGGATATTACAGCTTTGATGAAAAAGAAGTTTCACGTATACACCATGAATTTGATGTATGACATCTTACTATGTCCCTAATGAAAATGTTTAATAAGATTCCAAAATCAATGGTTCATGAATGGAAGCTTTCTATTTATGGTGGGCATCTGCTATTTGTGAAAGCGATAGTGTACTCCTAAAGGAAAAGTTTACATAATTTTATATCACATTACTAATGTCCATAATTGGGTAAATTTTGAGAAATTTCATTCATGTACTCATGGAAGAAAAAGTTAAAAACAAAAACTGACTTTGTGCAGTATCACAAAAAATGCAAGACTTTTAAATGACATTACACATATCAATCATTTTCATCCTACAGGAACCCTTGAATCCTATCATAAAGAGCGCTTAAAGTATGTCCAAAGACACAATTTTTCATTTCCAGGCATGTATGTCAGATCAATGATAGCTACTCTAGATCATAATTCTCACCAAGGGGAAAAAAAAAAAAAAAACAGTGGGCAGTTCTGTGGAGTATTCTAAAACCAGCTGGAGAATGGATGTATAAAAGTAAGTACAAGGATAAAATGGCAAGCGGAGACAAAATCTTGTAACCAAATAGTGTAATATGTAATATTTATTTCATTATTATTACAATAATACAAATAAAGCTTACATCTAAACTTATGTCTAGTGCACCAGTTTTCTAGCTCCCCCATATTTAGCCCCTAGGCTGTATATATGGGATAAAGTTACTATACCATCTCTCCACTTTCCAAACTATGCCCGTTCTGCTGTACCTTTCTTAAGCTCTTTATCCACTTATCCCTTGTGTTGCCTAAAAATGTCCCCATCATTTTAATTGTTTCTACTTTTGTGCTTCCCAACATTCTTAATGCTACTGCTTCTTTGTTTAGCTTGTCCCATTTTTTATTGCATATAACTTCTCTCCACCGTTTAACCTTATCACATTCTATTAGACAATGAAAAGTACTACCCGATTCATCACACATAATACATCTCCCCAAACACTTATATCCATTCCTTTTTAAAAATATTACTCCTGTGTGCATCCACGCAAGACCTATTCTACCAAATTGATTGCATATATCTACATACTTCTCCCTTCCCCAATTTCTTTTAACTAATTTATACAAGATCAATGATCTTTTATGCTCAAAACTAGCCCATATCTCTTGTTTCTCGATATCTTCCACCCAGAATCTCACTTCTTTCCAAAACCCACTGTTATTATACTTATCTAATAGGAAAATATTCCTCATGCCAATTTCCTTTAGGATATTTCCCATCTCCCCTAACCAACACTCTTCTCCTAGGACAGCTTTTTGAAACTGTATACATTCTTTTAATATATTACTATCTTCTAAATTTAAACATCTATACCAATACTTCAAAATTCTTTTCACTATTATACCTTTTCTCCCTACCCTTCCTAGCTCTGCCAGTGCCATGCCCCTTGGTGAACTCTTGGGTAAACCCAGAGCTTCTCTACAAAACATTCTATGGACTATATCAATCTTAATCCATCCCTTTGCCACCTCCCCATATTTCTATTCCATATAACATTTTTGACTCCACTACAGCTTCATATAGTCTTTCCAATCAGTTCATTGTTAGCGTGGGTGTTTTGCACAAGCAAAGCAACAGCTTTCATAGCTAGCTTTTCTTTCAGTTGTGCATATTTAGATTGTGCTTCCCATTTCCCGTTGCTTGAGAATCTAATCCCCAAGTAATCAAATTCTTTTACCACCTCTATTTGCTCTCCATTTATATACCATCTTTCCTCTCAACCAAATAGTGAGTGAAGTAACAACATAAGTTTTCAATATGAGTATATTGTACCAGGAGTTACTGACCGCAGTGACATATAATATTGGCTCAGTCCATAAAATCAAACCTAATAAGCAGGAAATGGAAGACCAATACTTCTCTCAGTTTGGATTACCTTTATGAGAAAACGTTGAAGAAAACAAGAATAAAATATGTAAATAAGACAAGAATTCAAAGACGTGAAATTTTAAAGCTTGGCTATTCAAGGCACTACACATTTCCATTAAAACTTAACACTATGACTATCAACTATTCTGGCAGAAGATATCCGCTTAAAGAATGCTGGCTAGCCATATGACATCACCACAGTGTGTTGCCGGTGGGGAAAATATCCTGCAGATCCTAAACAGTAAGATGTACAGTGTTCCAGTTTTCACTATTATTATGCACATCCCAAGATGTTATAGAATATTAAATAAAATAGAATGTGAAGTTTTAGTTCCTTTAATTCTGAAATGAATACAATTTTTTATCTAGTTTAGTGAAAGTTTATTTGCATCAGATTAAGTAGTGAGCTTTCCAAATGCCTTGTTAGCTAAGTCTGAAAGTTGCTCATGACCACTCCAGATAAAAATACATGGGTGTCACCTGCAAAAGCACTGCTTTTGACTCAATACAGAATACTCCTATAGGTAATTTCTAATTATTTAACATAATTAATATTCCAGTAGTAAGCATGTACATGGATTTTCTGTTGATAGTCTTCTCCTAAATCCCAAGGGAATGTTATTTGATTCCAAATAATTCATCAGATGGTTATGCAGCTCCCTCCATGACTTTAGAAAATAAACTCAGATGGGATATGGGTCTATAATTGTAAGGGAGGTTTCGTCTCCTTTTCTGTATGGAAGCTTAACTACTACATGTTTCATTCTTTCTGGAAATACCCTGATAAAAAGTAATGATACATTATATAAATAAGAGGGTTAATGTATTCAGCTCTGCAACATTATAACGTTGCTCAATAAAAATATCACTGTTAACCCACTCGCATCATATAACAAAGTGTACTTGTATAAGGTAGAAATGGGTTTTAAATCATGTGACAAGCACAGTTTGCAACTGGGTTAATAAATCTACATGTTTTTACATTTCTGACTCATAGGTGCCAATCATGAGGAATGAGAATGCAACAAAATACACATACGAGGATTGTCCAGAAAGTAATGCACCACATTGTTTTTTTCAGCCAACAACAATGGTATGAATGCGAAACATTAGGTATGCATTGTTTGAAGTTTACAGAGTGTGTGCACAATTTTTCCATTTCCTCTGACAGATAGCGTAGCTGCAGCAATGTTTCAAAATGGCATCTGTAAGTGATGTATGTTACAAACAGTGTCTCATCATTGAATTTCTCAATGCAGAGAAACTATTGGGAACATTCACAAGCGTTTGTGTGCAGTTTATAAAGCACCTGCAGTTGACAGAAGTACGGTTAGTCACTGGGCACAGAGGGTGAGGTCATCCACGGCTGTCACACCTGACAAGATGCAGTTTGCTGATGTGCTCATTCGCGAGGACTGACGCATAATGACTCGCAGTTGGTGCTGAAGCTGTCAATCAGCAAAGGAATGTGGATGCAATCATCCGTGCTCTTGATTACTCAAAAGTGTTTGCACAATTGGTTTCACAAATCTGAGAAAAAACATTTCTTCTGAGTTGCTGCAACTTTGTGAAGCTGAGGGAGAAGCTTTCTTGTCTCAGATTGTGACAGGTGATGAAACCTTTGAGCCCGAAACAAAACGACAATTGATGGAATGGCATCATCCTCACTCTCCACAGATGAAAAAATTCAAAGCAACTGCTTCCGCTGGTAAGGCCATGATCACTGAGTTTTGGGACTGTGAGGGTGTCATACTCATTGATGTGATGCCAAGAGGCAGCACCATTAGTTCTGAGGCATATTTGAACACATTAACCACACTCAAGAAGTGCTTCCACCGATTTCGGAACCATAACCAGCCGGGTGATTGATGAACATGATAATGCTCAGCCTCACACAAGTTTGAGAACTTCGGAACACATCACTAAACAGGGTTGGACAGTGTTATCCCATCCACCCAATAGCCCTGACCTAGCTCCCTCAGACTTGCACTTGTTTTGGGCCATTCAAGGATGGCATTCATGGAAGGGTACTGAACATTACTAAGTTTGTTGTTTATCTGACTTTTCATTTTTAAGTTACGCTGCTCTCTCTCTTGCACCCACCCATTCATTCCCCCCTCCACACGCACGCACACACAAATGGACCTTTTTCTAAAAAACCTTATTTGGATTCAGGGTGCCTCAAAACATGTATTTCTGGTGAAATCTCAGCATAAAATTTTTGAGTGAGATGCAATACATTCTCTACCTACTATGCACATGGTAGAGAAAGTAAAAAATCTGATGTGTTACACTCACATGACTTTCTCTACTCTTGTACAAACTATTTTTACAAACGCTTAATCTCCATATGCTTCATGTTAATCGAGATATCAAGATGTCGATCTTATTGATAATTTTCTTGTAGATGCAGGGGGAATATGGTAAGTTTTAAGCGATAGTCAAATATTTTAACGCTGGTTGCTATGTGGCGCATTCCATTCTCTTTGCATGTCCAGGACATAAAAAAATGAATAACGAATTTGAGAAAAGTGTAAAAAGTATTGGAAAATTTAAGGTAATAACATGCAATATCTCGCAAACGGTTCACTCAACAAAAGAAATGTATATGACATAAATTGTGTATTTTAACGCGATCTACATTTTTCGTGTAGTAAACTTTTGTCTATCTCTTATGGTTTACCAGTTATGAAAAAGTCGTTCATAATGAAGAACACTTTTGGAGACATTGCCAGAAAATTCGAGATATACATTTTATTTGTCATGACAATATCTTAAACATATGATAGTTTAATCAAAATCGTTAGAGCCGTTTTTGAGAAAATTAAAATTTTCGAAAAATGTTCCATGTAAAGGGTAGTCTGGGGTGGGGGGATTTTCTTGAAAACCTTCGTGTCGCATCTCTGGAAGATACTGAACCTAAATACCAAGTCTGGTGGTTATCCGACTGTTTGGATTCAGGGGGTCTCAAAACATATATTTCCGGTGAAATCTCGGTATCGAATTTTTGGGTGGAATACAATACTTCCCCTACTTACTATACGTAGTAGAGAAAGTAAAAAGTAACAAAATTATGTGTTATATGCTATATAGGGATAAAACGGAAAGAGCATGGCAGTGCAAAAAGTGTTGTGTTGCCCTTCATTTAGAGAGCCGCTTTAAGATCTACAACATCCAACAATTATATGAGGCCATCAAAATTATTGAGTCAATGCTTCTAATATCATTAATGCAAACATTCAGAGGAAAAAAAGAAACTGTATTGGTTGATTTTATGTGATTTTTTAAACTTTAAAATACATCTGCAGAGTTGTACAGGCATTTAAATCAGATTTACGAGGTAGCCATGCAGGTATTTAAATATGATGTCAATCGGTTAATGAAATAGGAAGTGTTATTCGGTAGCTATGAGGCTTTTACATAAATGCAAAAAAATCTGTTAATGGTAGTCTAAATTTAGAGCCATTATTTCATAAATTTGTTAATGGAGAGGGATGAAACTTTATCGCTGTGAAAAGAAATAGCTTTAAACTATTACTTTAAAAGTATATGGCAATTTGTGTAGTTGTAGACGTCATAGTACTATAGGGTTTACACAATATCCATGTTATTAGTGGCCTAATTGTGTGAGGATAAAATATATTAAGACATGCATCTCAAATAAATCACTGGTCCTGCAAATAAAAATCATAAACAGTGTCGGCAACTGCAGAACATGTAGTAGCTAAAAGGCAAGTAATGTACTGAAGAATTAGACTTACAGGGCAGACAGAAAATGGAGATGCCAAACTAATAAAATCTAGAACGAAAAAAATGAAACATTACACCTGGCAATCCATACCACTGTATCAAATAAAGAAAAACATAGTAAATGCTATAAGTACAAAGTGTCAGCCAGTACCCGCTATGTACTATGTCGTCCTCCGTGGACTAGTGGTACTGTGCTAGCCTCTAGTTCCCAAGGTCGCGGGTTCAAACCCGGCGGAGGGCGATGGATTTTTTCGGGCATAAAAATCCTTAGCATGGCTTCCTTCGGAAGGGAAGTAAAGCCGGTGGTCCCGTGTCATAGATTTACGGCACGTAAAAGAACCTCAAGCCTGATAAAGAGGCCTCTGAGCAAAATTACCGGTCTTTCATGCCCAATATAGAATGGGACGCTAAGAACCATAGTAGTTAAAGAGCGTCCATAAATAAAACTCAATTTTTTTAGTACCCGCTATATGATTCCTGGCAAACACACAGACATATGTAACTGAGCTAACTGAACACTGCACTGTCAGCATAATGAGCATAAAGAGGTGCAGTGAGAATACAATAAGCAACTGTGACTAAAATGGCAGTGCCTGGGATGCAATCTGGCTAAAATCACTTCCTTGCAATAGTCAGTTCCCTTGAACACCCGTCATTCGTCATGTAAGCACAATAAAATGCAATGTAAATTGGTCATAAAATCATCAAAAGTAACACAAAGCTAAACCACCTCGAAGATAAAACTGCTAAGGCAGGAGCGGCATCAGCAGCCCCATTCCCTAGAAGGCCATGTCAAGGAACCCACAAAGGACACTCTGATGCCATCACCACAAGCAAGTTAAGGCAATGCTGAATGTGCTGTACAAGATTGTAACTGTACATCAACCAGAGGCTGTGGCTTGCACTCAAGAAATGGGTGCAAATAATACATGGCTGCAGGTATTGCTGCTGAACATACAGGTATTTCTGAAACATGTGGCTCAGTGACAAACTCCATGTATAGGTATAGCACATATATTCTCAAAAATTGTAAAATATAATACAGATATTTTGGACTTCCGGTTTAACTGGACGTTAACTCCAACTCATGTATTTTAAATGGAATACCCAATATACTTTTAAATAATGCTCATTAAGAACTTTTTACTATGATTTGAGTGACCTTTGTTTATCCAAAACATGAAAGCATGTTTATTGATACAGAGATATTTTATTTAAGTTATTGAATCCAACATATAGCATGTTAATAATTCTATCTGACATTCAACAAAATGGAAAGAATCCTAATTTTAATGTTGTTGGAGTTGGAGACAGGCAATGATTTCATCAAGAGGTGGCAAATTTACTTCATAGTATGCATCCTGATCGCAATCCAATTTCTTATACAACAGTGACAAGGACTGTAAGGAAGTTCAATTAACTGGATGCATACAGGACTTACCAAGATAATGTTGCTTGAAAAAAGCAACTAATGAGAATATTTAATGGATGTTTTCTACCATTAGCAAGAAAAGCCAGAAGTTTCTACTACAAAGTTCCATAATGAAAACCTTAAAACGGCTGAGCAACATTCTATAAAATTCAATTTTTGCAGGAACTTTCAGAGGATGATCCCAATAATAAAATGCAGTTTTCTAAATAATTCCAGAAAACTGGGTGCACTGCCTTCTAGGGGAACCTTCTTTGGCACAATTATGAAGAGAAGAATATGCCAAACGCCAAAGTTGATACCCCAGAAGGCCACCAAAGAAGAACATTTAAACTTGAAGTGGGAGGATACTGGTGACTGGTCATGGATCCACTGGAAAACTGATCTGCCCAGTGGAACATGTGGGCCAAAAAAGGTTCCTCACAAAGGCCAAGTGAATCAAAGGTTTGGAGCTGCATGCTATTAAACTCAAGAAACAGAAACACATTGTGGGTACCACAAAACTCACCCAAAAATAAAAGCAAAATGATTTTCAAAAGGTTCACTTTTCGCCCAAACACTCACTATAAATTCCACATCATCTTCAAAACACATATCTGTCTAGCTCCACAAAACAAATTCAGTTTAAAGAAATTACTCTGCAACAAATTGAAGGATCAGATAACTCAGAACAAAAAAGCAGGAATCTATCAAATCAGTTGCCCAGAATGTGACCAAATTTACATAGGTAAAACTAAAAGTTGTTGTTTAGAAACCAGATTAAGAGGGATATGTCAAATGCTGTTGCACGACCAAGAACATCGCACACCAAACATAACACTCCTAAAACCTAAAAAATATACAACAGAGTTGGATATTTGAAAAATTATTAATCACAAAACATAAACACTGTGTAATGAATTTTGAATTGCAGCCACAAAATCCACTATGGAATTTCATCACTATATCACTAGATGCCACCACAAAAACACATTGCACACCACCACCAGAACCAGTTGGCCACTTCTGACAATGAGACCAAATAGCTCTCAAAACTGGTCAAGACAAAAAACATGTAAGTTATGTTAAGTGTTCCAATTCTGACTCATTTTTTACTTTCTCTTCCATATACATAATAGGTAGAGGGTTTATATTCACCCAAAAATTTGATACTGAAATTTCACTGAGAATACTGAGCTATATATGCTTTGAAGTGCCTTGAATGCAGTATTTTTACAAAAACGTCCGTGTGTGTGCGTGTGTGTGTGTGTGTCTGTTAACAGCACAACTAAAAAACATAAAGTTGGATTAATACCAAACTTGGTATTTAGGTTCAGTACCATCCAAAGAGGTGAGAAGAAGATTTTCAAGAAAATCCCGACCACAAACTAGCCTTTACATGGCACATTTTTAAAAATTTCTGATTTTCTAAAAAAACAGCTCTCACGATTTTGATTAAATATTACAGATATTTACATGACAAATAAAATGTATATATATATATATATATATATATATATATATATATATATTGAATTTTCTGGGAATAGCTTGCGAACCTCTTCATATGGAAGAAATTTTTTATAACCTTGTACAACTGGTAAACATTAAGCTACAGATGAAAATGCAGATATCTTTAAAACACAAGATTTACTTCAAATAACTTTTTTGTGGCATCAGCAATTTCCGAAGATCCGTTACTAATGGTTCAATTTGTTCAATACGTTCTCATTCTTTATAAGTTCCATTGATTTTCAACTGTTTCTCGCAATTGCAACCACTAACCTGAACCCAGTTAAAGAGAAAATAAAAATTTGTAAATTACACCAGCAGGAAGGAGGCCTAATTATGGAAATGGAAACAGAAGAGGATCTCAACAAAGTGATGGATTGTCAAGGTTTGAAAGATAAGTACGTTAAAATTGAGTTACCAAGGAAAAGAAACCCACTTTTATATGATGTCATGTCTGATGTTACAGAAGAAGAATTAATGACAATAATTAGGAGCAGAATCGTTCAGCAAAAATGACATGAAGATTTTGAGAACAACTTTAAACTACATTTTAAGACAGGTTCAAAAAACTAGGCAACCATACATGATGTAACGGAAGCATCAGGTAAATTAAGAAAAATCTTGGTTGAAAACATCCAATATCATTTTGTGGATTTTCTTCACAATTTCTAGCATGGTCGTCTCATTTGGTCGACCACTGCGATATTTATCTTGGCAGCTCATATGGCCTCGCTTAAACTCTGCCACCCAATATTTTACTCTTGTAAACGAAGGAGCAGACTCCCCCAGAGTAAATTCTAGCTTAGCTTTAATATTAGTTGGACTAAGACCTTTCAAATGAAAGTATTGTATCGCATAACGATGGCCAGTTTTATCCATGTTTACAAATTTGCTGAGTGTGTTCACTATTAATGGCTGCCAAACAATTACTAAACCACGTAGCATCGTCAAACTTCAAACTTAAGCTTTATAAGGGTGGTGCTTTCTACCATAGTCAACCACTAAATATACGTCAGGTCGGGTACTTCTGGGACTGCTCTTGTAACATATGCAGCGGGAACCTGGGCAACCAGGATGGAAGCTGTAGTTATTAGAAAATTATTGAAAAGGACGCAAAGAAAAATATTATTACATTTTATTGGTATTGTAAATATCATATCAACAATGGCTTTATTAACAATGGCAATATGGCCAACTTATTATTTAATACGTTTGAAACGACCTAGATTTTGGATTAAAAGAAAATATTTTCAAATGGTAGAAAAAATAATTGCAGTAAAGTGCAATACTTTATTAGATATTAAGCACAATTTGAAGACAAGATGGCAACATGAATGGGAGGAAACAGAGGAGGGAAGAAGAGTTTTTCAGTTATTTTCAAATGTTCAAGAAAGATTACGACTAACACACAACCAACGCAAGGATTAATACACTTTATTATGGGACATGGGCCATACAAGACATATTGGAATAAAATTAACAGAACAAATGACGACATATGCGATGTTCGTCGAATTAGGGACACAACGGAACATACAGTTTTTGAATGTAATATATACAATCAACACGTATTAGAAGAAAGGAAACATTTAGGAGGATATACCCTATATACAATTTTAAGACATCCTGATTTAATTAAACATTTACAACAATTAACAAATTATATAAGTAAAACAGCGTGGGAGAAATATATATTACCAAAAGGATGACAGGAATGGGTAGAGAGAAGATTTCGATTAAGACAACAGGAAGGAGAGGAATGTGGTGATTTTAGGAGGAGGGTGGAGGAAGAAGAAGAAAGGAGAGAAGATAACGGTGGTGTTGGGAGCAGGTTCACCATTGTTGAAGGAGCAGCTAGCACGTTTGCCATTGTTGCAGGAGCAGTTAATGTGGTTTGGGAGGGATAGTGAGTGGAGTTATGGTGATGATAAATGCATGGAAGCATGAATTATGTTATTAGGTTATTAATAGGAGGGGAAATTGGTGTTAGAATAAAATGGAGCATGTGAGTGAAGTGAAATGATGTGGGGTAAAGTGAGTGGATATGTAGTGATAGAAGAAAGAAGATTTAGTGTTTGGTTAAAAGAGGTAACAGTTTAGTATATGGTGATAAACTTTAAAATTGATGTATAAAATAAATAAAAAAAGAAGATAATAATAGAAAAATTAACAAGGAGATTAAATAAACAAACACATAAATATGAATAAAGATATAAATAAATTAAACATAATATTAAACTACTATAAGCCAATAATTATTGTGAAAACAATAAAATATTATAGATAACTTTAACTTTATAATTTTTAATTAAGAACATTTTAAAGTAAAATAGAAATATCAACAAACTTATTAAAATGATTAGTAGCTTAGTAGAGGATTTTGTGCTGGTTACCAGTACAATTTCGATGGTTTCCAGTGAATATAGCTAAACAGGGGTAGCTGGTTACCATTTGCTAAGTTTGCTGGTTTCCAGCAAGTGTAGATAAATATAGAATTTAAATACGTTTTGTTTACGCCCTCACTCATATCTAATGATTTCCATTCTTTTTCTTTCTTTTCTTTCTATTTTTATTTATTATTTTGCAGACATTGTGTAGTTTGTAGTTATTTTATATGAGAAAATTTGATGTAATATAAAATGTAAATGTGTTGTCATAATAAATGTAAAGTTTAAATGTATGCCCCAGTGCAGTTAACCAAGGTGCTGGGTTAGTATATTCAGATTTTATTTATTTGTTTCTCGTAATTGCATGGAAACAGTATGGACTTTAAGACGAGCATGTGGTACCCAGTTCTTAAACATTTGACTATCACGGTTCCCTGTGTACCCTAACGAAATGAGTTATATAGCTATTTCTGCAAATGTTTATCTCGATTAAAATGAAATAGATATAAAACTAAACATTTGTAAGAACAATATGTATACCCATCAATAAACAATAGAGGGTAGAGAAAGTTATGGGTCTGTACATTGTTAATATCAGGACACTTTCATTGAATTTGAAATGTTATCTACATTACAAAGTGGTATTTTTGTAAAAGAAAAGACTTTTGCCATAGCTATCCCAAACATTGCATACACTTCCTATTTCCAATAAATTACCAGAAAAATATGTCAAGGCTATAGTATCAATTCGTCACTTTTGTTTTGTTAGTATCTGGAAAAGGAAAAGGAGGTTAAAGCAAATATGCCTAATCACTTTAAAATCACTCCTAAACTGGGATGTGCTTTAATGATTTCTTCAAAATTAAAATACAAGGTGTGATAAAAAAATAATGGGAATTTTTTTTAATTTTGCGAGCTTTATACATCCAATGTTCAAAACTTTTGTTTTATCTTGTTGGTACACCTGTTCCTGATTTATGTTTGCATTTTCAGCTGTTTTGAATATTTAGTTTATTGCTCACAGTCAAAAGAGTTATACGTGTTTTCGAGTGCTTGGCAAATTTTTTCTTTCAAAAAAGATGGATCAAACAATTTGCATTAAATTTTGCTTGAAAAACAGAATAAAGTGCAGCACTGCATTCGAAATGTTGACTGTGGCTTTTGGGGAATCTACTATGAGTACAAGAGTTTACGAGTGGTATAAACGTTTCAAAGAGGCCCGAGAAGAAGACGACCGCCCTGGACGTCCTAGCACATCAATTACTGATGACAATGTGGGAGAAGTAAAGAAAATGGTTCTGGAAAATTGCTGAATCACCATGACACAGGTTGCTGATGATGCCAGCACATCCCTTGGCTCATGCCAAGCAATTTTTTTGGATGTTTTGGTCATGAAACGTGTAGCAGCAAAGTTTGTTCTGAAATTGTTGAATTTTGACCAAAAATGACATTGCATGTACATCGCTCAGGAATTGCTGAATGAAGTTGAAAACAGACCAGAACTTCTAAGGAAGGTTATAACAGGTGACAAAAAATGGCTATATGGGTATGACGTCAAAACTAGGGTCCAATCATCCCAATGGAAACTCCTGAAGAGCAAGACCGAAAAAAGCTTGACAATTTCGATCACATGTGAAGGTTCTTTTCACTGTTTTCTTCGATTACAATGGGATAGTGCATAAGGAGTTCCTGCCTTATGGTTGCACAGTCAATAAGGAATACTACCTGGAAGTTATGCGCCGTTTGCATGAAGCAATCCAAAGATGACCAGAATTGTGGTAAGAACACTCAAATTGCATCACAATAATGCAATCCAGTGTGTTGCAATAATAATGCAATAATGCAATCTTGGACAGTTTGTATCAGGACAAAAAGTACTCAAAATTGGACAAACATATTTTAATCCTACATCACTTGCAACTAATGTGCTGTACAGCTCACAATATTAATTAATGGAAGTGAACTACAATGTGTGTTGTTAACATAATTCGGAGCCATTAAACTACAATGTTGGTGAGGGTCAAGTTGCACAAATTTTCACAAAATTTTACATCAAGTCTCCCATTCACTTCAAATTTTGTCCATGGAGTGCAAAAACAAAGAGAATTATCTTGCAAATTGTTATTTTTTAAAATTGCAATATATTAAAAAATATTGTGCAATACTACTTCTGAAAAGCAGTACACCTCTTTAGCTTTAAATTAGAATATCTCACAAGTGCTAAGCAACACAATTATGTTATAAAGCTCAATACAAAGCTTAATATATAATCTTTAACTTAATATTTATTATCACTGGTATAATTAATAATTTACATAAATTTTTAAAAACCAAATATCCCTATTAACCAGCTAGTTTAAACTTCCATTAAAAAATATAAATAAATTCCTTGATGTTTTTTGTATATATGTACACAAAACAAGCATGGGATCCTGTATAGTTAGTTTTAAATAAAATAACTTACAAAGTGGTGAGGAGCAGGATTGCGAGGCGCGGTTGGAGAATAGTAGTACTTGTAGTAGCAGCGGCAGCAGCAGTCTGTCGTTGGATGCCTTGTCAATTTTTCACAGCACCTTAGATGCACTCTAGTTTGTTCACATTTAACTGTTAAATCTGGCATATATAGTTGAGAAACATTTGAACTTTCAATCTTATCCTATGGGAAGAAATGTAACTACAATTTAAATGTCACCTGTTTTCCACCAAGGCTCAAATTAATACCACTGGTTATTGAATTATTGGTTGATGGAATAAATGAATGTAATTATAACGTACCAGGTATCACTTTCACATTGCTGTACCTTGCCTTAAAATGGTTACTATGCTCCTGATGTTGACGCTCCATAAAAAACATAAACCTTATGTGGGGAATAGGTTCCTTTGCATGAATACATAAATAGTTTTTAGGGAGTTGTAATCGGATTCTGAGAGGACTGTAGACCGGCTCTCATTGTTGGTCTTTTAGTAGCACTTCTGATACCATCACATGATCCCTTTCCGTGTGACATTGCAAAGAAATGCCACACAGCACGAATACCAAATACATTCTTGTGGTAGCACAAATTAGAAAATTGTTTATTTTTATACTGAGCACTGGCACCATCAGAAATGAATAAATCTTGTTCAAATGTTTAATTTCTTGTTTTAAAAGCTTTATCAGTTCTGTATGAAAAAGATACACAGCATTGGTGTCATGTTTCACGCATTCCAAAATTGAAACAAAGCTCAGGTGACGTGTTTCACTGCACTGCTTTAAATAGAAAACAAAAGGGTGTACTGTAGCTTGGTTAATATTCCAATGTATGCCTTGGACTGAATCTTGTACGACAAAAGCATAGTTATTTAAAAAATCAGAAATAATGATGCCATCTTCTTCAAGGTTTTCCTTAAGATTTGCCAGAAACAAAGACTGTTGCTGAGCTAGAAACATGTGAGATATTAAGTTATTTAGTTTATTTGCTAACTTCTCCAAATATTCTTGTACTGGAGATTCCAGTTTCCAAATTTGTTCTGTCCACAATAACCCACTGCTTATACCTAACATATAGTATGTCTTCTGCATCAAATCGCTTTTGTAAGTATGTAGTGAAGTTATCAGTTCCAGGACAAACAGGGCATTCCAAAAGGTAACAGTGCTAAGACAGAGGATTGCAAATTATTTGAGTTATGGCATCTTTATGACTATTTATGGCTATTCTGCTTTCTTCAGTAAGTTTTGAAGTATCTCACTGTCAATCATCAATTTAACATTTTCATGGTAGGCGCAGATGCACACGGTATGAGTTCCATAAGATTCAGGTAAAATACACTAGTTATGTCTTAGAAAAATCCAATTTTCACTGTTGAGTATTTCTCCTTAAAATGCTGATAGGTTTCTCTCGCGCATTAACATCAGTCTCTCTTGTTTTTGTATCTTTTTACTGTTCTCTCTCAAACTAACAGAATTCTTCTTTCCTGGCATCACTGAAGTATAAAATTTGAGCACCTTTTGCACTGCTGATGGTTGCAGTTTTTTTTTTCAAGCTTTACATTTAGGTGTTGACAATATTCTCTTTTCTGCAGCAAGTTCTTTTGCCTTCCTAATCATGTGAACGATGCATAAAAGTGTTGCTGAATTTTTTTATATGACCAGTCATAAAAAATGGTTAGTATTTGTAATTTTAAATTCTTTTCATCAGTTGCATGGTAGGAGTCTGACAGTATCTGTGTGATGGTGGAACCATCAGTTGATTTTTCATCGGAGGTTGAGCTTTGCTTTTGCTCTGTATGAAATATTTTCTGTTTAAGAGACATTCCTATGTTTTCAATTTTGCTGTGGATATTGTACTTGGGTTACTTTACTTTTCTTAATGGGCAATTCGCTCAAAATCCCTAAGCTTTCATTCAGCTTAGAAACACTTACACCTAAATTAGAAAAACCACCGGAAGATGAACTCTCAGTGTCACTTTCAGTAATCAAAACCACTTCTGGATTACTCACAGCACTGGTTCTTTGTAGCACACAATCACTATTAGCAGTGGATGGTATTCTGGGTATTTTTTTTCGACACGCCTCTCATATTTTTAGGTCTGGTGATAAAGCTATGTTCTCCATTTCTAAGTTTATAAGCATACTGCAGGTAACTAATCTTAATGATTTATACTTTGTGTTATGCTTACAAACATTAATGGATTGAAATAATAGTCATAACATTTCTTCAGTTCACTCATTATGCACCTTCGCAAACCATAGAGCTAAATATGAACGCAAAAAGCTGAACACAAAGTAACGTTTAAAATGAAACAGTGGAGAGAGGCTTTATACAACATGAGTTTCCAGTTGCTAAGTTATTCCAAACAGTGGATGCAATAGCCTATGACATTCGTACTGTGTAACGCAATGGCCAGCGTGTCACTGTGGCATGAAGTTCTGTCAGCAGTTTAAGTTCTGAAACGCTGCATGCTAACAAAGTATTTAAAAGCATACTTTTAATGAAGATCCCATTCTGATATTAACGGTGTAAGGGAAAATAAAGCACTAATTCCTTCTGTATTTTTTTTTACAGATTTTAATGATAGGGGTTGAATTAGATATTGAGGTTTAAAATATTTGTAATTAAAAAACTGGTTGTTTTTTTATTCTGAATAAAGAAAACCACAACATTTTTATCTACAAAATGACTTATTCTTATCCCTGACTATTCTATACTCTGAGAATAAATTGTTTTTAAGTAACATTGTGCGTATTTAAGAAAAGTGTTAAGTATGCTGTAAATCATAAAATAATTTGATATTCTGCAAAATATAAAACACATGTCCATTTATTTTATGTGTGAAACATGTAAACTAAAATTCAGAAAATTCAAGAAAGTGATGTTTTGTATGTGTTTGGCTTGATGTGGAGACTCGTATATGGTTACAAATAAGATTGTCTTCCCCTCTGCCCCCAGGAAAGGAGTATACTGAATATTTTGAGTATGAAATTAAATCAGGACTACTTCTTTGGTAGTCAGAATAGCTTTATACAAAACAATGTCAGTCTTCTTTTTATGGCAATACAAAACAATTGTGTTATACACAGCTCATGAACTAATTTCTTCAATAGTCCCTGGCAACCACTGATCATCATCATCATCATAGATGACAGCTGCCCATTCCTTTATGATGGCTGTTTGACTTTCTTTGGATTCTCCAGTTGACGCACTGACACAGAAGTCACTTCATTGGCTTGAACATCATGGAAATTAGATATATTGACTGTAGTCCAGTCTTCATTTAGTGACATGTGATGGCATTAATGTGTTAATATTATCCCATTGACTAGTTTAGATTGCTCTATGACTGACAAAGGCTTATATATGACTAGTTTTAAGATCTTGATATGTGTGTAAAAATATTACAACATTATGCACTATTTTCTTTTTCGAACACACCATGTTCCAAACATGTTGTTTCACTACAGCACTAATCCCATCTACAGCACGCTTGACATGAAGTGACAAAAAATGTCCATTTTAAGCTCTTGAGGCTGTGCTTTGATCTTAAAAATGTAATATTCACAAAATTGCACTTCTGTTTGATTTGGGAAGCAGCTCCATCTGGAAATATGTGAAGGTGTAGTAACGCCTTAAGTTTTGCGCTTGTGGTCCCTAAGGATGGAACAAAGAAATGTATTCACATAATATCTGTTATGTGAGATATACTTTGACACAATAGCAAAACTATCACACCATACCATTATTGCAGTAGGTACACATCAGGAATTGTGGCAGCTGTGTTTTTAGTTCATCTAAGTTTCTTCCATTAGCACACTTTCAAATCACTTATCTATTATTTTCTACTGATGGTACTGTACCATGTGACTACAGTCTGTTTCATTCAGACAGACAACAAACAAATTAGGGATTTACAAATGAGGCAGTTATGATTGATGCAGTTTGTACAATTTTATTGCTAACACTGGGTTGTATAAATCATTGCTTGATAAGCCAAAACTGAAAAATATAGAGAAACTGCCAATCTTATACTTTCAAAATTTTCATGGTAGTGACACACACACATTCTGTGAAATGTTGCAATATGGTCTAACATGTGATGGACGTAACTGAGCAAGCTTACTATGGTCAATGCTTGCTTCTGATATGTCTCCTTAATAAACTGAAAGCTTCAGTTATGGAAACAGCAATTGATGCCTTGCCATGATATTGTCACCATCACTTTTGGATCTCTGAACACAATATTTATCTGCCAGAATTAACTCTGCTGATTTCATTACTACTGTAAAATTTTAGTACCTGTGCATACTGTCATCACTTATCCTTCTCCTAACTATTTTTAGAGGACCTTTCTTTAGCTATACTCCAAAATTTGCAAGTATTTTAATAACTTCCAGTCTGCCTAGGGAGTTTTAGACATTGCTCTTTGTTATAGGTTTTTCATACAGAAGATGGAGAAACTTTAGAATATTTAGCTTCATCTGCTCTCCTTTTAGAAGCATAGCTTTATCTTTTCCTTTCTGCCTCCTTTGCTTTCTTTATAATTGCTTTTCCTGCTGTTTCCTTCGAGTTTTTCTTATCCCTATAGATCTTCATTATAAACTTTCTCTTAAGTTTGTATTCTTCATCAATTTTATGCATCTGCATAAATAATTTCTGCCTTTCTGAATTTGTTTTGCCCATTGTTTTGATAACCAAAAATAATACATTAAGTTTTCGTTTACATTCGAAGAAAAGAAGTGATTTAAATAACTTCTGCAGCTAAAATAACACAATTTATCATCAAGGACTTACCAATAATTTCATTGGCTGAAATTACATTAATATGAAGTAAACAGTACCACCACTCATGCTGCACATTCCAATGTTTTACCCCAAAAATTATTAGTATCAGGACAAAACTCCAAAATGATGTAAGAAATCTGTACATTTTCTGAGGAAACAAACTTAGTGTCATCTGTCAGGCGAGTCATTAATTAGCAGTTCCAGAAGTTTTGTACAGATTGTCTTAGTGCTAACATAATAAAAAACAGTTGTTTTTTCTGTTAGTTATCAGGTCAGCATACACATGATATATTTTAAATGAGTGTTCTTTATTTAAAAAGAGTTTGTGGTCCATTGTGGCCTATTAACAGTAACTTAGAAACAAAGAGCTAAGTGTGGGATAAATATTTCTCTCACCATTTTATTGCTTGCATGCATTTTTAATAACTAATATTTAGTTAAATTTTAATATTTTTGCTGTTTGGTTTTAAGGGAAGTTGGATTCATAAACACACATTAGTGCTTAGAATGACAGTTTCTTTCGTTGATATATCTAAAATTGAATATTTCAAGTTTTAGGTGTATTGCTTGATAACATACAACTACTTTCATTTTTCTACAAAAGTAATACATCAATAATATCAAGTTTAGTATTCAAGCAATTTCAGGATTTTGAGCTATGCTGTTCTCTCACTCTCTTACACTTTTTGTTAATGCTTTATTGATTCAGGGATACTCAAAACATACATGTCCAATAAAATCTCATTAAATTTTTGGGTACAGTGCAATAATTCTAGTAGTAGAAAAAGTAACAATTATTGGTTGATTTGACTGGAATGACTACCCCTCTCAAATCTAATGTGTAATCTGGCTTAACTCATATGCTTGATTGTAACTCTAATTATTGCTAATTTAGTTACAGAGCCTCCCTCCTCAATATTTCTTTGTAGTGGTGCTGCAATGTAGTGACTATGAATGCTAAAACCACACATATTAATGCAAAATTAATGAAGGAAAAAAAAGACAAAAATCTTTAGAGGAGGATATTTTACAAAGCAATTCTTTACATTTAAGTGTTCCATACACTAAATTTGTTATTGCACCAGAATGATGTATTATGTTATATTGGTTGTGAAAATGAAGGAATATTAATGAAGTATTCTCACGCAGTATTATGGTACTTATATTTTAATAATTATTTACTTTAGCACCCTGTGACTGATTTGTTCCATACTTGTTTTAATATGTGCTAAATTATACCTCAGTGAAGTTTTGGAGTGACTTTTGGGGACAAAAGTTTAGTTTGGCTACAATAAATGTTTAAAAACACTAATATTACAATGCAAATGTGCCATGGTGATCCCTAAGAATATATGGGAAGACAGTAGACTATTACAAGGCAATGGATTTGAACTCACTTGAGATTTATTTCCCTGAAATCCAATATATTTGTCATTAAAATAACACAGGTTTCCTATGTTGTATCAGTGTCAGCTCTGCTTCCTCTTCCCTGAGCATTCAGATGTACCACTTTTTGTAGATTTGCTCCAATCACACTCATGATCACCATGAAATAAACACTATTACTGTCAATGCTGTTTCGTTTTTTAAATGCGTATGCAACTATGTTTTGTGTTACAAATTATTATATGTGTTAAATTAAAATTTTCTTGACTAATAAGCATGTGAAACAACATAAACCTAATTGCTAATGATTTCTTTAAAAGACTATGTACCTTGCACACAAAAGAAAGAAAAAAAAAGTATTTCATGGATGCATTTGAACTGCTTAAGTGAATATATAGAAACCAATTGGAGTTGTAGAATCATAAGCGATAAAACGGCCGAGATGGTTAGAGGACCAATCTGCAAGAACCGTCACATCCCTCCAGTTGATGCTAGATTGACTTTCAAAGGACAAGGGAAAGTGATAAGCGACTGGAGAGGGCGTAGTGTACGTGGTAGTATGAGATGGAGAGGAGGAAACGAGGAAGGTATTAATGAGGTAGAATAATAATTGTATGATAATTTTTTTAAATCTCATTTTTTATATCAGAAACTGAGCTTTTGCCCCAAAAATGACAATCCAAAATGCCAATGGGTATTATTTAGCACATATTAAGATCCAGCAATGGTACTGAATCTCTTGCTCTTAAGATTATTACACTGGACACATATATACTTTTTCCGGACATTCTGCTCTTAGTTGGCCAGTAGGTGGTGTCTAATATGTCCTACAGATGTCACTCTAAGTCATACGCTAGCTCTATCGCAATGCTGGCAACACATGAATAACTAATGCCGCCAAAGCCGGTAAGATACTCAGCCTCAAGGCGTAGCCAAGGGATTTGAGGGCCCTCATCCTCAAGGCATTGCCGAAGGATTGTGAGGGCTCTCAGTCTCAAAGCGTAGCCAAGGGATGTTTTTTAGGAGAGGAGTGTAGCAGTTCTCAAATGATTCACGTTCACAGTAACAACAGCACATCGCATATTTAGCGGATTTCTTTTTACTTTCTCTACTACGTATAGTAAGTAGGGTAAGTATTGTATTCCACCCAAAAATTTGATACCAATATTTCACTGGAAATACATGTTTCGAGACCCCCTGAATTCAAAAAAAGCATTTTTGGAAACATGTCCGTGTGTGTGTCTGTGAACAGCATAACTCAGAAACGAACAGTCGGATAAACACCAAACTTGGTATTTAGGTTCAGTATCTTCCAGAGATGCGACACAAAGGTTTTCAAGAAAATCCCACCACCCCAGATTACCATTTACATGGAACATTTTTCGAAAATTTTAATTTTCTCAAAAATAGCTCTTACGATTTTGATTAAAATATCATATGTTTAAGATATTTTCATGACAAATGAAATGTATATCTTGAATTTTCTGGGAATGTCTCCATAAGTATTCTTCATTGTGAATGACTTTTGCATAACTGGTAAACCATAAGAGATAGACAAAATTTTACTACACAAAAAATGTAGATCGCATTAAAATACACAATTTATGTCATATACATTTATTTTGTTGAGTGAACCATTTTTTAGATATTGCTTGTTATTCCCTTAAATTTTCCAATACTTTTTCTCAAATGGGCATTGGTTATTCATTTTTTTTATGTACTGGACATACAAATGGAATGGAATGCTGCACATAGCAACCAGCTCGTAAAAGATTTGACTATCACTTAAAGCCTACCATATTGCCCTTGTACCTACAAGAAAATTAGCAATAATTAGCAATCTTGATTAACATGAAGCATAAGCGTTTTTAAAAATAGTTTGTACAAGAGTAGAGAAAGTCATGTGAGTGTAACTCATCAGATTTTTTTATTTAGGTTAGCACTTCCGATTTTGCATATGATTTAGCGAAAAAATGACTACGTTTATTGTGTTCATAACGCGATTTTCCTATAAAAGTAAAACACCTAAAAGGGGCGTGCAGGTGGGCACCAGCTATTGAAGCTACTTCTAAACTTGCTCTTAAGGTAATTTATTCACTTTCCTGTTGCTTTTATAAGCACTTTCAATTACCACCGTCTAAGAGCAGAATAGCCCTTTTTCAACTTGTTCTCAAAAGTTGAACTCAAAATAATAAAACTTCAAATAATATTTCGATATAAAATGACTAATACAGATGATCCATCTTACCTTTAAAACAATGCTATCTTCATAGCCTACACCTCTAGATCGAACTGGGTACTGAAAAACATATAGCTTTTCTGCCAACATTTTGGATAGATAAACCGGAATCTGTAAACAAGACATGCTCTTGTTTAGAAGACATAACCTAACTTCACGTAAAGCATGTTTAAATGAAAGCTATTAACCTCTTTGATAACCGGATCATCATCTTCCTGCATTATCAAATGTATTATGCTATAAGCGGAAGAACATTTGGTTTAAAACTGTGAAATTCATGCAAAACACGAAACCAATGTGCTACACACAATAGTGCACTTTTTTCTCATCCACAGTATTTTTCAGATGCCAACTTTTACTAAACCTTCACTAACAATAATACGCGCTAACACTAGCTCATTTCACATCAATATTTTGTTAAAGCAAAGAATTTCTTCATTGCATTATATAAAACCAATTTCATCAACCACATGCTCCATCTTCTCAATCATACTTTTCGGAAAGTTGGTTACCATGCATCTAGTACTACAAGCGCTTGCAGAAAGCCACCCGAAGGTGTACGAACACCACGCTTCCAAAGCGAATGTCGCGACCTCTGCCATGCTGATTGCCGAGGCTTGAAACCTTGAAACTAAACTTAAGATGGAAGGCAGCTCATAAAATAGTAATGCCGAAATTATAAAAATAAAGCAGAATTTTCGTATCAACGAGCAATTGTGTAAATGTAGGAGTTTATAGTGATACCTTATTTAATATTGAGTACCAAATAACGCGCATTCGATGTTTAAAACTGGAACATGACCTGAAAACCTAGTAAGGTAGAAGACAGGTTATGAATCGAAAGTTTAGTTGGTTTTAATGAAGAATTGAAATATATATAGCGAAAACAAGCTAACCTTAAATATAAACTATAACTTAGTATCTTAAGGTGTTAAAATGTGTTCGCATTAGGGACTGTGTTTCGAAAAGTTTATTTTTATGGATTGCACACTAATATCGTAAAACGAACAAGAGAACTCGTGCTCAAAGGTTATGTCTGATACCTATTTCAATTTTGAATGTGATGTAATGATAATAGTTTTGGATCCATAGTTTGATTTTAGATGTGTATTAGTGTTGTGCTCAAACACTATTTCCTGCTGTTATACCAAATAAATAAATTAGGACATAATGCTCTTTTCATTGCAAAATAACTTAAAGCATTTCATAAACAGAAAATTCTCCATATGTACTGTATATCTTTGGGAATTTTTTGTCAATCTGGGTAACTCGGTTAAGCGCTGGCCTTGGAAGCACAAATAGTTACATAAAACTTGTGTATTACCACATTATTGCTGAATGATTTCTACATATCGAAATGTCAGCTACCATATTTATGACAAAACACCCAACTTAAATTATATAAATGTATAATATATATTGCATGGCAAAATATCTGCTGAAATAGTTATTCTCTCATTTGTGAAGTCATAGTGGGAGCTGCCTTGTAAAACAACTTCTTGGTTTCATTACTTGATAGTATTGAGTAATGCTATCTCTGTTTTAAATGTTGTCTCATTCATACTTCCAATTGGGCAGCACTATGGCCTCTCACAAAAAAGCCTGGATTCAATCCTAGGGATCAGAGGTGGGATTTTGTGGTAGATAAAATGGCACTTAGAATGAATGTCTGGTTTTCCCCACCATAATTCCATCAATTGCACCATCTTCATCATTGTCATCCCCCCTCCCACCAGTCTCGAATCTCTGTAAACCTGTGAAGTTAAAAGGGACATTAAAATTAAAAATATTATGGAGGACAGAGAGCAATAGTAATGAACGAGTGTCTCATCCAGCCACCCAAATTTATAAACCAGCATGTGCTGTTACATTCTTTCTGCAGTCAACATATGAAAAAACAATTAATACTGCCACACTAAACTACATGTTAAAGTGATTGACAATTATGAAGGATGGGTGTGATATGGTTAAACACAAAGAGACATTGTTATTATTTAGAGACATTGCATTCACATTCATATTTAATAATACTGTATAATACATTTGTATGGTATTTTAAGGAACATGTGCCTACATTAATATACATTTGAATGGCCTACCCAATTAAAATGTCCATTAAATTCTAACCTCTTGAATGTCTGTTATTACAATCTATTGGAATGATCTTATAGGTAATTGCACTTAGTCACTTATGCATACACAAAGCCAGTTCTAGTTAATAAAACACAGTTATTGAATAGAAAATACACTTTGATTCCTTTTCCTGGGAAAGGTTCTATATATAACATTTGGTATAACACAGTGGAGGTCCTACAGCACATGGGAACTTTAAATTTATTGACAGGTCATATGGGAAAAAAACAAATTGAGCCCATACAGTGATGTTTGTTTGTGTTTGTTCATTTGGCTCCACTGTGAGCAATGCTCAGGGAAATTGAACACATCATACAATTATGAAGTATACAGAGTAAGTAGGAATATACCCAAAGCCAAGAACAGCCTTTGGGGGGGGATGCTCCCCTCCCCATCATGCATTATCTAAGAGAGAAAAATTTGTAAACCATCACCATTTCAACAGTAAACTTCTCGACACGCATTACAGTAGGACAACAATAGCAAATAAGTGTTAATCACCATCACATGCAATCTGCCCTACATAAAGTGCTTACATGAGGTTGATACTATTATGATGATTAATTCACTTTGAATAAGCTCAAAATTATAACTTTATACTTATGTTATGCTTAAATTTCAATTTCCCATGTAATTTCTATTACCTTGAAGACATGTTTGAGAAAGACATCACTTGAAATGAGAAATTCTCATTATTACTGCATGGGTATTATTTGGGAAGACAGTATACAGGGTGGAAGGTACTGCTTGAACTGTACGTTAATCATGGATTCTATATAATGATTAGTGCAAATATGTCCAATACAATTTTTGTCATTAAACCTACAAAAATGAAACATAGTGATGTTCCTTGTGCCTGTGTCTATTAGCCATTTTATTACAGTTCAAGCAATACCTTTCACCCTGTATAAGAAAACAGTTAGAAAATGGTGGAGTTTGCATATACATAACACATTATAACATATAAAACTGGGATGCAACAGATCCATCTATCCCATTGACTAACAATTATACAATCACTGTGTGCTACCGGTATTCCTACTACTTTCTATCCAGCAATAATATTTACATGGTAGCTTAAGTATTTAAAGTCCAATATCAAACCTGCTACGTCTATAGAGACTGGCACTGTAGCAAGATGACAATATCACAAAAGACATGTCAGGAATGGGGAGGAGTATAATGGTTATTTTGGGTGGGGAATTTTCTTGAAAATCTTTGTGTTGCATCTTTGGAAGGTACTGAACTTAAACCGATTTGTACTATGTATGTACAAATTCATGCTTTGAAGCGCATGGCTTTATGTATTCACTTTCAATTGCCAGTCGAAATGCGCGCGCCAACGTTCCACGTTACGTGTTTGACCACAGCCAATGGGAGCAAAATATGCCGGAATGGACTGCCTTCTCCCTTGAACTGGAAGATCGTTCCCTTTCGTTCATTTTCGGCATTCGCTCGAACTTCGTCGGGCAACTTCGGGTGGCTTTCTGCAAGCGCTAGTGTGTATACTTTGTAGTGACAGGAGTCGGAGTCGTTTCAAAGGAACGCTTCCTCCTTTGGAAGTATGAAGGAACCATTCCACTATTCGGCACTGGCATTTCCTTACTTCCAATCACTTCCAACTCCGTTGGAGTTACTTCCACAACAGTTTTACTTCCACTCCGCCGGAGTACTTCCAAGGCATTTACTTCCAACTCCGTCGGAGTTACTTCCACAACAGTTTTACTTCCATTCCGCCGGAGTACCTCTAAGACATTTACTTCCAACCCCGTCGGAGTTACCACAGAACACCAAAGTATAGAGTTACTTCCACTCCCAATTGCATCATTCCATTGTCATTACAATACCTAACCAGTATTGCGTTATGCGTATTATTTAGAAGTCGCCACAACATTGGATATTTCCTTTATGGTAAATGAGATGGCATTAATGCAGTCTGCGTCACGTTGCAATTTGAGAAAAAATTAAGCCAATAATTCTGACTCCAGTTTGTGTCATTTATGCAAAATTGATGTTAAATGTCCTATTGAATATGCAATGAACGCCTTTAGTTGAACGTTAATACAGACTTCTAAAAAATACACATAAACTTTCATCGTCCCCCCCTGACGCATGGTTCAATACCAATTATGCTTCCATGAGAAAAACCATTTTTTTTAGTTATATTTCATCTACTCGTACTTCCCACGTCATGTAGTCGTGATTTTAATAAGGGGATATTGCAGTAAGTTGAACGTTATGTACAGAATTCCAAAAGCACGCAGAAGCCTGGTTTTTTCTGTTGTAATCATTTAATTCCGATTATGCTTCTATGAGAAAATTCCAATTTCTAGTTGCATGTCCGCTGCTACTTCGCACTATGTAACAGTTATAATAATATAGTATTGCAATATGTCTGTAGGCAAATATTGCATTTTAACTCCCTAAAGCAATATTTTATGTTTATTGCGAGTTTTAGCCTTAAAATTAGTAGTGAGCCCTTTACGTGAACAGCATGAATTATGCATAATTACCCATTTAAAAAATATTTTTCATTTGTTACATTGTCGCTGTGAGCAAAATAACTTTTTTAAATAAGAAAACTCTTAAAGCACCATAATTAGGAAAAAGCTACAATAGTATTTAATTATGAATTGCCATATTCACATGTCATTTTAAATCAGCTGAAGCCAGCTGATAAATGTTACTTCCAGTTTCGTCAACCTCATTTCCGTTGAAAATGTTGGTACTCTACATTGCATATTTTCCTTATACACTTCGTTGTTGGCTATCTGCCATGACGTAGATTAGTAGTCGTTAACAGCAAAACAGCTGATAATTCTGCATATACAGGTGTAGCTAAGACGAACAATTTGTAATTTGCATTATTCTGTATTTGATAACCTAGCTGTTTTTCTTCACAAAGTTAGAGTAATACCTTAAGAATTTAATCTATTAACTGCCTTAAGGCAGTAAACGTTGTCCCGCAGACTTACGGTTCAGAAGGATAAATAAAATAAATGTAAATCGGAGCACACCACTTTTTATTAAATTCTCAAAATGTTCCGCTTCACAATAAATAAAAAGCAGCTCCTAGAGATTATGAGTATATTTAAATTAATTTCCCAAAATAATGTTTTATATTTGCTGAAACCACATTTATTGCAAAAGAATTTACCTAAACGTTTAACACGCAATACAACAATATTTTACGAAGTATCTAGGCATAAGTTTCAGTCTTAAAGCCGGTGTTGCGTTCCGTTAATTATATTTGCTTTAGAGCAAATGGAATTACAAATTATTCATGTACGTAGGGTCTACAGTACTACATATGATATTACCAATATTACTTTGTAGTTTATTACACAACGGGGATAAAAACACAACATACTAACGTAGAACTACAAGCCATTAAATCACAAACACTTGCTTATGTGACAGGAGACATTAATTGTTAAAGACATGTGTGGTATCCCGTTGGATATATTTGTAATGCTTCCTCTTCATAAACTAGGGGAAGTAATTCCGGAGTAAAACAGTGGAAGTATTTTCACCAATACTCCGGAATGAGGAAGTGGAAGTACTTTCAATGGAACTAGTTCCACCAAAGGCTGGAAGTACTTCCAATGAAACTAGTTCAACCAAAGGCCGGAACTACTTCCTTGAAACGACTCCGACTGCGGAATGGAAGTGTTGGAAGTAGTTCCGGTAAAGTAACGCGCTCGACCCATCACTATGGTGTCCTGTGATCTGTGCTATGCACAAATTGCCCACATAGTAGGAAGGTGCACCACAATTGAATTATGGAGGTACCACCAAACTAAATAGTTTCTTGGTATTTATTACTATAAAATTATTCTCCGAGGTATTCAAGCTTGTATCATGGATAAATATAACATTTATACATAAATGCTTCTTTAAACTTAATTCAAAGAGCCAGACAACCATTGGGAAATGGCAGTAGGTATGATAACTTCATGAGGTAAATTTTTGAACAATAAACTTTGGGATAGAAGTTGAAATGATATACCATTGGACATAGATTATTTCCGCATAGTCACTAATGGTGGGGTCAGGTATCAAATCGGGTGGTTTTTCTAGAAATGTTGAGTGAATTTTTAGTGGAACTTAGGGTTGTCATGTGTCACAGATTTCGCCAACTGTCCAATTTCATGGTAAATGAAAACGCACAGGCCGGAAAGACAAAAGTCTGCGATTTTTACTGTATTTGAACTCAAGTTCAACTTTAGTGCTTTTTGGGGGTAGGCCAAGGATGGTACTTTGTTGTCACATAAGAAATGGGAAAGAAGGTACCATATATGTCAATAAGGCTATAACAATCATAATACTTATGGAATAAATGACATTCAATATGTACAGGAATCTAGGAGTAATGAGGAGCTGATTTAGTAGATGTCTCGACAAAGGAATTTGTCGAGACATTGTTTATATAGCGCGCTGAAAGTACGATGTGGCCGTTCTCTGAATATTTTGAGGGTATTAAGTAGCAAATATTGCGGAGCGGATCAGACAGTTTTGCTGCAACTATATCGCGCACTGATCTGATCCAAGTTAGACTATGGGTGTATCGTTTATTCTTCAGCACGACCATCTGTGCTGAGAAGATTAGGCATAATAGGGTATTCGTGTGGCTATTGGTGTTTTTCCAACTAGCCTTTACGCCGAATCAGCGTAACCTCCTTTGCGATATAGGCGTGATGTCCTGTTAGGAAATTATGGCTGTGAGCTTAAGTTATGCCTATACATTCAAAGTTCACTCGCTTTTTCAACAACACGCTGGACGAGTGTTATAGGTACGGCTCCATTAATCCAAGGCCTGCAGGTGTTCGCTTTCAAGAGTTTCTTAGAAAGCATGAAATTGAAATGCCAAGCATGTTTACTAAGGGCGTTTCCCCCTTGACTATGTGCGACATCTCACGTAGATTTTAGGATGACGACATACCGAAAGTCTACAATGCCTACGTTTAGTATCCTCACTTATTTTCTAGAATTTTTGTCAGCTTACAATGATCGAATTTTTATATGGTACACCGACGAATATAAGTGCTCAAACGTTGTTGGATATACTGATGTTTATGAAACTGAACCCCATACATTCGGTTTTCACGACAGTACTTCCATTTATAGTGCAGAGCTGTATGCTATATACCGAGCCATTTTATATGTCCGCCGTCGGAAATTGAGAGACTATCCCATTTTGCACGATTCCTTTAGTGAGCCCCAGATCTTCATGAGCTGTACAACTATCATCCCATTATTCAGCGAATCCAGGATGCTCTCTATGTTTAATACGCTCCTGGCGTTGATGTGGAGTGTATTTGGATACCTGGTCGTTGACTTGTCGGGGAACTGGCGGATTTGTCAGCTAAGGTGGCGGCCACAGAATCCAGTGTTGCAATATCTCGTATAACGTCGGAAAACGTTAGGCTTGTGCGGAGAGCGGTGCTATCATGCTGCGCGGTGAATGGTTATCTCTCCTTGGAAATAAGCTTAGAGTAGTGAAGTACATTCCGATATACTGGGTAATTTCTTCTCGTGGTTCTCGTCGTGAGGAGGAGATTTTGGCTCGGTTGCGTATTGGCCACTGTAATTTTATGCATGGTTATCCTTTTAATGGTGACCTTGCTCTTATTTATCCGCTTTGTAGCGAAGGCCTGTAGGTCCGTCACGTGTTGCTAGAGTGTTCTTCTAACACATATTCGGGACTCTGCAACTGCCGGCCAGTCTTGCATAGGTCTCAGCGGACTGTAAACAAACGGCTGATAGGGTTTTTAAGTTTGTGTCAAAGATAAAAGTTCAGATGCGGATTTGGTCATATTGGTATCGGACGTTTCACACGTCTGGTTTAGTTTTATACATTCATATTTATTTCTGACTTTTGCTATGATTTATTTTATCTCTAGCTTTTGCTATGATTTTATATTAATCTTTATTTTGCCTTTGCCATGTTTTGAACTGATCTTTATCTCTAGCCTATGCCATAATCTGCTTTACTACAACTACCTTGTAGTTGAGCGCCCTTAAACACAAATCATCATCAACGTTTGTGATTCCCCTTATATCCTAGTATTCCATTTTTTGTATAAAGATTTTGTGATAAACCAGATCAAAGGTTTTTGATAACTCCAAGAACAATCCTATATTATATTCCCTAGTATCTAAAGATTTATAAGTGTTTTCTAAATAGCTTGGATTGCTGCTCCGTGGATTTCTCCTTTATAAATCCTAGTTTCGCAGTGTTGAGAATGTTTGCTTTCTAAAGAACGAATCCAGCCGGTTAAACATTACTTTTAACAAAACATTTTGAGACTGAGCATAATATTGATGTTGGCCTGTAATTTTCAACCTTAGTGGTTTCCCCTTTCGCATATATTGGAATTATTTAGGCAGTTTTTAAGTACTTGGAAAGATTCCAGATGGCAATAAAGATTTATAACTTAAGGGATTGCGGCAGTTGCTGTCTGGCACGGTCGATTTTATTCCGGACCCACACTGGGCGGCCAATTTGCGGCGGTACCTATTTTGGGCGCCTATTGTCGGTGGTACGCGTCGATTTGGCGGCACGGGATTTGCAGGAATGGTTCCGAGTTCGGCGTTAGCTCAGGGATTTGCATGGATCTTGGATCTTGGATCTCGGGTTAGCGGTGAATACGACTGTTTTATTTTCCTGCTGGTTTATTTCCGTCACCGTTTTAAAATCTGACTCCTGATATTACCTCGACACACACAGCATTTCCTTATTGCTGCGCTTCATATCATCGCACCTATCCGCCGACACATTGTCTAAAAACCACCTCCAAGGAACTACCACGACGAAGTGTGTCTTCCAAACTCTCCTGATCCTCTATTTCAAATTTCTTATCTCACCATTTCATTACCTTCTTTCATTGCATGCCTGGGTTCTGAGATCTGGGTTTTGAGAACATTGACCCTTTTTTCTACACATTGCTTTTCAGGCGACCTAACGGACACTTAACAATTGAGGGAAACACCACCCGTTTCCGGTCTGTTGCTGGCACTGTCTACTCAACCCTTATTCACATTTACGGTAACATTCGCTTCCCAGCCTTATTTAATAATACTGTTCCTACTGTTATTAATATTTATTTTACCTATGTTATAATTTTATTTAGCTATTCAGAACGTACTGCTTCAGGATTCATAATGCTTTCGCAATTTTTTTCCCAGATGATGTCTGGAATGTCATCAATTCCACATATAGACTTAATTTTAGGTTATTTATAATATATTTGGCTCACATAGGTTAGTGGGGAAAAGGAAAATTGAACTTATTGAAACGGATATACTATTGGGTGACCATATATTTAAGTCATATAGCTGTAATTTATTGACAATTTTGACAAAGTAATCGTTTAACTTATGCGCTACTTCGCTAGGTTTAGTATATAATTTACCTGACTCGCTTTTGTTTTGGATAGTTTCGTTTTTGTACCAAGCCCCATTTATTTTTTGGCTACCGTCCACAATGGGTTTGATTTGTTTCCAAAAGAATTAATGATATTGTCAGTGTGATATTTTTTTCCGCAATTAAGACTTTTTATATATCTTCTTATAGTTATTAATACAGATCTTAAATTTGTTACAATTACTTTTCTGATGTATATCGCTAAAGAATTTCAGTTATTTCGAAGACCTTTTTATGCCTCGCGTTATCCATGACTTTTCCATATGCTGATTTACTTTTAGTTTTTGTTTTGGTATGGCGATGTTGAGGATGTGTTCTATTGTTTTTATGAAAGATTCATAAGCTACATATGCATAAAAATATATATATATAGTCCCAGGTTGCATTCAATAACAATGCGTTAAGAGCTTCTGTATTATTATTATTATTATTATTATTATTATTATTATTAAATATTCTCCATGTTTTATATTCCTTCTATTTTTGATTTGTGCATTTTCTCTGGGAGTTATTAATTCTTATGCATAATGACCGGAAAATCCGGAATCAAGCACATTGAGGTTTATAGCTATAAGGGATGAATGTCTCACCAAGACATCTGTAATAGGTTGTGACTTAGGTGTTACTCAAGTGGCGACCTGCATAAGAAGTAACACCATAAAGTCCGAACATTTTTATCTAACTTTCCTGGTGTAAAGTCTAGGCCCCAGTCACCCATTAGAAGATTTTGTTTTTGTGTTATTTCTTCAATAATTTGATCCAGTTTAGGTATAAGTAAATCTAAATTGGCTTCAGGGGATGCACACAATCGGTGTGTCCTGCTCAACTGGTTCCACCATGCCTGCTTAGCAATGGCTATCCATCTATAAGTTGCTAAAGCTAGTAAGTCTTTTTGTTACAACATTGCTTCTAACAAATATACAAGAGCCACCATGTTTATTTAAGGACCTACAATAAAATACAATTAATGTGTAATTGGTAAGTAAATTGCTTTCAACTTTTGCTCTGAGAGCCAATGCTCCGTAAAGCATAAAATACCATAACTTTTACTTTGTAGCATAACCTCAATATTCAGTACTTAAGTTTCTTAAACTTTGAGTGTTCTGGTGATAAATGTTTAGAAGCTGGCCTCGACTTGCATAAGAAGGTGCTATTTTTTCATCTTTTAGGTGGTTAGTCACACCCTTATACGTGTATAATTTGGAAACTTGAGTTTTGCATACCTTGGTGTAGTCAGTAGCGCCAGAAATGGAAGATTCACCTTCATTCCGTAAAATTGGTTTCTTGATGCTGTTACAAACACTTATTACCTTTTCCGTGGTTTTATTTAACTTGTTAGAGCCTTTGCGATTTAAGTGCACACCGGGACTTAGATAATTCACATCAATACATGCAAATCGCCTTTGGTGTTTATCAGACTGTTCGTTTCGAGTTTTTGGAAACATGTCCGTGTGTGTCTGAGTGTCTGTCTGTGTGTCTGTGAACAGCATAACTCAGAAACGAACAGTTGGATAAACACCAAACTTGGTATTTAGGTTCAGTATCTTCCAAGAGATACGACACGAAGTTTTTCAAGAAAATCCCCGCACCCTAGATTACCCTTTACATGGAACATTTTTCGAAAATTTTAATTTTCTAAAAAATGGTTCTAACGATTTTGATTAAAATATCATATGTTTAAGATATTTTTATGACAAATGAGATGTATATCTCGAAATTTCTGAGAATGTCTCCAAAAGTATTCTTCATTGTGAACGACTTTTACATAACTGGTAAACCATAAGAGATAGACAAAATTTTACTACACAATAAATGTAGATCGTGTTAAAATACACAATTTATGTCATATACATTTTTTTTTGAGTGAACCATTTTCGGTATATTGCTTGTTATTCCCTTAAATTTTCCAAAACATACTTTTTCTGAAATGGGAATTCGTTATTCATTTTTTTTTGTCTTGGATATGGCAAAGAGAATAGTGCTGCACTTAGCAACCAGCTATTAAGAGATATGTATATGCTTAAAGGCTACTTTATTTCTATATTGCCCTTGCAAATACAAAACAAGGGTAACATAGTAGGCCTTAAGCGATAGTCAAATATTTTTTATACTGAGAAATAAACGAACTGCTGTGATTTTGTGAATCTTCTATCGGCTTTTGCTTCAAAGGATTTGAACCAATTTCGTAAGATCGTTTCATTTTATTAATTTATATGTTATTGTTCGTTATAGTAGCATTTTAAATGTTCCTATTTTAGTTTATAGTTTTTGTTTCCACGGTTTAAGGGCTGTTTCATTTTATTCATTCATATATTATTTGTTATAGTACCATTTTCAGGTGTTTCTGTTCTTTGTTTACTGGTTGACGTTTTAAGACTTTTCATAACGCCTAATAAGAAACGAAACAGTTTTAATTTTAATGTTAAGAAGTTGTTTTCCGTGAAAGCAGCCAAAATGATTGCTGGTACCTTGAGCTAAAATAACGACATATTTGGTGAGGTTAAAAACACACAGTGCACAAGCAACTCGGTGATGACGTTATGTTTCTCAACTGTAATAAATACTGATGATTGTAGTTCTGAAGTAATTGATAAAATTCTTCATTTAGTCAATGGTTTGCATTTAAAATCAATTTCAAATTATGATGGTGTTATGCCATATCCACCTTACTTGTGCGCTGATGAGGTTTGGCTGCAGGATATTGTAATTGATGATGTAAAAGTAATCTGCAATGCAGTGACAAATAATTTTGCAGTACAAGGGATCATACCGTGGGATTTAGGCAGTGTGTTAAAAACATTTCTTTTGTCTTGGATATGCAAAGAGTATTAATCTGTGGCAAAGAGAATGGTGCTGCACATAGCAACCAGCTATTATGAGATATGTCTATGCTTAAAGGCTTATTTCTATATTACCCTTGCAAATACAAAACAAGGGGGAACGTAGTACGCCTTAAGCGATAGTCAAATAATTTTTAGAACTGGTCGCTATGTTAAAATGTAATTTTCTTTGCATGTCAAAAGATCGTTTCTGCAAATATTTATCTCGATTAATATGAAATACATGGAGAATAGGAGTTTGTAAAAATAGATTGTACAAGAGTAGAGAAGTCATGTGAGTGTAACACTTAATTTTTTTTTCTTATATCAATGCTTCACATGTTTCGTGTATCCACATGTGTATCATATTATTCCTTTAAACACCCTCTTGTTACACAATTTACATGTGTTCCGATGTGTTTTCTATTTGTTTTTTGAGAGATCGTTCCGCACACACTCATGCTAGTCGGCGCCAGCTTGACAGTTTGATACGCACTTATCGATGGAATAGATAAAACAAATTGCTAAAACAAATGGTGATATGGAAATAGTTCATGCATACAGATTCCAAAGAAAAAGTGCAGACTCTAATGGAGATATATATTCGTTCCCTACATAGTCCGTTCTTATGACTTTTCGATCTCAGTTGCTGCCATAAAGGTATATATTTATGGATAAGTTGTAAAGTTAATGAATTTAAGGAATCTCTTATTCAATGTAAAATGCCAACAATTTGGTCATATATTCAAATTTTGTAGAAGTTAAACTAAATGCGTAACCTGCGAAGAAGAACATAATCTACCTGCTTGTTTAGCTTCTGATATCCACTGTACATTATTTAACGGCAAGACCGTATTTAGGATATGTGAGCCCCCGTGCAATAATTTATTTTATGTCCCCCTTTTTAAACTTCAGGATTTCTTTAGGGTGTTTAAGGACGTTCAAATGCTAGGTCATTAGCGCCCTTGTAAAACAGTCGTCCTCCGTGGTATAGTGGTTACCATGCTAGCTTCTAGTTCAAACCCGGCGTAGGGTGATGCATTTTTTCCCCTCATGAGAATCCTTAGCATGGCTTCCTTCGGAAGGGAAGTAAAGCCGGTGGTCCTGTGTCGTAGATTTACGGCACGTAAAAGAACCTCAAACCTGATAAAGAGGCATCGAAGCAAAATTACGGGTCTTTCATGCCCAATATATGTAGAATGGTACGCTAAGAACCATATCAGTTAAGGAACGTCCATAAATAAAGCTCAACTTAATTTCACAGCTCCTGCAGCTGTTTTAAGATCGGCAATTGGCATGTGGGTCTATTTTCCGGCAGCATGAATTAACTTATCCCAAATGACAGAGAAAGGTGTATGTCGATTAAATGAAGCTACAAACTTGCTCCATGATGTTTATTGCTATTCTTTATAACATGTCTAGACTTGGCACACACTTTCTTGTATTCGATTAGGTTATCCAGTGTAGGGCGACGCTGGAAATCCCTAAGCGCACGCCTGTGGGCACGAATTGCATTTCGGCATTCTTCCGTCCACCAAGGGTCTGGAAATCGACGCCTCGCAGTCGACCGAGGAATAACTTGCTCAGCAGCAGAAAGAATCGTCGCTGTGAGAGGTTCGACTAAAACATTCACAGAGTCGTGCTCATTTATTAAACACAACCGACTCGGAGTAAAGGTTCCAGTAGGCATGATTTAAGCGCCATATAGATAAGCGTTTGGAACATATATCTGGTGTTAGGAGGTTAATAAGTAATGGAAAGTGGTCACTAGAATGTAAATCAGAAATGACATGCATTGTAAGGAAACTGCTAAATGTAGTGAACAAACTGCTACGTGAAGGTGTGAAAATGTATTGAAAGAGTCTGAAAGAAATGTAGGCTCTCCGGTGTTCAGAAAAGCTAACTTATAATTGTCTAAAAATCGGCAATTAATTTACCTATCACACAAGGCGAGGTGAACCCCAAAGACGGCGATGGACACTAACGTCTCCCACAAACAGAAAAGGCGTTGGTAACTGGGTACTAGGTCTTCAAAACCAGTGAGCGAGAGGGCAACGGATGGAGGCAGATAAACGTTACAAATGATAAATCGGAGGGATGGCAGTTTAATCCTTACAGCCACTGAGTGGATGTCAGACCTATGGATACAGATTCCACAAATATATCACCTCTGTTGAGCATCATAGTGCCCCCGTGCGCAGGAATACCCTCTTCGGGTGTAAGATCACACTGTACTGGTGTATACTGCCTGATTTGAAAGCTATCTTGTGGAAGGAGCTTAAACTCTTGCAATTATTCTTGTTGAGTAAAAATTCAAGCTCTGGTCGATGTGCTCTAATTCCACGTATGTTCCATTGTAGGATAGCCATAGTATTGATAATGGGATAAGTTCTCAATTCTAAGAGTCCACTACAGTGAGGACGACGGTAGTCGAATCAATTTACCCTTTTTCGGTGTCGGGGTAGCACCTTTAACGGAAGAAGGATCCTGCCTCTTTTCCACTGTCGTTTTTGTAGTGCGGGCAGAATTCTCCTGCTCCATCTTCTGCGCGGGAGAGGGCTCCTTTGATAGAAAACTTTGGTTCGAGATCCTGGAATCGATTGGAAGTGGAGATTGCCAAAGACATAGATCGCCGATCCGAGTTCTTCCCAGAAGATTCCTCGGAAATGCTGGTAGACTTTTCTTGCCTTTAGATGTTCTGGGTAAAGGCTTACCATTTTCTTTTAGGAAGTCGGTTTTATTATAGCTGTTCTTAAACCTTAATTGTAGTGCATTATACGTTACTAGCTTTCCAGTATTATTGTTTGAGGTCGATGGTCTTGACGATGACTTTACTGAAGGGATCTTGTCAGTAACAGATTTGGCAGATGTTGATGGCTATTTCGTGGACTTTGGACCCCATAAATAAAGTTGATATACTTATCTTAGAATCATAATGGCCACACATGCAAATTTAGTATTACAAGATAGAGCTTCTCCTTTAATAGAACAACTTATATACTTTCATGATCACTCCATATTCATTATGACTATAATAACAGTAGGTTATATAATTATATCTTTAATAATAAATAAATTTATTGATCGACACACAATAGATGGTCAATATCTTGAAATTCTTCCAACTATAGTTTTAATTTCTATTGCTTTACACTCTCTTCAAATTTTATATTTAATTGATGAAAATACAAATCCAACATTAACCTTAAAAACAACCGGACATCATTGATGTTGAAGTTATGAATATTCAGGCTTCACTAATATTGAATTTGATTCTTATATAATTCCTCAAAGTAAATTAAGTTTATATAATATTCGTTTACTTGAAGTTGATAAGCAAACTTCATTAGCTATAAATACATTAACACAAATTTTCATTACCTCAGAAGATGTAATTCACTCATTAACATTTCCAAGAATTAAAATTGAAGCTGACGCTACTCCAGGACGATTAAATCAAACAACATTTTGATTTAATTGTCCTGGAGTATTTTATGGTCAATGTTCAGAAGTTTGTGGAGCAAATTACAGATTTATACCTATCTAATTGAAAGTACTTTAATTGATAATTTCCTCAACAGAAATTAAAATCTGTCTGAATTATTAGATGCCTGAAAAGCAAGTAATGGTCTCTTAAACCAAAATATAGTAATATAGTAATTACTTCTAATGAAAAAATTAAATATAAGCAGTTAGTTAAATGATAACATTAATATGTCAAATTAAAATATTAATAATTAATACATCTTTATTCCAAAAATAATACCCTTAAATTGGTTAATACTCTTTTCATTTTTCTCAGTCTTATTAATTCTATTTAATAAAATAAATTTTTATATATTCCTTTATAAAACTACATCCTTAATTTCCAAAAAAGAATTATCTAAAACCTTAACTTGAAAATGATAACTAATTTATTTTCAGTTGTTGATCTTTCATCAATTTTTATAAACTTATCAATCAATTGATTAAAAACTTTAATTGGATTATTATTAATTGCAACATAACTATGATTAATTCCTTCACGTAAAAGAATATTATGAAGTTTAATAAACTCCATGAAAAATTAAAATTACTTATTGGAAACAAAATTAATAAAGGATCAACATTTATTTTTATTTCAACATTTTCAATTATTTTATATAATGATTTCATACGATTATTTCCATACATTTTCACTAGAACAAGTCATATAATTATAACTCTATCCTTTGCATTACCATTATGATTAAGATTTATAATTTTTGGATAAATTAATAATTTTAAACATATACTTGCCCACGTAGTCCCTCAAGGCACTCTGAAAACTTTAATACCATTTATAGTTTGTATTGAAACAATTAGTAATAATATCCACCCAGGAACTCTTGCTATTTGATTAGCAGTAAATATAATTGCTGGACATGTTTTAATAACTTTATTAGGAAATATAGGAAGAATTATAATTAATATTCTTGTACCTTTATTAATTGTAAAACAAATTTTACTTTTAACCTTAGAATCAGCAGTAGCAATTATTCAATCTTACGTATTTGCAGTAGTAAGAACACTTTATTCTAGAGAAGTAAATTAATAATGTCAATACATATAAACCATCCCTATGATCTAGCAGCTTTCAGGAGCATAATTGCACTATTAGGATTCATTAAATTTTCATATGAAATTAATGAACAATCAATATTGTTAGGAATATTAATATTAATTTTAATTGCAATTCAATGATGACAAGATGTAGTACGAGAAAGTACTTATCAAGGATGTCATACAAAACAGGTAATAACAGCATTATGATAAGGAATAATTTTATTCATTATTTCAGAAATCTTTTTTTTCATATCATTTTTTTGAACTTTTTGTCACAGAAGACTTACACCAACACCATTGAACTTGGATCTTTTTGACCTTCTATAGGAATTATTCCATTTAATGACCTTCAAGTTCCTCTTCTTAATACAACTGTTCTTCTAGCTTCAGGAATTACTATTACATCAAGTCATCATGGATTAATAGAAAAAACCCATTATTATAATCAAGCCACTCAAGGATTAATTTTTACTGCTACACTAGGTATTTATTTTATTATCCTACAACTATACAAATATTATTAAGCATCATTCACTATTGCAGATTCAGTTTTTGGATGTAAATTTTTTATAGCAACTGGATTTCATGGTTTACATGTAATTATTGGAAACACATTTTTATTTACATGCTTATTTCGAATAATTTTTATACATTTCACATCTAATCATCATTTTGGCTTTGCAGCAGCAGCAGCCTGATATTGATATTTTGTAGATGTAGTATGGTTATTTTCGTGGACTAGTGGTACCGTGCTAGCCTCTAGTTCTCAAGGTTGTGGATTCAAACCTGGCGGAGGACGATAGATTTTTTCAGGAGTAAAAATACTTAGCATGGTTTCCTTCAGATGGGAAGTAAAGCCAGTGGTCCTGTGTTGTAGATTTATGACACGTAAATGAACCTCAAGCCTGATAGAGGCCTCTGAGCAAAATTAGTGGTCTTTCACGTCCAATATAGAATGGGACACAAAGGACCATAGTAGTTAAATAGCATCCATAAATAAAACTCAATTTAATTTAATGTATGATTATTTTTATATATTTCCATTTATTGATGAGGAAGATAATTTATTTAGTATAAAAGTACATTTGATTTCAAATCAAAGAGCCTATAATCAATTAATTAGAATAAATAATTCAAATTTTAAATCTTATATAATTTATCATATAATTACTTTTATCATCACATTAATAACCAATTTACTAAAAACAAATTCACCTTCGAGTGTGGATTTGATCCAATTAGATCTTCACAGCTTCCATTTTCCTTACAATTTTTTTTAATCATAATTATGTTTTTAATTTTTGATGTAGAAATTGCCTTAATTTTATCACTAACTATTACTACATTTAAATCGAATATATTCACTTGAATAACTACAAGAATTCTATTTCTATTAATGAAATCAGGGACACCTAGAATGAGCAACTTAAATATATATAGGGTTATAGTTAATAATAGCATTTGATTTGCACTCAAAAAGTAATGAACTATCAATTTTCCTTAAAATAAGTAAGAAACAAATGAAATGTAATCAGTTTCGACCTGATAATAAGATAGATTATATCCTTATTTACCATTAGTTGAAAGCAAATTACAGGTATATCACTGTTAATGATAAAATTGAATCATATTCCAATTAAGAAGCTGTGTTTATCGAATATAAGCTGCTAACGTATTCATCAGGTGGTTTAAACCAATTTACATATTTATTTTAATTATTTATATACTTTAAAATAAAATATTACATTTTAATTGCAAAAATAAATAAATTAATTTAAGTTCTATTAATTATTTCAATAACAGCTTCAGTATTATACTCCTTATAAGATATTTGAAAAAACAACAAATGATATAATTAAAGTAATAAAAAAATTATTAAACAAGACTTTAAATGATTAGATTTGAATCATTGATTTAAACCTCTTAATTTCATTAAAATATAATATAAATTTTGTGCTCCAAAATATTTTCTACAACCCAAATCCATATATTTAATTGAATTGAAACCCATTTTTAAACGCAATTTTCTTACTCCATTAGTAAAAATTAAAGGTATATATCATATTGATCCAAAAAATTATTGTTCCATTATATATATAGTTTAAAATAATAGTTTAATCCATACTTAAATATACTTCTCCCTAATCATAAACCTATAAATCTAAACCTAATATTCCATAAATTATTACTCAACTTTCCTCTCTTAATTTAAACAATGGTAGTAAATTAAAATCTCTCCATAAAACATAATAAAAAATATGAAAAGAATAACATACAGTTAAATCAGTGGATAAAAAACAAATATATATATATATATATATATATATATATATATATATATAAATATTTAAATTTCTTAAAGAGATGACCTTTATAATTGTATCTTTTGAATAAAACCCTGCTTAAAAAGGCATTCCACATAAAGTAAAATTTGATAATATAAAACAAGACGAAGTAAAAGGCATAAAAATTCATATATTTCCTTTAAAACGAATATCTTGAAAACGTTTTATATTATGAATTACTATTCTTGAATATGTAAATAATATTGCCTTAAATAAAGCACAAGTTAATAAATGAAAAAGGGCTAAATCAGCAAGACCTAAAGAAAAATTCTTATTATTAATCCTAGTTATCTCAAAGTTGATAAAGCAATAATTTTCTTTAAATCATATTGAAAATTATAAATATTGTCAATACAAAATTACTAATAGAAAGCTTAATAATAAATTTGGAAAAGCTTTACTAAATCAAATCAATAAATAAACACCAGCTGTAACTAAAGTTGAAGAGTGAACTAAAGCTAAAACCAGGAGTGGGAGAAGCTGGTAATCAAGCTGAAAAAGGAATTTGTGCACTTTTTGTTATTCCTGCTAAAATAACTAAAATGAAATTAAGCATAACTCATTTTTAGTTATTATACAATCCAAATAAAAGATATAATTTTATCTTCCAAAGTTTAATTATCACTTAATTGCTATTAATAAAGCAAGATCTCCAATTCGATTAGACAAAGCAGTTAATATTCCTGCATTATAGGATTTCACATTTTGATAATAAATAACAAGATACAATAAGAAATTAAACCTAGTCCATCTCAATGTAATAACATTTTTATTAAATTCGTACTAATAATTAAAAATATTATTGACAATACAAATATTAAAACTAAAAAAATAGATAGATTTATTGATATATCCCTTGCTATATAAGCTTCACTATACAAAATTACTAAAGATGAAATTAACATAACAAAACTTATAAATAATAATGATATTCAATCTAATAATAACATTATAACAATAGAAGAAGAATTTAATCTAATAATTTCTCATTCAACAAAGTAAATTAAATTATTTTTAATGCAATATATATATATATATATATATATATATATATATATATATATATATATATATCAATTAAAAATCTTAATAAGGAAAATATCAACAAAAAATCTAATAAAACATAATGATAAATAAATAACAACCTAAAATAAATTAATCTATTATATCTATGATATCAAAAATCAGAATTTTATTATAAATTACTTAAGTAATAATCTTTAAAATTAAACTAATACATAATATCGTTTTAAAATTAAAAAAATTAAAGGTAATCAATGTAACATTAATAATAAATATTCACAAAAATATCCACTACTCTTCTAAAAATTCCAGAATAATAAATACCATGTTGACTATATGAATATAAATATAAAGTATAAGCAGCACTAAAAAAAGAAATAAATATAAGTAATAATATTACCATTCATATTCAATCTACTATACTATTAAACAAACCAATCCCTCCTAATAAATTTAAGGAGAGAGGAGCTGCTATATTGGATGATGAAAGTAAAAATCATCATAATGTTATTCTTGGCATTAAATTAAATAAACCTTTATTAATTAATAATCTTCATCCTCCTAGATGTTCACAACTAATGTTGGCTAAACAAAATAAACCAGATGATTATAAAGCATGAGCAATTATTAAAACAAAAGTTATATAAAATTCCCAAATATTTAATGTTATTAAACTTCCTACAACCAATCCTATATGAGCCATAGATGAATAAGCAATTGATGCTTTTATATCTACTTGGCATAAACATATTAAACTAATTAAAAATCCTACAATTAATCTAATAGATAATTAAAATACATTAATTAATATTCTTATCTTCATTGAATATTAAAAAAACCCATAAAAAAGCCATAACCACCTAATTTTAATAAAACCTCAGCCAAAATTATTGACCCTGAAACTGGAGCCTCCACACGTGCCTTAGATAATCATAAATGCACTAAATACATAGGTATTTTAAGAAAAAATGGTAACATTATTCTAAGATATAAATATAAATTCAGAAAGTCATTTTTATAAATCAGTGAGAAAACTAATAATTTAAATTGTTATAAAGATATATTATAATGGTAATGAAGGATATAAGATATAAAATAATAAATTCCAGCTTGTAATCACTTTGGTTGATATCCTCAACCAAAAATTAAAAAAATAAAGTTGGAATTAAGGTTCCTCAAAAAAAAAAATAAATAAATAAATACATAAATTTGTTCTACAAAAAGTAGAAAATAATGTTATCAACAATATTAAAATTATAAATAAAATGAAATAATTATAAAATTTATACCGAGCTACAGAATAAACAGCTAAAATCACTAAAATACAAATTCAAAATCTTAATATAACCAAACCATATGATAAATAATCATAACCAAAATATATCTTAATTCTATTCAACAAAAATATCCACATTTATTAAAAATATCAATGGTATAAAAAATTAAAAAATTCTGAATTTATCATCAACTTTTAGATATAAAACATAATGGAGTTAAAATACTATACATATAATATATCTTAACATTGTAATAAATCAAATGAAATAAAATAATCATTTTCATGAGTAAAAATTATTGAAACTAAAATTAATTATTCCAATACACCTTCACAAACCACAGATGATAGAAAAATTATTGTCATATATAATTTTCCTCTTATAATAACTAAATAAAAATTATGAAACAATAAATAGTTCCAAAACAATAAATTCTTCTTCTTTCATTTTCCCTGCTGCTTTTAAGCATTGGGTTTCTTCAGCCACTTTCTGTGTTAGATCCTTAAACTAATAATGTTATTAATAAATGCTTACGTTTAGAAGAAGAAACCCATAAATCACATAAAAATATATAGCAAAATATTATTAACATTAAATGTTTTAATAGTTTATAATAATACATTGGTATTGTAAACCAAAAATAAGAACAAATTAACTTTTAAAACTTCAAAGGAAACAAAATCTTATCACCAATTTCCAAAACTAACATTTTATTATAAACTACCCTTTGATATTTTACACGTATTATTAACAATTAACTTAATTCTTAGAATCACTTTTTTATTTTTAAATCATCCTTTATCTATAGGATTAATTATATTTCTTCAAAGATTATGTATATGTTTAATTAAAGGATCTATATCACCAAGATTTTTATTAATTTATTATTACTATTATTAATTTATTTAGGAAGAATATTAATTCTATTTATATATGTGACTAGACTAGCCTCAAACAAAATGTGTTTTATTCAAATAAAATCATATTAATGATTATTTCTTTACCAATTATTTTTATATTTATTTACTATATAAATTTGATTTATCCTATAAATTTATATGAAAATATAGAAAATAGAATAATTTTAACTTTTATATCAAATAATTTTTTATTAAAAATATACAATCAACCCAGTAATATCATTACAATTTATTTTGAACTTTAAGAATAGTAGTTAAAATTATTAATATTTATAAAGGACCCTTACGACAAATAAATTAATGTATAAAACTTTATGTAAAATTCATCCCATGATTAAAATTTCAAATAACGCTTTAGTACATTTACTAACTTCCTCAAAACTTTGGGTCTCTACTAGGTTTATGTGTAATAATTCAAATCATAACAGGATTATTTTTAGCTATACATTATTCAGCATATATTGGTTTAGCTTTTTCACAAATAGCTCACATTTGTTGAGATGTACATTATGGGTGATTTCTACAAATTTTACACACTAATGGTACTTCTATATTTTTTATTTATCTTTACCTTCATATTGGACGAGGATTATATTACGGTTCATATAAATTTTACTTTACATGAATAATTGGAGTTATAATTCTATTTCTAGTTCTAGCAACAGCTTTTAAAGGCTATGTTTTACCATTAGGACAAATATAATTTTGAGGTGCTACAGTAATTATTATCTGCTATCTCTTATCTAGGAATTGAATTAGTACAATGAGTATGAGGGGGTTTTGCAGTAGATAACGCAACTTTAAATTGATTTTTCATATTTCATTTTGTACTTCCATTCATTGGAGTAGTCATTATTGTAATTCATTTACTATTTCTTCATCAAACAGGATCAAATAACCCTTTAGGAACAAATAGTAATATTGATAAAATTTATTTTCATCCTTATTTCACAATTAAAGACATCTTAGGTTTCATTATTTTATTTACATTTTTATCTATTTTATCTTTAAAAGAACCTTATATACTTGGAGATCCTGATAATTTTACTCCAGCCAACCCACTTGTTACTTCGATTCACATTCAACCAGAATGATATTTCCTATTTGCTTATGCTATTTTATGTTCAATTCTTAATAAATTAGGAGGAGTAATTGCTTTAATTATATCTATTGCTATCTTATTGTTCATACATTTATAATTTTAAACTCACGAGGATTACAATGCTACCCAATTAATCAATCCATATTCATTTATAGTAACAATTGTAATTCTTTTAACATGAATTGGAGCCTGACCAGTAAAGGATTCTTATATATTAATAGGTCACATTCTTATCATTTTATATTTTATTTATTATGTTTTAAATAATTTAATTATTAAAATATGAGATAATATTCTTTATTTTTAAAAAGGTTATAAACTTAATGATAAGATTATGTCTTGAAATCATAATAAAGGGTTTAATTCCCTTATTAACTTTAGTGCTTACTTTAACCTTTAAAAGAAGAATTTTAAACCCAAATAAAAAAATTAAAAATTTAAGCCAAAGGTAAAAATCTTTTTCACGCTAAATATATTAACTTATCATATCGATAATGTGGTTTAATTCCTCGAACTCAAATATATATAAAAGTAACAAAAACTAACTTAAATAAAATATAAATGAATTTAAACTAGAACCAAGAAAGATAATACATATTAATATACTTATGAATAAAATTCTTGAAAACTCACCTAAAAATTTGTGCAAATCCCCCTCTTCCATATTTAACATTAAATCCTGAAACTAATTCCGATTCCCCTTCAGCAAAATCAAAAGGATATGATTAGTTTCAGCTAAACAAGATAAAAACCATACATTACATAATGGTAAACATAAAAACAAAAATCAAATTCCCATTTGATAGTAAAAAAAAATCTAATAATGAATAACTACTAATTAAAAAAAATAAAAGATAATAACGCTAATGCTAATCTCACCTCATAAGAAATTGTTTGTGCAACAGCCAACAGCTCGTAATCCACCTAATAAAGCATAATTACAATTTGATGATCAACCAGTTAGTATTACAGTATAAACTCCTATTCTTGTACACACTAAAAAAAGAAAAATAAACCCAAATTAAAAGCTAATATACCTCTTATATAAGGAATTAATATTCACAAAATTAAAGATAAAAATAAAGAAAATACTGGACAAATATCATACAACAAATAATTTGAAACTGCAGGGTTTACATGTTCTTTACAAAATACATACTTTAATAACATCACTAAAAGGTTGAAAAATTCCTATAAATCCAACTTTATTAAGGCCTTTATGAAGATGAACATTACTTAAAATCTTTCATTCTAAAAAAGTAAAAAAAGCAACTACAATTATAACAAAAATTACTAAAATTAAACCCACTAACATCATTTCATACTTCTCTTTTTCTAACATTTACTATCTATGATTGTTTTATGATATTTAAAGATTCTAAATCTACTGCTGTTTCCTTTCTGCCAAAATAGTTTTATTAATAAAATTGTGAATAAAAAATTATTTTAAATATTTGGTCCTCTCGTACTAAAATATTTAATAATTAAAGATAGAAACCAAGCTCACTCATGCCAGTTTAAACTCACATCATGTAAGATTTTAAAGGATGAACAGACCTAGTTGTTAAACATCTGCATCAAAACTAATCTTAATCCAATATTGAGCTCTCAAAAGGAATTATACTGTTATCCCTAAAGTAATTTAATCTTTCAATCATCAATTATGGATCTTATAATTTTTTATAATATTTAACTTAAAGAAAAGTTTATATTACCTTCTAATCACCCCAATTAAATTTATTCTATAATAATTAAAAATTTATTTTTAATTTAATTACTTTATATATTAAACTCTATAGGGTCTTCTCATCCCTTAATTTAATTTAAGTAATTTTACTTAAAATCTCCATCAAGTAAATTTATATAAAACAGTATTTACCTCATCCAACCATTCATACTAGCCCTCAATTAAAAGACTAATGATTATGCTACCTTTGCACAGTCAAAATACTGCGGCCCTTCAAAATATTTTCAGTAGGCAGGTTAAATTTCTTAATTAATTCAAGAAACCATGTTTTTAATAAACAGGTGAGTAAATTATTTGCTTAATTTTATATTAATATTACATTTTATTAATACAATAATTTTATACTTTACTAATAAAATCACACATACTAAAATGTTTCAATTAAACCCAACATTTTAATATAAAAGAATCTGATGTGTTACACTCACATGACTTTCTCTACTCTTGTACAACTATTTTTACAAACGCTTATTCTCCAACTACTTCATGTTAATCGAGATAAACATTTGCAGACTCTATCTTATTGCTAATTTTCTTGTAGATGCAAGGGGAATATATATTTACAAGGGCAGTATCGAAATACAGTAGCCTTTAAGCACATAATTATCTCTTAATAGCTGGTTGCTAGGTGCAGCACTATTCCCTTTTCCACAGATTAATGCTCTTTGCATATCCAAGACAAAAAAATGAATAACGAATTCCCATTTGAGAAAATAAGTATTGAAACATTTAAGGGAATAACAAGCAATATCTCGATAATGGTTCACTCAACAACAAAAATGTATATGACATAAATTGTGTATTTTAACGCGATCTACATCTTTTGTGTAGTAAAATTTTGTCTATCTCTTATGGTTTACCAGTTTACCAAAAGTCGTCCACAATGAAGAATACTTTTGGAGACATTCCCAGAAAATTCAAGATATACATTTTATTTGTCATGAAAATATCTTAAACATATGATATTTTAATCAAAATCGTTAGAGCCATTTTTGAGAAAATTAAAATTTTCGAAAAATGTTCCATGTAAAGGGTACTCTGGGGTGGGGGATTTTCTTAAAAACCTTCGTGTCGCATCCTTGGAAGATACTGAACCTAAATACCAAGTTTGGTGTTTATCCGACTGTTTGTTTCTGAGTTATGCTGTTCACAGACAGACACACACATGGACATGTTTCCAAAAATGCTTCTTTTGGATTCAGGGGATCTCAAAACATGTATTTCCGGTGAAATCTCGGTATTGAATTTTTGGGTGGAATACAATACTTCCCCTACTTACTATACGTAGTAGGGAAAGTAAAAAATCTGACGTGTTACACTCACATGACTTTCTCTACTCTTGTACAAACTATTTTTACAAACGCTTATTCTCCATCTACTTCATGTTAATCGAGATAAATATTTGCAGACTCTATCTTATTGCTAATTTTCTTGTAGATGTAAGGGGAAAATATATTTACAAGGGCAATATAGAAAAACAGTAGCCTTTAAGCACATACATATCTCTTAATAGCCGGTTGCTAGGTGCAGCACCATTCCCTTTGCCACAGATTATAACTCTTTGCATATCCAAGACAAAAAACTCTGATGTATTACACTCACATGACTTTCTCTACTCTTGTACAAACTATTTTTACAAATGCTTATTCTCCATCTACTTCATGTTAATCGAGATAAACATTTGCAGAGACTATCTTGTTGCTAATTTTCTTGTAGATGTAAGGGGAATATATATTTAGAAGGACAATTTTGAAGTACAGTAGCCTTTAAGCACATACATATCTTTTTTTCTTAAAATTTGAGTTGGTATATATTAATTCACATCACATAAAGGCGCTAGTTGTTACCGTAGGAGCGCTTTCGAGAGATATGTTTCTCTCATCCTCAGCTGAGACCCAACTCAATTCACTGATGTGAATTAATATATACCAACTCAAATTTTAAGTATCATATAACATCACAATAAGAAATACTTCTGGTTTATTATAAAACATACATATCTCTTAATAGCTGGTGGCTAGGTACAGCACCATTCCTTTCCCACAGATAGTATCTTTGCGTATCCAAGACAAAAAAATGAATAGCGAATTCCCATTTGAGAAAATAAGTATTGTAAAATTTAAGGGAATAACAAGTAATATCTCGAAAATGGTTCACTCAACAAAAAAAAATGTATATGACATAAATTGTGTATTTTAACGCGATCTACATTTTTTGTGTAGTAAAATTTTGTCTATCTCTTATGGTTTACCAGTTATGCAAAAGTCGTTCACAATAAAGAATACTTTTGGAGACATTACCAGGAAATTCAAGATATACATTTTATTTGTCATAAAAATATCTTAAAAATATGATATTTTAATCAAAATCGTTAGAGCCATTTTTTAGAAAATTAAAGTTTTCGAAAAATGTTCCATGTAAAGGGTACTCTGGGGTGGGGGGATTTTCTTGAAAACCTTTGTGTCGCATCTCTGTAAGATACTGAACCTAAATACCAAGTTTGGTGTTTATCCGACTGTTCGTTTCTGAGTTATGCTGTTCACAGACGCACAGACACAGACACACACACACACACACGCACACACTCACACACACACACACACACACACACACATGGACATGTTTCCAAAAATGCTTTTTTTGGATTCAGGGAGTCTCAAAACATGTACTTCCGGTGAAATCTCGCCATCAAATTTTTGGGTGGAATGCAATACTTGTCCTACTTACTATACGTAGTAGAGAAAGTAAAAAATCTGATGTGTTACACTCACATGAATTTCTGTTCTCTTGTACAAACTATTTTTACAAATGCTTATTCTCCATATGTTTCATGTTAATCGAGATATTGAGATGTTAATCTTATTGCTAATTTTCTTGTAGAATTGGTAGACTTTAAGTGATAGTCAAATATTTTGACAGCTGGTTGCTATGTGGAGTATTCCATTCTCTTTGCATTACCAGAACCAAAAAAAAACAAAACAAAAAAAAACAAACAAACAAACAAAAAACAAAAAAAATCTGATGTATTATACTCACATGACTCTCTACTCATGTACAAAGTATTTTTACAAATGCTTATTCTCCATCTACTTCATGTTAATCGAGATAAACATTTGCAGAAACTATCTTATTGCTAATTTTCTTGTAGGTGCAAGGGGGATATGGTAGACTTTAAGAGATAGTTAAATATTTTAAGAGTTGGTTGTTATGCAACAATGGTTGTTGCATTCCATTCTATTTGCATGTCCAGGATATAAAATTTTTTTTTCTCAAAAATAGCTCTAACGATTTTGATTAAAGTATCGTGTTTAAGACATTTTTATGGCAAATAAAATGTATATTTTGAATTTTCTTGGGATGTCCCCAAAGGTCCTCTTCATTCTGAATGACTTTTACATAACTGAAATTTTACTACATAAAAATGTAGATCTTGTTAAAGCACACAATATATGTCATAAACATTTTTTTGTAAAGTGAACCATTTTTGAGATATTCCTTGTTATTTCTTTGAATTTTTCAATACTTAAAACTTTTTCTCAACTGAGAATTCGTTGTTCTTTTTTTATGTTCTTAACATGCAAAGAGAATTACATTTTACACATAGCGACCAGTTCCAAAGATATTTGACTATCGCTTAAGGCCTACTATGTTCCCCTTGTTTTGTATTTGCAAGGGCAATATAACAATATAGTAGCCTTTAAGCATAGACGTATCTCTTAATAGCTGGTTGCTATGTGCAGCAGCATTCTCTTTGCCACAGATTAATACTCTTTGCATATCCAAGACAAAAAAAAATGAATAACGAATTCCCATTTGAGAAAAAGTATAAGTATTGGAAAATTTAAGCAATATCTTGAAAATGGTTCACTCAACAAAAAAATGTATATGACATAACTTGTGTATTTTAATGCGATCTACATTTTTTGTGCAGTAAAACTTTGTCTATCTCTTATGGTTTACCAGTTATGCAAAAGTCGTTCACAATGAAGAATACTTTTGGAGACATTCCCAGAAAATTCGAGACATACAATTCTTTTGCTATAAAAATGTCTTAAACTTATGGTATTTTATTCAAAATTATTGGAGCCATTTTTGAGAAAATTAAAATTTTCAAAAAATGTTCAATGTAAATGGTAATCTGGGGTGGGGCGATTTTCTAGAAAACCTTCGTGTCACATTTCTGGAAGATACTGAACCAAAATACCAAGTTTGGTGTTTATCCGACTGTTTGTTTCTGAGTTATTATGCTCTTCATAGACAGACACGCACACACGAACATGTTTCCAAAAATACTTTTTTTGGGTTCAGGAGGCCTCAAAACATGTATTTTTGGTGAAATCTCGGTATCAAATTTTGAGTGGAATGCAATACTTCCCCTACTTACTATACGTAGTAGAGAATGTAATTAAATAATAACTTTAAATCTTCATTAAAATAAAAGTTAAATTTTAACACCGTTAAATCAATAACATATTCTAAATTCACATAACCTTTTAACAACAAACTATTATAAATATACCTTACAAAGCTTTTCCCCTTTAAAGTTAAGAAAATAAAACATTTTAATACTTAAATATTAAATAAATTAAATTCTTTAAATTAAATTTATTTATTAAAAAACTAGATATCCTTGAAAACGATTAACATTTCATTACTAATTAAGAATTCTTAATCTTTATGCTACAATAAATAAAACACTTAATTAAATCTTTCAAATTCACAAAAAAAATTATAATTAAGTTCAATAAACTCTGATACACAAGATACAATAAAATAAATTACCTTTAACTAATTATATTAAAAATTAAATTTCCTTCACAGTATTAATTTTCTCTAGTTAAAATCATTACATCAATTTATTCTACAACAACAAAATTTTGCTTAATTCATATATAATAAAAGAATATCAAACAATTTTATTAATTTCAGGCTACATTAAATTGCACAGTATAAATGAAAACCTTAACTTTATTCTGTTTATATTTGTCATTCTGGACACACCTTCCGGAACACCTACTTTTTTACCACTTATCTCATCTTAATAACGAGAGTGAGGGTGACGTGTACATATCATAGAGCTGTTAATCATTTTAACAACCTTCATAAAATTACAATTAAGTCCATCTTCAAATTATTTTACAATTATTCATAATAAACACAATATATTGTAGTCCATTATTCAACTTACATATTTACTGCACCTTGGCTTGAAATACAAATTATTTTTATATTTAAAAAATTATCTAAAAATATATTCTTAAACAGTGGTATACAAGAAATAAAACAAGTAAGATTTAACGTGGATTATCGATTATATAACAAACTTCTGTAAATAGACTAAAATACCGCCAAATTCTTTAAGTTTTAAGATCATAACTACTAAGGCGCAAGCTTAAACATTTACTATAAAAATAATAGTGTATCTAATCCTAGTTATATTTTTAATTTCATAAAAATCATACTAACTCTATAAATTTACTAAATCATTTAAGATATTTTACCTTAAAATACTAATAAACCTTTATAATTTAATTAGTATTAATTATTTAAAAGCCGATAATGTTTATTTAACTTCATTGTATAACTGCGGATGCTGGCACAATTTTTACCAAACATTCATAATATTTACTAAATCTAAAATAACCTAATATTAATAAAATCACCTACTGCATAATCAAATTTTAATTTTCTTTATGAAATTTAATATCACATAAATTTACATATAGTTTAATATTAAAACAAACAAGTTAAGCAAGACTAAAGCTTGAATACAATTCTATTTAACTATTAAAAGAAACTAATGGATGATATAACTATTAAATGAATTCATTCAATCAATGAATTCAATAATAAAATTAAACAGTGGATCAATACCTATATATATATATATATATATATATATAGGTATTGATCCACTGTTTAATTATATATATATATATATAATATATATATTTAATATATATATCTCCAGTTAATGAAAAGTAATTTAAGAAAAATTCCCCAAAATTCTTTCCTCCCCCCCCCCCCCCAAAAAAAGAAGAGTTTTGCCCGATTCGATTTAAAGTTTTTTTTAAAGCATTGATTTAATAAAGTATTTTTTTCTTACAATACTTTAGTATATAATAAGGCATTTAATAAAGTATATTTATCTTATTTAATTAACTACGTAAAAATAATCGGAATACACCTTATTATGTTGATATTGTAATGAAAAGAAGCTAGAAACAGTGATGTGTATTGAATTTATTTAAAGGTGAGTTGGAATTGTAACACTAACATCACTTAAGTTTACTCAGTAAACTTAAACTCAGTGAGTAAACTTAAGTGATGTTAGTGTTACAATTCCGACTCACCTTTAAATAAACACCTTATTATGTTTTTATTTAAAGGTGAGTCGAAATTGTAACACTAACATCACTTAAGTTTACTCACTTAACATGTTTCGGGAAACCGTTGTTCCCATCCTCAGAAGGTTAACTCGACTGGCCCGTGTTGTTGGTGTTTCCGTTTTTTGGACTGGATCCTGTGGTGGCATCTTGTGGTGGAGAAATGTACTTCCAGAGAGGATTTGGTGGCGGCAAATCAAAATTCATTAGATGTGTGTTGTGTTTTAGAATGGTGATCTTCTCCCATGCATCTAATTCGGCTGCAAATTTGGCTGGTTTGACTAATGTAATATTGGGTTTGATGTTGTGATTAGTGATCCAAAAATGGTGTGAAACTGCAGATTTGTCCATTTGTTTGTATTTAATACATCTCATGTGCTCCTTTAGCCTAGTTTCTAAGTTTCTTTTTGTCTTACCAATGTATACTTTATTGCAATCTGAACAATTGATTTTATAGATTCCAGCTTTTTTGTCTTGTGGAATGGGGTCTTTTAACTTGTTACAAAGTAATTTCTCTATGTTAAATTTGTTCTGTGGAGCTAGGCTGATGTTATGTTTCATGAAAATCTTCTTAAATTTGTGAAATGTTCCTGGGTGGTATGTGAATTTCTTGAACTTTAGTTCTTTATCTTGCTGGCTGAGATTAGTTGTGTTTCTGATGTGCATCTGTCGTTTGAATTTTGCAATTTTTTTGTCAATAGTTGCTTTGTTGTACCCATTATGTATTGCTGTGTCTACTATATGCTGGTATTCTAACTGGTATTCTTTTTTATTTAAGGGGGTATATACCAGTCTATGTGTTAGGCTGTTTAGTACTGCATGTTTGTGTGTGGTTGGATTGAAACTCTTATTTTTTATGTAATTAGTAGAGTGTGTTGGCTTCCTGTATATGCCAAAGGTTAGGTTCTTTTGTTCTCTGATGATTTTTAGGTCTAAAAATGGTAGCATGCCTTCTTTTTCTATTTCTATGGTGAATTTTATTGATTGGTTCTGTAGGTTTAGTAAGGCTAAGGAGTCTTGTATGAACCTATTAGGGACAACAACGAAGATGTCGTCAACATATCTGTGCCAAACTTTAAACATGTATGGAAAGGAAGTTGTTATGTGTATTTCTAAGTAGCTCATAAATAAATCTGCCAAGAAGGGTGAAAGTGGGTTGCCCATGGTTATTAATGAAAAGAAGCTAGAAACAGTGATGTGTATTGAATTTATTTAAAGGTGAGTCGAAATTGTAACACTAATATCACTTAAGTTTACTCACTTAACATGTTTCGGGAAACCGTTGTTCCCATCCTCAGAAGGTTAACTCGACTGGCCCGTGTTGTTGGTGTTTCCGTTTTTTGGACTGGATCCTGTGGTGGCATCTTGTGGTGGAGAAATGTACTTCCAGAGAGGATTTGGTGGCGGCAAATCAAAATTCATTAGATGTGTGTTGTGTTTTAGAATGGTGATCTTCTCCCATGCATCTAATTCGGCTGCAAATTTGGCTGGTTTGACTAATGTAATATTGGGTTTGATGTTGTGATTAGTGATCCAAAAATGGTGTGAAACTGCAGATTTGTCCATTTGTTTGTATTTAATACATCTCATGTGCTCCTTTAGCCTAGTTTCTAAGTTTCTTTTTGTCTTACCAATGTATACTTTATTGCAATCTGAACAATTGATTTTATAGATTCCAGCTTTTTTGTCTTGTGGAATGGGGTCTTTTAACTTGTTACAAAGTAATTTCTCTATGTTAAATTTGTTCTGTGGAGCTAGGCTGATGTTATGTTTCATGAAAATCTTCTTAAATTTGTGAAATGTTCCTGGGTGGTATGTGAATTTCTTGAACTTTAGTTCTTTATCTTGCTGGCTGAGATTAGTTGTGTTTCTGATGTGCATCTGTCGTTTGAATTTTGCAATTTTTTTGTCAATAGTTGCTTTGTTGTACCCATTATGTATTGCTGTGTCTACTATATGCTGGTATTCTAACTGGTATTCTTTTTTATTTAAGGGGGTATATACCAGTCTATGTGTTAGGCTGTTTAGTACTGCATGTTTGTGTGTGGTTGGATTGAAACTCTTATTTTTTATGTAATTAGTAGAGTGTGTTGGCTTCCTGTATATGCCAAAGGTTAGGTTCTTTTGTTCTCTGATGATTTTTAGGTCTAAAAATGGTAGCATGCCTTCTTTTTCTATTTCTATGGTGAATTTTATTGATTGGTTCTGTAGGTTTAGTAAGGCTAAGGAGTCTTGTATGAACCTATTAGGGACAACAACGAAGATGTCGTCAACATATCTGTGCCAAACTTTAAACATGTATGGAAAGGAAGTTGTTATGTGTATTTCTAAGTAGCTCATAAATAAATCTGCCAAGAAGGGTGAAAGTGGGTTGCCCATGGTTATTAATGAAAAGAAGCTAGAAACAGTGATGTGTATTGAATTTATTTAAAGGTGAGTCGAAATTGTAACACTAATATCACTTAAGTTTACTCACTTAACATGTTTCGGGAAACCGTTGTTCCCATCCTCAGAAGGTTAACTCGACTGGCCCGTGTTGTTGGTGTTTCCGTTTTTTGGACTGGATCCTGTGGTGGCATCTTGTGGTGGAGAAATGTACTTCCAGAGAGGATTTGGTGGCGGCAAATCAAAATTCATTAGATGTGTGTTGTGTTTTAGAATGGTGATCTTCTCCCATGCATCTAATTCGGCTGCAAATTTGGCTGGTTTGACTAATGTAATATTGGGTTTGATGTTGTGATTAGTGATCCAAAAATGGTGTGAAACTGCAGATTTGTCCATTTGTTTGTATTTAATACATCTCATGTGCTCCTTTAGCCTAGTTTCTAAGTTTCTTTTTGTCTTACCAATGTATACTTTATTGCAATCTGAACAATTGATTTTATAGATTCCAGCTTTTTTGTCTTGTGGAATGGGGTCTTTTAACTTGTTACAAAGTAATTTCTCTATGTTAAATTTGTTCTGTGGAGCTAGGCTGATGTTATGTTTCATGAAAATCTTCTTAAATTTGTGAAATGTTCCTGGGTGGTATGTGAATTTCTTGAACTTTAGTTCTTTATCTTGCTGGCTGAGATTAGTTGTGTTTCTGATGTGCATCTGTCGTTTGAATTTTGCAATTTTTTTGTCAATAGTTGCTTTGTTGTACCCATTATGTATTGCTGTGTCTACTATATGCTGGTATTCTAACTGGTATTCTTTTTTATTTAAGGGGGTATATACCAGTCTATGTGTTAGGCTGTTTAGTACTGCATGTTTGTGTGTGGTTGGATTGAAACTCTTATTTTTTATGTAATTAGTAGAGTGTGTTGGCTTCCTGTATATGCCAAAGGTTAGGTTCTTTTGTTCTCTGATGATTTTTAGGTCTAAAAATGGTAGCATGCCTTCTTTTTCTATTTCTATGGTGAATTTTATTGATTGGTTCTGTAGGTTTAGTAAGGCTAAGGAGTCTTGTATGAACCTATTAGGGACAACAACGAAGATGTCGTCAACATATCTGTGCCAAACTTTAAACATGTATGGAAAGGAAGTTGTTATGTGTATTTCTAAGTAGCTCATAAATAAATCTGCCAAGAAGGGTGAAAGTGGGTTGCCCATGGTTATTAATGAAAAGAAGCTAGAAACAGTGATGTGTATTGAATTTATTTAAAGGTGAGTCGAAATTGTAACACTAATATCACTTAAGTTTACTCACTTAACATGTTTCGGGAAACCGTTGTTCCCATCCTCAGAAGGTTAACTCGACTGGCCCGTGTTGTTGGTGTTTCCGTTTTTTGGACTGGATCCTGTGGTGGCATCTTGTGGTGGAGAAATGTACTTCCAGAGAGGATTTGGTGGCGGCAAATCAAAATTCATTAGATGTGTGTTGTGTTTTAGAATGGTGATCTTCTCCCATGCATCTAATTCGGCTGCAAATTTGGCTGGTTTGACTAATGTAATATTGGGTTTGATGTTGTGATTAGTGATCCAAAAATGGTGTGAAACTGCAGATTTGTCCATTTGTTTGTATTTAATACATCTCATGTGCTCCTTTAGCCTAGTTTCTAAGTTTCTTTTTGTCTTACCAATGTATACTTTATTGCAATCTGAACAATTGATTTTATAGATTCCAGCTTTTTTGTCTTGTGGAATGGGGTCTTTTAACTTGTTACAAAGTAATTTCTCTATGTTAAATTTGTTCTGTGGAGCTAGGCTGATGTTATGTTTCATGAAAATCTTCTTAAATTTGTGAAATGTTCCTGGGTGGTAATACATACCTTATTATGTTTTTTTACTAAAACCCTTTTTTTCTATCTATAGGTTATTACACCCTACATAAATGAAAATGTTAAGAAATACGAATAATGTAAATAAATCTTCTTTGATAAGACCTTATATGTTTTAAAGGTTATACTTAACATATCTTATTATATTCTGAAAAGAAATTTACTTAATTTAATACTTTTAATAATTGTATTCAACAAAATCTTGAATTAATCCAATAAATTTAAAACTTCTTTAAATGAAAAAATGAAATGCCTGATTTAAAAGGGTTATCTTGATAGGATAAATTACGTAAGTTATTTACTTTCATTAATCCCTTTACATTTAACATAACTGTATCTTAAAATATAAAAAATTTATGTGCATCCTGTAGAAAAGTAAGCTAAATTTAAGCTAATCGATTCATATTCTGTTTATAGAGTAAATCTCTCTTTTCTAATGCCCAACAATTCAATGAAAATCCTCTTTTTAATAACCTTAATTAGAGGTGTATTAATTTCTTTATGTGCTAATTCTTGAATACGAACATAAATAGACTTAGAAATGAATTTAGTCTCCTTTATTCCTTTACTTTCTTCTAATAAAAATATATTTTCAACAAAAGTGTCTCTTAAGTATTTACTTATTCAAGCTCTCGCCTCAACAACTCTTTTATTCTTAGTTATTTTAAAAATAAACATTTATGAAATATTTTATTTAACAAAAACCAGAATATGAAATATTTTCATTAAAATTCCACTTTTAATAAAAGTTGCATCTGCACCTTTTCATTGATGATTACCTCCTGTGATAGAGGGATTATCCTGAATAAATTGTTTTATTACCTTATCAATCCAAAAAATATGACCATTAATACTTATTTCTTATGCAATCATTAATAATTATTTCATTCAAATTGTAGTTATAGCATCTGTACTTCCTGGTGCTATAGGTGTCCTCAATCAAATCTCTTTATGACAAATCTTATCATTCCCATCAATTAATCATATTGGATGAATATTAAGAACCATACTAATAGGTCCCAATTTATGATTATTATATTTTATTATTTATCCTATTAATATTATCTCTATTCTTTTAACAACAATTAACTTATCTTACATTTCCCAAAACTTTAACTCGCCATATCAACAAAAATTGTAAAATTAACTTTATTCATTTTCCTATTATCATTAGGGGGTCTTACCCCTTTTCTAGGATTTTTCCCAAAATGAATTACAATTTAATTTATAACTTAAAATTTATTAATCTTCTTTATTAACTTTATATTACTAGATACGAATTACATACACAACATTAGCAATTACAAACTCACAAATTATTTCAATTATATTAATTTAACCAATATATACTCTTCCAAAAATAACATTCTTTTTTATAACTACACTAATTTTTTGGAATATTAATCTGTACCTTAATAATTTATTAAGATTTTAAGTTAAATAAACTAATATCCTTCATTTTATAAATAAAGAATTTATCTTTACGTCTTAGTATTAACTACACCATTAGAATTGCATTCTAATATTTTACTATGAATATAAAACTATTGGTAAAAGAAATTTTAATCCCCACAATAAATATACAGTTTATTATCTATCTCAGCCATCTTACCATTACTATTCTTTTTATTGCAACAATGATTATTCTCAACAAATCATAAGGATATTGGAACACTATATTTCATTTTCGATGCATGGTATATCAGGTGCATCCTTAAGAATTTTAATTCAAAATGAATTAGGTCACCTTGGATCTTTTATTGGAGATGATCAAATTTATAGTGTTTTGTCACTGCTCATGTTTTTATTATAATTTTTTTATAGTAATAACCACCATAAGTGGTGGTTTTGGTAATTGATTAGTAACTTTAATACTTGGAGCCCCAGATATAGCTTTTCCTTGAATAAATAATATAACATTTTGATTATTACCTTCTTCAATCTGATTTCTTATTATCAGAAGAACTGTAGCAAGAGGTGCTGGTACGGGATGAATGGTTTATCCTCCTGTTTAAGCTAGAACTGCTCATGCAGGTCCTGTAGTTGGCTTAACAAAGTTTTCTCTACACTTAGCTGGAATATCTAGTATTATAGGAGCTGTAAATTTTATTACAAAAATAATTAATATAAAATCAAATTACATAAATTAAACCCAAGTACCCTTATTTGTTTGATACGTAGGAATTACTGTCATTCTTTTATTATTATCTCTTCCTGTTCTTGCAGGTACAATTACTATACTTTTAACTTTAACACATCTTATTTTGACCCTGCAGGAGGAGGAGATTCAATTCTATATCAACAGTTATTTTGATTTTTTGGTCTTCCTGAAGTTTACATTTTAATCTTATAATGATTTGGTGTAATTTCATACGTTACCTCATGAAAGAGGGAAAAAAGAAGCTTTTGGAAATTATTGAATAATTTGAGCTATATTAGCCATGAGTTTTCTAGGATTTGTGGTTGAACTCATCATATATTTACAGTAGGAATAGATGTACATCCCTGAGTTTACTTTATAGGAGCATCCATAGTTATTTCTGTACCAGCTGGTATTAAAATTGTTAGTTGAATTGTAACAAGTGCAAAAATAATTCATAGTGTAGTATCTTTATGAGCCTTAGGATTTATTTTTCTCTTCACAGTTGGTGGTTTAACTGGAGTAACATTAGCTAATTCAGGTATCGATATTATTCTTCATGATACTTATTATGTAGTAGCTCATTTTCATTATATTTTATCAATAGGAGCAGTTTTTGCTATTATAGCAGGATTTACTCATTGATATACTCTAATCACTGGATTATCATTAAATCCAAACTGCCAATTTTTCACAATATTTGTAACATTTTTCCCTCAACATTTTTTAGCATTAGCTGAAATACCTCAAAGATATTCAGATTATCTTGATGCTTATACATCATGAAATATTTTATCATCGATGGGATAAATAATTTCTTTCATTGCCGTTATCATATTTATTTTGATTTTATGAGAAGGATTTACCTCAAATTGATTATATTAATATTATTTTATTCTCAGATAAGTATATCTTGTGAAAGAATACACAACTTCCCTCCTGCGGAATACACTTATAATGAATTAACTTTAATTACCAATTAATTTCTTAATTCCATTTCTAATATGGCAGATTAGTGCAATGGGTTTAAACTCCATAAATAAACTTAATATACTTTTTTTAGAATCATAATGGCCACATACACAAATTTAGGATTACAAGATAGAGTTCTCCTTTAATAGAACAACTTATATACTTTCATGATCACTCCATATTCATTATTACTATAATTGTAATAACTGTAGGTTATATAATTATATCTTAAATAATAAATAAATTTATTGATCGACATGCAATAGATGGTCAATATCTTGAAATCCTTTGAATAGTATTTCCAGCTATAGTTTTAATTTTTATTGCTTCACCCTGTCTTCGAATTTTATATTTAATTGATGAAAATACAAATCCAACATTAACTTTAAAAACAATCAGACATCAATGATATTGGAGTTATGAATATTCAGACTTCACTAATATTGAATTTGATTCCTATATAATTCCTCAAAATGAATTAAATTTATATAATATTCGTTTACTTGAAGTTGATAGTCAAACTTCATTACCTCTAAATACATTAACACAAATTTTAATTACCTCAGAAGATGTAATTCACTCATGAACAATTCCAAGAATTGGAGTTAAAGCTGACACCTCTCCAGGACGATTAAATCAAGCAACATTTTGGTTTAATCATGCTGGAGTATTGTACAGTAAATGTTCAGAAATTTGTGGAGCAAATCACAGATTTATACCCACTGTAATTGAAAGTACTTTAATTTATAATTTCCCAGTTGAGTTTCAAATCTATTTGAATCGTTAGATGACTGAAAAGTAAGTAGTGGTCTCTTATGACAAAAATAATATAAGAAGTTAGTTAAATTATAACATTAGTATGTCAAACTAAAATTATTAATAATTAATACATCTATATTCCAGAAGTAATACCCTTAAATTGATTAATACTGTTGTCATTTTTCTCAATCTTATTAATTCTATTTAATACAATAAATTTTTATTTACTCCTTTATAAAACTAAATCTTTAATTTCAAAAAAAAAATTATCAAAATCCATAACTTCAAAATGATAACTAATTTATTTTCAGGTTTTGATCCTTCATAAAATTTTATAAAATTATCAATCAATTGATTAAGAACTTTAATTGGATTATTATTAATTGCAACATCACTATGATTAATTCCTTCACATAAAAGAATATAATGAAATTTAATTATTAATGAACTCCATTTAGAATTTAAATTACTTTTGGAAAAAAAGTTAATAAAGGATCAACTTTTATTTCAACATTTTCAATTATTTAATATAATAATTTCATAGGATTGTTTCCATACATTTTCATTAAAACAAGTCATATAGTTATAACTCTATCCTTTGCATTATCATTAGGATTAAGATTATAATTTTTGGATGAATAAATGATTTTAAACATATATTTGCTCAGTTAGTCCCTTAAGGAACTATTAAAATTTTAATGCAATTTATAGCTTGTTTGAAACAATTACTAATTTTATCCATCCAAGAACACTTGCTATTTTATTAGCAGCAAATATAATTGCTGAACATCTTTTAATAACTTTATTAGGAAATACAAGAAGAATTATAATTAATATTCCTTTACCTTTATAAATTTTAACATAAATTTTACTTTTAACCTTAGAATCAGCATTATTGAATCTTACATATTTGCAGTACTAAGAACACTTTATTCTAGAAAAGTAAATTAATAATGTTAATACATATAAATCATCATTATCATCTAGTTACCTAGAGTCCTTGACATTATATAACATCTTTCAGAATCATAATTGCAATATTAAGATTCATTAAATTTTCATATGAATGTAATGAACAATTAATATTATTGGGAATATTAAGATTAACTTTAATTACAGTTCAATGATGATGAGATGTAATACGAGAAAGTACTTATCAAGGATGTCATACTAAACAAGTAATAACAGGATTATGAAATAATTTTATTCATTATTTCAGAAATCTTTTTTTTTCATATAATTTTTTGAACTTTTTATCACAGAAGACTTTCACCCACCATTGAACTTGGATCTTTTTGAGCTGCTAGGGATTATTCCTTTTAATACACTTCAAGTTCCTCTTCTTAATACAATTGTTCTTCTAGCTTCAGGAATTACTGTTACATGAAGTCATCACGGATTATTAGAAAATAGTTATAATCAAGCCACTCAAGGCTTTACTATTCCACTAGGTATTTATTTCCCAAGGTTGCGGGTTCAAACCCAGGAGGGTGATGGATTTTTTCGGGCGTAAAAATCCTTAGCATGGCTTCCTTTGGAAGTGAAGTAAAGCTGGTGGTCCTGTGTCATAGATTTATAGCACGCAAAAGGACCTCAAGCCTGATAAAGAGGCCTCTCAGCAAAATTACCGGTCTTTCATGCGCAATATAGAATGGGATGCTAAGGACCATAGCAGTTAAAGAGCATCCATAAATAAATAAAACTCTATTTAAAACTCAAGGTATTTATTTAGCTATCCTACAACTATACGAATATTATGAAGCAATATTCACTATTGCAGATTCGGTTTTTGGATCAACAATTTGTAGAAACTCGCTTTCATGATTTACATGTAATTATTAGAACTACACCTTTATTTATATGTTTATCTCAAACAATTTTTATACATTTCACAGCTAACCATCATTTTGGCTTTGAAGCAGCAGCCTGATATTGATATTTTATAGATGTAGTATGATTATTTTTATATATTTCCATTTATTGATGAGGAAGATAATTTATTTAGTATAAAAGTACATTTTATTTCCAATCAAAAAGCCTATAACTAATTAATTAGATTAAATAATACAAATTTTAAGTTCATTATCATAATTAGTAGTATTATTATATTAATAACCAATTTACTATCAAAAAACTTATTGAAGGCTGAGAAGATACTTTTGAGTATGAATTTGATCCAATTATTTTCAACACTTCCATTTTCCTTACGATTTTTTTTAATCGCAATTATCTTTTTAATTTTTGATGTAGAAATTCCTTTAATTTTACTAATAACTATTCTTATGTTTAAATAAAATATATTAACTTATATAACTACAAGAATTCTATTTCCATTAATTTTAAAATTTGGTTGATTTCATGAGTGAAATCAGAGATCTCTTGAATGAGCAACTTAAAAATATATATAGGTAGTTATAGCTAATAATAACATTAGATTTGCACTCACAAAGTATTGAACTATAAATTTTCCTTAAAATATGTAAGAAACAAATAAACTGTAATCAGTTTCGACCTGATAATAAGATAGAATATATCCTTATTTACCATTAGTTGAAACCAAATTAAAATATCACTGTATAGCGGGAACTATGATATATAGGGAACACAAATGTAATAGGAATAAGCTAAGATTGTAACATATATGTAAAATGTGAAGCTAACTAGCCGTGAGACGAGAAACAGGCAGGTAGAAGGGGTTTAGAGCTGGCAACACAGCTAAACAGTCACAGGTACGGAGAGAGATAGCAATAAGATGGAAAGAGAGGGAGAGAGATTTTGACACCTTGGAAATCCCAAACTTGTCAAGACTGCAGATTTGGAGGCAAATGTTCTCATAGCACGCTTAGGGGAGGACCAATAACAGAATAGATTAGAAAAGAGCTAGGCGAACTTAGCGTCCCCCCCCCAAACGGGTATAAAAGAACACACGTGCAGAGCTCACGCGTCTATTCGTTTTGCATCTGGTCCTGAAGTAGAGATAACGATTCACGCCATATTTGTGGCGATGCGTGTGAAGTAAGATATAGGAGACATAGCTAGCTTGGGGAGGTAAATTGTTGAAGATAGGCCACTTTGCAGTACATACAGGTCAAAACACGGCTACCGGCGACACAAAACAGTATCATTACAATGCAATAAATTAAAGTTCGAGTCATATGGAGTTTCATTTCGTCTACCGGTACCACACCCTGAAAAGAGTCTAGAAATAGGGCAACACACAAGTGTGCTAGGTTCGAATTACAGGAACCAGCCATCAACAGCTCCAAGAAGGAAGGAAGACGACGCCACGAGGAGGTCCGTCGCATATGGCACCCAACGTGTTCACGCACGAATAAGGAGACGAACCCAGGACTTCAACGCGCAGGAGCAGCAGGAGCAACGCAGCAGGCAGAGAATCAACTAAAAGTAGGACAAAATCTTCTCATCTTTATGTGTTTTTATGTTACTCAGGAGTAACCGGCTTATCATGGCAGATAGCAACATGGAGCTTTCTAACGAGAGCACAGTAGATGCTGCCACGTGTATGCAGCAGGAGGCGTCTCAGGATGACGCACCCGTGCTCATTAGAATGATGCGAACGATACTAGCAGAAAATAACCAAAGACTTGAATCTCACTTAGCAGAAAATAACCAAAGACTTGAATCTAGCTTAGCAGAAAATAACCAAAGACTTGCAAATAGCCTAAACAACAAGATAGAAAGCAGTTTAGCAGAAACTAGTGCTAGATTAGAGACCACCAGCAAGAAAATAGAAGAAAGCTTAGCAGCTAGCAGCAGGCAGATAGAGCAGATTAGGACAGGGCAAGAAGAAATTCAAACAGAATTAATTAATGTTAGACAGGAAATAAATGTAAATAAGGTTGAAATTGCTTGTCTCACAGAATTTGTAAACTCAGCTGTAGAGTCCTTAAAACAGGACAGTTTTAGAATGCAAGCACATGTACAGGTTAATGTAGATAAGGAACTTCAGGCTTTTAAGCAGGTAATTACCGCAAGCCAGGTAGCAACAACCCACGAGATAGAGTCATTAAAGTCATCTATTCAGGCTGTAAAACAGGTTATCTCAGTAGAAACTAGTCAGGAGATTGAAACACTGAAAACATCAATCCAGGCCATTAGTACTGTGTATGATAGGGAAATTGGAGATTTAAAACGCAATATGAATGTGTTAGAATTAGATCAGCACAACACCAATAGTACTCCCAGTATCACTCAAGGAAGTACAGCCAACTCCGGTAGTGACCATTCACTCCCCGGTGAGGCCAGAAACCTTGAGAACAACACTTGTAGAAACAATGTGCATGCTTGTGATGTAGCGCAGTTGGCTCCTTGCTCCCACAGTGGAGATAATAGTTTTAATTCACACCTCTTGCATGAACTCACACCTCCGGTGTTCGAGGAATCGAAAGATCAGGCGAAAGAGTTTATAAAAGAGTTAGAGCAATATTTTATGTTAAAATCAACTCCTGAGGTCATCAAGCCCATTATAGTTAGAAAATGCCTCAAAGGTCGTGCTCTAGCTTGGCTTAAATTAACGCAGGGTAACTCTCTGACATATGAGGAATTTAAACAGGCATTCCTATTAAGATATTGGGGACCACAAGAAATCAACAAAATCCGACTTGAGTTAAACCAAGGCAGATACAACCCGCACATACATGGCACCTTAGTTGATTATGTCCTAAATCTGGCACAGCGAAGCAAACAAATTGAACCACCATTATCAGACAAGGAGATGATAGCACTGCTCACCAATCACTTTGAACCTCATATCAGGAACGGACTGATAGTAGCTGAGCCACCCAACATTGCGAAAATGATTGAGTTAATCACAGCATTTGACCAGAGACCAACACAGGGTAATCATTTCAGAGACCGGAGAGAATCACTTCAGCCGGAAAATAGGTCACATTCTTTTGGGTCAGAGGCATACAGGCAGAGAAACCCACACTACAGGCAATTCGCAGAAAACCCTAGAGACAGATACACACAACCAACGCCACGGCCTGACAGATTAAGAAACTACCCCAGGGAACAGCAACATAGGGACCAACAAAGAAATTTTAATGTTAACCACATCCAGGCTTCATACACACGACAAAACCGGTTTGAATTTGTCAGAGAATTTAACAGGAATTATGCTAGGGCACAAGAAAATGCAAACAACAGACAAGGGAATTTTTCGGGTAGAAGCAGCCCAGTGAACACACAAACGATTGTAAACAGTAGCAGTAGTAGATGGGATTCGAACCCGGGACCTAGCAGACAGGACAGGCCTCAAGACTCGCAACAATCGGGAAACCAAGCGTAGATGACTACTGCGGCCGAGTATCCATCTCAGAGGGAAACAGTGGATTACAAGTTTCCCAACCAGGGCCCATTGCTTTAATAAATACGCACGTACAGGGGGATAACACACCGAGCAGCATGCAGCACCAAAATAAGAGCAGCAATGTAGATATGCGTGACTCGCCCAGAATCAAAGCTGAAATCATGGGATTAAACACTGACATTTTAATTGATACTGGGGCAAATATATCGGCGTGCTCGGAAGAATTTTTTAAGATGTTGCAAGAAAAGAAAATTAAAATTATGTCGCTGCCAATTTCGAATGTGTATTGCACAGTAGCGATTTCCAAGAGCAAAGAAAAAGTTAGGCAACAAGCAATGCTAACGATAAGAATGAATAATAAAGCATTCAATGCTATCTTTCTTGTAATCCCGAGGTTACAACAGCCAGTGATTATTGGTTCGGATTGCTTACATAAATGGGAAGCAATAGTGAACTTTGATAATAAATGCCTAAATTTAGTAAAAGATGGTGTGTGCATGCCTTTTGTTGATACCAATACAGTAGACAATGAACCGACGGCGGAAGAACAACAAATTTTAGAGGAGTCATTTTGGGTAGAAATAATTAAAGCACAAAAAGGGGCAGAAATTGTAGCTATAAATACTGTAGGGAGACACAGGGATCAGATGGAGGAATTGTCAGAGGAAGAGGCTGACACACGATATATAAACACTTATGAGTTCATAGGCGCAGGTAGCGTGCGGCTACACGTGCTCGAAGCCATTAGCGAACTGTCAGCGACACTACACACAGAGAGGCAGGTAGCCGAACCGGTTCTCGCGAACAACACAGGAATTGCCGCCTTAATACAAAAGAAAGTAAACGCCGCGTGTGATTTAGAGGCATCGGAAAAGATCCGATTGCAGGCCATTTTATGGAAGAACAGGGCAGTTTTTTCGTCACAACCAGGCAAATGCAACGCCTATGTTCATAGATTTAAAGTTAAACCCCTGTCCCCATACTCCCACAAATGCAGGAATTTACCGTTCGCCTTGAGAGAGCAAGCAGAGCAAGTTATCAAACAGATGCTAGATGATGACATTATAGAAGTGTCAAACTCGCCTTATATTAATCCTTTAGTGTGGGTTAAGAAGAAATCAGGAGACTTGCGAATGACGTTAGATGCACGCAAATTAAACTCATTCACAGTACCCGATCACTTCAGGACGGAAGGCATTGATCAACTGTTGGTTAGGGTAAACCGGGGCAAGTGCTTCTCTAGTTTGGATCTTGTTCAGTCTTTCTGGCAGATACCCTTAGCAGAAGAATTGAGACAATACACTGGGTTCTTGCATAAAGGTTGCACTATGGTCTTTAAGAGGGTTCCTTTTGGCTTATGCACAAGCACGAGCGCACTACTCAGAGCAATTCATGCCATATTTGGGGACTCAACAGCAGACTTCGTCCTTCAATACGTGGATGACTTCATGATAGTAGGGGACGACGTTGACACGCACCTAAAACACATAGATTATGTTTTAAGCATGTTTAGCCAGCATGGCATGACACTTAAGTTAGAAAAAGGCAATTTCTTTCTGAAAGAGGCCCAGTTATTAGGTTATGTGATCTCAAAAGACGGCATTCGACCTAACCCGGACAGGATATAGAGCATTAGAAATATTCCGGAACCCAGAAACTTAAAACAATTAAGAAAATGGTTCGGCATATGCAGATATGAAGGTAAATTCCTAGTTAATTTTGCCAAGGAAACAGCAACACTTAGAAAATTGTTAAAGAAGGGTGTTAAGTGGGTGTGGCGAGATGAGGAGCGAGCGGCATTCTACAACGTTCGCGAACATTTTGCACAGGCAGTACTAACAGAACGGCCCAGAGAGGACCTTCCTTTTCATATCTATTGTGATGCCAGCGTGGGAGGCTATGCAGGAGTTTTATGCCAAATAGACGAGCAGGACTGCATGCATGTTTTAGCCACAGCATCCAGGGGTTTGACACAGTCAGAAAGCAATTCCTGCATTACAGAATTGGAGATTGCCGCCATGTACTTTTCGTTGGTCAAATTTAGACAATTTATATATAATAGGAAAGTAATTATCCACACTGACCACGTGAGCCTGGAATTCATAAAACAATGCAAGCTGACCAGCAGTAAAATCTCCCGCTATATTTATGAGATTTTGAATTTCGACGTGGAAATCAAACATATTCCAGGAGCTGAAAACACATTCAGTGATGTTTTATCGAGATTACCGAGAGCAAAGTCCATGCCAGAAAACAAAGACAGGCCTTTTCACCAAGTGACAGTAATGCACATTGAGGCTACCGGTCAGAAACAACTGGTTAAAGCGTTAAGAAACTTGGCAAAATGCCAGGAAGAAGATGAGGAAATCCGGGAACTGTTAAACAACGCGCCGGAGATAGATGACAACACCTCAGGGTCATTAGGGAAAAGGAATGGCATTCCTTACAAACTCAATGTTAATGAAAAGCGATGGAAAACATATGTGCCTAAAATGTTAGAGAACACATTGATTGCAGCCTTCCACAACTCCTTGGTACACTCTGGATCAGAAAGGACGGCCATCAACATTGCAGAACACTTTTATGTTAAGAAGCTCCATCAGAAGGTTAGGAAAGTTATAGCCAGATGTAAGTTGTGTCAATTAGCCAAACCAGTGAATGTAGCTTATGATATTGACATGCAGAGTATTATTAGAGATGCTCCCAACGCTCTAATATGCATGGACGCGCACGGCCCGTTACCCCAGAGCACTTTTGGGACTAGGTTTATAATTGTGTTACTTGATGTCTTCACAAAATTCACAAAGATTTACTCAGTGAAAGATATAACAGCTAGGACATGCCTGAGGAAAATATTTAAAGATTATGTACCTAAACATGGCAAGATGTTATCCTTGCTGTGTGACAATGCCTCTATGCACCGGAGCGAAATTTTTCAAAAGACACTAGCAGACAATGGAGTGAAATTATACCACAGCTCTAACTATTATCAGCAGGGAAATATGACAGAGAGAGTGCTCCGAGATATTTCGGGCTATTTTCGAATTTTAACCAACAAAAACCATACGGGGTTGTACCAACACTGTGCTAAGATTGAATTTGTCATAAACAATTCAGTGAATGCATCCACAGGTTATGCGCCGATATTAATGCACTTGGGCAAGCAGCCGGAACTGATATTGCCGAACATACCCACCACGATAGATCAAGGCAATCAAGACACTACGGCGGATAAATGCAGGAAAGCGCTACTGCGTATAAGACAAAAAGCGGAAGCAAGGAAGAGAAAGGGCAAACGGCATAAGGCAAAATGGACACCCAAGATGGGTGACCTCGTTCTCGTGAAGAATAAGAATAAATCAGACCGGTGGAGCAACACCTATCACAGAATGTGCTTACTATATAAAGGTCCGGCGGTAATTGTAGCTCAATTTGGGGCACACACCTTTGAGGTTAGGGAAGTTACTAACAAGAACTGGGGCAAATATCACAAACAATTGCTGAAACCTTTCAAGACATAGGTTAACATTTGAACCTGTATGATTTTACGATTGCTTGTTGGCGGGGTTGATGAGTCATGTAATTGTACTAAGTAAGTGTTTTATCTTCAGTAATATAATGTATATAGAAAACAGGGTTAAATTTATTTCAGTTAAGGGGTTCTGGCCAGACACCTAATGACCACTCAGAGCAGGTAGCCAACGTGCCGCAATTACAGGCACTTCTATGCTATTGTAAAGAAAACTAGTTTAAGCAGTGCAAGGTCAAATGGGCTGACATACGGCAAGTTAAGTGTTCTTGCATAGGGCAGTGAAAAGGTTCCCAGAAGTGTTTATAAACAAACTACAGTGATGTGCTAAAGGGAAAACCAGTGAAAGTCATTATGTGAAATAAATGTTGCCTAGCCCACAAGCGTGTGATTACTCAGTAATTATCACCAAAATGTCACTCAATGTCAATGTGACGTAAAAGAAAATTTATGTAAACATTTGTAAATATATGCTGGATGTTATTTGAGAGTTACATTGTTGTGTAGGATAGACGTTAGGTACATTTGTATTGTAGAGTACTATGGTGTTCTTTTTGAGATTATTGGTGTGTTATGCATTGCATTGTATATTTTAGGACTCTTTCATTCTCTTTTTGTATTTTTCTTTGGGTCATGTCATTGCCATTCGAAAAACTTTCTCCGCCAACAGCACCAAAAATTTTTAGAATGACAATGAGGGGCATTTATAGCGGGAACTATGATATATAGGGAACACAGATGTAATAGGAATAAGCTAAGATTGTAACATATATGTAAAATGTGAAGCTAACTAGCCGTGAGACGAGAAACAGGCAGGTAGAAGGGGTTTAGAGCTGGCAACACAGCTAAACAGTCACAGGTACGGAGAGAGATAGCAATAAGATGGAAAGAGAGGGAGAGAGATTTTGACACCTTGGAAATCCCAAACTTGTCAAGACTGCAGATTTGGAGGCAAATGTTCTCATAGCACGCTTAGGGGAGGACCAATAACAGAATAGATTAGAAAAGAGCTAGGCGAACTTAGCGTCCCCCCCCCCCCAACGGGTATAAAAGAACACACGTGCAGAGCTCACGCGTCTATTCGTTTTGCATCTGGTCCTGAAGTAGAGATAACGATTCACGCCATATTTGTGGCGATGCGTGTGAAGTAAGATATAGGAGACATAGCTAGCTTGGGGAGGTAAATTGTTGAAGATAGGCCACTTTGCAGTACATACAGGTCAAAACACGGCTACCGGCGACACAAAACAGTATCATTACAATGCAATAAATTAAAGTTCGAGTCATATGGAGTTTCATTTCGTCTACCGGTACCACACCCTGAAAAGAGTCTAGAAATAGGGCAACACACAAGTGTGCTAGGTTCGAATTACAGGAACCAGCCATCAACAGCTCCAAGAAGGAAGGAAGACGACGCCACGAGGAAGTCCGTCGCAACTGTTAATGATAAAATTGAATTATATTCCAATTAAGAAGGTGTGTTGATAGAATATATGCTGCTAACTTATTATTCAAGTGGTTTAAATCCATTTACATTTTTATTTTAACCATTTATATAGTTTAAAATAAAACATTCCATTTTCATTGTAAAAATAAATAAATTAATTGAAGTGTTCTTAATATATTCACAGATAATTAATTATCTCAATAACAGCTTCAATATTATACTATTTATAAGACATTTGAATAAACAAAAAATTATATAATTATAACTAAAGTAATAAAAAAAATTACTAGCTAAGACTTTAAATAATTAGATTGGAATCATTGATTTAAACCTTTTAATTTAATTAAAGTATAACATAGATTTTGTGCTCCAAAATATTTTCCACAACCCAAATCAACATATTTAATTGAATTGAAACTAATTTTAAAGGCAATTTTCTTACTCTTCTAGTAAAAATTAAAGGTATATATCATATTGATCCAAAAAATTATTATTCCATTATGTTTATATAATTTAAAATAATAATTTAATCTATACTTAAATATAATTCATCCTAATCATAAACCAATAATTCTAACTAATAAAGTTAGTATTTTTATAAATAATGATAAATAAATAAAATAAGGAGTCAAAAAAACTTACATGATGTGAGTTTAAACCGGCATAAGGTCTGGTTTCTGTCTTTAATTTTACAGCAGGGCCAAATATTTAAATATAATTATTTTATTTAGAATTTTATTTGTAAAACTATTTTGGCAGAAAGAAAAGCGCAATCGATTTAGAATCTTTAAATATGATAAAATAATCATACATAGTAAATGTAAGAAAAAGAGAAATATGTAATAATGTTTAATTTTAGTAATTTTTGTTATGATTGGAGTTGCTTTTTTTACATTATTAAAACGAAGTATTTTAGGTTATATTCATCTTCATAAAGGCCCTAATAAGGTAGAGTTTATAGGAATTTTTCCACCTTTTAGTGATGCTATTAAATTATTTTGTAAAGAACATATAAATCCTTTAGTTTCAAATTATTTATTGCATTATATTTGTCCAGTATTTTATTTATTTTTAGCTTTAATTTTGTAAATATTAATTCCTTATATAATTCTGAAATTATTTTTAAATTTTGGAAATTTAAAGAGGTATATTAACTTCTAATTTGGTCTTTTTTGTTTAGTGTGCACACCTTCTTAATTGGAATATAATTCAATTTTATCATTAGCAGTGCTATACCTTTAATTTGGTTTCAACTAATGGTAAATAAGGATATAATCTATCTTATTAGCAGGTCAAAATTGATTACCGTTTATTTGTTTCTTACCTATTTTAAGGAAAATTGATAGTTCAATACTTTTTGAGTGCAAATCAAATGTTATTATTAACTATAACCCTATATATTTTTAAGTTGCTCATTCAGGGGATCCCTGATTTTACTCATGATATCAAGCAAATTTTAAAATTAAAGAAATAGAATTCTTGTAGTTATTTAAGTTAATAAATTTTATTTAAATATAAGAATAGTTATTAGTAAAATTAAGGCAATTTCTACATCAAAAATTAAAAAGATAATTGTGATTAAAAAAAATCATAAGGAAAATGTAAGTCGTGAAGATAATTGGATCAAATCCATACTCAAAAGTATCTTCTCGACATTCTATAATTTTTTTGATAGCAAATTGTTTATTAATATAATAATAATACTAATGATTTTGATAATAATAGATATAAGACTTAAAATTTTGTATTGCTTATTCTAATTAATTGATTATAGGCTTTTTGATTGGAAATCAAATGTACTTTTATACTGAATAAATTATCTTCCTCATCAATAAATGGAAATATATAAAAATAATCATACTACATCTACACAATGTCAATATCATGCTGCTGCTTCAAACCCAAAATGATGATTAGATGTGAAATGTATAAAAAGTATTTGAAATTAACTTGTAAATAACAATTTAGTTCCAATAGTTACATGTAAACCATGAAATCCAGTTGCTATACAAAATGTTGATCCAAAAACTGAATGTGCAATAGTGAATGATGCTTCATAATATTCATATAGTTGTAGGATAGTAAAATAAATACCTGGTGTAATAGTAAAAATAAATCCTTGAGTGGCTTGATTATAATAATTATTTTCTAATAATCCATGATGACATCATGTAATAGTAATTCCTGAAGCTAGAAGAACAGTTGCATTAAGAACAGGAACTTTAAGGACATTAAAAGGAATAATTCCTATAGGAAGTAAAAAAGATCCAAGTTCAATGTTGGGTGCAAGTTTTCTGTGATAAAAAGTTCAAAAGAATGATACAAAAAAAAAGATTTCTAAAATAATGAATAAAATTATTCCTCATCGTAATCCTGTTATTAATTTTTTATTATGACATCCTTGATAAGTACTTTCTCGTACTACATCTCATCATCATTGAACTGTAATTAAAGGTAATATTAATATTCCTAATAATATTAATTGTTCATTAAATTCATATGAAAATTTAATGAATCCTAATATTGCGATTTTGATTTTGAAAGCTGCTATAATACATCAAGGACTGTAGGTAATTAGATGATAGGGATGATTTATATGTATTGACGTTATTAATTTACTTCTCTAGAATAATGTGTTCTTAATACTGCAAATACATAAGATTGAATAACAGCTACTGCTGATTCTAAGGTTAAAAGTAAAATTTGTATTAAAATTAATAAAGGTAAAAGAATATTAATTATAATTCTTCCTGTATTTCCTGATAAAGTTATTAAAAGATGTCCAGCAATTATATTTGTTGCTAATTGAAAAGCAAGAGTTCCTGGGTGGATAACATTCTTAGCATATGTTAATGATTTGGGATCATACCTTCCAAATAATGAAACCATTGTGTTTGCTGATGACACAAATTTGATATTTAGAGGTAAAGGTTTCCATGAATTACAAACTCAGATTAACAATTCCTTTGAAACTCTTATGGTATGGTTAACACATAATAAACTAGTTTCAAATGCTAAAAAAACGGTTGGAATGTATTTCAATATCTACAACTATGTCACTAATGAACCCTTATCAATAATAAATGTAAACAATAGTACTATTCAGTATAATGAGCAAACTAAGTTTTTAGGGATATTGATAGATAGCTCTCTGAATTGGAAACCACATTTCACCAACACAAAATGTAGAATGAATAGGGCTTTTTATGCAATTAGAGTATTAAGAAACATATGTAATACAAAAAATTTACCTGTATATAATTCATATGTAAAATCAATAGTAATGTATGGCATAATCTTATGGGGCTGTAGCTCAGAACTAACAGTAATATATCTCATACAAAAACAAACAATAAGAACCATTGTAAATGTAACTAAAACCACACATTGTAGATCCTTCTTCATTGACTTTGAAATACTGACAGTACCATGTATATATATTCTGGAAACAACCTGCTTTATACAAAACAATTACACTTATTTAATATTAACAGTGTAATTCATACCTACTCTACAGGTAATTATAATAAAATCCATATAGAAAATGACAGAACCTCTAAAAACACCAGTCAATTTTCCACACTGGCATCCTATTGTATAATGCAATCACAAAAAAATACAACCCTAAATGTAAACGGTTCAAGCATATGGTAAAGAAATTCTTAATCTCACACTGCTTCTACAGCGCAAAGGAGTTCCTTGAACACAACAATAATTCAAACAACAACTGTGAGAAATGCAAGTCATGCATCTTTAAATTGTGTTCCATGTAAATTTTATTTGTAAATATTCAAACATTGTAAATAGCATACTTGTAATGTTATACATTTTCTGTTTTTATATATTATATGTTATATTTGATGAAGCCTAATTCTGTAAATGAATATTATGGTAAATAAAGAAATATAAACCTATCCCCCATTACAAATGTGCTCTAAACCTTTAAGGTGAAACAGGAAGAATGTACATCTGAGTAAACTTCTTTAGTGGCACTTCTAAGTGGCCTAGGTATTTTACTAAAGCAAACATTGACTTCCAAGTATATTTATGTTTTGTTGTGTTTGACATTATGGGTGAACGTCAGCTGACATGCAGTCAGATTACATGTGCTGCATGATGATTAACTGTCCTACAGGACATCACAACTGCCTAATGTATACATTACTTAGTATTTATTTGTTTGTTTCATTCTATCTTTTAAGTACATTCATCAGTTGTGGCTTGGCTTCATTCCATGTTCTGTCCAAACCATAAGTACCAAATTAAAAACCAAAGAAATAAATAGAATACAAATCATAACTAATTGTTTGAATACAAACTATAAATGGTATTAAAGTTATAGGATTTCCTTGAGGGACTATGTTAGCAAATATATGTTTAAAGTTATTAATTCATACAAAAATTATAAATCTTAATCATGATGGAAATGCAAAGGATAGAGTTACAATTATATCACTTGTTCTAGTGACAATGTATGGAAATAATCCTATGAAATTATTATATAAAATAATTGAAAATGTTGAAATAAAAATAAAGATTGATGATTTATTATTTTTTTTTTCAGTAAGTAATTTAAATTCTTCATGAAGCTTATTAATCATTAAATTTCATAATATTCTTTTATGTGAAAAAATTAATCATAGTGATGTTGCAATTAAAAATAATCCAAATAAAGTTCTTAAATAATTGATTGATAAGGTTATAAAATTTGATGAAGGATCAAAAACTGAAAATAAATTAGTTATCATTTTCATGATTAGGTTTTTGATAATTTCTTTTTTGAAATTAAATATGTAGTTTTATAAAGGAATATATAAAAAATTATTGTATTAAATAGAATTAATAAGATTGAGAAAAATGAAAAGAGCATTAATCAATTTAAGGGTATTTGTGAAATAAACATGTATGAATTATTAATATATTAGCTTGACATACTAATGTTATAATTTAACTAACTTCTTATATTTAACTTTTTCATTAGAAGTAATTACTATATGTTTTAACTTATGTTTTGGTTTAAGAGACCATTACTTGATTTTCGGTCAGCTAATGATTCAGATCGATTTGAAATTCAATTGAGGAAATTATCAATTAAAGTACTTTCAGTTACAATAGCTACAAATCTGTGATTTGCTCTATAAATTTCGGAACATTGAACATAAAATACTCCAGGACAATTAAATTAAAATGTTGCTTGATTTAATCATCTTGGAGTAGCGTCAGCTTTAACTCCAATTCTTGGAATTGTTCATGAGTGAATTACATCTTCTGAGGTAATTAAAATTTATATTAGTGTATTTATAGGCAATGAAGTTTGATATCAACTTCAAGTAAATGGATGTTAAATAAACTTAATTCATTTTGAGGAATTATATAGAAATCAAATTCAATATTAGTGAAGCCTGAATATTCATAACTTCAATATCATTGATGTCCGATCGTGTTTAAAGTTAATGTTGGAATTGTATTTTCATCAATTAAATATAAAATTCTAAGAGAGGGTAAAGCATAAAAAATTAAAACTATAGCTGGAAGTACTGTTCAAAGGATTTCAAAATATTGACTATCTATTGCGTGTTAATCAATAAATTTATTTATTATTAAAGATATAATTATATAACCTATTGTTATTATAGTCATAATGGATATGGAGTGATCATGAAAGTATATAAGTTCTTCTATTAAAGGAGAAGCTCTATCTTGTAGTACTAAATTTGCATGTGAGGCAATTATGATTCTAAAAAAAGTATATAAGCTTTATTTATGGAGTTTAAACCCATTCACTAATCTGCCATATTAGAAATGACTTTAAGAAGTTAATTGGTAATTAAAGTTAATTCATTATAACTATGTTCTGCAGGAGGGAAGTTGTGTATTCATTCAATAGATCTATTTATTTGAGATGAAAATAATATTAATCGATTTGAGGTAAATCTTTTGCGTAAACTAAAAGTAAATATGATAACGGTAATGAAAGAAATTATTGATCCATAAGCATCAGGATAATCTGAATATCGTCAAAATATTCCAGCTAACCCTAAAAAAATGTTAAGGGAAAAATGTTAGCTTAACTCCTACAAATATTGTGAAAAATTCGCTTTTTAATCAGTTTGGATTTAATGATAATCCAGTGAATAGAGGATATCAATGAATAAATCCTGCTATAAAAGCAAAAACTGCTGCTATTGATAAAACATATAAAAATGAGTGATTACATAATAAATATCATGAAAAATAATATTAATAGTTGAATTGGCTAAAATTACTACAGATTAATCACCAACTGTGAAGAGAAAAATAAAGATTAATGCTCATAAAGATACTGCACTATGAATTATTTTTGCACCATATATTGTTACGAGTCAGCTAAACATTTTAATACCAGTTGGTGCAGCAATAACTATGGTTGCTCTTGTAAAGTAAGCTCGGGTATCTACATCTATTCCTACTGTAAATATATGATGAGCTCATACAACAAATCCTAGAAAACCAATGGTTGATATAGCTCAAAGGATTCCATAATTTTTGAAAGCTTCGTTTTTCCCTCTTTCATGAGAGATAGCATGTTGAAATCATGCCAAAATCTGATAAGATCAAAATGTTGGCTTCAGGATGACCAAAAAATCAAAATAAATGTTGATATAGAATTGGATCTCCTCCTCCTGCAGGGTCAAAAAGACATGTATTAAAGTTAAATGTATAGTAATTGCACCTGCAAGAACAGGAAGGGATAATAATAAAAGAATGGCGGTAATTCCTACTGATCTAACAATTAAGGTACTTGCGTTTGATTTATGTAATTTGATTTTATATTAATTATTGTTGTAATAAAATTTACAGCTCCTATTATACTAGATATTCCAGCTAAGTGTAGAGAAAACATTGTTAAGTCAACTGCAGGACTTGCATGAGCAACTCTAGCTGAAAAAGGAGGATAAGCTGTTCATTCCGTACCAGCACCTCTTGCTACAGTTCTTCTGATAATAAGAAATAAGATTGAAGGAGGTAATAATCAAAATGTTATATTATTTATTGGAGGAAAAGCTATATCTGGGGCGCCAAGTATTAAAGTTACTAATCAATTGCCAAAACCACCACTTATGATGGGTATTACTATAAAAAGGTTAATAAAAACGTGAGCAGTGACAATAACATTATGAATTTGATCATCTCCAATTAAGGATCCAGGTTGACCTAATTCAGTTCAAATTAAAATTCTTAAGGATGTTCCTAATATACCGGCACCAAAAATGAAATATAGTGTTCCAATATCCTTATGATTTGTTGAGAATAATCATTGTTGCAATAAAAAAATAGTGATGGTAAGATGAATGAGATAGGTAATAAATTGTACATTTATTGTGGGAATTAAAATTTCTCTTTTACCAATAGTTTTATATTCATAGTATGAATAAGAATGCAATTCTAATGGTGTAGTTAATACTAAGACTTAAAGATAAATTCTTTATTTATAAAATGAAGGATATTAGTTTATTTAACTTAAGACCTTAATAAATTATTAAGATTAAGGTACAGATTAGTATTCCAAAAATTAGTGTAGTTATAAAAAAGAATATTATTTTTGGAAGAGTATATATTGGTTAAATTAATATAATTGAAATAATTTGTGAGTTTGTAATTGCTAATGTTGTGTATGTAATTCGTATCTAGTAATATAAAGTTAATAAAGAAGATTTAATTAAAATTTTGGATGTAAAGATTATTAAATTTTAAGTTACGAATTGAATTGTAATTCATTTTGAGAAAAATCCTAGAAAAGGGGTAAGACTCCCTAATGATAATAGGGAAATGAATAAAGTGAATTTTACAATTTTTGTTGATATAGTGAGTTAAAGTTTTGGGAAATGTAAGATAAGTTAATTGTTGTTAAAATAATAGAATAAATGACAAAATATAATAATCATAAATTGGGACCTATTAGTATGGTTCTTAATATTCATCCAATATGATTAATTGATGAGAATGATAGGATTTGTCATAAAGATATTTGATTGAGGCCATCTATAGCACCAGGAAGTACAGATGCTATAACTAAAATTTGAATGAAATAATTATTAATGATTACAAAAGAAATAAGTATTAATGGTGCTATTTTTTTATTGATAAGGTAATAAAACAATTTATTCAGGAAGTAATCATCAATGCAAAGGTGCAGATGCAACTTTCATTAAAAGTAGAATTGTAATGAAAATATTTCATATTCTGGTTTTTGTTAAATAAAATACTTCATAAATGCTAATTTTTAAAATGATTAAGAATAAAAGAGCTGATGAGGTGATAGCTTGAGTAAGAAAATACTTAAGAGACATTTCTATTGAAAATATATTTTTATTAGAAGAAAGTAAAGGAATAAAGGAGACTAAATTCATTTCTAAGCTTATTCATGCTCCTATTCATGAATTAGCACATAAAGACATTAATACACCTCTAATTAAGGTTATTAAAAAGAGGATTTTATTGAATTGTTGGGCATTAGAAAGGAGATTTACTCTATAAATGGAATATGAATCCATTAGCTTAAATTTAGCTTACTTTTCTACATTTTAGTGTATGATGCACTGAAGCAGAAACACGCGCCTGAAAATTATTTATATATACATGGATAATAAATAATAATAAATAAATAAAATAATACACATAAAATTAGTCATATTTGTAGCATAAGGAATGAAATTTCAAAAGAGCTAAAGTTTGCAGAAGGGTGGACCGGAACATGTAGCTGTGCTTGAGGCAATAACGGGACACACCGGAAAGGTCTCCTGCCTTTTAAGAATTCTACCGAAAATGTGGCTTTCTAAACAAAGACAGAACATTCCAACGCGACCGACAAGCACCAAGATGTACGTGCTTAATCGGTCTCCAAATTCACCGAAGCAGAAAAACCAACTCTAGAAATGAGCGACAGGCCATAAAATATTCCAGATTGAAAATAACAATTCTCACAAGTCTTGGTAGGAGAACCGCCAATAGGAAATAAGTGTAGAAAAGAAAGTAGCAAATACCGACGTGATAAATCACGTGGTTAGGGACCAAACCAAGTCGCCTAGAAAATGGGCGTGAAATAGGAAACGATCCTAGACAGAACGAGGTAGGAGCTGCGAAGACGACAATCACTCTCTCTTGGTCTCTCGTTCCGACCGGCATCATGTTAAAACGCTAAGTGTTGCATTTCCGACGCAGCGGTCGGCGAAATAACTAAGTCTACATTAAAAAAAGTTCACGTATAGCGTCGTGCAAGAGAATGAATAATCATAGAAATTAGCGTGTTATAGCGAGGAACGATAACTCATTATCCGGAGGCAGATTAGGCGACAGCGACTTAATAAATCATCATAACTGTAGCGATCGGCTTGTGTCTTGAGTGCGGGACAGATGAGGTGTTGTGTTTTTAGCAAAAATAAAGTGACCAGCAATCGAAGGTCATCTACTGGTTACCTGTGCCTTCTTTGCTTGTATGCCTGAGATAGGAATCCTTCCCCGGTCGAATATCACATTACCACTAAAAGGGGAACGATCTCATGAGGGGCTAAGAACCGACAACAAAACACGCCCCCGAACCCATAGCGAACCCAGCAACCCAATCATACCACATCCATGGTACACGACTTGTCTTAACCCGTACCAACGTGTTTTAATACCACACCAAAATGACACCTAAAGCATCAATACCTTTGTCATCTATTTAAAGTGCGTCAGTTGTTTCTTGTGGTAGAGGAGAAATAACACCACACCAAAATAGCACCCAACGTGTTATACTCCCACACTAAAATGGCGCCCAACGTTTCAAACCCAACGTTTCAACCTCACACCAGAGTAACCTGCACCTGTGTCAACGTCCAAGGCAACCGCAACGCAACGTCAAGGAGCACCCTACATCGGTGTCCCCTACACTTCACCGGCGACGAGTTCAGCAGACAAATTGGAGGTGGACGCCACACGGGACTTCCACAACGAGCAACTACAGAGATAACCAGCTCATCACGCTTTCAACAGCACGACTAAGTACTTTATGTTTAACATTTCCTGCAGTGCAACATAACAACCCCGACCAAGGATAAGCAGCAGTTAATCAGGCTAGGCAGTGTGCTCATGCTACTGAGAAGCGATAAAGTGATGAAGACAACCATGGAAGAACAACAGGCAACAGTAGCAACAGACGTTCCTGAACAGGAAATTTCCCCAGCAACTACACTCTGTGAGGTTTAACTTGGCAGGTTTTCTGAGAGCTGTCCTTGTCTAGCAGAAGGGGTGGGACGGCAACTAGTTCTGTTTGCGATTTGTGGAAATCCCAGACCCGTAGAAGCTCGCAACCCTCCCGCTTCTATTGTATGCTGTCATTATCTATAAAATCCTCTTTTTCTTCCACATACTTATCTCTACATGCAGCAGTGTTGAAAACATTGTGTTCCTCGCAATCATCATTAATATTAATTCCCTTGTTTCGTCCGGCGATGTTTGCACTAACATTATCTATAAAATCATCTTTTTCTTCTACAACAGTGTTGAAAACATTGTGTTCCTCGCATTCGTCGTTAACATTAGTTACTTGTATCTTTGCTAAGTATATATCTTCATCGACCTGAATTAGTTGAACAAAAAATTTCTCCTGTGCTACACAATTTTCGGTTGTGTGGTGTGAAGTGTCGTCTGAATAAAGGGGGCGGTTACCTCTCCTCCCTCCCTCTTTATCTCCAGCTGTTTCCTCACATAATTTACCCGAGCTTGAAATGCTTGAAATAGGTCACTACCAAATAAGATTTGTACAACGAGATGGGGTATTATTAGAAATATGAATTCCATGTGCACGCCGTTCAATGTAAATTCAATCATTACCTGCATTTGTATGCGTTGACGCTTCCTCCCAATGGCTAATAAAGCGTATACATTCTTAGTTGGGAGCGTCTGTAGTTTTACGCCTTTAGAAACGAGGAAATTATAAAATTGTAGACTACAGACGGTGGTCGTGGCTCCGGTGTCCAGCGTGGCGAGAAATATTTCGTCCTGAATCCTTGTCTCTACTTGTGGCGTTTCTACAATTTCTCTTCCATCTTTAACCCTTTAACGCCGTATTGTTGCAATTTTGTGTATTGTCAATGTTTCGACATTTATCATTGAAATTTTGTTTGTGTTCCCTTTTTCTGGAACATACCTCGGGGTCGGAATCGGAAATATGGCCCAACCCAATTTCAGTTTCCCAGAGTTTGTGTACCTGCTTGTGGTGCAGGCCCGGTTGCGCCATTGCTTGGGTTGTCTTTATTCGGGGGCCCGAATGCCGGTGTGCCAAACCATTTGTGCCTACTTATGGCTCCTTGGCTATGCTCATGGTGTGCCGATTGTGTTCTTTCAGTATGCCTGTGATTTTGATTGTTTTGCCACTGGGGGTTACTTGGGGTACCGCTGTTTGGTCCCTGCGTGGTCTTTATATCTCCCATGTATTGCCGGTGATGGTCGCCTTGGTTGGCACTATTCTGCCACTGGTGGCCTGCGGGATTTTCACGGAGCGGGCTTTGGCCGTACTGCCTTTGCTGGTCATTATAACTGGTGCATTGTTGTAGCGCCGGTTTCTGTTATAATGCCGCCGCTGTTGTCCCAGTATTTGTATGTAGTTGATGTGATGTGACCGGTGGCCCTGATGCCGGTACTGGGGATTTTCTCGGGGCGAGCGCTGTTGCTGAGCATATTGGTGGTCATACCGGGAGTCGAACTGTGGTACCTAGTCAGTATATCGCTCCCGAGCTTAACCTTGATTTTGTGGCCGTGTATTGTGAATGGCGTTTGCGCTCGTCCCACTAAAATTCTGGTATTGTATCTATTATCAACTCGCGGACCCGGGTTCGATTCTGGCGTGTGTGGCTATAATGCCGTTATGAATTCTAAAGTTCCGGCAATACTCTGTGGGCGAGCCAGAATTAAATGGTTGCGGATGTGCTCCGGGAAGTGTCTTATTACAAGCGAAATGAATTCCTGTTCCTCCATGGGTGGGTCGAGCAATTGGCTTTGCTGTGCCAAGTCGAGGAAATAATCCACCATGGATTTTCCCCCTTGCTTCCAAATACTTGCCATTGTTGATTTTGGTTCTTACCGCGTATTGTGTTGCCCCGTTCCAATATTTGGTTAAGAAATGTTGTTTGAATTCCGGGTTGACATGATCACCAACTGCTCCTACACCTCCCCTCTAAGCCCTTCTTAACAATTAACATTTTGAAAGACTCAGAAATACTTTTTAAATGGAAGTACGATTCAAAATCCATTATGTACCGCTTGGCATTGTCTCTCCCATCGTTAAACGTGGGCACGGATATTTCATTAAGTAGGTGGTAATGGTTCGGGAAAGCGTTTGACATGCAGTGAGTATGTGTACTCTCCGGTCCTATGCTACTACTATGTGCTACGGGAGGCGATGCAGAAGGCGCGGCTGGTTGCGCGTTCTGCATTTCCTCCTGCACCGGCTCGTGGGAATTGGCAGAGTAATTTGACGGAGTTAGATTCCGATTGGAAATATGAATGCCTTTGATGGCCTCTTTGAGCACTGCCATTTCCTGCGAGTAGTGCTCAATCGTGGTTGTGTTTGAGCGATGAGCTGCTACTGCCTGTGTAAGGGTTTCTTGTATCTTAGCAATATCATTTCCCTGCTCCCTTTGGTGAGCTTGCATATTCTGTCTTATTGCTAACAACTCGGATTGAGCGTGATTTTCGGCACTTTGTTACCGTTTCTCTAAATTGATACAGGTTGAGCGCAGCTCCTCGCTCAATTTCACATGCAAGTCAGCGTTGTTGGCTGCTACACTATTTACTTTGTCTTTAAGTTTTTCTATATCCTGCTGGGCGTCTTGCACATCTGTGCGGAGGTTGAGAAATTCCGCCTGAATTGTCGTCTGACCTACACTAATCATTTCCAGGACTTGGTTTTGCTTTTCTATCTGTTCATCTAGTTTGTTCTGGTTATGCTCAAACTGCTATGTGAACCTATCATTTATTCTAATTTCCAAGTGCTCGCCCTGAGCTGCTATCCGAGATTCTAAGTGCCTTTCCTGAGCTGCTATCCGGAATTCTAAGTTGCTACTTTGGGCGGCTATTTGTGATTCTAAGTTTCTTTCTTGAGCTACTATCCTGGATTCTAAGGTACTACTTTGGGCTGCTATTTGCGATTCTAAGTTTCTACCTTGGGCTGCTATTTGTGAACTTTGGGCTGCTATTTGTGATTCTATGTTACTCTGAAAGTTTTCTAGCATCTGTTGCATCAATGCACAGTCCGTAAGGTTTAAGCAGTCGTGTCCCTTTTAGACAGAGAAAGAATACTCTCTCTCTTTATGGTGACACAGGTAAAGCAAATACACCAGCCAAACACGCATCAGTGGCGGGGTGCCCCTCCTCCTCTCCGACTGGTTGTTATTCATTCTCCGATTTACCGTCAGAAACTTCAAACGAATCTTTGTACTCATCTTCCGATTCCAATTCTTCTAAATTTATGACTTATCTGTCCGTAATTTCATCTACCTTTCTCCTACCTTTCTTTCTCCCAGTAAAACTGTTCAGTGTTTTGACATACTCACAGGCCCTTTTCCAGTTGTCTGGAGTCACTTTTGTAATCGCATTACCAAACAACGCTTTTACATCACCACTTATAAATGAAATAGTATGTTTGGCAACATCGTTCTTGACTTGCGTTCATATAAGTTATACAGCGTTAAAATCTAAATGATAAGGTTCAACCTTACTATAGTATGTCCATGCATTTCTGCGAGTGTATCAATTTCATAAACTTTGAAACTGTCTTTTTAATTTAATTAACTCGTATAGCACTGGTTTTGTCACTCGTGGATCAAACTCAATATTTCTATTACAGAGCCATTCCTGCATATGGGATTTCAGCGAAGATGAAGTGGGTGCTTTATTAAATTCTATGGAATGATGAGGGGAATTGTCCATAACGATGACACTATTAGAAGGAATGTTAAGTAGCAATTTATTGACAAACCAATCCTTGAAAATGTTATCCATTTCTTCATGGTAGTCATTACGTTGAACATTCAGCATGTACAACTACAAATCGCTTCTTTGCCTATTGGTGTCTTAAGAGGGAAATAATTTTCATCACCGTCACACTTACAAATCTTATTTCTCGTATGGTATATATTAACCCACGTTTCGTCCAGGTACACTATAGACCTACCAGTAGCCCCCAGTTCCTCCATTCGTCTTAAAAACTGAAATCGTTTAGAAACAATATTCATTCCTTCAACTAAAACTAATTTTTACTATAACTGAAATGAAGCATTTTAAGAATTTTTCTTAAAGACCACACGTTTCCTTTCAGTAAGTCTTGTACTTTTAAAGCCTCATAAATATCCAGCAAACTAGTCAGAAAGTCCGTACGATATAACGAATAGATTGTTCGCTTAATAGCAGCTGCCGTGAATAAGTATTGCGATCCCATAATTGGGCGCTTCTTGCCTGAAGTTTGCAACCTACCGCCACTAGTTTCAGCATTTTATCGTTTTTTAAAATTCGCTGGACGTAACGAGCAAAAATACCCGTAGCAGCAGCAGTTTTGTCAACTATACTTGTCACTGAAATAGTCGGCTTTCCACATTTCAATGCGTTACATTCATCACTGAAGAAGCTGAGAACTTTAACTACCATTTCCCTACCATCTGCTTTTAGAGCTTTCCCTCGAGACCCAATCTGAAACAATACAAATACAACTAAAACTACTAGAAAATAATTAAACATTATATCAATATTTGTAACAAATAGAATATCTTGCGTATCATGTAAAATCACAAAACAACAAACTCGCAGTTCCACAGCTCACACGGCACTGCACCCGTCAGTCAGCATACCATAGAAGCGGTAGGGTTGCGAGCTTCTACGGGTCTGCAATTTCCAAAAATCGCAAACAGAACTAGTTGCCGTCCCACCCTCTCTGTTAGACAAGGACAGGTCTCAGAAAACCTGCCAAGTTAAACCTCACAGTGTGTAGTTGTTGGGGAAATTTCCTGTTCGGGAACGTCTGTTACTACTGTTGCTTGTTGTTCTTCCATGGTTGTCTCCAACACTTTACCGCTTCTCAGTAGCATGAGCACACTGTCTAGCCTGATTAACTGCTGCTTATCCTTGGTCGGGGTTGTTATGTTGCACTGCAAGAAATGTTAAACATAAGGCCCGGTTGCATAAAAGTTAATCTGAGTTCAACCACCTGAAAATGATCTCAAGTCAAGCTGAACTTAGAATTTTGGTTGTATAAACATTGATCTAAGTTCATGGCACCTTGATCTAAGATCAAATCTGACTGGTGAATTTTCTCAGGTTAACTTGATTGAACTTAGATCGCCAGAATACAGAAGCTACATAACAGCTGCTTTTTTTAAGGAAGAAATAAATAGCACAGCTTTAAATAAAATGGTAGGTAATGAATTTTTTGTAGTTATTTGGATAATTGAATGCCTGACAAAGAAGGGGTTATACCACACTATTCAATATTGATTTACTTTTGTAAAATGTTATTCCCATAAATTTGGCTTTTAACAATTTTTCCAAACACCCAGATTACTCTTTCAAAGGAAATAAGCCATTAGTTAACATGTTATGTATTTTGTACTTTAATGAAACTGTTTTTTCAAAATTCAATTAACCTCTTTATTTCACAATTGGCTTGGTAGGATGCATTGTTTTGCATTTATAACCTATGCTTACATGTTATTATTTTCAGGTGTCAGATTACTCTGATATCTCCGACAATGAGGATTTTGAATTTGAAAGGGCTCCTCGTGTTTTCCAACATAGAAGGAATCCCATCTTAGAACTTAACGAGAGACAATTTAAAATGAGGTTTCGGCTTTCAAAACATGTAGTCGAAGAACTGGAGCATAGGCTACATGCACAATTAAGGACACAAACCCTGAGGAATTAGGCACTTAATCCAATGTTTATGCTCCTTCTCACATTACGGTTCTATGCAACTGGGAGCTTCCAGATGGTGATTGGCGATATCTTTAATGTGAATAAAGGAACTGCAAGTAGGACTATTCACAAAGTTACAAGTGAGATTGCAGCATTAAAACCTTATTTCATCAAGATGCCTAGGGAAGAGGGTGAAATAAGAAGGGTTATGCGAGAGTTCCATAATATATGTAATTTCCCAGGAGTTTTAGGTGCAATAGACTGCACACATATCCCAATTATATCACCTGGTGGGAATAATCCTGAGATTTACAGAAATCGCCATGGTTGGTTTTCTTTAAACGTTCAAGCTGTCTGCGACTCACAACTTCGCATCCAGAATGTTGTTGCTAGATGGCCAGGTTCAGCGCATGATAGCAACATTTTTAGAAATTCTAGAATTCATGCACAGTTTGAAGCTGAAGAATTTCCCCGATGTGTGCTCCTAGGAGACAGTGCCTATCACTGCTGTCATTACTTACTCACGCCTACAATGCATGAAGAAACTCCTGCAGAACGGGCATATAACAGGGCTCATAGACAAACAAGATCAGGTATTGAAAGGTCTTTTGGCGTTGTCAAAAGACGATTCCCATGCTTAAGAATGAAATTAGCTGTGAAATTACTTCGAGTTCCTCCTATAATAGTGGCAACATTTGTATTACATACCTTGGCCATTAATGCAGAAGACGACTCCTGACGTAGACGGTGCTGTTTACAGAGGAAGGAGAATTTACCAGGAACTGCCTATACCTGATTTAAATCAGAGAGATAGAAGGGAAAACACAGCACTGAGAACTGCACTAATTAACAACACTTTCAGGTATTCACTTAAATTTATTATTACGTAGCCTGATTTACCCTCAACCTTTTACATTTTTTGTGATTTCTTAATTTCCAGTTCCAATTTTAGAATTTTCATTTTCAGTTCATATTCTTCTTCTAAACACTCCAACCTCCTTTTGTAGAACGTCTCCCTAATGTCTTCTTTCCTCTTCTTTCCAGGGAATGACGTGGATCTGAGTGTATCTGCAGTTGATGTTGAAGGACCTGGCTCCACAAACTGCATTTCTCCCTCCTGCGAAGTGCAGACCTCCAGTTGGGCACCATTCACATCTTGTGGTGAACTGCAGACGACATTTGCAATTTCTTCGGCATGGAAGCCCACATCATCATCGAAATCGCAAGTAACCGGCACAAACTGCGGCTTCAGTGCTGCAATTAGTTTGTGGCCAGTTTCGTCTAAGGAAGACGGCACAAACATACCACCTCCTGTTTTGTAAATTTTGACTTTGTCTTCTGCGTTTATTTTTTTTGTGCGCTTTTTAATGTTTTCGTAACAGAGTTTCAAACATTTCCAATCACGTGCAATAAAACTTCTTGAATTGAATTCCGAAGTTATTTCCTTCCACGCCTCTTCCTTGTTCTTTGTGGTGCTGCTGTCTGTTTTTTTGTTTTCTATTACACCTTTATATTTTAAAACAATGTCTATTAGCATATCCTTTTCTTCGCTTTTAAAATTGGCAGAACGCGCTTTCTTCTTTCCCTGAACCTCCATTTTATGGTTATGTATTAATCTGTGGGTTATGCTTTGCAAGTCACAGTATTGCAAACAAACGAAAATACAATGAGGTACATTACACGTTTAATGGAGATAAAGTAACCGAAATAACTTTTTTTTTATGAATATTATTTTAATTTTGAGTAAATTTCTATACTTTCCATATAAAATAACGCTATTTCCGGTACTAAAAGCCATAAAGAGAAAGTTTAATTTAGTTTTTGTTATGTCTATATTGGCTACCCTGTGCAATTGAATCAAACAGAGTCGAATAGTCCCGATTATTCTCGAGTCCTTTCGATACAATACGAAAGTTGCCACATGTTTGGCGATGTTGCCGCGTTTGTTTTTGTGTTCTCGGATCAACACTGAACGGAGTTCAACTAACCTGAGATCAGCATTACACAACCCGCGTCGAGAAGCAAACTAAGTTCATTTCTGATCTTCGGTTATAACTGAACTGGAGTTAGCAGTTTTTATGCAACCGGGCCATTGAGTACTTAGGCCCGATTGTATAAATATCGCTGACTGGAGATCAGTTTTGATCTAAGGTCAGAACATGAACTGAGATCAGAGCAGAATTGCATTGTATAAAACTAATCTAAGATCAACTGTTCTCAGTTCTCTTTGATCGCAGTTCGTAAGATAACGTTTGGCAACGTCGCAAAACAGCTGAAAGGCGCTGTCCCCGGGCAGCAGCACTCACTTGTTTTTCAGCTTTGGATGCATTCGATAGGGCGCAGGACAATAATAAAAATGGCGGAAAATAAGAAACTAGACCGTGCGTTAAATTTCACACGCGAGGAGAAAGATATGCTCGTGGATACGGTAATTAGCAAATTTAAGCATGTAGTGGAATAAAAAAAAACAGATGCTGTTTCAGTCTCTGAAAAGGAGACCGCATGGAAGGAAATCGCTGAGGATTTTAATTGTAGAATTACAAATCGACCCAGCCGCACCTGGAAGTCTTTAAAATTATGCTACGAGAACATAAAGAAAAGAACAAAAAAAGCAATTGCCCAGGACAAGGTAAGTTAAACATCGAAATTCACAAATTATTCTGTGATTAAAAAGGATAGAGTATTTTTAAGATGAGGTTATGTTACACTTTGACCGTTGTGCAGTAATGTTGGCATTTGTATTTCAAATGAATAAATATACATTCTTTTTTTCAGGTTGAGCTGCACAAAACAGGAGGGGGCACTTTTAATCCCTCTGTCGATGAAACCGGCCAGAAACTAATGGCCGCATTGAGTCCGCAGTTCATTCCGTTGGCAAATTGTTATGACGACGATTTGAACTTCCATGCCGGGATTGTAGGTAAGTGGTAGCTTTTACACATGAAAACCCGTGTGTGTGGTATGTGTGCGCGCGCGCGTGCGTGTGTAATTTTCATTGGGAAAATTATATTAAACTAATCGAAACCTCAAAAAATGTTAATTCCAGGAATGTAAGAAACCAGAATATAGCAACATTCACTGTTTCAAAGCTGTAATCTAACCAAGAATTTAATGGAAACAAAAATGCACATATTGTGTAAGGGAACAATCCTACATTCGTACTATATGATAACTAGATGTATCTTGCCTAACCTAAATTTTTTCCTTTTGATTCATTAACAAAGTAAGCAATCTTTGGTTATTATGCAGAACTAGGGCCGCTCGAAAAAATCAACGAAATCCGGTGTTAAAGGTAGATTCCTTTATGCTGATTACGATTTTACCAATTTTGTTTGTCGGAAAGGTTCCGTAATGGTGTTACACGCTAATTTATTGCATGCGCGTAGTGACGCTTATTTGCGGATATTTATTAAGAATGCTGGCTAGAAGGAGCAGGATATGGATAAAGAAGCTTTATGACACATTTGACATGTAAATATATAGTTAATATTAATTTGTGGTACCTAAAACCTGGGTTTCATTGTCGGAGGAAGACGTTGAATGTTATGCTCTGCAACAACGGCATATGTCGCTTGAGCCTGGCTAGTGGCTACCGTACCGCGGGTTGCTCTACGTTAACAGCTGTTCATTGAAGCGAGTAGGGCGTACTTTGGTTGATTTCTTGCGAGAGATTAAGGCCCGGTTGCATAAAAACTGCTAACTGCAGTTCAGTTATAACCGAAGATCAGAAATGAACTTAGTTTGCTTCTCGACGCGGGTTGTGTAATGCTGATCTCAGGTTAGTTGAACTCCGTTCAGTGTTGATCCGAGAACACAAAAACAAACGCGGCAACATCGCCAAACATGTGGCAACTTTCGTATTGTATCGAAAGGACTCGAGAATAATCGGGACTATTCGACTCTGTTTGATTCAATTGCACAGGGTAGCCAATATAGACATAACAAAAACTAAATTAAACTTTCTCTTTATGGCTTTTAGTACCGGAAATAGCGTTATTTTATATGGAAAGTATAGAAATTTACTCAAAATTAAAATAATATTCATAAAAAAAAAGTTATTTCGGTTACTTTATCTCCATTAAACGAGTAATGTACCTCATTGTATTTTCGTTTGTTTGCAATACTGTGACTTGCAAAGCATAACCCACAGATTAATACATAACCATAAAATGGAGGTTCAGGGAAAGAAGAAAGCGCGTTCTGCCAATTTTAAAAGCGAAGAAAAGGATATGCTAATAGACATTGTTTTAAAATATAAAGGTGTAATAGAAAACAAAAAAACAGACAGCAGCACCACAAAGAACAAGGAAGAGGCGTGGAAGGAAATAACTTCGGAATTCAATTCAAGAAGTTTTATTGCACGTGATTGGAAATGTTTGAAACTCTGTTACGAAAACATTAAAAAGCGCACAAAAAAAATAAACGCAGAAGACAAAGTCAAAATTTACAAAACAGGAGGTGGTATGTTTGTGCCGTCTTCCTTAGACGAAACTGGCCACAAACTAATTGCAGCACTGAAGCCGCAGTTTGTGCCGGTTACTTGCGATTTCGATGATGATGTGGGCTTCCATGCCGAAGAAATTGCAAATGTCGTCTGCAGTTCACCACAAGATGTGAATGGTGCCCAACTGGAGGTCTGCACTTCGCAGGAGGGAGAAATGCAGTTTGTGGAGCCAGGTCCTTCAACATCAACTGCAGATACACTCAGATCCACGTCATTCCCTGGAAAGAAGAGGAAAGAAGACATTAGGGAGACGTTCTACAAAAAGAGGTTGGAGTGTTTAGAAGAAGAATATGAACTGAAAATGAAAATTCTAAAATTGGAACTGGAAATTAAGAAATCACAAAAAATGTAAAAGGTTGAGAGTAAATCAGGCTACGTAATAATAAATTTAAGTGAATACCTGAAAGTGTTGTTAATTAGTGCAGTTCTCAGTGCTGTGTTTTCCCTTCTATCTCTCTGATTTAAATCAGGTATAGGCAGTTCCTGGTAAATTCTCCTTCCTCTGTAAACAGCACCGTCTACGTCAGGAGTGTCGTCTTCTGCATTAATGGCCACGGTATGTAATACAAATGTTGCCACTATTATAGGAGGAACTCGAAGTAATTTCACAGCTAATTTCATTCTTAAGCATGGGAATCGTCTTTTGACAACGCCAAAAGACCTTTCAATAACTGATCTTGTTTGTCTATGAGCCCTGTTATATGCCCGTTCTGCAGGAGTTTCTTCATGCATTGTAGGCGTGAGTAAGTAATGACAGCAGTGATAGGCACTGTCTCCTAGGAGCACACATCGGGGAAATTCTTCAGCTTCAAACTGTGCATGAATTCTAGAATTTCTAAAAATGTTGCTATCATGCGCTGAACCTGGCCATCTAGCAACAACATTCTGGAAGCGAAGTTGCGAGTCGCAGACAGCTTGAACGTTTAAAGAAAACCAACCATGGCGATTTCTGTAAATCTCAGGATTATTCCCACCAGGTGATATAATTGGGATATGTGTGCAGTCTATTGCACCTAAAACTCCTGGGAAATTACATATATTATGGAACTCTCGCATAACCCTTCTTATTTCACCCTCTTCCCTAGGCATCTTGATGAAATAAGGTTTTAAGGCTGCAATCTCACTTGTAACTTTGTGAATAGTCCTACTTGCAGTTCCTTTATTCACATTAAAGATATCGCCAATCACCATCTGGAAGCTCCCAGTTGCATAGAACCGTAATGTGAGAAGGAGCATAAACATTGGATTAAGTGCATAATTCCTCAGGGTTTGTGTCCTTAATTGTGCATGTAGCCTATGCTCCAGTTCTTCGACTACATGTTTTGAAAGTCGAAACCTCATTTTAAATTGTCTCTCGTTAAGTTCTAAGATGGGATTCCTTCTATGTTGGAAAACACGAGGAGCCCTTTCAAATTCAAAATCCTCATTGTCGGAGATATCAGAGTAATCTGACACCTGAAAATAATAACATGTAAGCATAGGTTATAAATGCAAAACAATGCATCCTACCAAGCCAATTGTGAAATAAAGAGGTTAATTGAATTTTGAAAAAACAGTTTCATTAAAGTACAAAATACATAACATGTTAACTAATGGCTTATTTCCTTTGAAAGAGTAATCTGGGTGTTTGGAAAAATTGTTAAAAGCCAAATTTATGGGAATAACATTTTACAAAAGTAAATCAATATTGAATAGTGTGGTATAACCCCTTCTTTGTCAGGCATTCAATTATCCAAATAACTACAAAAAATTCATTACTTACCATTTTATTTAAAGCTGTGCTATTTATTTCTTCCTTAAAAAAGCAGCTGTTATGTAGCTTCTGTATTCTGGCGATCTAAGTTCAATCAAGTTAACCTGAGAAAATTCACCAGTCAGATTTGATCTTAGATCAAGGTGCCATGAACTTAGATCAATGTTTATACAACCAAAATTCTAAGTTCAGCTTGACTTGAGATCATTTTCAGGTGGTTGAACTCAGATTAACTTTTATGCAACCGGGCCTAAATGAAACATTACATTAGCTTAAGTATAGCTCCTTTTTATTTGTTGCTGTTGTACTGGTACGAGCATGTTCCAGACCGTGCTGTGGAAAGAGTATGTAATTCTATTTATAAAACCTAAGGTTTTTGATTCAAGGGAGGTTAGGTTAGGTTTAGTTTTTTATATAAAAACTTAGGTTAATTAGCAGTCAGTAGCTGCCTCAAAGCACGCGAGCGAAGCGAGCGTGCGTTCCTTAACGATGGTTATGATTACCTATTTATAAAACCTAAGCTTTGTGATTTTCGGGAGGTTAGGTTAGGTTTAGTTTTTTTTTTATAAAAACTTAGGTTAATTAGCAGTCAGTAGCTATCCTCAAAGCACGCGAGGTGCTTATCATAACCTTAACGTTGGTTATGATAAGCTTAAGTTTCTGAATTCACGGAAGGTTAGCGTTAGGTTAGTTTTTTTTTTTTTATGTAAGCTTAAGTTTCTGAATTCACGGAAGGTTAGCCTTAGGTTAGTTTTTTTTTATATAAGCTTAGGTTTCTGAATTCACGGAAGGTTAGCCATTAGGTTAGTTTTTTTTTATATAAGCTTAGGTTTCTGTATTCACGGAAGGTTAGCGTTAGGTTAGTTTTTTTTTTTTATATAAGCTTAGGTTTCTGAATTCACGGAAGGTTAGGTTTTTTATATAAGCTTAGGTTTCTGAACTCACGGAAGGTTAGCGTTAGGTTAGCTTTTTTTTTATATAAGCTTAAGTTTCTGAATTCACGGAAGGTTAGCGCTAGGCTATTTTTGTTTATACTTAAAGTTTGAAAATGTTGACTATAAATAACAGATTGAAGGATCATTCAAAAGATGGGATTCATTGACAAGTTGTAACAGATTTGTTAAGTCTTGGAAGTTGTTGGCAAAAATATTCGCTCTGTTTTCTGTATTTAATGCGAGGTTAGCCTTAAGGTTAGTGTGTGGATATGAACTGGTGGTAACAAGTGTGTTTGTAAGAAGTTCGAAAACTCGCTATTTTCGCGGGTTCCACTCGTATTGATGGGTTGGCACTTTCTTTCGCGCATCTGTGGTTTTAACAAACATTGACATTTAGTGATATATTTCTTATACAAGAATGTATAGTAAAAGTGGGAGGCGGGTGGTTTGCAGGATTTCTAATTATTATGCCAACTTTTAAACTGTGTAATAAAAGCTTCGACTTTCTGCCTAAAACTTACCTTTTACAAATGGTATGGAGGATACAGCTGTCCAGCCGCTTTGAAGAACGTATGGAGTCGGTAGCGGTGGTCTGGATAGGCTCGTTTGAACATAAATTCAGCGAGGTACCCACTGTAGTGCGTCTTTTTACGGCCGTACCGGGGAACTTTGGATCGTACCTCCCTCCAGGCGCGTTCAATGTTTTGTGTGTGTGCCCCGGTATCAGGATCCACAAAATTAACGCTGTGGTTAACTCTGTAGTGCAGAAAACCTTCGTCTCTAAGGCAGTTGTAGGCTTTCCAGCAATCGCTTACTATTGTGCTGCCTGGTAGAATGTATTCCTTAATTGCAGCTAAAAGAGAGGCACTGTCGCGTTTTTCTACGGGCACCACAAAAATGTTTAGTGGATTTCCGCGTTCTACCCCTCCGAAAATCCACTGCCCCTCAATCACACGGCCACAATTGTATTTCCTTTTGCCTACCTTTGCTTCGTCGATTTCCACAGTGATACCGACTCCCCCAATTTGCTTTTTGTTTCTGAAGCACCAGTCTAAGCAAACTTCCCTGGAGAATGAAGACCAGTCCACCACGGTGTGTGCAGATACACCTAGTTCACGCTCCAAGTAAGTTTGTCGTGGTGGATCTCGGGATAGCCAATACACTACGAATAAGCACACGGTTTCTAGTGTTAAATGTACGTGGGAGAAGAAGGTGTTGTCATAAACAGAGGCCTTGAAGCTGCACTCTTTCCTCTTCTTTTTGCCGGCGCTAACTTTCTTCCTGCATCTAAACCTATTTGTGTTCCAATTTGCACTTAAAGGAGCACCACAGTTTTTACAACTACGGGTATTTGATAATACTCCGTGATTAATCAAAAACGACCGCAGTTTTTCTGTATTCGGTACGCTTTGTATGAACGTAGTTGCTGTAAGTACACACCCGTTACAGGAATTGAAGCCAAGTCCTTCCGAAGTGCTCGGTTCCATTTTACAAACGCTACTGGCATGTGTCACCTGTCAGGGAGTTTCACGTTTGGTCAATCACATGTTGCCCTTTGACCTTATGACGTATGAAGTTGTCCTGAATATGGAGAGTTAGCGAACAGAGGGTAAAACAAATCGACGATTTCAGTAACTCCTCATCGAAGCGATAAGGAAGTAAAATTACGATTTTATGGTCTGAAATTTCGTGAATAAAGGAAAGGAAGTGAAAATTAAAGCTGGAAGTAAAATACGATTTTATTATTCGAAGTCATGTAAACTATTGAATGAGCAATTTAGCATGAGGCCTTCGCAGCGCAGTGGATGACGTGTTGGATTGTAAAGTTGGAGTTACTCGGATCGAGTCCTCTAGAGATAAGCTAAATTGTAAAATAGTATATGTATATGTGTAATTGTGTAAGATATTGTTAAAAGGGTAAGAAAGGAGAGGACAAAGAGGAGGAAAGAAGATAAGAGGGGGAAAAAGGGAGAAAAGGGAAAGTAGGAGTTACTTTTTGTTATGACAGTTCCCCACCCAAAACCCCTCATTCCCACGGCTGTCCCGTTAGTGTGCAAAACAGACGTAAGTCGCGGTAGAAAATGCTGGCGGCCCTAGTTGTGCATAATTACCCAATCTTTTTTCTGGCTATGATGCAAAAAAGCCAAGAACTGGTTTCATTCGAGACCAAATCCTAATCCATTTTGTTCTGCAAAAACTTATGTTTTGGAGTAAGTTTTAGGATATTGTCGACAGTACTAGAGCTGCTGGGAAATGTAGGCCCAGTGTGATGGCTGCGGAAGCAATAGAAGTTTTCGTGCCTAGTAAAGAAGCAGTTGACAATGAGGGAAATCGCCCAGGAAACTAGTTATACATAATTATGCACCACAAATAACAAAAATTTCATTCCATTAAGGTTTAAGTAAGCCTTATTTTCCCCTGTTGCAGTACCAGAAAGCTGCACTTGTACTAAGCTAAGTAACAGTGCATTTTACAGACCATCCATAAATAGTTTTTATTTTCTCCACGTTCTACCTGTGTTAGAGGAACTATTGTGTTCCACCCAAAATTTGATAGAGATGTCCCTGAAACTCTGTTCTGGGAATATGTGGATAACTCAAAAACCACGACAAATACCAAATTGAATATTTAATAATATATATTATTGAAGGTTTTGAATAATGGTTTTGATGGAATGTCACATGAACTACTCTTTACCTGGAAGAGCTTTTGTTATTTTTGTTTTAAAAAATGGCTCCAATCATTACAATATATTGCATTTTCTGAGGATTTTCTGCAAAATTCTCTTCACTCTGTGTATTTTATGTAATTTGGAAACCATAAGAAATAGGAATAAACGTACAATGTGGAAAATGCAAATCTTAAAAACATATGCATTATATATGAAATTCTTCTCTGGAATAAGCAGCAATATCACTTCATGTAATAAATAATTTGGGTTTATCCAATTAAAGGTTATATGAATTAACACCAAAACTGAAAACTGCACAAATATTTTTAGGGGTATCTTTGTTCTGCCAGAAGTAAGCTTAGATAGCATATTACACAATGATAATTGTAAAATTCAATGAAATATGCGTAATGTTTTGCCAGAAAGTTGTCGTACTTTAGGCACTGTATTCACTTTTACTACTAATTTGATTTTTCAAAATCTGAAGAAACCTTTTGGATTACATTGTTCTTTGTGATTGCTAAACACAAATATCTCACTTTGCAACCTGAATGTGAATAAATACTGTTATGCAAGCATATATTTAGCTTGTGTCATACTACCTCAACTATCAGAATATATTTCAATCAACATTTCAGTTAATAAGAGGTGCTTCTATTATGTTTATTAACCCATTAGAAGCACTTTGTGTTCTCACATCAGAGCCAAACATCTTACTTCCTTTGTCACGCATTATGAAATCAGCACAACCTGCTGGAGGCAAGTGCATACAAAACGGGCTAAGATTGACTCTGCAACATCAGAATATTAATCTGTTACGTTTTAAGGATGGGTTGAGTACATTAATGTATTACTGGTTTTATTATAATCTGATTTAATGTTTTCTTTTTTGCAGATGAAAGCGATGCAATCCAAGCAAGCAGTGTTAAGGGCGATGTTCAGGAGGAAGGATATGTAGAGATTCTGTTTCAAGAAGAAACAGCGAACACGGCTAATATGGAACAAGTAAGAAAATATTTCATTTCTAACAAAACTGGGTTGTATTAGCCTAAAGGCAAGAAAATAATTTTTCATGTTCTTTCAGGCACCTCCAGCAACATCATCAAAGGCGGGTTGGAGGACTTCCAGTTTAAGGAAAAGAAGTGAAAGTGTTTTAGAAGAGAAATTGCAATTTTACAAAAGACGACGAGAGTGTCTTGAAATAGAGCACAAAGTGAAAATGGACACGTTGCTCTTAGAAAAAGAACTCAAGCAACTTGAGGTTTTACAAAAAAAAAGGGAATTAGGTTTAAGTGATTAATTTGTGTGTGAGTGTTTGAGAGAGAGATAGATTGATTCATTGCATTACATTGTTTTAAGGATTATGTTTGTGTGTGTGAGAGAGAGATAGATTGATTCATTGCATTATATTGTTTTAAGTATTATTTTTGTGTATTTGACGAAGCTCACCGAAACCTGAATTGCAATTATGTATTGCAATTAGTAGTCTTATTATGAGAGTTCTGAAACAAAGGAAGATGCCGACAAGCGATAAAGTTCTTTGTTCTACGCCGACAAGCCCCGCCCCCTCCCTTTGTGTGCTCACATGCCGACAGGTCTCGTGTCGTTAGGCCCCGCCCCCTCTCGTTTTGTGTGCTTACCTAATGCCGACAGTGTCTGTGCTAACAGGTCCTACCCCCCCTCCCCAATGCGTTCTACTGTGGCGTCATGACTTGATGGAATTGTTTTCTCGAGTCCTGCCGCCCCTCGGCAAATTAATTAGGTAATGTTCGTCAAACATTTTTTTTATGATTACTAAGGTCTGCAGATTGCATCCTCGAGCAATTAAGTTTTTTGATTAATGAATTGTTGACTGGAGCTTGAGTATAAGTAGTCTGCTCACGGTAACAGTCTGTCATGTAATGAAACACTGCAGCCTTCTTGTATCTGGGGAAATCGCTTGTCCATTAGCTGAACATGTTAGACGCTTTCAACACATTAATAGGCTTTTAAGTTTACATTCCGGATCTGTTTACATACATTAGCGAACGACATACTTCCGCCAGGCGGTAACGGTGACACACATTAGCTGACCCGTTAGACGCTTTCACCCCATTAGCGAACAATGTCAGTAATTGTTTTCCTAAGTGCTCTGCCCAACACTCAACACTTTAGATTTTAGCGATGGAAATGATATAAAAAGCACCAGCTTCTCCAACGAGTTCCAAGTTGACCAGGATGCCCGGGTTCGAATTACAAATTCAGCTTCTAATAACTCAGAGACTAATTACGATAAAGACATCAAATAAAGTTTATTACATTAATGTCATTAGATAGTTTCTTGTGAATGTATATTTGGGTACATGGTGTCCAGGGTTCGAATACCGATAAAATGTAATTTAATTATACATTTAATAACTCCTAAACTAATTAAGATAAAGACACCAAATAAACTTTATTGCCTTTATGTTATTAGGTAGTATCTTGTGGAGGTGTAATTAGATACCTGACGTTCTGGGTTCGAGCCTAATGTTTAAATCGTCATTATCTCAGAAACTAAGAGAGGTAGAGGAATTGACCAAAGCATGATTGATAGCTCCTATGATGGGTAATTAATACTGTATATAATTTTTAATCAGTTGTCCTTATTTCGAATCCCGACCTTTCAATCACTTACTTATTTTTTCTCTATACTCTAGAATATGTCACTTAGATTGATGCTGTAACTGCATACAGCACCTTTAAACATATCAAACTAATATTGTAAATAATTTTGTTTCTGGTGTCCAGGGTTCGAATACCGATAAAATGTAATTTAATTATAAATTTAATAACTTCTAAACTAATTAAGATAAAGACGCCAAATAAACTTTATTGCCTTTATGTTATTAGGTATTATCTTGTGGATGTGTAATTAGATACCTGACGTTCAGGGTTCGATCCTAATTTTTAAATCGTCATTATCTCAGAAACTAAGAGAGGTAGACGAGTGAACCAAAGCATGATTGATAGCTCCTATGAGGGGTAATTAATACTGTATATAATTTTCAATCAGTTGTCCTTACTTCGAATCCCGATCTTTCAATCACTTACTTATTTTTTCTCTATACTCTAGAATATATCACTTAGATTGATGCTGTAACTGCATACAGCACCTTTAAACATATCAAACTAATATTGTAAATAATTTTGTTTCTGGTGTCCAGGGTTCGAATACCGATAAAATGTAGTTTAATTATAAATTTATTAACTTCTAAACTAATTAAGATAAAGACGCCAAATAAACTTTATTGCCTTTATGTTATTAGGTATTATCTTGTGGATGTGTAATTAGATACCTGACGTTCTGGGTTCGATCCTAATTTTAAATCGTCATTATCTCAGAAACTAAGAGAGGTAGAGGAGTTGACCAAAGCATGATTGATAGCTCCTATGATGGGCAATTAATACTGTATATAATTTTTAATCAGTTGTCCTTACTTCGAATCCCGATCTTTCAATCACTTACTTATTTTTTCTCTATACTCTAGAATATATCACTTAGATTGATGCTGTAAATGCATACAGCACCTTTAAACATATCAAACTAATATTGTAAATAATTTTGTTTCTGGTGTCCAGGGTTCGAATACCAATAAAATGTAATTTAATTATAAATTTAATAACTCCTAAACTAATTAAGATAAAGATACCAAATAAACTTTATTGTGTTTATGTTATTAGGTAGTATCTTGTGGATGTGTATTTAGATACCTGACGTTCTGGGTTCGAGCCTAATTTTAAATCGTCATTATCTCAGAAACTAAGAGAGGTAGAGGAGTTGACCAAAGCATGATTGATAACTCCTATGATGGGCAATTAATACTGTATATAATTTTCAATCAGTTATCCTTACTTCGAATCCCGATCTTTCAATCACTTACTTATTTTTTCTCTATACTCTAGAATATATCACTTAGATTGATGCTGTAAATGTATACAGCACCTTTAAACATATCAAACTAATACTGTAAATAATTTTGTTTCTGGTGTCCAGGGTTCGAATACCGATAAAATGTAATTTAATTATAAATTTAATAACTCCTAAACTAATTAAGATAAAGACGCCAAATAAACTTTATTGCGTTTATGTTACTAGGTAGTATCTTGTGGATGTGTAATTAGATACCTGACGTTCTGGGTTCGAGCCTAATGTTTAAATCGTCATTATCTCAGAAACTAAGAGAGGTAGAGGAATTGACCAAAGCATGATTGATAGCTCCTATAAGGGGCAATTAATACTGTATATAATTTTCAATCAGCTGTCCTTACTTCGAATCCCGATCTTTCAATCACTTACTTATTTTTCTCTATACTCTAGAATATATCACTTAGCTTGATGCTGTAAATGCATACAGCACCCTTAAACACATCAAACTAATATTGTAAATAATTCTGGTTCTGGTGTCCAGGGTTCGAATACCGATAAAATGTAATTTAATTATAAATTTAATAACTCCTAAACTAATTAAGATATAGACACCAAATAAACTTTTATAGGCGGAAAGGATGCTCTCCTGAAACATTAGGTCTCTAGATAGAAGTATTTATAGGGGAGAGATAGGGAATACCAGGGCTGATGCTAGGCTAGTCAGATGCTAAAGGAGGGAGGGATATGCTTTATACGAGAGAGATAGGGAACACAAGGAAAGATGCTATACTAAACAGGACTTGAAGGATAGAATATGGGCGATATAGCGAACCGAGGAGAGGTATTAGGATAGGAGTTTTGAATGATGGAGTAGGTGTTTATATGCGAGAGATAGGGAATACGAGGGTCGATGCTAGACTAGACGGTGTTGAATGAGGGAATGCATCTTATATGAGAGAGGTAGGGGAATATGAGGAAAAGTGCTAGGCTAGTCGGGAAGGTCTGAATGAGAGAGTATACGTCTATATGGGAAAATATAGGGAAAACGAAGGTAGGTGCTAGGTTGAGAGAGTCTTCAAGGAGGAAAATGCATTTATATGAGAGCCGTAGGGTATACGAGGAGAGGTGCTAGTCTAGACATGGTTTGAGGATTAGAGTATACGTTTATATGGGAGAAATATGGAAAACAGGAGAGATACAAGGATAGACAGAGATTGAAGGAGGAGGAATGTAGGTTTATACTGTAATATAGAGAGTAATTCGATTATAAAACTTTTCTCATCCAGCCTTACAACACTTTTTATATACTTAATTTCTAAACCTTACAAACTTTATATTTGTTAAACAGTAGTGCGCGAGACGGAGAGGGACAAACAGTATATCGGTTTACAGTGAAGTATACGTCCTAACCTATTCCCACCTTGTTTGTTCTGGATCTTCTCATTGTCTGTCATCTAACGTAACCACGTAACAAGACGTAACACAGGAAATCATACATATGGCACATTAAAAAAAAATAAAGGTATATATAATGAAACATAAACAAGTAGACAGAGGGTCGTCGATACATAGAAAACCAGGAGTTGTATGTACTGAGACCATAGATTAGTATAGGCAAACAACAAAGAAGTGAATTTATAGTGTAAATAGCCTAATATTTTCAAATATTATTATAGTCTAAAAGTATATAACTTAATTATGTATCGAGTATTGAGAAATAAATGTTATTCATTATTCACTAATCTCAGATCACTGCAATTGTATTGAATCAATTCACAATTGCTAATGCCATTCAACTTTCATTTGTCTCTGATACATAAACAAATTGCAAAATGGAGAAGGACGAAAGTAATAAAAAAACTCAGGCAGCAAATTTTAAGAAAGAAGAGAAAGATATATGACCGACATTGTTTTGGAACACAAATTAGTCTTGAAAATAAAATGACTGATAGCTCTGCTAAGCGTAAGGAAGAGACATGGAAATAAATTGCAAATGAATACAATTCTAGGTTGGAAAAGAAGATAAACAACATTCATGTAAACCAATTTTTAAAAATCAGTTTAACTGAATACATGTAAAAAAACATATCACTTTACAAAAAGTAATGCAGACAACATTTATTTTTTATAAACATTATCCTATTACATTACTTTACAAAAAACCATACATATTTCCTAAAGGCAAAGGTGATAGTCTAGACATTCTAAACACTCAGTTATATAATCATATACATCACACAGAAAGAGACCTGCATTATCAGTAAAAAAACTAAACATCTCAACAATGTCTGAATGATGTATTTTATAAGTACAAGTTTTTTGATATTTCAAAGTTCCTGTTAACCATAGCAGTAATTGATTAACACAATTTCTCGATCCTGTCATGCTATAACTTTAGATGCTTTCAGCTTACTTATAATTTCCTCAGTCTCTTGTGTGTGACTATTATTACCAGCATCCCTCGACGCAATTAGTAACCTCAATATATTTACTAGTCTATTCGGATTTTCAAGCGTTGATATCACTGAATCATCATCATCTGAAGATTTCATATTCTTGCAACTTCCGATGTATCCAGATTTTTCACCAACAGTAGTCTCCAGTGAAGGACAGAGGCTTGATCCGGTATAACATTCCCCTCTATACATCTTCGGATCTTCAAGTGCAGGTGAGAGAGTCGATTCAGTATAACATGTTGCTCTATGAAACTTAAATCTTGACAAAGAACGATTCTTAAAAATGCGCCCGCATACACAGCATCTAATAACGCGTTTTCCTCCATGTGTAATGTATGAAAAATCGTGTTTCTCATTCGTCAGTTGCACAGATTTTCCCGGGCAGTAGTTCATGCTAAAACTAAAAGAAATTAAATGAATACGTGAATGGTAACGCTCGAAGGAATTAAAAGCGAATGAATGAATTCATAACACGCACCTATGTATATATCCAGGATGAGGACGACGGAGGGAATTGCGATCAATGCATAGCAGGGAGAAAGGATACTCTCTTGAAACATTAGTCATCTAGACAACTATTGTTCACGGAGCCTGTAGACGTCAGGTTGAATGGGACAGACCTCAGGTTCAAATCTTTAAGGGCACGGACCCAGCCTTTTGCCTGTCATGTATACTAAACCATCCTAACAGCGTAACATTACGTTACAACGACACGTAACCAGAACATGGCGAGTGCGAGCATGGAAAAAAGGATGCTCTCTGGGAACATTACTGGAAAAGGATGCTCTCTGGAAACACTAGTCATCCACACAACGGGTTGTCCCTAACATTTCCAGATTTCGGGTCGTTCAACATCGTGACGCGCCCCTGTCATCTACATTTCGACGAAATTTTACCTCCTGAATTAAAGTTTGGTGATCTGTATAGACCTGTACAACATGCATTACGCTATGTAACAGACTCATCACGTTATGTAACAACACGATCACGCTAGGTAACAACATGTTCACGCTATGTAACAACATGATCACGCTATGTAACAACATGATCACGCTATGTAACAACATGATCACGCCATGTAACAACATGATCACGCTATGTAACAACATGATCACGCTATGTAACAACATGATCACGCTATGTAACAACATGACCACGCTATGTAACAAAACGATCAAGCTATGTAACAACTGATCACGCTATGTAACAACATGATCATGCTATGTAACAACCTGAGCACGCTATGTAACAACATGATCACGCTATGTAACAAACTGAGTACGCTATGTAACAACATGATCACGCCATGTAACAACTGATCACGCTGTGTAACAACATGCTCAAGCTATGTAACAACTGATCACGCTATGTAACAACATGATCACGCTATGTAACAACCTGAGCACGCTATGTAACAATCTGATCACGTTATGTAACAACTGATCACGCTATGTAACAACATGATCACGCTATGTAACAACATGATCACGCTATGTAACAACATGATCACGCTATGTAACAACATGTTCACGCTATGTAACAACATGACCACGCTATGTAACAAAACGATCACGCTATGTAACAACACGATCACGCTATGTACAACACGATCACGCAATGTAACAACTGATCACGCTATGTAACAACCTGATCAAGCTATGTAACAACTGATCACGCTATGTAACAACATGATCACGCTATGTAACAACCTGAGCACGCTATGTAACAACATGATCACGCTATGTAACAACCTGAGTACGCTATGTAACAACATGATCACGCCATGTAACAACTGATCACGCTATGTAACAACATGCTCAAGCTATGTAACAACTGATCACGCTATGTAACAACACGATCACGCTATGTAACAACCTGATCAAGCTATGTAACAACATGATCACGCTATGTAACAACCTGAGTACGCTATGTAACAACATGATCACGCCATGTAACAACTGATCACGCTATGTAACAACATGCTCAAGCTATGTAACAACATGTTCACGCTATGTAACAACATGATCACGCTATGTAACAACATGTTCACGCTATGTAACAACATGATCACGCTATGTAACAACATGACCACACTATGTAACAACATGATCACGCTATGTAACAAAACGATCAAGCTATGTAACAACACGATCACGCTATGTAACAACCTGATCAAGCTATGTAACAACTGATCACGCTATGTAACAACCTGAGCACGCTATGTAACAACCTGATCACGCTATGTAACAACTGATCACGCTATGTAACAACATGCTCAAGCTATGTAACAACATGATCACGCTATGTAACAACATGTTCACGCTATGTAACAACATGTTCACGCTATGTAACAACATGATCACGCTATGTAACAACATGACCACACTATGTAACAACATGATCATGCTATGTAACAAAACGATCAAGCTATGTAACAACATGATCACGCTATGTAACAAAACGATCAAGCTATGTAACAACCTGAGCACGCTATGTAACAACATGTTCACGCTATGTAACAACATGATCCCGTTATGTAACAACATGATCACGCTATGTAACAACATGATCACGCTATGTAACAAAACGATCAAGCTATGTAACAACCTGAGGACGCTATGTAACAACATGTTCACGCTATGTAACAACATGAACACGCTATGTAACAATACGATCACGCTATGTAACAATCTGATTACGCTATGTAACAACTGATCACGCTATGTAACAACATGATCACGCTATGTAACAACCTGAGCACGTTATGTAACAACATGACTACGCTATGTAACAAAACGATCACGCTATGTAACAACTGATCACGCTATGTAACAACCTGAGCACGCTATGTAACAACATGACCACGCTATGTAACAAAACGATCACGCTATGTAACAACTGATCACGCTATGTAACAACCTGAGCACGCTATATAACAACCTGAGCACGCTATGTAACAATACGATCATGCTATGTAACAACCTGATCACGCTATGTAACAACCTGATTACGCTATGTAACAACTGATCACGCTATGTAACAACATGATCACGCCATGTAACAACCTGAGCACGCTATGTAACAACATGATCACGCTATGTAACAACATGAACACGCTATGTAACAATACGATCACGCTATGTAACAATCTGATTACTATGTAACAACGGATCACGCTATGTAACAACATGATCGTATTGTTACATAGCGTGCTCAGGTTGTTACATAGCGTGCTCAGGTTGTTACATGGCGTGATCATGTTGTTACATAGCGTGATCAGTTGTTACATAGCGTAATCAGGTTGTTACATAGCGTGATCAGGTTGTTACATAGCATGATCGTATTGTTACATAGCGTGCTCAGGTTGTTATATAGCGTGCTCAGGTTGTTACATAGCGTGATCAGTTGTTACATAGCGTGATCGTTTTGTTACATAGCGTGGTCATGTTGTTACATAGCGTGCTCAGGTTGTTACATAGCGTGATCAGTTGTTACATAGCGTGATCGTTTTGTTACATAGCGTAGTCATGTTGTTACATAACGTGCTCAGGTTGTTACATAGCGTGATCATGTTGTTACATAGCGTGATCAGTTGTTACATAGCGTAATCAGATTGTTACATAGCGTGATCGTATTGTTACATAGCGTGTTCATGTTGTTACATAGCGTGAACATGTTGTTACATAGCGTCCTCAGGTTGTTACATAGCTTGATCGTTTTGTTACATAGCGTGATCATGTTGTTACATAGCGTGATCATGTTGTTACATAACGGGATCATGTTGTTACATAGCGTGAACATGTTGTTACATAGCGTGCTCAGGTTGTTACATAGCTTGATCGTTTTGTTACATAGCGTGATCATGTTGTTACATAGCTTGATCGTTTTGTTACATAGCATGATCATGTTGTTACATAGTGTGGTCATGTTGTTACATAGCGTGATCATGTTGTTACATAGCGTGAACATGTTGTTACATAGCGTGAACATGTTGTTACATAGCGTGATCATGTTGTTACATAGCTTGAGCATGTTGTTACATAGCGTGATCAGTTGTTACATAGCGTGATCAGGTTGTTACATAGCGTGCTCAGGTTGTTACATAGCGTGATCAGTTGTTACATAGCTTGATCAGGTTGTTACATAGCGTGATCGTGTTGTTACATAGCTTGATCGTTTTGTTACATAGCGTGATCATGTTGTTACATAGTGTGGTCATGTTGTTACATAGCGTGATCATGTTGTTACATAGCGTGAACATGTTGTTACATAGCGTGATCATGTTGTTACATAGCGTGAACATGTTGTTACATAGCGTGATCATGTTGTTACATAGCGTGCTCAGGTTGTTACATGGCGTGATCATGTTGTTACATAGCGTGATCAGTTGTTACATAGCGTAATCAGGTTGTTACATAGCGTGATCAGGTTGTTACATAGCATGATCGTATTGTTACATAGCGTGCTCAGGTTGTTACATAGCGTGCTCAGGTTGTTACATAGCGTGATCAGTTGTTACATAGCGTGATCGTTTTGTTACATAGCGTGGTCATGTTGTTACATAGCGTGCTCAGGTTGTTACATAGCGTGATCAGTTGTTACATAGCGTGATCGTTTTGTTACATAGCGTAGTCATGTTGTTACATAACGTGCTCAGGTTGTTACATAGCGTGATCATGTTGTTACATAGCGTGATCAGTTGTTACATAGCGTAATCAGATTGTTACATAGCGTGATCGTATTGTTACATAGCGTGTTCATGTTGTTACATAGCGTGAACATGTTGTTACATAGCGTGCTCAGGTTGTTACATAGCGTGATCATGTTGTTACATAGCGTGATCAGTTGTTACATAGCGTAATCAGATTGTTACATAGCGTGATCGTATTGTTACATAGCGTGTTCATGTTGTTACATAGCGTGAACATGTTGTTACATAGCGTGCTCAGGTTGTTACATAGCTTGATCGTTTTGTTACATAGCGTGATCATGTTGTTACATAGCGTGATCATGTTGTTACATAACGTGATCATGTTGTTACATAGCGTGAACATGTTGTTACATAGCGTGCTCAGGTTGTTACATAGCTTGATCGTTTTGTTACATAGCGTGATCATGTTGTTACATAGCTTGATCGTTTTGTTACATAGCATGATCATGTTGTTACATAGTGTGGTCATGTTGTTACATAGCGTGATCATGTTGTTACATAGCGTGAACATGTTGTTACATAGCGTGAACATGTTGTTACATAGCGTGATCATGTTGTTACATAGCTTGAGCATGTTGTTACATAGCGTGATCAGTTGTTACATAGCGTGATCAGGTTGTTACATAGCGTGCTCAGGTTGTTACATAGCGTGATCAGTTGTTACATAGCTTGATCAGGTTGTTACATAGCGTGATCGTGTTGTTACATAGCTTGATCGTTTTGTTACATAGCGTGATCATGTTGTTACATAGTGTGGTCATGTTGTTACATAGCGTGATCATGTTGTTACATAGCGTGAACATGTTGTTACATAGCGTGATCATGTTGTTACATAGCGTGAACATGTTGTTACATAGCTTGAGCATGTTGTTACATAGCGTGATCAGTTGTTACATGGCGTGATCATGTTGTTACATAGCGTACTCAGGTTGTTACATAGCGTGATCATGTTGTTACATAGCTTGATCAGGTTGTTACATAGCGTGATCGTGTTGTTACATAGCGTGATCAGTTGTTACATAGCTTGAGCATGTTGTTACATAGCGTGATCAGTTGTTACATGGCGTGATCATGTTGTTACATAGCGTACTCAGGTTGTTACATAGCGTGATCATGTTGTTACATAGCGTGCTCAGGTTGTTACATAGCGTGATCATGTTGTTACATAGCGTGATCAGTTGTTACATAGCTTGATCAGGTTGTTACATAGCGTGATCAGTTGTTACATTGCGTGATCGTGTTGTACATAGCGTGATCGTGTTGTTACATAGCGTGATCGTTTTGTTACATAGCGTGGTCATGTTGTTACATAGCGTGAACATGTTGTTACATAGCGTGATCAGTTGTTACATGGCGTGATCATGTTGTTACATAGCGTACTCAGGTTGTTACATAGCGTGATCATGTTGTTACATAGCTTGATCAGGTTGTTACATAGCGTGATCGTGTTGTTACATAGCGTGATCAGTTGTTACATAGCTTGAGCATGTTGTTACATAGCGTGATCAGTTGTTACATGGCGTGATCATGTTGTTACATAGCGTACTCAGGTTGTTACATAGCGTGATCATGTTGTTACATAGCGTGCTCAGGTTGTTACATAGCGTGATCATGTTGTTACATAGCGTGATCAGTTGTTACATAGCTTGATCAGGTTGTTACATAGCGTGATCAGTTGTTACATTGCGTGATCGTGTTGTACATAGCGTGATCGTGTTGTTACATAGCGTGATCGTTTTGTTACATAGCGTGGTCATGTTGTTACATAGCGTGAACATGTTGTTACATAGCGTGATCATGTTGTTACATAGCGTGATCATGTTGTTACATAGCGTGATCATGTTGTTACATAGCGTGATCAGTTGTTACATAACGTGATCAGATTGTTACATAGCGTGCTCAGGTTGTTACATAGCGTGATCATGTTGTTACATAGCGTGATCAGTTGTTACATAGCTTGAGCATGTTGTTACACAGCGTGATCAGTTGTTACATGGCGTGATCATGTTGTTACATAGCGTACTCAGTTTGTTACATAGCGTGATCATGTTGTTACATAGCGTGCTCAGGTTGTTACATAGCATGATCATGTTGTTACATAGCGTGATCAGTTGTTACATAGCTTGATCGTTTTGTTACATAGCGTGGTCATGTTGTTACATAGCGTGATCATGTTGTTACATAGCGTGATCATGTTGTTACATAGCGTGATCATGTTGTTACATGGCGTGATCATGTTGTTACATAGCGTGATCATGTTGTTACATAGCGTGATCATGTTGTTACATAGCGTGAACATGTTGTTACCTAGCGTGATCGTGTTGTTACATAACGTGATGAGTCTGTTACATAGCGTAATGCATGTTGTACAGGTCTATACAGATCACCAAACTTTAATTCAGGAGGTAAAATTTCGTCGAAATGTAGATGACAGGGGCGCGTCACGATGTTGAACGACCCGAAATCTGGAAATGTTAGGGACAACCCGTTGTGTGGATGACTAGTGTTTCCAGAGAGCATCCTTTTCCAGTAATGTTCCCAGAGAGCATCCTTTTTTCCATGCTCGCACTCGCCATGTTCTGGTTACGTGTCGTTGTAACGTAATGTTACGCTGTTAGGATGGTTTAGTATACATGACAGGCAAAAGGCTGGGTCCGTGCCCTTAAAGATTTGAACCTGAGGTCTGTCCCATTCAACCTGACGTCTACAGGCTCCGTGAACAATAGTTGTCTAGATGACTAATGTTTCAAGAGAGTATCCTTTCTCCCTGCTATGCATTGATCGCAATTCCCTCCGTCGTCCTCATCCTGGATATATACATAGGTGCGTGTTATGAATTCATTCATTCGCTTTTAATTCCTTCGAGCGTTACCATTCACGTATTCATTTAATTTCTTTTAGTTTTAGCATGAACTACTGCCCGGGAAAATCTGTGCAACTGACGAATGAGAAACACGATTTTTCATACATTACACATGGAGGAAAACGCGTTATTAGATGCTGTGTATGCGGGCGGATTTTTAAGAATCGTTCTTTGTCAAGATTTAAGTTTCATAGAGCAACATGTTATACTGAATCGACTCTCTCACCTGCACTTGAAGATCCGAAGATGTATAGAGGGGAATGTTATACCGGATCAAGCCTCTGTCCTTCACTGGAGACTACTGTTGGTGAAAAATCTGGATACATCGGAAGTTGCAAGAATATGAAATCTTCAGATGATGATGATTCAGTGATATCAACGCTTGAAAATCCGAATAGACTAGTAAATATATTGAGGTTACTAATTGCGTCGAGGGATGCTGGTAATAATAGTCACACACAAGAGACTGAGGAAATTATAAGTAAGCTGAAAGCATCTAAAGTTATAGCATGACAGGATCGAGAAATTGTGTTAATCAATTACTGCTATGGTTAACAGGAACTTTGAAATATCAAAAAACTTGTACTTATAAAATACATCATTCAGACATTGTTGAGATGTTTAGTTTTTTTACTGATAATGCAGGTCTCTTTCTGTGTGATGTATATGATTATATAACTGAGTGTTTAGAATGTCTAGACTATCACCTTTGCCTTTAGGAAATATGTATGGTTTTTTGTAAAGTAATGTAATAGGATAATGTTTATAAAAATAAATGTTGTCTGCATTACTTTTTGTAAAGTGATATGTTTTTTTACATGTATTCAGTTAAACTGATTTTTAAAAATTGGTTTACATGAATGTTGTTTATCTTCTTTTCCAACCTAGAATTGTATTCATTTGCAATTTATTTCCATGTCTCTTCCTTACGCTTAGCAGAGCTATCAGTCATTTTATTTTCAAGACTAATTTGTGTTCCAAAACAATGTCGGTCATATATCTTTCTCTTCTTTCTTAAAATTTGCTGCCTGAGTTTTTTTATTACTTTCGTCCTTCTCCATTTTGCAATTTGTTTATGTATCAGAGACAAATGAAAGTTGAATGGCATTAGCAATTGTGAATTGATTCAATACAATTGCAGTGATCTGAGATTAGTGAATAATGAATAACATTTATTTCTCAATACTCGATACATAATTAAGTTATATACTTTTAGACTATAATAATATTTGAAAATATTAGGCTATTTACACAATAAATTCACTTCTTTGTTGTTTTCCTATACTAATCTATGGTCTCAGTACATACAACTCCTGGTTTTCTATGTATCGACGACCCTCTGTCTACTTGTTTATGTTTCATTATATATACCTTTATTTTTTTTAATGTGCCATATGTATGATTTCCTGTGTTACGTCTTGTTACGTGGTTACGTTAGATGACAGACAATGAGAAGATCCAGAACAAACAAGGTGGGAATAGGTTAGGACGTATACTTCACTGTAAACCGATATACTGTTTGTCCCTCTCCGTCTCGCGCACTACTGTTTAACAAATATAAAGTTTGTAAGGTTTAGAAATTAAGTATATAAAAAGTGTTGTAAGGCTGGATGAAAAAAGTTTTATAATCGAATTACTCTCTATATTACAGTATAAACCTACATTCCTCCTCCTTCAATCTCTGTCTATCCTTGTATCTCTCCTGTTTTCCATATTTCTCCCATATAAACGTATACTCTAATCCTCAAACCATGTCTAGACTAGCACCTCTCCTCGTATACCCTACGGCTCTCATATAAATGCATTTTCCTCCTTGAAGACTCTCTCAACCTAGCACCTACCTTCGTTTTCCCTATATTTTCCCATATAGACGTATACTCTCTCATTCAGACCTTCCCGACTAGCCTAGCACTTCTCCTCATATTCCCCTACCTCTCTCATATAAGATGCATTCCCTCATTCAACACCGTCTAGCCTAGCATCGACCCTCGTATTCCCTATCTCTCGCATATAAACACCTACTCCATCATTCAAAACTCCTATCCTAATACCTCTCCTCGGTTCGCTATATCGCCCATATTCTATCCTTCAAGTCCTGTTTAGTATAGCATCTTTCCTTGTGTTCCCTATCTCTCTCGTATAAAGCATATCCCTCCCTCCTTTAGCATCTGACTAGCCTAGCATCAGCCCTGGTATTCCCTATCTCTCCCCTATAAATACTTCTATCTAGAGACCTAATGTTTCAGGAGAGCATCCTTTCCCCCTATAAAAGTTTATTTGGTGTCTATATCTTAATTAGTTTAGGAGTTATTAAATTTATAATTAAATTACATTTTATCGGTATTCGAACCCTGGACACCAGAACCAGAATTATTTACAATATTAGTTTGATGTGTTTAAGGGTGCTGTATGCATTTACAGCATCAAGCTAAGTGATATATTCTAGAGTATAGAGAAAAATAAGTAAGTGATTGAAAGATCGGGATTCGAAGTAAGGACAGCTGATTGAAAATTATATACAGTATTAATTGCCCCTTATAGGAGCTATCAATCATGCTTTGGTCAATTCCTCTACCTCTCTTAGTTTCTGAGATAATGACGATTTAAACATTAGGCTCGAACCCAGAACGTCAGGTATCTAATTACACATCCACAAGATACTACCTAGTAACATAAACGCAATAAAGTTTATTTGGCGTCTTTATCTTAATTAGTTTAGGAGTTATTAAATTTATAATTAAATTACATTTTATCGGTATTCGAACCCTGGACACCAGAAACAAAATTATTTACAGTATTAGTTTGATATGTTTAAAGGTGCTGTATACATTTACAGCATCAATCTAAGTGATATATTCTAGAGTATAGAGAAAAAATAAGTAAGTGATTGAAAGATCGGGATTCGAAGTAAGGATAACTGATTGAAAATTATATACAGTATTAATTGCCCATCATAGGAGTTATCAATCATGCTTTGGTCAACTCCTCTACCTCTCTTAGTTTCTGAGATAATGACGATTTAAAATTAGGCTCGAACCCAGAACGTCAGGTATCTAAATACACATCCACAAGATACTACCTAATAACATAAACACAATAAAGTTTATTTGGTATCTTTATCTTAATTAGTTTAGGAGTTATTAAATTTATAATTAAATTACATTTTATTGGTATTCGAACCCTGGACACCAGAAACAAAATTATTTACAATATTAGTTTGATATGTTTAAAGGTGCTGTATGCATTTACAGCATCAATCTAAGTGATATATTCTAGAGTATAGAGAAAAAATAAGTAAGTGATTGAAAGATCGGGATTCGAAGTAAGGACAACTGATTAAAAATTATATACAGTATTAATTGCCCATCATAGGAGCTATCAATCATGCTTTGGTCAACTCCTCTACCTCTCTTAGTTTCTGAGATAATGACGATTTAAAATTAGGATCGAACCCAGAACGTCAGGTATCTAATTACACATCCACAAGATAATACCTAATAACATAAAGGCAATAAAGTTTATTTGGCGTCTTTATCTTAATTAGTTTAGAAGTTAATAAATTTATAATTAAACTACATTTTATCGGTATTCGAACCCTGGACACCAGAAACAAAATTATTTACAATATTAGTTTGATATGTTTAAAGGTGCTGTATGCAGTTACAGCATCAATCTAAGTGATATATTCTAGAGTATAGAGAAAAAATAAGTAAGTGATTGAAAGATCGGGATTCGAAGTAAGGACAACTGATTGAAAATTATATACAGTATTAATTACCCCTCATAGGAGCTATCAATCATGCTTTGGTTCACTCGTCTACCTCTCTTAGTTTCTGAGATAATGACGATTTAAAAATTAGGATCGAACCCTGAACGTCAGGTATCTAATTACACATCCACAAGATAATACCTAATAACATAAAGGCAATAAAGTTTATTTGGCGTCTTTATCTTAATTAGTTTAGAAGTTATTAAATTTATAATTAAATTACATTTTATCGGTATTCGAACCCTGGACACCAGAAACAAAATTATTTACAATATTAGTTTGATATGTTTAAAGGTGCTGTATGCAGTTACAGCATCAATCTAAGTGACATATTCTAGAGTATAGAGAAAAAATAAGTAAGTGATTGAAAGGTCGGGATTCGAAATAAGGACAACTGATTAAAAATTATATACAGTATTAATTACCCATCATAGGAGCTATCAATCATGCTTTGGTCAATTCCTCTACCTCTCTTAGTTTCTGAGATAATGACGATTTAAACATTAGGCTCGAACCCAGAACGTCAGGTATCTAATTACACCTCCACAAGATACTACCTAATAACATAAAGGCAATAAAGTTTATTTGGTGTCTTTATCTTAATTAGTTTAGGAGTTATTAAATGTATAATTAAATTACATTTTATCGGTATTCGAACCCTGGACACCATGTACCCAAATATACATTCACAAGAAACTATCTAATGACATTAATGTAATAAACTTTATTTGATGTCTTTATCGTAATTAGTCTCTGAGTTATTAGAAGCTGAATTTGTAATTCGAACCCGGGCATCCTGGTCAACTTGGAACTCGTTGGAGAAGCTGGTGCTTTTTATATCATTTCCATCGCTAAAATCTAAAGTGTTGAGTGTTGGGCAGAGCACTTAGGAAAACAATTACTGACATTGTTCGCTAATGGGGTGAAAGCGTCTAACGGGTCAGCTAATGTGTGTCACCGTTACCGCCTGGCGGAAGTATGTCGTTCGCTAATGTATGTAAACAGATCCGGAATGTAAACTTAAAAGCCTATTAATGTGTTGAAAGCGTCTAACATGTTCAGCTAATGGACAAGCGATTTCCCCAGATACAAGAAGGCTGCAGTGTTTCATTACATGACAGACTGTTACCGTGAGCAGACTACTTATACTCAAGCTCCAGTCAACAATTCATTAATCAAAAAACTTAATTGCTCGAGGATGCAATCTGCAGACCTTAGTAATCATAAAAAAAATGTTTGACGAACATTACCTAATTAATTTGCCGAGGGGCGGCAGGACTCGAGAAAACAATTCCATCAAGTCATGACGCCACAGTAGAACGCATTGGGGAGGGGGGGTAGGACCTGTTAGCACAGACACTGTCGGCATTAGGTAAGCACACAAAACGAGAGGGGGCGGGGCCTAACGACACGAGACCTGTCGGCATGTGAGCACACAAAGGGAGGGGGCGGGGCTTGTCGGCGTAGAACAAAGAACTTTATCGCTTGTCGGCATCTTCCTTTGTTTCAGAACTCTCATAATAAGACTACTGCAATTGTTTACCTTGTTTATATTTAAGAGATTTCTGCAATGTCATATTATATTTCTGAAGAGTATATCTTCCAAATCTTAGTATTGCGAGCAAATTTTTCACTAAAAGATTCGCAAGAGAAATTGGTGTTTGTACTCACTGTTAAAATGATTTGCATTGTGTTCACATAAAACCGAGATTCGCCTTCGGACCAGAGTAATATAGGATATTCAAAAATACTTTTTAGCAGATACATTTCTACCAGATAAGCACAAAAAGTTTAACAATCCTTTTTATAGCTGGCCCCGTAGCTCAGTTGATAGAGCACCTGCCTGCTGTGCGAGGTGTCCCATGTTTGATTCCCAGCTGGGGAGTTGGGAATTTTTTTCTAGCTACGATTATTTCCTATCCTCCCTAGAGTTTGGAAGAATGAATGTGTGTGTGATCTAATGATTAAAACCCAAAAAGTGCAAGAAATCCGACGGCAGAATACGAGTTAACACCATTGCCAATAGGCAGTAAGTTCCAAAGGAAAGGCCGCCAATAAGGCCAATGTAGTTATAGTTAAAGGCAGAGCACAAATGGAACTAAAAAAAGTCCTTTTTAAATTGCTGAGCATTGTATTATACCCCAACAAGTGCATGATGAACACCTCACACCATTTTCTGCAAGAGGACTTGCCTCTAAAACATTTTCTTTCTGTGATTGATAAACTGTGCAAATAAGTGAATTCATTAGAAAGTTTGTATTGTTGCCGTTTACAATTTCTTGTCCTTTCAATTATACTTTTGCACCACATTATAAAAAATGTATCTTAAAATCACATTATATAAAAGAAGCCAGCTAAATTTGACAGATCTTCATTGTTAGGTGTTAAAAGTTTTCCAAGCTCTGAAAACCTATGCTCTTTCAAGATCTTTATTGTGCTTATTCCTTTTAGAAATGAACAAAGTTAAGTCAAATCTTTGTCTCATTGTTTTAAAAGCACTGTTTAATTACTTATGAGCACTTTTCTTACGAAGTGAAAAAAAGTATTTTGGTGAAGGATGCGGTTTCATTATTCTTTTCTAAATTGGAAGCATTTGCACAACTCTTTGCTTGAAATCTCACTTAGTGAAACCATAGAAACCTTTTAGGTCTCTACACAAAGAGTGTATACGTGAATTAACTAATATAGTTAATAGAAATTCCAATCTCAGCAACCAAGATGTCACATTCTTTAGAAAATACACAGAATGCTATGGTACCGTTCTGTTCTAACCTTTTCACCCTTTCATACTCAAATTCCTTCATGGTGTCAGAATAGTGCATTGTTCTTAGATAGGGAACATAAACATTTTTCTAGACCTCTATGACACATTTAGGAAGTATTCACTATTGATATTTTCAGAATTTACCACTCAAATAATATTTCATTTGAATTTTAACTACATTACTTTGTGTATGTATTTGTTATTGAAATTGGGGACAAGTCTATCCTGGGACATTAGTATTAATTTCAGAGGCTTCTTCTCCACTAATGCTGAAAATGTCGGCAAAATTGAAATTTGTATCAGTTGGAAATTAAGTAAAAAAGAACATGACAAAACACTTAAATTCATGAATTACTTCGTAAATATCAGAGCAATTAGAATGCTGAATACAAAACTAGTAAGTATAAAAATAAAACTTGTATTTTTCACCATTTCCCAAGGGGTTGCCTTAAGCTAATCATATGAAAACTACCTCTGGTAATAATGAACCTTCAAGTTTTACATTTTCTAGGTTTTTATTTAATTACTACATAAGAAAGGATTTTCTCGTGTGAAATGTATAAGGCTTCCAATGAAATTTATTACTCTATTACTTGTAAAGATTCATAAAATGAGTTAATAGAAAAGAATATTTTGTCATTATTATCATTCTAATAAGAATTACTTGTACGATTCATTCACTAACATATGGGTAATAGAAAGCAATATTTTGTGTCATTACTATCATTCAGTTAAAAATTACTTGTAAAGATTTATTTGAAACATATGCATAATAGCAATAACCTTGTCTGTCATTACTATCATTCAAAGAATTACTTGTCATTAATTAGTAAGCATATGGGTAAATAAAAGCATACTTGAACATTGTACTACATTTTATTCCAAACTTTCATATGAAGTGTGAATGTTTAGTTTCTGGACTTTGTGACACTCATCACTGGTGGAGTACTTTAGCCTTTCTAATAGCCATCACGCCTCAAGGAAATGGTGAATGCTATGGTTTCCAAGTTTATCTCAAAGCTAGTTAATTTCAGTGAGAATGTGAACTGATCCTATTGCAGTGGAAAAGTCACATTTAAGTTCATGCTTTAGTACGAGTATTCTATAATGCTCCTTGAACAAAGTCTGCAATGCTAGCACATCTCTTAGAGCATGCTACCATTATATATCACTTCTATTTATTCACATTTTTAATGGGTTCTGCTGTGCAGAAGGTCTGACAATTTTTCTGTTGTAAGAGAAACAATTAAAGAGAGTGGCTGGTTTTAGTTACAACCTTCACAATCTACATCTGCTGATTATATACATGTATATTCTTAAAACTATTTTGTAATTTTTTTCCTGCCCCCTTTTTGTTTTGTATATTCAGCATGAACATTTTATAAAAAAAATAATTCTTTTACAAGTAAATTATACATGAGCAGTTTTCATCCATGCTAAGATAATAGTCATGTGGGATAATACTATTATAGTGGAATCGACAAGTCACTGAAAACTAGGAAGATATGTTGTCTCCGAGTTTTAAGCTTATCAGTGAATTTTTCATAAAATTGAACTCTATTGCGCATAATACAGTCTCAATCAAACAAGTTGTATACTTCTCCAATTAATGTATTTACACTTCAATACATCTTTATTTCTCAGAAATCTGTAAACAGATTTTGGATAAACCAGCTTTTTTTCAACTATAACAGTCATAAGTGCAAAAACACATCAGTTTGTCACTATGTCGGAGGTCTGCAAACTTAAACAGCTGGCTTTCTTATACCGTCTCTAGATGAACTTGAATTGAGGTTACCTTTATCATCTATTTGTATGCTACAGTAGAATGTGTACAATCAGCAAGTCCAAACTGAAAGCTGTTGCACACAAGAGCTTAAGATATCCTCTGCAATGTCAAAAATGAATGCATGCTATGTTTTAAAGTTGTGGCCATGGCATTGGATTTTTCAAGTTTGATTCTACCCTTCCAACTTAGCCTTCACATGACTCATATGAAAGAGCAATTAATACACACTTGAGATTAAATTTAATTTCTTTTGATTATTCATATTTATTAACAAAATTTGTAGCTAATATAAAAGAAAACAGTTGCTCACAGCAGCATCTCCAATGGCATAGTCTTAAGAGGAAGGAGGTGTGGAAATGTGGGCAGCATTAATACAGAATAAGTGATAAAATATTTCATATTTATTAAAATCGAATAACAATCAGACAGCTCTTGGCAATCTTCAAGACAGGCTACAGACAAGTTTCTCCTGTAAGAAAGAAACATGTCCTTGATAAGATTGTGTTAAATCAAAATACACAAACTTTAATTAGAAGCAGAAGTTAACAAGTATGAAAAAGATCTACAGGAGATAGATTTAAAACTGTGTGGGTTTCTTTTGTATTTTGATACAATATTAAGTACTTACTGGAAATGCTATGAATGTGTGTGTGTGCGTGCGCACATGCTGTTTTTAAGATTACTGTGATTTTATAATATTAAGCATTTCCAATACTTTTTTAAATTTCTTTTTAAATTTTACGGTATTCATTACAATAATTGCAAGTATTATCTAAATACGCTGTTAATAATTCCTGTGTTTGGCTCATGCACTCTTTAATAAGATTACTGTGATTTCATAATATTAAGCATTTTTAGTATGTTGTTTCTAAATTGAATAACTTTTTGAATTTAACGGCAATCGGAAGTAATTTCAAGTATTATTATCTAAATACATTGTTGATAATTGCTGTTCTCACAGCAGTATTATCTCTCCTGTTCCCCTCATGTACATCTGGCAGTGGAATTTCCTCATATACTGCTCTTGCAGCAAGTGCAGCCTCATCTAGCTCAGGGACCTCATCCATTGCCTCTATAGCGATGTTGTGCAACACAAATGCTGCTACAATGATCACAGGTACACGAAGTAATTTCACTCTCAGCCCCATGCTAAGGCAAGGAAATCTTCTCTTGACAACTCCAAAAGTTCTTTCGATCGCAGATCGAGCTCTCCTGTGGGAATGATTATAAGCACGCTCTGCATCAGTCTCTTCATGTAGCACTGGGGTTAACAAATAGTGACAACACCGATAACCACTGTCTCCAAGGAGCACACCTTCAGGCATTTGCCCAGTTTCAAATTGTGCATGGACCCTTGAGTTCATAAAGATGTTGCTGTCATGGGCAGATCCTGGCCACCTTGCTACAATATTTAAGCATCTGAGCTTTGAATCGCATATGGCTTGAACATTTAATGAAAACCACCCATGTCGGTTTCTGTAAATCTCGGCGCTATTGCCCCCAGGAGAAGTTATTGGTATATGAGAGCAATCTATTGCACCCAAGACACCAGGGAAGCGACTTGCGTCGAAAAATCCGCGTTTGTTGCGTCTTGCTTCATTCCCTGCGGCGGGCATTTTAATAAACTGGGGTTTGAGCCCAGCAATGAGGTTGGACACGCGATGAATTACTCGGCAAGCTGTTGCTGTGTCCATCTGCAACAAATCGCCAACAACCATCTGGAAGGTTCCTGTGGCAAAGAATCTTAAAGTTAATAGAATCATTAACATCGGCGATAATGGTTTATTTCTCCTTGTTGGCCGAAGTAGGTTTTCGCGCAATCTCAGCTCCAAATTTTCCACTGTGTGTTTATCTAACCTGTATCTTATTTTAAATTTTTTTTATCATTCAAATCCCTCAGAGGATTGCATCTTTCATGGAAGGTGCGAGGAGCACGATGAAGTTCATTATTCTCATCGTCTGAGGAAATATCCGAATAATCCGACATCTGAAAAATCACAAGATAACAGAAAAGTTAGAGGTTATGTACGTATAGAATTATATTTGCAAGCAATTAGAGGTTATGTCGTCGAAGGATAAAGGTAAAGTTGTAATAAATCCTAATCAACTTTATTTATGAAGGTATATGTGAATGACATTAAAAGCAATTCTGAGCTGCAGAATAAAGAATTACGGAAGCTTAATTTGCTAATTTGGACTACTTGAAACAGATTCCGTACTGGGATGTCTCGCTCTAGTTTTAAGTGAAAATTAACCGAAGGAGGAGATAGAAGTCTATTTTACATTATTTATTAAAACATTAACGTACCTTTTCGTCTGATATAAAGTGCAAATATGTCCACAAAATCCACTTCTTTTGCTACACTTTGATAGAAAATTTGCCGAACGCTATTTGATCTCGGATCAGTAACCTTGAACTTAGAAATTTCTCCAGTCAAAAGTTGATCTCAGATCAGAGGACATGATCGTAGTTCAACGTTTATACAATGAAAATTCGCAGGTTCAGCTTGATCTCAGGTTAGTTTTCTCTCTGATCTAAGATCAACTGCGTTATACAATCGGCCCTTAGTCGTGCTGTTGAAAGCGTGATGAGCTGGTTACCTCTGTAGTTGCTCGTTGTGGAAGTACCGTGTGGCGTCCACCTCCAATTTGTCTGCTGAGCTCGTCGCCGGTGAAGTGCAGGGGACACCGATGTAGAGGAGCTCCTTGACGTTGCGTTGCGGTTGCCTTGGACGTTGACACAGGTGCACGTTACACTTTTTGGTGTAACGAAAAACGGTGGGTTCAAAACGTTGGGTGTGGGAGTGCCATTTTGGTGTGGGAGTATAACACGTTTGGTGCTACTTTGGTGTAATGTTAATTCTCCTCTACCACAAGAAACAACTAAATAGCGAAGGCAGTTTAAAAAGATGACAAAAGTATCGATACTTTAGTTGTCATTTTGGTGTGGTATTAAACACGTTGGTACCATGGATGTGGTATGGTTGGCTTGCTGGGTTCGCTGTGAGTGCGGGGACGTGTGATGTCGGTTCTTAGCCCCTCGTGAGATCGTTTCCCTTTTGGTGGTAATGTGATATTGGACCGGGGAAGGATTTTTCGCTCACCAAAGGCTAGAAATTCTAGTTATATGACATATCAGGAACTCGCTTTTCGAGGTATATATAGGCGTATTATGATGTGATATGTCCATTTATATGACCTTTACGCAGTTTGGACAAAATCAAAAAAACACGATTTTTCGCTCAGTAGACGCTAGAAATTCTAATTTCATGACTTGTCGGAAACTCAGTTTTCATTGCTTATCTAGCCTCTAGTGAGCGAAAAATCGTGTTTTCTAGACCTTGTCAAAACTGCGTAAAAGTCATATAAATGGACACATCACATTATAATACGCCTATATATAATTTCTAGTCTCTAGTGAGCAAAAAATCGTGTTTTCTCGACTATCTCCAAACTGCTAAAAGTCATATAAATAGACATATCACACCATTACATGCCTATATATAATTTCTAGCATCGACGGAGTGAAAAATCGCGTTTTTTCGACTTTGTCCAAAATGCGTAAAAGTTATAGAAATGGACGAATCACATTTTAATAGCCTATATATACCAAGAAAAGCGAGTTTTTGACAAGTCATAAAATTAGAATTTCTAAACTCTAATCAGCGAAAAATCGTGTTTTCTGGACTTTGTCCAAATTGCGTAAAAGTCATATAAATGGACATATCACATCATAATACGGCTATATATACCAAGAAAAGCGAGTTTCCGACAGGTAATAAAATTAGAATTTATAGCCTCTAGTGAGCGAATAATCGTGTTTTCTAGACTTTGTCCAAACTGCGTAAAAGTCACATAAATGGACATATCACATCCCAATATGCCCATATACGGCACGAAAAGCAAGTTTCCGACAAGTCATAAAATTAGATTTGTAGCTTCTAGTGAGCGTAAAATCGTGTTTTCTTGACTTTGCGCAAAGTGCGGGAAAGGCATATAAATGGACATATCACATCATAATAGACCTATATATAGCATGAAAAGTGAGTTTACATTAAGTCATGAAATAAGAATTTCTAGCCTCTGGTGAGGGAAAAATCGTGTTTTCTTGACATTGTGCAAAGTGCGGAAAAGTCGTATAAATGGACATATCACATCATAATTCACATATATAGCATGAAATGTGAGTTCACATTAAGTCATGAAATAGGCTTCACTTGCCTCTAGAGAGTGAAAAATCGTGTTTTCTTGAGTTTGTCCAAAGTGCGGAAAAGGCATATAAATGAACATATCACAACATAATACACCTATATATAGCATGAAAAGTGAGTTCACATTAAGACATGAAATAGGATTTTCCAGCCTCTAATGAGCGAAAAATCGTGTTTTCTTGACTTTGTTCAAAGTGCGGAAAAGGCATATAAATGAACGTATCACATCATAATACTCCTATATATAGCATGAATAGTGAGTTTACCTTAAGTCTCGAAATAAGAATTTCTGGCCTCTAGTGAGCTAAAAATAGTGTTTTCTTGACTTTGCCCAAAGTGCGGAAAAGGCGTATAAATGGACATATCACATCATAATACACCTATATAATATAGCATGAAAAGTGGATTTACCTTAAGTCATGAAATAGGATTTTATAGCCTCTAATGAGCGAAAAATCGTGTTTTCTAGACTTTGATCAAAGTGCGGAAAGGGCATATAAATGGACATATCACATCCTAATACTTCTATATATAGCATGATAAGTGAGTTTAGATTAAGTCTTGAAATCAGAATTTCTAGCCTCTAGTGAGCGAAAACTCGTGTTTTCTTAACCTGGTTCAAAGTGCGGAAAAGGCATATAAATGGACATATCACATCCTAATACACCTATATATAGTGTGAAAGGTGAGTTTACATTAAATCATGAAAAAAGAATTGGTTGCGTTTAGTGAGCGAAAAATCATGTTTTCATGACTTTGTTCAATGTGCGGAAGAGGCATATAAATGGACATAAAACATCATAATACACTTATATAAAGGCATGAAAAGCTAGATTACATTAAGTCATGAAATAAGAATTTCTACCTTTAAGTAAGCGAAAAATCGTGTTTTGTTGACCTTGTTCAAAGGGCGGAAAAGAAATATAAATGGACATATCACATCATAATACACCTACATATAGCATGAAAGGTGAGTTTACATTAAGTCATGAAATAAGATTTTATAGCCTCTAGTGAGCGAAAAATCGTGATTTCTAGACTTTGATCAAAGTGCGGAAAGGGCATATAAATGGAAATATCACATCCTAATACTTCTATATATAGCATGATAAGTGAGTTTACATTAAGTCATGAAATAAGAATTTCTAGCCTCTAGCGAGCGTAAACTCGTGCTTTCTTGACTTTGTCTTAAGTGCGGAAAAGGCATATAAATGGACCTACACATCATAATACACCTATATATAGCATGATAAGTGCGTTTACATTAAGTCATGAAATAAGAATTTCTAGCCTCTAGCGAGCGTAAACTCGTCCTTTCTTGACCTTGTTCAAAGTACGGAAACGGCATATAAATGAACATATCACATCATAATATACCTATGTATTGCACGAATAGTGAGTTTACATTAAATCATGAAATAAGAATTTCTTGCGTTTAGTGAGCGAAAATTCATGTTTGCATGACTTTGTTAGATGTGCGGAAGAGGTATATAAATGGACACATCACATCATAATACACCTATATATAGCATGAAAAGTGAGTTTACATTAAGTCATGAAATAAGATTTTCTAGCCTCTAGTGAGGGAAAAATTGTGTTTTCTTGAATTTGTGCAAAGTGCGTAAAAGTCGTATAAAGGGACATATACGTCATATTATACCTATATATGGCATAAAAAGTGATCCTACATAAAATCATGAAATAAGTATTTCTTGCGTCTAGTGAGCGAAGAATCGTGTTTTCTTGACTTTGGTCAAAGTGCGGAAAAGGCACATAATTGGAAATATCACATTATACTAGACCTATATATGGCATGAAAAGTGAGATTACATTATATCATGAAATAAGATTTTCTAGCCTCTAGTGAGCGAAAAATCGTGTTTTCTTGACTTTGCTCAAAATGCGGAAAAGGCATATAGAAGGACATAACAACTCATAATACACCTACATATAGCATGAAAAGTGAGTTCACATTAAGTCTTGAAATAAGAATTTCTAGCCTCTAGTGCGCGAAAAATCGTGTTTTTTTGACTTTTGTCCAATGTGCGGGAAAGGCATATAAATGGACTAATCACATCATAATACACCTATATCATGAAAAGTGAGTTTATATTAAGGCATGAAATCAGAATTTCTAGCCTCTGGTGAGCGAAAAATCGCGTTTTCTTGAATTTGTGCGAAGTGCGTAAAAGTCGTATAAAGGGACATATTACATCATAGTATACCTATATATAGCATGAAAAGTTAGATTACATTAAGTCATGAAATAAGATTTTCTAGCCTCTAGTGAGCGAAAACTCGTGTTTTCTTGACTTTGTTTCAAGTGCGGCAAAGGCATATAAATGGACTAATCACATCATAATACAACTATATATAGACACAAAAGTGAGTTTACATTAAGTCATGAAATAAGATTTTCTAGTCTCTAGTTAGCTAAAACTCGTGTTTTCTTGACTTATTTCAAAGTACGGAAAGGTCATATAATTGGACATATCACATATACACCTATATATAGCATGAAAAGTGGCTTCACATTAAATCATGAAATAGGATTTTCTTGCCTGTATTGAGCGAAAAATCGTGTTTTCTTGACTTTTTCTAAAGTGCGGAAAAGGCATATAAATGGAACTACACATCGTAATACACGTATATATAGAATGATAAGTGAGTTTACATTAAGTCATGAAATAAGAAATTCTAGCCTCTGGTGAGCGTAAACTCGTGTTTTCTTGATCTTGTTCAAAGTGCGGAAAAGGCATATAAATGGACGTATCACATCATAATACACCTACTAATAGCATGAAAAGTGAGCTTACATTAAGTCATTAAATAAGAATTTCTTGCCTCTAGTGAGCGAAAAATCGTGTTTTCTTGACTTTGTCCAATGTGCGGAAAAGGCATATAAATGTACCTATCACATCATAATACACTTACATATGACATGAAAAGTGAGATTACATTAAGTCATGAAATAAGATTTTCTAGCCTCTAGGGGGCGAAAACTCGTGTTTTCTTGACTTTGTCCAAAGTGCGGAAAAGGTGTATAAATGGACATATCACATCATAATATACCTATATATAGCATGAAAAGTGGGTTTACCTGATGTCAAGAAATAGGATTTTCTAGCCTCTAGTGAGCGAAAAATCGAATTTTCTTGACTTTTCAAAGTGCAAAAAGGGCATATAAATGGAAATATCACATCATAATGCACCTATATATAGAATGAAAAGTGAGTTTACATTAAGTCATGAAATAAGAATTTCTACCTTCAAGTGAGCGAAAAATCGTGTTTTGTTGACTTTTTTCAAAGTGCGGAAAAGTCGCATAAATGGACATATCACATCATAATATACCTATATATAGAATGAAAAGTGAGTTTACATTAAATCATGAAATAAGAATTTGTTGCGTTCAGTGAGCGAAAATTCATGTTTGCATGACTTTGTTGGATGTGCGGAAGAGGTATATAAATGGACATATCACATCATAATACACTTATATATGGCATGAAAAGTTATATTACATTAAGTCATGAAATAATATTTTCTAGCCTCTAGGGGGCGAAAACTCGTGTTTTCTTGACTTTGTTTCAAGTGCGGAACAGGCGTATAAATGCACATATCACATCATAATACACCTATATATAGAATGAAAAGTGAGTTTACATTAAGTCATGAAATAAGAATTTCTACCTTCAAGTAAGCGAAAAATCGTGTTTTGTTGACTTTGTTCAAAGTGCGGAAAAGGAATATAAATGGACATATCACATCATAATACACACACACATATATATATATATATATATATATATATAGCATGAAAAGCGAGTTTATATTAAGTCATGAAATAAGATTTTCCAGCCTCTAGTCAGCGAAAAGTCGTGTTTTCTTGACTTTTTTCAAAGTGCGGAAAAGTCGTATAAATGGACATATCACATCATAATACACCTATATATAGCACGTAAAAGTGGCTTCACATTAAGTCATGTAATAGGGTATTCTTGCCTCTAGTGAGCGAAAAATCGTGTTTTCTTGACTTTGTCTTAAGGGCGTTAAAAAGGCATATAAATGGACCTACACATCATAATACACCTATATATAGCATGATAAGTGTGTTTACATTAAGTCATGAAATAAGAATTTCTAGCCTCTAGCGAGCGTAAACTCGTACTTTCTTCACCTTGTTCAAAGTACGGAAAAGGCATATAAATGTACATATCACATCTTAATATACCTATGTATAGCACGAATAGTGAGTTTACATTAAATCATGAAATAAGAATTTGTTGCGTTCAGTGAGCGAAAATTCATGTTTGCATGACTTTGATAGATGTGCGGAAGAGGTATATAAATGGACATATCACATCATAAGTTTACATTAAGTCATGAAATCGGAATTTCTAGCCTCTAGTGAGCGAAGAATCGTGTTTTCTTGACTTTGTGCAAAATGCGTAAAAGTCGTATAAATGTACATATCATATCATAATATACCTATATATAGCATGATAAATGAGTTTACATTAAGTCTTGAAATCAGAATTTCTAGCCTCTAGTGAGCGAAAACTCGTGTTTTCTTGACCTTGTTCAAAGTGCGGAACAGGCATATAAATGGACATATCACATCCTAATACACCTATATATAGTGTGAAGGGTGAGTTTACATTAAATCATGAAATAAGAATTTGTTGCGGTTAGTGAGGGAAAAGTCATGTTTTCATGACTTTGTTCAATGTGCGGAAGAGGCATATAAATGGACATATAACATCATAATACGTTTATATATGGCATAAAAAGTTAGATTACATTAAGTCAGGAAATAATATTTTCTAGCCTCTAGGGGCCGAAAACTCGTGTTTTCTTGACTTTGTTTCAAGTGCGGAACAGGCATATAAATGGACATATCACATCATAATACAGCTATATATAACATGAAAAGCGAGGTTACATTAAATCATGAAATAAGAATTTCTTGCCCCTAGTTAGCGAAAAATCGTGTTTTCTTGACTTTGTTCAATGTGCTGAAGAGGCATATAAATGGACATATCACATCATAATACACCTATATATAGAATGAAAAGTGAATTTACATTAAGTCATGAAATAAGAATTTCCAACCTCTAGTCAGCGAAAAGTCGTGTTTTCTTGACTTTTTTCAAAGTGCGGAAAAGTCGTATAAATGGACATATCACATCATAATACACCTATATATAGCACGAAAAGTGGCTTCACATTAAGTCATGTAATAGGGTTTTCTTGCCTCTAGTGAGCGAAAAATCGTGTTTTCTTGACTTTGTCTTAAGGGCGTTAAAAAGGCATATAAATGGACCTACACATCATAATACACCTATATATAGCATGATACGTGAGTTTAAATTAAGTCATGAAATAAGAATTTCTAGCCTCTAGCGAGCGTAAACTCGTACTTTCTTGACCTTGTTCAAGTACGGAAAAGGCATATAAATGAACATATCACATCTTAATATACCTATGTATAGCACGAATAGTGAGTTTACATTAAATCATGAAATAAGAATTTGTTGCGTTCAGTGAGCGAAAATTCATGTTTGCATGACTTTGTTAGATGTGCGGAAGAGGTATATAAATGGACATATCACATCATAATACACCTATATATAGAATGATAAGTGAGTTTACATTAAGTCATGAAATAAGAAATTCTAGCCTCTAGTGAGCGTAAACTCGTGTTTTCTTGATCTTGTTCAAATTGCGGAAAAGGCATATAAATGGACATATCACATCATAATACACCTACTAATAGCATAAAAAGTGAGCTTACATTAAGTCATTAAATAAGAATTTCTTGCCTCTAGTGAGCGAAAAATCGTGTTTTCTTGACTTTGTCCAATGTGCGGAAAAGGCATATAAATGGAAATATCACATCATAATGCACCTATATATAGAATGAAAAGTGAGTTTATATTAAGTCATGAAATAGGAATTTCTACCTTCTAGCGAGCGAAAAATCGTGTTTTGTTGACTTTTTTCAAAGTGCGGAAAAGTTGCATAAATGGACATATCACATCATAATACACCTATATTTAGCATGAAAAGTGAGTTTACATTAAGTCATGAAATAAGATTTTCTAGCCTCTAGTGAGCGAAAAATCGTGTTTTCTTGAGTTTGTCTTAAGTGCGGAAAAGGCATATAAATGGACCTACACATCATAATACACCTATATATAGCATGAAAAGTGCATTTACCTTAAGTCATGAAATAAGAATTTCTGGCCTCTAGTGAGCGAAAACTCGTGTTTTCTTGACCTTGTTCAAAGTGCGGAAAAGGCATATAAATGGACATATCACATCATAATACACCTATATATAGCATGAAAATGAGTTTACCTTAAGTCAAGAAATACGAATTTCTGGCCTCTAGTGAGCGAAAAATCGTGTTTTTTTGACTTTGTCCAATGTGGGGGAAAGGCATATAAATGGACATATCACATCATAATACACCTATATATAGCATGAGAAGTGAGTTTACATTAAGCCATGAAATCAGAATTTCTAGCCTGTGGTGAGCCAAAAATCGTGTTTTCCTGAATTTGTGCAAAGTGCTTAAAAGTCGTATAAAGGGACATATCACATCATAGTATACCTATATATAGCATGAAAAGTGAGTTTACATTAAATCATTAAATAAGAATTTGTTGCGTTCAGTGAGCGAAAAATCGTGTTTTCTTGAATTTGTTCAAAGTGTGGAAAAGGCATACAGAAAGACATAACGCATCATAATACACCTATATATAGCATGAACAGTGAGTTCACATTTAAATCATGAAATAAGAATTTCTAGCCTCTAGTGAGCGAAAAATCGTGTTTTCCTGACTTTGTCCAAAGTGTGGAAAAGGAGTATAAATGGGCATATCACATCATAGTACACGTATATATATATATATATATATAGCAAGCAAAGTGACTTTACAATTAAATCATGAAATAAGAATTTCTAGTCTCCAGTGTGCGAAAAATCGTGTCTTCTTTACTTTGTGCAAAGTGCGGAAGAGTGGTATAAGTGGACATATCACATAATATTACACCTATATATAGCACGAAGAGTGAGTTTACATTAAATCATGAAATAAGAATTTCTTGCGTTTAGTGAGCGAAAATTCATGTTTGCATGACTTTGTTAGATGTGCGGAAGAGGTATATAAATGGACTATCACATCATAACACACCTATATATAGCATGAAAAGTGAGTTTACGTTAAGTCATGAAATAAGATTTTCTAGCCTCTAGTGAGCGAAAAATCGTGTTTTCTTGAATTTGTTCAAAGTGTGGAAAAGGCATACAGAAAGACATAACACATCATAATACACCTATATATAGCATGAAAAGTGAGTTCACATTAAATCATGAAATAAGAATTTCTAGCCTCTAGTGAGCGAAAAATCGTGTTTTCCTGACTTTGTCCAAAGTGTGGAAAAGGAGTATAAATGGGCATATCACATCATAGTACACGTATATATATATATATATATATATATATATATAGCAAGCAAAGTGACTTTATAATTAAATCATGAAATAAGAATATCTAGTCTCCAGTGTGCGAAAAATCGTGTCTTCTTTACTTTGTGCAAAGTGCGGAAGAGTGGTATAAGTGGACATATCACATAATATTACACCTATATATAGCACGAAGAATGAGTTTACATTAAATCATGAAATAAGAATTTCTTGCGTTCAGTGAGTGAAAAATCATGTTTTCATGACTTTGTTCAATGTGCGGAAGAGGCATATAAATGGACATGTAACATCATAATACACTTATATATGGCATGAAAAGTTATATTACATTAAGTCATGAAATAATATTTTCTAGCCTCTAGGGGGCGAAAACTCGTGTTTTCTTGACTTTGTTTCAAGTGCGGAACAGGCATATAAATGGACATATCACATCATAATACACCTATATATAGAATGAAAAGTGAGTTTACATTAAGTCATGAAATACGAATTTCTACCTTCAAGTAAGCGAAAAATCGTGTTTTGTTGACCTTGTTCAAAGTGCGGAAAAGGATAATAAATGGACATATCACATCATAATACACCTATATATAGCATGAAAAGTGAGTTTATATTAAGTCATGAAATAAGTTTTTGCAGCCTCTAGTCAGCGAAAAGTCGTGTTTTCTTGACTTTTTTCAAAGTGCGGAAAAGTCGTATAAATATACATATCACATCATAATACACCTATATATAGCACGAAAAGTGGCCTCACATTAAGTCATGTAATAGGGTTTTCTTGCCTCTAGTGAGCGAAAAATCGTGTTTTCTTGACTTTGTCTTAAGGGCGTTAAAAAGGCATATAAATGGACCTACACATCATAATACACCTATATATAGCATGATAAGTGAGTTTACATTAAGTCATGAAATAAGAATTTCTAGCCTCTAGCGAGCGTAAACTCGTACTTTCTTGACCTTGTTCAAAGTACGGAAAAGGCATATAAATGAACATATCACATCTTAATATACCTATGTATAGCACGAATAGTGAGTTTACATTAAATCATGAAATAAGAATTTGTTGCGTTCAGTGAGCGAAAATTCATGTTTGCATGACTTTGTTAGATGTGCGGAAGAGGTATATAAATGGACATATCACATCATAATACACCTATATATAGCATGAAAAGTGAGTTTACATTAAGTCATGAAATAAGATTTTCTAGCCTCTAGTGAGCGAAAAATAGTGTTTTCTTGGCTTTGTCTTAAGTGCGGAAAAGGCATATAAATAGACCTACACATCATAATACACCTATATATAGCATGAAAAACGCATTTACTTTAAGTCATGAAATAAGAATTTCTTGCCTCTAGTGAGCGAAAAATCGTGTTTTCTTGACTTTGTCCAATGTGGGGGAAAGGCATATAAATGGACATATCACATCATAATACACCTATATATAGCATGAAAAGTGAGTTTACCTTAAGTCAAGAAATACGAATTTCTGGCCTCTAGTGAGCGAAAAATCGTGTTTTTTTAACTTTGTCCAAAGTGCGGAAAAGGTGTATAAATGGACATATCACATCATAATATACCTATATATAGCATGAAAAGTGGGTTTACCTGATGTCATGAAATAGGATTTTCTAGCCTCTAGTGAGCGAAAAATCGAATTTTCTTGACTTTTCAAAGTGCAAAAAGGGCATATAAATGGAAATATCACATCATAATCACCTATATATAGAATGAAAAGTGAGTTTACATTAAGTCATGAAATAAGAATTTCTACCTTCTAGTGAGCGAAAAATCGTGTTTTGTTGACTTTTTTCAAAGTGCGGAAAAGTCGCATAAATGGACATATCACATCATAATATACCTATGTATGGCACGAATAGTGAGTTTACATTAAATCATGAAATAAGAATTTGTTGAGTTTAGTGAGCGAAAATTCATGTTTGCATGACTTTGTTAGGTGTGCGGAAGAGGTATATAAATGGACATATCGCATCATAATACACCTATATATAGCATGAAAAGTGAGTTTACATTAAGTCATGAAATAAGATTTTCTAGCCTCTAGTGAGCGAAAAATCGTGTTTTCTTGACTTTGTCTTAAGTGCGGAAAAGGCATATAAATGGACCTACACATCATAATACACCTATATATAGCATGAAAAGTGCATTTACCTTAAGTCATGAAATAACAATTTCTGGCCTCTAGTGAGCGAAAACTCGTGTTTTCTTGACCTTGTTCAATGTGCGGAAAAGGTATATAAATGGACATATCACATCATAATACACCTATATATAGCATGAAAAGTGAGTTTACCTTAAGTCAAGAAATACGAATTTCTGGCCTCTAGTGAGCGAAAAATCGTGTTTTTTTGACTTTGTCCAATGTGGGGGAAAGGCATATAAATGGACATATCACATCATAATACACCTATATATAGCATGAGAAGTGAGTTTACAGTAAGCCATGAAATCAGAATTTCTAGCCTGTGGTGAGCGAAAAATCGTGTTTTCCTGAATTTGTGCAAAGTGCTTAAAAGTCGTATAAAGGGACATATCACATCATAGTATACCTATATATAGCATGAAAAGTGAGTTTACATTAAATCATGAAATAAGAATTTGTTGCGTTCAGTGAGCGAAAATTCATGTTTGCATGACTTTGTTAGATGTGCGGAAGAGGTATATAAATGGACTATCACATCATAATACACCTATATATAGCATGAAAAGTGAGTTTACATTAAGTCATGAAATAAGATTTTCTAGCCTCTAGTGAGCGAAAAATCGTTTTTTCCTGTCTTTGTCCAAAGTGTGGAAAAGGAGTATAAATGGGCATATCACATCATAGTACACGTATATATATATATATATATAGCAAGCAAAGTGACTTTACAATTAAATCATGAAATAAGAATTTCTAGTCTCCAGTGTGCGAAAAATCGTGTCTTCTTTACTTTGTGCAAAGTGCGGAAGAGTGGTATAAGTGGACATATCAAATAATATTACACCTAAATATAGCACGAAGAGTGAGTTTACATTAAATCATGAAATAAGAATTTCTTGCGTTTAGTGAGCGAAAATTCATGTTTTCATGACTTTGTTCAATGTGCGGAAGAGGCATATAAATGGACATATAACATCATAATACACTTATATATGGCATGAAAAGTCATATTACATTAAGTCATGAAATAATATTTTCTAGCCTCTAGGGGGCGAAAACTCGTGTTTTCTTGACTTTGTTTCAAGTGCGGAACAGGCATATAAATGGACATATCACATCATAATACAGCTATATATAGCATGAAAAGCGAGTTTACATTAAATCATGAAATAAGAATTTCTACCTTCAAGTAAGCGAAAAATCGTGTTTTGCTGACTTTGTTCAAAGTGCGGAAAAGGAATATAAATGGACATATCACATCATAATGCTCCTATATATAGCATGATAAGTGAGTTTACATTAAGTCATGAAATAAGAATTTCTAGCCTCTAGCGAGCGTAAAATAGTGTTTTCTTGGCTTTGTCTTAAGTGCGGAAAAGGCATATACATAAACATATCACATCTTAATATACCTATGTATAGCACGAATAGTCAGTTTACATTAAATCATGAAATAAGAATTTGTTGCGTTCAGTGAGCGAAAATTCATGTTTGCATGACTTTGTTAGATGTGCGGAAGAGGTATATAAATGGACATATCACATCATAATACACCTATATATAGCATGAAAAGTGAGTTTACATTAAGTCAGGAAATAAGGTTTTCTAGCCTCTAGTGAGCGAAAAATAGTGTTTTCTTGGCTTTGTCTTAAGTGCGGAAAAGGCATATAAATGGACCTACACATCATAATACACCAATATATAGCATGAAAAACGCATTTACCTTAAGTCATGAAATAAGAATTTCTGGCCTCTAGTGAGTGAAAACTCGTGTTTTCTTGACCTTGTTCAATGTGCGGAAAAGGCATATAAATGGACATATCACATCATAATACACCTATATATAGCATGAAAAGTGAGTTTACATTAAGCCATGAAATCAGAATTTCTAGCCTGTGGTGAGCGAAAAATCGTGTTTTATTGAATTTGTGCAAAGTGCTTAAAAGTCGTATAAAGGGACATATAACATCATAGTATACCTATATATAGCATGAAAAGTGAGTTTACATTAAATCATGAAAAAGAATTTCTTGCGTCTAGTCAGCGAAAAATCGTGTTTTCTTGAGTTTGTGCAAAGTGCGGAAGAGTGGTATAAATGGACATATCACTTAATATTACACCTAATATAGAATGAAAAGTGAGTTTACATTAAGACATGAAATCAGATTTTCTAGCCTCTAGTGAGCGAAGAATCGTGTTTTCTTGACTTTGTGCAAAATGCGTAAAAGTCGTATAAATGTACATATCATATCATAATATACCTATATATAGCATGAAGAGTGAGTTCACATTAACTCATGAAATAAGAATTTCTTGCGTTTAGTGAGCGAAAAATCATGTTTTCATGAATTTGTTCAATGTGCGGACGGTGCATATAAATGGACATATCATATCATAATACTTCTATATATAGCATGATAAGTGAGTTTACATTAAGTCTTGAAATCAGAATTTCTAGCCTCTAGTGAGCGAAAACTCGTGTTTTCTTGACCTTGTTCAAAGTGCGGAAAAGGCATATAAATGGACATATCACATCCTAATACACCTATATATAGTGTGAAAGGTGAGTTTACATTAAATCATGAAATAAGAATATGTTGCGTTTAGTGAGCGAAAAATCATGTTTTCATGACTTTGTTCAATGTGCGGAAGAGGCATATAAATGGACATATAACATCATAATACACTTATATATAGCATAAAAAGTTAGATTACATTAAGTCATGAAATAATATTTTCTAGCCTCTAGGGGGCAAAAACTCGTGTTTACTTGACTTTGTTTCAAGTGCGGAACAGGCATATAGAAGGACATAACACATCATAATACACCTATATATAGCATGAAAAGTGAGTTTACATTAAGTCATGAAATAAGAATTTCTACCCTCATGTGAGCGAAAAGTCGTGTTTTGTTTGACTTTGTCCAATGTGCGGAAAGGCATATAAATGGACATATCACATCATAATACAGCTATATATACCATGAAAAGCGAGTTTACACTAATCATGAAATAAGAATTTCTTGCCCCTAGTGAGCGAAAAATCGTGGTTTCTTGACCTTGTTCAATGTACTGAAGAGGCATATAAATGGACATATCACATCATAATACACCTATAAATAGAATGAAAAGTGAGTTTACATTAATTCATGAAATAAGAATTTCTACCTTCAAGTAAGCGAAAAATCGTGTTTTGTTGACTTTGCTCAAAGTGCGGAAAAGGAATATAAATGGACATATCACATCATAATACACCTATATATAGCATGAAAAGTGAGTTTATATTAAGTCATGAAATAAGAATTTCCAGCCTCTAGTCAGCGAAAAGTCGTGTTTTCTTGACTTTTTTCAAAGTGCGGAAAAGTCGTATAAATGGACATATCACATAATAATAGAGCTATATATAGCATGAAAAGTGGCTTCACATTAAGTCTTGAAATAGGATTTTCTTGCCTCTAGTGAGTGAAAAATCGTGTTTTCTTGACTTTGTCTTAAGTGCGGAAAAGGCATATAAGTGGACCTACGCATCATAGTACACCTATATATAGCATGATAAGTGAGTTTACATTAAGTCATGAAATAAGAATTTCTAGTCTCTAGCGAGCGTAAACTCGTGCTTTCTTGACCTTGTTCAAAGAACGGAAAAGGCATATAAATGAACATATCACATCATAAAATTGCTATGTATAGCACGAATAGTGAGTTTACATTAAGTCATGAAATAAGATTTTCCAGCCTCTAGTGAGCGAAAAATCGTGTTTTCTTGACTTTGTCTTAAGTGCGGAAAAGGCATATAAATGGACGTATCACATCATAATACACCTATAAATAGCATGAAAAGTGAGCTTACATTCAGTAAATAAATAAGAATTTCTTGCCTCTAGTGAGCGAAAAATCGTGATTTCTTGACTTTGTCTAGTGTGCGGAAAAGGCATACAAATGTACCTATCACATCATAATACACTTACATAAGACATGAAAAGTGAGATTACATTAAGTCATGAAATAAGATTTTCTAGCCTCTAGGGGGAGAAAACTCGAGTTTTCTTGACTTTGTCCAAAGTGCGGAAAAGGTGTATAAATGGACATATCACATTATAATATACCTATATATGGCATGAAAAGTGGGTTTACCTGATGTCATGAAATAGGATTTTCTAGCCTCTAGTGAGCGAAAAATCGTGTTTTCTTGACTTTGTCTTAAGTGCGGAAAAGGCATATAAATGGACCTACACATCATATAGAATGAAAAGTGCATTTACATTAAGTCATGAAATAAGAATTTCTGGCCTCTATTGAGCGAAAACTCGTGTTTTCTTGACCTTGTTCAAAGTGCGGAAAAGGCATATAAATGGACATATCACATCATAATACACCTATATATAGCATGAAAAGTTAGTTTACCTTAAGTCAAGAAATACGAATTTCTGGCCTCTAGTGAGCGAAAAATCGTGATTTTTTGACTTTGTCCAATGTGCGGGAAAGGCATATATATGGACATATCACATCATAGTACATCTATATATATATATATATATATATATATATATATACATATAGCATGAAAAGTGACTTTACAATTAAATCACGAATTAAGAATTTGTAGCATCCAGTGAGCGAAAAATCGTGTCTTCTTGAGTTTGTGCAAAGTGCGGAAGAGTGGTATAAATGGACATATCACATAATATTACACCTAATATAGAATGAAAAGTGAGTTTACATTAAGTCATGAAATCAGAATTTCTAGCCTCTAGTGAGCGAAGAATCGTGTTTTCTTGACTTTGTGCAAAATGCGTAAAAGTCGTCTAAATGTACATATCATATCATAATATACCTATATATAGCACGAAGAGTGAGTTTACATTAAATCATGAAATAAGAATTTCTTGCGTTTAGTGAGTGAAAAATCGTGTTTTCTTGACTTTGTCTTAAGTGCGGAAAAGGCATATAAGTGGACCTACGCATCATAGTACACCTATATATAGCATGATAAGTGAGTTTACATTAAGTCATGAAATAAGAATTTCTAGGCTCTAGCGAGCGTAAACTCGTGCTTTCTTGACCTTGTTCAAAGAACGGAAAAGGCATATAAATGAACATATCACATCATAATATTGCTATGTATAGCACGAATAGTGAGTTTACATTAAATCATGAAATAAGAATTTGTTGCGTTTAGTGAGCGAAAATTCATGTTTGCATGACTTTGTTAGATGTGCGGAAGAGGTATATAAATGGACATATCACATCATAATACACCTATATATAGCATGAAAAGTGAGTTTACATTAAGTCATGAAATAAGATTTTCCAGCCTCTAGTGAGCGAAAAATCGTGTTTTCTTGACTTTGTCTTAAGTGCGGAAAAGGCATATAAATGGACTATCACATCATAATACACCTATAAATAGCATGAAAGGTGAGCTTACATTAAGTAAATAAATAAGAATTTCTTGCCTCTAGTGAGCGAAAAATCGTGTTTTCTTGACTTTGTCTGGTGTGCGGAAAAGGTATACAAATGTACCTATCACATCATAATACACTTACATATGACATGAAAAGTGAGATTACATTAAGTCATGAAATAAGATTTTCTAGCCTCTAGGGGGAGAAAACTCGTGTTTTCTTGACTTTGTCCAAAGTGCGGAAAAGGTGTATAAATGGACATATCACATTATAATATACCTATATATAGCATGAAAAGTGGGTTTACCTGATGTCATGAAATAGGATTTTCTAGCCTCTAGTGAGCGAAAAATCGAATTTTCTTGACCTTTCAAAGTGCAAAAAGGGCATATAAATGGAATTATCACATCATAATGCACCTATATATAGAATGAAAAGTGAGTTTACATTAAGTCATGAAATAAGATTTTCTAGCCTCTAGTGAGGGAAAAATCGTGTTTCCTTGACTTTGTGCAAAATGCGTAAATGTCGTATAAATGTACATATCATATCATAATATACCTATATATAGCACGAAGAGTGAGTTTACATTAAATCATGAAATAAGAATTTCTTGCGTTTAGTGAGCGAAAAATCATGTTTTCATGAATTTGTTCAATGTGCGGACGGTGCATATAAGTGGTCATATCACATCATAGTACTTCTATATATAGCATGATAAGTGAGTTTACATTAAGTCTTGAAATCAGAATTTCTAGCCTCTAGTGAGCGAAAACTCGTCTTTTCTTGACCTTGTTCAAAGTGCGGAAAAGGCATATAAATGGAGATATCACATCCTAATACACCTATATATAGTGTGAAAGGTGAGTTTACATTAAATCATGAAATAAGAATATGTTGCGTTTAGTGAGCGAAAAATCATGTTTTCATGACTTTGTTCAATGTGCGGAATAGGCATATAAATGGACATATAACATCATAATACACTTATATATGGCATAAAAAGTTAGATTACATTAAGTCATGAAATAATATTTTCTAGCCTCTAGGGGGCGAAAACTCGTGTTTTCTTGACTTTGTTTCAAGTGCGGAACAGGCATATAGAAGGACATAGCACATCATAATACACCTATATATAGCATGAAAAGTGAGTTTACATTAAGTCATGAAATAAGAATTTCTACCCTCATGTGAGCGAAAAGTCGTGTTTTGTTTGACTTTGTCCAATGTGCGGAAAGGCATATAAATGGACATATCACATCATAATACAGCTATATATAGCATGAAAAGCGAGTTTACACTAATCATGAAATAAGAATTTCTTGCTCCTAGTGAGCGAAAAATCGTGGTTTCTTGACCTTGTTCAATGTGCTGAAGAGGCATATAAATGGACATATCACATCATAATACACCTATATATAGAATGAAAAGTGAGTTTACATTAATTCATGAAATAAGAATTTCTACCTTCAAGTAAGCAAAAAATCGTGTTTTGTTGACTTTGCTCAAAGTGCGGAAAAGGAATATAAATGGACATATCACATCATAATACACCTATATATAGCATGAAAAGTGAGTTTATATTAAGTCATGAAATAAGATTTTCCAGCCTCTAGTCAGCGAAAAGTCGTGTTTTCTTGACTTTTTTCAAAGTGCGGAAAAGTCGTATAAATGGACATATCACATAATAATAGAGCAATATATAGCATGAAAAGTGGCTTCACATTAAGTCATGAAATAGGATTTTCTTGCCTCTAGTGAGTGAAAAATCGTGTTTTCTTGACTTTGTTTTAAGTGCGGAAAAGGCATATAAGTGGACCTACACATCATAGTACACCTATATATAGCATGATAAGTGAGTTTACATTAAGTCATGAAATAAGAATTTCTAGGCTCTAGCGAGCGTAAACTCGTGCTTTCTTGACCTTGTTCAAAGAACGGAAAAGGCATATAAATGAACATATCACATCATAATATTGCTATGTATAGCACGAATAGTGAGTTTACATTAAATCATGAAATAAGAATTTGTTGCGTTTAGTGAGCGAAAATTCATGTTTGCATGACTTTGTTAGATGTGCGGAAGAGGTATATAAATGGACATATCACATCATAATACACCTATATATAGCATGAAAAGTGAGTTTACCTTAAGTCAAGAAATTCAAATTTCTGGCCTCTAGTGAGCGAAAAATCGTGTTTTCTTGAGTTTGTCTTAAGTGCGGAAAAGGCATATAAATGGACCTACACATCATAATACACCTATATATAGCATGAAAAGTGCATTTACCTTAAGTCATGAAATAAGAATTTCTGGCCTCTAGTGAGCGAAAACTCGTGTTTTCTTGACCTTGTTCAAAGTGCGGAAAAGGCATATAAATGGAAATATCACATCATAATGCACCTATATATAGAATGAAAAGTGAGTTTAAATTAAGTCATGAAATAAGAATTTCTACCTTCTAGTAAACGAAAAATCGTGTTTTGTTGACTTTTTTCAAAGTGCGGAAAAGTCGCATAAATGGACATATCACATCATAATATACCTATGTATAGCACGAATAGTGAGTTTACATTAAATTATGAAATAGGAACTTGTTGAGGTTAGTGAGCGAAAATTCATGTTTGCATGACTTTGTTAGATGTGTGGTAGAGGTATATAAATGGACATATCACATCATAATACACCTATATTTAGCATGAAAAGTGAGTTTACATTAAGTCATGAAATAAGATTTTCTAGCCTCTAGTGAGCGAAAAATCGTGTTTTCTTGAGTTTGTCTTAAGTGCGGAAAAGGCATATAAATGGACCTACACATCATAATACACCTATATATAGCATGAAAAGTGCATTTACCTTAAGTCATGAAATAAGAATTTCTGGCCTCTAGTGAGCGAAAACTCGTGTTTTCTTGACCTTGTTCAAAGTGCGGAAAAGGCATATAAATGGACATATCACATCATAATACACCTATATATAGCATGAAAATGAGTTTACCTTAAGTCAAGAAATACGAATTTCTGGCCTCTAGTGAGCGAAAAATCGTGTTTTTTTGACTTTGTCCAATGTGGGGGAAAGGCATATAAATGGACATATCACATCATAATACACCTATATATAGCATGAGAAGTGAGTTTACATTAAGCCATGAAATCAGAATTTCTAGCCTGTGGTGAGCCAAAAATCGTGTTTTCCTGAATTTGTGCAAAGTGCGGAAGAGTGGTATAAGTGGACATATCACATAATATTACACCTATATATAGCACGAAGAGTGAGTTTACATTAAATCATGAAATAAGAATTTCTTGCGTTTAGTGAGCGAAAATTCATGTTTGCATGACTTTGTTAGATGTGCGGAAGAGGTATATAAATGGACTATCACATCATAACACACCTATATATAGCATGAAAAGTGAGTTTACATTAAGTCATGAAATAAGATTTTCTAGCCTCTAGTGAGCGAAAAATCGTGTTTTCTTGAATTTGTTCAAAGTGTGGAAAAGGCATACAGAAAGACATAACACATCATAATACACCTATATATAGCATGAAAAGTGAGTTCATATTAAATCATGAAATAAGAATTTCTAGCCTCTAGTGAGCGAAAAATCGTGTTTTCCTGACTTTGTCCAAAGTGTGGAAAAGGAGTATAAATGGGCATATCACATCATAGTACACGTATATATATATATATATATATATATATATATAGCAAGCAAAGTGACTTTATAATTAAATCATGAAATAAGAATTTCTAGTCTCCAGTGTGCGAAAAATCGTGTCTTCTTTACTTTGTGCAAAGTGCGGAAGAGTGGTATAAGTGGACATATCACATAATATTACACCTATATATAGCACGAAGAATGAGTTTACATTAAATCATGAAATAAGAATTTCTTGCGTTCAGTGAGCGAAAAATCATGTTTTCATGACTTTGTTCAATGTGCGGAAGAGGCATATAAATGGACATATAACATCATAATACACTTATATATGGCATGAAAAGTTATATTACATTAAGTCATGAAATAATATTTTCTAGCCTCTAGGGGGCGAAAACTCGTGTTTTCTTGACTTTGTTTCAAGTGCGGAACAGGCATATAAATGGACATATCACATCATAATACACCTATATATAGCATGAAAAGTGAGTTTATATTAAGTCATGAAATAAGTTTTTGCAGCCTCTAGTCAGCGAAAAGTCGTGTTTTCTTGACTTTTTTCAAAGTGCGGAAAAGTCGTATAAATAGACATATCACATCATAATACACCTATATATAGCACGAAAAGTGGCCTCACATTAAGTCATGTAATAGGGTTTTCTTGCCTCTAGTGAGCGAAAAATCGTGTTTTCTTGACTTTGTCTTAAGGGCGTTAAAAAGGCATATAAATGGACCTACACATCATAATACACCTATATATAGCATGATAAGTGAGTTTACATTAAGTCATGAAATAAGAATTTCTAGCCTCTAGCGAGCGTAAACTCGTACTTTCTTGACCTTGTTCAAAGTACGGAAAAGGCATATAAATGAACATATCACATCTTAATATACCTATGTATAGCACGAATAGTGAGTTTACATTAAATCATGAAATAAGAATTTGTTGCGTTCAGTGAGCGAAAATTCATGTTTGCATGACTTTGTTAGATGTGCGGAAGAGGTATATAAATGGACATATCACATCATAATACACCTATATAAAGCATGAAAAGTGAGTTTACATTAAGTCATGAAATAAGATTTTCTAGCCTCTAGTGAGCGAAAAATAGTGTTTTCTTGGCTTTGTCTTAAGTGCGGAAAAGGCATATAAATAGACCTACACATCATAATACACCTATATATAGCATGAAAAACGCATTTACTTTAAGTCATGAAATAAGAATTTCTTGCCTCTAGTGAGCGAAAAATCGTGTTTTCTTGACTTTGTCCAATGTGCGGAAAAGGCATATAAATGTACCTATCACATCATAATACACTTACATATGACATGAAAAGTGCGATTACATTAAGTCATGAAATAAGATTTTCTAGCCTCTAGGGGTCGAAAACTCGTGTTTTCTTGACTTTGTCCAATGTGGGGGAAAGGCATATAAATGGACATATCACATCATAATACACCTATATATAGCATGAAAAGTGAGTTTACATTAAGTCATTGAAATAAGATTTTCTAGCCTCTAGTGAGCGAAAAATAGTGTTTTCTTGGCTTTGTCTTAAGTGCGGAAAAGGCATATAAATAGACCTACACATCATAATACACCTATATATAGCATGAAAAACGCATTTACTTTAAGTCATGAAATAAGAATTTCTTGCCTCTAGTGAGCGAAAAATCGTGTTTTCTTGACTTTGTCCAATGTGCGGAAAAGGCATATAAATGTACCTATCACATCATAAAACACTTACATATGACATGAAAAGTGCGATTACATTAAGTCATGAAATAAGATTTTCTAGCCTCTAGGGGGCGAAAACTCGTGTTTTCTTGACTTTGTCCAATGTGGGGGAAAGGCATATAAATGGACATATCACATCATAATACACCTATATATAGCATGAAAAGTGAGTTTACCTTAAGTCAAGAAATACGAATTTCTGGCCTCTAGTGAGCGAAAAATCGTGTTTTTTTTACTTTGTCCAAAGTGCGGAAAAGGTGTATAAATGGACATATCACATCATAATATACCTATATATAGCATGAAAAGTGGGTTTACCTGATGTCATGAAATAGGATTTTCTAGCCTCTAGTGAGCGAAAAATCGAATTTTCTTGACTTTTCAAAGTGCAAAAAGGGCATATAAATGGAAATATCACATCATAATCACCTATATATATAGAATGAAAAGTGAGTTTACATTAAGTCATGAAATAAGAATTTCTACCTTCTAGTGAGCGAAAAATCGTGTTTTGTTGACTTTTTTCAAAGTGCGGAAAAGTCGCATAAATGGACATATCACATCATAATATACCTATGTATGGCACGAATAGTGAGTTTACATTAAATCATGAAATAAGAATTTGTTGAGTTTAGTGCGCGAAAATTCATGTTTGCATGACTTTGTTAGGTGTGCGGAAGAGGTATATAAATGGACATATCGCATCATAGTACACCTATATATAGCATGAAAAGTGAGTTTACATTAAGTCATGAAATAAGATTTTCTAGCCTCTAGTGAGCGAAAAATCGTGTTTTCTTGACTTTGTCTTAAGTGCGGAAAAGGCATATAAATGGACCTACACATCATAATACACCTATATATAGCATGAAAAGTGCATTTACCTTAAGTCATGAAATAACAATTTCTGGCCTCTAGTGAGCGAAAACTCGTGTTTTCTTGACCTTGTTCAATGTGCGGAAAAGGCATATAAATGGACATATCACATCATAATACACCTATATATAGCATGAAAAGTGAGTTTACCTTAAGTCAAGAAATACGAATTTCTGGCCTCTAGTGAGCGAAAAATCGTGTTTTTTTGACTTTGTCCAATGTGGGGGAAAGGCATATAAATGGACATATCACATCATAATACACCTATATATAGCATGAGAAGTGAGTTTACAGTAAGCCATGAAATCAGAATTTCTAGCCTGTGGTGAGCGAAAAATCGTGGTTTCCTGAATTTGTGCAAAGTGCTTAAAAGTCGTATAAAGGGACATATCACATCATAGTATACCTATATATTGCATGAAAAGTGAGTTTACATTAAATCATGAAATAAGAATTTGTTGCGTTCAGTGAGCGAAAATTCATGTTTGCATGACTTTGTTAGATGTGCGGAAGAGGTATATAAATGGACTATCACATCATAATACACCTATATATAGCATGAAAAGTGAGTTTACATTAAGTCATGAAATAAGATTTTCTAGCCTCTAGTGAGCGAAAAATCGTTTTTTCCTGTCTTTGTCCAAAGTGTGGAAAAGGAGTATAATTGGGCATATCACATCATAGTACACGTATATATATATATATATATATATATATATATATATATATATACGTGTACTATGATGTGATATATATATATAGCAAGCAAAATGACTTTACAATTAAATCATGAAATAAGAATTTCTAGTCTCCAGTGTGCGAAAAATCGTGTCTTCTTTACTTTGTGCAAAGTGCGGAAGAGTGGTATAAGTGGACATATCACATAATATTACACCTAAATATAGCACGAAGAGTGAGTTTACATTAAATCATGAAATAAGAATTTCTTGCGTTTAGTGAGCGAAAAATCATGTTTTCATGACTTTGTTCAATGTGCGGAAGAGGCATATAAATGGACATATAACATCATAATACACTTATATATGGCATGAAAAGTCATATTACATTAAGTCATGAAATAATATTTTCTAGCCTCTAGGGGGCGAAAACTCGTGTTTTCTTGACTTTGTTTCAAGTGCGGAACAGGCATATAAATGGACATATCACATCATAATACAGCTATATATAGCATGAAAAGCGAGTTTACATTAAATCATGAAATAAGAATTTCTTGCCCCTAGTTAGCGAAAAATCGTGTTTTCTTGACTTTGATCAATGTGCTGAAGAGGCATATAAATGGACATATCACATCATAATACAACTATATATAGAATGAAAAGTGAGTTTACATTAAGTCATGAAATAAGAATTTCTACCTTCAAGTAAGCGAAAAATCGTGTTTTGCTGACTTTGTTCAAAGTGCGGAAAAGGAATATAAATGGACATATCACATCATAATGCTCCTATATATAGCATGATAAGTGAGTTTACATTAGGTCATGAAATAAGAATTTCTAGCCTCTAGCGAGCGTAAACTCGTACTTTCTTGACCTTGTTCAAAGTACGGAAAAGGCATGTAAATGAACATATCACATCTTAATATACCTATGTATAGCACGAATAGTCAGTTTACATTAAGCCATGAAATCAGAATTTCTAGCCTCTAGTGAGCGAAAACTCGTCTTTTCTTGACCTTGTTCAAAGTGCGGAAAAGGCATATAAATGGACATATCACATCCTAATACACCTATATATAGCGTGAAAGGTGAGTTTACATTAAATCATGAAATAAGAATATGTTGCGTTTAGTGAGCGAAAAATCATGTTTTCATGACTTTGTTCAATGTGCGGAAGAGGCATATAAATGGACATATAACATCATAATACACTTATATATGGCATAAAAAGTTAGATTACATTAAGTCATGAAATTATATTCTCTAGCCTCTAGGGGGCGAAAACTCGTGTTTTCTTGACTTTGTTTCAAGTGCGGAACAGGCATATAGAAGGACATAGCACATCATAATACACCTATATATAGCATGAAAAGTGAGTTTACATTAAGTCATGAAATAAGAATTTCTACCCTCATGTGAGCGAAAAGTCGTGTTTTGTTTGACTTTGTCCAATGTGCGGAAAGGCATATAAATGGACATATCACATCATAATACAGCTATATATAGCATGAAAAGCGAGTTTACACTAATCATGAAATAAGAATTTCTTGCTCCTAGTGAGCGAAAAATCGTGGTTTCTTGACCTTGTTCAATGTGCTGGAGAGGCATATAAATGGACATATCACATCATAATACACCTATATATAGAATGAAAAGTGAGTTTACATTAATTCATGAAATAAGAATTTCTACCTTCAAGTAAGCGAAAAATCGTGTTTTGTTGACTTTGCTCAAAGTGCGGAAAAGGAATATAAATGCACATATCACATCATAATACCCTATATATAGCATGAAAAGTGAGTTTATATTAAGTCATGAAATAAGATTTTCCAGCCTCTAGTCAGCGAAAAGTCGTGTTTTCTTGACTTTTTTCAAAATGCGTAAAAGTCGTATAAGTGTACATATCATATCATAATATACCTATATATAGCACGAAGAGTGAGTTTACATTAAATCATGAAATAAGAATTTCTTGCGTTTAGTGAGTGAAAAATCGTGTTTTCTTGACTTTGTCTTAAGTGCGGAAAAGGCATATAAGTGGACCTACGCATCATAGTACACCTATATATAGCATGATAAGTGAGTTTACATTAAGTCATGAAATAAGAATTTCTAGGCTCTAGCGAGCGTAAACTCGTGCTTTCTTGACCTTGTTCAAAGAACGGAAAAGGCATATAAATGAACATATCACATCATAATATTGCTATGTATAGCACGAATAGTGAGTTTACATTAAATCATGAAATAAGAATTTGTTGCGTTTAGTGAGCGAAAATTCATGTTTGCATGACTTTGTTAGATGTGCGGAAGAGGTATATAAATGGACATATCACATCATAATACACCTATATATAGCATGAAAAGTGAGATTACATTAAGTCATGAAATAAGATTTTCCAGCTTCTAGTGAGCGAAAAATCGTGTTTTCTTGACTTTGTCTTAAGTGCGGAAAAGGCATATAAATGGATGTATCACATCATAATACACTATTAATAGCATCAAAAGTGAGCTTAAATTAAGTAAATAAATAAGAATTTCTTGCCTCTAGTTAGCGAAAAATCGTGTTTTCTTGACTTTGTCTAGTGTGCGGAAAAGGCATACAAATGTACCTATCACATCATAATACACTTACATATGACATGAAAAGTGAGATTACATTAAGTCATGAAATAAGATTTTCTAGCCTCTAGGGGGAGAAAACTCGTGTTTTCTTGACTTTGTCCAAAGTGCGGAAAAGGTGTATAAATGGACATATCACATTATAATATACCTATATATAGCATGAAAAGTGGGTTTACCTGATGTCATGAAATAGGATTTTCTAGCCTCTAGTGAGCGAAAAATCGAATTTTCTTGACTTTTCAAAGTGCAAAAAGGGCATATAAATGGAATTATCACATCATAATGCACCTATATATAGAATGAAAAGTGAGTTTACATTAAGCCATGAAATCAGAATTTCTAGCCTGTGGTGAGCGAAAAATCGTGTTTTATTGAATTTGTGCAAAGTGCTTAAAAGTCGTATAAAGGGACATATAACATCATAGTATACCTATATATAGCATGAAAAGTGAGTTTACATTAAATCATGAAAAAGAATTTCTTGCGTCTAGTCAGCGAAAAATCGTGTTTTCTTGAGTTTGTGCAAAGTGCGGAAGAGTGATATAAATGGACATATCACATAATATTACACCTAATATAGAATGAAAAGTGAGTTTACATTAAGACATGAAATCAGATTTTCTAGCCTCTAGTGAGCGAAGAATCGTGTTTTCTTGACTTTGTGCAAAATGCGTAAAAGTCGTATAAATGTACATATCATATCATAATATACCTATATATAGCATGAAGAGTGAGTTCACATTAACTCATGAAATAAGAATTTCTTGCGTTTAGTGAGCGAAAAATCATGTTTTCATGAATTTGTTCAATGTGCGGACGGTGCATATAAATGGACATATCATATCATAATACTTCTATATATAGCATGATAAGTGAGTTTACATTATGTCTTGAAATCAGAATTTCTAGCCTCTAGTGAGCGAAAACTCGTGTTTTCTTGACCTTGTTCAAAGTGCGGAAAAGGCATATAAATGGACATATCACATCCTAATACACCTATATATAGTGTGAAAGGTGAGTTTACATAAAATCATGAAATAAGAATATGTTGCGTTTAGTGAGCGAAAAATCATGTTTTCATGACTTTGTTCAATGTGCGGAAGAGGCATATAAATGGACATATAACATCATAATACACTTATATATGGCATAAAAGGTTAGATTACATTAAGTCATGAAATAATATTTTCTAGCCTCTAGGGGGCAAAAACTCGTGTTTTCTTGACTTTGTTTCAAGTGCGGAACAGGCATATAGAAGGACATAACACATTATAATACACCTATATATAGCATAAAAAGTGAGTTTACATTAAGTCATGAAATAAGAATTTCTACCCTCATGTGAGCGAAAAGTCGTGTTTTGTTTGACTTTGTCCAATGTGCGGAAAGGCATATAAATGGACATATCACATCATAATACAGCTATATATACCATGAAAAGCGAGTTTACACTAATCATGAAATAAGAATTTCTTGCCCCTAGTGAGCGAAAAATCGTGGTTTCTTGACCTTGTTCAATGTGCTGAAGAGGCATATAAATGGACATATCACATCATAATACACCTATATATAGAATGAAAAGTGAGTTTACATTAAGTCATGAAATAAGAATTTCTACCTTCAAGTAAGCGAAAAATCGTGTTTTGTTGACTTTGCTCAAAGTGCGGAAAAGGAATATAAATGGACATATCACATCATAATACACCTATATATAGCATGAAAAGTGAGTTTATATTAAGTCATGAAATAAGAATTTCCAGCCTCTAGTCAGCGAAAAGTCGTGTTTTCTTGACTTTTTTCAAAGTGCGGAAAAGTCGTATAAATGGACATATCACATAATAATAGAGCTATATATAGCATGAAAAGTGGCTTCACATTAAGTCTTGAAATAGGATTTTCTTGCCTCTAGTGAGTGAAAAATCGTGTTTTCTTGACTTTGTCTTAAGTGCGGAAAAGGCATATAAGTGGACCTACGCATCATAGTACACCTATATATAGCATGATAAGTGAGTTTACATTAAGTCATGAAATAAGAATTTCTAGTCTCTAGCGAGCGTAAACTCGTGCTTTCTTGACCTTGTTCAAAGAACGGAAAAGGCATATAAATGAACATATCACATCATAAAATTGCTATGTATAGCACGAATAGTGAGTTTACATTAAGTCATGATATAAGATTTTCCAGCCTCTAGTGAGCGAAAAATCGTGTTTTCTTGACTTTGTCTTAAGTGCGGAAAAGGCATATAAATGGACGTATCACATCATAATACACCTATAAATAGCATGAAAAGTGAGCTTACATTCAGTAAATAAATAAGAATTTCTTGCCTCTAGTGAGCGAAAAATCGTGATTTCTTGACTTTGTCTAATGTGCGGAAAAGGCATACAAATGTACCTATCACATCATAATACACTTACATAAGACATGAAAAGTGAGATTACATTAAGTCATGAAATAAGATTTTCTAGCCTCTAGGGGGAGAAAACTCGTGTTTTCTTGACTTTGTCCAAAGTGCGGAAAAGGTGTATAAATGGACATATCACATTATAATATACCTATATATAGCATGAAAAGTGGGTTTACCTGATGTCATGAAATAGGATTTTCTAGCCGCTAGTGAGCCTAAAAATCGAATTTTCTTGACTTCTCAAAGTGCAAAAAGGGCATATAAATGGAAATATCACATCATAATGCACCTATATATAGAATGAAAAGTGAGTTTACATTAAGCCATGAAATAAGAATTTCTTCCTTCAAGTGAGCGTAAAGTCGTGTTTTCTTGACTTTTTTCAAAGTGCGGAAAAGTCGTATAAATGGACATATCACATCATAATACACCTATATATAGCATGAAAAGTGAGTTTATATTAAGTCATGAATCAAGATTTTCCAGCCTTTAGTCAGCGAAAAGTCGTGTTTTCTTGACTTTTTTCAAAGTGCGGAAAAGTCGTATAAATGGACATATCACATCATAATACACCTATATATAGCATGAAAAGTGAGTTTACATTAAGTCATGAAATAAGAATTTCTAGCCTCTAGTGAGCGAAAAATCGTGTTTTCTTGACTTTGTCTTAAGTGCGGAAAAGGCATATAAATGGACCTACACATCATATAGAATGAAAAGTGCATTTACATTAAGTCATGAAATAAGAATTTCTGGCCTCTATTGAGCGAAAACTCGTGTTTTCTTGACCTTGTTCAAAGTGCGGAAAAGGCATATAAATGGACATATCACATCATAATACACCTATATATAGCATGAAAAGTTAGTTTACCTTAAGTCAAGAAATACGAATTTCTGGCCTCTAGTGAGCGAAAAATCGTGTTTTTTTGACTTTGTCCAATGTGCGGGAAAAGCATATATATGGACATATCACATCATAGTACATCTATATATATATATATATATATATATATATATATAGCATGAAAAGTGACTTTACAATTAAATCACGAATTAAGAATTTGTAGCATCCAGTGAGCGAAAAATCGTGTCTTCTTGAGTTTGTGCAAAGTGCGGAAGAGTGGTATAAATGGACATATCACATAATATTACACCTAATATAGAATGAAAAGTGAGTTTACATTAAGTCATGAAATCAGAATTTCTAGCCTCTAGTGAGCGAAGAATCGTGTTTTCTTGACTTTGTGCAAAATGCGTAAAAGTCGTCTAAATGTACATATCATATCATAATATACCTATATATAGCACGAAGAGTGAGTTTACATTAAATCATGAAATAAGAATTTCTTGCGTTTAGTGAGTGAAAAATCGTGTTTTCTTGACTTTGTCTTAAGTGCGGAAAAGGCATATAAGTGGACCTACGCATCATAGTACACCTATATATAGCATGATAAGTGAGTTTACATTAAGTCATGAAATAAGAATTTCTAGGCTCTAGCGAGCGTAAACTCGTGCTTTCTTGACCTTGTTCAAAGAACGGAAAAGGCATATAAATGAACATATCACATCATAATATTGCTATGTATAGCACGAATAGTGAGTTTACATTAAATCATGAAATAAGAATTTGTTGCGTTTAGTGAGCGAAAATTCATGTTTGCATGACTTTGTTAGATGTGCGGAAGAGGTATATAAATGGACATATCACATCATAATACACCTATATATAGCATGAAAAGTGAGTTTACATTAAGTCATGAAATAAGATTTTCCAGCCTCTAGTGAGCGAAAAATCGTGTTTTCTTGACTTTGTCTTAAGTGCGGAAAAGGCATATAAATGGACTATCACATCATAATACACCTATAAATAGCATGAAAAGTGAGCTTACATTAAGTAAATAAATAAGAATTTCTTGCCTCTAGTGAGCGAAAATCGTGTTTTCTTGACTTTGTCTGGTGTGCGGAAAAGGCATACAAATGTACCTATCACATCATAATACACTTACATATGACATGAAAAGTGAGATTACATTAAGTCATGAAATAAGATTTTCTAGCCTCTAGGGGGAGAAAACTCGTGTTTTCTTGACTTTGTCCAAAGTGCGGAAAAGGTGTATAAATGGACATATCACATTATAATATACCTATATATAGCATGAAAAGTGGGTTTACCTGATGTCATGAAATAGGATTTTCTAGCCTCTAGTGAGCGAAAAATCGAATTTTCTTGACTTTTCAAAGTGCAAAAAGGGCATATAAATGGAATTATCACATCATAATGCACCTATATATAGAATGAAAAGTGAGTTTACATTAAGTCATGAAATAAGATTTTCTAGCCTCTAGTGAGGGAAAAATCGTGTTTTCTTGGCTTTGTGCAAAATGCGTAAATGTCGTATAAATGTACATATCATATCATAATATACCTATATATAGCACGAAGAGTGAGTTTACATTAAATCATGAAATAAGAATTTCTTGCGTTTAGTGAGCGAAAAATCATGTTTTCATGAATTTGTTCAATGTGCGGACGGTGCATATAAGTGGTCATATCACATCATAGTACTTCTATATATAGCATGATAAGTGAGTTTACATTAAGTCTTGAAATCAGAATTTCTAGCCTCTAGTGAGCGCAAACTCGTCTTTTCTTGACCTTGTTCAAAGTGCGGAAAAGGCATATAAATGGAGATATCACATCCTAATACACCTATATATAGTGTGAAAGGTGAGTTTACATTAAATCATGAAATAAGAATATGTTGCGTTTAGTGAGCGAAAAATCATGTTTTCATGACTTTGTTCAATGTGCGGAAGAGGCATATAAATGGACATATAACATCATAATACACTTATATATGGCATAAAAAGTTAGATTACATTAAGTCATGAAATAATATTTTCTAGCCTCTAGGGGGCGAAAACTCGTGTTTTCTTGACTTTGTTTCAAGTGCGGAACAGGCATATAGAAGGACATAGCACATCATAATACACCTATATATAGCATGAAAAGTGAGTTTACATTAAGTCATGAAATAAGAATTTCTACCCTCATGTGAGCGAAAAGTCGTGTTTTGTTTGACTTTGTCCAATGTGCGGAAAGGCATATAAATGGACATATCACATCATAATACAGCTATATATAGCATGAAAAGCGAGTTTACACTAATCATGAAATAAGAATTTCTTGCTCCTAGTGAGCGAAAAATCGTGGTTTCTTGACCTTGTTCAATGTGCTGAAGAGGCATATAAATGGACATATCACATCATAATACACCTATATATAGAATGAAAAGTGAGTTTACATTAATTCATGAAATAAGAATTTCTACCTTCAAGTAAGCGAAAAATCGTGTTTTGTTGACTTTGCTCAAAGTGCGGAAAAGGAATATAAATGGACATATCACATCATAATACACCTATATATAGCATGAAAAGTGAGTTTATATTAAGTCATGAAATAAGATTTTCCAGCCTCTAGTCAGCGAAAAGTCGTGTTTTCTTGACTTTTTTCAAAGTGCGGAAAAGTCGTATAAATGGACATATCACATAATAATAGAGCAATATATAGCATGAAAAGTGGCTTCACATTAAGTCATGAAATAGGATTTTCTTGCCTCTAGTGAGTGAAAAATCGTGTTTTCTTGACTTTGTTTTAAGTGCGGAAAAGGCATATAAGTGGACCTACACATCATAGTACACCTATATATAGCATGATAAGTGAGTTTACATTAAGTCATGAAATAAGAATTTCTAGGCTCTAGCGAGCGTAAACTCGTGCTTTCTTGACCTTGTTCAAAGAACGGAAAAGGCATATAAATGAACATATCACATCATAATATTGCTATGTATAGCACGAATAGTGAGTTTACATTAAATCATGAAATAAGAATTTGTTGCGTTTAGTGAGCGAAAATTCATGTTTGCATGACTTTGTTAGATGTGCGGAAGAGGTATATAAATGGACATATCACATCATAATACACCTATATATAGCATGAAAAGTGAGTTTACCTTAAGTCAAGAAATTCAAATTTCTGGCCTCTAGTGAGCGAAAAATCGTGTTTTTTTGACTTTGTCCAATGTGCGGGAAAGGCATATATATGGACATATCACATCATAGTACACCTATATATATATATATATATATAGCATGAAAAGTGACTTTACAATTAAATCACGAATTAAGAATTTCTGGCCTCCAGTGAGCGAAAAATCGTGTCTTCTTGAGTTTGTGCAAAGTGCGGAAGAGTGGTATAAATGGACATATCACATAATATTACACCTAATATAGAATGAAAAGTGAGTTTACATTAAGTCATGAAATCAGAATTTCTAGCCTCTAGTGAGCGAAGAATCGTGTTTTCTTAGCTTTGTGCAAAATGCGTAAAAGTCGTATAAATGTACATATCATATCATAATATATAGCACGAAGAGTGAGTTTACATTAAATCATGAAATAAGAATTTCTTGCGTTTAGTGAGTGATAAATCGTGTTTTCTTGACTTTGTCTTAAGTGCGGAAAAGGCATATAAGTGGACCTACGCATCATAGTACACCTATATATAGCATGATAAGTGAGTTTACATTAAGTCATGAAATAAGAATTTCTAGGCTCTAGCGAGCGTAAACTCGTGCTTTCTTGACCTTGTTCAAAGAACGGAAAAGGCATATAAATGAACATATCACATCATAATATTGCTATGTATAGCACGAATAGTGAGTTTACATTAAATCATGAAATAAGAATTTGTTGCGTTTAGTGAGCGAAAATTCATGTTTGCATGACTTTGTTAGATGTGCGGAAGAGGTATATAAATGGACATATCACATCATAATACACCTATATATAGCATGAAAAGTGAGATTACATTAAGTCATGAAATAAGATTTTCCAGCTTCTAGTGAGCGAAAAATCGTGTTTTCTTGACTTTGTCTTAAGTGCGGAAAAGGCATATAAATGAATGTATCACATCATAATACACTATTAATAGCATCAAAAGTGAGCTTAAATTAAGTAAATAAATAAGAATTTCTTGCCTCTAGTGAGCGAAAAATCGTGTTTTCTTGACTTTGTCTAGTGTGCGGAAAAGGCATACAAATGTACCTATCACATCATAATACACTTACATATGACATGAAAAGTGAGATTACATTAAGTCATGAAATAAGATTTTCTAGCCTCTAGGGGGAGAAAACTCGTGTTTTCTTGACTTTGTCCAAAGTGCGGAAAAGGTGTATAAATGGACATATCACATTATAATATACCTATATATAGCATGAAAAGTGGGTTTACCTGATGTCATGAAATAGGATTTTCTAGCCTCTAGTGAGCGAAAAATCGAATTTTCTTGACTTTTCAAAGTGCAAAAAGGGCATATAAATGGAATTATCACATCATAATGCACCTATATATAGAATGAAAAGTGAGTTTACATTAAGTCATGAAATAAGAATTTCTTCCTTCAAGTGAGCGAAAAATCGTGTTTTGTTGACTATGTTCAAAGTGCGGAAAAGGAATATAAATGGACATATCACATCATAATACACCTATATATAGCATGAAAAGTGAGTTTATATTAAGTCATGAAATAAGATTTTCCAGCCTTTAGTCAGCGAAAAGTCGTGTTTTCTTGACTTTTTTCAAAGTGCGGAAAAGTCGTATAAATGGACATATCACATCATAATACACCTATATATAGCATGAAAAGTGAGTTTACATTAAGTCATGAAACAAGAATTTCTAGCCTCTAGTGAGCGAAAAATCGTGTTTTCTTGACTTTGTCTTAAGTGCGGAAAAGGCATATAAATGGACATATCACATCATAATATTGCTATGTATAGCACGAATAGTGAGTTTACATTAAATCATGAAATAAGAATTTGTTGCGTTTAGTGAGCGAAAATTCATGTTTGCATGACTTTGTTAGATGTGCGGAAGAGGTATATAAATGGACATATCACATCATAATACACCTATATATAGCATGAATAGTGAGTTTACCTTAAGTCAAGAAATACGAATTTCTGGCCTCTAGTAAGCGAAAAATCGTGTTTTTTTGACTTTGTCCAATGTGCGGGAAAGGCATATATATGGACATATCACATCATAGTACACCTATATATATATATATATATATATATATATAGCATGAAAAGTGACTTTACAATTAAATCACGAATTAAGAATTTCTAGTCTCCAGTGAGCGAAAAATCGTGTCTTCTTGAGTTTGTGCAAAGTGCGGAAGAGTGGTATAAATGGACATATCACATAATATTACACCTAATATAGAATGAAAAGTGAGTTTACATTAAGTCATGAAATCAGAATTTCTAGCCTCTAGTGAGCGAAGAATCGTGTTTTCTTAACTTTGTGCAAAATGCGTAAAAGTCGTATAAATGTACATATCATATCATAATATACCTATATATAGCACGAAGAGTGAGTTTACATTAAATCATGAAATAAGAATTTCTTGCGTTTAGTGAGTGAAAAATCGTGTTTTCTTGACTTTGTCTTAAGTGCGGAAAAGGCATATAAGTGGACCTACGCATCATAGTACACCTATATATAGCATGATAAGTGAGTTTACATTAAGTCATGAAATAAGAATTTCTAGGCTCTAGCGAGCGTAAACTCGTGCTTTCTTGACCTTGTTCAAAGAACGGAAAAGGCATATAAATGAACATATCACATCATAATATTGCTATGTATAGCACGAATAGTGAGTTTACATTAAATCATGAAATAAGAATTTGTTGCGTTTAGTGAGCGAAAATTCATGTTTGCATGACTTTGTTAGATGTGCGGAAGAGGTATATAAATGGACATATCACATCATAATACACCTATATATAGCATGAAAAGTGAGTTTACATTAAGTCATGAAATAAGATTTTCCAGCCTCTAGTGAGCGAAAAATCGTGTTTTCTTGACTTTGTCTTAAGTGCGGAAAAGGCATATAAATGGACTATCACATCATAATACACCTATAAATAGCATGAAAAGTGAGCTTACATTAAGTAAATAAATAAGAATTTCTTGCCTCTAGTGAGCGAAAAATCGTGTTTTCTTGACTTTGTCTGGTGTGCGGAAAAGGAATACAAATGTACCTATCACATCATAATACACTTACATATGACATGAAAAGTGAGATTACATTAAGTCATGAAATAAGATTTTCTAGCCTCTAGGGGGAGAAAACTCGTGTTTTCTTGACTTTGTCCAAAGTGCGGAAAAGGTGTATAAATGGACATATCACATTATAATATACCTATATATAGCATGAAAAGTGGGTTTACCTGATGTCATGAAATAGGATTTTCTAGCCTCTAGTGAGCGAAAAATCGAATTTTCTTGACTTTTCAAAGTGCAAAAAGGGCATATAAATGGAATTATCACATCATAATGCACCTATATATAGAATGAAAAGTGAGTTTACATTAAGTCATGAAATAAGATTTTCTAGCCTCTAGTGAGGGAAAAATCGTGTTTTCTTGGCTTTGTGCAAAATGCGTAAATGTCGTATAAATGTACATATCATATCATAATATACCTATATATAGCACGAAGAGTGAGTTTACATTAAATCATGAAATAAGAATTTCTTGCGTTTAGTGAGCGAAAAATCATGTTTTCATGAATTTGTTCAATGTGCGGACGGTGCATATAAGTGGTCATATCACATCATAGTACTTCTATATATAGCATGATAAGTGAGTTTACATTAAGTCTTGAAATCAGAATTTCTAGCCTCTAGTGAGCGAAAACTCGTCTTTTCTTGACCTTGTTCAAAGTGCGGAAAAGGCATATAAATGGAGATATCACATCCTAATACACCTATATATAGTGTGAAAGGTGAGTTTACATTAAATCATGAAATAAGAATTTCTTGCGTTTAGTGAGTGATAAATCGTGTTTTCTTGACTTTGTCTTAAGTGCGGAAAAGGCATATAAGTGGACCAACGCATCATAGTACACCTATATATAGCATGATAAGTGAGTTTACATTAAGTCATGAAATAAGAATTTCTAGGCTCTAGCGAGCGTAAACTCGTGCTTTCTTGACCTTGTTCAAAGAACGGAAAAGGCATATAAATGAACATATCACATCATAATATTGCTATGTATAGCACGAATAGTGAGTTTACATTAAATCATGAAATAAGAATTTGTTGCGTTTAGTGAGCGAAAATTCATGTTTGCATGACTTTGTTAGATGTGCGGAAGAGGTATATAAATGGACATATCACATCATAATACACCTATATATAGCATGAAAAGTGAGATTACATTAAGTCATGAAATAAGATTTTCCAGCTTCTAGTGAGCGAAAAATCGTGTTTTCTTGACTTTGTCTTAAGTGCGGAAAAGGCATATAAATGAATGTATCACATCATAATACACTATTAATAGCATCAAAAGTGAGCTTAAATTAAGTAAATAAATAAGAATTTCTTGCCTCTAGTGAGCGAAAAATCGTGTTTTCTTGACTTTGTCTAGTGTGCGGAAAAGGCATACAAATGTACCTATCACATCATAATACACTTACATATGACATGAAAAGTGAGATTACATTAAGTCATGAAATAAGATTTTCTAGCCTCTAGGGGGAGAAAACTCGTGTTTTCTTGACTTTGTCCAAAGTGCGGAAAAGGTGTATAAATGGACATATAACATTATAATATACCTATATATAGCATGAAAAGTGGGTTTACCTGATGTCATGAAATAGGATTTTCTAGCCTCTAGTGAGCGAAAAATCGAATTTTCTTGACTTTTCAAAGTGCAAAAAGGGCATATAAATGGAATTATCACATCATAATGCACCTATATATAGAATGAAAAGTGAGTTTACATTAAGTCATGAAATAAGAATTTCTTCCTTCAAGTGAGCGAAAAATCGTGTTTTGTTTACTATGTTCAAAGTGCGGAAAAGGAATATAAATGGACATATCACATCATAATACACCTATATATAGCATGAAAAGTGAGTTTATATTAAGTCATGAAATAAGAATTTCCAGCCTTTAGTCAGCGAAAAGTCGTGTTTTCTTGACTTTTTTCAAAGTGCGGAAAAGTCGTATAAATGGACTAATCACATCATAATACACCTATATATAGCATGAAAAGTGAGTTTACATTAAGTCATGAAACAAGAATTTCTAGCCTCTAGTGAGCGAAAAATCGTGTTTTCTTGACTTTGTCTTAAGTGCGGAAAAGGCATATAAATGGACATATCACATCATAATATTGCTATGTATAGCACGAATAGTGAGTTTACATTAAATCATGAAATAAGAATTTGTTGCGTTTAGTGAGCGAAAATTCATGTTTGCATGACTTTGTTAGATGTGCGGAAGAGGTATATAAATGGACATATCACATCATAATACACCTATATATAGCATGAATAGTGAGTTTACCTTAAGTCAAGAAATACGAATTTCTGGCCTCTAGTAAGCGAAAAATCGTGTTTTTTTGACTTTGTCCAATGTGCGGGAAAGGCATATATATGGACATATCACATCATAGTACACCTATATATATATATATATAGCATGAAAAGTGACTTTACAATTAAATCACGAATTAAGAATTTCTAGTCTCCAGTGAGCGAAAAATCGTGTCTTCTTGAGTTTGTGCAAAGTGCGGAAGAGTGGTATAAATGGACATATCACATAATATTACACCTAATATAGAATGAAAAGTGAGTTTACATTAAGTCATGAAATCAGAATTTCTAGCCTCTAGTGAGCGAAGAATCGTGTTTTCTTAACTTTGTGCAAAATGCGTAAAAGTCGTATAAATGTACATATCATATCATAATATACCTATATATAGCACGAAGAGTGAGTTTACATTAAATCATGAAATAAGAATTTCTTGCGTTTAGTGAGTGAAAAATCGTGTTTTCTTGACTTTGTCTTAAGTGCGGAAAAGGCATATAAGTGGACCTACGCATCATAGTACACCTATATATAGCATGATAAGTGAGTTTACATTAAGTCATGAAATAAGAATTTCTAGGCTCTAGCGAGCGTAAACTCGTGCTTTCTTGACCTTGTTCAAAGAACGGAAAAGGCATATAAATGAACATATCACATCATAATATTGCTATGTATAGCACGAATAGTGAGTTTACATTAAATCATGAAATAAGAATTTGTTGCGTTTAGTGAGCGAAAATTCATGTTTGCATGACTTTGTTCAATGTGCGGAAGAGGCATATAAATGGACATATAACATCATAATACACTTATATATGGCATAAAAAGTTAGATTACATTAAGTCATGAAATAATATTTTCTAGCCTCTAGGGGGCGAAAACTCGTGTTTTCTTGACTTTGTTTCAAGTGCGGAACAGGCATATAGAAGGACATAGCACATCATAATACACCTATATATAGCATGAAAAGTGAGTTTACATTAAGTCATGAAATAAGAATTTCTACCCTCATGTGAGCGAAAAGTCGTGTTTTGTTTGACTTTGTCCAATGTGCGGAAAGGCATATAAATGGACATATCACATCATAATACAGCTATATATAGCATGAAAAGCGAGTTTACACTAATCATGAAATAAGAATTTCTTGCTCCTAGTGAGCGAAAAATCGTGGTTTCTTGACCTTGTTCAATGTGCTGAAGAGGCATATAAATGGACATATCAGATCATAATACACCTATATATAGAATGAAAAGTGAGTTTACATTAATTCATGAAATAAGAATTTCTACCTTCAAGTAAGCGAAAAATCGTGTTTTGTTGACTTTGCTCAAAGTGCGGAAAAGGAATATAAATGGACATATCACATCATAATACACCTATATATAGCATGAAAAGTGAGTTTATATTAAGTCATGAAATAAGATTTTCCAACCTCTAGTCAGCGAAAAGTCGTGTTTTCTTGACTTTTTTCAAAGTGCGGAAAAGTCGTATAAATGGACATATCACATAATAATAGAGCAATATATAGCATGAAAAGTGGCTTCACATTAAGTCATGAAATAGGATTTTCTTGCCTCTAGTGAGTGAAAAATCGTGTTTTCTTGACTTTGTTTTAAGTGCGGAAAAGGCATATAGTACACCTATATATAGCATGATAAGTGAGTTTACATTAAGTCATGAAATAAGAATTTCTAGGCTCTAGCGAGCGTAAACTCGTGCTTTCTTGACCTTGTTCAAAGAACGGAAAAGGCATATAAATGAACATATCACATCATAATATTGCTATGTATAGCACGAATAGTGAGTTTACATTAAATCATGAAATAAGAATTTGTTGCGTTTAGTGAGCGAAAATTCATGTTTGCATGACTTTGTTAGATGTGCGGAAGAGGTATATAAATGGACATATCACATCATAATACACCTATATATAGCATGAAAAGTGAGTTTACCTTAAGTCAAGAAATTCAAATTTCTGGCCTCTAGTGAGCGAAAAATCGTGTTTTTTTGACTTTGTCCAATGTGCGGGAAAGGCATATATATGGACATATCACATCATAGTACACCTATATATATATATATATATAGCATGAAAAGTGACTTTACAATTAAATCACGAATTAAGAATTTCTGGCCTCCAGTGAGCGAAAAATCGTGTCTTCTTGAGTTTGTGCAAAGTGCGGAAGAGTGGTATAAATGGACATATCACATAATATTACACCTAATATAGAATGAAAAGTGAGTTTACATTAAGTCATGAAATCAGAATTTCTAGCCTCTAGTGAGCGAAGAATCGTGTATTCTTAACTTTGTGCAAAATGCGTAAAAGTCGTATAAATGTACATATCATATCATAATATACCTATATATAGCACGAAGAGTGAGTTTACATTAAATCATGAAATAAGAATTTCTTGCGTTTAGTGAGTGAAAAATCGTGTTTTCTTGACTTTGTCTTAAGTGCGGAAAAGGCATATAAGTGGACCTACGCATCATAGTACACCTATATATAGCATGATAAGTGAGTTTACATTAAGTCATGAAATAAGAATTTCTAGGCTCTAGCGAGCGTAAACTCGTGCTTTCTTGACCTTGTTCAAAGAACGGAAAAGGCATATAAATGAACATATCACATCATAATATTGCTATGTATAGCACGAATAGTGAGTTTACATTAAATCATGAAATAAGAATTTGTTGCGTTTAGTGAGCGAAAATTCATGTTTGCATGACTTTGTAAGATGTGCGGAAGAGGTATATAAATGGACATATCACATCATAATACACCTATATATAGCATGAAAAGTGAGATTACATTAAGTCATGAAATAAGATTTTCCAGCTTCTAGTGAGCGAAAAATCGTGTTTTCTTGACTTTGTCTTAAGTGCGGAAAAGGCATATAAATGGATGTATCACATCATAATACACTATTAATAGCATCAAAAGTGAGCTTAAATTAAGTAAATAAATAAGAATTTCTTGCCTCTAGTGAGCGAAAAATCGTGTTTTCTTGACTTTGTCTAGTGTGCGGAAAAGGCATACAAATGTACCTATCACATCATAATACACTTACATATGACATGAAAAGTGAGATTACATTAAGTCATGAAATAAGATTTTCTAGCCTCTAGGGGGAGAAAACTCGTGTTTTCTTGACTTTGTCCAAAGTGCGGAAAAGGTGTATAAATGGACATATCACATTATAATATACCTATATATAGCATGAAAAGTGGGTTTACCTGATGTCATGAAATAGGATTTTCTAGCCTCTAGTGAGCGAAAAATCGAATTTTCTTGACTTTTCAAAGTGCAAAAAGGGCATATAAATGGAATTATCACATCATAATGCACCTATATATAGAATGAAAAGTGAGTTTACATTAAGTCATGAAATAAGAATTTCTTCCTTCAAGTGAGCGAAAAATCTTGTTTTGTTGACTTTGTTCAAAGTGCGGAAAAGGAATATAAATGGACATATCACATCATAATACACCTATATATAGCATGAAAAGTGAGTTTATATTAAGTCATGAAATAAGATTTTCCAGCCTTTAGTCAGCGAAAAGTCGTGTTTTCTTGACTTTTTTCAAAGTGCGGAAAAGTCGTATAAATGGACATATCACATCATAATACACCTATATATAGCATGAAAAGTGAGTTTACATTAAGTCATGAAACAAGAATTTCTAGCCTCTAGTGAGCGAAAAATCGTGTTTTCTTGACTTTGTCTTAAGTGTGGAAAAGGCATATAAATGGACATATCACATCATAATATTGCTATGTATAGCACGAATAGTGAGTTTACATTAAATCATGAAATAAGAATTTGTTGCGTTTAGTGAGCGAAAATTCATGTTTGCATGACTTTGTTAGATGTGCGGAAGAGGTATATAAATGGACATATCACATCATAATACAGCTATATATAGCATGAATAGTGAGTTTACCTTAAGTCAAGAAATACGAATTTCTGGCCTCTAGTAAGCGAAAAATCGTGTTTTTTTGACTTTGTCCAATGTGCGGGAAACGCATATATATGGACATATCACATCATAGTACACCTATATATATATATATATATATATATATATATATATATAGCATGAAAAGTGACTTTACAATTAAATCACGAATTAAGAATTTCTAGCCTCCAGTGAGCGAAAAATCGTGTCTTCTTGAGTTTGTGCAAAGTGCGGAAGAGTGGTATAAATGGACATATCACATAATATTACACCTAATATAGAATGAAAAGTGAGTTTACATTAAGTCATGAAATCAGAATTTCTAGCCTCTAGTGAGCGAAGAATCGTGTTTTCTTAACTTTGTGCAAAATGCGTAAAAGTCGTATAAATGTACATATCATATCATAATATACCTATATATAGCACGAAGAGTGAGTTTACATTAAATCATGAAATAAGAATTTCTTGCGTTTAGTGAGTGAAAAATCGTGTTTTCTTGACTTTGTCTTAAGTGCGGAAAAGGCATATAAGTGGACCTACGCATCATAGTACACCTATATATAGCATTATAAGTGAGTTTACATTAAGTCATGAAATAAGAATTTCTAGGCTCTAGCGAGCGTAAACTCGTGCTTTCTTGACCTTGTTCAAAGAACGGAAAAGGCATATAAATGAACATATCACATCATAATATTGCTATGTATAGCACGAATAGTGAGTTTACATTAAATCATGAAATAAGAATTTGTTGCGTTTAGTGAGCGAAAATTCATGTTTGCATGACTTTGTTAGATGTGCGGAAGAGGTATATAAATGGACATATCACATCATAATACACCTATATATAGCATGAAAAGTGAGTTTACATTAAGTCATGAAATAAGATTTTCCAGCTTCTAGTGAGCGAAAAATCGTGTTTTCTTGACTTTGTCTTAAGTGCGGAAAAGGCATATAAATGGATGTATCACATCATAATACACTATTAATAGCATCAAAAGTGAGCTTAAATTAAGTAAATAAATAAGAATTTCTTGCCTCTAGTGAGCGAAAAATCGTGTTTTCTTGACTTTGTCTAGTGTGCGGAAAAGGCATACAAATGTACCTATCACATCATAATACACTTACATATGACATGAAAAGTGAGATTACATTAAGTCATGAAATAAGATTTTCTAGCCTCTAGGGGGAGAAAACTCGTGTTTTCTTGACTTTGTCCAAAGTGCGGAAAAGGTGTATAAATGGACATATCACATTATAATATACCTATATATAGCATGAAAAGTGGGTTTACCTGATGTCATGAAATAGGATTTTCTAGCCTCTAGTGAGCGAAAAATCGAATTTTCCTAACTTTTCAAAGTGCAAAAAGGGCATATAAATGGAATTATCACATCATAATGCACCTATATATAGAATGAAAAGTGAGTTTACATTAAGTCATGAAATAAGAATTTCTTCCTTCAAGTGAGCGAAAAATCGTGTTTTGTTGACTTTTTTCAAAGTGCGGAAAAGTCGTATAAATGGACATATCACATCATAATACACCTATATATAGCATGAAAAGTGAGTTTACCCTAAGTCAAGAAATACGAATTTCTGGCCTCTAGTGAGCGAAAAATCGTGTTTTTTTGACTTTGTCCAATGTGCGGGAAAGGCATATATATGGACATATCACATCATAGTACACCTATATATATATATATATATATATATATATATATATATATATATATATAGCATGAAAAGTGAGTTTACAATTAAATCATGAATTAAGAATTTCTAGCCTCCATTGAGCGAAAAATCGTGTCTACTTGAGTTTGTGCAAAGTGTGGAAGAGTGGTATATATAGACATATCACATAATATTACACCTATATATAGAATGAAAAGTGAGTTTACATTAAGTCATGAAATCAGAATTTCTAGCCTCTAGTGAGCGAAAAATCCTTTTTTCTTGGCTTTGTGCAAAATGCGTAAAATTCGTATAAGTGGACATATCATATCATAATATACCTATATATACCAGGAAGAGTGAGTTTACATTAAATAATGAAATAAGAATTTATTGCGTTTAGTGAGCGAAAAATCATGTTTACATGACTTTGTTCAATGTGCGGACGGGGCATATAAATGGACATATCACATCATAATACTTCTATATATAGCATGATAAGTGAGTTTATATTAAGTCTTGAAATCAGAATTTTAGCCTCTAGTGAGCGAAAACTCGTGTTTTCTTGACTTTGTTCGAAGTGCGGAAAAGGCATATAAATGGACATATCACATCCTAATACACCTTTATATAGTGTGAAAGGTTAGTTTACATTAAATTATGAAATAAGAATTTGTTGCGTTTAGTGAGCGAAAAATCATGTTTTCATGACTTTGTTCAATGTGCGGAAGAGACATATAAATGGATATATAACATAATACACCTATATATAGCATGAAAAGTGAGTTTACATTAAGTCATGAAATAAGAATTTCTACCCTCATGTGAGCGAAAAGTCGTGTTTTGTTTGACTTTGTCCAATGTGCGGGAAAGGCATATAAATGGACATATCACATCATAATACAGCTATATATAGCATGAAAAGCGAGTTTACATTAAATCATGAAATAAGAATTTCTTGACCCTAGTGAGCGAAAAATCGTGGTTTCTTGACCTTGTTCAATGTGCTGAAAAGGCATATAAATGGACATATCACATCATAATACACCTATATATAGAATGAAAAATGAGTTTACATTAAGTCATGAAATAAGAATTTCTACCTTCAAGTAAGCGAAAAATCGTGTTTTGTTGACTTTGTTCAAAGTGCGGAAAAGGAATATAAATGGACATATCACATCATAATACACCTATATATAGCATGAAAAGTGAGTTTATATTAAGTCATGAAATAAGATTTTCCAGCCTCTAGTCAGCGAAAAGTCGCGTTTTCTTGAATTAATACAAAGTGCGGAAAAGGCATATAAATGGACATATCACATCATAAAGCACCTAAATATAGAATGAAAAATGAGTTTAAATTAAGTCATGAACTAAGAATTTCTGGCCTCTAGTGATCGAAAAATCGTGTTTTCTTGACTTTATACAAAGTGCGGAAAAGGATTATAAATGGACATATCAAATCATAATACACCTATATACAGCATGAAAAGTGAGTTTACATTAATTCATGAAATAAGATTTTCTATTCTCTAATGAGGGAAAAATCGCGTTTTCTTGAATAAATAAAAAGTGCGGAAAAGGCATATAAATGGACATATCACATCATAATACACCTAAATATAGAATGAAAAATGGTTTACCTTAAGTCAAGAAATCAGAATTTCTGACCTCTAGTGAGCGAAAAATCGCGTTTTCTTGAATTAATAAAAAGTGCGGAAAAGGCATATAAAAGGACATATAACATCATAATACACCTATATATAACATGAAAAGTGAGTTTACATTGATTCATGAAATAAGATTTTCTAGCCTCTAGTTAGCAAAAAATTGCGTTTTCTTGAATTAATACAAAGTGCGGAAAAGGCATATAAATGGACATATCACATCATAAAACACCTAAATATAGAATGAAAAATGAGTTTAAATTAAGTCATGAACTAAGAATTTCTGGCCTCTAGTGAGCGAATAATCGTGTTTTCTTGACTGTACACAAAGTTCGGAATAGGCATATAACTGGACATATCACATCATAATACACCTATATATAGAATGAAAAGTGAGTTTACATTAAGTTATGAAATAAGAATTTCTACCTTCAAGTAAGCGAAAAATCGTGTTTTGTTGACTTTGTTCAAAGTGGGGAAAAGGAATATAAATGGACATATCACATCATAATACAGCTATATATAGCATGAAAAGCGAGTTTACATTAAATCATGAAATAAGAATTTCTTGACCCTAGTGAGCGAAAAATCGTGGTTTCTTGACCTTGTTCAAAGTGCGCAAAAGGCATATAAATGGACATATCACATCATAATACACCTAAATATAGTGAAAAATGAGTTAACCGTAAGTCATGAAATAAGAATTTCTGGCCTCTAGTGAGCGAAAGATCGTATTTTCTTGACTTTGTTCAAAGTGCGGAAAAGGCATATAAATGGACATATCACATCATAATACACCTGTATATAGCAAGAAAAGAGAGTTTTCCTTAAGTCATGAAATAAGATCTTCTGGTGAGCGAAAAATCGTGTTTTCTTGACTTTATACAAAGTGCGGAAAAGGCATACAAATGGACATATCACATCATCATACACCTATATATAGCAAGAAAAGAGAGTTTTCCTTAAGTCATGAAATAAGAATTTCTGGCCTCTAGTGAGCGAAAAATCGCGATTTCTTGAATTAATAAAAAGTGCGGAAAAGCATATAAATGGACATATCACACCATTATACACCTATATATAGCATGAAAAGTGAGTTAACATTAATTCATGAAATAAAATTTTCTAGCCTCTAGTGAGGGAAAAATCGCATTTTCTTGAATTAATAAAAAGTGGGGAAATGGTATATAAAATGATATATCAATGAAAAGAGAGTTTTCCTTAAGTCATGAAATAAGAATTTCTGGCCTCTAGTGAGCGAATAATCGTGTTTTTTTGACTGTATACAAAGTGCGGAAAACGCATATAACTGGACATATCACATCATAATACACCTATATATTAAATGAAAAGTGAGTTTACATTAATTCATGAAATAAGATTTTCTAGCCTCTAGTGAGTGAAAAATCGCGTTTTCTTCAATTAATAAATAGTGCGAAAAAGGCCTATAAATGGACATACATCATAATACACCTAAATATAGAATGAAAAATGAGTTTACCTTAAGTCACGAAATCAGAATTTCTGGCCTCTAGTGAGCGAAAAATCGCATTTTCTTGAATTAATACAAAGAGCAGAAAAGGCTTATAAATGGACATATCACATCATAATACACCTATATAGAATGAAAAATGAGTTTACCTTAAGTCATGAAATTAGAATTTCTGGCCTCTAGTGAGCGAAAAATCGTGTTTTCTTGACTTTGTTCACACTGCGGAAAAGGCATATAAAAGGACATATCACATCATAATACACCTATATATAGCATGAAAAGAGAGTTTTCCTTAAGTCTTGAAATAAGAATTTCTGGCATCTAGTGAGCGAAAAATCGTGTTTTCTTGACTTTGTTCAAAGTGCGGAAAAAGCATATAAATGGACATATCACATCATAATACACCTGTATATCACAAGAAAAGAGAGTTTTCCTTAAGTCATGAAATAAGATTTTCTGGCCTCTAGTGAGCGAAAAATCGTGTTTTCTTGTCTTTATACAAAGTGCGGAAAAGGCATATAAAAGGATATATCAAATCATAATACACCTATATATAGCATGAAAAGTGAGTTTACATTAATTCATGAATTAAGATTTTCTAGCCTCTAGTTAGCAAAAAATTGCGTTTTCTTGAATTAATACAAAGTGCGGAAAAGGCATATAAATGGACATATCACATCATAAAGCACCTAAATATAGAATGAAAAATGAGTTTAAATTAAGTCATGAACTAAGAATTTCTGGCCTCTAGTGATCGAAAAATCGTGTTTTCTTGACTTTATACAAAGTGCGGAAAAGGATTATAAATGGACATATCAAATCATAATACACCTATATACAGCATGAAAAGTGAGTTTACATTAATTCATGAAATAAGATTTTCTATTCTCTAATGAGGGAAAAATCGCGTTTTCTTGAATAAATAAAAAGTGCGGAAAAGGCATATAAATGGACATATCACATCATAATACACCTAAATATAGAATGAAAAATGGTTTACCTTAAGTCAAGAAATCAGAATTTCTGACCTCTAGTGAGCGAAAAATCGCGTTTTCTTGAATTAATAAAAAGTGCGGAAAAGGCATATAAAAGGACATATAACATCATAATACACCTATATATAACATGAAAAGTGAGTTTACATTGATTCATGAAATAAGATTTTCTAGCCTCTAGTTAGCAAAAAATTGCGTTTTCTTGAATTAATACAAAGTGCGGAAAAGGCATATAAATGGACATATCACATCATAAAACACCTAAATATAGAATGAAAAATGAGTTTAAATTAAGTCATGAACTAAGAATTTCTGGCCTCTAGTGAGCGAATAATCGTGTTTTCTTGACTGTACACAAAGTTCGGAATAGGCATATAACTGGACATATCACATCATAATACACCTATATATAGAATGAAAAGTGAGTTTACATTAAGTTATGAAATAAGAATTTCTACCTTCAAGTAAGCGAAAAATCGTGTTTTGTTGACTTTGTTCAAAGTGGGGAAAAGGAATATAAATGGACATATCACATCATAATACAGCTATATATAGCATGAAAAGCGAGTTTACATTAAATCATGAAATAAGAATTTCTTGACCCTAGTGAGCGAAAAATCGTGGTTTCTTGACCTTGTTCAATGTGCTGAAAAGGCATATAAATGGACATATCACATCATAATACACCTATATATAGAATGAAAAATGAGTTTACATTAAGTCATGAAATAAGAATTTCTACCTTCAAGTAATCGAAAAATCGTGTTTTGTTGACTTTGTTCAAAGTGCGGAAAAGGAATATAAATGGACATATCACATCATAATACACCTATATATAGCATGAAAAGTGAGTTTATATTAAATCATGAAATAAGATTTTCCAGCCTCTAGTCAGCGAAAAGTCGCGTTTTCTTGAATTAATAAAAAGTGCGGAAAAGGCATACAAATGGACATATCACATCATAATACACCTCATTATAGAATGAAAAATGAGTTTACCTTAAGTCATGAAATCAGAATTTCTGGCCTGGGGTGAGTGAAAAATCGCATTTTGTTGAATTAATACAAAGTGCGGAAAAGGCATATAAATGGACATATCACATCATAATACACCTATATATAGCATGAAAAGAGAGTTTTCCTTAAGTCTTGAAATAGGAATTTCTGGCCTCTAGTGAGCGAAATATCGTGTTTTCTTGACTTTGTTCAAAGTGCGGAAAAGGCATATAAATGGACATATCACACCTTAATGCACCTTTAAATTTCAATAAAAGCGAGTTTACATTAAGTAATGAAATATGAATTTTTACTCACTAGTGAGCATAAAATCGTGTTTTCTCGACTTTGTTCAAAGTGCGGAAAAGGCATATAAATGGACATATCACACCTCTATACACCTTTTATTATCAATAAAAGTGAGTTTACGTTAAGTCATGAAATAAGAATTTTTACTCACTAGTGAGCGTAAAATCGTGTTTTGTCGACTTTGTTCAAAGTGCGGAAAAGGCATATAAATGGACATATCACACCTTAATGCACCTATTTTCAATAAAAGTGAGTTTACGTTAACTCATGAAATACCAATTTTTATTCACTAGTGAGCGTAAATTCGTGTTTTCTCGATTTTGTTCAAAGTGCGGAGAAGGCATATAACTGGACATATCACACCTTAATACACCTTTAAATATCAATAAAAGTGAGTTAACGTTAAGTCATGAAATAAGAATTTTTACTCACAAGTGAGCGTAAAATCGTGTTTTCTCGACTTTTTTCAAAGTGCGGAAAAAGCACATAAATGGACATATCACACCTTAATACACCTTTAAATAACAACAAAGGTGAGTACGTTGTCATTAAATAAGAATTTTTACTCACTAATGAGCGTAAAATCGTGTTTTCTTGACTTAGTTCACAGCGCGGTAAAGTGAGTGAAAAGTGAGTTTACATTAATTTATGAAATAAGATTTTCTAGCGTCTAGTAGTTGAAAAATCGCGTTTTCTTGAATTAATAAAAAGTGCGGAAAAGGCATATAAATGGACATATGACATCGTAATATACCTATATATAGCATGAAAAGTGAGTTTATATTAATTCATGAAATAAGATTTTCCAGCCTCTAGTGTGGGAAAAATCGTGTTTTCTTGAATTAATACAAAGTGCGGAAAAGGCATATAAATGGACATATCACATCATAATACACCTATATATAAAATGAAAAATTAGTTTACCTTAAGTATGTCGTCCTCCGTGGACTGGTGGTACCGTGCTAGCCTCTAGTTCCCAAGGTCGCGGGTTCAAACCCGGCGGAGGGCGATGGATTTTTTCGGGCGTAAAAATCGTTAGCACGGCTTCCTTCGGAAGGGATGTAAAGCCGGTGGTCCCGTGTCGTAGATTTACGGCACGTAAAAGAACCTCAAGCCTGATAAAGAGGCCTCTGAGCAAAATTACAGGTGTTTCACGCCCAATATAGAATGGGACGCTAAGAACCATAGTAGTTAAAGGGCGTCCATAAATAAAACTAAATTTTTTTTTTACCTTAAGTCATGAAATCAGAATTTCTGGCCTCTAGTGAGCGAAAACTCGCATTTTCTTGAATTAATACAAAGTGCGCAAAAGGCATATAAATGGACATATCACATCATAATACACCTAAATATAGTGAAAAATGAGTTAACCGTAAGTCATGAAATAAGAATTTCTGGCCTCTAGTGAGCGAAAGATCGTATTTTCTTGACTTTGTTCAAAGTGCGGAAAAGGCATATAAATGGACATATCACATCATAATACACCTGTATATAGCAAGAAAAGAGAGTTTTCCTTAAGTCATGAAATAAGATCTTCTGGTGAGCGAAAAATCGTGTTTTCTTGACTTTATACAAAGTGCGGAAAAGGCATACAAATGGACATATCACATCATCATACACCTATATATAGCAAGAAAAGAGAGTTTTC